>OZ017739.1:78333574-79805241 GCA_963969285.1 Odontomyia ornata | reverse complement strand
GATTACCAACAGAGAGTATAGGAGTTTGGTAGCTAACCCAGGAGCAGTCTATGTCTTTGGTGGAGATTGTGAAGACTCAACCCGTTATTTTTTCATACGATCTGATAAGTATTCTGTTCAAGTATCATCAATGTGTCTAATTTTGCATCTTTTATATTTGCGTGTTGTTGATGCAAGTGTTAGTGATGGTCTTTCAGTTAGGAGCATAAGGTCACCGACTTGTAGATTGGGTCTGATGCTCATCCATTTCGGTCGTTGCTGTAGTCTGCTGAGGTATTCGAGTGTCCATCGTTTCCAGAAATGATTCCTTATCTGTTGAACCATTTCCCACTTTTTGCTGACATGTTTGTCAGATGCAATTGTTGGTATTTTGACCAAATTACTTGATGGCCGAATGATCCCTTGGATCGCTGCTCACTTCGCATAGAGGTCTTGAGTTCAAGCATGCTTCTATCTGAGCTAGGAGAGTGTAAAGTTCCTCGATAGTTAAGAGTCGTTCTCCAATTGACTTGACTAAATGCCGTTTCATTGACTTTACTCCAGCTTCCCAGAGTCCACCAAAGTGTGGGCTTCCAGGAGGAATGAACTTCCACAGAACCTCTTCGTTCATCAGAAGATCCTCGCAAATGCTTTGCGTGATTGTCGTTCGCTGCCCACAAAGTTGCTTTCACAGTTGCTAAATATGGTGGTGCTTTCCCCTTCGCACAATGAATCTTCGAATTGCGGCAATGCACGCTGGTGTCGATAAATCGCTTACAGCTTCTGCATGGAAAGCTTTGGTGGAGAAGCACACAAAGACAGCTATATAGGCTTTAGTGGTTTTCGTCCACCGTTCCATTTGATTGTTATTAGCCCAGCGTAATCCAGGCCTGTTTGTGCGAAGGGCTTTTCCACTTGCAATCTTGATGGAGGTAGCTGTCCCATTAGCTGGCTCGCTGGTCGAGCAATAGTCTTGAAGCACGTAATGCATTCATGAAGGATCCTTTTTACAAACGATTGTGTACTAATGATGAAAAACTCTTGCTGCAGTGTTGCTAAAACCAACTGTAGTCCTCCATGTTATGTTTTCAGATGATTTTGTCTGACGACCAATTTTGCAAATGAATCTCTCGGAAGTATCGCTGGACGTTTTGCAATTTCATCGATTGGCGCAAACTGTAGTCTGCCGGTAGTCCTGAGGCTGCCATTAGAGTCAATCATTGGAGTTAGGTGCTTAAGGCTACTATTGTTGGTGACTTGTGAACTACTGCGCAACGTTGATAATTCTTTTGCAAAAGCGTGTTGCTGAGAGAGTTGTATGCAGTTGTTTTTTGCTCCCTGTAGCTCCTCGATCGTCAAAGAACCCACTCGTTTGTTGTCTTTATTTGATGCATTATGTTTGAATCGACGTATTTATACTATAACCTTCAAAAGTTTTGGAAGTGACGATACCTGCTGAATATCTCTGACTCTTGGGTGGTCTCTGTTGCTACTATTCCAACGGTGTGTATTTAACTTGTGACGGCATTGTGCTCTGTTTCTGAAAGTGCCAAATTTGGTGTTGTTGAAATTTCTTGATTTGCTAGCCATTCTGGACGCTTCCACCATAAGGATGAGTGAATCGGCTGTTCTCGTTGAATCCTTCTTGAAGGAAGATCAGCGGGGTTATCGGTAGAGTGAACATGGTGCCAATCATCTGGGTTCGAGGCTTCGTGTATCAGACTTACACGATTTGCGACAAATACCTTTCACATAACTGCTCGTTTTTGGATCCAGGCCAAGATGACTTTTGAATCTGTCCAGAAATGAGTGTTGATGTTTGCCCATTTGCATGCTTGTTTGAGTTGCTTCATTAGTTCGAACATTAGAAAAACCCCGCTAAGCTCAAGTCGTGGGATTGATATCGTTTTAAGCGGTGCGACTTTAGATTTTGCACTCAGCAAACAGGTTGATATAATTCCTTCTGTGGAGATTACTCGCAAGCTGCGTTCGATGCGTTGTAGAATCTGTGTAATTCTACTTTGCCGTTTTGTGTGAATCCGTTCCATCTGGGAATTTGCAGCTTCTCAATGATTGGCGATTGTCTCCGTGTTTCAACCCAATCTTTAACTGTAGCTGGAGGGACTTCGTCATCCTAGCCTAACTTTAAAAGCCAGAGTTTCTATATGGCAATTTTCCCAGTGATAATACAGGGTTGCAATCATCCAAATGGGTCGAATAGTTTTGATACTTCTGAGAGTATGGAACGTTTCGTCAATTTTTGTTCCTCAGCTGGCGTAACTTTATAGGGTGCCGGGTGCCATTATAATCCAAGTGTTTTGACTTCTTCTAGAAAATCAATTTCCAATGGTTTCTGGTTCTCTCGATCATTTTCTGGAATGGCTTCTAAAAGTATCTTGTCGTTTGCTGACCATTTCCGTAGATGAAACTCTCCCTTGCTGAGGACGAACTTGAGCTCTTCCTGTACACGCTTTAATCGAACTATCTCATCGGATCCAATGAGTAGATCGTCCGCGTAAAAATCTTGAAGGATTATGTCGGTAACTTCAGAGTGTGCATCGCGTTTGTCAATTGCTAGTTACTGGAGTATGCGAATAACTAAAAATGGGGAACATGCTGTACCATATGTCACGGTCTTCAGCCTGTAATGCATAATTGGTTCCTTTATGTTGAATCTCTACAGAATGCGCTGATATTCTCGTTCGGTTTCGTGGACTCATATCTGTCGATACATTTTCTCGATGTCGGCAGCAATTACATAGCGATGATTGCACCATCTTAGTAACACGTGCAGAAGGTTCGATTGCATTGTAGGGCCAACTTGGAAAAGATCATTTAACGATTTGCCACCGAGAAATTTTTGTGACGTGTTAAAAACTACCCGCAATTTTGTGGTGGAGCTTTTTTCCTTTATAACTTCATGATGGGGTAAGTAATAACAATTCGTGTTTTGGGTGAAATGATCTGCTACCCTCTCCATGTGACCAAGTCTAAGGTATTCCTCCATGAAGGTATGGTATTCTTCTTTCGATCAGGGTGACTAGACAGACGCTTTTCCAATTGTCTGAATCGAATATATGCTATTCATACTGACACCTTCAGGTCCTTGTTCGGATCTACGTTTGGCTTGAACGGTAACATGACTGTATAAGTTCCATCTGGTTGTCGGTTTGTGTTTTTGACATAATGTTGCTCAACTTCAAGGTCTTCTGATTTCTGTTTATGTGCTATGGACGGCTCCTCAAGCTCCCATGGAAACCTGGATCTGCCAACCTCAAATTTCTGATATGTTAAGGCAAGTCTATGTTTATACTAATAGCTGGTAACACGGCTGTAATTTTTGGAATGATTAATGCTGAGAATTGCAAGAGATCGTCTTCTCCATTCTTTCCTAGATTTGCAGTGACCTCTACTACTCCTCTGGACGTTACTGCCTCTGAGCACCCAATACCACCAATCGATATTTTGGAGTGTTTGCGTGGTAGTCTCAGCAGTTGTACAGCAGACTCCGTGATAAATGCTTTCTATGTGTCAATGTCCAGGAATGCTCGCAGCTTTACAGTAGTAACTTCATTGGTTTTGATTGCGACAATTGCTGTAGCAAGTAGTACCTGAGTGCTGGATAGAAGAGCGTTATGCGCTTGTGACTGAGTCGAAGGCATTACTGGCGAAGACGATTCCATTAACTTTGGTTTAATGCATCCACTGTCTGCCATGTGCAATAGAGTGTTATATCTTTTCGGACAGAGCTTGCAATTTTTCTTAGATTGGCATCTTTTTACTGCATGTTGGTCTGAAAGGCAGTTGAAACACAACTTCTTACTTTTGACTAGTTGCCGCCGTAAGTCTACTGCTGCTTTCTATAATCGATCGCATTCAAACAAGCGATGATGATTGTCACACATTACGCTGCGTTTTGGTTGAACTTGAACGGCGTGAGTCATAGTCCTTTTGGGTGGCCTTGTGTTCACTTAAGAGGTGGATAATGTTAAGGCTTCTAACATTGTAAATCGTTGAGTTAAGAAGATCATGAACTTTTCAAGTATTGGCACTTCCTTACTTCCATTGATCGTTTTTTGACACTCAGACCTTTTTTTTTCACTCTTTCTTCGTCGCACAACGCTCGTGCGATCTGCATTCACATTACGTCGCTTGATCCTTTGTACCACCCAGACAATGTTTAACATATCGGTATAAGGGGGCACACAATATAATGTGAAACTAGTCCTTTTCGTGAACATCTAGTCCAAAAAATCATGATCAGCTCTCAGAGATAAAAAAAAATTCAATAACATACGACGCATTCAAAAAAAAACTCTGAGTAACTGTCACTTCAGTATCTCGCCGATAGGGTCAAAAGAACGCCCTAAGATACTGGGCTCATAAAAGCAGAATTACAGGTCCACGCTTCAATCAGTACTCATTAAATGCTCCCTTAGTCTTTTCTTAAATACCAAAAGTGAGTTTGCTTCCTTAACAATTTCTGGTAGATTGTTATATATACGCAAAGCATCATTCGTTGCATCGTTCTTTAGTCGATCCGTTCTGGCAAAAGGTATTACGAATTGATTTGCATTCCTCGCATTATATGGGTTGATCTGTGATACCTTAATTAATGGCGCTCGTTCCGATCCATTAGTTTTTAAATTTCTGTAGATAAACTTCGCTTTCTCCATAATAATAATTTGACTAAAGGTTAATGATTTTGCCAATTGGTAAACCAAACTAGTTTGAGTAAGCATTGGCAGCTTCAGAATGTTTTTATACGCTTTGGTCAGCAGCCTGGATATACTGTTTAAATGTTGCTTCGCTGATTGACTCCAAATAAGTACTCCATAATGCAATTTCGCCAGGACAAACGGATTTAGAACAAGTTTCTTGATGTGCATTGGACAATCCTCATATCTTCTTAACAATCCTATTATTGGGGCTAATTGCCTTCTTAAGCTATTTATGTGTGGTAAGCAGGTCTTATCGAGCTTGCTGTTTAGGATGAAAACTATAGCCAGGTCGAATCTATCGATTTTCAGCGTCTCCACACTTGCAATAAGCTGGTTGGTTGTGTTGACTATATCCCTTAATCCAGTGGCGTCATTTGATTTTGTTCCACCTACGTTGCATAAGTTCTTGTGCTATCAGTTTCTCGTTGTCGTAACGTTCGCACAGTAGCGACCAAGCGGCTTCATAGTTGTCACTAACTATGTTGAGGGGACTCATAAGTTGCTCAGCTTCTCCCCTCAAATTGCTGCGTAGTTACTGCATCTTCTGTACGCTGGACAAAGTTGCGCGAAACACTGTCCATTTGCCGTAATCCCCATCAAATATGGGCAGGTTGATCCGCTCTAACTGGAGAGACGGCGATGGCTGTCTTGAAGATCCGGCTTGAAACGATGCAGCGTGCAATCGGTTGATTCCATCTTTGAAAATTATCTTGTATTCCAAGACAAGATCTTCCATGTGTTCATAATCCTCAGTATACTTCTTTAGTATGGTCTTGTTTTCCTCCGTTTTCAGCTGATCATGTGTTCGGGCATGTATTCCTTCACAAACCTTCCACTGTTCTTCAAGACGCTGCAATCTGGTCTCGAAATACTCCAGGGAGTGACGACTGGGTCCATCATTCTTTGCATTAGCGATGATCCGGTTAATGCTATCGAAGTTGAATTTTTGGGTTGTGATGAGTTTGGCCATTTCTCCTTTAAGATTCCTTCCTTGACGTACTGACTGAATTACCAGAAGACTCCTATTCTGTTCTTGAACTCAGAATGAAATCTAATATTGAGGCTCCGTTGTCCTGTGATCCTTGCTGTTTTTGCGTCCTTTTGGTTGGACGCTATGGTCTTGATTTACTTGCCAGAATGCCCTTGCGATGAAATCCGGCTCGACGGACCACTGTTCTGAAAGAGACTCAATGAAGCAAGATTAGTTTGATCAACAAGTGATGATTTATTTTATCAGTCTCGATATTGTATACATAATTTTTCCTTACACTAGCAATAATTTCCATTTTCACAAATTTCTGTACTTGCAATAATTCTCAGTCGTTAATTCACAAAGGTTTAATGCATTTAGCTGAGTTTGTCGACAAATCATTTTTCTAAAAGTGAATAACTGAATTATTTTTGCAATTTGTGATAAATGTGAATCACAGAATTTCGCTGATTGCTATGATTGCCAAGTTGAATGTTTTCGAATGGTTACGGTGAAATGGTAATTTAAGGTCACTGATTTTCTTTCGACTATTTGGAATATGAACAATACAATGATAAGTTTATGTTAGAAAATATTCATTTCTTTATCATTAAGAATATTGGAGTATTAACAATAAAATGGATAATTTTTTGTTAAAGAATAGTCATTTTTTGATCATTAAGAATATTTTGATATATACAATACAATACATGATTTTATGTTAGATAATATTTAGTTTCCTTCACAATATATATATATATATATATATATATATATATATATATATATATATATATATATATATATATATATATATACTGTTACATGTCCAAACAATTCCGCGAGCTACAGTCACAATTGTTGTCGTAACTTCTAGTAACACCATGATGAATAAACGAATGCACTCGAAAGCACAAGAATCGACCAAGTAGATCCATGATCAATATCTGAAAGTGACTTCACTGCGGGTATTCAGAATTGCTCGAACATTTGCCAACACACGAGAAATGGATTGAATGACTAGAGACCCTATATAAAGCCGGGCTGTATGAAAGGGGGGTAATAGTAAAAACTGCCATAAGAGTAGAGCGCGAATTGAAGGCGATATTGATTGATAGTGAAGTGACTTTCGTGATACAGACAGTTGGAATATTCATTGATAGACAGTGTAAATCGAATTGAAGTGCGATTCGTAAAATAGGGAAATTAATGATTGTGCGTTCTTAGTAAATAAACTCTTTTAACTTAATTTAGAAGACAGTAAGTTTTCACTTGCCTGGAACATTAAAATTATCGGCTGCGAACCGGAACACGCGACAATATATATATATATATATATATATATATATATATATATATATATATATATATATATATATATATATATATATATATATATATATATATATATATATATATATATATATATATATATATATATATATATATATATGTATATATATATATATATATATATATACATATATATATTTATATATATATATATATATATATACATATATATATATATATATATATATATATATATATATATATATATATATATATATAGGGTGAGCCATATAGTAGTTTCGTTTTAATTCTCATGTTTCCAACATTGTAAATCTTTGCATGAGAAAAGTAATGAATTTCTTCAGAGTTGGAATGTCTTTGCTTTCGGTGATCATCGATAGCAAGCTCAAAGTCCGTCAATGTTGAGTGTTTGGAGACTTATTGTTAGTTAATTGATCATATTGACCATCTCCCGTAATCCAGCCGCGTGACTCCCATAGTAGAGACCAGCTTTCCACTAGAGCTGCATGAGCTCTTGGGCTATAATCTTCATGTTGTCATGCCAATCGCATAAAATTGACCATGCAGCTTCATAATTATCGCCTATATTTGGCAAGTGGCCTATCGATTTCCTAGCTTCTCTTTTCACACTCCTACGGAGATATTGCATTTTCTGCACGCTTGGAATACTTTGGTTTTCATGAGCCATACTTTTTAACAAGTCCCGGAAAGCGACCCAGTTAGTGTATGTCCTGCCAAATATTGGGATTTTAATTCTCTCTAGCCACAATCCTTCATTTGCAACGTTGGACAATTGCGGCTATCCTGAACAACCAGCCTAAAATTTGTAAATCCCTTCCTTAAATAATATTTGGTGCTCTAGGACAAGATCATCAATGCCAGCATACTCTTCGATGTATTTCATTACAAATCCCCTGTCACCCTTCTCTTTAAGTTCTGGGTGAGCTTTAGCATGCATTTCTTCGCATGCTCTCCATTTTTCCTCCAAGCGTGCAAGTCTTGCTTCGAAATACGCTAGCGAGTGTCGACTGGATCCGTCCTTTTTGAAGTTTGACACAATATGGGTGATGCTGTCAAAACTCAACTTTTGTGACGCTAGCGGATTGGCCATGACGTGAATTTATCTCGTACTGCAAGGAAAAGTCGAGATGTAACGAACAGAAAAAATCCTTGACGAACTGGACTATGACGAGTGTCCTGTGACGGAGGTCCTTGTTAAAATGTCCTGCAATGGATGTCCATGACAAAACTTTCTGTGACGAGTGTCCTTGGTAAGATGCTCTGTGACGGATGTCCTTGACAAAACGCCCTGTGACGAATGTCCTAAGTAATATATCCTGTGACGGATGTCCCTGTTAAAATGTCCTGTGACGGAGTTCCTTGACAAAACCCTGTGTTCTTGGTAATATGTCCTATGACGGACTCCTTGTTAAAATGTCCTGTGACGGATGTCCTTGACAAAACTGCTGCCGCAATCAAGAACTACTCTTGGGCTGTACCCCAAGATGCTTTTCTGTATGGAGCAGGTGCTTAGCCCGATATCCTTGAACCTCCCTGAATGTATAAATGTCCTTGAAGGTGATCCAAGAAAGTTTCTGTACAAACGAATCCTTGCACTCGTACATGAATCCTAATGAGAATCCGGCTCGACAGACCAATGTTCTGGAATGAAATAAAATGGCTTTTAGCAAAAACGGCTATGGGAAAATAATTGAAACGACTTGTCTTGATTGTAAATCACAGGTGCCTTTATTATTCTTTATTATCCTTATTTATACATGGTGTGTGGTAAACTCAGCAATTTTCTTTTGAGTAGTTATGTCACTGATCTTCAGATTTTAGCCATTCACCCAATTCCTGATTTTACGGGCAATATTCAAATACATTTCTTTAATTATGTTCCAAGCTCCAGTCATTCACCCAAGTGCTGACTTGGTGGCCGATGTTCTTAGTTGAAATCTTCTGATCAAAGTGGTCGTTGATCGATTGGTTTTGCTGATTGATCGATGTTAACATTGGGCGATATCACATGAAGCCGCATATGTAGCGCCTCCGCTTCCACAGTCTCGGCGTAAACAAAGAATTATACCAAGGGAGGTTTTCACGTGCCTTGGTTGAGATGCAAACACACGCACATACAGAGTGTGGATACGTTGTTTCAGGCATCATAGACGTGTTTTCCTTTTGATCGTCATTCCTTCTTGGCAACGCTTGGATTCTTTCCAGCGAGCACCGAGTGTTGCGATGCATGCGTCACAGCATGAAGTAGTTTATGGCATGAGCACCAAGACACGCCTTTTCATTCTACATTCATCCCAGCCTAACTTGTATCTTGTGAAATGTAAATTATAGTTTCTGTTCGCGAATAAATTTCTTAGTGCAAATGAAGTACCATTTTATATCCCTAAAGTGGTGACCGTGTATTAAAAACAAAAGAACAACAGAAAAGCAAAATACTGTGAATTCATTCGGCAGTGTGAATCGTACTCAGTGCTTATGTCAGATGGTAATTCAAAAAACACTCGCAATTGCAGCTAAGTACATTATCAGCAAGTTCCAAAATGAGTGTGAAGAATCACGCCGAGCAAACCGTAGCCAAAGAATGAAATCATTTGGCTCCAGAGCTCACCGGGCAGCAATGGGTGAATGTCGTGAGTAGCTGCAAATTGCCGTCATTTCGGCGGTCGAGTCCCGAACTATGGTTTTTTCAGATTGAGTCACAATTTCACGTACACAGAATAGCTTCAGACTAAACAAAGTATCACCTCGTTGTCGGAGCAGTGGACTTTCGAACAGTTGCGGACATTTTTGACATTCTCCGCACGCAACCGGTGGCAGACAGTTATAGAACGCTGAAGAAAGCCATAGTTTCGTGCCTCACTGATTCACCAGACGTGCAGCTCAATAGGTTCTTGACTGGAGTAGAGCTCGGGGATGAAAGGCCATCGCAACTACTGCGCCACATGTGGACACTTGCCGGCACACGTGTTGGAGATGAGTGGTCAAGTGGTGAGATCTTACCACAGCAGATGCACCGCATGCTCCTTCTTATAAAAGGCCAGACACTCGAAGAGCTCAATCCTATAGCTGATGAGGCTCATGATATGGGACAATCTGTCATGTCGACTTCTCAATTTCGAATTTCAACATCTTCACCCGCCACTCGATCTGCTAATGCAGGAGCTATTCGCAATATGACAAGCCATCGCCCAACTCACGAACATCACTCGGGAGCTCCAATTAAAAACGAGAGATCCAGATCAGAGAAGCCGTTCAGTATCACGCAGTGGCTGTAAACCTCAGGCCCACTCCTCTATATCAGGCCCAACGAAAGAGCGGGGTACTGTTGGCACCACACGAGGCATGGCGGACGCACGCAATATTGCAGGCAGCCTTGTTCCTTCTCCGCTCAGGCACAGCCGTCTCAGAAAAACTGAAGAAGCCGGTGATACTTTTGGCGGCCGTCATCGGAAGCTCTTCAGAAACCCGCCTTTACGTCTTGCATTACAATTCCTCGATCCGATTTCTCGTTGACTCAGGGTCTAAACCCTGAATTATTCCTAAAAACATTATCAAGAAACCGCTTCAAAAACAGAGTTGGACTTTTGCTGCAGCCAACGGAATGCCTATTGTAACTTTCGGAGTGAGACAACTCAGCTTCAACCTTGGTTTACGCCGCCCTTTTTAAAGGAGCTTTGTCATTGCAAACGTGCAGATGGCAATTCTTGGAGCAGATGCTTTGAAACATCACAGATTTCTCATCGATCTCCGAAATTACCGCTTACTAGATGGTCGCACCAGCCTTTCAGCACTTTGCCCAATCAGTTCAGTTCCAGAAGTGCAATCTATTATTATTGCTTCACCCAAAATCATGCCTCACGGATCTCTAAAAGACGTCTACGCAAATCTTATCGACAATATCGCAAAAAGCTCTGCTCCTTCTGGAGAGATGGCGCACGTTCCTGATCTACCCGTTCAGCACCACATCGTTACTAGTGGCCTATCAGTATTCGCCCAACCCCGACTCTCAAGTGAATGACTTAGCGCAGCTAAAAGGGAATTCAGCGAATTGCTAGAGCGAAAATAATCTGCCCCTCAGCGAGTCAGTGGGCCAGTCCTCTTCACATGGTGCCGAAGAACAATGGAGGTTGGCGAGCTTGCGGAAGACAGCAGTCACGACGTCCTTCGGATTGTTCGAGTTTTTGGGCATGCCACTGGGTCTTAAGAATGCGACTCAAACCATGCAGCGTACAATTAATCATGTCCTCAGAAATTTACCATTCATGCGTAAATATCAGGATGATCTTGTCAGCTCAGACAGCCACGAAGAGCATCAGGCGCACCGCGCTAAACTTCTCTCGACTTTGAACGAAGCACGCACCCAAATTAAGTGGACTGAATGTCAGATCGCCCAGCCGCAGGTAACATTTTCCGGCTATCACGTGTCAGGAATCACGAAAAAGAAAGCTAAGCTTACCTGGTCCGATCAGACCAACGATTTTTTCATGCACTGCGAATAGGCTATAGCTTCTACAACAACCTCAGCTCTTCTCGCACCCACTCAGCGGCTTGCTTTATGCACGGATGCATCCAACACCGCCACAGACGCAGTTTTGGATCAGCAGCTAACTGATGGTACCTACGTCCCACTAGGATTTTTCTCAAGAAAGCTCTCAGATGCGGAGCAGAAATATTCGACCTACAATCGGGAGCTTCTAGCCATATTCGCTGAAATCAGGCATTACCAGCGCATTCTCGAAGGTAGGCTGTTCACCACCTATACAGCTCATCGTCTGCTCACTCATGCACTCAAGCAACGATCAGAAAAAGCATCACATCGGCAGATTCGGCAATTAGATTTTATACCGCAGTTTAATACCCAGCTGGAGTACACACCTAGGGAAGACAATTCTGTAGCCGAGGCACTCTCCCTCGTGGAAACTGTCTCCATTTCTCCCGCCTACAACCTCAGCTCCATTAACGCTGAGCAAGAGAAAGATGAACGGCTACCGCACCTATTAGCTATCCCTCGTTTTAAGCTTCGACACCTCGAGCTCAACAAATATTCGTTGGCTTGCACCGAATGCGACTGCACTATCAAGTCCTAATTGCCAGTTTCACTACGCAAACAAGCATTCGACACAGCGCACAATTTGCCGCATCCGAGTGATCGTGCTACTGCTAAGCGCATTGCCCTCAAATATTTTTGGCCAAGCCTTCATAGAGACATATTTCGGTGGGCCAAGCATTGCATCCCCTGCCAAAAGTCAAAAGTTCATCGCCACAACAGAGTGGAGCTAGGAAATTTCACAGCACCGGATCAAAGATTCGACCACATCCATTTGGACTTGATCAGAGTGCCACTCGCTGAAAATTTCGAACACTGTCTAACTATTATAGAACGCTACGCCCGTTGGCTGCAGGCAACACCAGTACGTGACATAACAGCCGCAACTGTCGCCCGTGCTCTCGTTGACAATTGGATATCCTGGTTTGGAACGCCGCTCAAAATTACGACCGATCAGGGCACGCAGTCCGAGGCTAGCTTCACCGTGAACTATCTCGCCTCCTAGGAGCTCATCAAATCCACACGACCTCTTACCACCCTAAATTGAACGGCTTCTCTCAGATGTACATTGTTTGCAGCCTTCGACAGTGCTTCAGAAATCTCCTGGCCGAAAGTACTTCCGACCGTACTTCTTGGTTTGCGAACGACTTTCAAGGAGGATCTTCAGGCCTCACCAGCAGAACTAGTCTTTGGGACATCAGTTCGCATCCCAGGTGAATTCATTGATCCTCGTCCTGTTCCCGTTTGTACTCCGGCAGATTTCGTTACCGACTTCCGTCGCCTGTTCAACGCCATTCGCCCAATGCAAGCTTCCAGACATGTCAACTATCGCCCTTTCGTTTTCAGGGACTTAGCCACTTGCGAATACGTTTTCCGCCGAATAGACTCAATCTCTACTCCGGCCATCATCGAGTGATAAAGCGTATCCACCTGCGCACTTTCGTCGTAGACGTCAATGGCATAGTCAAAACACTATCGACCGATCAGCTGAAGCCCGCTTACATCGCTGCAGCAGATTTAAGGAATCTAGTAATTACAGATTCACAAACGTCCACTCCAGTCGATTCACCAGCCTCTATACTAGAGCCCGAGATTTCACACCCTACGCCACAACTCAGCAGCTCGCCGCCTCATTCGCCAACATTTGTCGCTCCTTCGTTACCTGCTCAACTTCCATCACCAGCAAATATACCGAAGGCCAAAAAGTGCGTTACATTTTCATTCCCTTCACACCCCGCGAAGCCCATTGGGGAGAGAGTAGCTGTAGCGCCTCCGCTTCCACAGTCTTGGCGTAAACAAAGAATTATACCACGGGAGATTTTGGCGTGCCTTGGTTGAGATGCAAAAAGATGCGCATGCAGAGTGTGGACATGTCGTTTCAAACATCATAGACGAGTTTTCCTTTTGATCGTCCTTGTGACACTTGGATTCTTTGCAGTGAGCATCTAGTGAAAGGAGAGTTGCGATACATACGTCGCAGCATGTACGGACACGAGCAGCAAGACGCACCTTTTCATTCTACATTCATCCCAGCCTAACCTGTACCTTGTGAAATGTAAATTGTAGTTTCTGTTCGCGAAAAAATTTATTAGTGTTTATGAAGTACCATTTCATATCCCTAAACATTTGAGGGTTCTTCGGAAATATTCCTTAAAATACTAGATAATTCTTTTTGATAAAACTTTCAGTTATCACCAAGATGAATTATACCGAACTGTTTTCCAATGGCTTTGGTGGACGCATACATTGGTTTGATGCTAAACCAATTGGATAAATCGTCTTAGCTAAACTTTTAAATGGATCATTTCACCCTTTTCACATCTATTTAATGTAAATCCATACGATAATTTTTGCTCTACATTCAAGCTTTCATTGCGTCGTACGGATATCAATCTCGTTTTTGGATGGCTCCGATAGCTTTTTAAATTACTTACGGAATTCTTTGTAGCTACATGAATGAGTTGCATATTTTTTAATAATTTTTTCTGAAAAATTATTATAGAAGAAAAATTTTAGAAGAAGGTGGTTTCGACGTGTGTTCTAATTCTCATCAGGCCATCACTCTCAAATACACTTCGATGATGGCGACCACCATAAACTATCGATTAGAATAATTACAGATTGCTCAGAAAATTTAGCGAAGTTCCTATGTGAGTTCTTTGTTACAAGATTCCCATAATTTCTCCTCTACTTATAGTATCCTTTTCGTGAAGGTCCCTCAAGCAGTTTGCCAATGCGGACTTGAATTGGTTTTTTTTTACAAAATGGATGGATGTGAATTGGTTTTTTTTAAAAACGAAGGCAATTGCTTTAAAATTTAATACAGACGAGTCCACACGATTTTGGCAGAGTCATTGAAAATTTAGCTGCGTCCACCCTAACACAAACAAAAAGTCTTCTTAAATAGGTTGTTTTTAGGAGGAGAATTACATTCGTGTATTATAAATTTTCTTTCAGTACAATGTTTGTAATCAGTGGGAATTTACTTGCCTTCCACAGATAAGTTTCAAATACTAAACTAATTATAAACTTCCATGAAAATAAAGTAAACATTCCACATTTACCACATTCATGATCTGAAATCAAACAGAACGAAAATTTCTGCTGAACATGTCCCTCTCACTCAAACCAAAGGCCGAGTTCAACCGAAAACTTTTTAAAAAAAATTAAGAAACCTGTTGAGGACACACTTTTCATTTTACAAAACGGTCGGCTTTGTCAAAGTTTCATTTTCCTTTTGATTACAAATTCCCGTCATGTTTTATTGTTTCAGTAAGAAAAACAAAAGAATAAGTTATTTGGGTGCGGCGAGTCCCAGCACCCAACTCACTTTCAGTCTCGGAGAATGAGAAAGTAGACACTTAGGCAAACCCAGTTCCTGGAAAAATAGACCCATAAAACTGTGAGCATACATCGAAGTTATCAATTGTCCTCTCATAGCAGTAGACATGATAGGAAAAATAGAAATAAAAAAACTAAAATCGAAAGAGATGTGCGATGTGCCAAAGGAAAAGGCTCGTAATTGTATCACAAACTTTGTCACATTCAACGTTTGACAAATGTTCGAATAAAAGCGTTAAAAAAGTTCATTTGTTACTGTCTTCACTGGCGGCGATGGCAAAGAAAAACATTTGGTTCAAAGAGCTGTGGCATGAAGGGTGAAATGTCTTTCTGTCTTTTGCCGTATTTTCTTTCCAACAACCACCACCACACTTGCGAGTGACTGCACACACATTCTGATCCACATAGTGGGGAACATCTTGAAGTATTTACCTATACATCGTGACTAGCATGCATGAAATCGGTGACTGACAAAACGACGTGAGAGAAAACCTGACGAACGATACGATAACGCTCGCAGGCTTACATCCTTCTCTTATGCTATGTGAGTATGTGGCAAGTGAACCTATTCAATCTACACTGATCATTGATACACGTCTGCAAACATCAGTGGAAAAAATGGGATAAATTACGTCAGTGAATGAAAGAAAAATACGAGCGTATCACCGGAGGAAACGTAAAAGGACTCCTTCACTAAAATACATTCTTTTGCTACCTGCAGTGACTATCGCGCCACTTCCTTTCACGTTTGGTGCCGATGGAACGTAGCTCCGCTGTGCTGAATAATAAGGATAACTCAATGTAGTGGCAAATGGAATAAATGCAGGAATCAAGAATCTAAGTCTAACTGAGCTTTGATGATGGATGAGACTGAAACTCGGAGTTGGTTTTGAATATTTTTCATGCATTTTAGAGTGGGATGTAGTGCAACTTGGATGCTTACTTTTTCATTTGGATGATGATAGTTTTCAACTTTTAAATTCAGTTGTTATGAACATAATTTATTTTCCATTTATTAGCAGTCTTTCTAGTTGTTTACAATACGCACATATGCTTACGAATAACATTCTGAATTTCTATTCATTTCTTCTACGATAAACTCCACTGCATGCCTTGGCTGTTCTCTATGCTCCAAATGTGGTGAAATTTGACATAAAAGAAAAGAGTATGCAAGGGAGGCACACTGTATTCTTCCAAGGATGCTGGTCCAAGAAGGATCAGGGAAATATCGGGTTTTCCAGGAAGCTCTAGCAAAGGTTAAAACAGAATTTTGATTACCCGAATCCTGCAGGTAAACTGACACCGCAATACAACTGTCCAAAACTTGCTTGAGCAGTTTGCGAGGAACATGAAAGCCGACTTTTCGCTACAGAGTGAGCAGCATCACGACAACAATTCGTCATCATTGTACCCTGATGAAATTGATACTGCTACCATCTAGGTTCAGAACAGTGCTGAGCCTAGTGGAGGGCTATGGACAGAAGGATGATTTCGTCTGGGTTGGGTGTTCAAGAGCTACATTCTTTAGTGCGTACCTAGTGCCAAGTGAACCGATATCATCTTTCCAAGCCAAGCATAATGCTTTGCAAGATACTGTCTCGAGCGCAGATGGCCACGCACTCGTTGGGGGAGACTTGAATGCGAGAGAAATCAAATGAGGCATGCCTTAAACAAACTATACTTGACGTAACATTGGCGGACAATTAGATGACGTGAAACTGATGCAATTGGAGAGTATTAGAGGACTACCCAGCCTGTAATTATCAGTACATTTTGCTTGTGATCCATGATGCCGTCTTCCAATGCTCATGCTCGTGATCTTCCATAATTGGATGGAAAATTGAGAGGATGGACGTTAAGAGGTTCATTGAGGTGCTCATGGTAGATGCGCCACTGCCGGGAGATTTGTAAGGAAGCAAAGAGCTAACAGTTCAAGACGTGGTAAACTCAACGATGAGCATCAGCTTGTAGCACTTCTATGCTCTATCAGAGATTCCGCCACGGCAAGCCTTCAAAGTACTGGTGTTCGACTGACATCGCTGAAAAGTGTAGGGTGTTCGATATAAGTTAAAGTTCATAAAGTTAAAATAAAATTCATTTAAAATGTAAAACTGCATTGAAAATAAAATGAAACACTTCAGTTTGCAATATTGCAAGTTTAATGGCCGCAACTGAACTTCCAATAATTCGCACATGTACAATTCTTGCCATTTTAACATTTTTCTGCTAACAGAAAATCAATTCAACGTTTAGTTCAAGAATGATGAAACAGGCAAAAATTGCTTACGAACGATTTTGTAAGTCAGCAAAATCTTACAATAAATATGTACAGATCTGGGAAAAATAAACATTGTTATCCAAATAATCATTTATTTAGTTTCATTTTCTTTCACGCAGGAACATTTGGTCCGTCAAGCCGGATTCGCTAGAAAGTGTATCATTCATAGAAACTTGCCTGGAGATACGGTAGAGGAGTTTTAGATAACAAGGTCTAAGCTCACGTAGCTATTAGGACAGGTAATTTAGGAGGATTAATCAGCAAGGAAATCATCCTCAGTGAGATTCAGGCGAATCCAGCAACGTAGAATCGCAGGGAGCAGTCTCAGGAGAGTTTTTTAGACAAATTTGTGTCTGATTGTGGACAACGTTGCACCTGTTTTCAAGAGGTTTTAGCACAAGAGAGGGAGCATTTTCGGATATCAGTGACAAATTAGGCAACATCCACGTGAGTGGTCAGGAAACAGCGTTCTAAGTGATTCAAAGGCTGATCACTAATTTTAAGAATGACAGTGAGTCCCCTCATAGCCTTGCATATTTCCAAACAAGGATGGATAAACTAAAAGATGTGTGGACGAAGTGTAAAGACCAGCACAAAGCAGCCTGTGATCAGTTGCAAGGCTCTGAATTGGAAGAATACACTAAAGAGTACGAGAGTCTTGAAGATATAGTAATGGACTATATTACCCTGTTTCAATCGAAACTTAACGAGTATTCAGTGGAATGATCAAGTTTATTTCCATCAGACGCAATCAAGTTAGAGAGAATGCGAATACCGTCTTTTACCGGTAGCTATGCAGATTGGTTTGCACTCCGAAACCTGTTTCAGATTCTGTTTCACAACAACGCACAGCTAACAAACGTGCAAAAATTGCAGTGTCTGAGAAACTCTCTCCGAGGTGAACCAGAGCAATTGGTAACCCATTTAATCATAACGAATGAGAACTATGAATCGGCCTGGAGGTTGCTTGTCGAAAGATATGACAATCATCGTGTTATTAGACAGGAGATGATGCAGCGCTTATTCAACATTGAGAACTGCATACGGAATCCAATAGGACTTCGAAGAAAGCTAAATACAATGAATCAACTTCTAGCGAGCATCAAAACGTTGAAAGCTGATTCATTCGCACTCACCACAATCTACATTCTGAACGAAAAACTTGACGAAAATTCAAGAAAAGATTGGCAGAGGCATATTTCTAACTCGAGTAGCATTCCTTCTCTGAATCAGTTTTTAGAGTTTCTAGAGCAACGGTTTTCAATGTTAGAAGCTCTGTCTCCTGTAAAGCACAAGCCGAGGCTGATCAAAGCAAATACAATACAAGTAAAAGCGAAGACCTCCTGTATGATGTAGAAAGCAGCACACAAGCTTTTTGAATGCAACATGTTCAAACAAGCTTGTATTCAAGCCCGCCGTGATGTGGTGAAGAAGGGTAATCTTTGCCTCAACTGTTAACTGTTTCGGACAACATCGAGCCAACAAATGCTCGTCCACTCATGGTTGCAACGTTTGTGGGAAGAAGCATAACACATTGCTTCACTTATCGCCCATGGAGACTCCACAGCAGCCAGGAACATCAACTACTGTTCAAGGACATGGTGCGTGCACCAGCCAAAACTACGACATTTTGATTGGAGCTAATCCCTACGACAGGCTTTTGTTACCAGGACTTCTCCTCGGTTAGCCATGCGCACAAAGAACAAAACTTGGATGGGTTTTGTTTGGATCAGTGCCATGTAAACAACCAACATCACTTTGCGCATTTGTATCTTGTCAAGGCTTAGAGGAAGCCTTACGGCAATTTTGGGAGACTGAAGAAATTCCTCTCAAAAATCGGTTGACACAAGAAGAGAGAGAGAGAGAACGAGAGTTATTATGTGCAAAACGTGGTTCGGCAAAGCACGGGAATTTACTTTGTTAGCTTGCCATTTCAGGGCAATGCAGATCCAATAGCTGAGATTGATGAAACAGTAACAGATGCAAAAACAATTTAGACGTCTGGAACACCAGTTAAAACGTGATCCAAAAATTAACGAGCAATATCGAGTCTTCATGAAAGAATATATTGACTTGGGTCATATGAAAAGAGTTCCAGCAAATCGAGTGAGGATAACAGCAGCAGGCCGTGATCACGGAAAACAGTAGTACTACTGAGCTAAGAGTAGTATGCAACGCGTCTCATCAAGGACCGAAAGGGAAATCCTTAAACGATTTGTTACACACTGGTCACCCAATTCAAGGAAATCTCTTACATCTTCTCATGCAATGGAGGCAGCATAGATACGTAGTTGCAGCCGACATCGAGAAGATGTACAGATAGATTGTAATACACGTACGAGACCAGCACTATCAAAGGATTTAATGGCGTTTCAGCGATAATGAACCCATTTGACATTATCAGCTAAACACCGTTACATACGGAACAGCATGTGCACCGTATCTTGCGATACGAACGTTACATCAGCTCACTGCTGATGAAATCAATTCGTATCCAGAAGCCTCAAAAGTACTACTTCGAGACTTCTACGTTGATGACATACTGACTGGTGTAGACAATTTAGGTGATCTTCTGCAACTATAGGCAGAACTCCGAAATCTTCTGAAAAGAGGAGGATTTAACTTAAGGAAATAGTTTGCAAATCACCCAACATTGTTAGAACGGATACCAACAGAAGATCGAGAAACGCAGGTTCCTTTGAATATAGCGGCTGCGGGAAATATCAAAACGTTAGGTAATCAGTGGCACCCAGCGACAGAAGAGTTTCCGTTTACTATTGCAAGACCAATTGCCCAGCTATTCGATCCTATTGGCTGGCTCCAGCCATGTATTATCATTGGTAAGGTGACGATAAGGAAACTTTGGCCAGACAACAAGGGTTGGGATGAAGATTTGGATAAGGCGACAACAATACCGACAAGAGCTTCCTGTTCTCGAGACACCGAGGATAAAACGGTGAATTGACTTCAGTCCATCTCATAAAATTGCGATTCACGGTTTCTGTAATGCTCCATTTACAGCATATGCAGCGGTAATACACCTCCGAGTCATAACTCCATCAGCAACGGACATTCATCACTGCCAAATCTCCAGTCAATCTCCGGAATGCGTCAAGACTTGAGCTGAATGGAGCAGTATTATTAGCTGAACTTATGACTGAAGTAATAAAAGCATATAATTGGAAAAACATACCTAAATTTTACTGGTGCGACTTAACTACTGTTCTTCATTGGATACAAAGTCCTCCCATCAAATGGAAAGTTTACGTCGCAAATCATGTCAGTATTATCCTAGAACACAGCTCAATTGAAAACTGGGATTACGTGGCCAGCAATGATAACCCAGCTGGTATTGTATCATGTGGATCACTTCCAAACGAACTTCTCAATTCAACCCTATGGTGGAAAGAACCAACCTATCTCAGTGCACGTCTTATTCGAATGCCACCACCACTACAGCCAACAACGCAAGGGGAAGAAGAAGGAAGGATAACATCCTTAATTGCCAATATAGAAGAACAACCATCAATTCAATGGTTCGCGTTCAATACAAAAAATCCCAATCTGAAATGCCTGGGAAGGTTATCATTAAGCAAAATTCGAGAAGCAGCTAATTTGTGCATAAAAATGTCTCAAGTCCACGCATTTAAGACCGAAATTGAGGAGTCAGCAAGAACAAAGGACGTACATAGAAGCAGTCCTATAAAAAGATTAGCACCTTGGATGGACAGTGCAGGTATCCTAAGGGTGGGTCACATTCATTTTGCACACACTACAGAAACGGCGAAACATACTGCTATCATATCCAAGGGCCATTTATCTAAGTTGTTCATTCGACAAACTCATCAACAAACCTTAGAAGAGGCTGTCATTTGACTCTGAATACATTAAAGTTAAAATACTGGATTATATTAAGACAAACACAGGTCAAGAAAGTGCTTTGGGAATGCATGACGTGCTTTAAAATGACAGCCAGACCGAGGACTCTATTTATGTGAAATCTGCCAGCCGCAAGAGTTCAACTGACTAAACCCTTTTTTCAAACCGGAATTGATTATGCAGGTCCAATAACCATTAAATGGAGTGGAGGAAAAGGTTCCAAAACTACAAAAGCATACATTGCCATTTTTGTCTGTATGGCAACAAAAGCCGTTCACTTAGAGCTGGTGTCCGATTTGACAACAAATGCATGCATCGCAGCAATCAAACGATTTGTGGCAAGGCAAGGAATTTGTCACACAATATGTAGCGATTGTTTCTCAAACTTTCTGGGAGCTAATAAACAATTATAAGCTATCTACAAAGCATCACTGCAAGCTTGTTCATCAGAAGTCGCCAATCATGGAATACAGTAGAAGTTCATCCCTCTCAACAGCCCCCATTTTCGTGGACTGTGGGAAGAAATGAAATGATGAAATCTGCCCTCTATAAGACGATTCGAAATCAGATACTAAACATCGAATAAATGAACACATTGTTAGCCCAGATTGAAGCTTGCATGAACTCACGGCCGCTAACGCAAATAAGTGACGATCCAAGTGATGACGCCGCATTGACTCCTGGTCATTTCCTTACTGGAGACAACTTATTTGAAATAAAAGATGACCCTTGCGAAGCAAACTGCACTTTATTGAGAAGATGGCAATAAGTGCAACAAATGAAACTATCTTTGTGGAAAAGATGGTCTGAAGGGTACTTGCAACGTTTGCAGCACAGGTCCAAACGGTGAGAGAAGCAAGAGAACCCGAAAGTCGGTGAACTTATACTAGTTAGAACTGATAATATTCCGTTAGTGCAATGGCCACTGGGAAAGATCGTAGCCACACACCCAGGAGAAGACGGGTTAGTTTGAACAGTAACAGTGAAAATGAACGGAAGTGTTAAAAAAGTCCCATTGTCAAAATTTGCAAAACAGCGTTCAATGATATGCAACCACAAACCAAACAAGTAACAGCCATAAACGTTCAGATGAATGCAAAGCCTGTTAAATGACCAAAACGAGGAGATATTGACTTACAAGAATGGAAAAGAAAGCCAACAAAAATATTACCGAGCTTCTCAACAGTTCTGCTCTCCACGCTACTCGTCCTTGAAGTCTTACCTACTCCTACAGTAGCAGAGGCCACTATAAGACGTTTGGATGGTGGTCTTTATAAAGAAGAAATAGGAAAAAGTAATATCGTTCGTGAAGCATCACAGCTGAACATCGAGCTTCCATTCTCTGACTTAGCCACTGATGAAAACAACCTACACAACTTGAACACAAGTCTACACTCTTTGTGTTCTCAAAGCAGTCAAGCTGGAAGCGTACAGTGTTCGGACCTAGATCATCATATTTCAGAACTGATCAATGCTACACAAAACAAAGTCGAAGACCTAGGGTTTGCGCATGGCTGAGTAAAACGAGGAATATTTGGACAAATGCTTACAGCTATCTTTGGAGTCAACAACGAAATTATCACAGACATACAAGCACTGTCATCAAACGAGGAAACGTTCAATAACCTGATCAACCATCAAGGCAAAATCATACTGCAAGCCACGAAAACGCTAAACACAACCTCCAGCAAAATCAGCAGACAACTGCAAAGACTCTTCGATCAACTGAGAAAAGGACTAGAGCAGATCAACGATTCAAAAAAATGGTTTTCGAAAGTGGATACAAATCAAATAAGCATTCAATTCTTAACCAAATACCAACGTGCGGTCAACTACATCGAAGAAGTCTCTGTCAAATACAGCAACATTTTGAAGGCCGTAAATACCATGGAAGGAATACTGGAATGTATTCAGTTGGCCAATCTGCAAGCTATCATTCAAAACACACAATCATTCCTACTAGCTCCTCTTACGATATTACACTCTGCAGCCTCTAAATTGGTGACTGACTCCAACACAACCTGGCTCAAGATTCACGGCTACTTGCCAATCATCGACAGCCGCAGATTTGACCTAGTTAAGGCTACAGCGATTCCTCTTTAACAAAACCGTACCCTATTCGCAACATTTAATATAGCTGAATCTCCCATCGGAGTGATGAACTTGATTGAACTGGCAAAAATTACTTACCAGCAATTTTGTGTGTCAGCAAAATCTTACAATAAATATGCACAGATTTGGGAAAAATAAACATTGTTATCCAGACAACCATTCATTTAGTTTCATTTTCTTTCACGCAGGAACATAGGAAGTATTACAAGCTTCGACGTGAAGCCCAACAAGTCAGCCAAGAAATTCCTTTGCAAAATGATTAACAGCATAAAGGCTTGCTGCTGGCGAGATCTCGAGGACAATGTGAACAGGAATCTATAGAGCCTTGGCTATAGGCCAGTTATGCGCCAGTTTGGTGCCCTACGCCTTCCTTACATATTTGCATAATCACAAGGGAAAACAAGGAAATAATCAATGAAAACGAGGAAGACTTCAGGACCAGACACCATCCCTGCTGCAATATTGCAGTTTTTCTATCATCATTGTCCTGACTTGCTGCTTAGTACATTTAACGCTTGCCTGCAAGTGGGCGTCTTCCCGGAACGATGTAAGGTAGCAAGACTCATACAGATCAGAAGAGCACCCGTTATTCATACTAGATACGTCTGAAAATGCTTAAGAAACTCATCAAGGGAAGACTCACTGGCACATTTCATGCTGGGGAGAACATATCTCCCCGGCAGTTTGGCTTTAGAGTAGGAAGATCATGAGCATGATTCAAAAGGTGCATGCTCTCAACCGTACCAAGTAACGTTTTGCAAGTGACACTTGATGTTCGGAATGCCTTTAACTCTGCTAGCTGGGCGCATATTCTGGACACGTTGAAACCCCCTTTTCAAGTTCCAGAATATCTTATGCGGCTTTCGCAGTACTACCTGGAGGACCCGAACTTACTTTATGATACGACACAGGGCCAGCGAAGGATTGAAGTTTCATCAGGCATTTTTTGAAGATTTATCTTTAGTCCAAGCCAGTGAAACATATCGTATGTTGGGCCACTGAGACTAGAGCTGCCGGGTAAGTTATACTTGATTAGCTGCGTGGATGCTGTTGTGGTGCTAGTTGCTACATGCACAGTCAAACAGGCACAACGTTGACTAGGTATACCAATGTACCAAGTGAATGAATATTTGACCACTCTCAACTTCAGCCCAGCACTGGAGAAAACCGAAGTGTTCACCCTGACACACAACAAAATCTCCATGCTGGTTGAGTTGATCCAGCCATACAGGACTTGGGGTGCTGATTGACTCAAAGATGAGTTTCTCAGAGCAAATCAGAGTAAGAGTTGAGAAGGCTGCTTCAGGCGCATTGGCTTTGAGTCGACTTATGACCAACGTAGGAGAGCCTAATCCATCAAAAAGGTGACTTTTGATGGGTGTCGTGGAGTCTGTACTACTTTACGGTGCAGAATTATGGGTCGACGCTCTTAGCAAGGAGCTATACCTTAAATGCTCGGCACAGATACAGAGAAGATGACCACTGGTGATTGCACAATCCCTGACCCAGCTGTGCTAGTTATCGCAGAGCACCAACAACGGACTAGTTGCAATATGACTGGTAGAAAAGCATCATATGCCAGTTGCATGCAAAAGGAGACAGGATACGCTGTGGAAATTCCAGAAGGATTGCTCCATTACGCATATCATATAAATTGATATTTAAAGTCATTGGATGAAGACTGAACCTCTTTTATGAAAAAATCATTACAAAGTCACAAAGTGGTTTCTGCAGTAGACCGCCGACGATTGACAAGATATTTTCAGTAAAAATGCAGCTCATAAATTGCTGGGAATATAATATTTATGTACACCAGCTCCTCGCGAAATTGAAACAGGTATGCGACAGTGTTAACAAAAATTTTCTGTACAAACTAACACTTGACTTAGGCGTCCAAACTAAACTTGTCCACATGACAAAGATTACAATGCGAAACCCAGTTTCATGATTAAAGTTGATGGAGATTTGACTGAAAACTCCTCAATTAACTCGGGGCTAAAACAGGGGGATGATCTTGCCCCAATGTTATTCAATACCACTTTGGAACATGTCAGGTAAATGCCAGGAGACACCACGAGCATGCTACTCTAAAAGCCCAAGCAACTAAGAGCGTATTCCGATGATGTTTACATTATATATAGATTAAGTCCAGATGTGGTGCAAGCATGTATATGGATGGGCTCAGAAGCAAAACAAGTTGACCTTGTCAATGAATCTAAAACCATTCATAACCCAAAAAAGAAAAGATATACCTGTACGACCAAATCTGATTTTAGGAAACTGCAATCCAAAAAGTGTGAATACCTTCCTATACTAAAGAGTCATTTTTGATAGAGAGGGCACAGAAAGTAATAAAATATCATCACTATCTATGGCATGATAGCCAAAGCTGAGCCATAGCCTGCAGGATTAATCTCCTCCATTCAATGCGGCTTTACAACCTAGTTCGCCAGTTGATAACTACCAGCACGGACCTGCTGTCAGCTTCTATCTTGTCTTCTCATCGAGCCCTCAGTCTTCCCGCTTGGCATCTATGTTACCTTGTGCTCTACCTTTTTATGTTCTTTAAGTAGTCAGTTTTCTTCCATTCTTTCTACATGGCCCGTCCATTGGAATTTGCGTAACTTTACTTTATTTGCATTCAAATATGTTGACTGCCTTTTGAATTTGCTTGTCAGGGTCCATGTTTCACTTCCATATGCTCCTAATAGCACCGATTTAATTAGTGATTTAAAAATACGAAGTTTATTTTGCTGTGTACAAATCTGTATCATAGAATGGGCATTACGGGGTGATAAGTTTTATTTGCGGCATTTATTCGGCATCCAATCTCGTCCTTTTCAAGGCCTCTTCTATTCAGGAGGAAATATGGAGCAGGATAAGCTCAGCTAACAAAGTCTACCTCTCCATACTGCTGATGCTTATAAGATGCTGAGAGGTTCAGAGGGAAAATAAGATTTCCCTGTACAAATCACGAATAAGACTTATGCTGGTGTTTAGATGTGAAACATGGACTTTAACAAATTTTCCCAAAGAGGCCTTGGACATATAATACGCTTACAAGGATATATGGCCCAGTGAAGCATGGAGCAGGGTAGAGACTTCATTGCAATGATGAGTTGTATAATATTTATGATGAACCACCTGTATCCGCATGCGGAAAGCAAGATAAACTTACAATGGCAATGGAATGAAAAGTCAAACGATCCCCAGATGAACGTTGAAGGGTAAAGCGCAAAGAAAATGGCCAGTTGAGAAATCGCTTAGGATTCCCAATTGGTGAATGAAGTCGCTGAACGATCGGAGGCACCTACTACTGGAAGTGAAGACTCAAATTGGAGCTACACCATATATGATGATGAGGTATTTATTGACCTTGTACTCATAGAGGCTTCATTTTTCGATTTTTCAGATTTTTCGGATTGAAGATTACCAACCTTGAGAGGATGTGACACAAGCCTTTCGCATATTCCCCCTCACCTTTAAACTCTTGATGCAAATACTGTGAAATAAAGACCTTTTTGAAAAATTCTAATCAAGGCATTTCATTTGATATCCTTTAGTTAAAAATAATTCTTTAAGGATCATGGGGACAACCATCAAGGGACTCTCTTAAAATATTGATTTTTATATTTTGTTCCAAAATTTTAAAATGGGCACCATTTTTGACCTGTTTACAAAATTATGTGGTATGCAAAAAACTGCAGTGACGCATGGACGGATGGTTGGACATATAGATAGACAGGTACCGATTTAAGTAAGGTGTGGTAAAATTATTTTAGAAACCTTACAAACAAGTATTGTAATGTACATTATCATCATCATCATCCATGGTGTGACAGCCGAAGCCGGGCCTTGGCCTCCATGATTAATCTCCTCCGATCATCACGTTTCCATGACTTTGTTCGCCAGTTATTTACTTACAAAAAGGATCTGCTTTCAGCTTTTCTCATGTCTTCCCATCGAATCCCCGGTCTTTTCGGATGTCTACCTAGTGCTCCACCCATTAATGTTCTTTTGGGTAGCCAGTTTTCTCCCATTCTTTCTACATGGCCCGTCCATACGCAGGAGGAAAAAGTTGATTGTCAAATTGTTGATACAACTCATCGTTGTAACGTATAGTCTCCACTCTGTTCCTCGTTTCACTGGGCCGTAGACTTTCCGGAGCACTTTGTGCTCAAATGTGTCCACTGCTTTTTGATATTCGCTTGTCAGAATCCATGTTTCACTTCCATATAACATAACAGTGTCAAAGAAACCCTTTGCACTCTCCCATGCAGTCGTTAAGATACCGCCCAAGCTAAGGTTGTAAATGTTAAGTAAAAAAATTAAATGAATATGTAGCGCCTCTACTTCCACAGTCTCGGCGTAAACAAAGAATTATACCAAGG
Source organism: Odontomyia ornata (assembly GCA_963969285.1). Lineage (NCBI taxonomy): Eukaryota > Metazoa > Arthropoda > Insecta > Diptera > Stratiomyidae > Odontomyia > Odontomyia ornata. Next base: position 79,777,688 of record OZ017739.1, on the reverse strand, counting down.
GAAATTTTCGTGTGCCTTGGTTAAGATGCAAACACATGCACATGCAGAGTAAGGACACGTCCTTCCAGGCTTCATAGGCGCGTTTTCCTTTTGATCATCATTCGTTCCTTGGTGACGCTTGGATTCTTTGCAGTGAGCATCGAGTGAAAAGAGGGTTGCGTAACATGCGTCGCAGCATGTAATAGTTTATTGCACAAGCAGCAAGACGCGCCTTTCATTCTAAATTCATCTTAGCCTAACTTGTATCTTGTGAAATATAAATTGTAGTTTCTGTTCACGAATAAATTTATTAGTGTTAATGAAGTACCATTTCATACTCCCTAAAGTAGTGACCTCGTATTTAAAACAAGAGAAAAACAGAAAAACAAAATACTGTGAACTCATTCGACAGTGTGAATTGTACTCAGTGCTTCTGTCAGACGAAAAACACTCGCAGTTGCAATTAAGTAAATCAGTAGCAAGTTCCACAATGAGTGTGGAGAACTACGCCGAGCAGATCATAGCCAAGAAACGAAATCATTTGGCTCCGGAGTCCGCCAGGCAGCAACTGGTGAATGTCGTGAGTAGCTACAAATTGCCGTCATTTTGGCGGTCGAGTCCCGAACTATGGTTTTTTCAGATTGAGTCACAATTTCACGTACACAGAATAGCTTCGGACTCAACAAAGTATCACCTCGTTATCGGAGCACTGGACTTTGAAACAGTTGCGGAATTTCTTACATTCTCCGTACGCCGCCTGTGGCAGACAGTTATAACACGCTGAAGAAAGTCATAGTTTTGCGCCTCACCGATTCACCAGACGCGCAGCTCCATAAGCTCTTGACTGCACCACATGCGGACACTTGCCGGCACACGTGTTGAAGATTACGTTTAACGAGTCAAGTGGTTAGATATTTTAAGACAGCAGACGCACCGCATGCTTCTTCTTATTAAAGGCCAGACACCCGAAGAGCTCGCTGCAGCTGATGAGGCTCATGACATAGAACCATCTGTCATGGCGACTTCTCAATTTTAAATTTCAATGCCTTCGTCCGGCTATGCATCCCCGCAGCCTCTACCCAATCTGCTAATGCAGGAGCTATCCACAATGCAATAGGTCATCGCCCAACCCACGAACATCACTCGCGAGCTCCAATTAAATACGAGAGATCCTGATTAGAGAAGCCGTTCAGTATCACGCAACGGCCGTAAACGTCAGGCCCGCTCCTCTATACCAGGCCCCAATGAAAGAGCGGGGTACTGTTGGTACCACACGAGGCACGAGGGACACGTGCAACATTGCAGGCAGCCCTGTTCCTTTTCCGCTCAAGCACAGCCGTCTCAGGAAAACTGAAGAAGCCGGCGATATTTTGGCGGCAATCACCGGCAAATCTTCAGAAAGCCGCTTTTACGTCTTGGATCGCAATTCTTCGATCCGATTTCTTGTCGTCTCAGGATCTGAACTCTATCATTCCCAAAAACATTATCAAGAAACCGCTTCAAAAACAGAGTTTGACTCTTACTGCAGCCAACGGAACGGCTATTGCAAACCTCATAGTGAGACAACTCAGCTTAAGCCTTGATTTACGCCACCCTTTCAATGGAGCTTTATCATCGCAAACGTGCAGACGGCAATTTTTGGAGCAGATGCTTTGAAACACCACGAACTTCTCATAGATTTCAGAAATAACCGCTTACTAGATGGTGGTACCAGCCTTCAGCACCTTGCTCAATTGGTCCAGTTCCGGAAGTGCACTCTATTATTATTGCCACATCCAAAATAATGCATCACGGATCTCTAAAAGAGGTCTACGCAAAGCTTATCGACAATTTCGCCAAAAGCTCTACTCGCTCTGGAGAGATGGCGCACGTTCTTGATCTACCCGTTCAGCACCCCATCGTTTAAAGTGGCCCACCAGTATTCGCCCGACCACTTCGACTCTCAGGCGAACGACTTAGCGCAGCTAAAAGGGAATTCAGCGAATTGCTAGAGCGAAAAATCATCCGCCTCTCAGCAAGTCAGTGGGCCAGTAATCTTCTCATGGTGCCGAAGCACAATGGCGGTTGGCGAGCTACCGATGACTATCGCGAACTTAGCGTAATCACCCGCCCCGACCGTTACCCACTTCCAGTAATAGAAGACTTGCTGCAGGATGCTCAAGGCAAAGTGTTTACTGTCATCAACCTTCACAAAGCCTTTTGCCAGATCCCAATGGCATCGGAAGACATTGAAAAGACAGCAGTCAGGACGCGTTTTGGATTGTTCGAGTTTTTGGGCATGCCACTCGGTCTTAAGAATGCGACTCAAACCATGCAGCGTACAATTAATCATGTCCTCAGAAATTTACCATTCATGCGTAAATATTACGATGATCTTGTCAGCTCAGACAGCCACGAAGAGCATCAGGGGCTCCGTGCTAAACTTCTCTCGACTTTAAACGAAGCATGCATCCAAATTAACTAGATTAAATATCAGGTCGCCCAGCCGCAGGTAACATTTTCTGGCTATCACGTGTCGAAAGAAGGTTTTCGCCCACCTCTGCCAAAGACCCAGGCTATCACCGAGTTCCCAAGACTCGAGGACACTACGCAGCTCAGACGTTTCATAAGAATGCTGAATTTTTACCGGCGTTGCATTCCACACTTTGCTATGTTCCAAGCTTCTCTCACCGACTTACTTAAAGGAATCACAAAAAAGAAAGCTAAGCTTGCCTGGTTCGAGCAGGCCAACGATTCTTTCATGCGCTGCAAACAGGCTATAGCTTCTGCGACAACCTTTGCTTTTCTTTCACCCACTCAACGGCTTGCTTTACGCATGGATGCACCCAATACTTTATGCACGGATGCATTCAACACCGCCACAGACGCAGTTTTGGATCAGCAGCTAACTGATTGTACCTACATCCCACTAGGGCTCTTCTCGAGAAAGCTCGCAGATGCGGAGCAGAAATATTTGACCTATGATCGAGAGCTTCTAGCCATATTCGCTGCAATCAGGCTTTACCAGCGCATTCTCGAAGGCAGGCTGTTCACCACCTACACAGATCATCGGCCGCGCACTCATGCACTCAAGCAACGATCAGAAAATGCATCGCATCGGCAGATTCGGCAATTAGATCTTATACCGCAGTTTGTTAACGAGCTGGAATACACACCTGGGGAAGAAAACGCTGTGGCCGACGCACTATCACGAGTGGAAACTGTCTCCATTTCTGCCACCTGCAACTTCAACACCATTAACGCTGAGCAAGAGAAAGATGAGCAGCTGCCGCACCTATCAGCTATCCCTCGTTTCTAGCTTCGACGCCTCAAGCTCAACGGATATTCATTTGTTTGCACCAAACACGCCAGCACTATCAAGCGCTGCTTGCCAGTCTCATTACGCAAACGAGCATTTGACGCAACTCACAATTTGTCGCATCTGAGTGGTCATGCTACTGCTAAGCGCATCGCCCTCAAATGTTTTTGGCCAAGCCTTTGTAGAGACATATTTCAGTGGGCCAAGCAGTGCATCCCCTGCCAAAAGTCAAAAGTTCATCGCCACAACAGAGTGGAGCTAGGAAATTTCACAGCACTGGATCAAAGATTCGACCACATCCATTTGGACCTGATCAGAGTGCCACTCGCTGAAAATTTTGAACACTGTTTAACTATTATAGACCACTACACACGTTGACCGCAGGCAATACCAGTACATGACATGACAGCCGCAACCATCGCCCGTGCTCTCCTTGACAATTGGATATCCTGCTTTAGAACGCCGCTTGAAATTACGACCGATCAGGACACGCAATTTGAGGCTGAACTTGACCGTGAACTATCTCGCCTCCTAGAAGCTCACCAAATCATACGACCTCTTACCACCCCAAATCGAACGGCACGGTCAAGCGTATGCACCACACACCCAAGGCTTCTCTCAGTTGTACATTGTTTGCAGCTTTCGACAGTGCTCCAGAAATCTCTTTACCGAAAGTACTTCCGACCGTACTCCTTGGTTTGTGAACGACTTTCAAGACCTTCAGGCCTCGCCAGCAGAACTGGTCTTTGGAACATCACGCCACATCCCAGGTGAATTCATTGACCCTCGTCCTATTCCCCTTTGTACTCCGGCTGATTTCGTTACCGACCTCTGTCCCATGTTCAACGCTATTCCAGACATGTCAACTATCGCCCTTTCGTATTAAGGGACTTAGCCACTTGCGAATATGTTTTCCGCTGAATAGACTCAAACAAAAAGGCACTGAAGCAACCGTACTCCAACCTTCATCGAATGATAAAGCATATCGACGAGCGCACATTTGTCATAGTTGTCAATGGCATAGTAAAAACACTATCGACCGATCAGCTGAAGCCCACTTACATCACTGCAGCAGATTTAAGGCATCCAGTAATCACAGGTTCATAAACATCCACTCCAGTTGAGTCACCAGCCTCTATACCAGAGCCTGAGACTTTATAGCCTACTGTAATAAACATAAGCAGTCGAGCAGCCCCGTGGTGATCAGGAGTGGCTGCTCCTGAAGAGAAAAGGTGGTCACCCCGTCGAAACTGCTTAGTTTGTTGTTTTACTAGTGTAAAGTAAACTGCATCCGTCAAGTTTCCATCCTTTAGGCAGAGATGAGTGGTTCACTTCAGCCACTTTAACATCTTTAGGTTCGACATTCCCCTTGTAATGCAACGACCTTCTTCTGTGAAAGTAACGGTTGCTTTTTGTGTAATGTTTGCGTTTGTCTCAAGCCTCCGTGTCCGCTAACTTTAACGAGGCAAAACAATATTGAATTTCTGTAGAGTAGATTAATTGACACCTAATAGAACTTTTCCAAAGACAATAAAAATTGATCGGTGCGTCTTGTAGAGTAGAGTACGCGTGATAAGTATTTTGTAGTGTAGCTTCGTGGCTCGACAAGAACCCGCCTCATATATTCCCGCAAATGCTAGTCGTCAAGCACGCGTACGCGATCGTTAAGCGAAGCTAGTTAGCTGAGCTCGGTGTTGTTTTAGCTCGCTGACACTTGTGCCAGACCATCGGCACCCGTGTCCTACACGGACATTTCGAAATTCATTACAATGGCGCCCAACGTTGGACCCGAAGGGGAAACAACACCACTCTCCTTCGAGTTCTCACATTTTTAATTTTGCTGTCGGCAGATGAACCGATTCAATTTTTATTGTCGCCCTCACCATTTGATATTAACGTAGCATACTTGGAGGGTTCCATAAAGTAAAGATAGGGTCACCGATAAACTCTCTTTTGGTGTTGTTTGTCTTGTCTTCGGTATAATAAGGTCTATAGCATCTTCTGGAGTTCTTCGTTCGTGGTGGCTCAGTCGCCTGAACATGCCGATGATGTTATAGAGTAGTGCGTCCCTTAATGTTACCAAAAGAAAGGTTTGCACATTTTTATACAGTTTGAAGTCGGACAGTTCTAATTTTGAACAAACTGATGGTGCCAGGGGATTTCAAATACATTGCTTGGAATTGCGTCAGTTTTTGCTGGGAGCTAATCTGATGACCGGCAGTGATAAAATCCGCATCATCAATTAGTCCTGACCGACACCCGATTTGTTTTTATGATTGATTCTCGGTTTTTATCAGCATACTTTCGTAGAAGACAGGGACTTGTATTCAAGAAGAGGGGCCTAAAATTATAACAACCATTTCTCCACTGCGGAAACAATTGTTTCTTCACTAGTGTAGAGCGAAATCCTTCAGTCTCTCCATGCCTGGTTCGGCATCGAAAAGACTGCCCTGTAATAAACATAAGCAGTCGAGCAGCCCCGTGGTGATCAGGAGTGGCTGCTCCTGAAGAGAAAAGGTGGTCACCCCGTCGAAACTGCTTAGTTTGTTGTTTTACTAGTGTAAAGTAAACTGCATCCGTCAAGTTTCCATCCTTTAGGCAGAGATGAGTGGTTCACTTCAGCCACTTTAACATCTTTAGGTTTGACATTCCCCTTGTAATGCAACGACCTTCTTCTGTGAAAGTAACGGTTGCTTTTTGTGTAATGTTTGCGTTTGTCTCAAGCCTCCGTGTCCGCTAACTTTAACGAGGCAAAACAATATTGAATTTCTGTAGAGTAGATTAATTGACACCTAATAGAACTTTTCTAAAGACAATAAAAATTGATCGGTGCGTCTTGTAGAGTAGAGTACGCGTGATAAGTATTTTGTAGTGTAGCTTCGTGGCTCGACAAGAACCCGCCTCATATGATCCCGCAAATGCTAGTCGTCAAGCACGCATACGCGGTCGTTAAGCGAAGCTAGTTAGCTGAGCTCGGTGTTGTTTTAGCTCGCTGACACTTGTGCCAGACCATCGGCACCCGTGTCCTACACGGACATTTCGAAATTCATTACACTACGCCACACCTAAGCAGCTCACCACCTCATTCGCCAACATCCGTCGCTCCTTCGTTACCTGCTCAGCTTCCATCACCGGCAAATATACCGAAGCCCAAAAAGCGCATTATATTTTCCGCGAAACTCGTTGGGGAGGAAGTAGCTGTAGCGCCTCTGCTTCCACAGTCTCGGCGTAAACAAAAAATTATACCAAGGGAGATTTTTGTGTGCCTTGGTTGATGCAAACACACGCACATGCAGAGTGTGGACACATCGTTTCAGGCATCATAGACGTGTTTTCCTTTTGATCGTCATTCGTTCCTTGGTGACGCTTGGAGTCTTTGCAGGGATCATCGAGTGAAAGAGGGTTACGATACATGCATCGCAGCACGTAGTAGTTTAGTGCATAAGCAGCAAGACGCGCCTTTCATTCTATATTCATCCTAGCCTAACTTGTATCTTGTGAAATGTAAATGGTAGTTTCTGTTCACGAAAAAATTAATTGGTGTTAATGAAGTACCATTTCATTTCCCTAAAAATACATTAAACAAGTAAAAAACAACTACTGAATAAAATCGAATAACAAAGTAGGGAAAAAGATTAAGTTGGAACTGAGGAGTTCTGGTGGAATGCGATCCTGCAATGAAACAGTTTCTACTCTATCTCGATGAGGCTTTATCATTGGGAAAGAAATTAATTATTTAGGATTTAGAAGAGTTGCTCGTTTTCATTTTTCCTAGTGGACACTCGTCAATGACGCGTGGATGATTGAATGGACAAAATTACTTTGACGAAAGCATCGTTGGTTGATTTAACGAGTTCAAGATTAACAATTATTCATCCACTATCAGTCAGCCCTCATCGATTAGTTTAAACTCTTTACCATCCATTAGACATGAACAAAGAACACCTCTGGCAATAGAACGATCTAAATGCAATAGTATTCTGCATTTGCTCGATGAATGGCTCTTTGAAGCTGCGCATATTGGAGGAGATTCATGGATATAGAATACGAAGAAACAAGCCACCGAAGTTAGTCGGCAACCATCGTCAATTATCATGGAGCATAGAAAGTGCAATACATCCCTTTCACAGCCAAAGTCACTAACTGACAATTCAGATCTACCACCCAGCTTACCCATTAATAAATATGAATCGGGACAGGCTGAAGCAATTGGCACACTATGTCGTATATTTTGTGCGAAGAAAACCAGCGAGGGCATTCTTCTTGTTTATTTGGCGCTTTTTTATGTTGCATTGCAACAATGCTTGCGCATTCCAGAAACTAAGGAGTGCGATGAAACTTTTGCTAGCATTTTATATACAAGTAACTCAGCGGGCATGTTTCGTTTGGATCTTGATGGTATTCATGTACTACTGCCCGGGTTTACTGCTGCATTTGAACTTGTTTTGCCGGACAAAGAATTGAAATTTAAATCGGAAGTAATTTCATTTAATAAGACTGATTTGAGACGAGCATCAATAAATAGTTTATTGTCGATTGCTTTCCAAACATTGCCGATAAAAGATTTGAAGAATGGATCAAGGAACAGAATAACCACCTTCATTCAACTCAAGCCGAGAATAATTAACATCTTGATGAATGCATTACGAGTAGAAAATGATGCACAAAATAAACATATGTTGCTGGAAGGTTTGTTGCTTACTGTACAGGATGCTGTGGCGTTTGAAGAGGATTATCTGGGTGATAATAACTTACAAACATCGCCGCCGCTACGTGATGTATACCTTTTAAACTCAGCTTGCTCAGAAAGATCGGCTGCTTGCTCAATTGATTTTGGGCGGCCAAATTCTACGCAATCAAAAATTGAATCGGTAATTTGCTAAGATTCCAAATGTTTGTTTTGATTGCGCTCTCGAAGTATGGACGCTGCACGAATTGACGTTTACGAATGACAATCCACTGGACAACCAACGACGGCGAAACCCGATGAATTGAAAATGGGACGTAGATGCGTACCCAATGAACGCCAGTTGGGGGATCGCTGATGTAACTCGAAGAGCAAAAATTAACGGCTCGATGATTTGAGCCGAGCTGACGAGGAACCTGTGGACAAAGGACGGCTCTCTTTTGGTGGACGAAGATCTACAGTACGATGAAGCAAAGTATCAAGGACGAGTATCATAACTAGCAGCTCAACGGATGAATTGTAGGCAATTGGGTGGAATTTCATCACGCCCCAGCGATGTAGAATATTGGATCTGGAAGTTTGACGAGTGGTGCGCTGGAGCCGATTACTTCGCGACGCGACTCAATTTGGGGGGCCCTTAATCGGGAGACTAGAAGTAAGGAAAGGTATAGTGAATTTATTGATCAATTTTATTATGACGAAACAGTGAATTATATTTTCCGATTTTTTTTTTAACACAATCTTGTGCATTTGAGCGTGATTACTTTACGTGTGGATTGTGCACTTGGCTCGGGTGTGTTTCAGTGTCCTGATGAATTTTGCTGGGGGTTTCTAATTCATTTTCCGTCGGGTAAAATATGTATGGCAAAGAGTGCGAAGTGGTCGCCCCGTCCTTGAAGACTGGGAAAATTACCCTTAGCTGTCACGGAAGGGTTACAAGAGTATTCAACGTGAAATTTCTCGCGAGATTCAGTGAGATAGTAGTTTGAGTAGTGAGATAGTTGTTTGGTGTAGGACCATTAAACAGTGAGAGCGTGGGGGTGATTCCTTTCAGAGAAGCTACGCTACGTTAGTGAAAAAGGTGTTAATTGCAGCTTTATCAGGGGTGTTTCGGCGGCCGCGTTTCTCACTTGGCAGCTTCTTGGCACCAAGGGACAACTGAGTGGCACATCATACAACCATCTCCGATGGGCAAACTGGGTCCGAAATCTCAAGCCGAAGGATCATCAATGTGGAGGATAACATTTTGGTGCCCAACGTGGAGTGACTTTGACGCCAAATGCCGATTGGCGCTTGCCGCTGGCGAAGATGTAAGTGTTTAGTTGAGTTCCTTTTTAGGGTTTTGAACTAAAATAAAAAACCTTATTGCAATCATGACCTATGTCCATCTGTCCGTCTGTCCGTCCGTTTGTCCATCCGTCCGTCTGTATATCACAGCACTTTTTCTCCGAAACTATGGAAGCTACAGCCATGAAACTTTGTGGAAAGGTCAGAAGTGCTAACTTCTTGAAAGTTTTGGGTTAGGAAAATTTTTCGCGTACCCTCCGTCCCGCGACTAGACACCTTTGGTTCAGCTAGTGGTATCAGTAATCGTAAAACAAAATACTGGCTGTTTTAAATGAGAAGATTGAACAATTTTGAGTTATTTTTCCCCAACTTCAACGTTTAAGGCTCATGCTTTTAATACTTAATTCAATTGAGTAAACAATTGAAGGTGAGTACCTACAATTAATACTCACGGGTGAAACAAGTTGAGGAGGCAGGGAAGAGCTTCTAACAAAAGGGCTTTGTAAACATTCTAGGGTTCGAAAAAAATAGGCCATGAATCATTTATTGCAGTACAAGGGGGTGGCCCCTGAAAAAAAAACTTTTCAACGGTAGCCGATATGAGTCTCAAATGAAAGTTCTTTATGAGAGCTTTTCAAAACAGTTCTTAAACTGACAGTTTTTACTTCAATGGTGGAACAGGGGGAGAAACACGCGAAAAAATTGGTTTCTCCCCTTACGATTGGACACCTGTGATCTAACAAATCTGAAAAAATTATCAAGGGAGATATTTATGAGTATAGCAATAACAAACAGCTCAGAAGTAAAAATTCGTTCAACTTTGTTAACAATATTATGATCGGCGAATTTTAAATTTTCTCCAATAAAATCGTATGGATGCCTTTAAACCCAACAAGTAGCCTTACACAAGATCCTAATACCCTGTAAATTTGATGAAATTCGTATCATATGCACGGAAGTTATATCTATTTGAAATTTCTCCAATTACAACAACAATAATACACTATTTTGGTATTTTACGGACTTTCCATCGCAACAGACACTGAAATTTTGATTCGATCTTCTTGAAATTTTTAGATAAGATCGGTGACATAAATGCTTTTGGGGTTTCATGTTTTTAGTGATTTTTGTTAGTTGAAAATGGTGAAACAGTGGATTTTCTTTTAAACGAGCAAATCTCTTTGACATGTTTCTTGAATTTATTCGTTGCTGGTGACTGCATTTTGTAAGTTGAGTACAAAACCCTTCTGACATGAGCGTAGGTCTGTCAACCCAACTTGTTTATTCTTCATTTCATCTCGTGACCTCTGGCGGTTCGTATATAGTTTCTCCTAAAATCTTCTTAAATTAGTTTTACTTCTTCTTAAATTAATTTTATCGATCTAGTTGAAAAATAATATTTATAAGATAAAATTTTAATTTACTACACAGTTAATATATAATTCAATTGGCTTGGTGGAGACTCAACTGGTTAAAAGTTTTCGAAAACAATTAGATTTGACGTTGGTTGGAGGAGTGTCCCTTTTCGCTATCGTGTCTACTCTACATTTCCCTTTAGTTCCGTAACCACCTTTTATTGACTATTGCCGCCAATTTTCTATTGCTTGCCTCCTCGAGTTTCCCCAACGGTGGGAAGCCATCGGACTCGTCCATACCAGCAGTCCCGAATTTGTCTTTAGATTATTTGCTTTTCTTGATTTATTGTGGTAAAATAATATTCGATATGATTCCTTGGGTCGATTGCTTCGACGATATAAGTTTATCCCAATAAAAAACTATGTGGAAGCCTAACAGACTCAGATTTCGATATACTTCTATTCGGTTTGTTATCAAAAACACACACGCCATCAAAAACACATACAAATCAATTTTGATTGTAATTGAAGTAACTACAAAACTAAATCCTGGTTATTATGTATTTAAATGATGGACAAACTGACAGACGGATAGGCAGACAAATAGGTCACAAATTCAGTAGGGTTTTGTAAAGTTATTTTATAAAACCCTAAAAAGCGAATAAAATAAGTTGGGTAAACAGCCCTACAGTCATGTCAGAAGGGTTTTGTACCCAACGTGCGAAATGCAGTCACCAGGAAAGAATAAAGGCAAGAAACATGTCAAAGAGATGTGCACGTTTATAAGAAAATCCATTGCTTCGGTACTTTCAACCGTCGGCACTTTATTGCAAGCTAACAAAAATCACTCAAATCAATCAAATCAAATCAAATCTGCAGTGTCTGTTCCATGAAAAGTCCGTAAAATACCAAAATCGTGTGTTATTGTTGTTGTATTTGGAAAAATTTCAAATTTTCGGGAATATGATTGGACTTTCATCAAACATGGAGGGTATTAGCTCCTTATATCTTCTTCATCTTAGCACTACAGCCCCTTTCGGGCCTTGGCTTCCTGCAAATAGCGTATCCAACTGTCTCGGTCCATTGACCGCGCCTTCCAATTTCGAAATCCGAGCAGCGATGAACTGTCTTCATCGACCAAGTCAGACCAGCGTTTCCTGGGTTTCTTCACTGGTCCCCGGCCTTCAGTTCTCCAAACGAATACCTTTTTGGGTATCCGTTGTTCATCCATACCGTTCATGTGTCCAGCCCATGGCAGTTTCCGCAATCTTATAATCGTTGAGACCTCGGGTTTTTCAAAAATTTCATACAACTCACGGTTGTATCGAATTCCTCATTGCTCCCCGTCTAGCTTCGCTCCGATTATTCGCCTCAGGACCCGTCGCTCAAAGGCGTTCAATATATTTGCGGATGTTTGGGTTAGGGTCCATGTTTCACACCCAGAGCATAACACAGGTCTTATCACAGATTTATATACTTGGAGCTTTGTTTTCCAGTGTATGCAGATTGTCTTCAAGATTGTCAATACTGAATAGAATATCTTATTTGCGAGCTGCATTCTCCGGCGTATTTCCTCTCTTTCATTACCGGTTTACGTTATTTCGGCACCTCAATACACAAATTGGCTCACATTTTCGATACTGTATTCGCCAAGTGTGATATTTTGCGTATTTGAGATATTTTTGCTCGACAGCGTCATGAGCTTTGTTTTAACATATTTTCATTGATTTGTAGCCCGACTAGTTTTGCTTCGCTGTCGAGTTTCAGGAAGAGTTCTTTGGTACTTGTTAATGACTGTGATAAAATGTTGATGTCGTCCGCACAGGCCACTACTTGGTTCGACTTGTATAGTAATGTACCTCGCGTATCCCCAGGTAGCTTCCATATGACGTACTCTAAAGCCAAATTGAATAGCAATGGGGCCAGCCCATCTCCTTGCTTTAGTTCGATATTTGTGTCTAAGGCATCGGTGTGTTGGTTACTGATGCGGACATGGGAGGTCATCGACGTCATTGTCATTTTGGTAAGACGGACTTATTTGGCTGGGATGCCAAAGCAAAGCATTATTTGGTACAGTACGTTACGATTAATACTTTCGTATGGTTGCTTAAAGTCAACGAAAACTCCCAGCATTTTTCAAGTACCTGCTTGACTGTGAATAATTGGTCTGTTGTCGATCTACCTGCTCTAAAACCACCTTGATACTCCCCAATAATACTGTTGGCATATGATTCAATTTTCTTTTCTAAGATTTTAGAAAATATTTTGTACGCTGTACAAAGTAGTGATATGTCTTTATAATTTTCGCACTGTAGCTCGTCACCTTGTTTGTGGAAAGGGAATATAATTGATTGGCTCCGCTCTTTCAGATTATGTTCTTGTTCCCAAATGTGCTGGATGACATTGTGAATAGCTTGATGAACACTACTGCCACCATATTTGATGAGCTCCACTGAAATCTCATCGATGCCCGGCGCTTTATTATTCTTTTGGGCTTTGATGATGGAACAAACTTCATCCAGAGTTGGTGGGGCCAATGGAAGCTCTCCGCAGACATCTATAGACTCCGATGTCCTGAACCTATGTGGAGGATTGAGGAGGTTATTGAAATATGATGCCCATCTTTCCTTAATCTTCGTTTCATCTGCAATGATATTACCAATGTCATCACGACAAAGCGTGGTTTTGGACTGATAACCACGTTTCATGCTTTCCACTGCTTTGAATGCTTGTCTTGTGTTGTTGCTCGCTAAACTTACATCTATACTTCTCAATTGGTCGTCATAGTATTTTCTTTTCTTAACCCTAATTATCTTATTCGCTACTCTTCTGAGATTTTCATAGTGTTCTCTCTTCATCCTGATTTTCCTACCCCTGATTCTTTTTATCTAACGCATTCTGGCATTCACCATCGAACCAATCATTTCTCTTGCGCCGGGCTTGAAGACCAATCGTCTGTTCTGCCATGGTCTTAATAGCCGTTTTCACTTGTCATTTGTCTTTAACAATGCGTCTGATAAGATGGGAGCCAGCTGGTTGTCGAGAGTCTACGTGAAATATTCGGCCACCGACGCCGTTTGGAGCCTTTCGATGTCAAATGTTTGTAGCGGGCTGGTCTTTCCCGAATATGCCTTTGACATACGACATAGATTAGTTTGATCAAGTTATGATCTGAGCTACAATCAGCTCCTCGGTATACACGGACGTCAAGTATGCTCGAGGCCCAACGTTGTTGGATCGGTTTTGTGTGTTGCCATCCGGTGGTACCCAGGTCATTTCATGAATGCGTCGATGTTGGTAGCAAGTCGAATGTATGACTAAATTTCTGCTACATGCAAAGTCAATCAGCTGCTGGCCGTTGTGGAGGCTACCCCTCCAGTCGTTTCCCGATAGCTCATTGCCAGCTTTAGCGTTGAGATCACTCAGAATTATTTTTTTGTCGTTTGTAGGCGATGAGTAAACTAGTCTTTTCCAGGTGGTTTCGTTTATTTCTTCGTACTTTTCTTTGGGCGGGGCTTGAACGTTTATCAGCCAGATTTTGAAAAATTTCGTTTTTATACGGATCGCACACAACCGTTCAATAACGTGCGATTTGAACTTCCTATCCACAATCAAGACTACTCCGGATTTTCGTTTTCCAGTAGGCCTCCCGCTTTTAAATTTTGTTTGCAATCTCATATCTTGAATGTTTTTTCTAGTCCAATTCGTTGCCTGGATTATCACACTTTTTAATTGATATTGGCTGGCCTGCTGTTAAAGGTAATTGAGTGATCTGACTTTCCAGGATCCAATGCCATAGTTCTGTTTTTGTTTGCAAGCTCGTTGCCACGAGTCCAATCCATTCCAAGGCCCATCTGCAGGTTTCGAAACATTTTAACGTTTTCTAGGGATGGGGAATTAGCCCATCACCAAACTTCCTTTCCGGTGGCATGGTTATTACGTCAATTCCGTTATCAGGCGCGGAAGATTCACCTTCACCCTCTTACGTCCCCACAAAGGAGGTGTAAGTAGGATTTAGTAGCAGTGCTGTAGATGTATTTACAGTTATTAGCATTTCTCGGCATTTAATGTCCCAATGTGCGACCCCGAGAGCTTTTACTACCATTTAATTGGGGGGTTTGGGATGAGGAATCATGGAAACTATGGGTTAGGGAGAGCACCTTATATAAGCCTACTTAAATATCGGCTTTTATTGAATTTAAGGGTATCCATACGATTTTATTGGCAAAAATGGGAAGTTCGATGTTCATGCTGTTTTTAACAAAGTTGAGTGAATTTCGACTTCTAAGGTATTTGTTGTTGTTGTACGAGTTACTAGTATTAAGGAAAATAAAAGTCATTTGCCTTTTGTATTCAAGTAATCATGTAAAGATTTGCTAACATAAAGTAGTACAATGACCTTAAGTTCATATACCTATAACTTGCAATTGCAGCAAGTACGAATAATGTTCAATTAATATTAAATGTGAAATTAAAGATTTGCTAACATTACCTTAAGTTCATACACCTGTAATTATTGCAATTGTATCGAGTAAGCATAATGTTCAATTAATATTAAAATGTGAAATTACTGCCACTTCAAGCAAATATTGAGTCAATCAAAGTTCAATTGAAAAATATTGGACTCGCTTGAAATGGCAATAATTCTTTCCACGCGCCAGCTAAGAATTTATGCAGGTAAAGCGAAATGTAGGTATAAATTAAGACAAAGCGGCAACAATAAACCATTGCTAGTCAATCAATTAATCATCGTGTTTCGTTGCTTTTTTCACGCAGGAACATTTGGTCCGTCGAGCCGGATAGGAACTCAGAAGGAATCAAATCTCATAGGAATCAGGATTTTTGGACTTAGCAGCCAACGGAGCTTCCAGAAGACCTTTTCAGCTATACCGGGATACAATCTGAGGAGATTTTTGCAATCATCTGGTCATAGCAAGGGAATTCAAGGCAGTGGCGTTGGAATCAAGTCTGTACAACAATTACAACAGCAACAAGGTTTGTGCAATTCAAGCATTGCATAACGAGCGCAAAATAGGAAAGATTGTATTGGAGCACCCAAACAGTGGAGAAAAAGGACGTAGGCGTTTGGGAGAAGCATCATTGAATATTTTGGCTTAACCGAATCAGAATAGGCTAACCGGAAGGAAGGTGACAAGCGGTAATGTAGGTTTGGTCATCACATCAGTTTCAAATAGCAGTGAGAGGTTGAGAAGTCATCATGAGTGGTCAAGAGGCAATTGTGAAGCGAATCCAAAGATTTATTAGCAATTTTAAAAAAGACAGCGAGTCACGGCACAGCCTGGCATATTTTCAAACCAGGATTGAGAAATTGAAGACGCTATGGGAAAAGTGTGAGGAACAGCATGAGGCTGAATGTATCCGCCTTAAAGATAAAGCGGATCAACTAACGCAATATACTAGAGAGTTCGAGCAGCTAGAGGAACTGGTTTTGGACTACCTCACCGTTTTCCAGTCCAAAATCAACGGATATTCAGGTGTAGTCACAACATCAGCCCCCCCCTGATACCGTTAAGCTGGAGAGGGTTAGGATACCATCATTTAGTGGCAGGTACACCGATTGGTTTGCATTCCATGACTTGTTTGAAAGCATGGTGCACAAAAACGCTCAGCTAACGAAGGTGCAAAAGTTCCAGTATCTTAGGAGCGCTCTTCGTGGAGAAGCCGAGCAGCTTATAAATCATCTGAGCGTCACTGAAGGCAATTACGGTCCTGCATGGACTTTGCTTAACGAGCGGTACAACAACCACCGCATCATAGCCCAAGAAATGATTCAGCGCCTTTTCAGCATAGAGCATTGTACACGTAACGAACCTTCGGGTCTTAGGCAAATGCTGGACACTATGAACCAGCTTCTTGCAGGCATTAATAATTTGAAAGCAGATTCGTTTTCTCTTCCAACTGTCTTCATGCTCAATTAAAAACTTGACGAAGACTCGAGGAAGGAATGGCAGCGATCAATTTCAGAATCGAATGAAATTCCGACATTAAAACAATTTTTGGAGTTCCTGAAACAAATGTTTTCGATGCTGGAGGCCCTGATAACTGGAAAGGCAAAATTGAAAACCGTTAAAGCCAACACCACCCAGGTCAACATGAAGGGTTCCTGTCCAATGTGCACAGCGTCACATAAGCTGTTTGAGTGCAACTTATTCAAACAAGCAAATATTCAAAAGAGACGAGAAGTGATCAAGGCTTCTAACCTTTGTTTCAATTGTTTTGGTCTACACAGAGCAAATAAATGCACATCTGTGCATGGATGTAAGGTCTGCGGAAAGAAACACAATACACTATTACACACAGAGACTATAGCGAACAACAACATGCAAGCAAGGCCATCAATTACGTCAGTTGTACAGGGTCACGGAGCTTACACGAGACAAAATTACGTGTTGCTGGCGACGGCATACATTCAAATACGCCGTCCGGATGGAAACTCTGTAATTTTTCGGGCATTGTTGGATTCTGGAGCCCAACGATCATTCATAAGTGAAGCAGCAATTCAACTTTTACAGGCTTCCCGTACAGGCGCAAAATTCAGGATAAGTGGCATTGGTGCAGTTGAAAACGTGACATCAAGAGGAGAGGCTAATCTGCGTGCCATAGTTCGATCTGAATCAGGGCGAAACAAGGAAATTATTTTCTGGCCACTCATCCTCACAACAATAACTGCAGCATTACCGTGCACTGAAATCGCTCTAACCATTCCACAGGGATTGACAGTTGATGACCTAGCTGATCCACGATTTAACGTACCATCAATATGTTCTTATTGGAGCAGATATTTACGACCAGTTTTTGCTGCCAGGGCTTCTGCCCGGGAAACCATGCGCACAAAGGACCAAACTTGGATGGGCCTTATTTGGAACAGTACCTACTAAATTAGCTACATCAGTACGCGTGTTTGTTGCTAATCAAGGTCTGGAGAAAACTCTACGGCAGTTTTGGGAAACAGAAGAACTTCCAGCTATCAATCATCTTACCAATGAAGAGAAAGAGAATGAATCCCATTACGCGCAAACCGTTTATCGGCAGCCAACAGGAAGATATTCTGTTAGCCTTCCTTTCAAAAGCACTCAAGATCCCTTCTCAGACATTGGCGTTACGCGAAAAATTGCGAACGTTGGCTGGCACAAAATCCAGCCCTGTATGAACAATATTGAAGCTTTATGCAGGAGTACATCGATTTGGGTCACGTGTCTAGAGTACCGGTAGATCGAACACAGATGACTACAGCATATTATCTACCGCATCATACTGTAGTAAAGGAAAGCAGTAGCACAACAAAATTAAGGGTAGTGTTCAATGCATCGCAAAAGGGTTCCAAGGGAAAATCCTTAAATGACCTCCTCCATTCCGGCCACATGATCCAGGGAAGCTTATTGCATCTTCTCATGCGGTGGAGGCAACATAAGTACTTGATTGCAGCCGACGTTGAAATGATGTATCGACAAATTTATGTCCACGAGAAAGATCAGCATTTTCAACGAATCCTGTGGCGGTTCAATCAAGATGGTCCAATTGAACATTATCAGTTAAGGACAGTTACATATGGGACTGCATGTGCCCCATATCTCGCGATTCGAACATTTCACCAACTAGCTGCAGATGAGCATAATACATTTCCTTAAGCCGCACAAACGTTAACAAGGGGCTTTTACGTTGATGACGTACTAACGGGATCAAATAAGCTAGAAGATCTCCTACAGTTACAGACCGATCTTCGAAATCTTTTAAGGAAAGGAGGATTCCATTTAAGAAAATGGTCATCAAACCACGCACAATTATTGGAACGTATTCCAGTATCAGAAAGGGAGACACAGCTGCCTCTTAACATAGCGGCAACCGAACAGATTAAAACACTCGGCATTCAATGGCACCCAGCCACCGATGAGTTCTCATTTTGCATTGCAAGACCAAGCAAAGAGGAAAACCTTACAAAACGCACCCTACTGGCAGAAGTGGCAAAGCTGTTCGATCCTATAGGATGGTTGCAGAAGCTGTGGCTTACAGGAAAGGGTTGGGATGACCCACTAGACACAAATTTAACTAATGAGTGGACACAACTGCGAAAACAGCTTCCGGTTTTAGAAAATCTCAAAATAAAACGGTGGATATGTCGTTTCTGAGAGCGTGTACTTTGCGACGAGTTCGTGGTTAAATTCGGCCAAAGATGACTTCAGGGATATCCAAGAAAGCTGTGAACCAGCGATGTTCTCGTTAGAACAGCTTTTATTTGCGGTCGGCAACGATCAACGTGCATCACTAAACATTTTATCACAAATAGTACCCATGCTAAATGAGGTATATCATAAAGAAGCTGCGGCGAGGCAGCAGTTGAAGGCAGCTGGAATGACTCAGACGGAAAAATTTCAAGCATCAGTTGCAAAAAGCAAACAGAAACAGCAACAATTGCCTGAGGAGCATGAATGTGATGTTTGTCGAGCTAATTTGTATATATCAATGGTTAGAACTACAGAGGGAAACATTTATTGTTTACAACACGCATTACGCAATATCAATAATGGTAATATTCAAGCGAAACAGTGCACACTGATATTTTCATATGATATGGAAGATATTAAAACACTGATAAAGAAAATAGAAGATAGGTTAGGCCTTTTGCAAAAGAAGATGGGAGGTAGTGTGGGATCTAGTAAGAAATCGAAATAAAGTGAAATACCCTTATTTTTACGGCTTATTCAAAGAATTATGGTGTAATTATTCTCTGTAAATATTTTCCGTGATTTGATTTTACATAATTTATTACCACGGAAATTACATGTTTACTAACGTACATTTGTTCAGTGGTGTCTATTAATTTTATGATCACATTTGCTGTATTGTCAGATAGATTTGAATATATGTTGGGCCTATTTTGGAAGAAATGTAATTTCAAAAGTAATGCTTTTTTGCAGGTAGAAGATAAATTTTTATGATCTTGCATATAAACTCCTATCTGCATAGTTTTTTTCAGATTTTTCGGATCACAGGTGGGGGGGACACAAATTTTTTGTGTATTTCCCCTTCCTGTGCACCACTGAAGTAAAAAATATCGGTTTAAGGCCTGTTTTGAAAAGTTTTCATTGAGACCTTTCATTTGATACCCATATTGATTAACTTTTTTTCAGGGGCCACTCCCCTATATGGGGAGACCCCCCTTAAGCACCTTGCAAAACTTTTTGTAGTGAAACTTTAATGAGGGCATCACTTTACACCTATATACAAAATTTTATGTTTGTAGCTTATACGATTTGCGGGAAAAAGTGCTGTGACACACGGACGGACAGACGGACAGGCAAGCGCGATTTTATTATGGTTTTGTAAAATTATTTTTCAAAACTCTAAAAATATACGTTCGAAACTGATAACCTTCTTTCTTGTGGAAGTCAGTTGAAAATTAGTGGGTACGGATACGAACTTGGCGTTCGGTATGTAACGAAGGTATTTTTTGAAGTTTATGGTAGGTGTTAAATGAACTATCGCGTCTCTTGTATATTGATTGATTACAAAAATCTTACTGGTAGAATTCTATTCCTGGCTTACCACCGTGATTTAATTTCATTTTGCAGAGCTTATTTTCGATAAAAAAAATGCAATCTTTAATAAAAAAATACAAAATCTTTATTCTATCAAATCAACCCTACGAAAATTCATATAGAATTTTGTTGTCTTATGCTAATTACACAAAGTTTTCCCTTTCCCAATACAACTTGCATATGCCATCATATGTGGGATGAAATGCTGTTCATACAAACCCGTAAATAGATGAGAAAACGGACCAGAGGCAAAAACTGCCACATCTTCGCCACCATGCGTTTCGATACTCATGGCCACTCCAGCCGGGTAATCTGAGAACTCAGAAAGTTTACCTGTTAAATTGACTCTCCTTCCCATTTGATCATGGTAAATTGTTGGGCCATTTGCATATGAAAGTGTTGTGTATGGAAGATCATCCATATCGGAACGTAAATTATTCAATCCCAAAATATCATTTCCACGGCTAGGATATCCTGAAATAGTCATGGTATGAGAATGATCGGCTGTAACAATTATAAGAGTATCATCTTCGGATGTTATATCTCTAGCCTTTTCAACAGCTTTAGCAAATTCTAAAGTTTCGTCCAAAGCTAGTCGAGCTTTGGTTGCATGATGGCCATGATCAATGCGACCTCCTTCAACAAACAGAAAATATCCTTGTTTTTCACGTCGAAGCATTGTTATGGCTGCTTCAGTCATCTCAGCAAGACTTGGTTGTGATGAGTCTGCCAACATGTTGAATTTCATATGACTTGAGCCGAAGAGACCAAGAACTTTGTCAGGGCGGGTGTATTTGAGCCTCAACAGTTCATCACGAGTAGTTATTACTTTTCCCCTTGGATTGTCCAATTGCCAGTAATTAATCAAATCAATTCCATCCAATCGTTCTCCATCGGGATCCTGATCTGATGGCGGAAGAAATTTCATTCTTCCACCACCCAAGATAACATTAAAATCTTTTCCTGGTGACCGTGTTATGAGCTGCTTAGCTATATCCTGGCATCCTGTGAGATTTCTCACCAAAACATCAGCATCACTTTCAAAACCTCGATTAGCTGAGTGAGCATAGCTGGCAGCAGGACTAGCATGCGTAACTGTTGTAGTTGTTACAATTCCAGCAGCTTTTCCTGCATCTAAAGCCCATTTCGCAATAGAATCAACTTGGTTTGCTGGGTTTTCACTATCTTCACATTTATTAGCATCTACTTTTGCGTTAACACCGACAGTTTGAAAGTTTCCTTTTACTCCACATAAATACGCTGTAGCTGAGCAGGCTGAATCAGGAACCTGTCCGTTAGCGCAGTAGGTCTGTAAAATTGAGAAAAATGAAGTTATTTGTACGTTTTAAATCGACTCGAAATTAAAACTTCTTAAAAATTTACCTTACTCAATCCGACATGTGGAAACTCTTCAAACGACAAACTTCCTTCTTCTCCCGTCTTTCCTTCCATCTGACCTTTATAAATTCTCGCAGCTGTTAGTGTTGCTATCGACATTCCATCCCCAACGAAAAGTATAATATTGTTAGCTTTGTATGTATTTTGCATATGATTAAGCCGGTTCAAAAGATACTCTTGAGCCATATCCGTCCAATAAGCGGTTTCCCTTTCATGAGAGTCCTTCGGCAACGCTGGCTCATTAAAAGATTGAAGATTATATTGACTACTATATGCAATCTTTTGATTTAATTCCCAACCTTAAAAAAAATTTGAACAGAGTGGAACTCTTAAAAATTTTATTTAGCAATAAAAGCCACAAACCTTTTTGAAAATAATGAGCACTGTGACTTGTAACTATCAATGTGAAAGATAAAATAATTAATAATAAAAATGTTAGCATTTTTGCCCACTTATTTCGACTCGTTACTTCGAGTGATACCAATTCACTGATCCAGAACTTTTCAATTCTGAAGAAACGAACCGACAAATTGCCTTAAAAGCCAGTTTTGTAATATTACAAACATTACGAGCATATGCATATGCATTACAGGTTTTAACTAGAGCAAAGTCATGTATGACTATGAAAAACTTAAGAAATTTCATCAATATTTGTCCAGAGTGTTTTTTAAGAACGGTTCAAGTTGTATCTGTATCGAGAAAGTATGAGCAATCAAATTGGCCTATTTTAAAACTTATTTATGAAGCTCAAACTATAAATAGTCAACATTGATTGTTTCATTTTAAAATAACTATGTAAAAGGTAAAGCTATAAAAGTGAAGCTAGAAACAATTTGTTGTTTTTCATATCTTCAAATCTTCAGTGTCTATTTTCTTTCCAAGCCATATAGTGGAGATCAACAAATTAACAAAAAGGAAATAAACACGAAAAACTTCGTTGGCATCGCCAGCAGGAAATATATTCGTAAATCATTTAATACTGTTTTCAGGCTTTTGTAAAAAATGTTGTACAATACCTTATTAAAATCACTACCTGTCCATCTACCAGTAGGTCACAGCAAGTTTTCTTAGTAACTCGTGAAGCGAGAGTCATCAAACCTTGTAAAGATCTCAATAGTTGCTAGTAAATGAAAGTTTGATAGTCAAAAAAAAAAATTCAAAGGATTTTAAGGGCAGGCTCGCCTTACAAGAGGATATGGCTCCTTAAAATAAATTGTTCATCAAAGATAGTTGACAAGAGTATCAAATGAAAGGTCTTAATAAGATCTTTCAATATCAGTTGTTAAAATTGCAAAATCGATAATGGAGCAGGCGGGGAAAGCGAATCAGTCTTACGCTACTGACAACGATCCGCAGGTCGTTATTGCCATCGACGGTTTGGTAGCGACCTTTTAACTGCTCGCTGACACTGAACCGCATTTTGACAATTGAATAGAGAACGTCAGTGAGTGAACGTTAGAGAGTGGTCTAGTAAGAAATAAATTCTTATTCTATTTAGAAGTAATAAAATTGGGTGAAAGCGTAAGGTCTTTTCCGGGAGAATGTCATCGTCCAGGTTTGGCCAGTTCGGGCATACTTTGGATAACAAATTGTATTTGTTTTTTTTTTTTTTGTAATTTCCACATGTCTAGAATTCATGGGCATTTGTGTGGCGCCTCTATCACGTCATCCAAAAATGACGTGAAAACCGCGCAAACAAACACTTGTCCCAAGAGAGATCTTTTCAATCGGGACATCGCTAAACATCGAAAAAGGAACAAAGGAAGTTTCATTCTATACAGTCCTGTCCGAGACGCCAACTCTATCGCGTGCTTTTCAACAACGCTTCGACTGACGATGCCATTAAGCAGCAGAGTATTATTTTACATACGCGATCATTCTGATGCGAATATCGAAATCAATGTGAATTCTATTTTATGTTTTGTTAGTTGCTATCCGTGAATAAAGACATAACGTTGTATTTAGCCGTGATTTTATATTTTAATGTAACGCCGGGCGCACAATAAGGATTCAGAATCCACGCGCCTCAAGTTCGTGCACTGGTGACCCCGTTTTTCTTGGAAAGTGCAGCAATCTAAAACTATACAACAATCGTAAGATAGTGTTGTGATAAAACCGAATTCACAATCGTATGTGTTGTTTTGAGTTCTCCACGATGGCAAAGCAAGAAGGTGACATGTCACGCTTAGAAGCCGAAACAAAGGCCGCCGCATCGAGCATCATAGCTGCTGCTGCACCGAGTTCAAACAATAGTCAGCTCGCGAGTCAGGTGAATATTGTGGGGCAATGTAAGCTTCCACCATTTTGGCATGTCAGCCCAGATCTGTGGTTTTTGCAAATCGAATCGCAATTTCAAGTGCACCGAATCACACAAAACTCAACGAAGTACCATTTGGTCGTAGCAACGTTGGATCACGACACAATATCAGAGGTGTCCGACAATATCCGCTCACCTCCGACAGCAGAGAAATACGCTACTTTGAAAAAAGCTATCCTTGCCCGTCCCACAGACTCACCGGACGCACAGCTCCACAAGCTTCTAACGGGAGTGGAACTTGAAGACAAAAGACCCTCACAGCTATTGCGTCACATGCGCTCATTAGCCGAAACACGTGTTAGCGACGACGTTCTACGAATCAAATGACTGGATTTACTTCCGCAACACACTAAACGCATGTTGTAGCTTATAAAAGGGCAAACGCTTAAAGAGCTCGCAGCAGTCGCCGATGAGGCACACGATTTCGGACCGTCAGTCTTAGTCACGTCACATCAGACAGAGCGAAACTACACAGCATTCACACCGTCTACGGAAGCGACCGACCACATCACGCAAGAGCTTGCCGCTTTACGCCTGGCGATCTTTCAGCTGTCAAAGCTGACACGCGATGCATTGCAACGTTTGCAACACAACCCTGATCAGCACCGACGCTCTCCATCACGCAACAACCAGCATCCGCGCAGCCGTTCAATTACACCCGGAGCAACTTCTCGTTCCAAATATTGTTGGTTCCATCAAAAATACGGAGCCCTTGCCGTGAGCTGCAGGCAACCGTGCACGTTCGTCTCAACAACCCCGACGGGAAACTAAACCTGCTGGCGGCCTATGCGGCAGCTGCCACCGGCGCATCGTATGAATGCCGCCTATACATAAAAGATGGAAATACAGCGACCCGATTCCTCGTCGACTCAGGATCGTTTGTTTCCATCAAACCAAAACGTATCATTTCGAAGCCACTATTTAAACAACCGCTTACACTACGAGCAGCGAATGGCACACCAATCACCACATACGGAACGCAAGAACTTACTTTAAATCTCGGCCTACGTCGGCCCTTCGGATGGAAGTTTGTGATAGCTGACGTGCAAATGGCTATACTTGGCGCAGATGCCTTCAAACACCATGAACTGCTCATCGACTTGCATGGACAGCGATTACTCGATGGAGTTACAAGTCCATCTACACCATGCATTATTGGACCAGAACCAAACGTACACGCTGTCAACATAATATTACAATGTTCCTTGCCGGAAGGCACTTTCGGTGAGAGTTACAAGCAACTCATCAGCAAATTTGCGTGTACATCTGCAGCTTCCGGTCAAATGGCTTCAATCTCAGATTTACCGATTAACAACCATATTACAACAAAAGGCCCACCTGGGTTCTCTCGACCACGCCGTCTCGTAGGCGATCGACTTGCAGCCGCAAAACAAGAATTCGACACATTAGCCGAAGGAGGTGTTGTTCGCCCATCCTCCAGCCAATCGGCTAGCGCATTACACATGGTTCCAAAACCGAACGGTGGATGGCGTGCGACAGGAGACTTTCGCCAATTAAATCTCATCACACGTGCAGACCGATACCCACTTCAAATAATAGAGGATCTTCTTCAAGAGGTCGAAGGCAAAGTGTTTTCCGTGATAGACCTGCAAAAGGCGTTTTATTTATTTATTTATTTATTTATTTATTTAAATTCCATTTAACAGATAAACATTATCCAATTACAAAATGGAACAAAACAAACAGAAAAGGAAATTAATGAAAATTAGAATTAAGTGTTAAAGTTAGTATAAAAAAGAAATTCAATGGTACTAACAACAATAAATATGCGTGTAAAATTAAATTAAAGCACACAAAAAAAGAATATAAAGTCTAATATTTACTCCAGTTGAGTTTTAAGAATCAGGCTTCTTAACCTCAATTTAAAAACTAGGTACGAGTCGGAAAAAGGACCAAGCTCAAGCCTATCATGATTCCTTACCATTCGTATAATAGGAGAGTGAAAATATAAATTAGTACGGGCATACGGTGGCACGAAAAAATTGTTTGCCCGAGAAGAACGCGATGATTGACGACGACGTAGGTCTGCAAGCAATGTTAATGAAATTTGATTGTGGCAGAGTTGATACAGAAAACACTGATCTAGATACATGCGACGGGATGACAGAGTAGGCAAACGTAGGAAGGATAAACGGCAGTCATAGGGTTGATATTGGATTTTGAATTTGTAAAACAAGACACGAGTAAATTTACGCTGGACATTCTCTAACGAGTCAATGAGGTAGGAGTGTCGGGGAGACCAAACCACAGAGCAATATTCGGGGATAGGACGGGCAAGACAGATAAACAAGCGGACAGGAGTAGATATATTGTTAAATTTATGAGCGTGCCTGAAAATAAGTCCCAATATTTTCGAGGCCCTAGTAGTCGCGATTAGAACGTGTGCATCAAAATTGAGCTTAGGATCAAAAGTAACGCCAAGGTCCTTAGCAGAGCTGACAGCAGCGAGTGGGACTTCGTTCAACATATAGGTAAAATTCAGCGGAGAACGATTTAGATTAAAAGTCATTTTATATCATTTGGCAACATTAAGACAGAGGTAATTAGACGAACACCAGTTACTTAGTGCAATCAGGTCCATCTGAAGATATTGACAATCTTGTACAGACCTGATAGCTCGAAAGACTTTAAAATCATCGGCATACAGTAGGCAATTGGAAGCGATAACCGAAGGAAGATCATTTATAAACAATAGGAATAAGAGGAGACCTAAAATGGAACCTTGAGGAACACCAGAGGACGGATAGAATGGAATAGAGGTAGTTCCACAGTAACTAACACAACATATACGAAAAGACAAGTAGGAGTCCATCCATGATAAGAGAGGGCCAACAACCCCAAAAGTTTTCAGTTTATAACAGAGAAGTTGATGGTTGACCGTGTCAAATGCCTTCGAGAAGTCAGTGAAGATAACATCAACCTGCAATCGATTGTCTAGGGCCTTAGCAATGAAATCGGTGAATTCAATTAAATTTGAAGTCGTAGAGCGACCTTTGAGAAACCCATGTTGTTCTTTCGACAAGATAGGGGTCAATGAAACTGACAGCCGGTTGTGTACCAGACGCTCAAGTAATTTTGGGAAACAGGAAATTAAGGAAATAGGACGATAATTGGACACAGAAGAAGGATCACCACTTTTAAGAATAGGAACAACGTTTGCTCTTTTCCAATAAGTAGGGAAAATACCATTCTTTAGACTGAGGTTGAAGAGAAATGCCAGAGGGATACAAAGTGAAGACGCTAATGACTTGACGAAAATATTCGGCAAGCCGTCAGGACCAATGAGGGATTCAACTTCGATATGGTCAGTGAAAAGTGAAGAAATGTCAATGGAGTGAAGTACGGGTGTATTAACTGGATTAGAGACATGAGAAGAAGAAATAAAAGTTGACGAGAAGAACTGAGAGAACAAGTTGGAAATATCCTGTGGAGAAGAGCTAACTATATTATTCCAGCGGGCTGAAGGAGGGACAGAAGAGGAGGACTTAAAGGATCTAATGTATGACCAGAATGGTTTCGCATTATTCGCCATGAGGGAACTCTCCAAGCTACTGAAGTAGTTTTTCATTGCAGTCTTTAGTTCTTTTTTTGCTGCAAGACGTAGATCACAAAAGCGGGCTCTGGATTCTTCAGTACCACAACGCTTGAAACGGCGGTGTGCCTTACTTTAAGCATTCAAGGCACTTAGTACTTGCTTGGTTAGCCATGGTTTCTGCTTTACTTTGCGAAGAGCTTGTAAAGGTGTGAAGTGTTTAATCAACTCATAGAGGTAATTATAAAACTTATTCAGAGCTTTCTCACACTCCAAATTATAAAAAAACTCCTGCCAGTCAATCAAGCTCAGCTCGGAGGCTAAAGCTTCGTAGTTTGCTTTGAAGAAGTTGAATTTTGGCGAAGAAGCAAACGTACGACTTGACAAAGGTGTAATGGAGAGATCGAGCGATAATGGTGGATGATGACTATCGATACTCACTAGAGGATTTAATGCAGTGGAAACAGATAGACAGTTTAGTGGAAAGTTAGAAAGAACTAGGTCAAGTACACGACCATTAGCATTAGGGATACTATTGAATTGTGATAGTGAACAGAGTGATAGAAACGAGGAGAGGGATGAAGAAGATGCATCGGTTGATGAAACAGAGAAAGGAAGATTCTTCGTCCATTGCACTGTTCCCAAATTAAAATCACCGCATATTAGAATTAAAGATTACGGATGTTGCAATAAGACATAAGAGGAAAACTCGTCAAAGAATGTCTCATACACATACAAAGGAGAGTTACTAGGTATGTAGACAGAGGAAACTAATAAAGATGTATTGTTAGGAAGGAAGATCTTGACAATCACACAATCCACAACACGGGAAAAGCAAAAATCAGCACAAAGGGAGCTACGCACTGTATTACTAACAGCTATAAGAACACCACCTCCAGCTCCTGGGACTTGGCCTCTGCACTTATTTGCAGAGGCCAAGTCCCAGATCCCAGTCGCTCCAGTTGACGTACCCAAAACTGCAGTGACAACACCCTTTGGGTTGTATGAATTTGTTGGCATGCCAATGGGACTCCGAAACACAGCACAAACAATGCAACGAGTCATGAACCATATCCTCAGGAAACTAGCTTTCGCTCAAAGCTATCAGGACGATATCCTCGTATTTTCTACGGACCACGAGCAGCACCAGAATCATCTTCAACAGCTATTCAAGGTCTTGCAAGAAGCCAATTTACAGATAAACTGGAGCAAATGCCAGATCGGACTAACCGAAATCACATTCGCAGGCTATCAAGTCCCTGAAACAGTTTTCGTCCACCAAAACCAAAAACAGAAGCAATTATCGAGTTTCCACGACCAGAACAGTCCACTCAACTCAGGCGCTTCATAGGAATGTTGAACTATTATAGACGCTGTATTCCACACGCAGCCGATATTCAAGCACCTTTGAACGACATATTAAAGTGTCTAACGAAAAAGAAAGCCAAGCTGTCATGGTCGACTAAATCAGAAGCCGCATTCGAATTGTGCAAACAAAGCATAGCTTCAGCTACAAAAACGTCTTTCCTATCGCAAAAGCAACCATTGCTTTTAAGTTTACTATATGCTCCGACCACCGACCTCTCTCATTCGCTCTCTCCCAACGTTCCGACAAAGCATCACCTCGGCAATGCAGACAACTCGATTTCATAGCCCAATTTGATGCCCTAATTACATACAAACCCGGAGATGACAATGTCGTCGCAGGCGCTCTATCACGAGTTGAAACAATTGATGTACCTTCAACCATCAACATCGAGATCATCAGCCAAGCACAACTTTCTGACGAACAATTGCCGTTCCTAATGAACAACATATTACCGCGTTAACTTGGGGTGCTCCGGTCAGGCTCTTCTCGGCCCCGGATAGCTCCGTCAGAGACGGCGCAGGCACCACTTGTTCACCCTTGGAGCCCGATTGGAGCCGCCGAACGAGATTGCGGCTCCCCGGAGAACAATGAATACAAATTCCACCTATCCCAAAACCTTTTCTACCAATATCAATCCCTACAACACCTGAGAAACAGAAAACGCTGGATACGCCAGGAAATAACTTATATCGCGAGCTGACCACGACGGGTACTTGGCAACCCCGCGACTCCAAGGCGATGCTAGTCAATTCCCTTCTGGGGAAACAAAAATATCTTCCTGCTGACGAGCAGAAAGTTACAAAACAACCGAAATGAGTTTACTATTATAATTTGTTAATATGATGAAATGACACAGAAGAATCTATTAGCACTACGTGCGTAAATATAATTTTAAAAATCCAACAGAAAATATATCTATTATAAAAGAAAACGAGAAAAAAAAGAATGGTTGGCCAACACTTATGATGATTATTCCGCTGATGTGGGGATCCCTAGATGATTGATTGATTATCTCCACTGCTAAGCTGTTTGACTTATATTTTTGATTTCAGATCCAATTTCTACTATAGAACCGCCAGATACTGCCAATCTACCTGATGAATGTTTCTCCGCTCGCTCGTAGCACCGTGTATCCACTAGCCACCCTTTACCGTGAAAACCTTTCGCGAACAAGAAGCGCGGGACACCCTTCCAGCCCCCTTGTATTAGTTTGTCAGCCAACGGCGTATTCGGGGCGATTGAAGACTTTAGAAATCCCCCGGCGTGTGGTCGGCTAGATAGTTTCCCACTACTAGAATCGGCGCCTTTGCGTGTTCATGGAATCTCACTCCTGATCAGATGTACGGAGTTGTTTAGTATTGTTTCAATTCCACCATTTACCATTCGCGCTCGATTTTGAATACTCTATGATATTCGGCACTTTATTAATGTTGATTATTCCTTTATAATTCATTGTATTTGAATTCACTCTAATCATGTTCGTTTGAAACAATTCGCTGATCTATTAATTTCATTAGCGATAGAATCCGGGAATTGTTAATCTTTTGTTTCATTTTCTCCTTTTTTTTGTGTTATAAAGCCTTTATTGTAACGTTCGTGTACTATTTTCTTAGCTAATTATATTCCAGTTGAAATTCATTCGCTTTCTGGATGTTTTATCAGATTTTTTTAAGCAATTCGAACATACAATTGTGCGATCGTTTTAGTACATAATTGTGAGTATTCGTTTTACTGCATAATTGCGAGTATTCGTTTATATGCATTGCAAAACGAAGCAATTTTTTTTAAAAGATGAATGAATCATTGTTTGGATTTGTAAGACTATCTACATGCGAGTCACGTTGAAACTTTCAGAGTCTGCTTATTATTCTATTGTCGAGTCTAATTGCTGTGGTCAAATATGATATTCCGTTAGCATTCAGGAAATTAAATGTCGGTTGACTACCTCCGGGAGATTGTTTCAATAGGACAGCTACATTGCTAACGACTAACTTCGGATTTCCATGTGCGTGGCCTCCATTCGATAATGAATCGATGAATATATTCCCGCGATTACCGTCGCTCACCAGATTCAGAGTTTGATGTTGATTCGTTAAATCATTGGCTGTTAAATTTATCACATTTGCGCTGCCCGCAGCATCTGAATTAGAGCTAAAGGTTGCATGCTCCAAAAAATCCTCACTAACGATTACTTGTCCAGGTTGTGCCGCTTGCAAAATTGTTGTGGTTGTAGTTTGATGATAAAGAGATGATTGGGTTTGGTGCCGTGCATGTTGTTGAACTTGATGAATTTGTTGAGTTAAACTAGTACCAATTTATAATACCAAAGACATTTTTGGAGTACGTTACTTTACACTTTCTGCTCGTGGGGTTTGCGTTTATTCGCGGCTGATTACGTAAACTCATACCAAGATCCCTTCGTGGTCGTCACGAATGTAACCTACATGGCGTTACCCCGTAACAAACCCCCGCTTCAAACTACACCGTATAGATGTAGATAGTTTTCCACGAGAAGGACGACAGCATTAAACCGTATCTGCCCGTCATTCTTCGCCGCCAAGCTTTCAACGGCTTCCACGAACTATCACACCCAGGAGGAAGAGCCACAGCCGAACGCTTGGAAACAATGCGTACCTTGCCAGCGCTCAAAAGTACATCGCCACAACCGCGCAGAGCAGTCCGCAAACCATTGGAGCCACCTTATACCGGACCCCATCGCGTCATAAAAAGGTTAGACGACAGGAATTTCATAATAGACGTCAACGGAGCCTTCAAGACAATCTCCACAAATCAGCTGAAACCAGCATATCTCTCTCCAGAAGACGAACGCTCAAAACAACACGAACGAAATCAATCGCATTTGCCTCGAGCACGAGCACCGGCAACCCAAACGCAAATTATACCACCAACTCCGCCACAAGAGGAAATGCCTTTCGCATCCAACGAAAATCAAGCAGCTGTCAAATCGAAGCATGTGGCGTTTTCATTCCCTTCGCAGGGCACGAAGGTCATTGGAGAGGGGGTAGCTGTGGCGCCTCTACCGCGTCATCCAAAAATGACGAGAAAACCGCGCAAACAAACACTTGTCCCAAGAGAGATCTTTGCGATCGGGACATCGCAAAACATCGACAAAGGAAGTTTCATTCTATACAGTCCTGTCCGAGACGCCAACTCTATCGCGTGCTTTTCAACAACACTTCGACTGACGACGCCATTAAGCAGCAGAGCATTATTTTACATACGCGATCATTCCGATGCGAATATCGAAATCAATGTGAATTCTATTTTATGTGCTGTTAGTTGTTATCCGTGAATAAAGACATTACGTTGTATTTAGCCGTGATTTTATATTTTAATGTAACGCTGGGCGCACAATAAGGATTCTGAATCCACGCGCCTCAAGTTCGTACATTTGTACCACGCTGCCCGAAAATTTTCCTGTTTTTAGCATTCACTCTAATGAACGGTAAATAAACTGCGATTGCCATTGCGCCACTGCTCTCAAATTAAATGGCGACTCCAGAAGTTACACATATATGGTAATGAAAAAAATGAATTTTTATCCCCCATTTTTGAAAACGAATTACATTTCGCACAATACCTAGAACAAAAGTGAAAGTTATTTAATTGTTTCCCAGAAAACTTAAAATTTTCGTTATCCAGCTAATTATCACTTAACCAATTTACACACGACGTTACTTGAAGTTTTTATCCTACAAAAAATTTTAACACATGATTGTTTCGGTGAAAACTGCCAAATTGGCAAAAAGAAACAATGCGATCTTAAATCCACAGTTGCAAAGCATGTGATCGAAACGAACCACGCAATAAGCAGCGACAACGTTAGAGTCGCTTAACATTCCTCATATTTGATAAGTTATTTTCAAATTTCGCGCAGATTGGATTTCAGAACGTGGCTTAACAGAGGAGATTATGTTATTGGATTTTTTTTGTGGATCAGAAAATGCATTCGATGCGAGCGATCATGATCTATTACTTCGTAAACTAAAATCATATGGTATCAAAGGTAAACCGAATCAACCATTTAGAAATTATTTGAAAGAAAGATTGCAGAGAATAGCAGTCAAAAATGTTTTGGGTAATCCGGCACCCATGAAATCATCAAATTACACCAGAAGCAGGATTTCCCTGCGGTCTCACAAAGAGAGGTGGTAGAAAGCTGAAAAGGTTCTTAAGCAAAAACAAACAAGCAATAAAAAAGAATGAAAATACAATATAAAACAAAGTAACTTTAATTGCTGAAAAAAATACCACTATGTTTCAATAAATATATCTCTTAGCGATATAATGAAAAGCAAAACTTGTCAAGGAGCACAGGGTTAGATTGTTTGTGTGAACGGTTTTGAAAACATTCGGTTCTAGACGTGAAGTCTGAGTCTTGCCAACGAATGGTACCAATCAGTCAGCCAGTTCGTGCA
Organism: Odontomyia ornata; assembly: GCA_963969285.1. Taxonomy (NCBI): domain Eukaryota; kingdom Metazoa; phylum Arthropoda; class Insecta; order Diptera; family Stratiomyidae; genus Odontomyia; species Odontomyia ornata. The sequence continues at coordinate 79,744,449 of OZ017739.1, read as the reverse complement.
CCGGTAATCCATTTCGCGGTGGCTGCTTGTCGGCCAGCTAGATTGGAGAGGATTTCGGTCGCAGGTTTTAAAATGGATTACGCGTCGAAAACATAGACATATGGAGAAGAAACCTACTTTACTTTATTCCGTATTCATTCATCCTTTCAGTCAAGTACAAACATCTAATTTCAATTTCGCATTACCAAATTTACCGACGTGGTACCGAAAAATACACTACGGTAACTCAATCCCGAAGAACTCTACACTAAGAAAAAGGCAAGACAAACTAAGGTACCGCGTACCGCACGCGACGCGAAACCGGCCGTCCGCGGATTTTTCAAAACCCTACCCTCTTCCCAGCATACTTACCATGCACTTGCACTGCCTTTTAATGTCACTGGGTGCTTTCGGGCACGATACGCATTTCAAGATTCGACGGAACACCGTTTTCCTGTGGATGCGTGGGAAAATATTTTCTTCCATTAAATTCACAAAACTCCGATTATGCAACAGTTCATAGAAAACCATCTCGAGAAAAGATGGTCAAGTTTGATTTTTCACATCATAAGAGCTCTGAAAATATATCGCGACATTCAACAGGAACTCACCGTAGCGCCTAACAAATCTGGCTTTCAACAGTCACATAGATACATACGGTCGCTCGAAAACGCTAACACCATCATGAGTATCAACGGCATCATCAACATACTCGCACACAAAATTAGGACCTTGCCGCTCAATATTAAAACCGTTGAATAGCTCTATCACTCATCAACAACAACTTAGCTTGAACGCTACATCGTCATTATGCTACGAATATGCGAAATCCACTCCGAATGAAATAAAAGTGGTTGTAAGCAATGTAATCATGTGAAGCGTCAAGATACGTTTTTTTTTTCCTCACTTAGAAAACCAATTGCAAATTTAGCGCACACTCTCACTGGGGCTGAAATTCCCGATTTTTATGGAAACTAGAGGAAAATTACTGAACAGTATCCAAAGAGACAATGGCAGCGACGTAAGATGCGACACAAATTTATGCACTGCTAAAGCACACTTATCGATTGCAATCCACTCACTGACGTTTGCCCTTCGACTCCATGCGTCGAAGAACATCGCAACACTTCACACCCATCTTTTGATGAAAGCCTCAAGGTAGGTTGCATACGATATTTTTTCATGAGTGGATGCGCACAATTAATGGGTACGAATAAACAGAATTACTTCTTGATGGTTGTTTATGTTTTAGGTAATATTATCATCATGCGGTTTTATTGGTAAATTTGAATTAATTTCCAATGTAAAGAAACAATAATGTATAATGCATAATAATATATCGTAGTTTTTCTTTGGTATCACGTTGATTTGAAACAAAATCGGTGTGCGAGGCGTTTATTAGTTCTGGATTATTAAAAAAAAAGAAGACATTAGATATTTAGAAAAGAAAAGTTCAACGCTGAATAATCATAAATGTCTACTTGTCGCCGCCTATAGCAATATGCGTTTTATCGAACTGTTTTGTTTTCTAGTAAGAATTTCAATTTTCTGGATCACCACGCTGTAGAGGTGACGGAGATAGGAAAATTTTAGAGCAGTTTGATAGGGTAACTGCTCTATTACTACGGCCTCTGAAAAAGAAAGACCGCTGGAAAGGAAAGTCATTTTTTGATTAGCAATTCATATTATTTTATTACTTACGGACCAACGAGGTATACGATCATATATTCCATTATTTTTGAATTCGAACTAAGTATTCTACTATAACTTTTCAATATCCTTTACTCACAATAGTATACTTATTCGTTTATCGAATGGAACGTTGTGTAATCCTATAATTTCAATAAAACTTTCGATATTTAACAAAAGCAGGTATATACAGCGTTCGAGTTTAACGCTTAGCAAGACTTTTATTTATTTCATGAAATATATTCGTAAACGCGATTCAATAAAACCCGAAAAGGTAAAAAAAAAAAATAATTTCAATCATGTGAAAACAAGAAGATTAAAAGATAAATTACAACACTAATAGGATTCTATATTTACGATAACTTCGTTGCAATCCGTAGTTCGAGAGCGATATTTAAAACACGCAATTGAGTATGACTTAAATTCAAACCCCATAAAGGATTTTGGTGTATCAGCTATTTCCAATAAAGGTAAAAATATAACGATTCAATATTAGCTAATTACAAATATTAAAACGTTATCTAATTTTTCAATGTACGAATTTCCTATAGTTTCTCCTAGCACTCGTTGCCTAAGTTCTAATGGTTCTAATGAAAATTAAATATAAATAATAAATTTGACAATAAAAATTATAATTTAATGTAATAAAACACCCAGTATACAGGTAGTGTTTTGTTCGTTCGAATTCCGCATGATTTGACGTTTTCGCAAATATTTAATTACTCCTAAATGTGTCACTGTCAAGATTATCAGTATTTTTCGATTTATGTTTCGTATCGACATTAAATGTGCTTACCATTTTAGACGTGAGTGAATTCCGAGTATCCTCAACAGTAGGTTTATGTCGATCTGAGCTAGGCAGATTTAACGGTGATGAGTTCTCAGAGATTTTTAATTCACCACTAGAACTTGACTTCGTGAAGCTGGGTCCACCTTCAGTCCACGTTGGGGTAGAACCTTCCATTGATGCGGGGGGAGTTCATTCTAATGCTCCCCTAGCCAATACTTTGCCGTTGCGAACTTCCTTCGAAGATACCATCAAAAGTAGGAGATTCTCGTTTAGGTTAAGCGATTAAAACCAAATATGTCTACTACACCTTACCGATTTGGCTATTATGGACATTCCCTGGTTGCTTATGCGATACATTTATTTCGTCTGAACAGGTTCAACTACATTCCACTTTCTTCAGATATAAATTACTATGGAGCCTTTATTGGTCAAAGTCAAAGTCAAAGTCAAAAGCGCTTTATTTAATACTAATCGTTATAAATTTTAAAAGAATATAAAGCAAAATCCAAACAATAACAATAAAAAACTTAATGGCCCAAATGGCTCTCTAAATTTGTACGTTATCATTCATCACATTTAAAAAAAGAAGCTATAGCAAATTCAAATCAATGGATTATTACGTATTTTTACAATTCAATTGGAAAAAGGAGAAAAAACCAACCAACACTATTCTAAAATTATTTATAATCTTAACACTACAGTGACCTTTGATCCTAACCCTAATATGTTTTAACTTAATTCTAATAAATGCTATCAAAAACTTTATCTTATACTTAAAAAAAATCTATAACTATGTTCCTAACCTAAGCGTTTTACCTTATCTCTAACCTAATATAATAAACATAATATAAACCTAGCCTATACCTAATTTTTAACAAAAATAAACAACACTAAATGTAGCAATAATGAGCTGAAACTCAAAAACTCAATAACGAAAAACACCAAAACTGAAAATACACACGAATAATTTAGACATTGTCATTCAGCCACCAATACCTAGATTGCCCGTCTCAACTCGATCAGCTTCAACGAATCTAGCAAATGAGTATCTCCATTGGAATTGTTGGTCTCGTGAACTCAAATTTGGAGGATATTTTATCTTCTTATCGGTGGCCCATCGATATATGTGATATATGATTGGGACGCCGTCAGAATCAAAAACATATCCATTCATGTCAAAATACACGAATGCTTCTGGAGGAATGAAGCCAGTAGCGAGGCAAGTCGCTATATACCCGTCTGTAGGGTGGAACGGCTGTGAAATCCAAGGGTTTTCACTCACAGTCACAGATCTTGTGATATGATTCCGCAGAAGTTTCAATATGAAGATATCGACCCTCGTCACTTCAGCAGTTTGATAAATTTTTCTATTCGATATATAATGTTTCCAATCCGTCTCAGACTTTCTGTACAAACCAGTACATGCACGAAGACATATCCTTTCGAAAACTCTTAATTTTTCCATAGTACTAGCGCTCTGGTTGTACCAGATCTGACATCCATATGTCAAAACTGGTCTAACCAGTGTCTTGTAACAGATAATTTTGACCTTTTGATCAATGTATCTGGAATGAAAGAGCTTTCGAAGGGCCATGACTACTTTAAGTGCCTTACTGAGCATGATTTTCACATGTTCAGTATAGTACAGATACTGATCGAGATAAACACCGAGGTATCGAACACAGGATTTATGTGGAACCCGTTCAAGACTACCCTCACCAGCCATGATGTGGAAATCTTTCCAATTACGTTTCAGGTCTTGACTGACCCCCGCAGCGTTGTCCGAAATAAGATTGTTTCGCACTTCTGCACATTGATTTTCATTCGCCAATTGTCAGTGTACAGCTGTACATCATTGAATATTTTTTGGAGATTTCTCTGAACTATTGTAGCTTTTCGGTCTGCCGTATAGATGATCAGATCATCAGCAAACGCTACCAATGATCGCGTTGGCGAGACGTTAAAATCAAAGCCGTTCAATAGCTTGCGAATAAAGATTGAAAAGAGCAGAGGTGCAATAACTGTTCCCTGCTGTAGACCATTCAAGACCTTGAACTCGCGCATTGTTGTCAGATTTCCATCAGTTACGACAAACGATTTCCCGTATAACATATTGCACATCATGGCGATAAGGTGTCTGGGGAACTTGTCCTGAAGGAGTTTAAAAACTAGTCCATCTAACCACACCGTATCGAAGGCTTTCTCCATATCAATGAGACATGTTCCAACACATTGTCTATCATTTAGTTTCCAACAGATGTCTGAGGTTACTTTCGTTATTGCATGTGTGGTCGAATGCCTGGCACGAAAACCAAATTGGCAATTCGGCATCAACTCATTTTCCTCAATGTGGGCGTTTAATGCTCTGTTGAGTATCACTTCAAACACCTTGCTGATGTTAGGCAGCAAGCTGATTGGGCGATAGCTTTTCGGGCATGAAGATTCTTTTCCTTTCTTCAAGATTGGAAATACCTTAGCCTTTTTCCACTCATTTGGGAAATATGAATTGCTCAACATGTTGTTGAACAATATGCAATAATTCCTAATAGCAACCTCCGGCAAATATCGGAGAACTACATTTGGAATACCATCAGTACCACATGATTTCTTGTTGTTTATCCTGCGAAATATGAAACACAAGTCTTCAAAGCTGACAAAATAATCAATAAGATTCAAGTTCGGTATGAGGTCAGATGTTAATGTTTCATTGAAATGAAGAATTGATTGGCCGTTCAGGCTTGACTTGAAGTCGGAAACTTTTGCTTCAACGATCTCTGAAACTATTTCATTCCCTCTCTCAGGGTTTGGTAGATGAACCAATTCAAAATGTGTTCCAATCAGGGCAAGTTTATCCAATCCTTCACAAATGATCCTGTTTCCATTTCTATCCGGAGTCGTACTATCAATTTCGATACCAGCCCTATCGAGAAGGTTTATCTCATCACTAGTGACTTCAAGATTCGATACCTTCACTCAAGACTTCTTGCGGAATATGCTATTCACTTTTGTGAACACGCCATCTGGGTCCTGTGGGCTAATACCCCTCAATGTTTCCGCCCATTGATTGCTGACCTCACTCCTGAAGTATGACCGGATTAAGTTCCGGACATTCTTCAGATGAAATTTCAACAAAGCCAACGAGGGATGGTTGTAATCCAAAAATCGTCGATAAATATTGTTGACGCGTGTGAGAAGTAGGCTTTTCAATCTTTTCAACCTTGCGATGGTTGGTGTTTCATATCCTTCCATATTGTTTCGAAGTTTAATCTTGGGAACTACTTTCTCAATCGTTTCCAACGTCAGCTTCTCTAACTTCGACAAATAGACATCTATTTCATCGTTAGTTAGATTTCTGTCATTAGGAACCATTGAGCAAGAGTTGCCACCATCAGAAGGGGGACATTGCTTCTGGTACTCCCGATTAAACTTCTTTTGAAACTTTCCCCAGTCTGTTTTTTTGAAGTTCAACCGATGATTTTCGTGTTGAACTGGAATGAGGAAGAAATCATCCCTTTGATGATTGATTTCCATTAAGATTGCGTTATGGTCGCTATCATAAGGAAGCACCTGCAGTTTCCGTTGAGGACTATTAAAGTTGAATTCGAGTCTTGCGTCAGCAATGCAGAGGTCCAAATATGAATTTGTCCTAGGGTATGCTGGGAACTCCGACCCATATAGATTGCACCTGTATTCAATCTGGTTCTCTGTTATCCACGATTTCAGGAATACACCTCTTGGATTATTGGTGGCGTTCAGCCATGATGTATGCTTGGCGTTCAGGTCACCAGCAAGAATATAATAATTATGAAGCCTGTTCAATTCGAGTATTTCAAACAAAGAATTGAGTTCCTCCTTGAGCCTGAGAACAGTTCCACCAGTTGCATAGGCAGAGATAACGAAGAGGTTATCCCCACCTGGCAGTGAGATTTTGATAACGGACACTTCAAGAGATTCAAAGCTTTTGAATTCGACTTTTTCAATATTTTGGAAACAATAGAGTCTTCGAACCAATATCCCGGTGCCAGCTCCCCCATCACCTGTTACCCTATCGTTTCTTACGAATTCAAAATCCTTGAATGTCATGGAGTGCCATGAATTGAGGTGGGTTTTGGTGAGAAGCATGATGTCAGGCTTTTGCTTAACAATGAATTCAAGGAGATAATCACGCCGATGTATAGTAACAATGGAGTTGACGTTGATCGAGATGAGATGAATCCTATCCATGGGAATGTGACTGGATGACAAACTATTTTGGAGCATGTTTACCTAAACTTTGAAAAACGAAATTGATTTTTTGGTCTTGCTTATTAATTCTATCTGAAAGCGATTCAAGTTGCTGGTAGATTTTAAGAAGCAGCTCATTATTGCCACTTACATTATTTATTTTATTTATATTGTTGTCTGCTGGTCCTCTGGCAGCAAGTGCAAATGATACCCCGGGTTTGATGAAGTTGGGAGGTAACAGATTGTGATTTACTTTGGTTTGCTTTGGGGAAAATTTAGCTTTTGCATCTTGGTACCGAGGGCATCCTCGGTATGATGCTGGATGACCAAATGTACCGCAATTAACACAATACAATTTTTCTTTTGGCTCCATCTGAGCCAATTTGCATTCACCGGGGGCGTGGATATCTTTGCACTTAACACAGCGATAGTGCATTGCACAATTGGCAGCCGAATGACCGAATCGTTGACACCTGTAACACTGGTTGACCTCAGTTTTTTGGAGGCGTTCCCACCTCACAACTCTAAAGTTTATGTACCTTACCTGTTGGAGGGCACTCGGACTGCTGTCGTTGGAAATTTGGACCAAATAAAATGGTAATATTTTACCTTCTACAGTTGATCTCCTTGTAGCAAAATTTTTCACACACATGAACTTAACAACTGGTGCTGCTTCCTGCAACATCTCAAGGAGATCAACTGTATTCTCCCCACAGTCCAGACCCTTCAACAGGAAGGTCTGATTTTTTTCCGCCTTTGGCGTATATGTAAAGTGGGGAGCTTGGACACTATTAAGAGCATCTTTCGCCTGTTTGAAGTCAGCCAGTGTCTTTGTCTTGATCGAGAGCTTATCACCGGTCACTCTCTTAATTTCAAAGTTTTCGATTTTATGTTCGGCTTCCAATAACCGAACCATATTTCCTCCACGCTGCCCAAAAACGTTTATTGGAGGAACTTTTTCATTCGCCTTATTAATTTTATTAGGAGGACAAGCAGACACACCGGTTGGCTTCTTCTCCTTTTGCTTATTTTTTAATTTTAAATATTTAATGAAATTATTATCGCTATCAATATTACCTATCTTATCGTTGCTCTCTATCTCGACGTCCATTTCTTCGTGCATTGTAGACAGTACCGCATAATAATTGGCGCTGTCCTTCGCTCCTCCTGCGCTCAGGATATTTTCCGCATCATGGATTGTCTTGCTCATATCTTGCGATTTCGTTTTATATGTTGGTACTCCTTTCCCGTTGGTCTTGCTTGTTGTTTCCTGTTTTTCATTCTTCTTAGTTAGTATCGGCTCTTCTTGGCCGGACGTATTCTGTGGCTTCGCTTTTTGTTTGTTCCCATTTGACAACGTCCGGACCATATCTTCTAAACTCTGTATCCGGAGTTTTAATTCGTCACTTTGTTTCGTAACCCTTGCATTCTCCATGGTTACTTTTTCATAATCTTCGCTTGAAATCGTAATTCGCTTCCCATGTTCACAATTGTCTTGTTCATTTTTCCGCTTGTTTATTTTATCATTTGTAATTTTCAAAATGCCTGGCTCTGGGTCCCCCAGCGGTGGGAAGCCGTCAGGCTCCTCCATCCCCCCGGTGAAAAAACTTTTTTTCTTTCTTGAAACTTTCTCGCAGGTAAAGTCAAGATACTCGATAAATTGTTCGAATAGTTCGACGATGTAATAAGTTTCTTTATAAAATTACTTTGTAATTGACGTTTTTAAAAATTATTTTAATTTAAAAATTCTTGACAGGAGCGAATTAAAAACACGTCTACACGCAACGAGTGCTAGACGTAGAATAGCCTTTATTGGTCTGGTGACCACCAGATATGTAAAATTGATTGGCAGCAGATCGTACACCCTCTGACCAATCTGATGTTGGATGAGGCGATGGACTGGCCCATTGCAAGGTTAATCCATTCTTTTTCCTGCCAACTGTCAAAACGCGGTTCGGTGACAGCGAGTGGTTAAAGGGAGCGTTCCGAACCGTCGACGTCAATAACGACCTGCTGATCGTTGTCAGTAGCGTAGGGCAGATTCATTACAGGGCAGTGTCCACGATGCCAACCAGGCATGGCAAGAGTGAGGGGTACGATGTCTAGCTCTAAGCTGCGTTTGCCCGTCTGGAGGAAGGAGGATGTCGTATGCCGGATGATTGGTCAAGCTTCCCAAGGTGCGTTCTAAAAGGTCGCTGTGTGTGATATCGAGCCAGGTGGAGGTGAACGAGGCTAATCGTAAGATAGCACTGAGAGACAAGAAAACGAGGACTTCTTTGGGAGTGGCGTGCTTCACCGTCGTAAATCCTCGGCATGATAGACTCCAAGTTCTTCCCCAGACATGTTCGCAATGAGATATCGGGTGGGACTTAAAACTTGCAGGACCCTACAATTCATGAATTTCTTGTCCAATTTATCATTGTAGTGCCGGACCGCTGCACTCTGCCTGAAGTTCCGTCGGTAGATTTCGTCACCTGGCTTGAAACCAGAAAGATGAGATCGCCGGTTGTAACGCTCCTCGCCCGCCCCTCTGCTATCTTCAACTTTCTCCCGGAGTTGGTCCCGCAGAATTCAGAAATTCTCAGGTGGCTCCAGAACCACTTTTGGGTCTTCCAAACATTTTAACTGCCGCAACAACCGGTATGAGTTACCATGGCAGATCATGTACTGGCCGAACACGGCAAAGTAAGGTGAGATGCCTATGGCGGTGTGGTATGACTAGCGCAGGGCACAGGTAATGGCGGAAATCCTGCGGTCCCAACCCTTCTGATCCGGATGGACGTAGACATGAATGGTGGCTATGAGTGAACGATTCAGCCGCTCGGACGCATTTGCTTGAGGAGAGTAGACTGTTTGAGGTGATTAATACCATACTTATCCATCAGGTCCCAAAACCTACCCGAGGTGAGCTGGACTCCGTTGTCGGAGACAACATTTTCCGGTACTCCAAATACATGGAAGACGCGTTTCTCCGGGAAGCTGACTACCAGGCCGGTGTGCATGTTCCGAGTCGGCTGAATGATTGGAAATTTAGACAGTTGGTCCAGGACCATGACAGCTCCCATGTAACCTGAAGTCGAGCGAGGATAAGGACCGGTAAGATCAATATACAAGCACTGAAACACACGCTCAAGTAGTTCAAACTTACCCATCGGAGGCCGAACGACAGTATTGGGCGCTTTAGTGCACTTGCATAACTCACAGGTGGCTACATACGCTTTTATTTGCTGTGCTATTTTAGGCAGTCGCCGAAGCGTACGACCGTATCCGCCGTGCGGTGGTCATGAGCATGTCTAATAAGATCGCTGGTCAATTCTTCGGGCACCTATAACTTCCACTGTTCCTCTTATTGTATGGGGTCTCCGGATGCGTGTCCCATCCGCTTGTATATAAATCCCTCCGTCACCCGCAGTTCTGGCAGCTTTGGTAACTGGCTCTGAATAGTATGCATCAGTTGAGTTTAGCCTAATGACTTGAAGGCGGGATGGTCCAGGTGGATCAATAGGGGGCTGTCGTCCTCCTGGGCCAACTCGGCTCCTTCAGGGGCGAACATCCTCGATAAGTTGTCCAGTACTACATGTTGGCTTCCTTTCCGGTGTCGAATCGTAAATTCAAACGCCTGTAGTTTCAAGGCCCATCCAGCCAAACGGCCATGGAGATCAGTTTGGCTCATCAACCATTTCAGAGACGCATGATCCGTAAAGATTTCAAAGAGGTGTCCATATGCTCGATAGCGTTTCACCGCCAACAACTCCTTCAGGCATTCCTGCTCCGAGACCGTGTAATTCCGCTGGGCTGAGTTCGACTTGTGAGACATAAAGGCTATAGGCCTCTCCTCGCCATCTTGCGTAGCCTGGACTAAGACTGCTCCCATCCCATGTTGACTAGCGTCACATTGGATTGAGAACGGTTTACCAAAGCCCGAGCTATGCAGTACGGGGGCTTTTATTAGACTCTTCTTTAGCTCTTCAAAGGCTCGCAAGCTGAGCTCTTCCCAGATGAACTTACGTCCCTTACGCAGCATGTCGGTCAAGGGTGTGGTGATGGTTGCGTAGTCATGTACGAATTGTTGGTACCATCCACATGAACCTAGGAATTGGCGTAACTGCTTGGTGGTCTTGGGCAGTGGAAACGCATCAATCGCTTGTTTCTTGTCCCGGTCGGTTTTGATGTTGCCATGACCAATGATGTGACCCAAATATTTAACCTCCGTCATTACAAACTGAATCTTCTGTATATTGATGGTTAATCTTGCGTTCCGGATGTGCAAAGCCACTTCCTGAAGCAGGCCGATGTGTTCGTCAAAGGTCTCGGTTGTAAGCAATATGTCGTCCAAGTATATAAAAACTTGGGGCCGTAAATGCGGTGGTATCACTTTGTCCATAAGGCGCGTCATTGTTTGAGGGGCATTACACAGTCTAGATGGCATGGTCACAAATTGGTACAGTGAGCGGCCTAGGACCGTGAAGGCTGTCTTCTCCTTTGAGCCGGTATCTAACGGAATTTGCCAAAAAGTGTCTTTGACCTCCAAGCTTGTAATGAAATGGGCTTTAGGTAATCGACTCAAGATGCCCTCAATCAACGATAGAGGATATGCGTCCTTGATAGTAACAGCATTCAAACGTCGGGCATCTAAGCATAGCCGTACCTTGTTCGGCTTGACAACTAGAGTGAACTTGTTCGGCTTGACAACTAAAGTGACCGGTGAAGCCCATGCGCTGTGCGAGTCTTCGATCACGCCTAGTGCTAACATCCGATCAACTTCGGCATGTAACGACTTTTCCTTTGCCGGAGATATGGCAAAATGTCTCTGCTTTATGGGATTGGGATCCCCCACACCTATTGTGTGAAACATCAAGGTTGTCCTGCCGAGACCTTCCTTCTCATACGATAGAAAAGCCGATATAGCCGAGTCAAGTCGCTGTTGTTTATTCGAATTCAGGGCATGTCGAAGTGAGTGGGAAGTTGGGGTCGCGTCATGGACCGTGGCGACAGAGTCAAGTATCGTGCCGCAAAATAATGCTTGGGCCGAATTAAATTTTCGAACGAGATTCTGTGTTAGTTGGGGTATAATGTAGAATTCCAGAGATTTAGATACCCCCTTAAATGTGACATCCGTCCAGAGTTTCCCCACCATGAAGTGACAAGTTCCGTCCGCCGTGCTTAACCAGGTAGTAAAATGCTGAATTTGGTCTGCGTGAGTCGTCAGGACCTCTCCTGCAAAATCGGCTGATATGCAATTCACACTGGCCCCAGTGTCAACCAAGCCTACTAGCCGCTTTTGCAGGATGTTTACTGACGCGTATGGCCGAACGTCATCCTTTAATAATTCGTCTAAGTGTATGGCCCGCAACGCCTTCCTCAACTGCCTGACCCTTCTCCAGAAGTTCCACATCCAACGCGTGGCTTGCTTCCTTCGTGGAGGAGTAGTTATAACCATCTCTTCATTGAAGATGCGCTGACGAGTAGCTAGGTAAGTTAGGAAAGTTGGGGTCGTATCTGGGGCTTGGTCCCACTTAGCAATGGGTTCGATATCAGTTTGTTCAGGTTCTAGGAGTGCCGACGGGTGGTTGCGGCCCTCGCTGGCAAGTTTTTTCGTAATTTGCAATTGGGTGCATAGGTGTCTGCTTTTCCGCAAGGGTAACAGAAAACCGTCGGCTCCGCTGGACATGCAGAGAACTGGAGCTTCAAGGAATCTGTACCACGCCCGGATTGGAATTCTTTCTATGCAGCTTTTCGCAACCGCTTTGACGACGGCCTCACTGAAAGAGAATTGCATGAACAACTGCGGAAACGCAAGCAAGGTGCCCACGAACCATTCGACCAGTATTATATCAGTATACTACGCCTAAGCACTCGGTGACGAATACCCATGCCCGAGGACGAACTGGTAGAAATCATCAGGGAGAACATGCGTTGGGAGTTTCAGAGCAATCTCCTTCAGTCGGTTCAGATTTCCTTTGGGAAATCTCAACGTTCGAGTTGTTTTTTTTAAGAAAATCATTACAATCTTTGACCCGAAAATCTAAAAAAAAAAATCACCGGGGTGAGACGTTAGGAGTACAAGGGCAACAAAAACCTCAGAAGTCGAAATTCGATCAACTTTGTTAATAATAGTACACTTTATAAATTTTACATTTTTGCCTATAAAATCGAAATGGGACTCTTAAATTCCTTAAAAGCTACAATTTAAGTTTTTTGATACAATCTGTATGTGTTCTGAAGATTTCACAATAATCGAACCATAAACAGATAAGTTACAGCCAATTGAATATTTAACAATTACAACAACATTAAAACGTGATGCTAGGGAGATACACGTTTGATCTAGATACTACAAATGTGTAGGAAAAATTTTAGAAATGGTGTGTAATATTGATTTGTTATCATCAAAACTGACGATAGATACAAGCCATATGGCAGCAGCGCTTACTACCACACTCATGACCATTAGTAGGCCGACTTTGCTGGCTAACTTACATGGCGTTATATGAAGAATTGTGGAGGTGCCAACGAAAATTCGAGGTTTTGTACGGTTTTGAGACGGATTTCTACAGTGAAATCCAGATGGTCCGCGGAGAACACAATAGCGCTCCTAGTGAAGTGAAAATTATTTCAGTTCTCATACCCGTTTAGTTTTTAGCGCCTTCCAAAGTGAATTTATAAGAGTTTGTTTACATCTCAACGCTGAGCTATCAGTCGAAGGTGCAAAACGTGTGCTTCATTTGCTCGTCTTGGAAAGTTTAGGAGTACAATGGGCTATACAAGGTGAATTTATAGCATGCACGGAATGCGGTCGGCTCGTTTTTTATTCGGAAAATAGTATATATGACGAAATATAAGCATTTGCTAATGCCGCAGTTGGGTGACAGCTACCGGAAGCTTGTCCATAGTAGGCCGACTAATACATATGCAAATTGCTACCATATGGCTTCTATCTAACGTCCGTTTTGGTTATCATGACTAAGTAAGCGACGCGGTCAAAACCAAAACTGACGATAGATACAAGCCACTTGCAAATTGCTACCGTATGGCTTCTATCTAACGTCAGTTTTGGTTATCATGGCTAAGTAAGTGACGGGGTCGAAACCAAAACTGACGATAGATACAAGCCATATGGTAGCAATTTGCATATGTATTAGTCGGCCTACTATGGGCAAGCTTCCGGTAGCTGTCACCCAACTGCGGCATTAGCAAATGCTTATATTTCGTCATATATACTATTTCCCGAATAAAAAACGTGCCGAACGCATTCCGTGCATGCTATAAATTCACCTTGTATAGCCCATTGTCCTCCTAAACTTTCCAAGACGAGCAAATGAAGCACACGTTTTGCACCTTCGACTGATAGCTCAGCGTTGAGATGTAAACAAACTCTTATAAATTCACTTTGGAAGGCGTTAAAAACTAAACGGGTATGAGAACTGAAATAATTTTCACTTCACTAGGAGCGCTATTGTGTTCTCCGCGGACCATCTGGATTTCACTGTAGAAATCCGTCTCAAAACCGTACAAAACTTCGAATTTTCGTTGGCACCTCCACAATTCTTCATATAACGCCATGTAAGCCAGCAAAGTCGGCCTACTAATGGTCATGAGTGTGGTAGTAAGCGCTGCTGCCATATGGCTTGTATCTTTCGTCAGTTTTGGTCAAAACACTTGAAACAAAATGGTGGTGAATTTAAAAAATAACCATAATAATTTTTCGAAGTCAATTCATGGAATCTGTATATTATTCAAGTTTTTATATGCAGTATATATTGTTTGATTTACTGGTTGTTTTACAAAACCTTTCTGGCAGGAGCACTCTTCCGTTACTATATGAAAACAAATTTATGAAGAAGCACGATTACCGAATTTTAGAGGTGGTCAATTGTACCCTCGGCTTTTATACAAAGCCATAAGTTAGTATCTTTGTTTTTCTTTTTTAACACATTAACTCGAAGCAACAGTGGAAAATTAACATTACACCTCCAAACTGGGAATGATAAAAAAAATTTCGAGCGTGCATGTACATTACCAGTCAATTCACAAACCCTTTTGAATTCAGCACATAGTTCCGCTGACATCCGCAGCATGCCTCTCTAGGCGTTGTGCTGAAATGCATCCAACGGCATTCAATCGATATTTTGGCGCTCTTGAAAACTTTGTTTTCTGTCAAAAGGTTAGAAGCCGCGAACAAATCACCATTCGCACTGTAAATATTTGATTTACGCACAAGTGCAAAGTTTAGTTGTACCATTCAACATCTAGTAGGACTGTGCGAATGTTTACAAGTACGCAAGTGACGCGATGTGCGACGTGGGAAATTTCCGTAAAGTCGAAAAAATCGGCGAAGGTACTTATGGAATTGTTTACCGTGCCAAGGATACCAAAACAGGTCGAGATGTTGCGCTGAAGAAGATACGCCTCGAAAGGTAATTGAATTTATTCATGTCTTGTCCAAATGCCGACGCAGCATTTCATCACTTCCATTAAACTTTTGATCAGTGGACAAGTGTGTTCAAATGCGTGGGTTTACAGGGCGGAATTTTGAATGAAAAAGGACATTCAAGTGTCCTTGAAGAATGTCATATGAGATCTCCGGAGAGCGTGTTAATTTCCAAGTTTTAATTAGATTGTGGTGTATGTGGAATAAAGGGTGTAAATTAAACGCTGGTATAATTTACTAGACTGCATTACGATGCCCGAATCTTGCGTGTGCTGCGTTGTCCTTAGAATCGTAGCACCACATGATTCGGCTTCGTCGTGCAGTGCACGCGTCTGTCAATTGGAGACAGCATGAAATAATCGAAGTAGCAAATTATGCTCGCTTCAATTGTTTGTTTTTTTTTATATATAAATTTAGTGCTGAACAAATGAAAATCGAGAAATTTTACTACATATTGAATGACTCTGCCCCCTTTGAAAACTTAAACTTCTACTCTATCCAAAAATTTCCCTTTCCTTACTAGGCCTGAACTCAGGAAATGTGAGCAAGGTAGAAAAATATTAGAATTTCAATATGGTCTTAAGTAGTCTCTATCGTTGATTAATATCATTACAGCGAATCAGAAGGAGTCCCATCGACTGCCATAAGGGAAATTTCGCTATTGAAAGGGCTTGAGCATAAGAACATTGTCCAGTTGTTCGATATTGTGATCGCTGACTCGAGCCTGTACATGGTTTTTGAATACCTCAACATGGATTTGAAGAAAATGCTCGATAAGTGTAAGGAATTGTTCACTCCTAAGCTAAAAAAGGTAATTAGAATAAAAAGTACATTATCCTAATTTTCTCATATTCATGAGCCTTATTATATAGTGTTACATGTACCAAATGCTGGATTCTATCGCGTTCTGCCACATGAATCGCATCCTCCATCGAGACTTGAAGCCTCAAAATCTTCTTGTTGATAGTCGCGGCAATATTAAGGTGATTGCTGTTCTTAGTCTCTGAAATAGAAACCTTTATACCATTAAATAATTTCCAGTTAGCTGATTTTGGCTTGGCCCGATCGTTTTATTTTCCAATGAGAGCGTATACCCATGAAGTTGTTACGCTTTGGTACCGAGCCCCAGAAATTCTTTTAGGCACGAAGTTCTACGCGACTGGCGTAGATATTTGGAGTTTAGGGTGCATTTTTGCTGAAATGGTAGCATATCTCCGTTTTGTGGGTCTAATTAATTAAAAATATTTCATTTAACAGATCATGCGACGTCCGCTCTTCCCTGGTGATAGTGAAATTGATCAACTTTATCGGATTTTCCGAACACTCGGAACTCCAGACGAGTCCACTTGGCCTGGCGTCTCTCATCTGCCAGATTACAAGTCAAAGTTTCCCAAATGGGAGTCACAAAACCTTCCTGATATTATCACGAAGCATGAGTCTTATAGTTTGTTTAAGGTATTGGCTATCCGAGCGTTTTTTTCTCCGTTATAATTAATTCAACTTCCTTTTTGGTTTGCAGGCAATTATGGTTTATGATCCCAAGTCCCGAATTTCAGCTCGAAATGCAATGCAAAGTTCATATTTTCAGAATATGGAATCAGTAACATATGTTCCACTACCAATGGAAACGCCATAAAGGGATATTTTTCGACTGCTTTTAATAATTTTAATTTATTGATTATTTATGGAAATAACAAGATTTCCAAATTTAAATTTATAGTGATAAGTAATAAAGATTTAAATACTTTTTAATTATTAATTCTTGATTTCCATAGAATCTGAATTAATTCTATGTCACACATTTTAAGTCCTTCACAAATCTATTGCTGCCGAGCGTTCACGTATTTAAGTCCTACTTTTTAAAAAGGTTGATTAAACACGTTTATTAATTGATTACATTAAGGAGTAAAGGTTTACATTGTGGGTGTCGAATCTTCTGGTGCTGTCTAGCATTCGTTGCGAACAGGCGTGTTTTTATTTCGCTCCTATCAGGTATTCAAAAAATTTAATTAATTTTTAAAACGTCCGTCCAATGTTAATGTTGGTTTGTAAACCTTATATGGTCAAATCAATTGACCAAGGAATTACATCGCATATTATTTTACTTCGATAAATCAATAAAAGCAAATAATCCAAAAACTAATTCGGGACTGCTGGGATGGGGGAGCCCGACGGCTTCTGGTCGTTAGGGGAGACAAGCTATACGAAATTGGCGGCAATCATCAATAAAAGGAGACATGACCAGGACAACTCCACTGATGGCGGATGTAAAACCCAAATAGTTGAAAACGGAAAAGAAGTGATCCAACTTCGGCATGAAAATCAAGGACTAAGACTACGACTGCAATCCCTCGAAGATATAATTCTAATCAAGATAACGATATAAATTCTATTCAGTACTTAAAATACAAGGAGAAGAATCCAGCTCCCAGTTCTACTGGTTCTTCTGAAAAAGCTTTCAAAAAGGCAGAAAAAGTTCCGTCAATTAACGTGTTCGGTCAAAGCGGAAATGATATGGTTCGGCTATTGGCAGTCGAAAATGGACAAACCAGTTTCGAAACCAAGAGTTAATTCAGAAAAATTAACTATAAGAACGAAATCACTGATTGGTTTCAAATCAGCTTAAGATGAGCTAAATTCTGGGGAGGTTCCACACTTCACCTATACCCCAAAAAGTGAAAAGAATTGGGCCTTTTTGTTGAAGGGATTGGACTGTGAGGAGGATACGGTCGATCTTCAGGTGCTCAAGGAAGCTACACCAGAAATCGAATTTATTTCCGTCAGAGCCTTCGCGATAAGAAAGTGTAATGATTTTCCTCCTTTTAGGTTCGAACGCGGAACCGACCTCTCATCGGTTCTAGACGTTAAGTCTGAGTAGTGCCAACGGATGGTACCAACAAGTCAACCAATTATTTCATTAATCTAAAACGATCTCGAAGTGTTCATATCTAACAGATTAAATTGTTAGAAAAAGTTTCTGAACTCAAACAATCAACCCTGCAAAGACCTCGTTAATGGCAGCCCGTCAGATATATCAGGAAAAGAAGCAATATATTATGTATACGGACTAGGCGGGCTTCACATCCAGTTGTAGATATTAGCCCCAAAAAACCTAGCCCTCAAAATCACAAAACAAATGAACCCAAACGATCATCACCTCCAAATGCAACGCAGAAAGCTTCAAAAGCTACATCATCATCCACAATGCCCTCCACATGAACGAGATGCAAGTTATTTATTTTCGTTACATGAATATCGATATCAAAACTGCTCATTTAGGAAAGGAAGTAAAACGAGTTTAAAAATAATTGGGATGATTCCGTCCCGACGCGAGAACGAGAGGTGAGAGTTTGTTTTTCGTCGACAACAAGCAACTTGGTGGTTGGCGGCAACGAGAGGTTGCTGGTTGATCGCGAACGGCGACAGTGGTTGGAAGAACGTAAAGAAATTTCGCGTGACGGAGAGTGGAAGCGGAGTGAACACTTTTTGGTGGTTGTTCAAGGGGAAGTGAAAAATAGAAATTTCCCTGGTTTTTCGCACTTAGTAAATTTGTAGCGGCATACAAATCAAAATTCGATTAAATGTGAATTCGTCCGCGACTGTGATCAAACGTCACGACGGTAAAATTTGCACCTATTACTGTAAACATCGTAATTGGAACCCATTTTTGAACATAACATCATGCTCGCAGAATTCGTGTTCTAAACTTGTGTTGTTTGATTTTCTTACGTTTGAATTGATCAAATATTTGATTGTCTTCATCAAAAAATTACCAGAAAATTGAATTTATGTTTATACATTCGTATGGAACGCTTTATCTGGTGGGAGAAAATTTGACGTCAAACACAACTGATATCACATGCTAGAGAAAAAAACAGAATGTTGCTGTGACTTTTGAAAGCAAAATTGCTATTGTTCAGTTTTGAATTTGTAATTTATTCAGTTTCATACGCAATTTCAAGCTTATTATGATGAAGTAACTCGAGCAGAGCCAGTATTCTGTCGCATCGCAAAAACCGGTTACCGGGAATTATTTCGGGCTTGTCAGGAAGAAGTGACTGGAAGATTTGTCGTAGTACAAGAGAGATAGGCGACAGTCGACTTTAGATGAATTCGTTCGATAAAAGTAGCGAACAATAAACAACAAATTTAATTATGTGTATCACTATATGCAACTGATCGAGTGTCGTAAGTTTAAGATGAAGTTTGAAACATGAAACAAATACTTGTGGTTTGTGAACGATTCACATACCTCATTTACCATTTGTTACAGTAACACGCACCACTACTTTTCAAAGATGTAGTTAGTTGTGATTATATGAGTACAATACTTACAGTGTGCGAAGCTACATGCGATACAGTTAATAATTGAAACCAGCAATGAAAAGAATATTTCTTGAACAAAATTACAACTGCATAAATATTGTACTAACAGCTCATAGCGAATCAAGATGCCTTGGCTAAACTAAAACACATTTGCGGGACGCTAGTAATAGAAATTCAAATGAAGATGCATTCATAATTTCTGTTGAAGTGTCTAGCAGCTAACTTGCTCATAGTTGTATGATGGTAACATGTTTATGGCTATGGATGATACATATTCAACTAGACAGAAATTCGTTCAATCTTATTTATTCAGCAATTATCAGCGTTAGAAGTTAAACTTTTAATTTTTATTTAAGTAGATCGCAGATTTACTTGATTAACGTTAGCCAGATTTAGTGCAATTGAGGATATGAGAAGATTTTAAATTTTACGACTCTAAATAGACCCTATTTTGACTGTGCGACGATTTTTTTAATAGACAGTAAGTGTAAAAATTCTAAACTTATTTATTGAATTTGAACAAATTCCTTTTACAATGATTTTTATTATATTGAACTGATTTATTGAATTTAAACAAATTTTTTATGATAATATAATAAAAGAAAAACTATTTATTGGATTTAAACAATTTTTTTTCACTAAATTTATTTTTATTTAACATATTTATTGAATTTAAAAAAAAAATGAGTAGATATAGGAAGTTCAAAATTCAGTCTTTCTATTTTGAACTTCAAACAGGAATGGGATCCGCTAGGTTGGCTGGCCCCTCCGTTAATGAGCTAGCCATTGGGTGAGCTTTCCTCCTTTTTCACTCTTACAGATGCTCTCGTAGGGATGCTTGGCCTTTCACACCCGATATGAGCCAAGGCATCAGTTTTTGGGTTTCGGTCTGGTTGGGACGGGTGCGTGGGGGCACCGCCACCACTTGGATGCGCGACTCTTATTTGGGGGCCGTGACGGTCCTCTGCAAGAACGAAATTGCCTCACGTCTCGCGCGCGGCTATCTGGTTATTCATCGTCGCGTTTTTTCTTCGTGATCCCTTTCGTTACGTTACCTAGGCCATTGACGCCTAGAGAAGGTCAAACGCTTCTGCATCTTTTGGTTGGCTCTGGTTATCTAAAAAATCATTAGTGTGAAAAATATTTTTGTAGTGGGCTCTTGTGCTCTGGGAAAAGAACCCGCCCCGCGGCACCTTAAAGCTAGCTTGCCAGCGCACTTACTCGTTCTCAGAGAAGGCTATTTCCAGCGTAGCACTAATTCCACTTGCTGAGGCAGTGGACTACGGCTACAGTCCATAAAGGATGTATTAGAATCCATCTAAAACACCACAATCTGGACCTGGAGCATTCCTCGCTTTCAGTGAAAGGACTGCTTCATCGAGTTCCGGCTGTATGAAGAGTGGAGACTCCACTGCTGTTTCACCATGAACAGCGTCAACACGGACGGGATGGGTGGGGAAGAAAAAATTAATTTGTACCTCATTGCTGTTGCCGTTGTCTTGGATATTTACGATCAAAGTTTCTAGCTAAGGTTGTTTTATTGGAACAGTGATACGAGGTTGTTGTTTCCACTGTTCCATTTTCTATGAAAATTAGGTTATTGTAGTGGAAGAATAATGTTCTTTAATCGTTAGAGAAACTCCTATCGCAACAATCTGGCATTCAGCGCTCTGACAACCCCAATCAGTTCAACAAGTGTTGGAATGACAGACCTCTGTCCGGGAACTGTTGCGAGGTTTTGTGGCTTCGTTTCTTGTAGTTGTCACTGACTAACCTAACACATTGTCTGTCATCGGCAAGTGGAAATTGTTCTTGTGTGGAGTCGAGTTCACGGAATCTGGTAAAAGTAATTGAAAAGTTGTGCCAAACATTTCACTTATTCCTTCTTCCTCCTTGCTAACCATTTAAAATGCAAACTCGAATCGAACGGTGATAAATTCAGAACTAGCTTACATATTTCATAACTATCAAGCAGCCTTCTACTTTGAATTACCCCAGTTTTGATAAGGACACAGATTCAATCCTTATAATAGAAGAATTATATTGGTCTCATTGCGAACAGATGCATTACTTGATCACTTGTATGGTGAATTGAAGGTGTTAACTATACAGGGCATACTCGTAGTTCTGGAGGTTGAAAATCTGGAAAAAACATTAATTGAAACTGCCATTCTTATTAAGGTTTGCGCAATACATAGATGCGGGCATGAAAGTAACTCGACCGCATGTTCTAGCTGCATATAACACATGCATTCCTGTTGATGGATATAGAACTAAATATACTTCGTCAGAGTAGATTATTTCATTTACAATTGTCAAATAACTTCTTCGTTTGCGTAAAATTGCATGATCTAGGAAATTCTTTATTATAGTTTACATTCTTATTTATGCACTTTCCTAACATTCAATTGTGCATGTTGTCAACTGACCTCAACCATATTAGCACAACTCTATATTTGTAATTACATAAGACTAGCTTAAACGCATTTAAAAATCCAATCAAGTTTAAGCTACTCGTAAGCTTACACAACAATCATCGAATCCTAGCATTTATCTCCATTGAAAGTAACTTCGTTTTTTTTTTAATATTGAACTCCATTCAAAATGCAAAACGTTTTTTCTTATCAAAAACGACACTTGGTTTATAATTTTATTGCGACGAGCATTCAGCTATTCTTAAGTTGTAAATAATTAGGGTTTCCTATGTGTTATTTTGGGACCTAGTCGTTTTATAATAATTTAAATTCGAGCACCGTTAATAATATAGGAAAACATTTTTGAAGGGTAACAACACCTTTCACAGTTGATATCAGAAATTTTTCAGTTTGAATGATTTGACCAATAAAAGAAAAACAAATATGAATTGCTAGATGTTAAAAACAATCTTTCCTTTTCAGTAGATAGCTGCTCCTATTCAGGAGATAATGAAGACGGGAGGTAAGTATACCAGCGAGGGGGTACCCGCGACTGATCAGTTCGGCTTGGTACGTGGTGTCGTAGTTTGGTTTTGAGTTTTTTGTTTGAATAAATTGATTCTATTTTTGAATTCAAGTAGCTTATTTCTGGCACCGCGTCAGTGAAAAATTGGGAATGCGTGGTTTATGAATTGATAATGTCTTTTTCTTTTTTGCACTTAACGTACGGCCTGGAAGGGATGAAAATGAATTGGATTGAAATAGAATAGAATCGTGTTGTTGGAAGTGTCTTGACACATTTTAAATCAGTGGCTTTAAATATGTATTCGGATTTGGTCTGGCTGCGGAATACCTGCTACCAAAATTCCTCTCCGGACTTGCTAGCTTGCCAGTAGCCACCTCGAAGTAGACTAAGGGTGCCCGGAATAGTTGACTTGTTGGGTACAGTCCGTTGGCATGGAACAAGATCACATTTACAGCCGATGAGTGGTCAGCTTAGATTTCCTTCGAGAAATCTCGAGCGTACGGACGATGATGAAAGAAAAATCATTGCACCGTGCTGGAATGCCGCTATCCTTCAGTGTCTTACTCAGCCAGCAACCATTTATGATCTTGAAATCTTTTAATACGTTCGCGTGAAATAATTAGTAATATGGTCCTTGCGCTGATAAAAAGTACCCGCCCCACAACACCACAGGAGCTAGCTGTGAGCATATTTACGAGTCACCTATAGCTAGCTGGAGCAGCACGACATCGCCACAGTCCCTTACAGACAATAAAACGAAAAGTAAAATAACTACAATATCCTTAAGGATGTTATTGCACTGCATCTCTTGCACGAAAATGATGGCTTACTAATTGGATGAAACTGAAAAATCCAAGTCCTAAATAAAGTACAATAGAAATCTTTCTAATCATGATTTTGATTTCATACGTGGTTTGAAATAATTACTGAGCTAATCCAAATCTTGAGCTTCTTTTATACATTAGGATGTCCTTGATTTTTCCAAGACTGGGCTGTTTCCGCAAGAGTCATCTAATCCCTCCTTCAGCACATTGTCTGGTATAAGTTGTACTTGTTTAGCAATGCGTCCAGTGATAATCGTTGTATCACTGTTCATGCAACTTATCTGGCAACAAGTCTCAATAATCAATTGTACGAGATGTTGTCACGGGAGCCTTCCACACACACAAGAAAACAAACAAACGAAAAAAAAGAAACAAAAAAAATATAATAAGTTCTCCGCGAGGATAACTTCCTGAGCCAACTGAAGTCGAGGTTTAACGATGTATGTAACGCTTTATATTTTGTATCACACTTAGAAATTAGAATTAAGTATGTTCTAAGCAGATCAACGAGCACTTCCGCTGTCAATGCATTCAATCATTGTGCTGAAATGTCGAAAGCGTGCAATTAATTTCACCGAATCGGACCGGCAAATACTGATGAATCTAGTTCAGCCACATTGGAGCGTGATGGAAAATAAGCGTATGGACAAGTTTACGTCCAAGCTCAAATCAGAAACTTGGGAGAATACAAAAAGTCAAATACAAATTACGGAGCCCGGACCAGAAATACGTCCAAAACTACACGATTTACCTGAAGACTGTATTAGAGAAATAATTTTACGTATTGCAGATCATAAAGATTTAGAATCATCTTCATATGCTTGGAATCTTATGGCAGCTATCATATCTGAACAATGCATTTGGCGTGAATTGTGCCGCTTTCATTTTAGCCTGAATCAAATTAACTTCATATTAGATAAGCATAAATATAAGCGGCTGCGTGATGTTAAAGATTGGAAACTAATTTACAATGAACTACGTAAAAATTATGGTATACGCGAGGATCATCAATATGGCGAAGTTTTATCGCTATGTCGCTATTGTTGTTGCCTATTTTGGCCATCGGCCGGTCACCCTTATATTGTAGACGATTTACCTGATTTTAAAGCACGCTTGGAAGAAGCCGGTGGGCAGCTAGAAGTGTCTCAACCAATAATACCAGCTGATTTTCTAAAATATTTTTCACTATAAACAACCATGGACAACAGTTGCAATACTTAGAAAAGAAAAATGAAAAAAAATTTGATATTTATCGAGAATCTTAAACAAAAATAATGGATTCATCGAATTAGTTTAGGGGAAATGTGTATGTTGTTCCTACAAGCAAAATAAAAACTAACAAAAAAATCCCTAGAATATTGATAAACGCTTCATCAAATCTGAGCTATAAATCATCACACGCATGCATCTCCGCTATCACGAAACCACCAAAAAAGAAACCAACATCTGCACATTAACATAGAGTCATGGATGCTAACACAAAATGATCAAGGCTAACATGAAAATCAGAACTAAAATAATACACTGCAATGATAACATCATGTAATATCGAATAGTGAGGATCCTGTAATACATGGAAGATGTCGCGAACAGTGCCCCCCAGTGCTAACAATTTCCAATACTCAACAGATGCTTATGCAGATAGCTTCGATCTCTATTTTCTGCCCAGTGATAGTGAGGTACCGTTAAGCCCACAATCCGAATTAACCGCACAATCACCTCGAATTTCCGTGAACTACATTCCCGCCACAATATATCACGATTTCCCAATGAAAGTGGAAAAGCCGTGGAATGGAAATGAGTCAATAAGAAGTGTTCCCGATGTTGTTAGCGAATATAACCAACATCAACAGCAGTCACAGCGCCTTGAACAACATCAATCACATAACCAGCAGCCTATTCCATATGTACCAATATAAATCGAATTTGTCATCTGCATCGAAGCAACAGCAGCAACAACAACAACATCAACCATCATCGTGTCATAGCTCATCAAATGTTTCATCGTTCCATCACCATATTATGACATTTAAAGTTCGCAAAATGCCAGCTGACACGACACGCGGGTAATGCAGTGAATGCGATGAACAGTCCACTGAACTGTTGGAACATCGAAAAGCTCCCCTGTATGAAAGCGTGGCCACCAGAGGGGATAAAAGACCCCGGACGGAGCTTGGGAAGGTCTCTTTCACTTTGCATTTTCCCAAGAGGGAGCACGAATTTTTGGCGGGATTTTTTGGAGGTTATAGCCGAGCTGGAAAGAAAATCGAATTTGAGGATTGATCGGAGGAGTTAAGGAGGTTTTGGGAACAACGAGGAGAGCGTCTTCTACGACCGAGGTGGATCAAGGAATTGGATCGACAGCAGAAGTTGGCGGCAGCAAGATTGGTGGCCCCCGAGTCGAACAAGCCCGGTTGAAAAGTGTAAGCTTGGCCAATATAAGTATAATTTTACATCTATTTCTTTTTTTGAAATATCTTTGTATTTCCTTCTAATATTATTAATCTTGAAATTAAATTGGTTGTGAATCAAGAAAAGGAAAACATTTGAGTAAAGTGAATAATTTCTCAGGTGGAAGTGAGATAAGAATTGTGAAGTTGGCTCGGGAAGCGAGGTGGCATTCCCGTTCGAGCGACACCCCGTATGTGGAAGGCTCGAGGGCACTTCGCCGCCACGTGGTGTGACTCCGAGGTTCATCAGGGCTCATCCTTTTCCTTAGGCTCCCCCGCCTTAGCTGTAATCGCGATTAGGGAGGATAGGCGGTGCGTGAGTGCATTACGCGTCATGTGGTGAACGGTGTCGGTGCGAGCCTTTTGGCGAGTCGTGATTCTCGCTTGGCGACTCCTGTGGGGCCCATTGGCAAAGCGAGTGGCGCACGGCCCCTCTCCATTGGGCTAACCGGGTCCGAGGGCCCCAGTCAAGAGCTCCACCAGAGGGCACGGAAGCGATACTCTGTCGCAGAATTGTTACAATGTTCTACTGATTTGGTTCAAGGATGGAGCTACGAGCGCCACTTGATGCCACTTCTATCTTCTAAAGCTGACTTTATGCCATAAGATAACTTTTAACACTCTGCATCTAATACTTTAAAAGTGTTTCCATTGGTTATTTACTTTTTTTAACGGAGTTTCTGGTAAAAACTGTTACCACCAAAAATAAAAAAACAACAGTGACTGCTGACAGCTCTCACATCTCCCCTATCAACTACGAGCAGCTTGGGCTGCGTCGGTGTCGGTAAGTCTTTCTTATTTGAGTTTTTCCAGCATTTAACCCCGCAATGTCTTGCATGCATTTTTGGTTTTAGGGTTTGTATTTGTAATTTAATAAATTAGTATATATTTAAATTTATTTTAACGCCCTATTCAATTGCCTAAAAACAAGAAGAATTCTAGAAAAAAACGTCAATTTATAAAGACTATCGGGGGAAGTTAAAGCTCCATACTGGTTATAACAATGCTGCCAATTCGAAGATGTAGAGCTAGCGACTGCAAAAATAACCAGAGATCCCTGATTTTCAAATGCGCACACACGACTGAAAATCTGCG
The DNA here is from genome assembly GCA_963969285.1 of Odontomyia ornata. NCBI lineage: Eukaryota > Metazoa > Arthropoda > Insecta > Diptera > Stratiomyidae > Odontomyia > Odontomyia ornata. The sequence goes on along the minus strand of OZ017739.1, from coordinate 79,717,701 downwards.
GAGCCTTTGCTGGAATGTCCTGGCGCCCTATTTGCGTTCGTAAATTGTTCTGCCACTTCTTGGGCCATCCTTGTTAATAGTGAGCATTTCACTGCTGTTTCATCGCGCACAGCGTTAACGCGAATGGGTTGTAAGAAAACGGAGCCCGCGCAATCTCCGCCATATACTTGCTTCAAGTATGCAGATCATCCGTAGTATAAAGAGATAACACATGACAAACTTGTAACCCAGTGCTAAGAATACGTGTGAAAATCGTTCACAAGACTATATGCTACCAGTTGATGCATAATGACCTTAGGCAGGCTTCCCGTTTTTCTGTTCAACTACTTTTGTTTGTCGTTATGATACAAGAAGCTTGCCGTGTCAACAATGAGGCAGAGAAGTTATGCGATTCAACGTCATGGTTCACATAGTTGTGTACGCCGCGCCTTCAGCTGTTAATCTTCCTATCTCCGGCAAAGCTAAGTGTAATTTGTACTCGTATATTGAAGAAATATTCCACGCCAATTTTCCCGATATTTCACTCTAAAATAGAAAATCATGTAATAAACATATGCAGTATAGCAGCCCCGTGGTGACCCCGTTGAAACTGCTTAGTTTGTTGTTACTTTAGCGAAAACGTTGAATTACTGTAGAGTAGCTTAATTGATACATAATACAATAGAACATTTCTAAAGATAATAAAAATTGATCGGTACGTCTCGTAGAGTAGAGTAGAGTACGCGTAATAAATATTTTGTAATGCATTTGTAATGTAGCTTCGTGGCTCGACAAGAACCCGCCTCATATGATCCCGCAAATGCTAGTCGTCTAGCACGCGTACGCGGTCGTTAAGCGAAACTAGTTAGCTGAGCTCGGTGTTGTTTATAGCTCGCTGACACTTGTGCCAGACCATCGGCACCCGTATCCTACACGGATTTTTGGAAAAAAAATCATTAGAATCACGTGCCAAGTATTAGTGATGATTGGCTAGATAGGACTTTACAGCTGTATACCGTTGGTATCAGATTCTTCGATGCAAATGTCATCTCTAGTATGGGTAGCCCCAATGGTGAAAAGAAGATGAATCGCCAATGTTCAACCCAAAAAGTCCTGCACTGTTACCATCTCCAGGATCCATTTCCCTGAAGAGTTGGGTGAAACCATGCGGCATTTAACGGCTCTAACATTTAGGTGTAATAAACATAAGCAGTCGAGCAGTCCCGTGGTGATCAGGAGTGGCCGCTCCGGAAGAGAGAAGTCAAAAACTGCTAAGTTTGTTGTTTTACTAGATTAAAGTTAACTACGAGTACATCCGTCAAGTTTCCATCCTTTAGACAGAGATGAGTGATACACTTAAGCCACTTTAATATCTTTAGGTTTGACATTCCTCTTGTAATGCAACGACCTTCTTCGGAGAGAGTAACGGTTGCTTTTTGTACAATGTTTGAGTTTGCCTCATGCCTCCGTGTCCGCTAACTTTAACGAGACAAAAAAAATTTGAATTTCTGTAGAGTAGCTTAATTGACCCATAATAGAACATTTCTAAAGATAATAAAAATTGATTGCTACGTCTTGTAGAGTAGAGTATTCGTGATAAATAGTTTGTAGTGTAGCTTTGTGGCTTGGCAAGAACCCGCGTCATATGATGCCGCAAACAGCTAGTCGACAAGCATGCGTACGCGTTCGTTAGGTGAAGCTACTCAGCTGAGCTTGGTTATGTTTAGAGTTCGCTGACATTTGCGCACCCGTGTGCTACATGGATTTTTAGAAAAAAAAAATCATCACAATGTTGCCTAACGTGGGGCCTGAAGGGAAAAACAACACCGCTCTCCTTCGAGTTCTCACATTTTTAATTTTGCTGTCGGCAGACGAACCGATTCAATTTTTATTGTTGCCCTCACCATTTTATATTAACGTGGCATTCTTTGAAGGGTTCCGTAAACTAGAGTTGGAGTCACCGATAAACCTTCTTCTGGCGTTGTGTTATTTGTTTTCTGCATAGTTAGGTCTATAGCATCTTCTGGAGTTCTTCGTTCATGGTGGCTCAGCCGTCTGAACATGGCGATGATGTTATTGAGCATTGCATCCCTGAATGTTGCCAGAAAAAAGATTTGCACGTTTTTATGCAGTTTGAAGTCGGACTGTTCTAATTTTGAACTAACGGATAGTGCCTGGAATTTTTAAATACACTGCTTGGAATTGCATGAGTTTTTGCTGGGACGACTGGCAGTGATGAATCCGCATCATCAATTAGTCCTACCCGACACCCGGTTTGTTTTTCTGATTGGTTAGCGGTTTTTATTTGCATACTTTCGAAGAAGACAGGAACTTATATTCAAGGAAAAGGGCTTAAGCTTAAAATTGGCTGCGCCAATTTGTTGCACAATACCCGTACACCCCATGTCTACTGGCATGCGCTGGGAGCTCGATATGATGTGTATCCTATATACACATCAAGGCTCCCGGGGAGAGAGAGATATTCCCGTATGATACTTATCTGCCACTTTATACTCGCCAACTAGATCAGTAAAAGAGTGTTTTTGTTTAATGATTTAAGTTTTATTTTATTCTTTTTTGGGTATATAATAACACGTTCAGTTGACTATATTAATATTAATAACATATTTCGCTATTGAATTCTTTTAATAATTAATTTATTACAGAGACGTATAAAGTTCGAGCATTAATGGAGCTTGTGAAATTTTTGCGATATAAATTTACTTTGGTTATTTTTGTTATTTGAAGGAAATTTATGATATTGCCTGATATCATATTTGAAATACCAATCAATTAAAGCTTTAACTGTGGCTGGAGCTGACGCCTTGAGCACGCAGTTATATTAACGAATCGATTGATTATAATCCAACTGCTAGCCCCGGGCACAAAGCCTTGGGACGCTAATACTCGGGCTGATGCCTTGAGTACGCAGTCAGATTGATAAATCAATCAATTACTAGTTCAACTGCAGGCCCCCGGCATAACTGCCTAGGGGCGCTGATACGCAGTTGAACGTATCCTAAATTCACTTATCCCGGGCTAAGTGCCTTGGGATAGAATAAGCTCGGGCGCACGCCTTGAGCCAGTGAATGGAGAAATACTTCACGATATTCTTGTGGCTTTAATTTTCTTTTATACTATAACTATGCTGACTTTATTGCTTACCAACTAAAATAATGAAGACAATCTACCATTTAAAAAAGATCAAAGTTCAACAACAAAAACAGTTTAACGTATTTAGTGCCATCTCTCTGTGACTGGTGCAACCACAAAGCTAAAGCTTTCACTCCGTTTGCAATGCATGTAACCAATTCGTTCCGCTGGGCGGTACGTTCGATTGCGAAGTCTTGTGTGTATATGCTTGATACTTAATACGAGTATGGATACACACCCACTACTGCTAATCCATGATACGACACCGCGCCCACAAATTACAATTCGCAGCTTTTCGTATATGTATGTTGTCATTTACAGTACACAGAGAGGAACGACGGAACACGAACCGAGCAATATTTGGACTGCGGTTCCCGTAACACCACCTCTCTCATGCAGAAACAATTGTTACTTCAGTAGCGAAGAGTGAAATCCTTCAGTCTCTCCATGCCTGGGTCGGCATCGCAGAGACTGCCAGTAATAAACACAAGTGATTGCTTAGTTTGTTGTTTTACTAGATTAAAGTCAACTACGAGTACATCCGTCAAATTTCCATCCTTTAGACAGAGATGAGTGCTGCACTTAAGCCACTTTAACATCTTTAGATTTGACATTCCCCTTGTAATGCAACGACCTTCTTCGGAGATAGTAATGGTTGCTTTTTGTAAAATGTTTGCATTTGTCTCAAGCCTCCGTGTCCGCTAACTTTAACAAGACAAACATTTTTTGAATTACTGTAGAGTAGCTCAATTGACTGTATGAAATTTTTGACCAACCGGAGGTCTCAAGGATTGTAAGACTACGGAAGCTACAAAGGGCTGGACACATGAATCGTATGAACGAACAACGGATACCCAAGAATGTATTCGTTGGGAGAACTGAAGGCCGGTGGCCAGTAGGGAAACCGAGCAAACGCTGGTCTGACTCGGTTGACTAAGACAGTTCATCGCTGCTCGGATTTCGGAATTGGAAGACGCGGTCAACGGACCGAGACAGTTGGAGGCGCTGTTTGCAGGAAGCGAAGGTCCGAAAGGGGCTGTATTGGTAAGAAGAAGAAGCTCAATTGACACATAATAGAACATTTCTAAAGATAATAAAAATCGATCGGTACGTCTCGTAGAGTACGCGTGATAAATATTTTGTAGTGTAGTTTTGTGGCTCGACAAGAACTCGCCTCATATGATCCCGCAAATTGATAGCCGACAAGCATGCGTACGCGGTCTTATTAAGCGAAGTTAGCTCGCTGACACTTGTGCCAGATAATCAGCACCCATTTCCTACACCGGTTTTTAGGAAAAAAAATCATTACAATATAAACTCGATGATGATGTTTGATCACTTCTGTCAGAAGCGGTGCTCATTGTAATCGGTGGAGCGTCACATCCACTGTTCGATTGGGAGGCACTTGAAAGGCTCTGTGAATCGTGACGGCCAAATGCAAACCATAATCAACGCTATAACGACGAAATCGCAAGTTGCGCTGATCCCCGCTTTCCTTGCCAAAGAAAGTACTTTCCTGTCACCCAGCATTCGCCTCAGCCAACCACTTTGGCGTGCTTCCAAATTTCGGGGCACAAATCTGCACTAATAAGAGCAACTTGCAGCGGCGGCCCTTCGGTACATTCTAGGACCATTGGAGATGATAATTAACTGCACTGTTACTTATTTTTGTAAGCAACCCAAAAACTTACTTCTATAGGGGAACACAAATTCCTGGCATCCGAAGATTCGCAAATATTTCAAGTGGTCGTACAGCGCGTTACGCAAAATTTAACTATTTTACTCTAACTACTTTGCACAAGATAAACTTTATATTTAAATGCAAATTGGACTTCGTACGGTCCTAGTGCGGCTCACACCTGAACACATTTTCTATTGACCGCCGTTATCCACTCCTCGCAGACGTCAAGTCTCGGTTTAGTCGCAGAGATTTGTCATCCAACCTTATAAGGTGGTTGGGAAATTTATATAGCGGTGACCGATCTCTGCGGGGTACCGATCCGCGGTATCGACGGTTATTACATAGGAAGCAACAGAAAGGAAACGCTCTCCACTGTATTCTACAGATCGGTTAGCCTATTCCAATTTTGGTTTTATTCGGAAGTTTTTCGGTTCCTTTCTAAGCCAGGTCCTCCATTGTCATCCTTTCTCTCCTGTTGTTTTCCTAAGTCATTCGTCCTAAAACCCCGCCTAAACAATGGAATTCCATTTTGATGGAGTCTTGCATTTTAGTCAACTCCAATGTATTCAAGCCCGTGATCTTGAAGGTTGCCTTGGGGTTGGATCGAAGTTACAGTAGCCTATCGATTTACTATTGGTAGCTTCTGCTCCGAATTACATCGTTTCATTTTCTCTCCCTCTGCTTTGGTTGGTCTGTAGGTAGGCCTTATGATGGTAATTTGCATTGAAATTACCGATTATTCAACAAGAAATTTGTCTCTTTGCTCTGGAGAAATATCATTGGCATTTGAATCTATACTTCGGAGGCGGTAGAAGAAACATCAAGTAATATTAAATCCTTGAATTCCTCAAGCGCCTCAATTTGTTTTTACCATACAGGATGTTCTGGTGGCGAATTGCTTTTTTGCTCCACCCAAACGCCGCTTTTTTATTTCTTCGTAGGTTTGTCGTCTAATTTTGATGGTATGTTGATTTTTTCTGGTTTTGAATGATTGTGCTGCCAAGATGGTGGGCAACCTCTTCAAGCCAAATTATCATTTATAATTGAGATTTTTGAATTTGAGTTTCAATTACTTTCGGTATATAACGCCTCTATGAGCGCTCACACAATATGTAAGTATTTAAAGAAAAAGTCGTAGAAAATGAATTAAAAACCAATTTTTCAATCAATTTTATAGATTATACTATAAAAATGCAATTCTCACTAAATTAAAATAAAATATCTTAAATCTATGGTTTCCATAATTTAAGCAATCCGTCCTCACTGTAGGATGCCAATAAATTCTGATGCGGATGGTGTGCCAATCCAATAACGTCCTTTTCGTGCACCTAAAAGGAAATATAGCTTTAAAATCAGTTCTGTAATATGCAAGCAGGCTATTTTACATTTAACGTCCTTTCTAGTTTTCCAGACGAAACTGAGAAACAGTACAGCACTTGATCCTCTCCGGCACAATAAATGAATTCTCCCCTGGGCGATAAAGTTGCGCAAATAAACGCACCACCTTCTCTCTTACCAGACGAGAATGATCGGACAATTTGTCCTTGCATGTTCATAATCACAACCGTATTGGATCTATTGCATACGATGAAATGCTCTGGATTTTTCGGCAGTAATAGAACAGTATTTACAGATAATTCGTTACCCAGAGGTTTGAAGGTGGAGATACATTCTGTTGTTTTTAATGACCAGACTTTCACTGTTCCATCCGATGATGCACTATGAAAAACAAAACTATTTAGTCGAAATTCCACCAATTTGAAATATATTTTACCTAAGCAGATTATGACCATCTGGAGTGAACGTTACTTCATTCACAAATGAATGATGTCCTTTGAACTCTTTTAGCATTTTACCAGACTTCAATCCGTGCAGGCGAATTGTTTGGTCGAAAGATGCAGAGAGGACTTGGCTATTATCACGAGAAAACTGAAGGCATGTGATTCCTTTCAAATGTGCCTTTTCATAACGCCTCAAACATTGACCTGTCATTAATCTCCAAACTTTAATTTGCCCATCTTGTGATCCTGACGCTATCATTTCCGAGTCTCGCGAAAAAGATAAAGCCAGCACAGCTTGCTCCATCATCATAAACTGATCTTGAGCCTGGTACTTCAAATCCTTACGAATTTTGCCAGTCGTGAAATTCCAAACTTCAATGAAGCCATCAATGCTGCCGGTGACCAAATATTGACCATCGGGGGAGAACTCTGCACTTTCTACGTGAGACTTTTGACCAAATTTAATTTGTCGTGCCATTTGTGTTGGATACATTTCCTCTTCCTGGTCTCGCATCGCAGCTTTACCGCGGAACAAATCGATGGTTGTGCCGGGTGGAAGGAGACCTTTGTGCTGTTGCCATTTCAAGGCTTGCCCGAGCAGGGCTAGAAGACGGGATGAAGGCACGACATGTACTTCGCCGCTTAGTTCTTGCGCAATAACGGTGCGGCGCTTTTCTTTACTGCTGCCTTCTGGGTATGCCTCTCGAGGATCGAAGTAGGCGCGTTGAAGCATGTTTTCTAGAGTTTAACAGAACTTAGTATATTAATTGGGATAGACGTTTTGGACATTACCTAAATGGATATATCTTTCTGGCTCTTGTTGTTTAAGCATTATCATAGGATCTGTTTGGCGCAGCAACGACCTTGCCGCACCAAGTTCTCGAAGCTCAATCAATTCAAGAACGATCTGAAATAGAATTTGAATAATTCCTGTTTTATAGGTGGAGTTTATTTAGATACCTGTTCATATAGATTAATTAATTTTTTATCGGGAAGCTTGAGGGACTGAATGACTTTGAGTACAGTATCCCAATGTCCATTGTGTATATCTGTAACAAAGCCATCGACGCTGTCAACTGTGTTTAGAGAGACTCCAGTTTCTTCCTATAATGTAAATAATATTTACATATTATTTGCAGAAGAGCATGTAGTGTTTCAATAAAATATAATGCCATCTGAGTACAATACCTGTAAAGTCTGCAGTGTCTTATGTAGATTGGATTCTTTCAAGTATTGTTGTATCAATCGAATAACACTAAAAAGGGGAAATTAATCAGAAATTCAATGCATAATAGTTGAAATATCATACTCTGCTGATTCAATTTCAATAGACATTTTCCTGAGATGAAATTATATCGAAACTTCAAGAAATTTGTTTATACTCGTTCACCATACGAGTTCTTAAATGTCAGATTGGCATTAGGGACAGATGACAGATTGTGGAAAATAGACACGAAGTTTGTTAGTAGTTGGTAACGATTGGTCTGCTGAATATTTGATTGTTTATTAGCTGAATAGCGGTTATTAATACTATAACAATATTTATTATTTTTCTGTGGAGGACCATGATGATTATCTGAGCGAAGTATGATTTAAAAGATATATTTCAAGTTTGGTGAAAGAATGGTGTTTGTTGTAGAAATTAGTGCAGTATGGGCAGAGCATATCTACTAAATAGCAGCTGCAATTAGAACAAATTTTATTTCCTACGGTACTTATGGAGTAGAGAGAATTAGACTAAAAGTGTGTATGTATGGTAAACAAAAACTTGAATTTGCTTGCAATTTTACCAACACAAGGTAAACTTTAATCCATCTTTTACACGTTTATTTGCCTCTCTTTTCATTTTGACAGCTCCTCGATTGCAGGTGCTAGTTAGTATATATGCTCTGGTATGGGTTTACTTCTTATAAAACAACGCACAAAAATAAAACTATTTAATTAAAAAAATTATTATTTTCCCCTTCAGTCCCGATTTTAAACGAACCTTTTGATCTATTATTGTATGGATTTGACATTAATTGGTTTTGCTTTCGTCTCTCATAAGTTTGGAGAGGTTCTCATGATATGGGACGTCGATAGATTGACGTTTGGACATTGAAACTGTCAACACGCGTACGAAACAATTTATAAGTATATCTCATCATACAAGATCATATGCATAAATTTTGAAATTTGAAGACTGGAAGGAAGCAGAAAATCCATCTTGGGCGAATGCGCATCGCATACACTGTGGACAGGATTAGAGGCGGCAAAATGAACTAGTTATTGTCAGCAAGCAAACACGATGGCGGAGCAACCAGAGACCAAAACTGCCCGTAAGGAAATCTCTTCGGACATGATGGATGCGGACGATCAGACAGCAAAGAATTCAAACTTTAACCAAGACGTTAGTGAAGGGTAAATTAGTCGTAAAACGTAAAACCTCGGCTCCTTTGCCAATCCCACCCACTCTTAGGACTAATCCTTTCAGAACCCTGGCGAACGATAGCCAAAATAATAAAACAACCACGACTAACAATCGAACGAAGAAGCTGTACTTCCCGCCAATTTCCGTAGAGAATGTGAAGGTAATAGTGCTAAAAGGCTGTAATGAATCATGCGATGCCACTGGCGACCACTACTAACACACCTTGCTGCTAGGTGGCTTGTCATTTCGCGTTGGTTGCGACGAGTGCACATCCCACGTAAATTTTGTCGTGGGATGTCAAGAGGATTTGACAGCCACATGGGAGTGAAGTGTGGAGGTAGTGGCCGTCACCCATGAAGAAGTCCCTGAGTGTGCCGACAGTTCCACAAAGGTCAAATAGTAACGCTTCGATTCGATCACCAAGTGTTGCGACAACAAAACCAGTAACTAGTCGGATTGCAGGAATTTGGAAAAAGGCAAGAAGAATCCGTGTACGAACCAACCGAAAAGGTAGGTAGCACTTTGAATACGATTCCATTAGTGACTTTTCGTTCACCGCTCTAATGGTCAGTTTTTTTTTGGATTCCTCCTGCTATTTAGAAACAGACTCTATGTGCAACGAATGGTGCCGTTTATTATGCCACTACTCCACCGGCTCCGATAAGCAACATACCTATTGCTCAGTTTGCAGCAGTTTACCCACCAGCAGGTGTGCCAACAACATACCCACCTTCAATGCCGTACCAGCCGTTTTAGCAGTACTACAGTGTGCTAATGAATGTTTCCACCGTTTGGCCTCAGAAATATCAAGGTAATTAGGTTTGCGTGGATTATGTTGCGTGTGATGTTGTACACACAGGATATGATTGTGCCGATTGTGGTTTTAATTTAATTTCGACCGGTTTCGATGAAAAGTTTGTTAAAATTAGCTGAACAGTCCCTACTTCATGAAATAAGCGCTTGAATTTAATTTTGCTGAAGGTACTACTACGATTAAAACAAAAATAACAAACGAAAATATGTAATTATGATCGAAAGCAAAACAAAACGACTTTGTTGTGGGTATAATGAGGCTACACCAAAGATTGTTTGATTTTAAGAACACAGCGCATTTCTTTTGAGATGCCTCCTTTTTTTTATATACATTATAAATGTAAATGTTTACTGTATTGGTTTGACGGAAATCCATGGACGTTGATTATTAAGAAAAAAATTAGATTAGGGAAAACATTTATTGAAGATGGTCAGAAGCGGTCTATTGATAAAAATTAATAGGTACTCTAAGGGTTGATTTTTAATAGCTGGTTAGAAATAAAATGTTATTCGTAACTATTTGGAAAGAAACATAAAATGTTGGTTAACATGTTAGCGCTAGCATGGATGGGAGATTGTAGGCAAGGAACAATTTGGCTAGGATGCAGTATTGGAATTAATTTTTCAGTATATTTAGGAAAAAACTGTGAATTATATAGTAGTGTAAATAATGTTACGAAAACATTTCATCCAAAAGACAATGGCAAACATGTAATGGCTTAAAGAATTGTTTATTTTTCTGTTACCTGGCTTTGAATTTGAAATTAGTTACGAGTTACATTTTACTGCTTTTGCTCTTTTGTTATATTTGTCATTATTTTCTTGTTCCTTACTAACTTGCCTGGGTACCACCGGACCATTTCTTCACATGTATTAACTGGAAAGTATACCTTTCAAATTCATAATGTGTTTTTATGGTTTCTTAATTGGAAGGTAGACTGTGCGTTACTCATTGCCTTTCCAAGGGTGACATTACTAGAAAAAAAAAGATGATTTAAATATCTAATAAGTGGCTCCAAATACGCAAAATTCTTAACAAAATGAATATTGTATTAGTATTGCAAAACTTTTTTTTTTGCATAACACACCCTTTCGGGCCTTCACTTAGAGATAGAGTATCTCATTAGAAAACTTAACCAAATAAATTTTTAACGATTTTGATTAAAATTATAATACTTGATATAACCTAGTGTTCCTATTGTATAAGAAAATTAAATCTATTTTCGTAGATATAAACTCGGTTCAAGAGTAAGTTCGTTGCTTTAAAAAATTGTAAGGATTTTTTTTGCCTTTCTTGGCCGATAGTAAGACAATTTGATCTGAAAGAATTATTGTTCCAGCGTTTTTTTTTTCTAAGAAAAGAACTTATACATATATGGGACATTTTGTCATTGCATTGTATTTGTTTAAGTGAAATTTTAATAGAAATAATCATATTGAAAGTTGCCGTGGTTTAATTATTTAACATTGGCTTAAATAATCAAGTACAATTGAGATCGAGTTTAATTGTTAGCATTTATTTTTTAAATTCCTTTTTATGGAATTGTTTGCAGCTACATATAAATGAGTTGCATATTTTGAATAATAATTTTTCTGAAAAATTATTAGAGAAGAAAAATGTTAGAAGAAGGTGGTTTCGACGTGTGCACTAATTCTCCTCAGGCCATCACTCTTAGATACACACCGGTGATGGCGACCACCATGCTCAGAGGTGAGGGAGTTAATTTTTAATTTTTCTACTTATGCAAACTCAATATGTTTTTGTATCTGCAAGTTATATTCAAGGTAAATTTCTCTTGTAAGTACTTGTATTAGCTAAACTTTTTTTTTAATTGGATCATTTCACCATTTCACCCACCTCTGAGCATGGTGGTCGCCATCACCGATGTGTATCTAAGAGTGATGGCCGGAGGAGAATTAGTGCACACGTCGAAACCACCTTCTTCTAACATTTTTCTTCTCGAATAATTTTTCAGAAAAATTATTATTCAAAATATGCAACTCATTTATATGTAGCTGCAAACAATTCCATAAAAAGTAATTTAAAAAGCTATCGGAGCCATCCGAAAGAGTGATCGATATCCGCGCGACGTTAGATAAGCTTCAAATGTAGAGCAAATTTGTCGTATAGATTTACATTAAGTTGATGTGAAAAGGGTGAAATGATCCAATTAAAAAAAAAAAAAAAAGTTTAGCTAATTTATTTTTTGTTATATTTTTTAAACAATTAAAACAGATACAGAACACATACATAGTAACATGCGCTGAGGATGAAAAAACTTCTAGACACTATAAAGTAAAATACAACACATATTTACCTATTTATTTGCTAGTGAATACGAAGAGTATGTAATAGTGGTAAATTAACTTAAATTATGTAGAGAAATTGCACCCTGTTGAAATCTTACAAAATAAGTTAAATTATGCAACAGCAACAAAAAAAAAATACAAAAATAAGATGAATTGCTAACTAACAACACGACTTTCCTTTCCAGTGGTTCTTTCTTTCAGCGGGAAATAGAGTGCAGGGTAAGTATGCCGTCGCGAGGGTAGGGTTGAGAAAATCCGCTGAGATCGGTTTCGAGTTGCGCGCGGTACGCGGTACCATTGTTGTTTTGTCTTTTTATTAGCGTAGCTTTCGTCGGGTTGAGTTAGCGTAGCATATTTTTCGGTACTGCGTCGGAAATTCGGGAACGTGAAGTAAAAATTAGATTTTTGACCTTGACTGATTAAATGAAGAAATACGGAGTAACGTAGAGTAGGTTTCCTCTCCGTATGGTTTTGTTTTGTGACGCGTTTGAAAACGGGCATGTATTGGTGGCTGAAGATTGTAGATGAGCTTAATCCATTCGGGGATTCGCGACCGAAATCCTCTCCGATCTAGCTGGCCGACAAGCAGCCACCGCGTGAATGGATTACGGTGCACGGATTGGTTGACCGGTTGGTACCATCCGTAGGCACTACTCAGACTTAACGTCTAGAACCGATGAGAGGTCGGTTCCTCGTCCGGACGTAGATTTAAAAATCATTACAAGGCATTATGGATAGGTACACGCCCTACTGAAGGTACTCGTTTAGAGGACAGCATTACAAAGTTGTCGAGCTTCCGACTGAAAATCACAATGGAGAGGTTCGAGGCCTACGATTACATAATCAATCTCCTTAAGAATACTAAAGCAGTGGGGCAGGCTTAAAACAAGGGGATGGACTTGCCTCAATGCTCTTTAATATTGCGTTGGGACACGTTATCAAGAAGACATCAGCTGAAATCTCGGGTACACTAATGTTCAAGTCCACACAATTGTAGCGAATGCTGATGATATGGCATGATGATGAAATTATGACACGTTCAATTTCAAATGCCAAAGGAACATTTGTGAAACTAGAATCTGAAGCAAACCGGAATGACCTACAAGTTAATGAAATGAAAACGAAATTCATAACTCAAACGAGAAAGAAAACTCCAGTTCGACAAAAAATTGACCCTCTGGAAAATCTAAGTGAAGCAAGGAACAGAGTCGACACTATGTTATATCTGTTTGTGTAAAGTTACGCAGCTTGCACTGGAAGAAAACCAGCTTCGTAAAAGACCATTAATTTATTTTATCCTGAAAACTTTGAAGAAGTCATCTCTTTTGACCTTTCTATAAAATTTGATGGGTGTAGCTTCTTTAGTTATGGAGAGAAACTGCTGTAACAGAAAGATCGATGGACAGACATAAAGACGGATACAGGTCGTGATTTCAATAGTGTTTTATATTTTAGTACGAAACACCCAAAAAGCAATAAAAAATTCCCCGTCAGCAGCACCAGCCAGAAAGGAAAATTTCTCAGAGGAGCTCTTAGTTTCAAAAAGCAAATATTAATTTGATTAGCTGCCACATTGAAAGGTAAACACTGTCAAAGTAAAAAAATTTTATGGTACGAATGCTCCCAATGTAAGCCGTTTCATATCCAATACTTTATTAGCTACTAAAGAAACGAGTTTTGCTTACTTTTTGATTTTTGGGGGTCGCCATTTTGAATATAAGCATTTAATTTTGGATTATTTTAAAAGAAATTTGTCTTGGGGTCTCATCACCAAGTGTGCCAAATCTCATTCGAATTAGAGTTTAACTATAAACACCCCAAAAATATTCAATTTAGAAACTTGCATTTGGATGATGACGCAAATGAGAAAATCATTGTAGCTAACTACCATCTACTGTAATATCAAGTTTCATGTAAATCCAATGAAAATTGTGGCTTTTAGAAACATTTAGACTCCCCAACTTTAACAAGCCACCATTTTGAAATTTAAGACCTTACCTTGAAATTATTTGCATTGTTCTCATTGTTCTCTAGACCCTTATAGTTTTTATTACACCATCAATTTTCAGTAACATCGATTGAAGGATTTAGTCACAAGTACAAAAAGATTTTTTGCACGTTTTTCCCACATTCAGCCAATTCAGCCGTGATTGGGCTGATCACTACAAGAGTGGTCGAAGGTGAAGCGGAGTGGAATACGAAGAACCACTTCGAAGAGGTGGCTGAACCTGAGACAAAGAACCCGGTCGGTAAGCAGTAATGCGGCCGTTAGAGGCGAAACTGTTTAAGAGCCAGACGAAAGACGCGGCTCCTTCTTGATTTTCGATTTGGGTGAAAAAGTGGAGGCGATTGTGAACAAGACGGAAGGCGGTTGATGAGATAGTGGCGGGGGATCGGAAAAGAAGATGGATTCAAGAAGTGCATGCTGGAACGAAGGCATCGGGGGAAAAAGTCGAAGAACAAGTGGCAAATGATCAACGCAGACTAAGTAGGATCACGTAGTGGCAAAAGAAGCATCTGAATTGTCAACGGATGCAGCTAATAAGAAGTCCCTTTGTTCTTCGTAGAGCAGTAAGTCAATCAATTAATTACTTCCTTTTCTTTTGTTCGTTGCAATCTTTTAGTTTTTTTTTATTTGCATGAAAGAATTCAAGGGAGAAATTATAACACTAAACTAACTTTAGAGTGAATTAAAAAGAAAAAGTGGAAATTAGGAAAAAGTTAGACTTTCCTTTTTATTACAATTGAAATAAGTAAACATTAAATTTCAGGTTATATTGGGTGCGGCTTAAGAGCGAATTTCCGAATAAAATTAAAGTAGAGTGTTGGTGTTTGGAGGAGATATGCGAAAGAGCACTCGTAGGGTGTATTAAATTATCGCGATTGTAATTTAGCTTGGTATGGACAGAGAGGATCGAAAAAATTCTCGTGATGTCATTTGAGTGATAGTGTGCGGAGGAGGTGTATGAAAGGGCACCCATAGAGTGTAATAAATTCTCACGATAGTAATTTTTCTTGGTGTGGTGATAGAGGTTGAAATAATTCTCGTGGTGTAGGGTAGCTCTGTTGATTTGCATCGCGGATATAGGTTAAGTGTTCGCATTCGTGCTGCCAGAAAGTGAAACCGTCAAGCCGTATTCTCGCTTGGCAGCTTGTTGGGGCTATGGTGGACAAGCGAGGGGCGCCCCACGCCCGTCCCCGGACGAGCTTAACTGGGTCCGGAAGCCCTGCCGGAGCACCTTTTCCCTTTTGGGTGTAACATTGCACAGCTTGCTGAACCTCGATATAAAATTTTATCCAAATTGGAGTTATACTTTGCGCTGAAGAAAAATCATAAATTTTCGTCTAAAATTGCCGCCAATTTTCGCTCGGCGGATTTGCCTAATTAACGAATTTAACCGAGATATTTATTTATTCATTTGCAGAATTCTATATACACATTAGAAAAATCTGATTATAATACACAAAAAGAAGAAGTTATGAATGAAATAACAACACATATCCAAACAAAACAAGACAAATTAGGTTACATAGCAAGAAAGTTAAAGCTAGAAAGTACACTCAAAATTAATCTACAAAACTATAAAGAAGAACGAATTTTCTAAGCTTTTTTTTATATTGCGCAAAGGTTGAGGTATCGGACCAAAACCAAGAGTGTTTACGCAGTAAACGCAACAATGGCAAAAAATAAAACACAGTAGTTCGGGCGAAGGGAGCTTTAAAAATCAATGGCGATCTACTTGAGCGCAGTTCAATATGAGTGGGTATCTCATCACAGAGATTCATCAGCAAAAGTTTGTGGTTCAGTTTAAAGGGCAAACATTCATCAAGAAATGCACAATGCGAGACTAAAGAAGGCGCAAGAGGGAAATACGATTATTAAAAGGGGAATACGCGATGTGAAATTTAAAGAGTAGAGAGCGGGTAAACCTATGTTGAACAGGGTCCACAGTACTACATCGACTGTATTGATGAGGACTCCAAATTTGCCAGCAATGTTCCAATAAACTTCTAACCAATGAGAAGAATAAACAAATATAGGAAGAAATATTTTTGGAGCATTTGGTGGACCCTAATACAAAACCTGACATTTGAGAGGCTTTGTAAACCACCTGGGCTATGTGTTGCCCATAATGCAGCTTAGTGTCGAAGAGTACTCCAAGATCTTTATGTGAATTGACTGATTCCAGGGAAGATATTCCAAATATGGGATAATTGAAAGGAATCGTAAACATTCTCAGTGAGTAAAGCATACGATGACATTTGCTTACATTTAGTTTCAGACAATTAGTCGTACACCAATCTAATAGAAATTGTAAATCTAGTTGTAAACAGACAAAGTCTTCCAAAGACTCAATCAACCTAAAGATTTTCAAATCATCACCATACATTAGCGAAGAGGATTTGAATAACGATGGAAGTTTATTGATAAAAACAAAGAATAGTAGTGGGCCGAGAATGGGCCTTGAGGCATTCCAGAACCCGGTGAGATAGGAGAAGAACTCAGGAAACACACAGTGACTATGCAATTACGGTTGACAATGTATGAGTGGGACCATTGAAAAATAGATGAGCCCAAACCAAGATCACCTAGTTTTTGATAAGTGTTAGATGATTCACTGAATCGAAAGCCTTAAAAAAATCTGCATAAATAACGTTTACCTGCTTTGATTTGTCGAAAGCTGACGCAATAGTATTTGAAAATGAAAGCAAGTTCGTAAGAGCGGACCTACCTTTTATAAGGCCACGCTGTTCATTAGCAAAGGATGGAAATAAGAAGGAATAGATCGGATCATACACAATTCTTTCAAAAGGTTTAATAAAACACAGAAGTAGGGAGACAGGATGATAATTAGACTTATCACCCGATTTGTAAGCCGGAAATGCATTTGCCTTTTTCAAAGAACAAGAAATTCATTGTCAGAAAGACTACGATTGAAATATGGACAAGAGAACACACAAGAAAGATGACAAAGGTTTGGCAAAAATATTAGGAATTCCATCCGAACCAAAGCCAATGTTATTGTCTAGACCTTTAAATAATGGATCTACGTCATGAGGACTTATATAGGTAAAGGGCAAATTTAAGAACAAAGTGATAGTATAATCAGAATTTTCAACAGTTGAAGTAGGAGAATCCATTATAGTGCACAGAGTTCGGCAAACTACCTGATTTTTTAAGCCCATTGATGTATGACAAAAAGATTTGCTCAGATTCGTTCTAACTGAATCTTCAACTTAATCTATATGCTTTTTTTGGGCAATATTAACCAACTTTTAATCTTCTCTGCGTAGACTTTTATAGCAAAGATGATGAATTGCAGAGCCAGTAAGTCAATATTTAAAACGGGCAGCATTCTTTGCTTTTAAATTGTAGTAAAATATGTAGATTAAAATGTCCGTAAAGGACCGCAGCAATGGTCTGCTGCCTCGGCGAAAGAGAATGTTAGGATCCGCCGAGTTCTGGCCTCACCTAGGGACGCCTGAATGCGCTGGCAGGCTAGCATTGCGGTGTCGTTAGGTGGGTTTTTTTCCTCAGCATAAGACCCACTACAAAAAATAATTTTTCGCATCCACGAATTTCAGAAAAGGGTTCAATAATTATCGGCCAGAGCCGAGAAAGGAGGTAATCTGCTAAGGGCTATGAAATTGCTGGGTCAAGGGACAAATTGGGCCTGGCGAAAATGGAGGAACTTAAGAGATTTTGTCATTACCGACGATGCTTATGGCCCACAAATAAGAGTGGGTCATCCAGGTGGAAGCGGTGCCCCCTAGCACCCTCTCAACCAGATCAAGATCCAAATTTAGATGTGGCCATATATCTACCATTTGAGTGAAAAACTCACACAAACATAATTTGCATGAATTTTTCCATCAAATGAGAAATATAAACGTGACCAATTTATGTTATAGTATTATACAATGGAATCACATAACACTATACCATAAAAGGGCACGTGAAGTAAGGCCACTCTACCCGGGCAAGAGCCGCTATAACGCAATAAAAGGTGAGAGTTCGCACGATGGCTAGCTCATTCCAGTGGAGGGGCCTGCCATCGTTGTGGGTCCCATACCCGGTCATGTTCCATAATTGAAAGGAAAGACCGGGTGTATAGTTTAATAATTCATATTTTTTGTGACTTTAACTCTTACTTTCTACTTTAGTGCATCAAAATACATTGTCTGACAATGGAATACTAACAAATTGCAAAACTATTAACAAAATTCAAAGTTTTGAGCATATTTTGTGCATCACTCTTCTCCAAAATCTCAGTTTTTTTCTGTACGTCTACCAACCACATTAATGTATGAAAGTAGATATAATAGAATATATCCATTCAGAGCTCAATACAGTATACGAAACTTTGCGTTTTCATTTCTATTTTTTTTTAATTCTTCTGTTTTAAATTTTTCCTTTGAAACCCGCTGGAATAATAAAAGTTTCAAGATATAAAAAAAATATTAAAATATATAGGCATTTTATAATATAAAATTAATTAAAAGGCAAACAAAAAGGTACTAACCCACATCCTCGCCGGGCGCCCGCTGGTGATGTGGATGATTTCACTGAAAAATGATTTTAAGGACTAAACACGATTATTCTTGCTTTGCTGATTTCAAGGTGTTGACGCCATTGACTTGTAGAAATTGAGTTGAAAGATGCTGATGATAGTAGACGTTAGAATTAATGTTAAAATTCACCACATTAAATACAGAAAACATAATTAAATGGTGTTTTTGCTCGGGAAATACTAATTATTTTAGATCTTTCCACGGTAGTTCTCGTTAAAGTTTACTACGATTGTATGAAGTACGTATAAAAATATTCTCTGTTTGGCGATTCCCACGTCCTCGACAGTTGGACCCGCGCTCCGACAATTGACATATTTGTGCTACCAGAGCTTATTTTCAGTTAATCAGCATATGATAACGTATAGTATAATAAAGTTATTGCCTCAATAATATTCATTACCGAGTTACTTCGTTCTGAAAAAGAATTTCGGCCATTTCATGACAACATCAAATTGCTGTTGACGTGTTTGTGTGCGCAAACAAGTCGCACATTAAGAGTATTATTAAACAATTGCTATAGACAACGTTCATACAGAAAGCATGCTTACATTAGTGTGCGTCAAATACCGAAAACGTGGGTTCTTACTCCATTCACTGGAACTTGTTTGGTAAAAGCAAATTTGCTTATAAACTTCACGTTCAAGTTTGTCGGACAGCTTTTGGAATCTATGTTTTTTGAAATCTTTCACGCACAAATTAGAAAATGCCTCAGTAGGGGCACTTAACGAGCAAAAATCGAATAAATGCGCTTAGTAAATGACGGAAATGATCTCGATTTGCCAAACTTATTGCTTGACACGTTAGATTACGGCCCTTTTCTTGGGCGTTGCGACGTGTCCGCCGTGAAGATTGATAACAGACTCCGCGTCTTTTCTGTCCGTCGTCCACTTCTCATTGTCGCATTAGTAAATTTCCAAGCTTCTAGCTCAGACACGTTAGATTGCATTCGCCAATGCAATACTTGGGTGTGATGACAAAATCAGTGTTCCCATGACCGAAATTTCAATTTGCAAAAATTGATTAATAATAAATTGAAAATTTAAATCAGAAAAAAAGGATAAATATTATAACGAATATCAATGCATAGAAACAATTTACGTGTAATGGAATAAAAAACAAACAATATAAATTTAAGTTTGCAATAAAAATTAAAATTCTATAATTTACCAAAAAGTTAAATTTGGGTAACTAAATTTTTCAAATCTCCAGTTGAAATTTCGGAACAGGATTATGCAGTTTCGGGCAGTTTGCTTGTGTGACTGCTCGATTCCTACAAAGATAGAGGTGATATGTTTGTTTAGCCAAGAAGCGTCTTTTGATCTCTTTTGAAAGCCGACAGGCGTATATTGTGAGATCAGAGATTCAAGTATGCTATAAAATTTTTGATCTGGCGTCCAGGCGATGACCAATTCCTAATAAGGGTAAACCAGCAGACATTCGACAGGATAATCAAACGCACCATCACGTCAGAGTTGGCCAGAATTTTTTACCCAATGAGAATACTGGCTCTAGTTGTGGTGATTGCCAAAATGTTCATCCAAAGGCTGTGGCAACTGAATATTTCCTGGGATGATCCCGTGCCCCCAGATTATGAAAAAACTTGGAGATCATTTCACAGTGATCTCAACAGCTTGCAGGACATACAAGTTTCACAACATGTGTTCTCTCAGCGGACCCCAGAATCGGTGCAAGTTCTTGTTTTTGCTGGTGACTTCGAGAAAGCATATGGAGCAGCAATCTACGTGTGATCCATCCTTCAGGATGGAAAAGTGATCGTCAAGCTTTTTTGCGCCAAATCTAGACTAGCCCCTCTCAAAACTCAGACTCTACCTCGTTTGGAGTTGTGTGCAGCGTTGATGTCCAATTGGCCTCTAAAGTTAAAAAGGATATAAAAGTTTGGCAGTCACCCAACATTTTTCTGGATTGATTCAGAGATCTTCCTCGCATAGATCGGCTCATCCTCGTCAACCTTCCACACATTTGTTACAAACAGGGTGTTGAGAATTCAGGAAGGCTCAGTCATTTCCCAGTGGCGTCATGTTCGATCTGCAGACAATCCAGCTGACATATTATCGCGTGGTCTGCTGGCTCGATCATTTGCGTCATCAAACCTTTGGCTTTATGGGCATCTATTTCTGCACGGGAGGGAGAGTTTGTGGCCAACACCCTTCAAGGGGAACATTGACCAGATATCCTGCGGACACTCTTCAGAGCTGAAGAAAAAACAACCAGAGGCAACGGTTGCTACCACGTGTGGATCGGATGATGTAATATACAAAATCAACCACAAAAACTCATTTGTAACCTTGCAACGGATAATTGCATATATGCTCCGATTCACTCGACACTCAGCAGAGCCAAAGTCTGGTAGGCCAACGCACATTTTTCTGACACTAGCGGAATCGGAGAATGCATTAATTGTAATTGTATGGGCAATCCAGCAAGGTGACTTCAAGGATGACCTGAACCACTTAAAAAGGTATAAGACAGTGAGAATAGGTAGTACGTTGGTTGGTCTTTCACCATTTGTAGACAAGGATGGAATCATCAGGGTTGGTGGCCGCCTGGGAGCCTCATCACTATCATACGATGCTAAACACTCCATGTTAATCCCATATAATGACTCAATAGTCAAATTGCTGATGCCAGGCATTCATGACCGAAACCTTCATTGTGGTCCACAGGCATTGCTCGCTCATACCATGCAAAGATTTTGGCCAATCAAGGGAAAAACAATGGCCAGAGCAATTGTACACCATTGCGTGACCTGCTGTAAGGCAAAGCCAATGTTGATCAACCAAGTAATGGGCAATCTCCCTGACACCGGAGTTCAGCCAGCGCGACCGTTTGTAAATACTGGGGTGAATCTTTGTGGTCCATTTTGGGTCCATTTCAAAAGACAAGGCAAAAGGTCACAGAAGGTATACTTGGTGGGCTTCTGCTGTTTTGCCAAAAAGGCTGTTCACCTGGAGCTCGTCACCGATTTATCAACGGATGCATTCATTGGATCACTTCACCGTTTTCTGGGACGAAGAGGACACTGTGAGAAACTCTACTAAGACAACGCAACAAATTTTGCCGGCGCAAAGAACAAATTAGCTGAGCTTGAGCCATCCATATACTCGCCAGTCGCACAAGAGAGCATCATTAAGGCGTGCAGCACAAGATGAATCCAGATTAAATTCATTCCTCCAAGAGCACCTCACTTTGAAGGTTTGTGCGAAGCTGCAGTTAAATCCGCAAAACATCTGCTTCTGCGTCGCCTTCCAACTGCTTTCCTCACCTATGAAGAACTAGAAACAGGCATAATTGGTGTCGAGGCAGCTCTAGATTCAGACCAATCTGCCCAATGTCATCTGACCTAAATGACTCAACGGCCCTAACACCAGGCCACTTCCTAATTGGTGAACCATTGACGGTACAGATTGATGTTAATGCCCGGCCCAATACTTCAGGGCTGCTACGTCGATGGGAGTTGGTGAAGAGCTTAGATTGGAGTTTTGGAGACGATGGTCCGCAGAATATTTAAATCAATTGCAACTAAACCAAAAATGGACTGACCAAGCGACCAACATCGAGCCAGGTATGATGATGGTGATAAAGGAAGATGACCGTCCTGTTCAAAATTGACCCCTTGGACGCATAATTGAGACGTTTAAGGGATATGACGGAATTGTGCGCGTTGCAGAGGTTAAAACTGCATCAGCTCCACTGCCCGTGGGAGATTACCTCAAGCCACAGGAAGAACCAACACATAATGAGTCACCTGATCTGAGCAACATCCCAGGACCATCACGACATCAGCGGGTCGATCAACCTGACTGCGAGAGGGTATCAGCCACCCAGGTAGTGCCTGAAAAGTGACAAAAATTGACAGCATATCCGGAGATGCTCAGCATCATAGCCGCCTTGCTGCTTCTACCGCTAGTTTTGGCGTTATCTGTTCGTATAACGAAATTCAAAAATGCACCAGGCATTCATTTTGAGCAGATTTTAACCATTCAACTCATAGCAGCCCAGTGGAATTTAATAATCTACTACGACATTAAACCCATTTGGAAGGGCATACTAGCTGTGCACACCGGGAGAGAAGCCTGACAACATTTATGTGGATCAATTCATCGGAACTCCTCCTGTCACGCCTTGATCAAACAATTCGATCATGTTATAATGAGCTACAGCTTAATGAGGCCTTGCTAGCCAAGAAACGTGCTAAACGGGGCACCATTGACCTGGTCGGCAGCATCGCGCACTCACTTTTTGGTATTTAGGACACGGAATATGCACAACAAATGGCCAACACCATTGATCATGTTAAGGCAAATGAAGATCACTTCCTTAATCTTCTCAAGAACCAGACGTAAATTCTTGATGCCACCATCAACAGCATTAAAAGGGATCAGGCACAGATCAATGAAAACCTTTGGTGACTTGGAAGACGAATCGTCAGCATTTTCTTCCCATCAAATATTAAATTTAAGTGTGCAACGACGATCATCATGTGGAATTTGTATGGTAAGCAAATTTTCATTTTGTACGAGTATATTAATGACAATGAACAAAAGAGTTAGTTGGTCTCCAGAAGCAAAAGTGTTTGCATCATTGAAGTCATTGAGTGAAGCACTCATTGATCTAACTCTGATAGTGTTTCGTACTGGTTCGATCAGTGTATTTAGGAAGTTGTTCGGGAGCTCTGTTTTCGATTGGTGTGTGAACATACTGTGGAATTTGCTAGTTTATGTGCAATGTAGTGCAGTGGACTAAGTGTATGAATTGTCGTGATCATTATCGTTCTGCGTGCTCAATTAATGAAAGTGTTGATAGAGCTACATGTGATTCGCACAAACCTACCTGATTTAACATCAGCTTAGATCCGACATCAATATATATTGTTGTTGTTGCCATCTTTATGGGATTAATCCGCATTGTGGCGCCAAGGGCCTAAGCATCGAGGATCTTATACCCTGTTTCCACTTACATCAAATCTCAAGATTTTGCGAAAAATTCAAAATCTACATCA
This sequence comes from Odontomyia ornata, assembly GCA_963969285.1. Lineage (NCBI taxonomy): Eukaryota > Metazoa > Arthropoda > Insecta > Diptera > Stratiomyidae > Odontomyia > Odontomyia ornata. The sequence continues at coordinate 79,693,981 of OZ017739.1, read as the reverse complement.
AAATCATATAGATTACCCATATAAAAATCCTAATCTGTACATTTTGAAATCTAGTTGATTTGAGGCAAATCTACACAAAATCTTGTGGATACCTATGACACTACTGCAAATTCAGATATTCAGCAAATGCCAAACGTCAAATCGGAAACGTCAATAGTGACAAGTTCGGATGATATAGAAATGTCGGGCGAAACGCAAAAAATAAATAAACGAAAGGTGAAGTGGCCGTTATTCGCCGAATTCGAGCTGATCGACCTGTGGAAGTGCAAAATAGGGGAATTAAGGGGCTCGAGAAAAAATAGTCATATTTTTGCCGAAATGGCTCAAGCCCTTAAAGAGACTGGTTTGGAATACACGGCAGAAGAAGTCAAAATAAAAATACACAACATAACTAATCGCTATAGGTATGTGAAATAACTTTTGTTGGTGGTAATTAATTTTTATGTTTTCAGGATTGAAAAGCAAAAAGTGGGTCCATCGGGTGGATCACCTTCTGAGTGGCCCTTGTTCGAGGCTGTTCATAAGGTCATTGGAGGATTCAAAAGCATGGACACGAAAAATCTAGTATATGAAAGCGTATTCAAAAGTAAACTAATTATTTATTAGTAAATTTATACTAAAAATTTTCCTGTTTACATGAGTTTTACTTTTCTTATAGTTGTATATTGATTATAGTAGTATATTAATTCAAAATTTTAAAATTGCAGATCACTGTACATCGTCTTCAAGTGAGGAATCAACATCGCCATCGCCACGTGGTACAACTGAGGCAGTTGCTACAACCAGTTGTGAAGAGCTACAGGAGTCATCTCCGGAGGTGTTTGTGCTACCTGAAGAAAAAAGGAAAATACCGATGAATTATTTCCAAAAGGAAATTTTAAAAGAAGTGAGGGAAGCGAACAAAACAACGTATGCTGAAATAGATCGAGTAAAACAAGCAGGCGAAAAAATCTTCCACTTACAACAACGAATGGTGGAAGTTGAAGAAGCGAGAAATGAAATTCTTAAGATTTTTGTGCGTAACAATAACCCGTAGGAGAACATATTGTAAGTAATTTGAAAACTATGTATTAAACTCCAAGTAAAATATTTATCAAGATATTATTTGTGTTGGAAACTTACTAAGTTAACTGTAGAGGTTCATCTTTTGTTTACAGACAAACTGTAAAGTAAACTAAAAAGTACAAGGTTGACTGTAAATTATTCTTTAAGACTGTACTGCCTTGTACTGCAAACTATTTGCTTGTAGGAATTTTGCCATTTTGGCAAAAATATGGGTGTTTTTCCTGGAGCCCCTTAATCTCCACTATTTTGCTTTTGCACGATTCGATTAGCTTTAATTTGGTGAACAACGCCCACTTCACTTTTCTTTAGAATTACTAAAAATATGTAAAATCGGTGTTTTTGCGCTTGTTCAATACAAATCTTAAGAAAACGTTTTTCCTTGGAACGCAGATAAACAATATATTATAATTTAAAAAAATATACACATATTTCGAAGGTAGGTATTCCGCCTTCTTCAGTGTTTGTCATAGAGAAACACTGAGGAGGAGGGAATACTTACCCTTGAATTATATATATGTTTTTTAAAATTATAAGAAATGTTTTATTTGCGTTTCAAAGAAAAACATTTTCTGAAGATTTGTATTGCAAAATCTATTTTATCTTAAAGTTTAATATATTTTTTAATTTTAGATAGTAGTGACTGTCTATCAAACTTTAGACAATTACTAAAGTGTTACCGAATACTTTACAGTAAAACTTGTAGTTTACAGTTAACTTTACAGTTTGTCAGTAAAGAGTAGAGTAAACTCGACAGTTAAGTTTCATTAAGATTCCAAATTACAAATAAATAAACTACAAATAAATAGTTTATTTAAGTTTCCTTTCATAGTTTTTAAATTATTGACAGTAGGTTTTCGTATAAGTAAATTTTTATTTTAGCTTTTTTCATTCGTATGTTTCGAATGAAAATGTGTAATGTTAGTTTTGGTAATATGTATGTTCAATGAACATATATGATAATGAAATGTTATAATACTTCTTGAAAGGATTCAATTAATAAAGTGCCATTGATTTGGAATAAGAGAAGTGGAAATGTTATTTATTTGTTATGAGGTAAAAATAAATTTATTTTGAGTGATGAGAATGAAACATAGGTAAATATGTTTTGTAAATGAAATACAAGCTCACCGATATGTTCACTTAACGCTCTTCTTATGGCCTCTGCTCCTCTGTTGGAATGTGATGCTCTATTATCTACTTCTGGTTGCTGTCTTCCACGGCTTTGCTCATACGTTTTCAGCTCCTCAAGGCAATTTGAATTTAGCCGGTCGTTCCTTTCGTTAAAAAAATTGTGAAGCGCATAACATGCTTTGATCAGAAGAGGCGCGCTTTCGATTTTATTATCGATGCCTTTCCCAATACGCCTAAAACGGGCTTTTAAGTGTCCAAATGCGTTTTCAATGACTCTTCTGCATTTAGAGAGTGTATAATTGAAGTTCTTCTGTTCCGGGGCTGCTTCAACATGAAACGCATATGATTTCATCAGCATGTTTGAAAATTTGAATGCGGAGTCTCCAATAATGAAAACTGGAACCTCAACGCCTGATAATGTTTTCGACATTTGCTGCAAAACTACATTCTCCAATTCTACTTTTAAGAGAGAATTCTCGAATATGGATGAATCATTGCAATGCCCTGGTGATCCCACATTGGTGTACATGAATCTATATCTGTTGAAGAAACAAAAAACTTTAGTATACTCGCGGATATTATATAAAACTATATATATACCGGTAATCGACTAATGCTAATAACACTGTGGAGTACCAGCCCTTATAGTTGTAATAGTCCGTTCCGTCTTCGACATGGGGTTTAACCTCAATATGGCTTCCATCTTTAATGAAATATGGTGAATTAGGAAATTTGATCACAACAACAAACTTACCTATGGCCCCAAAACATTGCGGGAGGCCTAGTTTTTCAAAACCGTTTATGTTTTCTTCTATGATTTCCTTTGTTAAAGGAAAAATGTTAAAATATTTTCCCCACATAACTTCCTATACTCTGTTACAAAATTCAATAACAATCTTGCAAACAGTGCTTTTACTGACGCCAAATAAATTAGCTACGGTTCGATAATCTGCGGAAGAGCCAAGTGCATAGATTGCTATTGCCACTCTTTTTTTTAATCCAACACAGCTCCTAAACGTAGTATCGCGTCTTGAAATTGATTTGACCGCTACGCATAAAGTTTCAAACGACTCCCTAGTCATTCGGAAATTTTCTTTGAAAAAAAAGGTCATCGTTTTCCGCTACGTCATGCTCCCAAAAAGTATGCGAACGAACCTGAAACAATATAATATTATTTAGTTATAACGGAATCTTAACTCTTTTGCGGTGTGCAGCTAAAAGCACCTTCAAATGCTTTCGCCTTTGCGTCTGTAAATTTCTTAATAACAATGATGACAACCCACATCTAAGTTGTAATATCATCAATTGTTTCTTTAAAACTTCGGCTTGATTCAACGAATATATAATTTTATTTTTTTTTCTTTAAAAGCCGTCGGGCCTTGCTTATTTGTGTGAGTAGACGCGTTTCGACTACTATGAGTCATCTTCAGTGCCTAAAGAATGTGTTGAAGTACGACTTTATACAGTCGTAGGATGGGTTCAGCGGATGGGTAATTAGCGAATGGGTAATTAGCGGATGGGTAATTAGCGGATGGGTAATTAGTGGATGGTTAATGAGGTCAGGAAGTAAATTACTCAAGTGCTAAATTATACCAGGTAGAGGGATATTATGTTTTTGTTTTTTTGCTTGTTGGCCGTCCGTTTGTTCTGTTTCATCTCGTTTCCGTTTTCGTCTAAGAGTGTGGTCTAGTCAAAGACATATAAACAAATGGACGAGCAACGAGAATCTGTGTACTCGTCCATGTGAGAAGCAACACAAATAAGTTATAAATAACTTACGCTCTCGAAACTATATGATTCCCTCTGCTTCTCCTTCCCCATTTTTTCCCAGACAGGTTTTCCTTTTCTCTCTTCAAAAGAATCGCTTCCCCCACTGACACCCGCGCACACCAACGAAATTTCATTTCAGTTTGAGTATAAACAACAAACAACTCTCACGGAAAACTCGAACGTCAAAGCAAAAGAAAATCGAAAAGAGCGCGAACCACGCGGGAAAACTCATGTGTCAAAGCGGATGGAAATTTCGTAAATTTTTAATTAAAACAGTGAATGAAAGTTCCGATTACGTACGCGCGATCTTTAAAATTAAAAACTTTTTAAATGTGAACGTGTTTCGCCGTGAATAGAGTGCTAAATTAAAAGCATATCGCCTCAAACCTCAACTTCACACAACTTTAGCGCAGGTTGCCAATTGCTTCGGCTCTCACGACCGGTTGCGGATCCAGTACTCTCTATATCTATGGGTCTAGTACTGAGAAAATTGCGTCGGAATTGGTAACAAGTTGTTCGTTGATAATATCACCGTCTGTCTTTCTATGTTTATAAATTTCAAGTCTTTCTAGGAGGTCAAGTCTCGGTCCTTTGCTTTGTTTGTGTAGCAATTTCATAGAGTTTGTCATAGCGTCGGGCTCATGTGCGTGGTTTTGTAGGTGCGTCGCATAATTGGAGTCTGCCTTGTTGTATAAAAAATATCGTAAGTGCTCTTTGTATCTTGTCGATAGTTTTCGTGTTGTCCTTCTTATATATACCATGTCGCAGTCCTTGCATGTCAGTTTGTATATGCCGCTGTTTTCGTATATTGATGTGTCATTCCGTTTTGGTTTCAGTTTGTTTCCAATGTTGTTGTTCGTTTTGAATGCAGTTTGCAATTTGTATTTCCTAAGGAAGTTTGATAGTTTGTATGTCTCTTTGCCTACGTATGTTAACGATACCCACTGTTGGTCGTTCTTATGAGTTTCAGTCGGTAGGCGTTCCTGTTTTTGTTTGTACTGTGTGACAAGTTTGTCAATGTCGTATTGTTTGTATCCGTTATTATTAGCTATTCTGTAAATGTTGTTTAGTTCATTGGAGTAGTTAGTGGGAGTCATGGGGATGGAGTGAAGCCTCTGCACCATTGATCTGTATGCTGCTAACTTATGTTGTGCCGGGTGGTTAGATGTTTCATGTATGGTATGATCAGTTGTGGTTGGTTTTCTGTATATTTTGTAGTCTAATCGTGTTTGTTCACGCGTCACAGTTAGGTCCATATAGTTGAGTTGTCTGTTTGTTTCTTTTTCCATAGTGAACTTTATATTTGGGTGAATTTCATTCATATAGGTAAGTAGTTCGTCTTGTTTATTTTCTTGTGAGTCAATAACAATGAAACAGTCATCCACATATCGTCTGTAAAATATTACATTGAATCCTTTGACGACTTTGGGTATAAAGACTTCTTCCAAAGATTGTAAGAATATTTCTGACATTATTGATGACATTGGATGTCCCATACCCAGACCGTCTTTGGCAATGTACGAGTATGTGTTGCTATTGAACTTAAAATAGTTCTGTTTGATTGTGGTATTTATGAGATTGAGTAATTGATCTGTGAATCGTCGGCTGTTGTTGAATGAAAGTTTTTCTTTTAGTATGGCCAGTGTTTCATCGACAGAGATAGACGTATAGACGTTGGTGATGTCTAATGATAAAAGTCGACAATTTTCAGTCAATTTTAAAGAAGTGGTAGAATTTGCTAGCTCGCGGCTGTTCTTTAATGCGTATTTGTCGTCAAGGTGCATGACATCAGCCATTATCGTTGCCAAGTACCGTGCTAATTGGTATGCAGGAGCTGGGCAGTAGTTGACGACAGGACGGATAGGAATATTGGGTTTGTGGAGCTTAGGTTGTGCTTTAAGGGATGGTGGGCATGGATTTGGGTTTATGTAGCGTTGCTTAGTACTAGGAGGAATAATTAGTGGGGATTGTGATGAAGTCTATTGTTTTTTGTACGTAGTCCGTTGTTTTAAGGATCACCGTTGTATGTCCTTTGTCAGCCTTTGTCACTGTTAGTAGGTTATCCGTAAGCTTTGTCTGAATGTGTCTTAATATCTTATGGTCTTCGTGGAAATCCGTTTTGTTTATGCTAGTGCGTATTTTTTGTAGTATGTCTACTGCAGTATGTCTTGCGTGTGTCTGTTGTTCCTGCGGCAATTTGTTAATGGCTAGTTCAGTGTCGATTACTAGTTGTTCTAGGTCTTTGTTGCGGTTTGTATTATGTAAGTTGTGTTTCAGTCCCTTATTTAACAGCTCCATTTCTTGTGTCGTAAAAGGCGTATCTGATAGGTTTACAGTCCGTGGATAGAAAGTTCTGTTCGCTGATGTGGTCATTTTGTTTTGTTTTTCATCAATTTGTCAAGTTTCTTCGTCATGGTCTCATATTTAGTTTTGAGCTGAGTATCAACGTTATGTCTCACGTCAATGCAAAACTGTAGAAAGTTTTCAGTTTGTATAATGTTGGTTAATTGTAAGTGTGAATGTAGTAATTGTCGGTTGATATCGTCCTTTTTTATGTACAGTGTTCTTATTTCGTTTTTAATGCGGAGTATTTGTGCGCTACGTTGTGTGTTTCGTGCAGTCGAAACGCGTCTGTTCACACAAATAAGCAAGGCCCGACGGCTTTTAAAGAAAAAAGAGAATTGGCCTGCGGATATCAAATAAACAAAATTATTGACTGAATCCATAATAATTTAAAACTTGTATCTAAACTTCCACTTCTGAATGAATACACTTTGACATTTGTAAAACTGTCACAATGACAAGTAAAATCTGATAACCTAATGGAAACACTTTCAAATCTTCTTAACGAAATCCTGAGATTTTATGTAAGTGGAAACAGGGTATTAATTTATGTAAGTATCATCTAAGATTTGCAGTTGATCCAATTAATTTAATATTCATTTGTTTCGGCAGCAAGGCATCGTTTGGTCAATATTCAGTGGTGCACATCGCTGATCCAGGTTGCTCATTACGCAATACCATATATATAAAATTTTGTAACGTATAAAGGTAAATTTTTGCAACGTAAAAAGGTAAATTTATCTCGAGAAATTTAGCCAAAAAAATTATACGGGTCAAACTGATAACCATCTCTAATTTAGAAGTCAGTTAATTAAAACAAATTGCAATTTTTTAATAATGCAATTTTTATTTTTCAATCATTTTCACCTTTTGTGTTCCATTTTAAAACCAGAGTAATAAATATTCTATATAATTTTTTTTCTTGCTTTATTTATTAGTTATTTCACCTTTGGTTTCATCCATTTTCTTTGCATGTTTATCTTTCTTTTACTTCCTCAACTTTTCTTCATATTTCATTTTATTTATTTATATATTAATTCTAAAAAAATTCATTTAATTGATTAAACACTTTTTTTCGCCTGTCTTTTCACGATTTGTTTTTTTATTTATAATTTAATGTTAACATTGATTACCTATTTTAATTTTTTCTTTATTTATATTAATTATTGTTAACAAAAGTGTTTTGTGTAAGTGTTTGGGTGTGTGTATTGCAATGTGTTGTGTGTGTTTTTATGAGTGCATTTTACCATTGACGGTTATGTTTATTTTGGTGAGTTTCTTTCTCATCTTTTCGGAATTATTAACCTAAAATAATAGTGTGGATTTTTTTAAAATTATATTTAAAGGTAAGTTCTGCGTTTAGATACAACATAATTCTGGAGAATATTGTAGGACTGAGCAATTTAAAAAATTCATTGCAAGAGTCTGAATGAAATCAATTCAGAATATAGTTTTGACATTTTGTTCGCTTTTGTGTAGAAGTTTTGAAAAATATTATACATTAGAATGTCTAACCAATCCAGAATGGGAACTATTTTAAATCTCTCTCTGGAGATACACAACCAACAATGAAAAAATAAACTTGATAAACGCTATACATTATGGGTATTACGTGTATACGTTTACATAGTAAATAATGATTTATTTCAATTTTCTTTAAATTCTAAACAACGTTTTCTTTGCGTTACAATACATTTTTAGTTTGCGTGTGTCATTTTGTTGTCTTTTGTGTGTTCTAGCTCGGATTCAAAATCTTGGCTGCGGTTCACATATTTATCAGAGTTGCTCATCTACTTCTGTTTACGATTTATGTAATTGCTAATGATTATTCGTTCACTCAGATTTGGTTTTCATTTGTTTTAAAGGGATATTCATCTCGTCACTTATGTAGATGCAAATTTACGACTTCTATGAAACCAATAATTATTTCGTTTATATAAATGGCTTATCATTTATGATTTTAGGTTTAGTCAATATTTAATATTTATATTAATCTTTTATCATTAATATGTTTTTTAATGTATTGATGTCGTGTCAGCTATTTCTTTCATCTGCCTTCTTGCTTTGGTTAAACCACGTTTCTTTGGATTCTTTTGTATAGTTAACATTATGCCTACCACCAGCTCTTCGCTATTTTTTTTGTTATTTTTATCATTGAAACTATAAAATTTACTTGTTAACAATGTGATTTGAAGTGCAAAACGATACATTATATAAAAAACGAATACATTCTAATGTATGTATACATAATATATTTTTTGCCGATTTGTTTATTTCATTTGAATTTTCACCTTATCATAAAAATGTGTTTGCACAAAAACTACGCATATCTTTTCTTTTATTTATTTTTTTTGATAATATCTATTTTTTATTTAGTCCTTAAATAAATTAATAACAACGCATGATCGGCTTTTCTGCTATGTTGCGTGCGTACGAACGTACGAGTATCTTTTCTTGCGGGGGTCAGCGCGATTGATTGTAGATTTTCCCGCTTTTTATTTGCTTTTAATTATTACTGATGCAGGAAAATTCATTCAATTGGAAAATAGGGAAGAAAATGTACTACAGTTTGTGCTGTTTCAGTTTAATGCTGCGTGCGTTTGTGTTATTAATTTATTTACCGTTTTTTAATAATTTGAATTTTAAATGTTTTTGTGTTTAGCATAATTTTGATTTAATAGTAGTCTGTTTATTTTCAATAACAGTTTATTTTTATGGTGTCTTATTATTTATTAAATTTAGCTTAATTTTATTTTTAATCTTCGTTTTGTTTACTTCAAGAGCAGATTGAATACAGGTTAAAGCTATACTAAAACATTCAATTCCTGTTTGATGTTTTGTTTTTAATAAACTAGAATTCGTTTAACGAAAACATAGTTGCAAAATGTTAACGAACAGTTAAATCTATCAAAAATATTGTAATATATGGAAATATTTAATATTGACAAAAATTTTAGGTTATATTAAAATTTAATAAATTTTAATGAAACATGCAATTTAATCGTAAAATTTTAAAAATAAGAAGGATATTAAAATTATTTCAAAATGAATAATAGAACAAAATTCACACATCCTCATTTACCGCTGTCGAAAAAGAAATGGGAATGGAATATTTGCGTTTTGTTTTAAAAATTTAGATGCTCGCTCGAACTTCAATGGAATCTTCTCATACTTTCTTTATGAAATTATCTACTCTATGCATGGTTTTATGTATGTTTGTTTTGTTTTACGAAAACTAGTAATATATAATATTGTGTGTAACTGGAAGATGTTGTTTATAGTTGATAGTCAATAATTTTTACTTGTAATTTTTTCTTGAGCATGTGTCGGATTTTTTTCAAATATTTTTTTAATTTTATTTTTTCTTAAAAGATCATTTCGCTTTCTCTATTTTAACAGACATACCATATACCGTGGTTTCTCGGTTATTTTTGTTAACTCTATTATTTGGATGCTAAGGTCAAATAAGAATTCCTGGTTGAGTAATTAATTTGAGTTATTAGTTTTAGTTACGCATGTAAAATATAAATAATTAATAATATTCTTTTATGTCAGGGGTCACGAGTACAATCAAGGATTCTTATTCGTTGTTTTCTGTGTTTTTTAGGTCCTCCTTGAAATTTTTTATTTCTTGTCTTTAAATATGATCAATGCATTTTTAAGTGCAGCTCTTTCATTTAATTGAAAGATTTCAAAACACAATCTAGGAAAATTGAATTAGCGACATAATTATCACATTTTGAGCTTTATCTGAAATATACGATATACAAATTAGTTTAATGAAAAATCAAAATTCAATCACGTTCGAATGCGTGACACGTTTAGGTTGGTTTCACTCAAATAGGTATAGGCAATTACTCGTATGAATGTTGACTGACGGAGACGATTATCATAGAATTTTAATCAGTTGGCACTGAAGCTTGCATCGGAAGAATGTTTCAAAAATTGTAATAGTTAAAATTTAATTTGTTTTAATCAAGAGCTGCAACTATAATGATTAGAATTGACTTCAAGTCCATTTTAAAATTAACTTTATCCAAAAGAAAAAAATAAAATACTAATTATAATAATTTTTGTTTAATTAACTTGACTACTATTTATTTTTGTGGAATGTGGCATTTATTGGAAATTTGTTCGGTTCATTATTTAGTATTTGTCCTATAGAAAAATTGAATATTGTTCTAGCTTTTTTCCATCTCATTTATTTTCATCTTGCATCCGCGAATCTTTCGCATCATTCGTTTTTTATTTTTTATGAATTTACTTTTTAAAAAAAATATACATATATGTATAAAATTGTTTAATTTTTTTTTATTATTTTACTGTGCCTAAGATTCTTTTTTTTTTTGGTATTCCAACATCTTCTCCTCATGATTTGTTTTATTAATTTCGTTCTTTATTTTAATTCAATTTTATAATAATCTTAAGAATAGTTTTTGTTAAATTTCTTATTTTTGTTGTTACTAATGTGCCATTTATTAACTATACACTATCGCCATTATTATCATCATCGTCTTCGAATCGTACGTCATTAATGAATAAATCATGATTATCATCTTCATCGTCATCATCATCGTCGTCATCGTTGATGCCATCATTATGAATGCCACTAGTACCCGGACCCATACATATATGTGGTGGTGGTGGAACGCTGGTTGGGGGCGATGGTGCTGGAGGTATTGTTAATGCACCACTATTGATACCATGCAAACTATCTGATAGACTACCAGAGGGACCTTGTAAATGTCGTCGACTGGAACTTAAACCTGAAAGTGAATTCAGAACTAATGACGAGTTAGTCACCGGTAATTTTTGGATTGATAAAATTGTATATTTTTATGAGGTTAAATTTCTGGGATTCAATGAATATAAATATGTTATTATGACAGTGACAGATTGGTAAGAATCGGCAAATTTTTTTTGTTCGGTAAACACCCTAGGTAAATAGCCCAGACTCTATTAAATAAACATTGCAATGATTCTCTAGAGCATCTGGACAGAGCTATCGCTGAAAAGCTAGTAAATGAAGAAAAAAAATTTCTAGCGACTTCTCCTACCTTTTACATTGGAGCAAGCCATTCATACGTTTTACCACTAGAATACCAGGCTCTACCGGAAAAGAGAAACCTAAAAATCGCGCTGACAAAAACCAGTGAGAACTTATGGTAAACTGTGTGCTTCTCTTCACGTATCCCGTAGAAAAAGCAGTGAGACGGGAGAAAAAATAAATTTAACCTCCTTCAATTGAGGGTAAGACATTTAAGTATATGATACAAAGAGTTGTTTAATTTTCTTCCTAGCATCTACAATTTTCTTAAATACCATTGGCGATTCCTGTACATCTTGCAAGCCTGCTAATTAAGCAGTATCTGGTTAAGACTCGTATCGTAATGCAAAGGAGTTCTCTACCTAATTTCAGTGGTTCAAATGCTCACTCAATATAAAATACTTATTACATATATCTGGCTATTACACAAGATCGTTTCATTGAAATAACAATTGGAAATCTGGGAGACATCTCACAAAAGGTAATTAAAGATTTCACCGGAATCCATGCAAACTTTATTTTTAAATTTCTTGCCATCTTTTTATAGGTATTTGGCATTTGACAACATTGAAGAGGCGTAAAATTCGAAAATAAACTGTATGGTTCTTGTGAAAATACAAATATCGCAATACCTTCACACCTCTGAATTCCTCATCATCATCTATGGCGCAACGAGCCAAGCCAGGCCTTGGCCCCCAGGATTAATCTCCTACAAACGTCACGGTTCTGCGACCTCTTTCGCAAATTGATTACTCCCAGTAAGGATCTGTGGTCAGCTTCTATCGTATCTTCCTATCGAGTCCACGATCTTCCCGTTGGAGGTCTGCTTTTTGCTCCAGCGTTGAATCTCCTTTTGGATAGCCAGTTTTCTTCCATCCTTTTTACATCACCTGTCCATCATCACTTTATGCTAGCAGATACAGGTGGTTCGTAAAAAAATCATACAACTTATCGTTGTAACGTAGTCTCTACTCTGTTCTTTGTTTCACTGGACCATCGATTTTCCGGAGCACAATTGCGTTCAAATATGTCAACTGCCTTTTTAGATGCGCTCATCAGCGACCGTGTTTCACTTCCATATAGCAGCACAGGTTTGACTAGTGATTTGCAAATACGAAGCTTATTTAGCATTTGCACAACTCTGGGCTTTAGAATGGGAAGTACAGAGCAATAGACTTTCTTTGCGGCATATATGTGGCGTCCAATCTCATCTTTTTCAGTGCCAGTTCTATTTTGTTTGGCTTCAAGGTACCTAGATCAGCTTCTCTCCTCTAAATATTTGATCACATAAGAGACAAAAAACCCGCTTCAAAAATTTTCAGCGCTTCCACTTGAGAAACAGCACGTGAGCGGATTCATCGTTTCAATTGCATAAGAACAAAATATTAACCGTTGCCCATTTCCTGTTTAAATTTTTAGCCATCGGTATGAGTTCTTACCGGGTTGGCTAGTGACCGTTCTTCTTCTTTTGTAGGAGAGAGATCCAAGTTCTTGATTTGGAGATAATCTGGAGATAGCATAGTGGATTTGCTTAAACATTTATAGCCTTTGACCCAAATTTTCCGCATAGGCGGGAATCGTAATTGCTCAAGGATCACTACAATTTAATCTTGCTGTTGTAGGTTTTGCCTGTTGTAACCCTAATTCTAATTCGCTACCTTTTTTGGGCATAGTCCCCAGACTGTTGCCTACTACCGCAGGGCAGGATTCATAACAACGGCAAAGACCCCATGTAATATTTAATATCTGTAGAGAACACGCAGTGTTCTATGAGCTTACTCCGTTTTATGTTTGTTTTTCGGCAAAAGTGTTCGGCCTATAGAATGTGAAGGTATGCAAATATAGTGAACACAAGCACGATTAGCAAGTGTGGAAAGGAAATAAAATTAAATTCTTTCAAAGAGATAGATATAGTTTGGTACAATGACCACCAATGCTTGCCTCTACTTCATACAACAATCAAAATCGAATAAGAATCACAGTGATAATCATAATAAAAAATTTAATTTGGCCGCCATGGGACTGACAAACAGAAGCTTTGCTTCTACACTGTATTAAAATATGAATGTATAAACATACTAGCATTGCCTGAAATTTGCTCCGCATGGTTAATATAAAAAAATTTTCTGCATTCCTGGCCCTTGAGCAAGCCAGCTGTAGTTGGTCGTGGCAACAGCAGCCACGTTTAGGCTCTATCCTTGGGATGAGTTCAAAGTAATCGCGAAGTAAACAGCTACTTGAAATTTTATACACCATTTGTCACCATCTTCCATCCACAAACATCCATCATCTGCAATATGCCATACGCTATCCTATATAAACTTCCACTATCCCCTAATATCATCTGCCAATATTCACTTTTATTTGTTAACAACCGTTACCTGCTATCTGTTGCCTGCCATCAACCATCATCATCCACCATCTTACGCCATCATCAGCAATTAACCGTCATCTTCCGCCCTCAACAGGTTTCATACGGCATTATTCAACATCATCTTCTATTACTCACCATCTTCTACCCTCACCACCCATCATCCACCAAAATTCACTATCATCCATCATCATTAATTTCACATAAGCCATTATAGCCTGATAATGTTAAACTATTTTTCCAGACAAAAAACATTCCTTTGATTGAGGCTTCATAACTAAGTCGTAGAAGGTCTGAATCCCGGTTGAAAAAGAATGGATCTACTCATTCTGAATCCCATGATCAAATGGTAGTAAATGATCTCGAGCTTGTTCATTTGGTTTACAGTTTCCCCAATGATGGAACATTAAATACCGAGAACGGTCAACAACTGCAAAGACACCTACAGCTCTGCTACTAAATCCTACTTACACCTTCTTTGCGGCAATGTTAAGTTATCGCAACACCACCGACGAAGACCACCCGTACAAGAGAATCCATATTTTAAATACTTATCCTTATCTATCTCTTGACTTTGTTTATCTTGAAACGCGAAGATGTTTTTAAAATCTAATGACCAACGTATCATGTTGCGCTCGTGTTTACCTTAAGTCGTGAAGATTGTTTTTGAAGTTATCGCGCAACACATATGGTTTAGATAAATTATGCAAGGCATCCAATTTCAAACTCTGAAAATACGATTCAGCAAATCTCGAGTGCACTTTGGTAGAATCAATAGTTTTAAGTCAGTCCGTTTTATATACTCGACAGACGAGCATTAAAGAAAATTTTAAAGTCCGATTAAATTAAAAAAAAATAAAAATTCTGTTTTAAAGTTAAAAGGACGTGTTTTCATTCAAAGTTCTTACAAAAGTAAGGACGATCCGATTACTGGCGCAGTCGGTTTTGAACAAAAATTCAATTTAGTGCTTTTTGCGTGGAAACTGATTATGCTAAAATCAGCTAAGCGAATCGCGAGCTATAATTGATTGATGAAATATTAAAAAACGGTTCAAGTGTACTCCATGTTACAACTGTTTGTGAAAGTGAAAGAATTTATACAATTATTTTCGACTGAGCGAATTATCTTAAAATAAGTAATTTTGCTACGCCCTTAACTATATGTTCTTGGTATTAAAGATCAAAAAACGGTTCAAGTGTACTCCATGTTAAAACTGTTTGTGAAAGTGTAAGAATTTATACAATTATTTTCGACAGCGAATTATCCTAAAATAAATACTTTTACTACGCATCACTAGATTCTGAATATATGTTAGTGGACATCTCTAATGATATTTTTGTGCATACTTGCGAGTTTCAACGATTGTTTGTGATAAAGATACATTCGTAAATAACCTTAAAAAATTAAAAAGCACATTCACGGATCAAATCTGGTATGATAGATGATAATCGTGTGTCAATTTTAAATATATTTAAATGATCATAGAACATTTTCAACCGCTCAACGGAATATATAAGACAATTTTGACAATTTTATTCTGCGGAGGAATTCTCCACCAATCTGAAATAAATTTTTTTTAGATCACTTGAAAGTCGGTTATTTTCCAAGTACCGAAATTGATAAGGTCAACACAGGAAGACCTTCTAAATATTTAAATACAGAAACAACAAAAAAGTTTAAATTCATTTCAGGAAGACCTTTTCAAATCCCGTGCTTTAATAATGGTGAACAACGACACCAACACCAACCGAATGGCTCAAAACCAAGAGGACAACATTGTGCAGGAACCAGAAGGAAATACCTTAAACCTGTGTGTGGACCCAATTTCCTACATTAATCAGATTCCGATATACGATGGAGAGAGAACACCCTTAAAGCCATTTGCGGACGCAGTGGACATCCTTCTGCCAACTTTGGAAAAATACAACCGACCATCTCAGCTCATAATTTCCAACCTGATCAAAAACAGGATTCGAGGTAAAGCTAGAGTAATAATAGATATAAATAATCATATTATTAAATGGAGCGAAATTAAGGCCCTACTTTATGCAAATTTTACTGATGGGCGAAGCAGTTTTTTGATTGCTGACGAATTGGGCAGAATAGTCCCAAATGATAGTATTTTAGATTTTTACAACGATATAATTAGCAAATTATGCGAATTAAACCTTAAGACCGAAACGGAATTGGGAAGAACATCACCAGAGTTTGCTCTGAGAATCGAGTCCAACAAAAGATTGGCTCTTGATGTTTTTACAAAGAAATTATTCGAACCATTTAAAACCTTTTTGGCTTGTAGAAACCCCTCATCTTTAGAAGGGGCTCTAAACATGCTTTAAGAAGGAGGTTTTCTCCAACCAAAAGTAACGGAGTCAAAAGATTGTTTCAGCAGAAATTTTACTAACAAAAAAGTTTCTCGGAATCAACCCCATTATAATAATCCTCTTAATAGCAACCCACTACCTGAATTTTCAAACCAACAACAAGGAAATATAAATTATCGTAGACCTAGAAACAGCTTTCTAACAAATTCTTCTCAAAGTACTAAATTTAGCCACAATCAAAGCCCCACACAACCTTACCTTTATCAACAAACTCGTAATGACCAATTACAGGGTCCTAATTTCTACCGGATGCAAAGTAATTATCCATTGCAATCTCAGGATGCACTCGGTAGTAATACTAATCAATTTCAGAATTCAAACCCTTATCAATTTGGAAACTTACAGTTGCGGCCCCAGCAAAACCCCAACATCACTAACCTGGTCCGTAACACAAACCCGTACTCATACCAATATAATTTTCAATCCCAAAATCAACTGCAACCTAACACATTTGCAAGTCCAAACCCCCAACAATTTAACCACTCACAACAAAGTAGGACAAAACGCTTCAGCAGACCTACACTGATGGAAATTGACCCTTCAACACAGACAGCCCATACAAATCAAATCGAGGATTTTCATTTGATTGCCTCGGAAACTCAACCCATAAATCAAGACTCCCATATATTAGAATAAACTCCAAATCTCGCCCACTAAGGTTTATTATTGACACGGGTGCGAGTATGAGTATAATTCAAGCAGGATTATGCTCCAATCACCTTAAGGTATCTACCCCTAAGTTCAACGTTTCAACACTTAACTCAAGTATTGAGTGTGACTATATTATAGAAACAAAACCCTTCGCCGAGTTTGGCGGCAATTCAAAATTTAGATTCGTAGAGATACCCTTCCATAAATTTTTTGATGGACTTATAGGTAATAATATTCTTTTACAATACAAAACGAAAATAGATTTTGAAAATAGAAAATTAATAGTAGACAATAAGCCAATCCATATATATTTTGATACGGAAGAAGAAAAATATGACCAAGTAGCCCAACTTCATTGTTACACTGTCGATATTGAAGAACGCCAAATCACAGTTGATCCAATGAATGCTATTCGTGTGACTCACTTGAATAAAGAGGAAAAGAATAGCTTACTAAGACTTTTAAATAAATACAAAAATGTCTTTTATCACGAAGGAACAGATTTGTCCTTCACACATTCCATCAAACTCGAAATTAAAACGCTAAATAGCAACCCAATATACAGTAAAAATTACAGGTACCCTCAAATCCACAGGCAAGAAGTGGATAATCAAATTCGTGAAATGCTTCGGCAGGGAATTATCCGACCCAGCTTTTCACCATACTCGTCTCCACTGTGGATTGTTCCCAAAAAACTAGACGCATCAGGTGAACAAAAGTGGGGAATAGTCGTCGACTATCGTTAATTAAACGAAGGCACCATAGACGACAAATTCCCTATACCAAATATAGATGGCATTCTCGATAAACTCGATCGATCGATGTATTTCACGACAATCGATTTAGCCAAGGGTTTTCACCAGATTGAGATTTTAGAGTCTGACATTCCTAAGACAGCTTTTTCTACGAATGATGGACACTTTGAATTCACAAGGATGCCTTTTGGACTTAAGAATGCACCTGCCACTTTCCAGAGGCTTATGAACTCTATATTACAGCCATTCATAGGAAAAATTTGCTTTGTGTACCTCGATGACGTTATAATCTTCAGCACTTCGCTCGAAGAACACATAACATCATTGGAGAAAATTTTGAAGATCTTACACGAGCATAACTTGAAAATACAAGTGGACAAATCGGAATTTCTTAAAAGTGAAACCGAATTTTTGGGTCACATTGTAACACAAACAGGAATCAAACCTAATCCAAAGAAGGTACAGGCCATTCAAGAGTTCAAAATCCCCAAAACAACAAAACAAATTAAACAGTTCCTTGGACTCGTTGGCTTCTACAGGAAATTTATTAAAGACTTTTCCAAAATTGCTAAGCCCTTGACCTTGCGATTGAAAAAGAACGCAAAACCCCCAAGATAATAGATTAAATTAAAGAAAAATAAAAATTCTGTTTTAAAGTTAAAAGGACGTGTTTTCATTCAAAGTTCTTACAAAAGTAAGGACGATCCGATTACTGTTAAAGGTTAAAAGCAAGTCTTCTGGGTCTGATAAGAGAATTGAAAGTAATAACGATGCCGCCGGAATGGAGGTTGGGCGACGGGCTAGCTCTCAGTCACCGGAAAACTCTGCATTGCTTTGAAGCCTGCAAGAGAGCATCAGACCTACGCGACCGACTTTGTAACGGGAAAAGGGACTATGGAATTAGATCCTGGAATGCCAGACTACAGAACAACCCTGGCGCTGTTAAGGGCTCTTCGAAACGAGCTGGTCAATATAAATTAAAACAAAGCGGACTAGAAATGATATTCAGGACATAAGTTCGCATACATTATCAAAAGTGGAAAGTGTACTGGTAAATGAGAATTCGAAGTCGCTTTTATTGTGGGCAGGGAGTTCAAATCACAAAAAGCATCATGCATACAAAGAATACGTAGGTGGGAAAACTAGGAAAAAGAGAGAACATTATGAAACTCTGGAGAATAGCAAATACGATCATTAGAATTAAGAAAAGAAAATATTCTGACGACCAATTTAGAAGCATCGATATAAGTTTAGCGAGTTACAACACAAGATTAGCGCATAAAGTAGTGAAAAGCCTGAAAGAGGCTATCAGCCCAAGACCACGCTCTGCCATGATGACATCAGCAACATCATCGCTGATGAAAACAAGATTAAGGAGAGATGGGCATCATATTTCAAGAACCTCCGCACAACTCAAGAATATTGGAGCCTAAAGATGTTCCCGGGAAGTTTCCATTGGCCCAACTAACGCAGGATGAAGCTTGTTCCACCATCAAAGCCCAGAAGAATAATAAAGTGCCGGGTATCGATGAGATTCCAGTGGACCTCATTAAATACTGTGATAAAAAGTCGAACCAAGTGGTAGTCTATGCGGACGATATCAACATTTTGTCAAGATCATTAACAGCTGCCAAAGAACTCTTCTTGAAACTCAACAGCAAAGCAAACCTAATAGGATTATAAATCAATGCAAATAAAACAAAGCCCACGACGCAGTCGAGGAAAAATCCCTCAAATACCCAAAACATCACACTTGGCGAATACAGTATCGAAAATATGGGCAAATTTGTGTATTAGGCCTCAAAATAACGAGAACCGGTAATGAAAGAGATGAAATACGGTGATGAATGCAGCTCTCAAATAAAATATGTAATTTTGTTTTGACAATTTTGAAGAGTAGCTGCATGCACAGGAAAACAAAGCTCCAAGTTAACAAATCTGTGATAAGACTTGTATTATGCTAGGGATCTCTAATCGAAGCATCTGCAAATAAACTGAATTTCGTCGAGGCACTGGTCCTGACGCAAATAATTGGAGCGAAGCTAAATGGGAACCAATGGTGAATTCGATACAATCATGAGCTGTATGAAATTTTTGACGAGCTGGAGGTATCAGCGATTGTAAGACTGCGGAAACTGCGATGGGCTGGCCACGTGGATCATATGAACGGACAACAGATACCCTAAAAAGTATTCGTTGGGAAAAGTCACGTGTGGAGGCCAGTAGGGAAACCGAGGAAACGCCAGTCTGACTATCTGAAGATAGATAATCAGCGCTCGTAGCTTAAAATAAGAGGACGCGGTCAGAAGACCGAGATAGTTGAAGGCGCTTGTTGCAGGTGGCGAAGAAGAAGAAGAAAACGCTTTTAAGATTTCGCTCAGTCAAAAGGTGTTAGTCATATTGCAACGAAACCATGGCAGGTAATGAATGAAGTGACAATGACTTTTCTGTTAAAGCAAGTATTTATTCATTATAGATATCGTTAAAGTTTCTTTTGAGGTTATTCATAATTGGTGTCTACATATCGCAAGTTGAGAGCAAAATCCTTTTTAAAGGTGCGGAGTCCTGTCTGCTCAACTTGTTAAAATCTATACAGAACACACAGTACTCTGCAGACTCAGCCCATTTTACGTTGTGTTCTCGACAAAAGCCTCAAATTCACATAATTTTATGGTATGTAGTGAGCACAAGCGCCACTGGTAATTGTAAGAAGGGAATCAAGTTATGTTTTTTGAAAAGAAGTAGATATGGCTTGTTACGAATACCACCAATGCTGGCCTGTACTGCATCCAATAGTGGGGACCAAATAATAATTATTATAGTCATTATAATAATAAGACAAACACTAATTTGGCAGTTAAGCTACTGACTTATAGAAACTATGCTTCTACACTACATTTAAATATAAGGGTATAGATATTTTAGCATTTTCCCGTGACTTCTTTTGCGTGGTTAATATAAACAGTTACAGTTACCTACAAGTACATGGGTAAAGAATTATACCTTAAGTCAACACCAGTAGCTTTTAAGCTCTGTCCTTGCGATTTTTTCAAAGCAATCGCAAAGCAAACACTGAATATTTCAAGTATCATCTGACAACATTTACCAGATACAAAAATCCATAATCTGCAATATGCTATACGCCATCCAAATCATTTTCCATTCACCATCGTTCATTATCCCCACATATCATTTGACAACTATTATTAGCCGCTATGTGCTACCTGCTATCAACTATCATTATTAGGAATTATTCGCCATCATGCATCTTTGCCATCCACCCTTTGACATCATCTGCTACCAGCAGCAATTATCCGTCATCCAAAGAGCTTAACGAGGCACTAACATCCGCCTCAGTGCTGTACAGGCCTGAATTCAATAAGCCCTTCTCTGTTCATTGTGATGCGAGTCAACATGGAGTTGGCGCTATTCTTGTGCAGCTAACGGAAGATGAGGAGACAGCTCCAATTGCCATTGCTCATTTCGGAATACCTTTATTTTATCACGGATTTCATTTGTCATCCGAGTAGCGTTTATGCGTAGCGTAGGATTATCTGTTTACCTAGCTCTCCTCCGAACTTGATTCCTTCTGCTTATCAGTTATTTGATACTCTGAGGGAGTCCATAGGGATTCGTTTCCCTTCTCGGAGTTATGACCGTATGGTTTTTTTTTGACTTTAAAATTTTCTAAGTTACTTTCTCAATGATGTTGTCGATGTCATCAGCCATTTGAGGTGATTGAAAGTTAGTTTTATTGGCCAATGCGACTTTCAACGCTTTCCAGTTTGTAATTTTCTTTTCCTGCATAGAGACATCAATGAAGATGTTTTCTATGAGGAAAATGACTGGTTTGTGATCGCAAGACAGTTCGTCGAGGATATTTAACCGAATATTTTGTGTTGAATCTCGCGAAATTCCAATGCCAAGTGCAAAGCCATTTCTTGGTCCATAATGTGTTGGCTCATTGGGGATACGAAGGCTGAAGTGGCTGGCTGAGATGAATATTTTGAGCTCGGTCCCAGCTTTATTGCTTCTGACAGCTCCCCAAAGGCGGTGTGTTGTATCTAGATCTCCTGCAATGAAGATAGGATCTTCAAATGCAGCAAGTGCTCTGAGATCATTTAAGAAATTTATATTTGCTGGAGGATTGTAAGCAGAAATCACAATGAACTCTAGAAAATCAGTTCGCACCTTGATTGTCGTGCCGTCTAGTTTTTGAAGAGTATGTGTATTAATGAGATAGTGGTTCACGTTTTGTCTCATGAATATCGCCGTTCCGTCTCCCCCACCCGTCATTTTGTTATTTCTGTATATAGTGTAGTTAGGGATTCGGAATCGTTTTCCAGGCTTCAGAGAGGTTTCTTGGATCATTATAAGGTCGAATTTATGATCAAATATAAATTGTTGTAGTCCACTAGTATCCTGAAGCAAGGAATTCGCATTGTACGTCAACGTGGTTTATTAAATTCATTAGGTTTTAGTGTTGACGACATTTTGAGATGCAGCGAATATGGTTTGAATCATGTTGGCCATCATCTCTTGCATCATGTTTTGGAATTGTGTCTGTATGTTGGCTAACATTTGACCCATATTGTGAAGTTGATTTTGTGTGCATGGAAGTGCCTGTATCGCAGTTGTTTGCTCTTGTGCTGGTTGTGTGGATTTGGCCACAGCAGCCTGCACGAATGATCTTCTCACGTTCTTTGGATTCCTGGGACAAACCCCGTAGCTTGCTGGATATTCCCCACTACAGTTAACACATTTTGGCTTCTCCTCAATTTTCTTTGGATAGTCTCAGAAGCGAGTTGAATTTTACACATCGAGACCACACATGACAATTTCTAGAAGAATACTCAAATTATTGGCGATTGTAGCACATAGCCTGGCCCGTAAGAGGACGTTGTGCCTCCACCATACACATAAAGTGGCAAACAGATTTAATATGATAAATGCTAGTTTCAGATTTTGGGAGGAGAACCTTGACTACCCTAGAAAGATCTTCACTCATTTTGATATTGTAAACTTCGATTGGGTTGAAGCTCTGTCTTCCTTGATCTTTTCGATTGAAAGGCCATACAGGCCCTTGATGACGACATTCAGCTGCCTATCCTCCGGAAGTATGTAAGTTTGGTATTGTATTTCATTGTCAGCTAGTGCTTTTGTCAGTCGTTTTGATCTGTGGATATTATTGGTATAATTTGTTTACCAAGGTAGGCCCTTTTCGCGGATGAGATATTTTGTTTTTTAATGATACTATTTTGAGGGCCTTCAAAGTAATATTGGTACTGTTTTGCGTTCTTGTGTTTGTGGTGCGGGTTGTGTGTTTGTAGCGTTCGGTAGTTTTGGTTTTGGTGTAATGACTATGTCTGTAAATGTCGTAGCTGGTTTTGGTGGTGGAAGGGCAGGGAAAATCGAATCCTCTTTATCTTTGCTGCTACTCATGCAGTCAACTTCCATCTCTAGATTGCCCGTATTCATATTGACTGGTCTGTTGTAAAAGGTCCTTTACGGCGCTAATGAGTGACCTGAAGTTTAGTACATAAGAATATATGATATTTAGAGGTTGAGCTCAAATGTCAAAGAGTTAGTACTGTGTAATAAATAGCATGAGTCAGTCATAAATCAGTCCGTGTCAATCGTAGAAAATTGATATAAAACATGGTGCAGCCGGGAAAAGATAAAACCAAAACCGAAAGCAGAATCTAAAAGGCGAAAATAGATTCAACGTTTAGGGCTCCCGGACTGTTGAATTTTGAAGAAAATCTAAGCGGAGAGTGGCGTAAGTTCAAGAGATCTTTTGAAATTGTTGTACTTGCATCCAGAGCGCAACAGCCAGACGATGAGGCTAAGATCGCCACGCTATTAAATTTCATGGGCGAAAAAGGCATCGAAATTTTTGAAACATTTAAGCTGAGTGATAATGACAAGAAAGTATTTCAAAATATAATCAAAGCATTTGACGGATATTGCATATGTCATATACGAACGTTTGAAATTTTATACCAGGCAGCAGCAACCGGGTGAACCATTCGATAATTTTTTTATTGACGTTACGAAGCAAGTTCAAAAATGTAACTTTGACGATGATTCGGAAAATATAGGTGATCAAATGGTGAGAGATCATATTGTACTTGGGATAAATAATACCGACTTACAGGAGGAGCTTCTGAGAACGGAAAATGTATCTCTGAAAAAGTAATTGAGCAAAAGTTGTCCAGCGGATCCAGGGAGAATCTACAAAAGTACATCAGGTCAAGTCTAATAAAAATACTCTTAAAAGCAATAAGGCTAATTTTTCGAAGAAGAATCTGGACTTGCTGAAGAAAATATTATTCCTTATTCAGTATTTAAAATGATAGAAAATAAGACAACTATTGTTGAGCCTGTTAAGTTAAAATTGGAGGCATATGGTGGTTACAATTTAGATGTTATAGCCGCAGTAACATTTGAGATAAAACATAAGTCAGTGGCGAGTGTAGAACAATTTCTTATTGCTCTCAAATTTTTGGATTAAAAACGTGTCTTAAGCTTAAATTAATCAAGCGAATAGATAATCTTAACCGGAACTCTAATTCAAAAGAGGAATTTATTCGGAAAGGAGTGGTTGGGTACTTTTCCAGGCAAGTGTAAGATGTTTTTAAAGAAAGATGTGGTTCCAGTCATACATGTACCGTGCCGCATAGCAAGCAGTCTTAAAAATAAAATGAAGACCAAATTAGATGACATGGAAAATGCAGGAATCATCAAAAGAGTTAATCATCCCACTGAATGGGTCCAAAATCTAGTTGTGGTTGACAAAACCCGGTAAATCGGTTAGATTATGTTTAGATCCCAGGGATTTGAATAGAAATGTTATAAGAGAGCCTTTTCAAATACCACAATAATCAGATTTATTGTCATAACTCGAAAATATGGAGTATTTCACGGTATTAGACCTCAAAGATGGATTTTGGCAGGTTCTACTGGAGAAAGAAAGTAGCGACTTGTGTGTATTCAGCACACCGTTCGGAAGTTCGCGAGCTATTTCAAAAACTAAACACTAAATATTTTAGTCACCTACCGGGTGTATTCGTCTATGTTGACGATATTTTGATTTTTGGAAAAAATAAAGTGGAACACGATAGCAATATGGGTAATGTTAATGATATTAAATATTAAATTGAATGCTATAAAATTGCAGTACTGTCAAAAAGTTGTAAATCACTTAGGCTTGGTATTTTCAAAAGAGGGTGTTAGAATCGATGAATCTCGGATTAAAGCTATTGAAATATTGAAATCCTTAAAAACAAAACAGAATTGCAAAGATTCTTAGGATTAGTCAATTTTGTGAGAAATTTCATTCCAAATATGTCACAGATATCAGCGCCTCTAAGAGAGCTATTGAAAAGGAATGGTTCATATACTTGGTTAGGAGCACACTCCAAAGTAATCTGAAATTAATTGTTTCAAAATCTCCAGTGTTGCAAAATTCCAATGCCAACATTCCAATATATATCCAAACTCATGCTTCTCAATTTGGAGTTGGAACTTGTCTTATGCAAGACAATAGACCAGTTTGTTTTGCATCGAAACGTTTGACAAATACGGAATAACAATATGCGCAAACTGAAAAAGAGATGTTGGCCATCCTTTTTGCATGTGAGCAGTTCCGCGATGATATTGTATTAATAGGCAGAAAATCGTCGTTTTATCAGATCACAAACCTTTAGTGGCAATTTTCAACAAATTAATGTCCCAGGTTCACTCCAACAGATTACAGAGGATAAAACTAAAACTATTGAAATATGATATTGAAGTCAGGTACCTTTCGGGAAAAGAGATGCACATAGCGAATACACTATCTAGAAGTATCAAAGAGAAAATTTCGGCTCCTGTTGACTCGACATTAAATACTGTAGTTCATACCATCAATGTTAGCGATCGAATTACGGAGGAAATCCGTAAAGCAATTCTTGATGACGATGAGTCGAAAGAATTAATAGAAATAGTAAAAATATGTTGGCCCAAAAATAAAACTAAGGTACTGGCAAGTTAAAAATGACATTTACTGTGAAAATGGTTTTCTATTTTATGAAGATAGACTCATCATTCCAATTGGTCTTCGTGCACAGGTATTGAATAGTCTGCACGAAGGGCATCTTGGGATAACTAAAACAAAGGAGCTAGCAAAATTAACTGTGTATTGGCCAGACATCAATAGGCAAATAGAAGATTTTATAAGTAGCTGTCGGACATGTGAGAAATATCAAAAATCACATCGTAGGTCTCCATTGATTCCACATAAAATTCCAAATCTGCCATTTAGTAAAGTGGCTTTCGATATAATTGAATTCCGAGGATACATTACGAAAGGACTGTAAGAAAACTGAGAAAGGAGGGGTTTCGAATGGGAGATAATGTCGTTTACCAAAGAAAAGGAATTTGGAAACCAGCTAAGATTATAGAGTCACATTCAATGCCAAGATCATTTAGTATTCAGAATGAAAAGAGTCAATTATTGAGACGAAACAGCATAAACTTCAGAAAATCAGAGTACACTGCCAGTTTTAAAATGACAGAATCACAATTTTTGGATATTAATGAGCCAATGCTTAATAATTCGGATTCTTGCATTCCACGTATAAGAAATGAAACAGGGCAAAGTAAACCAAAAATGAATGAAAATAAAGAAAACAATTTTAATATAAGTAAAGAATATCATACACGATCAGGCATGTTAGTAAAATCCACAAAAAGGTACAAAAGTGCAAGTTGAACTAAAACATGTTTTATTTAGGAGTTTAAATTACAAATGAAAAATTAATTACAATGCACAGCTAGATAATGCTTTCAAGTGTACAATGATGAAGAATTTGTAAGTCCCACAAATAGATATGTAATTGTTGAATTTAAAAACTATAAAGAAAACAAAAACACTCCGCCATAGACGATCCCAAGCCCGTTTGAGAAAGGAGGAGGGAACCCCTAGTTTCCCCAACCTTTTATGACGCAGTTGAGGAAAAATACCTCAAATACGCAAAATATCACACTTGGCGAATACAGTATCGAAAATGTTAGCAAATTTGTGTATTTAGGGGCCAAAATAACGAAAACGGGTAATGAAAGAGACGAAATACGCCGAAGCATAAAGCTTGTAAATAAATTATTTTATTCAATTTTGACGATCTTGACGACCAGCGACATACGCAGGGAAACAAAGCTCCAAGTATACAAATCTGTGATAAGACCTGTGTTAAGATATTGGTGTGAAACATGGACCCTAACCCAAGCATTCGCAAATATATTAAACGCCTTTGAGCGACGGGTCCTGAGGCGAATAATTGGAGCGAAGCTTGACGGGGACCAATGGCGAATTTGATATAACCATGAGCGGTATGAAATTTTTGACAAACCGGAGGTCTCAACGATTGTAAAGCTGCGAAAGTTGCAATGGACTGGCCACATGGATCGTATGGACGAACAACGGATACCCAAAAAGGTATTCTGCATCTGGGAGAACTGAAGCCTGGAGACCGGTGGGGAAACCGAGGCAACGCTGGTCTGACTCGCTCGATGGAGGCAATTCTTTGCTGCTTGGATTTTGAAATCGGAGGACGCGGTTAATGGACCGAGACAGATGGAGGCGCTATTTGTAGGAAGCGAAGGCCCGAGAGGTGCTGTAGTGCTAAGAAGAAGAAGAAGAAGAAAGAAAACAAAAATAATAAAATAAAAAGGGGAGATGTTATATATTGAAATTAATTATATTATAGTTAGTCATATGTTTAGGACTAACTATAATATAATTAATTTCAATATATAACATCTCCCCTTTTTATTTTATTATTCATTTCATTTCATTTTTGCATCTAAGTTTAGTAACATAAAATATATTATATTTAAAGTTAAGCTGAAATGTCAAAGAGTTAGCACTATGTAATAAATGGCATGAGTCAGTCATAATTCAGTCCGTCTCAAGATCAATAACATAAATATTTTTGGGAATTAATTATATGATTGATATTTGTTAGCTTGCAA
This sequence comes from Odontomyia ornata, assembly GCA_963969285.1. Classification (NCBI taxonomy): domain Eukaryota; kingdom Metazoa; phylum Arthropoda; class Insecta; order Diptera; family Stratiomyidae; genus Odontomyia; species Odontomyia ornata. The sequence goes on along the minus strand of OZ017739.1, from coordinate 79,666,449 downwards.
CAAAATGGCGACTGTTGAAAATGGAGAAACAATCGATTAAACGTGCACATCTCTTCGACGTGTTTCTTTAGCTTATTCGTTGTTGGTGGCTGCATATCGTAAGTTAAGTATAAAACCCTTCTGACATGAGCGTAGGTCTGTCTACCCAACTTGTTTTAATCGCTTCCTTGCATTTTTCATGTTACCAGTCGTTCCTACTTTTCATTGGCTGACGCCGCAAGGCCACTTTAGCTACTTCTGTTACTGCATCTCTTACTGGCTCCCATATATGTTAGATGTGATGTCATCATTACTTTCTCCGGCTTGCGGGGATATGTTGATGCGATTTTCTAGCGCCGACATGTATGTGGACGTTACTGAGCTATTATTTAGTTCGTGTGTCTGGTACCTTAGAGTAATGGATATTCCCTGTTTACAGCTCTTGGAGATGCAGCATCGGAATTTGACCCTTATGAGATAGTGGCCTGAATCACAGATAGCGCAACGGAAAGAGTGCGTGTTGAAAATGCTGGTGGCTGCTCGTTTTTGTAGGAGAACATGGTCAATTTGGTTGAATGTGCGACCGTCTGGGGATGCTCATGCTCTCTTATGTGGAGCTTACTTAGAAGCCTCTCCTAGTGGCGAAGTGTATCAGGCGTTGTCCATTATCGCTTTCCTCTTCATAGAAGTTGTTCCGCTATGAGACGATTCTCGGCCGATTTTTGCATTGAAGTCATCCAGAACAATTTAAATGTCATTTGACGGCAATGCATCGGCATTACGTTCTAGGGTGCTGTAAAATTTGGTCTTGATACGAATTGCACAGAACCTTTCGTTAATTGGCTTGCAGTTGGTGATGATTAGTTTAGATGCGTTGTCACCAACGAAAGCCACTCCGAGCTCATGGCTTCCTTGTCTTCACCGTGCTAACTGGTTTCTTGCACTGTGAGGATGTTGATTCTGTTTTTCTTTATTTCGTCCAGAAGTTATCGCAGTGCACCTGATCTGTTCAATGATCTAACATTTCAAGTTCCGAATAAATAGTCCTTTATACGTTGCGACAGGCGTCTATGTTTATCCAATCCGATCTGAGACTGTTTTCCTGGTTCCATGACAAGTAAATACTAAGTGGGGCGTACTCAGTGCTTTGACTTAGTCAGGTTTAGGTCCACGAGTGGTATGTTATTTCCTATAAACCTATTGGCTAGCTGATTAGAGCACCCTCTTTCAGCCACCTGAGGACGCGTCCGATAGGAGACCGAAAACCCCACATGGAGAATAAGGAAGACTCACCCTCGAAATATATAGGTCTTAAAAACTAAAAAAAGTTTTTTCTTTTTAATTTGTTTTGTTGGAAGCATAAATTTTGAGTATCTTTTTCAGAAAGCGCAAAAACACCAAGGAATCAAATAATTAAATAATTTGAAAATGTGCCAGGCACTGCTGCTTTTCGCTCGGGGAAGAGAGTGCTAAGTAGTGCTTCCGTGGCTACTATCCTCCTCGCTTTAATCTTGTTCCTGCTATATTGGTTCAAAGAGTTCCCAAATCTATGATCCATTTGAAATCATAAAGTATCGTCAAGGAATAAGGCATAAAATCTTCAAATTATAAAAACGACACTCTTGTACGTTGGAGCGGAAATATATTTAAATTTAAGATCAAAAGAATCGGAATAAAATTTTTAAATATTTTCTTCAAACTTAAGGCATTCAATAACTAGATTTGGCAATCGATTATCTTACCTGTAGCGCTAGTCGTTGAATCATAATGACCTGCATTTCGATGAAGACCTAGTTGCCTATTGTGTCGCCGTTTTCTTTTGCGATGACAAAGTGTGCATAGGAGACAAGTTAGGAACGAGACGGCGGCTATGATGCAAATTATAAGAACGCCGTGATCCTCTTTGGGAGCCTCCACGATACCTTTTTGGTTGGATTACGATTATTTATCCGGATGATATTGAATTCAAAATGGACGTATTTAATTGGTGGGCGGCAAGTAAAAGAGAAATTAATTCATTTAGTTAATTTTTCGTGCAACCAATATTTGGATTTTTGTTATGCTTTAAGGATAACAGAATAATGTGTTTAATAGTGTGGGTGTTAATAACAACAAATCATGTGTGATTTAATTGTTGCGGATTGTTTTAAAATTATATTCTGTTGTACAGCCACTTAAAATTTTTTCAAGCTTCCAGTAAATTTGTTTCTGTTGTAGCGAATTTAATATCCAACAGAATATATGCAATACTAAATTTTGTGTGCGTGACATTGACTGAAAAGTATATCCTTTGCCGTTTTAATGGTTGTTGAAATGGAATGCTGTCATGTATGTAAGTTAGCACATTTTCACTGAAAGGACAATAAATTCAACAAGCATTCGAGCTTCAAACAAGTGCAGTTGCTCGTGAGCAAATAAAAGCTTTAAATTTCATTTAACCAACAAGGATACGCAAGTTCATGTCTACCACAACCACAACGAATATAAAAGTATTTCCGATATGCGGGAGGGAAAACGTTTAGCACAGCAAACATTGTCTAGGTACTGTGATATAATTCACTACAAATGCATTCGAATTGGATCTAATGGAAACGGATGACAGCTGAAGATGATAGATGTACTCATTCGATTGTCTCTAAGGTCGGACATGTTTGTTTTTCACGTATAGATTATAGCGAAATGAGAGTCTTTTTTTGCGATTTATGTTCGAATGATTGATTGATGATGAATATTTCATGAATCAAAAAAATTGTGCTTTTGATTTCTGCGTATCGATTGTATATGCTTGAGGATATCTACGAATTGTATCCACTTAGACTCAAATAATTTAGTAAATATAGTACTTAGTATAAGTTTCCGATCAATTGCGTTAAATTGTCCTTGTGTTTAGATATTGTGAATAGTATGAAAATAAAATATGGAGACATATACAATTGATAGACAGATTTTCAATCATGGTTATTTGTTCTACTCTTGCCAAAAAAGTTAACACACAAATACAAAACTATCTTGTCAAATAGCACTCCCCAAGTCTAACTATTCAATCAACTGAAATAAAGGAAAAATTCAGTTTATCAAATTCAACCATCAAAAAGAACTGATCACACATGTTTTTGAACCAACAAAATCAAAACTCACTTTGGATAAGATTACGTATTTTCAGTTGCTTTAATTGCTCAAACTTTTTCTTGTCATTTTTTTGACTTATAATTTCGTTTATTTAGTTATCATTTCATGCAATACATTTTATTACTTTATTTACTACAATTTCTTTCATATTTTTAAGATATTCATTGAATTGCTTATTAAGCATTATTAGTTCTAAATAGGATAGGAAAAAGTAAATGTAAATACCATCTATTGTATGTAATTAAAAAAGCCTTAAAAAATTATTTTTCAAAATATAATAAACTTGAATTGGAAACTAACAACTCACTTAATTAGAAAAGACATATATTGTAAAAGCAATAACTAAGAAACTAGAATTGAAAAAAAGATATGAAAAGATTAAACTTTACAAGTCGAAGAAGAAAGCGTACGTCTGATATTTTGAAATAAAGTAATAAAAAGTTATTTTCATTTTTTTCTTCTATTTTTCTTTTTTGAATCTTTAAATTGAAATTTTTATATAAGACATGCTGACGCCAGAAGCGTTAACACCAGAAGTTGAATTTCAATTGGCAATGCTACGCCACTTCCGTGACCTGGTAGGTTGTTGAAGACCGATAAAAGAAGAGAAAATCACAAAGAGAGAAAGAGAATTATAAATAAGTATTGGAAATAGTGATGATTAAAGTGGATTAATGAAAAAATAATGATTTTGGTGGGATTTCAAGGCAAAGAATATTCAGAGTGTAAACAGCCTCAGATTATAATAATTTAAACACTTATAGTTTTGAGATTAGAAAGATTCCGCCGGATTTTATTCGAAAATGCTCTCATTTTTTCGTCTTCACCTCTGAAGGTTGAATCGTCACAATTACTTTTCTCAACAGTTCAAAAAAACACCAGTAGAAGGCTGTGTACAAACGGCATTTGGAATTCAGAAATAGTCGTTAGATTCTCACATATTCAAATTTTGTCGTTAGTTCTTATAATTCGACCATCATGAGAAATGATTAACCTCGATTACTAGATGGAAAAACATGTAATGTTTGTCGATGCTGATAAACTAAATATTAAGAGACAAAGGAGAGTGATTGAGGAAAAGTACCACACAAATACTTAGAGTCTATTCGTAATAACATCTAAACAACGACTGACTAAAGCAAATGTTAAATGGATACTTTGCGATAGTAACGCTCTGCTGTCCATATGGTGAAGTGGCGAAATTAATTAGCTGTCACCTTGATTGAAATTGCTGTTGCTACAATACTCCCCCCTCTTGCTGTATATTTGCAGAGGCTTTGCAACTTCAGTATTTGAATTTGGGTCTATGTCATTCTCGATAAACGCTTTCTTTAATCGTTCGGTTGATACGTTAAGGTGCTGTTAATGGTCTTTTAACTGCATCTTGTCGAAGAAAAACGTGTGTACAGGTATACAAATCTTTGTATACCTGTACAGGTATACAAATCTTTGTATAAACATGCACGGTCCCGACGGTGATGTGATGCTGACACGGCCCGTAGTTGATGCATATCAGTTCGAAATTTTTCCTGAAAGAAGAATTCCCCCGGCTATCGAAGAGTTGTGGCATACACCATTTCCGCAGCTGAAGCATTGATGTCCTCCTTGTAAGCTACTTGCAATACTAGCAGCACCGTTGGTAAAGTTTCCACCCATCTAGATATTTCATGACACATTAGGGCTGCTTTGAATTACCTATGCTACCGCTCAATCCAACCATTAGAGGCTGGGTGATACGCCCTTGTGCAGATTTGTGATGGATCCATTAATTGGCTTAAAGCACGGAAGATCACCGATTCAAATTGGGATCCACGCCCGTTGTGATAATTTTCGGTGCACTAAAACGGCAAATCCAGTGCGTGTAAACGGCTGTGATGACATTGTCCACTAATATTTAAAAAAAAGGATTGCTTCGGGACATCTGGAGAATCTGTCGATGATGGTAACAAGATATCGTTGACTTTGACATGGTGTCACAGATCCCACTATATCCAAGTGAATATGTTTGAACCGACCATCTGCATCTGCGAATTGAAGAAAAGGATTTGAAACGTGTCGACTAATCTTCGCACGTTGGTATTGTTGACAAATTTTGGACCAGTAGCGAATGTTTTTAGCGATACTTGGCCAAACTTATTTTTGGCGTAATAGTTTTGCTATTGCTCGTGTATTGATGCATCCTGAATGTTTTTTATTGGATACCAATCAGAGCATGTGATAGCGTTACTATATGTAATGGACTGGTCCATGTACTTTTCGAGGGGGCGGCAACTCCCTTTTGAAATAAAAGAGTGAAATTCGGTTTTCGCCACTGCATACGAGGTGTGTTCAAAAAGTATCGCGAATTTTGAATTTTCGCGGGTTACGTATATTCGAATTTCGATTTTTTTGTGGCGTTATGTTGGTACTCATGTCTGTCACTTATGCCGACAAGCTCGGCCATTTTGAATGTTCACTTAATTGGTGATAGCTGCTTTACTTGCACGTGTTTTCAATCGGCCTCGATTTTTATTTATTCAAAAAAATGGATCAAAGAACGTGTATCAAATTTTGTGTGAAAAACGAAATTAAGTGCGCGGATGCATTCCGAATGTTGACTGTGGCATACGGAGAAGCTACCTTGGACCGAAGCAACGTTTATCGTTGGTACAAAATGTTTTTAGAAGGTCGAGAAGATGTGAACGACGAAGAGCGTGCCGGACGCCCGAGCACTTCAACAACAGACGAAAAAATTAATGAAGTGGAGAAAATGGTATTGGCCAATCGTCGAATCACCGTTAGAGAAGTTGCTGAGGACCTAAACATATCGATTGGCTCGTGCCATTCGATTTTTATCAACGATTTGGGCATGAGACGGGTCGCCGCGAAATTCGTACCAAAATTGCTCAATTGCGACCAAAAACAGCAACGCATGAACATTGCTAATGAGATGTTAAACTCTGTCCGCGACGAACCAAATTTGCTCCAGAGGGTCATAACTGGTGACGAATCGTGGGTTTATGGTTATGACGTGGAAACCAAAGCTCAATCATCTCAATGGAAGCTGCCGCATGAACCAAGACCGAAAAAAGCGCGCCAAGTTCGGTCGAATGTGAAAGTTTTGCTGACAGTTTTCTTCGATTGCAGGGGCGTGGTGCATCATGAGTTCTTGCCACAGGGAAGAACGGTCAATAGGGAATATTACCTGCAAGTTATGCGCAGTTTGCGCGAAGCAATCCGCCAGAAACGCCCGGATTTGTGGGAGAACAAAAATTGGCTTTTGCACTACGATAACGCCCCTGCTCACACATTGTTGCTTGTGCGCGACTTTTTGGCCAAAAACAACACACTAATGATGCCGCAGCCACCGTATTCCCCAGATCTGGCCCCCTGTGACTTTTTGTTGTTTCCTAAACTGAAGAGGCCCACGAAAGGACGACGTTACGCTACGCTTGACGAGATAAAGACGGCATCGAAGGAGGAGCTGAACAAGATTAAAAAAAATGATTTTTTGAAGTGCTTCGAAGATTGGAAAAACCGTTGGCACAAGTGTATAATATCACATGGGGATTAGTTTGAAGGGGACAAAATATATATTCATGAATAAATAAATAATTTTTGAAAAAAAAACAAAATTCGTGATATTTTTTGAACACACCTCGTATTTGTCGGGATGGAGTCGCTTCGCTTTATCGGCAACTGGTGGTCCCATTAGTGATGATGTGGAGCAGTACTAAATGAGCAGTTGATTTCACGAAACTCGCTGACGCGGTGAGTGTTGGGAATTCTCTTACAACGTTTTGAATTATTTCGTTATTCTTCACTATAGACAAACATATCCCATCTGATATCGTGTCGCTGCCGTCGTATACAACCGTGTCGTTCCATCGATAATTCTTTTATTTTCAATGTCAATTAAAAGATAATATTGTCTTAAAAAGTCCACACCGAGAATCGTTTGATTCTTAAAAAACCAAGGAAATGGGCGAGGTAACCGGAGTTCAAAATGGTGGTGGTTTCACATTTATTATGACGTCGATCATTCGCGAACCAGTCTTGAGATATGGAACAAATGGGTTCTGCGAGTCGTTAAGTGGTTCTTCACTGTTCATTTTTTGTATAATTGTCGAATAATTTGGCGTTGCCATTTAGCTTAGAGTCACCAATGTAGTGTTTGTCGTTGCCGACAATCTAAATATTAAGGGACAAAGGAAAGTGATTGAAGAAAAAAACCATTAAAAATACTTAACGAGTCTATTTCTATTAACATTTTACCAACGACTGACTAAGACTAATGTTAAATGGATCCTAAGCGATAGCAACGCTCTGCTGTCCATGTGGTGAGGTGGCGAGCTTAATCAGCTGTCACCTTGTTTGAAATTGCTGCCACTACAAATATGTAGAGACCACACAGCAACACCAGCACACCTAGTAAGCTGTAGCGGAGATTAAGCAGACAAAAAGACAAATCGACCCTTCTGAATCTGAATATTCAAGCGACCAGACGTCTTCATCAGCGTGAGTTGTATTTCTTAAATTTAATGGTTTTAATGTACATTTTGTGCGAAGTTAAATACACGTTGTTTGGGTAAGCCTTGCGTTTATATATCGCGCGTTATGCAGAAGACGCTACATAATTGATGACCTCTAGACAAACTCTTTACGCACGTGCTTCACATGAAAGAAGTTATGGCGGAAAGGCACACAACCGGCGTCATCGAAAACGATTTATTGTAAGCTCTGTGATTCCCTTGAGAGTGCCAACACCTATCACAGTCGAAGCTATAGTGAATGCTGAATTACCGGGGTTTTGGAAACTGCAACCAAAATTGTGGTTCTTAAGTTTCGAATCCCAAATCGTGGTCAATAAAGTGACAACCGACAACCAGTGATGCCGGTGATGGAAGAAATCTCTGATTTAGTGGATAAACCGCCATTCACCAAAAAATACCTCGCAATTAAATCTCACGATTTTTCAATTCTTCCAAAGGTCAGTTAACCCAAGCGTTATCGGAAGTCGAATTAGGAGACCTCAAACCCTCACAGCTCTGGCGAAAAATGAAAGTGCTTGTAGGCGAACGATTGGGAGAAGAGCTACGTGAAGTCTTGGCGTTAGTGTAAGTGGCAGGAGGAACAGCAACCAACTTCGAACCTGGCACAAGCCGCAAAACTAACATTGATAGTTGAAAGTCTCGAGTTAAGAACATCACGGCACACGACGCGTATAAGATCAAAGTCACGAAAACGTTAAAAATCAGCAGATCGACTTAGATAGAGCCCCGTGCAACTTTTTAAAACTGACAAAAAACTGAATTCCTCGTCGGCGACTCAAACGATTTGCGCCGACGATATAAATACGAGTACAAACCGCTTAATAGTACACGGTTGAAAGCTCAATTAATCTTTCCTTGTTGACACTGCTGCCAAAGTATCCGTCATACCACGTGAAAATGAAAAAGTGTTATCGGAATCTCAACTATTTTCTGTGAATAGAACTAAAATAAAAATGCTTGGAAAGAAAGTGTTAACGCTCAACCTCAGACTTAGAAGACAGTTTAAGTGGAAATTTTATGTTGCAAAAATAACAAGGCTAGTTTTAGGCGCGGATTTCCTAAAACAGTTCGGGTTACTTGTGGACATTTTGCATGAAAAACTTGCCGATATGAAAACCAAGCTAAACGTAGACGCGTTAAATTTCAATGGCAATTATTTGCGTATTTTTGCCGTATATTCAGCCAGAAAATTCCACCAGATTTTGAGCGACTTTCTCGAATTAACAGCGTAAGTTTGTTTGCAAAGTGACATGAAACACAAGGTATTCCATCAGATGCTGACCAAAAGCCCGCCCATCCAAGAACGCCCTAGATGATTACCGCCGGACAAGTATAAAATTGCAAAGACAAACTTTGAATTTATGATGGAGAAAGGTATTTGCAAACCGTTGAGTAGTCCTTGGGTAAGCCCCCTACTCCTCAAACAAAAGAAAAAAATTAAATGACGTCCATGCGGTGATTACAGATGTCTCAACGCCGTGACTATTCCAGACAGCTACCCAGTGCTACACATATGCGATATAACTCTGCACTTAGCAGGCAAGTCAATATTCTCAACACTTGATCTTGCGAAAGCCTACCGTCAAGTATCAAAAACAGAAGTCACAACACCATTCAGACTCTTCAAATTTCCCGTGATGACATTTGGACTTCAAAATGCCGCGCAAACATTTCAACGGCTACTGGATTCTGTACTCCGGGGAGTTAATTTCGTTTTCGTTTACTTAGACGATATCCTCATCGCATCATCTACAATCAATGAGCACGAAAACCATCTCAAACAAGTATTTCAACGTTTAGAAGCCAACACACTAAAGCTCAATCTAGACAAATGTGAATTCGGACAACCCGGAATAGAATACTTGGGACACTAGATCACCTTGGCTGGGATTGAACCATTAACGCAAAAATTCAATGTCATATTGAATTACAAGTCAATGTCATATTGAACTTCAAGCCTAGGAGTCCTAAATTATTACAGAAGATTCTTCAAAAATGCAGCATCCACGCTAAATAATTATCTTAAGGAAATCCAAGAAAAAAACGACAAAAGAAAGGTGAATTGCACTAACTAGGCGATTCAGGCATTTGAAGCAAGCAAGGAAATTATTGCTAAGGCAACGAAACTTGCACATCCCATTTCAGAAGCCTCATTGGTACTTGCAACGGACGCTTCAGACATCGCAGCAGGAGTGATACTGGAACAATTCTCCGATGGGTATTGGCAGCCGTTACTTTTATTTCACGTAAATTTAGCCCCCCAAATAGAAATATAGTGCATATGACCGCGAATTGCTGGCACTTTACATGGCGGTTAAGCACTTCAAATACTTCCTGGAAGGCCGAAAATTCATGATACGAACAGATCACAAACCATTGACGTTTGCGTTTTATCAAAAGACGGACAAAGCATTTTCTCGCCAATGCAGTCAACTGCAATTCACGTTAGGGTGAGCAAAACACAGTTGCAGACGCACTGTCGAAAATCGAGACAATCACGATGCCACCAGCGATAGATCTTGGCGAACTTGTCAGAAAAGAAGAAGAAGATGCAGAGTTAAACTGCTACTAAGCTGAAATTCATCATTATGACTAACCACAAGCAGGCCCATCGAAGGAATCCCTTTACTGCGATACATCGACAGAAACAATCCAACCGTACAGCTCTAAGTGACTGAGACAGAATATATTTAACATGTTTCACCAGCCAGCACATCCAGGAGGAAGAGCTACCAGCAAGCAAATTTAACCGAAGTAAACTTGGCTGGGAATCGACAAAGATATCGCTAACTGGGTGAAATCTTGCATACAGTGCCAGCGATCTAAAATCAATCGTCACACGAAAAGTGTATCGCGTTAATTCACGCAAAAAGCGGACGTTTTGAACATGTCCATATAGACATTGTGGGGCAACTACCATCATGCAAGGAGCAACTGTAATTACTCACGATAATCGATCAATTCACCCGGTGGCCGATGGTAGCACCCTTCAGCGACATCACAGCGGACAAAGTAGCAACTGCTTTCTACCCGCGCTGAATTTCACGTTTTGGTTCATCTGTAACAGTAACAACTGATCAGGGATCTCATTTTGAAGCCGCACAGTTTCGAGCCTTGTTTCAACTCACTGGATGCAACCGCACTCGCACGTCACTGTATCATCCTGCCGCAAATTGAATGGAAGAGAGATGGCACAGAACATTACAGGCCACTATCGAATGTCACGAAACCCAGCGATAATCCGAAGTCTTACCAACCATATTATTGGGACTAAGAACTGCCGTCAAATCGGATTTTGGATTTTCCCCAGCAGAGATGGTATATAGCGTAACCCTACGATTGCCAGGAGAATTCTTTTTTGATGAGAATGCTGGCGTGGTGCCTCAAATTTCCATCGAAAAGTTCAGAGAAGGTATGCAGCAGATTATAACCTCGTCAGTCGTAGTTCATTTTTAAGGACTTGCATACGAGGCACGTCCAGAAAGTAAGTGTACTGGTACACTCACAGTTGTAGGGAATACTTTTTCGACATGTTGGCAGCACTGACGCGTAGCCTGACCCCTCCCCTTAAAAACGAGACCAATTCGAGGTTAGTGTGTTGAAAACTCTTGACGCAGTAGCATCTCTCGCGAAAAATGTCGATCGTATCTCCCGCCAAGTGCGAAATACGCGCCGTCATTCGCTAGCTCGTTGCGAAGGGAAAAGCTCCGGTTTAATGTTATAATGAGGTGAAAAGTGTTTACGGTAATAAAGCTATGAATCGTACGAGTGTATACAAGTGGTGTTGCGAGTTTAAAAATGGTCGTACTTCCGTGCATGACGATCAGAGGAGCGGAAGACCTTCAATTGTGACTGATGAGCTTTTGGAAAAAATCGAGATTGCGGTCCGTGACGATCGCAGATTGACGTTAGATGAACTTTCTGCGATATTTCCGCAAATCTCCAGATCCCTGATACACGAAACAATCGCAGAAACTCTCGGTTGTCGGAAATTGTCTGCAAGGAGGGTCCCAAGACAGCTGACAGAACAGCACAAGTTGAATCGAGTGCAGAGCTCCAAAGAGGTTTTGGAACGCTGACGCTGAACCCTGACTTGGCCCCTTCAGATTTCCAGCTCTTCACTTCCCTTAAGGTGCACATGGGTGGGAACAAGTTTTCAACGGACGAGGAGGTGAAGGGGAGGTGGAGAAGTGGGCGAAAGAGCTGGTGGGAGACTTCTTCGAGGCAGCCATCAAAAAATTGATCCCGCGGCTCACCACTTGCATCAAGAGGGATGGTGACTACGTCGAAAAATAACTTACATATGTACAAGTGTAACCAAGTATGTTTTTGTTTAATTAAATTTTTTTAAACCCTACATAAATTGAGTACACTTAATTTCTGGACGTGCCTCGTACTTGCACGCACGTATTCTTACGCGACGACAAACCGAAAAAATCTATATAACCCTCTTACTCGGGACCTCACCAAGTAATCGGCAGAATTAGTGACAATGTTTTCATCATTTCTACCTAAAGAATGTAGAATATCAACAATTCTACGTCTAGCACTCGTTGCGTGTAGACGTGTTTTTAACCGCTCCTGTCATTAATTTTAAAAATTAATTAATTTTTCACAAAAGTCAGTTTCAAACAATTGAATTAATTTTGTACGAGTCAGTCAAAAGCAAGTTTTGATTTTATTGGGGAAGAATTAATCGTCGAAGGCATCGACCAACCATACCAATAAATCAAGAAACGCAACAAACCAAAGACAACTCGGGACTGCTGTATGGAGGAGCCCGACGGCTTCCCTCCTTTGGGGGGCCCCGGGGAGAGTGACGGTGTGAAATTGGCAAGTGTCAACAAGCGGAGACACACGAGCACCCAGGATACCGCAGATGCCGGTCGCAAAACACAAGTGCTCGAGGATAGACAGGAAGTGTGCCGCCTTCGAAGTGAAATCGAAGAGCTAAAGGCAAGAATTCAAACGTATGAAGAAATGTTCAAGACGGCAAAACAAGTTCAAGAGAGTGGTCCGATACGAAAAATCGAAAAACAGAAGAAAGCTGCAACTCCAATAATAACTGAAGAGGTATTAAGTGCTGGTGGCACGAACGAAAGCCAGAACTACTTTGCGGCGCTGGATGGACTCCAGCAGGACATGGAGGTAGACGAAGGTAACAAAGACGATAATTTTATCTTATATTTAAAAAATAAAAATAATGAAAGTAGAAATAGGGAGAAGAAACCAGCCCGTAGTTCTGCTGGTCCTCCTCAAAAAGTAGCCAAGAATACCGAGAAAATTCCGCCGATTAATGTCTTCGGGCAAAGCGGAAAAGACATGGTTCGGCTGTTGGCAGCCGAAAACAAATTGACAAATTTCGAAATCAAACGAATAAATTCTGAGAAGCTGTCAATTAGAACGAAATCAATGGTTGATTTCAAATCAGCGAAAGATGCTTTGAATTCTGGGGAGGTTCCGCACTTCACCTATACCCCCAAGAGCGAGAAGAACCAGACGTTCTTGCTGAAGGGCTTGGACTGCGGAGAAGATACCGTCGATCTTCTTCGGGTTCTCAAGGAAACGGCGCCACAAATCGAGTTTATCTCAGTGAAAACATTCGCAACAAGAAGGTCGACGGTAGAAAAAAAAAACTTACCACTTTATTTGGTGCAAATAACAAATAAGAGCAGTCCAAGCGCTCTTCAGCAAATCAGGTATTTAAATTTTCGAGTGGTGAGGTGGGAACGCCTTCAGAAGCGAGAAATCAACCAGTGCTATCGCTGCCAACGATTTGGGCATTCGGCTACCAACTGCGCCATGCATTACCGATGCGTTAAATGCAAAGACGTGCATGCTCCCGGTGAGTGCAAATTGGCTCAGACGGAGCCAAAAGAGAAGTTATATTGTGTGAACTGCGGTGTTTTTGGTCACCCGGCATCATATTCAGGATGCTCCCGATATCAGGATGCAAGATTGAAATCTGCCCCAAAACAAACACAAATACACCGCAGTGTCTTAGCTCCGAACTTCGTCAAGCCCGGAGTATCATTTGCACTCGCCGCTAGAGGACCAGCAGAAAATGCGGAAAATAGGGTAAATAATGTAAGTGGCAATAATGAGCTGCTTCTCAAAATTTATCAACAATTAAATTCCTTATCAGAGCGAATCGATAAACAAGATTCGAAAATTAACATTGTTTTTCAGCGTTTAGGACTTTCAAATGGCTCAAAATAAGTTGTCATCCAGCCACATTCCCACGGATAGGATTCGTCTCATCTCGATCAACGTCAACTCCATTGTTACTTTACATCGGCGTGATTATCTCCTTGAATTCATTGCCAGACAAAAGCCTGACATCCTGCTTCTAACCGAAACCCACCTCAATTCATGGCACTCCATGACATTCAAGGATTTTGAATTCGTAAGAAACGATAGGGTAATAGGTGATGGGGGAAGTGGCACCGGGATATTGGTACGAAGACCCTATTGTTTCCAAAATATTGAAAAAGTCGAATTCAAAAGCTTTGAATCTCTTGAAGTGTCCGTTATCAAAATCTCACTGCCAGGTGGGGATAACCTCTTCGTTATCTCTGCCTATGCAACTGGTGGAACTGTTCTCAAGATCAAGGAGGAACTCAATTCCTTGTTCGAAATACTCGAATTGAACAGGCTGCATAACTATTATATTCTTGCTGGTGACCTGAACGCCAAGCATACATCATGGCTGAACGCCAACAATAATCCAAGAGGTGTATTCCTGAAATCGTGGATAACAGAGAACCAAATTGAATACAGGTGCGATCTTTATGGGTCGGAGTTCCCAACATACCCTAGGACAAATTCATATTTGGACCTTTGCATTGCTGACGCAAGACTCGAATTCAACTTTAATAGTCCTCAACGGAAACTGCAGGTGCTTCCTTATGATAGCGACCATAACGCAATCGTAATGGAAATCAATCATCACAGGGATGATTTCTTCCTCATTCCAGTTCAACATGAAAATCATCGGTTGAATTTCAAAAAAACAGACTGGGGAAAGTTTCAAAAGAAGTTTAATCGGGAGTACCAGAAGCAATGTCCCCCTTCTGATGGCGGCAACTCTTGCTCAATGGTTCCTAATGACAGAAATCTAACTAACGATGAAATAGATGTCTATTTGTCGAAGTTAGAGAAGATGACGTTGGAAACGATTGTGAAAGTAGTTCCCAAGATTAAACATCGAAACAATATGGAAGGATATGAAACACCAACCATCGCAAGGTTGAAAAGATTGAAAAGCCTCCTTCTCACACGCGTTAACAATATTTATCGACGATTTTTGGACTACAACCATCCCTCGTTGTCTTTGTTGAAATTACATCTGAAGAATGTCCGGAACTTAATCCGGTCATACTTCAGGAGTGAGGTCAGCAATCAATGGGCGGAAAAATTGAGGGGTATTAGCCCACAGGACCCAGATGGCGTGTTCGCGAAAGTGAATAGCATATTCCGCAAGAAGTCTCGAGTGAAGGTATCGAATCTTGAAGTCACTAGTGATGAGATAAATCTTCTCGATAGGGCTGGTATCGAAATTGATAGTACGACTCCGGACAGAAATGGAAACAGGATTATTTGTGAAGGATTGGATAAACTTGCCCTGATTGGAACACATTTTGAATTGGTTCATCTACCAAACCCTGAGAGAGGGAACGAAATTTTTTCAGAGGTCGTTGAAGCAAAAGTTTCCGACTTCAAATCAAGCCTGAACGGCCAATCAATTCTTCATTTCAATGAAACATTAACATCTGACCTCATACCGAGCTTGAATCTAATTGATTATTTTGTCAGCTATGAAGACTTGTGTTTCATATTTCGCAAGATAAACAACAAGAAATCATGTGGTAATGATGGTATTCCAAATGTAGTTCTCCGACATTTGCCTGAGGTTGCTATTAGGAACTATTGCATATTGTTCAACAACATATTGAGCAATTCATATTTCCCAAATGAGTGGAAAAAGGCTAAGGTATTTCCGATCTTGAAGAAAGGAAAAGAATCTTCATGCCCGAAAAGCTATCGCCCAATCAGCTTGCTGCCTAACATCAGCAAGGTGTTTGAAGTGATACTCAACAGAGCATTAAACGCCCACATTGAGGAAAATGAGTTGATGCCGAATTGCCAATTTGGTTTTCGTGCCAGGCATTCGACCACACATGCAATAACGAAAGTAACCTCAGACATCTGTTGGAAACTAAATGATAGACAATGTGTTGGAGCATGTCTCATTGATATGGAGAAAGCCTTTGATACGGTATGGTTAGATGGACTTATTTTTAAACTTCTTCAGGACAAGTTCCCCAGACACCTTGTCGCCATGATGTGTAATATGTTATACGGGAAATCGTTTGTTGTAACCGATGGAAATCTGACAACAATGCGCGAGTTCAAGGTCTTGAATGGTCTACAGCAGGGAACAGTTACTGCGCCTCTGCTCTTCTCAATCTTTATTCGCAAGCTATTGAACGGCTTTGATTTTAACGTCTCGCCAAAGCGATCATTGGTAGCGTTTGCTGATGATCTGATCATCTACACGGCTGACCGAAAAGCTACAATAGTTCAGAGCAATCTCCAAAAAATGTTCAATGATGTACAGCTGTACACTGACAATTGGCGAATGAAAATCAATGCGCAGAAGTGTGAAACAATCTTGTTTCGGACAACGCTGCAGGGGGTCAGTCAAGACCTGAAACGTAATTGGAAAGATTTCCACATCATGGCTGGCGAGGGTAGTTCAGAACGAATTCCACATAAATCCTGTGTTCGATACCTCGGTGTTTATCTCGATCAGTATCTGTACTATACTGAACATGTGAAAATCATGCTCAGTAAAGCACTTAAAGTAGTCATGGCCCTTCGAAAACTCTTTCATTCCAGATACATTGATCAAAAGGTCAAAATTATCTGTTACAAGACACTGGTTAGACCAGTTTTGACCTATGGATGTCAGATCTGGTACAACCAGAGTGCTAGTACTATGGAAAAATTAAGAGTTTTCGAAAGGAAATGTCTTCGTGCATGTACTGGTTTGTACAGAAAGCCTGAGACGGATTGGAAACATTATATATCGAATAGAAGAATTTATCAAACTGCTGAAGTGACTAGAGTCGATATCTTCATATTGAAGCTTCTTCGGAATCATATCGCAAGATCTGTGACTGTGAGTGAAAACCCTTGGATTTCACAGCCGTTCCACCCTACAGACGGGTATATAGCGACTTGCCTCGCTACTGGCTTCACTCCTCCAGAAGCATTCGTGTATTTGGACATGAATGGATATGTTTTTGATTCTGACGGCGTCCCAGTCATATATCACATATATCGACGGGCCACCGATAAGAAGATAAAATATCCTCCGAATTTGAGTTCACGAGACCAACAGTTCCAATGGAGATACTCATTTGCTAGATTCGTTGAAGCTGATCGAGTTGAGACGGCGCAATCCAGGTATTGGTGGCTGAATGACAATGTCTAAATTTTTCGTGTTTGTTTTCAGTTTTGGTGTTTTTCGTTATTTAGTTTTTGAGTTTCAGCTCATTATTGCTACATTTAGTATTGTTATATATTTTTGTTAAAATCAGGTATAGGTTAGGTATATGTAATGTTTACTATATTCCGTTACAGATAAGATTAAACACTTAGGTTAGGAACATTGTTATAGTATTTTTAGTATAAGATAAAGTTTTTTTGATTGTGTTTTATTAGAAATAAGTTACAACATATTAGGTGTAGGATCAAAGTTTCACTGTTGTGTATTAATTATAAATAATTTTTGGATAGTGTTGGTTGGTTTTTCTCCTTTTTCCAATTGAATTGTAAAAATATGTAATAATCGTAATTAATTGCATTTGCTATAGTTTTTTTTTTTGATGAAATGAGTTTATGATAACGTACAAATTTAGAGAGCCATTTGGGCCATTAAGTTTTGTGATTGTTATTATTTGGAATTTGCTTTATATTCTTTTAAAATTTATAACGATGAGTATTAAATAAAGCGCTTTTGACTTTGACTTTGACTTTGTAGAATATCAACGGAAAGGCTGAAACTGCGTACACAACACGAAATGACGAGGACATATCAAGTTCAGCTTAACCTGCCATTAAAACTTACGCTGGTACACGGGAGAAAATTCGATTCACGACAAATTAGCAAATGTCAAAATATCAGCTTTAAGCAAATACTCACACATTTGGAGGGGGATCCTGTAGGGACCACATAGCGACGCCAGCGCACTTAGTAAGCTGTAGCGGAGATTAAGCAGACACGAAAACAAATCGACACTTCTCGATCCGAATGTTCAAGCAACCAGTACGTGGCCAAAAAACTATTTACAGGTAAAAAAACGTGAATTAGAGAATGGTTTAATTGCATTTCAGACTCTGTTAGTTTGGACCGTGATGGAAAAACACGTCGGCGAAAAAAAGTATATTTATACAAGAGGCCAATCTTACTGACCTTTGGAATTTAGATATACTGGGGATTGAGGACCCTATAGAGAAAAAGAGTCGTCATTTTCAAGAGTGTTGAGCGGGAGAGTTTGTAATGGAATCTGCTAAAATTAACACTGAGGGGCGTTACGAAGTGCCATTGCCTTTTTTAGAAACCATTCTGATTAACCGAACAATTAAAGTGTCTCCTATACACGTTCAAATAAGCTAGTTGGCAAACTGAAAAAACTAAATATATTTAGCTCGTACGATAAAGTTTTTCATGAATGGGAACATGAAGGAATCATCGAAAGAATACCTTATGATGATGATTCAAAACATTGTCACTATCTACCACATCGTCCGGTAGTAAAGCCACATGCAAAAACGCATTTCCGACCCGTATTTGATGCCTCCGTGAAAGAAAAGGGATTTCCGTCGTTGAACCAATGCTTAGAAAAGGGTCCTAATTTTATTGAAATCGTTCCCTCCATATTTAATCGTTTTCGCGAGTCTGAAGTGGGGGTAGCTGCTGACATAAGAAAAGCATTCTTGCAAATATTGATACCTAAGGAACACAGAGATTTCCTACGTTTTCTTTGGCACGAAAATGGAAAACTCGTAGTTTTTAGACACTGTCGACTAGTGTTTAGTTTGATATGCAGTCCTTTTCTTTTAGCAGCGATAATTTCACTTTTACGATACCAAGCTTTGAGAGTAGCAGAAGAAAGCAGCAATTGCAAATGGTCGAAGGAAACTGTTGCAAAACTAGAAGAGCCTTTTTACGTAGATAACGTTGTAACTAGCGTGAGTTCAATGAATAAAATGAACAAATTTCTGAGTAAGGTTAAATCGATTATGACCCGTGGAGGCTTCGATCTACGTGGCTGGGAATACTCTGGTGATGACTTAGACAATAGAAGAACTCTTGTTCTTGGTATTTTGTGGGATAAGGATAGCGATAGTTTTTCAATAAACCCTGATGTTTGAGGGTTGAACATGATTTCACAGAAATTATTACAAAACGAGTTATATTGTCGATTGCAAATCGTATTTATGATCCCATACGTTTTTCATGCACTGTATTTTTGATGCCTAAATTGATGTTAAGGAAGCTGTGGGATGATAAAAAGGCTTGCGATGCTGTGATTGATCGCAAAAATAATGAAATCTTTAGACAATGGATGTTAGAGTGAAAAGCATAGAAATTCCTCGTAAACTAGGCTCGGGAGAACTTGAAATACATGTTTTTTTCGGATGCAAGTGGCATTGCCTATGCAGCAGTTGTTTTTGCGCGTGTAGTTCAGGACGGAGGTCTGGTAGACATACAGCTTTTACGTTCGCCTAAAGGAGCCACCATTCCAAGTTTGGAACTAATGGCAGCATCTATTGCTGCACAAGTAACTAGCTTAGTTACAAGTCCATAACGCGTAATCAATTGTATTTCGTATTGGTCCGACTCGAGCACAGTACTAGCGTGGATTAATCGAGATCTGCAGTGGGGAACATTCGTACATAATCACGTTAAAGAAATAAGATCTTTGAGCAAAAAGAATTCGTGGAACTTTATTCCTGGTAAAATGAATCCTGCAGACCTCCCTTCACGAGGCTGCAATCCAAAGCAGTTAGTAGAGTCTCGGTGGTGGCTTGGTCCGCAATGGTTATATGAGCCTGAGTCAACTTGGCCATCAGAGCAGGGTGAGGTCGACGAAGAAAAAATATCAGCTGAGATAAAACGATCGACTTTGACACAAATGATCAACACTGATAGTAACTTCAGTACAGCTAAATTTTTCTCGAGCGACTCAAAAATCGTTTTTTTTTAGTCTTGATACAACGATTTTTTTTATAGATGTCGGCAATCTCACAGAAAAATTACAAAGAATGAGCTTTGTACACCCAGGGATTTAAAGGTAGGGATAACTTTCAAAGAGCTTCGAACTGCTGAGACAAAATTTTTGCTTTTTTTATAGCAACAAATGTTTGAAAATTCAAATAAATTATCATCATTGAAAGTCATGATAAATCCTGATGGGCTCAAAGTTGTAAAAACTAGGATTCTTAATAGAAAGGATGACATCAATTCTTTGTCTCCAATTATAATGGGTGGGAAGCATGAAATAGCCTTTTTGCTAGTAAGGAAGACTCTAGAAAAATAACGCCATGTAGGAACGCAAATAATTATGAATAATATACGCGAGAAATTTTAGGATCATCGGACTTCGTAATGTTGCAAAGCAGGTTGTGGCTAAATGTGTCATTTGCAAAGAACAAGAATCGAAAAATTTGCAATGTGAAACTCTACCTTTGCCTTTGGATCGTGTCCGAGATGCGAAAGTCTTTGAAGTGACCGGTATCGATTTGTCCGGCCCGGTTTATTTCCGTGGGGGAAGGAAGGGTTGGACCTGCTTGTTCACGTATGCTGTATATCGGGCTGTTCATTTAGAACTATTATCATCATTATCACCTGAGACCTTTTTGGAAAGGTTACGCAGATTTATAGATAGGAGAGGTAGGTCTAGCACAGTCTTCACAGACAACGCGACCAATTTTTCTGGTGCAAACAATTCCTTCATAGCATTAGATTGGGATAAAATCACGAAGCATAGTTCTGTGGCTCAGATAGAATGGCACTTCCATCCTCCTTCGGCAGCCTGGTGGGGTGGCTGGTGGGAGCGGCTGATGGGAGTTTTAAAATCAATTTTACACAAAACTCTCGGTAAAACGAGTCTGTCATACGAGACGCTAAATACCGTTTTATGTGATATAGAAGCTATTGTAAACTCTCAACTTCTGACATATATCTCAGAAGACATTGATGATCTTAAGCCACTTTCTCCTTCGTGTTTCCTTCAAGAAATACAGGAGGTTGGTACTCCCGACATTGATATGTTTTATCGTTAAAAAACTGAACAAAAAATTCAAACATATTTAGGAGACTCTTGACGCCCTTCGTAAAACATTTCGAAAGGAATATCTAGGGCGATTAATTTCAAAAAGTTCTAAAAACGAAACTAGGAAAATACATGTCGGCGATTTAGTTTTAATTGGGGATCATAACCATAAACGCAAAGATTGGCCTCTTGCTCGAATCATTGATTTAATCATAGGTGAAGACGGTAACGTTAGAGTTTTCATAGTGAAAATGCAGAATAGTTTGCTTAAACGTCCTATACAACGAAATTACCTTCTCGAAATTGCACAAGAGCAGCTAGTAGTTAATGAATCTTTGAATCAAAAGGCTAAAGTTATAAAATTGCGTAATTGTGAGACTAATGAATCTAAAATGAAAAGTAAACAATCCGCTGAGAAAAATCTTTTAACAGAAAACGTTCAACCGAAATTTAAAATATTTAAAATAAACACCTTAATTAATAAAGCTCTCAGTATTTATTTCTCCTAAACCAGATACTATTGAAGGTAACATGACGGTCGTTTTCATTCATGAAAGCCGCACCAAACAGTAATTTTTTGCGGATGCAACAGTGTCTAAAGAAGCACATGTGGGTTTGTTGCTGACCAATGACGCATATTTTGTTTATTAACAAAGCTATTGAGCCAGAAATGAGAAGATGATTTTTCGACGAAATTCTTCATTTTCTTCATGCTTTGCCAGAGCACAATTGAAGAAGTTTCGGCTCTTCGAATGTTCCAGTGGCTTTCGTTCTTGAGTCAATTTGGTCTTGTAACCATGTAGTCCCAATTCTTGGGAACGACGTGGAATCGACTGATTTGACCATAGCGCACACAGCCTGTCAGGTGGGACGATTATTGAGACCGAAAATTGGAGTAAGCGCTCTTAAAGTGCGACCACCTACTCAGAATTTCTGTAGTAATTTTTTAATTATTTCCAAACGTTGCTGGTTCGTGAACTTTACCATGATAAAACTGTTGGCTTTAACTAACGTTTTGACACTGGCAGTTTATTAAAAAAGTTTCAGGGTGCGTTCGTATAAAGATGCAAATTTGTTATGTCCCTAATGGAAAACCCTATACATTGTAGACATGAGTTTATATGGAAATAAATTCAATTTCAGTACAAATTCGAAAGCAAATTAATTAATGAAAAATTTAAATGAAAAGATGAGATATCAAGTACAGAACATCTTATCCATTTTAACAGGGCACATACTATCAGTACAACAATATATTAAGCTAATAGATCTTCTTGTCTGATTTTCAAACGATTCCGGGAAGGAGCGGAAACCAGAACAAACACGAGTTACGAATTTCATTCATTATTCCGAAAAACTTTTAATTGATATCAGTAATGAATGCGCACGTTTATCATTTTATATACCTGTGTATACGAATTAAGCATAGAACATCCTTGCAACTAAACAATGTGGAATCGGTCAATTCTAGATATTACATCAAAAGTTTCCTCCAGCTTTCTCCCTTGCCATTCAACTTCTCGGCAATCTTCTGAATTAGACAGCACCGTTCGCAGTTGGTTTTAATTTATCATCGGTAGAAGGGAGTCATCATTAAAGTGAAAAGTTTGAGATATTGTTTTTCTAATTGTTAACAGATAATTGGCACAAGGCTCTTGATGTTGTGTAAGTAAACTGGTGGCATCTGATGAGAGCCTGGCAGGCAATGATTAATTCTATTCATCTGGTGCAGTGGAAGGAAACTTGGAAAATTCTTTATAATATTTTGTGAACTATTTTTTGTATAACTGCCGAAAAGATCCACTTTAAGTTCTAAGAAGCAGTTTGCCTTACTTCAGCAGTATGGCCTTCTGGGAATTGTTCGTTGTAGGAATTTATCTTCTTAACATAATACTCACTTGTACCATAACATTTGTTAGAATTTATTTGGGTATGTATTTGCTTAAGAAGACACTGTCAATATGTCATGGCATGTCAACGACTATTCGAGGCCAAGGCCTTTAGCGTTTTTTCAAAGTTTATGTAAATACCAATTAGAATACATTTTGTGTGTAATTTTTCAATGAATTCGATTCCCACTCTATTTATCAAGTCATTGCGTGACACAAAGAAGAAAAATGAAGAAAACGAAAAGGTTAAAGAGCAGGTGGTATCTTAATAAAAAAACGCATTATCGTGCTACGTGCTACCGATCGACAAATAGATTATTAAAGTATCTTTATAAATTATTTGGTTTCAGAATTAAAACGAAAATTTGGAGCAAGAAGTGTATGGCAATGATGTTCTTACATCTAAAAGATATAGTATATAATATTTATATGAAAGTGTTTCGTCTGGTTCAATTTCTTTTTCATACTATAAATCATGTTAAATAAAATATCTAAAAAATAAACTACACGTATATTGTAGCAAATCGTATTAATTTGCCTAGTATTTATGACAACAAAATTAAACAAAATTTTGAAACTGAAACATGAACGATAACACAATAGAAATGATGAAGTTAAAAGTAAATTAATTTCTAAATTAAAATCTAATAAAGAAAATAAAAAATGAACTGAACCGTTCGACTCACTCACGACTCACAGTTCGTTTCGTCACTATCGTCCTTCGGCCCGCAATTTTTGACGCCGTCACAACGCAATTTATCTGCTATGCAATAGCCACTAGCGCATTCGAAATGATACGTTGATTCACATAGCGCTGACATGGAAGATGGTGGTCCTGGACCAGAATCTTGGATCTCAGTCCAAACAATACGGAAGCCCTGTAATAAGAATGAGTAGGAAGAAAATTGAAGATGAGTTTTTATGATTTTTAAGAAACTATTTACAATTTTAATTGTTTTCTGCTTAAATATGACGAAACTCATAAGGGGTTTTATTTTCAATACAACATCATTGCTTACCTGTGCACCGATAGTTTTATCAGTGGTTATAAAACTTATTCTAACCGATTGTCCTTGCGATATATAATGCCAATCTTCAGCGTTTTTCTCTCCGCATAATTCGAATGGTGGCGTTTCAGATTCCAGATTGGTCCACAGGCGAAGAACCGCCGCTGCGCATCCACGACCTTTTTAATGAAAATTATATTAATAACGATTAAAAAATAGAATTTATTACAAATTCACCATACCTGGCGGATCACCTTCGACCGAGAAAAATTCAAAATTAATTGAAATTTTATATCCAGAACGGGCTGTTATGTACCAATTGCATGCACTCGATGCCATATTTTTTGCGGGACCCTTATAATTAGCTGGGTAGTTTGGTGACGTTATGATACCTGAGTCTTGACCCGAAAAATTACCACCACATTCACCAAATTCGTTTTTAATTGTTTCAAAAATATAACGCGCTTTAAAGCCACTTGCAACGCTTTCTTGGTCGGTATGCAATGAGATTCGGATTCCAATAGCTCCTTTGGGGCTCTCGACTGGACCAGGAGCTGTTAATCCGCAATACCGGCCGAGAAATCGATCTGGACCATCACTATATGTAATAAAGATTTCCAGCCAATCTTCAAAGCAAACGGATGCTCTGTAAAAGACAAGTAGAGAGAGAGATGATGTTTATTTTTTACCGTCGTTGTGTGTGGACGTGTTTCCCATTCACTCCGTTAAAATTATGCTCACTTTATCAAGACCTTATTAAGTATTTAGCCATTAAATGTATACAAGGTGTTTTTACAACCACAGCGCGCGTTTTGTTTTTATTCATGACCTACTTACTAAAGTGCTGTATTTTATTCTTTAAAATTAAAAATTATCTCAGTGCGTGAACTATTATAAAAACGTAGAACTCATATAAAACGACTCACGTTTTAATTTGCGGAAAGTAATTTTAGGTAAATTTCTCGAGAGAAATTTACATATTGCGGAGAATATCAGATATATGTATACGAGTATATGTATATATGTATATAAGTATATATATATATATATATATATATATATATATATATATATATATATATACATATATATTTATATATATATATATATATATATATATATATATATATATATATATATATAAATATATATATATGGGATATAACGAAATTAGTGACCACGCTAGAGGTTGCAAATTTGCTCCGATCTTCACCAAATTTTCAGGAAAGGTGTATTGAGTAAATACCTCGGTTAAGTTCGTGAACGAGCTATCTCGGCCGGGCAAAAACAAAATGGCGGCCATTTTAGACCAAAAATCGTGATTTCTGTTTTGACCAAAGTGTAGCCCCGATTTGGAAGAAATTTGGTACAAATGTTCACTGATGTATGTAATGAATCCCACTAAATCCAAAGTTGGTACGGCTGAAACAAAATGGCGGTGGTATTTAAGGAATCTCGTAAAAAAACTGGAGGTCAGGTCGCAAAAAGTAAAATGGCGGCCAGTTGAAGCCCAAAACTTCAAAGGCTTCTAAAAGTCGCAATTTTGATTCGACATGTATGAAACTTGGTTTCAAGATAGACATAACTTAGATCTACAGACCTTGATATTTTGCTGATCATGCATGTGCAAATTCCAAAATGGCGGCGGTTTAAATATGGGTTTTTTTTCAGGCTGTTGTGGCCTCTAGCGGTCACATTTTCCAGCAGATTTTGATGAAACTTCAGGTAGTGCATCTCTTTACTGTCTTCTTGTATTATTCCAAAAATTATTCAAATTGAATGAAAAATAAAAAAAAGCCGAAAATTTAAAACCTAATATTTTTAGTTGCCATTTTCACTAAAAATTGAATAATTTTGCCCTGTTTAGAGTGAAACTCTGGTTTGAACGAGATTTGCCGCATTAATTGATGAGGTCCTAGCATACAAAGATTTAAAATAATTCAAAATCAAAAGCATGCATTCAAAATGGCGGCCCCCAAAGGTCAGGAACAAGCGCAATTCGCTATTTTAGTAGCAACTGAAATAATGAATTTTTTTCATGGAAACGTTTTAAATGACTTATCTCCAACGTATTTATAAATCAGAATATTTTTGAAAAATTGTAAAATATTTTCAACAATCCCCTTAAAAATTATAAAATCGCGACATTTGTACGTCTGTCCGTCCGTTTGTTCGTGCGTCACAACAAGTTTTCTCGCAAACCACATAAGCTAGAATGAGGAAATTTTCTACGTAGGTCAAAAGTGGTGCCTCTCGAAATTTCCAGTGCAAGAAAATATTTTAAAGTGTTTAAGGGGGGCCTCCCCATGCAGGGGGGCGACTTAATTTTTTTAAATTTATTTTGCCCTCTAGCAGCCAAGTTTCTCAACAGATTCCAATGAAATTTGAAATTATAAGTTATTAAAGCAAGTTAATTTAACCTGCGAAAACATTATGCAAATCGGATGACAAATGAAAAAGTCGAAAATTTACAGCTTAATATTTTTAGCAGCCGTTTTCAATAAAAATTCAAAATGACGGCCCCTGATGGTTCAGAAAAGAATTGAAAATATTTATATTAATAGCAACGCAAGTGCTGTTTAAACTTTAATGGAAATCTTTTGAAATTATCTATTTGAGCTATTTAAGCCGACAAGTTATCACCTTCGTGTGGTAACCACTGTGAAATGTATAAACAGCAAATGTGAGAAGGACAACACCTGTATTTATATGTTTATAACAATTTATTATCTGTCGATTTCAATATGTGATCCATAAATGTACAACTCAATTGAATGAGCAAAATATTTGCGCCACTATAAAGGGTCTTTAAATATAGGGTTATCCATTTTACGCTTGGGGAAGTAAAGCTAAAGAAAATACATAAAATATTCAGATGGAAACAAACTTTTTTATTCAATATAAAGATTGAACCTTGCAATCACACAACATCATTCAAACGTCCTCCACGAGACCTCTTGCAGGCCTCAATCCTTTTGAGGTAATTTTCAATGACTTTTCGGCACATTTTCGGCAATATCTCGGCCATAACTTCACAAATATTGGTTTTCAATTGCTCAAGATTTTGAAGATTTTTCGCGTAAATATGATCTTTTGCATAGCCCCATAAAAAGAAATCCAAAGGTGTTAGGTCGCAGGATCTTACGGGCCAATTGACATCCTTCAATCTCGAAATTACGCGTCCTGGAAATTTCTCTTGCAAAAGTGCTCGATTAGCCTGTGTTGTGTGACTTGTGGCACCGTCCTGTTAGAACCACATACTCTCCAGATTATAATCTTCAATTTCTCTGCAAAAATAATCGGTTAACATCCGTCCATAGCGGTCAGAATTGACTGTAATGGCTCTTCCTTGATCGTTTTCAAAAAAATACGGCCAATAACGCGACCAGACCATAATGCACACCAAACGGCCACTTTTTCCGGATGCAAAAGCCTTTCTGCAATCACCTGTAGATTTTGAGAGCCCCATATGCGACAATTCTGTTTATTTACGTAACCACTGAGCGAAAAATGAGCCTCATCACTAAAGAATATTTTGTTCGAAAAATCGTTATCAATGGTTTATTGTTCAATCACCCAATTCGCATACATTCTGCGTTGGGTATGGTCTTGAGGCTTAAGTTCTTGAGTGAGTTGGATTTTGTACGGATGGAGATGCAAATCCAAATGCAAAATCCGCCACAATGAGCCATAAGACAAGCCAAAATGTTGAGCACGTCGAGGAATCGACAAATTTGGGGCTTCCTCCACACTTTGAGCAACGACAAGGATATGGTCAGCAGAACGAATGTTTCGATGATGCACAGACCTTGCTATATCAATAACCGATCCAGTCTCTTCAAATTTTCACTGTGTTTGAAATTGTTTGCTGTGTAGGTCGATTATGTCGACCGTAATCGGCTCGTAAAGCCCTAAATGTTGATACAGCAGAATCACAATTTTTATAATAAAATTAAAAATTTTAACGCATCATTCGACTGTCAAACGATCCATATTTCTAAATGGCAAACCTTCAACTAAAAAAAACACGCTTTGGATGACATTTAATTTTGACAGATGTCAAATGGCAGGGTTATACTTTCCTGCCACGAAATGGATAACCCTGTACAAGCGTCGGCAGATTCTTTTCATGTCAATAAATACCGATGAGGCGTTACGAAAATTGCAGTAAGAAGTTTA
The DNA here is from genome assembly GCA_963969285.1 of Odontomyia ornata. Taxonomy (NCBI): domain Eukaryota; kingdom Metazoa; phylum Arthropoda; class Insecta; order Diptera; family Stratiomyidae; genus Odontomyia; species Odontomyia ornata. The sequence continues at coordinate 79,638,388 of OZ017739.1, read as the reverse complement.
GTGGTACGCAAGCCAAATTCTTTTCCGAAATCTTACGCTACATACGAGAAATTTACCTTTCCGGCTGGTGCTCCCAACGGGGATTTTTTTGTTTTGGAATAACCCCACAATGTGTTTACCTCGTTCTTCTCTTGACCTACTTACTAAATTGTTGTAAGTGGATTGTATTCACTGACATTAAAAATAACCACAGTACGCGAGCTAATATAAAAACGATCCCTTATAAAAATGACTTGCATTCTTATTTGATGAACGAAATTTTTTGCTAAGTTCACAATCTGTTTATTTTGTTCTTATTCACGACCTTCCTACAAAGCTGCTGTAATATGTTTTTATCCACTTAAAATAGCCTCTTTGCACGTAATTATATTAAAACGATTTGTTGAACTGATAAAAACGATTTAAAACTGTTATATTTCAATGAGTATGAAATGCATCCTCCCGAATTGCACCCCATTCGACAATTCTTTCAAATTTGTCACCTGCAGGGCCTTCTGTAATAGAAAGCTTCTCGGAGCATGCATGGATGCGCCTAGAGATTGGTACCATCTGTACATGGACGATGGACTACAAACTATGTTCGACAAACTGATAGGCTACATTGATAAACTCAAGGATGAAAAAGACCGCCTAATTTCACGACAGCAAACTCAGTCTCGAGCTAATGACGACAGTTTTGTAGAAATTTATTTATTTATTTCAGAAATCAACTTACAGACTAGTAGTCCAATTATAAGTCAATTAATACAAACTTTAAATACCAACATATGAATCCAAAATATGGCAGAAATTAAAGAAAAAAGATCACAATACGATATTAAAAATTAAGATTTATAGGAATATTTATAAATTTGATTTTTCAAAGAAGTTTTGAATACGCCAAGAGATTGTGGTAGAGGACCAAAACTTTGTTGGTTGTGCATACGAGATAAGCGTAGCAAAGGAGAGTGGAAGAAGGTGTTAGTGGGTGCATACGGAACCTGAAATTGAAGCGAGGATCTATTAGGGCGAGCCGCGTCGAATGTATTTATTTGCCTGCATAAATTTTGAGGTAAAAGGCAATAATGAAGCTTGAATAGAAGACATTCGTCAAGGAAAGATCGTCTGGACTCAAGGGTAGGAAGGTTCAAAGTATGAAGTCGGTCATGATAAGGGGAGTAAGGAAGGTTGAATTTAAAGTCTAGAGACCGTGTGAATCTGCGTTGAACTGACTCAACAGCATCGATGAGCTTCCTGTGGTACGGACTCCAAATTTGGGAGCAGTACTCCAAATGTCTACGTACTAGTGAGAAGTAAAGACACATACAGAATGTGATATGTTGAAATGACGAAGCGGATCGTAAAATAAATCCAGTTAAGCGAGAGGCTTTCTTTATAATAAGAGCAATGTGGAGATCAAACTTCAGTTTACAATCGAAAAGCACACCAATACCCTTGAAGGAGGTTACATTGCTCAAAGGGATACCAACAAGTCTATACGTTGAGAGAAGGGGACATTTTTTACAGGAGAATGTCATCTGATGGCATTTAGAAACATTTAAGGAGAGATGGTTTGATTCAAACCAGCCACTAAGGTGCTGCAGATCGGTTTGAAGGATATCCACATCTAAAAGGGAATCAATAACTCGAAAAATCTTGAAGTCATCAGCGTAAAAGAGACAGGGGGATGCGATAACAGAAGGTAGATCATTGATAAAAAGTAAAATAGTATGGGGCCAAGTATTGAACCTTGCGGAACTCCCGAGCTCGGGTGAAATGAAGAAGAGAAGCAAGAGTTTAAAGTGACTACACATTGACGATTCAGGACATAGAAGAGAAGCCAGGAATAGAGGCAACTAGGGACATTGAACCCTAAAAGTTTCTCAAATAGGAGAGAGTGATCCACTGAATCAAAGGCTTTAGAAAAATCCGTAAAAGTAACGTTCACTTGTTGTTGTTGATCGAGGACAGCTGCAATATGATGGGTAAAAGAAAGTAAATTTGTAAGGGTAGATCTGCCTCTGACAAAACCATGCTGTTGGTTTGCTAAAGATGGGAGGACAAGTGGATACAGTAAATCAAAAACTATCTTTTCAAGAATTTTACTAGAACAAGGCAGAAGGGAAATAGGACGATAGTTTGAGACGATATTACGATCACCAGATTTGAAAATAGGAAAAATGTGGGCAATCTTCATTGGGCGGGGAAAACCCCACAGGATAAACTCAAGTTAAAAATAATTGAAAGGGGAACACAAAGCGAAGAAGATAAAGATTTTGCTAGAAAATTTGGAATGCCATCAGAGCTCACACTGGTGCTGTTATCTAGATTATTTAAGAGTTGCTCAACCTGCAATGGCTTTGTACTAAAATTAGTAGAGGAAAAAGCGCAAAAAGATTGGTTGATGGAGGGTAAATTTTTAGCACTAGCAAAAAAGGAAGAAGAGTAAGACGCAAAGAGTTCACAAGATTCTTGTGGAGAAGACGATGTTACGCCATTTAGACTAAAATTATCAGGGGCATGATGAGAGGTCTTTAAAGATTTTACGTACGACCAGAACGCACGAGTTTGATTCGATATTAACGAAGTTTCAATGTGGTTAATATATGCATCAAGTGCAGAAGTGGCAATTTTCTTGGCCGCGGTACGACGCTCTATAAATTTAGCGAGGTCAATTGGAAGACCAATGGATAAGAATTTTCTGCGGGCAGCATCTTAAGATTTAATTGCAGTGGCAACATCTGAATTAAACCAAGGAACATCTTTAGGTCTTCTTGCTGGACAAACAGGATTAAATTGCGAGATTAAGGATGAAAGAAACTTATAGAGCTTATCAACACAATCTTCAATGTGGAGATTGCTAAAGAAGGAATACCAATTCACGGCATTAAGGTTAGCTTCCATGCTCGACAAATCAGCTTTTAAAAAATTAAAGCAGGAACGTGAGGAATTCTTCAAAGAACGAGAAGATGAGATTGCAAGCTCAATAGGTAGTGGTGGATGGTGAGGATCAGGTTTGACAAAGGATGAGAGTGCCACCGACGCGGACAGAGAAGAAGGTAACAAGTTGGAAAGAACAAGATCAAGCAATTTGTTATTGGCATTGGGAAAAGTGTTGTATTGGGTGAAAGAACAGAGGGAAATAAAAGAAGAAACTATGGAGACATATAAATCATTCCAAACAATAGAGGGCAAATTGAAGTCACCACAGACCAATATAGGGGTAGAAGGGAAACGAGCATTAACGTAGCTCGAGAATTCTGCAAAGAATCGTTCGTAAACAATAGCAGGACTGTTACAAGGGATATACACATATGATACGAGGAAGGAAACAGAGTGAGATAGAGCGACTACTACAATTATACACTCAAAAGGTGAAGATGGAGTGAAATCATCACAGGATTTGCTGGTAAGGGAAACATGTATACCTACTAGAACGCCTCCACCGTCAGACTTACCAGTGGCATCACGGTCTCTATCTCTGCGGAAGACTAAATGGTTCGGAAGTAGCTCACTATTACTAATGTCATCTGTCAGCCATGTTTCCGTTAGACAGATGATATTATAGGGAAAAAAGATGAAACAAATGTGAAATTTAGTAGTCTTAGTCCTCAGGCCACGAACATTTTGGTACTAGCAAGTTAAGAATGAATAACTAGGCCTAAGAGATATTTCTTCTGGAGCGAAAGGACACAGAATGGTTCCGCTTACGAATCGGAGAGAACTTTTTGACGAATACGCCAGGTGGCCAAAATTCCTTACCAAGCAAGATACTTAGGTCAGCTGGAACAGTAATTTTAAAAGATGCAATCAATCTGTTCGTCTTTCCATCAGGCGTTAGCTTGGTGCACTGGAGCAACTCAGGACTAAAGTTCAGTTTGTACTTTATATGAGCGATGATGTCTTCGAGTGGCGTGCTATATTCTAATCTCGAGAGAAATATTTGTAGCGGTGGAGATATAGCACACAGGTTTCATTGCAGTAATGTTTGTCGTCATATCGCCTCCAAGTGAGGTCCCCCGGCAGGCAGATGTAGATCTTGGTGAGCCTACATTTCTTATCAACAATGCGGGATCAGCATTACCTTGAGTTACAAATCTTGTAACAGAGGTATCAGGCGGGCATGAAATGGCTCCTAGTTTCGATGAATTATCTGCCAAAATTATGGAGAGCAACAAAAAAGTGTGTGGATCGCTTGGTTGACAGCTCGCTTCAATCAAAGAGACTTTCTCGTGGTATACCCCAAAGGAAAGTGATTAATGCAAAGACTCTTCGTCTCTACAAAATATAGTTGAGAAAGTGCTAGAAAAATATCATAACCTAACCCAAAAACCAATAAGATTTGTCTCAGCTGCTATCGAAACTAAATAATATCAAAAAGATGAGCAGCAATCTCCTGCAAGATCTACAAAACAGTCTCACTAGGCCAACGATCTCTCACCCATTGGTTATACACTACAGTAACAAAACACCCTCTACTCCATGTAATGCACGAAGCATCTACAAATTTGGCACCTTCTGGTCCAATGAAGAGTGGGATAGCAGAGTACAGAAACTTTCAGACTCAAACCAGCAAGCTGATTATTACAACATCTTTTTTGTTAAGGATTCAAGAAAATTCAACAACGCAATCTCAGTCAGAAGTTGTTAGTAGATGTCCTCCTTATCAATGGATGCAAGTTTGCGGAGCTGCCTTTCCGGCATCAGCGACGACGTGAGTTTAAGCTTTCTATTCCCACAAGATACGCCTGGCTCTCTAAGAACTTCAAGAAGAAAAATGGTGCCTATTCTTGGAATGGCTTGCTTTTTAAACAATAGAACGAATACTCTACTGGCCCAGAATCCAAAGACAGTGGTAATATAAGTAGCCTTAAGCATAATTGAAAATCTTAGATAGTAACTACAACCCATCAATCAATAATCACATCAATCCCAGCTCTAAAACCACTTCTCCCTCGCCTAAACAATCGAATGCTAATCGCACTTCTTTGGCTGACTCAACATTGCACTCCGTTTATGTACGTGCTGGCGAATCTGAAACAGCTTCAGATTCTGTGGCATCTTGTGCACAAGAGTTGGATGCTGGACCCTGCTTGGTACCTAAATCCACTGATCAGGGTAGATACAGGAATTTTATCCTTGAAGAGGACTTGATTCCTGTTTCGTCTGGGTCTATTACTCAACCGATTTCATCTGCCTCAAACAACTTAACCCAGCCATTCTTAGATCCTCTTCTGCCTCCTTCAGTCAAGGCCACTATGTTGTCAGGAGCTGACCTGGAAAAAAGATACCTTATGTCTCGACTCAGAGATAACAAAATCTACGAATCCGTTCGTCTTTACCTTTCTTATATTTACAAGGCCCCAGACACAACCTGCATAGACGGAAAACAAAAACCAGCCTGAAAATTTTAATTCAAAGGGAAGGTCTTCTAATTGATCTTGAGGCTCTTAGGCTCGTATATTTCTCATTCCATGCAGAATAAGTTATAACTCTAAGTCAGGCTAAAAAAGATCTTGAAATATACGCATCTCATGCAAGCTCCAACCATATTTCTTCACCTTGACGCAAAATCGTGCCATTTTAATGCTATTACCCTTTCTGAAACCTGGTTGATGGATTCTCACATTAATGAAGAAATTCTGGATAGTGACTGGAGGATTTATAGGGAGGACAGAGATCCGATTAGCACTGGCCAGTCACGAGGAGGCAATGTATTGATTGCCATATACAACCCCTTCATGAGCAAGCCAGTTAACTGTACGTCGTATAATTTATTCCAACATAAAGTAGTCAAAATAAAAATGCAAAAATCTAATTTGTTTATTGTCGTGTTTTATGTCCCCCTAAATCGAACGATACTGTCTACGACAATGTCTGTAAAATTATAAGTGATATCACTGCAATGACAAATGAAGACGATAAAATTATCATTACTGGTGATTTTAATAGACCTGATATAAAATTTGTGATCGACAAAGATGAAGGTCGCCTCTTTCCGGTGAATCTCCTTAATTGTAATGATTTCAACTTAATGGGCGCCTTCTATAGTAACGATTTGTAGCAGATAGCTCCCCCCCCCCCCCCAACCAGAACGGTATACGGCTAGACCTTATTATTTCTAATGCATACGACGAAGCAGTGGCCAATTTAACTGATGACAATGAGAATCTGTTTTCTAACACGAGTCATCACTCAGCTTTTTCTGTTGATTCGTCTACTGCGGATACTCTCAGTTCTATATCTTACAATAGAACTATTGTATATGACTTCCGCAATGGTGATTAGGGAAACATTAATAGTCTTCTATCCAGTGTCGACCGGAACGGTACTCTGTCAACGTTAGATTTGGATACGGCTCGATCCACCTTTTACCGTATAATCTTTGACGCCGTTGAATCTTTTGTACCAAAAATCAAGAAAAAAGATAAGGTTTAAGAACCATGGCTGGAGAGTGATCTTAGACATTTACGTAACCAGAGAAATAAACTATACAGGTTCCTCAGAAAAGATAAATATGTAAGCGATGAGACTCAGAGTAAGTATAATGAACTTGCACTTGAATTCAAAATTAAATCGCAAGAGGCCTATCAAACTTACGCTAACGTCATAGCAGAGGAAACTATTTCCAATCCCAAAAAATTCTTCGACTCTGTTAACGTTAAGCGAAAAACATCTGGCTATCTTTTTTCAATGCTATACAATGACTGAGCAGATCTGTATATTATTTGCTGATCATTTTCAGCATGTTTACTCTAATTCAGTGATTTTGCCTCATTTAGAGTCGTTGGAAATAGTCGTAAAGACCCTAATTGGAAACATTACCATTTCTGAAGATGAAATTCTTCAGGCTATTGAAGATCTTGATCCACTTAAAGGACCCAGCCTTGACTTTATTCCTCCTTGCTTTCTGTCTCTTTGCAAAGATGAATTGGTTAGACTTCTCTTCCTTATTTTTAATAAATCATTAACATCTGTTTATTCCCCAAACTTTGGAGACCATCATTGATAACACCAATTCCCAAAAAAGGCAATAAGTTGCACGCGGAGAACTATAGGGGTATTGCTATCCTTTCTACTATGCCAAAACTGTTCGAAAAAATTATCTACAGTAAAATTTCCCCCATTATCGAACCGTATATGAATGAACAGCAACATTGCTTCCGTAAAAATAGGTCTACCCCCACTAATCTAATACCCTTGACGTCGGATATTCTTTGTAGTATGGAGCAAGGCTACCAGATAGATGCTGTATACACAAATTGCAGTAAAGCGTTTGATCGAGTGAACCATGAAATATTAGTAAATAAACTTCGCATTTTTAACATCTATGGTTCGCTGCTCAACTGGTTTCAGTCATATTTGAAAGACCGCGCACAATGCGTTAAATTTCAAGGTCGGTTGTCTCGTGAGTTCAGTGTCACCTTTGGAGTACCTCAAGGCAGTCATCTTTGTCCACTCCTCTTTAATATTTCCATCGCTGATCTTTCTACAGTACTGTTTGATATTCCACGCCTATTTTACGCCGAAGACCTCAAACTTTATCACTGCACACAATTCTTATCCAATGTCTCCAATCCAAATTAGCTGCTCACCTTCAGTGGTTTAATAGAAACCAGCTTGCTTTCAATATAGAAAAATGCCAGATAATAAGTTTTGCAAGTAAAAAGAACGTCATCTTACATGATTATGACATTAACAACACCCAACTAAGAAGAGTCGAGAGAGTTGTCGATCTTGGCGTAGTCTTAGATACGAAACTCCGCTTTAACCTCTATTATGATGAAATCCTCAGCAAAGCTTACAAAATGCTAGGTTTCATTAAACGTAGAGCAAAAGAGTTCAGAAATATCTGGCCTACTAAATCTTTGTATAGCTCACTTGTCCGTCTACTTCTTCGGCTGCACAGTCTGGAGCCCCATATTCGACATTCATAGCCATAGATTAGAGTCAGTGCAAAAACAGTTTTTGCTCTTCGCCCTTAGATCCTTGTATGATCCTACCTCTTTCCACAATCTTCCTTCTTATGAGGTTCGACGACAACTAATCAACCTGACTACACTTGCTTCCAGGAGAGAGTTGCATTGTCCGCCTGCGTGCCTCCTGATGTTTTAAGAGGTAACATTCAAACTTCATCCTTGTCAAACAAGATTCACTTGAATGATCCTATAAGAGCCACAAGACACACATCAACACTAACCTTGCGTATGCTCCACACCAACTATGCTAGCAACAAGCCGCTTAATAGATGCTGTAAAGCATTCAACAAGTTTATCGTACATTACTCTATAACAACCTCCAAATCCAATTTTAAGAAACAAATTTTAAATGCCCTTAACACCCCTTCCTCATAAATGATTAAATTAAATTTTTTTTTTTTTGTGTATTTCATGTATATGTATTTCGTTTGTAATTACGCCTTGCTTGGCAAAATAAATAAATAATACTCTGGTATGCATAAGGATCGTGGCGTAGTTTTTCAATTTTTTTTAGATAATTGAAATACAATAGATAGTATATGCCACTCATAAAATTTATCAAAGGAATGAAATATTTCATAGAAAAAACTACTCACCCATATGCTCCACCTGTTGTATTTACATTATCAGCTTTTACACGAAAATGATCGAAAACAATTGTAACTTGTTCGTTTGGCATTGCTATAAATTTATACGAGCAATTAGCATCGGATGGATAGTTGGAAGGGTATCGTGGACTATTAAAATCGCCTTTTTTCTTCGACGAGCTTCGATACGTAAAATTACATGACCCGTCCGGGGCGGCCGTACCCGGTATTTTATATTCGGTCTCGAATGTATATTTCGCTTTGAAACCGCGTCCCTGAATTTCACCGGAACTAAATACCATAGCGAGACGAGGACCATCACTAACCACTGAATGTGTTTCATTACCGCACAGTTCATGATCGAATTTATCGTAGGCATCCATAGTTTCTTGTCCTTTAAGATAAACTTTGAGGTAGCCGTCTGTGCAGTTGGATCTGAATTGTACAACAAAATTATTTTAATATTGCATATTTATACGAGTATACCCATAATTATTAGGCTGATTTACTTACTCGCTTTTTTCTTTGGATTCAACTTTCGGTATATCAAAAAGAAAAAACTCTAATCGAACTCGTTCTAAATGTTGCGCGTCCTGCATGCCATATATAAAATATCTGGAAAGAACATATAAAGAATTAAGAAAACATCTAATTGAAATTCATATAATATAGTGAAGCGAGCGAGCATATGCAACATGTTCGTGTTCGTGTTCGATCTAGACCATAGTGAAGAACTGTCTCGTTCAGTCATTTGAGTAGGGAGTGCTGAGCTACGTATATTTTGGCCATCATACATACATATCATTATTGTCACAACTAAGAGTATTATGTGTAGGTTATATAAAATAAAGCATACTATCCAGCCCCACTTGTCGACGAGGATGAAAAAAAAACTGCAAAACATTGTGCAAAGTCCAGTCACCATCGTGCCCAGCTCGTCAGTTTTTTTTAAAGTTCCGTCACGATTACAAGTCGCATCTGTTCCAACTATTTTAGTAGCCACTCTAAAGTTACTTTCTGCTTCAATTTTACCCTTTTCACCAACTAAACGCTATTTTGGCATTTTCACATTAGTTCTGAGATAATTTACGCATTTTGGGCCTACTCAGAATTGGTGAGTAATCGCAAATAACAATGAATTTAGAGCAATTCGAAAGGTTTTAATTGGTATTGACATCTACTCTGTAAGTCAGAAAATCGTATCAGCAACACAAGTGACACCTTTTGAAATCTAGGACGCAAAAAATGAAAAGGTTTCGTCGTACATGGAGTATTTTGAAAACTATTGTGATCTTAAAAACATTATTGATAGTAAAAGAACGCTCAAATATTGCATTGATTGATTCGAAACGATCACAATAACAATCTAGCTGCATTTTTAGGACCAGATAATTCTATCAAAGACATCAAATTTAAAAAATTGAAGAGTTATTTCGAAAAAATGCTTATTTCATCAGTATCAACCGTTATTTCCCAGCACTACTTTCTCAGCATCACTCAGCAGCCACATCAGTCAATCTCGGATTTCATTGCATCACTAAAGGGAAGAGCAAAGACTGTGAATCTACACTATCTGTCCCAATGTCACATGTAAAAAGAAGTTCTGCAGAGCTGATATATTTCTTCGTGCTCAATTCATCAGAGGCCTTAAGGACAGCTGGATATACTAATTGATCCTACAAGACACAAATCTCAAGGTTTTTGTCAGATTTCTAATGAAAGCTACAGCACTGGAAGCATCTCGGTTTGAGTCAAGTCAACTGAGTTAGCCACTAGACAAGCCGCTGGCAAACAAAATCGATCGCCGTCAAGAAGGAATTCGTTGTAGCTGGCTGCGTTCCAAGTCTCAAGACAATCGTCGTTAGTCCAGCTCTCATTCGCGTTATCATTCACAGTCCTGCAGTTTTAGAAGCCTTGTGGATTATCAGCCATTAGGTCTTGATGGCCTTGTCTTAACTGTGGTCGCGCAAACCATAAATCGCGTGACTGCAGAACAGATTGCAAATCCATGAAGTGTGCACCTCTTGTGGAAAAATCGGACAGGTCAACAAAGTCTGCATCACCACACGGCTCCAAAAATCTAAGACCAATACGCTGTCAACTCATCATCTTCAAGAAGAAGAAGATCGCCACCTAAACAGCGAATATGGTATCGCTCGTATTCGAAATATCGGGGATTTGTACGAGCTTGAACCAGCCATTAGTAAATATTGGTAAGTCCAAAAAGTATGGAGCCTTTGTTTGTCATTTTTCGATTGAATATTCCTTTTATTTAAAATGGATTTTATTTAAGTACATATTGTCCATTATTATCTATGACCTTTTGCCATTTATTGAGTAGAGCCATTATTCCATCTGTGTTGAACTTCTATGGTTCTTTTCATTAAGGAAATTTTGCAGAGGCCGTAACAATGGTAGTCTGTTGGTGCAAGCTCTGGACTATACGGTGGATGCATCAAAACCTCCCAGCCAAGTTCTGCCAATTTTTGCCGGGTCATCAAAGAAGTGTGTTGTCTGGCATTGTCATGATGGAAGACAACGCTCTTCCTATTGATCAATTTTGGCCGGTTTTATTGAATTGCTTATTGCAATCTGGTTAATTGCTGACAGTACAGAGCCGAGTTGAGTATTTGGCCAAGTTCTAGCACCTCATGATAAACAATTATCTTTCAATCCCACCATACACACAGCATAACCTTATTTGGTGTCAATCCTGGCATTGAAGTCGTTTGTGATGATTCACCTTCATTCGACCATGATCTTTTTCGAACGACATTTTCATATCTTACCCATTTTTCATCGTCCGTAATGATTTGCTTCAAAAATTGCTCGATTTCGTTGCGTTTTATGAGCATTTCGCAAATGGAAAATTAGTCGATCAAATTTTTTTGTGTTAATTCATGCGGCACCCAAGTGTCAAGTTTCTTTGTGTATCCAGCCTTATGCAAATGGTTCAAAACTGTTTGGTGATGGACATCCAGTTCCTTAGCAATGTGATGGCTGCTAATGTGTCGGTCTTCTTCAATTTTTTGTATGATTTTATCGACTCTTTCAGTGATTGGTCGACCTGAGTGAGTTGCATCTTTGACATCAAAATTTCCAGAACGAAAGCGAGCGAACCATCTCTTGGCTGAAAAAGTATCTTGACCGTAGACATAAAAAAATTTTCACGAGCCTGCGATGCACTCCCACCCTTGATTGTAGTGATATTGTAAAATATAACGAATTTCTTCAGAAATTTCACTCATTTTTAAATGAATACAACTTTTGACACGAATGGCGAAATACAAAACTGTCCATATGAAAATTGTAGACTGGAATATCACCTTTCAAACGCATGTCAGTTTGACTCAATAGTATTGCCCGATATATGAAAACGAACACCATCTAATGACAAAAAAAGGCTCAATACTTTCAAGACTATCCAATATATTGTTGCGGTCACACTCAACAACAAGCCGGAAGCATTTGAAGTAGACTCAGGTGAATGTTCTTTTTGCTCTCAAAAACTGCTTTCAATAAAATGAGACTCAAAGTACCGCTGCAACTAACTTCAGTCTCCTTCCGCTTTGACTCCGATAATGACATCAAGTCTAAAGGTAAAAAACTGTCTCAGTCACCTACAAAGGGAATTCAATGGAAGCTGATCTATTTATAGTTGCAGCAGGGTATGACGTTACCAGATAGATAGCCATAAAAACTCAGCCCTCCATCCACTCACTCGAAGACATCTTCAAGAAATTTCCGAACGTAGAAGTTAAGCTTCAACTCAGAGAAAGCGTGAAACCAGTTTTCATCCGTTAACGCGTGTTTCCTTTTGCATTGCGAGAGCAAATTGACAGAGATTTAACTACACTGGAGTCTCAAGAAGTCATCAGTCCCATTAGATCAAGCGATTTAGGATCACCACTTGTTCTTTTAGCTAAGGCCGATTCAATTGCTGAATGGACTTCCAAAGGTCAAGGCATACTTTGATAACATCATCTGTCATGGCTCAGATCTCAAGGAATTCACCAGGGATCCCTGCACATGCCTGGAGCGTCTCAAAGAAAATGATCTCCACCTCAATCATGCAAAATACTCATCTTCAAGGAAAATATAAACTAATTTGGTCATTTAGTATCATACAATCAGATTCAAGTGTGCCCAGCTAAGGTTCAAGCAGGTTCTCGGATGGCACGACTGAATAATGTGGATAAATTGAGGAGATTTCTTGGCCTAGTCACATATGTTATTAAGCTAAGTTCATTCCAGACTTCTCTTCAAAGACCTACACACTACGCCACTTACTCGGAACGGGTGAACGTTTTTTTTGGTCTGCAGCTACTAAGGCCTCCTTTGGGGATCTTCAGACAGAACTATGCTCAGACAGAGAGCTGATTCCATTTGATCCTTCGAAATAAGTGATACTCACTGCTGATGCCTCACCAACCGCAGTACTTAGCCACGAAATTTATGCTCATCAGCGTCCAATTGGCTATGCTTCGCGAGCTCTGATGTAATTTAGGCCAATTACAGTCAGCTTGACAGAGAAGCCCTGACTATTGTATACGCAGTGACACACCTCTTCAATTACATATTAGACAAACGTGTCGTTCATGTCACAGACTTTGAGCCACTTTCGAGAATTTTTCACCCAGATCGTGCACTGACGCAGATGACCTCTTCACGTTTGCTGAAGTACGCCTTTTTTTCACTTGGCTTGACTACATAGTTCAATGCCAGAAGGGAAAAGAAAACGAAACCACCAGTCACTACAACTAGTGAATCGCCAGAGATTCAAATTGATCAAGATATCAACGCATTGCATACTAAAATACTGCTCGAGATCTCCAGTTTGTCTATCATTGCAGAGACAGTCACCGTGAAAACTGCAAAAGACCCGAAACTGTAAGCGTTTCTACAGGAGCTTAACACCAGTCGCAAGGATAGCTTGTAGGCTGTCTCTGGCAACATACTATTCCGTGCCGAGCAAGCAGTAGGACCCAAACAACTTCTGAGTAAGGGCTAAGCAAGAATAGGATGGGTCACCTACCAGATACAACGAAGAGCAGTACCTCTTCACTGATTTAAGTGCCGTTGGCTATAGTCATACCACACAGGGATGCAAGAGATCCGATGGCAGTCCCCTATGCTACAAATGTGGCGAAATTGGGCATAAAAGAAAAGAGTGTACGAGTGAGGCCCACTGTATCATTTGTAAAGATGCTGAACCAAGACCGAATTTCAAGCATGTCTTAGGATCAGGAAAGTGTTGGGCTTTCTTGGAAGGCCTGGCCAAGGCAAAAGCCAAGCTTTGACAAACCTTATCTTGCAGATAAATCTACACCAAAGGGCAACTGTTCAAAACCTGCTTGAACAGTTTGCGAGGGACATTAAATCCGACTTTTTGCTGCTAAGTGAGCAACACCACAATCTTGACAAAACTTTTAATGTCACCATCTAGGTTCGGAACAGTGCTGAAAGAAAATATTTGTTTCTCTAGTCGCAAAAGTTCTTTGCAGCATTAAGTATAAAAAAAAAATGTTAACTCTACAAATAATCTCGTTACTTTTCTTCTTATAATTTACATATAATATTTTCTTATAATGTATTTTTTATCTAAAAATTTTTATCCTTTCACTTACTAATCAAAATAAAAATAAAATTCAAAATAAAATCGATTAATACACAAATAAACTAAATAACAAAAAATAAACAAATATGCCAACACCTGGAACTGAGTCTAAATGTGGAAAATGCAGAAAGCCAGGGGAGGATAATCTTCGAGGAATGGGCTGTGATGGAGTTTGTCTTAAGTGGTTTCACTTAAAGCGCATTGAGATGAGTGAGGAGCGATATAAAAAAATTATGGACATCTCCGAGGATGTTATGTGGATGTGTCTCTCTTGTAAGAATCAACACCAGAAATCGAAAGAAGATTGCCTCTTTCATCAATTGAAAGAAATGGAAAACCATGTAGTTGAGCTAAAGACAACTCTAACCGCTGTAATCGATAAAAATGCTGCCGCGCGAAAACCTTCTTATGCGGACATCACGAAAAGTATTTCTGCTTTTCAAACTGAACGGCGTGCACATTCAACATCACAAAAAGGGATTATAATTCAGCCCGAAAAACATTCATCCTCGGAAAAAACGCTATCCGATTTTAAGTCGAAGATTAAGCCATTTAAATGTAAGATTCCCCTCCAACTGTTCCGGTCTTTCCGTAATGGTGGTGCTATTATAAAATCGACCACAAATAATAATACGATATTGCTCTTCAAAATTACAAAAGATAATCTACAAGACGAATATGAATTCACGGAGACAAAATCTCGTCAGCCCAGGCTGGTCATCAATGGTCTTGAGAAGCAGTTTTTTGGTGGGGAATTAAGAGATGAAATGCTGTCCTTAAACCCCAATATTGGGGAAAACGAGAAAATGGGATGAGTTCACGCAAGACGCACAAAAACTGGAAAGTGGTTGCACATTCTTCAGGTGAATGGATGTATGTATAAAAGACTGGTAAATAGGTATATAAACATCGATTACGGGTCCTACTTCGTTAAGGAAAAGACTACAATGTGACAAGATGTTATAAGTGCCAAAAGTTTAATCATAAAACGGCGAAATGCGAAGGGGAGCAAATATGTGCTAGGTGTTGGGGAAAGCATCAATTGAAGGACTGCAAAAGCGCGTATGAAAAATGTTGTAACTGCGCGGGAAATAGTAAGAATATTGATCATTCCCACAGAGCAGACTCTACGGAGTGCCAAGAATACCAGCGTAGGATAACAATTGCTAGGAGGAGCATTGACTACGATTCCAAATGATTTTTCGCAATACAAATCGATCAAGTGGCATAACTAACGATCTTATATGCTAATATAAAAAGCCTACGGAACAAACTGAGTGATATTCAGATTTATCTGCGGCAAAATCCCGAGACAAATGTGATTGTTCTAAATGAAGTATGGATTTACCCAGAGGAAGCAAAGTATTTTAATATCGTAGGCTATAATTCGGTATTCTCCTGTAGACCTGGAAGAGGTGGTGGCACAGCTATTTATGTAAAAAATACAATAAACTTTATGACTAAATGCGTCATACCTGATAAATACAGCATTATAATAATCGAAATAAACTACGCAGGAAAAAAAATTAAAATTGGTACTTTCTACAACACCAACCGTCTGAATGAGCAAGTTCTATGTTCGGAACTAGACATCCTTTATTCCTCAGAAAAAAATCTACTTATAATAGCTGACATAAACATCGATATAATTACTAATTCCTCAGAATCAAGGCTATATAAGGATACTCTGGATACAAATGGAAACAATTACACGTCCTGTTTCAAATACTTGCCTCGATCACATAGTTACAAACGATAAGCCAACTGCGGAAAAAAATATGTTCGTTTATGGGGTTTGGCCAGAGCTAGATCATAGTGTTTTAAAAATAATCATTCAAGGCATAAGCGCTCATAAACAGAGGCCTGCTTACAAAACTTTCCGATACTTGAACAACGAGCTCTTCAAATCTTACATCCAACGATTCTTAGAACAACGGAGACCTACAAACCTAATGGAACTTTCAAAGATTATAGCAGAAGCTAAAGACAACGCGACTGAAGACAAAAAAAATTAGATGTCGTCAGCATTCATGGATTACTCAAAAAGTGATTGAGGCAAGCAAGAACAAGCGGAAGGCAAATATGGACTACAAACGGAATATGAACGATCAGCCACTAAAGTTCATGTATAACAAAGCAAACAAATTGTCCAAATGCGCTGTGAAAGAAGCGAAAGCTTTGTACTACACCAAAAGACTGGATACAGCGGCTGACAATCCTCATGAAATATGGGACATAATAAACGAAGTTAAAAGTAACTCACCGCGTCACTCAGTAGCCCAGGAATCTTTTTTGACTATTGGTGAAAAGATTGCCAATGAAATCCGGACAAACACAACAAGAAATTTTAGTCCCACAATTACTTTGCCAAAATCCTCATTTCATATGCATCCAACAAACAAATCTGAAGTTATAAACATCATTGAGGGAATGAAGAACAGTACAGCACCTGGGATTGACAACATAACCATGGATGGAATAAAACTCATTAAAGAGCTGATAGCTGATTATATTGCTACTTATCTTAATTAGCACATTAGGAAAGGAACGTTTCCAGAGGAAGGAAAACTAGCTAAAATAGTCCCAATTTTCAAGGGAGGAGACCGAATGGATCCAAACAACTACCGCCCGATCGCCCTTTTCACAGGGTTTAGTAAAATTTTCGAAAAACTAATAAATAACCGCCTAACATCTTTCATTTCGGAAACCTCAATTTTAAATTTACAACAATTTGGATTCCAGAAAAACAGAGGAACTTTTGATGCCCTCCTTTCAGTCACGCATTTCATCAATACAGGCCTGGATAAAGGAGATTATGTTGCTGCGATTTTTGTGGATCTGAAAAAAGCTTTTGATACGGTGGATCATGATCTTCTACTTCGTAAAATGGAATTATATGGTATTCAAGGCAATGCAAATCAGCTATTTAGAAATTACTTGAAAGGCAGATCGCAGAGAACAGCAGTCAATAAAATTTCGAGCGACGCTGCTCCTATGAAATCGGGCGTTCCACAAGGCTCGATACTTGGCCCAACCTTATTCTTGTTATATACTAATAATTTAAATACATGTGGACTTAATGGACACTATGCGCTATACGCAGATGATACAGTACTATTTTACTCGGGACACGAAAAGAATTACCTCGAAAACACCATTAATGAGGATCTAAAAACAAATCATTCGTGGCTGATTGATAGTAAACTAGCACTGAATACTTCCAAAACAAAATTCGTCATTTTCAAGCGAAAGAATAAAGGTGACATTGACATGGACATAAAAATTAATGACGAAAAAATAGAAAGAGTAACGGAGATCAAGTATCTTAGACTTATCATTGACCATAGACTGACATGGTTATCACACATGAATAACTTAAGGAGACAATTAGGTTTTCCAAAAAACATCAAGCAGATGATCCTAAATGCATTCGTACTGTCGAAACTACATTATGGAGTAGTAATTTGGAGCCAGTCATCAAAGCAGCATCTTAATATCATCTCTAGAATGCTCACCAAAGCGTGTAAAAATATTCTAAATCTTCCGATGCTCCATCAAACCAGATTAGTGTACCAATCAGCGAAAGCATTGACCTTTCCTCAAATCATTGGAATGAAGAAAGCCAAGTTTATCTTCAAATGTTTACAATCAAAATCGTCATCACAAGTTCAATTTATTAAAGTATCGCACAAGAATCAGTAAAACGCTAGAAATGCAAATCAATTCGTAATACCTTTTACAAGAACGGACCGTCTGAAGAACGATCATAGAGGTACATACAGGAGACGGCGAGCTTTCAATTCCTATGGAAAGCGTTGAAGTCGCTTAACACAATCAAACCTTTCATGTACGTACACGTTCATTTTCGAAAGCTTTTGCAATTTTCAGCTGATGCTATTTTAAGGGATGCGTAAAATTTTTCAATTGTTGAAATTAATATCGAAATGCAAGTTCAAGTCGTTTATTAGCACGTTAGAATGTCATCATAAGTTATTACTTCTTATTTCATACACAAGGTCTCGTTATCTATTAGCAAACTTCCACCCTTTTCGACAAATGTCAACAAAATCATACTTCGCGCCCTATTTTCAAAAGTATTTGATCCATAAAAACTGCGTAGACACCCCTGTTTTCGAAGCGGAAGTATCAGCTGGCTTGGATCTGTCAGTTTACATATCCTTCGTAAAATATGAATTTCGCATCGTAAAATTTAAAATTTTTCAATGAAAAACTTTATATGCCTTTCGTAAATGCGAGTGAATTACAAAGTGAAGTGTGTAGTTTTTCATTATTTGCTGGAAAAAGGAACTGACGTGCTGTATTTTTCCTGGCTCAGGTGAGTAAAATGTAACCAAACATAAAATCATGAGAAGCGCCATCAATTTAATTGGATTTTTTACAGTAGTCCATAACCACGCAATATTTTATTACAGAAAAGTTAAACTTGACTGTATTTTGGACTTGAGCCGTGTAAAAAAAGTGGTTTTGCCGATAGGTTTGATGATTTACGCGAGTGAAATACGTTTCATGGCAGCTCCTTGAACATTGACATATGTCGAATAAATTGGTGAAAATATTTTGATCGAGGACTTAATTCGTGGATGTTTCAATCAAATTAACTTTAAATCAATTCGTTTTATGGTTTCGTGCTTTTGTTTTGTCCAGAGTGTGTTTATTTTTGTAAACATTTTGATTTGAAACGTGTGCAGCGAGAGTCATCGCGGAATTTTTTGAATATTACGCGTCGAGTCCAACGAAAACCTTAAAGAGCGTTCATGAATATTGAATATCGGGTTGTTTTAAAGTCATAGAAGGAGTCAGATAAGTGTACACGATAAAATTTCATTCATGGAAAATACTGCAATACGAAGTGTTTTTATCTCAACACAGTGCGACGTGATCTGGGGGCCACTAAAACTTATTTTCGAAGCATGGCGGTTTAATTTGAAAATATTTGAAAGCCGACTTCACAGTGCCCTACAGAGAATGAAATGAATTTTATGGAAGTGGTACTAAATTATCATGTAAAATCACTAATGTAGCACCGCTTTCATAAAATTTATTTCATCTTTTACTTTGGAGTCGAATTTTTTTAAATTTTGGGCGAATTTCTTAAGAGAAATTTACCTATTACGTAGAGTTCTTTTTATGTATATATATATATATATATATATATATATATATATATATATATATATATATATATATATATATATATATATTTATATGTATATGTATATTATATGTTGTACAAATATATGTCTATATATATATATATATATATATATATATATATATATATACATATGAAATTTATTTTCACGATAAAAAAGATCTAAATGCTTTGCTATTTTGGTGCGTACAGACGCGCAAGTTTCAAAATGGTGGCGAGTCAAATATGCGATTATTTTAGATTTTTATGGCCCTCTAGTGGCTACATTCTCCAATGGATTTTGATGAAACTAAATTATGGATAATTATACTAAGTTCTTGTACTAAACAAAAAATCATAAAAATCGGATGAAAAATAACGAAGTCGAAAATTTAAAACCTAATATTTTTAGTTGCCATTTTCCTAAAAATTTTATGCTATTGCCCTATCTAGAGGGAAACTACGATTTGAATGAGATTTGACAGATTGACTGATGAGGCTCTAAGATAGAAATATTTTAAAAAATCCAAAAAATGCATGCATTCAAAATGATGGTCCCCAAAAATCAGAAGGTGAGTGCAATTTGCTATTTTAGTAGCAACTGAAGTAAAGATTATTTTTGATGGAAACGTTTTTAATGGCTTAAATTGTATATATTTATCCAAAAGACCATTTTAGGGGATTATAAAATATTTTTACACTACCCTATTAAAATCGTGATCTGTCTTTTCGTCTGTCCGACTGTGCGTCACAGTAAGTTTAATCGCAAACCACACAAGCTAGAGTTATGAGATTTTCTACGTAGGTCAAGAGTTGTGCCCTCTCAAACGTCTTCAAAAAAATTCCCTCAGAATAATAATATCAGCACATATGATAATTTTTTGGCTATCTTTCTGTAGTAAACAATTAATTTGCAAACGCTGCACTCTCATAAAGCTTATCACCAAGAATATGATAAACGTCATCAAATGATGAACAAAATTTTGACCCCAAATTCGAAATTAACTTCGAGCCTATGTGAGTTATCACAATAGCAAAGGCAAAAGCTCGTGGCTTCATGAATTGGATCTTTCGCCGTCTCCTGTATCTACCTCTATGAGAACAATGCTACAAATGACGCGCTGCGAGTATACAACAATCTTCCTGATTCAGTTAAGGAAGCAAGCTCACTTATGGTCTTTAAGAAAAAGCTTAAAGAATATTTAATTAATAACGTTTGAAATTCAGTCCAGTAAAGTTCAACATAGCATCTTAGGGCATTTTTTGAAACACTATCGTTGAGATGCTTGAAGAGACAGATATTTTATAACTCAGATTTTTTTTTACTACGTCGAATTTATAATTTTTTTTTTATCTCTGAGAGCTGATCACGAATTGGACGAGAAAAGATTAATAGAATGACTTCACATATTTTTGTGTGCACCTTTATACCGATGTTATAAACATTGTCTGGGTGCCACACTAGAAGAAGCGACAAAATGTGAAGTGCAGATTGCACGAGCGTTGTGCGACAAAGAAAGTGTGATGGAGAGAGTGGTAGGGAATGGAGGTAAGAAAAAAGATATTATATTATCGTTCCAAGCCGATCTTAAGGCTTTGGAGGACACTATCTCGAGTGCAGGTAGGGAGATTTCAATGCTAAAGCAATCAAATGGGGTATGCCTCAAACTGATCTGCAGGAAAGATGAGTCCTAGGGATGGTAGCCAAGATAGTGCTTATCATGCTGAACACTGGCAATACGCCAACTTCCCACCATATGGGCTGTGAATAAACCGTACCCAACATGCCATTCACCTCGGAGTCCCAAGTACGGATGGCACGCGATTGAAGAGTATTAGGGGACGATTCAGCCAGCGATTCCCAGTACATTCTGCTTAATATTCATTATGCTGTCTCCCACATTTTTTACCTTCGACGATAAAGTGAGACATTGGGAGAGTTTTGTCAGAGTCTGGGCCGCCTCCGCAATTGTTGCAAATTCTGGATATTGCCAACATTCACTTCTTCATGCGTTTGAAATTCATTATTATTAACTTCAGAGTTCGATGGTCCACACATTTTTCTAAAATATTTACTTAATTTCGTATTCTTTTTATCTCTCTATTACTGCTAAATTTAACTTCCACATTATCGCCATTAACAAAAAATCTTAGCTTCTTTTTTTCCGTGAGTAAATTTCATCATTTATTCATTGGCTTCTCTTATCCATCAAATATATTTTTTCCGACTTAATTTTGATTGATTGCATATCATATGGGGTTGAATGCAATTTCCATAATCTGGAAGTTCTAACTGCACTCATAGGTGCAGGCTTAGTGCGATCAATTTTTCTGGAGTTGTGCCCTTTATGGTTAGTTATAATAGTGTTTATACCTACTTTACGTAGTGATTTATTCAAAACAAACTAGAGGCTTGTAGCGTTTGCACGTTCAACACCAGAGGCATGCAACCTGAAATGAAGTGGCAGCGGCATCAATGCCATCAAACGTTGGTGTGGACATCTTTGCAAGATTCATTCGGCGCCAGGCCATGGTGGTTCATTCTGAATTGTTACCTTCTGAATGTATGAAATTTTATGTGTAATAGCCGCAATTATTTTATTCGCAACCGCTTTAGTGGTGACCCCGCCTTTAGAGTTGAATATAATGTCGAGCGAAGATTAATTTGTAGACGCACAAGCAAATCTGGAGCGTGGCGTGAATTGATTTGCCGATATCACGGCCAAAACATGCGTCGTTATGATTCACAAGTGTCGAAGCGCAATTTCGTTCTCACCGAATTTTTAACGATGCGACGCAATTCGAGAAAGTCGTTCCCAAGTTAGATTTAACAGCTTTGAATCAAGTTGCCGATATTGTGCGCGAACCACCAAAGCTTCTTTCAACCTGTCAGATATGACTACTTTAAGACAGCGGACTATAAAAGAAGGTACTAACTGCTATATAGATTTGAGATTGGCTACCAGAAGACTTCCTAAATTCTTCAATAGCTGCGTTGCTAAGGTGGGCACAAATTACCGGAAGGGTGGCTGAATGTTTTATGGATACAGCGTTTACTGAGTCATTTATAGACTGTAGCGACAGCATCCAACGCCTCAATGGAGGATAGCCTTACAAACGTTGTCGACCACACGCAACAACACCCTGACACATGCAGCATTGTCGAAGTGCCTTCCGGTGCAATTTATGACTTCGCTTCCGATTCACACTCACAAGAAGTAACCAAGCTGTGTACTGCAGTGAGAAAGTCATGGACCAGTAAATGTTCAAGATGCCAAGCAGCCAGCGATACCGAAAGCTCCTTCTTCTTTTTAGCACTACAGCCCCTTTCAGGCCTTCGCTTCCTCCAAACAGCGCTTCCAACTGTCTCGGTCCGGTGTCCGCGTCTTTCAATTCTGAAATCCGAGCAGCGATGAACTGTCTTCGTCGACCGACTCAGACCAGCGTTTCATCAGTTTCCTCACTGGCCGCCGGCCTTCAGTTCTCCCAACGAACACCTTTTTGGGTATCCGTTGTTCGCCTATACGATTCATGTGGCCAGCCCATTTCAGCTTCCGCAGTCTTATATCCTTGAGACCTCCGGCTCGTCGAAAAATTCATACAGCTCATGATTGTATCGAATTTGTCATTGGTCCCCGTCAACCTTCGCTCCGTTTATTCGCCTCAGGACCCGTCGCTCAAAGGCGTTCAATATATTTGCGGATGCTTGGGTTAGAATCCATGTTTCACACCCATAGCATAACACAGGTCTTATCACAGATTTGTATACTTGCAGCTTTGTTCTGCAGCTGGTCTTCAAGATCGTCAATACTGAATAAAATATTTTATTTGCGAGCTGTATTCTTCGGCGTATTTCGTCTCTTTCATTGCTCGTTTTCGTTATTTTGGCGCCTAAATACACAAATTCGCTAATATTCTCGATACTGTATTCGCCAAGTGTGATGTTTTGTGTATTCAAGGTATTTTTCCTCGACTCCGTCATGAAATTTGTTTTATTTTCGTTGATTCGTAGCCCTACTAGTTTTGCTTCGCTGTCGAGTTTCAGGAAGAGCTCTTTGGCAGTTGTTAGTGACCGTGACAGAATGTTGATGTCATCCGCATAGGCCACTACTTGGCTCGACTTGTATAGTAATGTACCTCGCGTATCGACAGGTAGCTTCCGTATGACGTACTCCAGAGCCAAATTGAAAGCAATGGGGCCAGCCCATCTCCCTGCTTTAGTCCGATATTTGTGTCAAAGGCATCGGTGAGTTGGTTATTGATGCGGGCTTGGGAGGTTATCGACGTCATTGTCATTTTGGTAAGACGGACTAATTTGGTTGGGATGCCAAAACCAAGCATTATTTGGTACAGTACATTACGATCAATACTGTCTTGTGCTTGCTTGAAGTCAATTTGGTGTACGTCTATGTTGAACTCCTAGCATTTTTCAAGTACCTGCTTGACTGTGAACAATTGGTCTGTATCTTAGTCGGTCTCTAGATCAAGAATAGACCGAAAGCTCCACCTCGTGCTATAACCACAGCAAGTTTGGCCTTAAGGTAAAAAGCTGTCGCTTGCCATGTTGTTATCAAAAATTGTCAGGGAATTGGTCGGGTCACTAGGACTGCAGGATATATGCCTGCAAGTATATGATTGCGATACGACATTAAGCTTCCTTGTCGACAATGTGGCCGGTGTGTCCGTGTTACTATTTGAAGAACCAGCGAAACTGAAGAAACCGCGATAATTTAAGGTAGCCGCTGCTAATGGAGGTGTCATTAATTCATATGGTAGAAGATGCTTAAATGTGTCCTTGGACCTAAAGCGTGCAGTGTGGTGGAGATTCATTGTTGCGAACGTTGCACGATCTATTTTAGGAGTTAACTTTTTGTTGCACTATTGTTTACTCGTTGATGTTAAGAGCAGGAAGCTTAAGGAACCTTATGCAGAAACTACCGTGTATCTGTAACAAAAAGCAACCGATGGCAGATACGCGTATGAACAACTCATCTTACCACGGATGCTCAAAGCATCATATTGTCACAGAAGGACCAGCGGTAGCTTACCGCCCCATTGGCTAACTTCTGAGAAACTGAAAATGGCCAGGAATGAAATTCAGTACCGTCTGGACAAAGGTTATTGCCAACCTTGCTCCAGCCTCTGGGCAAGCCCACTTCACCTGACGCCGAAAAAGGATGGCTCTTGGCACCTTTGTGGGAACTGTTGTAGGCTGAATGAGTTCAGTTGACCAGATAAGTATCGAAAGTTGATGTCTTGAGGACTTTTCACCAAATACTGGTCCCGAGGAAGACATTCCGAAGACAGCAGTGACAACGCCTTTTTGGTTGGATGAGTTCACGGTCATGACTTTTGGACTCAAAAATGCAGCCCAGAGCTACCAAAACGATGAGGCCTTTCCTCGGTACACTTAATTTTTATCGCCGCTTCATGCGTGAAGTACCCGGAAATTATAATTTAAATTCCCCGGGTAAATGATTTTTCAAAAAATGTACTTTGTTAAGTTGGTAGGACTGCCTTTAATTACTATGCTAAATATGAGCGTGATCTGTCAACCAGTTTGTATACAGCAGCTGCTTAAGTGGGTACACCTCAGTAGTGTGTTGCGATTTTCATGATTTTTTTTATTGTGACCGAATTTAAAGCAAAAAACGCATTAAAAACCATCGATCAACTATCACATTCATCATATTTAGCTCCGTGTGATTTTGATGAATAATCAAATATTTTGAGTTTTATTTGTAATTCCCGGGTACTTTTTTTTGTCACAATGTAAAACAAAATTCGCTGATGGAGGTGAAGGCGATCCCAAAAAGTGTGAAAAGCGCTTCTAGGACTGGAAAAATCGTTGGCGTAAGTGTAGTGCATCTGATGGGGATTACTTTGAAGGCGACAAAATAAATATTGATGAATAATTAAATATTTTGCGTTTTATTTGCAGTTTCCGGGTACTTTTTTGTCACAATGTAAATGTGTAATGAGTTGATATCAGAATAATCTTTAATACTTTCCAGGGGGGAAGTCTCTTGCTCATCCAAATAATTATATTTATAAGAATATATCATAACCAATTCAAAAACTTACCTACAAACTGTTTTTGGTATATACAGATAAGGATAATTAGGAGAATAAACATATCCTACGGATTGCTTCTTCGATAAAACTTTCTGATCACATTCTGAGCCACGCATGTGAATGCCATCGTTTTGTTCTGAAAAAGAAGCCCAAATTAAATCCACAAATCACAATTGATTGTCAGAATATCAATACTTACGTATAAAATCTAATTTAACAAAACTTTCGCTAAATTCATAAATTCCTTTAAAGCCACGATTTTGTGTATTCGCTGTTCTCGGTAGCGTAAAAAAATGAACAAATAGACTCGATTCGCTTGAATATATAACTAAATTTCTTTGTTGACCGCAATATGTTCCTATTAATGCTGATGAATTATCAGGACCATCATACACCCTGACCCAATCAAATGGGCAGCTGTTGAAAGAGGAGAGAAACGTGTTGTAGAAATAAGATCCTTAAGTGTTGCAGATCCGCATGCAAATGTACGCTACTATTTGTTTTATTGCTGTTGGGGACTAGATTGAATTCTGAATCAATATTTATTGACCGATTTTTTGAAAATGGAAACAAATGGGACTCGAAAACTTTCCTAAATCATTTGACCTGAACATGCTGAAGACGTTTTTGCATTTGAGTGGGTGTTTCAAACAATAATTAATGACATTTCTTTAGTATTCTTAAATAATGGTCCACTTAATTTATTCCTCTGGAAGGATGCAGACTTAAATTAAAATGTCAGATAGCTTTCAGGAGTTTTCCTTATCTTAAGAAAAAATTTCTTAGTAAAAAGCAAATGTCCTTTCAGGCTTTATCATGTTTCGACATTTAACATTATTAAATTTTCCAAGAAAGTTTAATTATTATTCAACAGCATGTGGGAGAAAAAAATAACACAAAGTTCCGAAAATTCTATATAAGGTTAATTTCAGTTAAATGAAAAGGAATCAACGATTTAATTTGACTTGTACTTTAATGCAACTTCAAATTCAATAAAATACTACAGTCAATAACTATTGTACTTACTGTGGTCCACCAAAAAACAGATCAAAATCACGAAATTCTAATCTAACTCTTTGATTCGTTTCACCGAGAAATGTATATGTGCACGATAAATCTTTCGGATAGGCACCTGGATAAGTTGGCGATATTAAAGCACCTGTTTTATTCGAACTAGGAGTGATAGTGTAGGAACATGGTGATCCAGATATTGGTATACCAATTTCATATTCCGCTGAAAGTTTGCGTTTAATTAATTTTTGGTTAGTAATTGGCATCGAATTTACATATAAATTATAGTGATGTTTGAGTATATGTAAATGATAGCGGATACGAGATTGAATGCATAATCAACGGAAATGTATATGTGGCTGAATGAGGATATTGATTAAAAGTTGAAAGAGGAAATACGTACATGCATTTAAAAATGAATAACGTCCTGTAAACAAGTCAGGTAGTGTTTCGTTCTTATTCGTAAAAAAGGATAGAGCAACCGCTCGATACATAGATATACGACGACGTGGTGGTATCGGCCCACAATAACGTCCACCAAATGGTGAATTAATTAAATCGGCAGCATCTGATGTTTGAACTTCCGCATAAATATCCATATACTCGTGCGCGCATCTGTTGAAAAAGGGTAAAAATAAATAATGATAATTAGGATGCGTTCTATTTTGTATTGATTAGCGTTTTTGTGGTGATGCGTTCTGGTCCTCTCGCCATAAGCCAATTGTTAGACATTTGTAACCGGTAGGTTCTATACTAATAAACGAACTCCAGTCATCAACATGAAAAATCTAGTTTGAAGCGAAATACAGTGGCGTAACTATACCATCTGGGGCCCGTGGCTAATTCTTTTGATGGGTCCCTATCAGTAAAATTCGTCACGTTGTACTTAGTTTAATTTTAATAAACCACTTAAGTAGTTATCCAACACTATAACGATTTTATTTTCAAGAGTATGGGTTTATACATTTACATACATTCACATTCACCAGCCTATATACGTCCCACTGCTGGGCATAGGCCTCCTCACTTAGGCGATAGAGAATGGGCTATAGTCCCCACGCTAGCCCAATGTGGATTGGAGACTTCACATTCATCTTCTATTCGCTAGTTTTTCGGTGAAGGAACAAAATCGTGGGGAACCTGCATACATTTACAATGAAATAAAAATAACAATTTATTTTAAATAAGATATTTACTGAGAAAAATCATTTCTTCGAGCTTTCTGTCCCCAAAAGAGTCTATAACATCATCAAAGTTTAAAGATTAGACCATAGTATTTTCAATAGACACAATAGCCAAGTTACATAACCTGTCTTATCGCCTAGAGTTTCTTAAATAGGTTATTATTAATTTTAGTTTTGAAAATTATCCTTCAGCACTAGCTGTAGTCATAAGAATTGTAACAAATAACATTAATGCAGTGCATACTTCAGGAAAGCTGCAGGACATAAAATGATTCTTTATTATTAATAAATCAGCAAGGTCTCTAATACACGAAAACTTTTCTATTTCGTCTCTGAAAGAGACCGCAAATGATTCAGATATGTCTTTTTTGTATACTATATCATCAAATTCTAGAGCTTTTTTTAGCAGATCAGTGCCATTTAAAACTTGTAAAGTTGAAGGCTGCAAAATACTTAAATTTGAAACAATTTCATTCATCGAAAGGAAACGCGATTTCAGTTGATTAATAATTATGTCCCATACTCGATAAAATATGTTCACTCTGAACAAACTTTCCGGATCTTGGAGACGCTCATCTTCGCAAAGCTCGTCAAAATGGCGTTTTACCTTCCTCTGACGAATTTCAGAAAATTCAGAGGTGATGAAGCATTTTGCTGCTACACTATTTGCATGCATTTTAGGTAAATTTCTCGAGAGAAATTTATCTATTGCATCATATATATATATATATATATATATATATATATATATATATATATATATATATATATATATATATATATATACATATATATATATATATATATATATATATATATATATATATATATATATATATATATATATATATATATATATATTGTTACGGATAAAACCGAAGGGCACCAGGATTACCTCACCCCGAACACTATCGTAACACTCGCGTGACTATGTATAGTCAGAAAGCTAAGCCGCACTCGACTAGGGTTTGTTTGCCAGTCCAAATTGTAATCATATTAGTAGTTTAAATACGATTATTGGTAGTCTTAAGCAAACATTGTCATCGAGCGAAGATCAGAATCACCGCCTGTTCGAAGTTGGAATGTTCCCCAGATATTTCGAGAAAACCAAAACCTAACAAGATCGAGCCAGATGTTGCCAAGGAGGATTCAGATGATGAGAATTCACTGTCTTGAAAATGCCGATAAAACGCTACAGTTTCTCCGGGAGCAACGAGTACATTTAGAAAACATCGGTTCCCATGATATTGTCGATGGAAACGCATCTCTAAATTTAGAATAATTGTCCGGTTTACGAATCGTTCCAGAGTTACATTGCTACAGAAATGCTAGATGGTGACACCAAATACGATGCTGGTGAAGAGTACAGTCTTCAGGAAGCTGAGAAAGGAGTGATTTCTATTTCGTAGTCCATTCAGGAGACAATCAAAACGGACACTACGTCGCTTATATAAATCCGCTGTTGGAGGGAAATTGGTGTAAGTCCGATGGTGACGTCGTTTCATGCTGTACGAAATTTGAAGCCATTGAGCATAATTACGGTGGTTCAGATAATGAAATAACCCTCAAGCTTCCGTGCAAATAACTTATGATGTGAAGATTATTGGGAAACTTCAATATGAAGTGTTGGCAGGTGGCTTAAATCGATTTCATTTATGTCTATTGAGTGTGCTAGACACAGCAGAACAAGAAAAAAAAAAACATTTAGTAGATGCTGATGTCAATTGACCCGTCTTTAAAATGAGTGGGAATAATGTCTGCCGCGGCCACAGTCGACAGCATATATAATACGATGATAAAATATGATGACGGAGCTTTCCGTGGCATTTAAACGTGATAGTAGATCTATTTTGTTCATTTAACTATAAAATTAATAAATGAAATATGATATATTATAACAATACGATAATAATGATGATGATATGCAGATAGTGATCAGACACGAATTACAACTACACCGCTCGGAACGCCGCGGCACCGCTCGAGGGCCGGAAGACAAAACCGATAGAGCTATAGCAGGTAGAATTAACGTAAAATCCAATAACTTAAAAAAACCAGAGAAAACATACAAAACAAAAATTGTTGTGTTGTACATTCGTTCTAGAGGAAGATGATGATAAAAGTTCCAAAGAAGTAAAATTAATAACGAAACAAAAATTAGGATAATAAAGTTATTAAAGATGCAGTAAATTAATGAAATAATGCTAAAACCGATGAGAAATGTAGAAACTAAAGAGCGTACTGATTGAATATCGTAGAATGAAATATGCAAACAAAATGGAAATTATCATGTTCGCAGTGGTAATGTCAATGCAAACGAATTATGAGAATGAGAAATACAGAAAACATTGATAAACAACAACGTAAAGTGTATCTTTGAGTTAGCTTCAGTTTTAGTATTGTAATTTATGTTTTAAGGTGAAATATAACTAGAAATGGAAGGAACAGACAATTTAACGTATAACAAAAAAAAAGGAAATAAAATGCAAACAGCAATTTATCGTGTACACACACACAAACACAATATTTAGTAAATACAAGACACTTGCAAAGAAGCGAGAAACAAAAAGTAAAAAAATAAAACACAAAGCTACAAACGCAGAAACGATAGTAAACCGTATGAAAGCAGGAAATAAGAGAAAAAAAGTTTTACATTTTTATGGGAATATATCAGATGTATAATATAATTTATAAAATGTAACCAACCCACATAAATCGTAACACATGTAACCGTGACCCGGACACGCATTAGGTTGAACTTTGGGCTTTTTGGTGATATTCAGCAAAGTCCCAAAGACGTGAGGATTTTCTTTTTTGGAATAATTAAAAAAAATATACTGCCGATCGATCACACACTACTAACAATAAAATCAAGAGAAAATTGAAACATAAACACACATCACTGACAGGCCAAACTGTCAGTGAATTACGTTCAGCTGATTCAGTCGAAGTTGGAGTACTCGCCACCAGAGGGGAGCGGCGACCAAGTGGCGGCAAGAAGGTATTACCCCGCTGAAGAGGTGGGTGACCGACGAGCGGAACCATAGCCGTTAGGAGGAGGCTATATAAGCACGCGAAGAATGACGCGCCTCCTCTTTTTGATCTCTTGTATCGTGGGCGACAACGGCAACGGAAAGAACAATCAGCGAGAAAGAAAGTCGAAGCGCAGCGGAATCGTTAAGTGGAAGACAACGGAAGCAGCAGAGCGAAATCCACATTAAGAAGAACATTGTTGGTAAAGCGACGAGCAAGTTTCGATTGGAAAAAAGAAAGGCGACGGAATATACTAGCGAACACGATCGTCGAAGGGGCCCCTTTGTAGGGTTAGAAGTAACGTAAGTTATTTTTTTGATAGAGTGTATCTTTTATTGAGATTATAGTTTCTTTTGAGTTGAATACAAGTGTGGAAAAATTGTAGATATTTGAAATTTATTGGTGTTTAATTAACGTTCAAAGGAAGAAATTTTAGTGCCGTTCAAGACACTAAAGAAGTAAGTTTTTTTGTTTCAGTTCGCTGTTGTAACGAGTGCGGCTTGGACGGTCAAGTCAAAGTGAAAGTGTCGGGAGGTTGAATAAAGCCCGTGATAGCGGAGGTCATAGTGTTCGGGGGTGGTTTTGTGGTCCACGTGAGGGACATCTTGATTGAGAAGTGAAGAATATAGGGTGTTAGTGAAGTGGTGTAGGGGAAGGATTAGAGTAAAGATCGTAGGGTGTTTAGGGCTACGGGTAGCGAGGGTATCGGCCGAATACCGTCGAGTGTAATCCGGTTGGTCGCA
The DNA here is from genome assembly GCA_963969285.1 of Odontomyia ornata. Lineage (NCBI taxonomy): Eukaryota > Metazoa > Arthropoda > Insecta > Diptera > Stratiomyidae > Odontomyia > Odontomyia ornata. Next base: position 79,607,028 of record OZ017739.1, on the reverse strand, counting down.
TTCTCGCTTGGCGGCTATTTGAGGCTTTGAGGTAAAAGCGAGTGGCGCTCCACGCCCGTCTTCGGACGAGCTAACCGGGCCCATAAGCCTCGCCGGAGCACCCCAGTTTCCCTGGTAAAAAGTGGGTGTAACAATATATATATATATATATATATATATATATATATATATATATATATATATATATATATATATATATATATATATATATATATATATATAGCAAAATTGCAACCTCTAGCGTGGTCACAAATTTCGTTATATCCCATATATATATATATATATATATATATATATATATATATATATATTTATATATATATATATATATATATATATACATATATATATATATATATATATATATATATATGTATATACATATATATATATATATATATATATATATATGTATATATATATATATATATATATATATATGTATATATATATATATATATATATATATATGCATATATATATTTATACATATATATATATATATATATATATATATATATATATATATATATATATATATACATGTATATATATATATACATATATATACATATATATATATATATATATATATATATATATATATATATATATACATATAAATATATATATATATATATATATATATATATATATATATATATATATATATTGTTACATGTACAAATAATTTTGCGAGCTACTGTCGCAATTGTTTTCACAACAATGAAGAACACGAATTCACTCGAAGACACGAGAACCCAACAAGCATGATCAACATCTGCAAGTGACGTCACTCCATTCATTAAATTTTCTCGAATCTACCAGCTACCTCTCGGTAGAACATTCGCCAATAAACGAGAAATGGGTGAATAGGTAGAGACCCTATATAAAGGCGAGCTGAATGAATGGGGGGATCATCATTCATTCGACCGCGATAAGAACTGCGAAAGTGTGTGGAAGTGTGTTTCGTAATAGTGAAGTGATTTAGAAGACAATTGCGATAAGAAATTTATGGACAATTTTAGATTTTATTTTAATAGTGAAAATTAAAATTAGTGAAAGTGTTAAACTGATTATTGTGCATTTTCTTGAATTAAATAAACTCTTTTAACTTAAATTAAAAGACATTGCGTTTTCATTTTCCCGGAACGTTAAAATTATAGGCCGCGAACCAATAACACGCGACAGTGGTGTCGAGAAGTGCGATTGAAATTTTGAAGTGAAAACGTTTAAACAATTTTAAAGTGCACAATTGTGAAAAGTAACTTAAAAAAATAGCCGAAACAATAAAAATGCCAGGAAATTTACATCTTAAAATTAATCAATTGAGCATATCGGAGCTCAAAGAGGAGTTGGAACAACGAAATCTGGCTACACAAGGTACAAAGGCCATACTGATTGCACGCTTGCGTGATGCGATCGAGTCAGAAGGCGTGAATCTGGATTTGGGTGAGCTCTCAGATGCAGAAAAAGGCGCAGAAGGTGGTGAAGCCGGAACACCAAAACCAAAGGAACCAGAAAATGCGCTGATGCAGATGTTGATGCTGATGCAGCAAGAGCAGCGACAACAGTCATCCAATTTAACAGCGAAGTTAAATGAATAATCAGCGCAGCTAAATGAACAGACATCCAGTTTAGCTGCGAAGTTAAATGAACAATCAACGAAGCTAAACGAACAATCAACGAAGCTAAGCGAACAATCAGCGCAGCTAAATGAACAGACATCCAGTTTAGCTGCGAAGCTAAACGAACAATCAGCGAAGCTGGAGCAACAAGCGATCGAAATCAAGGCAGACATCGCACAGAAGCTGGAGAAACAGTCAACCGAAATAAAAGCGGAGCTCGGTCATCTGAACAAACAAATTAAAGGCGTCGAGGAAAAGGTTGACCAGGTCGAGGAAAAGGTTTACCAGGTCGAGGAGAGAATTAACCATGAGATCAGCCAGGTCGAGGAGAGAATAAACCATGATATCAGCCAGGTAGAGGAGCGAATCAACCATGAGATGGGAAAAATGAAAAAGGAATTGGAAGCAGCAAAGGCAGTAGTAACCTCTTCACCAGCCTCGCTTATAACCGCAGCGCAAAGCACATCCAGAAATGTCCAAGCACCAATATTCGATGGGCAAACGGTCTGGAGTATTTACAAAACCCAGTTCGAAGCAGCCGCTCGCATAAATCACTGGAATGAACAGGAACGAGCAACTGCATTGATTCTTGCTCTAAGAGGCCCAGCTGCCGAGCTGTTGCAGACGATCCCCGTTGAATTGCACTCAAACCCGAATGCTATAATGAATGCGCTCGACATGCGTTATGGAGACGATCATCTAAAGCAGATTTATCGGTCACAGCTAAGGCATCGAATGCAGAAGTCTGGTGAAACCCTACAGCAGCTAGCCCAAGACATTGAGCGACTGGCACTTTTGGCTTATCCAGCCTACGACCCAGAACATCGAGATGATGCAGCGACAGAGGCATTCATCAGCGCACTAAAAGACCCGGAATTGCAACAAGCCGTGCGTTTAGCTCAAAAGCAAACGGTTAAGGACGCATTGGCTTATAGTCTGAACTTTGAGGCAGCGAAAAATGTGACTCGTACCACTGCCCGGGTTCGTGAGGTAGTGACAGACGAGTGCAGGTGTGAGCGCGTGGAAATTGAGCGAGACCCGCATGTAAATGGTGCGCCTAGATGCTGGAATTGCGGAGAGAAGGGGCACCTGCAAGGAGACTGCAAGAAGCGAAGAAAACCGAACTATTGTCCAGGGTGTGCAGCTAGGAGGAGATCCAGACCGAGTCAGGAGCCCAGAATGGAAGCCCTTCAAACAGAGGGGTCGGGAAACATGTAAGAGCCAACTTCGTGGGGCAGAGGTTGGCTAGGAGGATCGACGTCCCCAGCACCACCATCACCGTGTCAAGACTACATCGTGGAGAAGCGGACTTATGCCTTCCGGGTCAAGTTGACGGAGAACACTGCACCATAACAATCGACACTGGTGCAACCCGATCGATTATCCGACCAGACCTAGTTAGACAGCAACAACTTCACAAGGGCAGAATTTTCTCACTACGGACAGCTACGGGAGAAACTGCACCTGTTCATGGAGAGGTCAACCTCCAGATACAGTTGGGAGACCTTGTGTTCCGACATAATTTTCTGGTCGCGAACATTATGGATGACTGCATTCTCGGAATGGATTTTCTGCGACCACATGGAATCACGTTGGACTTGGGAAAACGTGTCTTGAAATGGCAGAATGTCGAAGTACTGATGGAGGATCCCAGCGTCCAAATCCCCAAGATGAATGTAGTGGTATGTACTGACACTGATGTACCGAATTCTTCCGAAAGCATTGTATGGGCCAAGCTTGATGGTGATTCTGGAGACCACCGATCTTATCTGATAGAGCCAACGAAGACATCCGCATTGCGCAGTTTGATTGTAGGACGAAGCCTTGTAAAATCTTTAAGAAACGGATATGTGCCGGTTAGAGTCCTTAACACCGCAGACTCAACCACGAGCATCAAAGCGGGAGAAGTCATCGGCAGCTGCCAGCCTGTTTCCACCATCACCTCTTTGGAAGCTACTCACAACCATCATTGGAAAAGGAGGCAAGACACAGACAAAGCCCGGGAATCAACGTCTGCAATATTGAAGCAAGTCAAATTGCCGGTACAGCTATTCAAACGAGCCTCTGATCTGGTCACCAAGTACAGTGACATCTTCTCAACAAGCCCGGATGACCAAGGCCGAACGAGTTTGGTAACTCACGTCATAGACACACAGGGAGCCAAGCCGATTCGACAAGCACCAAGACGTCTCCCTATAGCCAAACAAGGAGAAGTGAGCGCGCTGATCTCGGACATGGAAAAGCAAGGCATTATCGAACCTTCTGTAAGTCCATGGGCCGCGCCTGTAGTTCTAGTAAAGAAAAAGGATGGTAGCACTCGCTTTTGTGTCGACTATAGGCAGCTTAACGACGTCACTAAGAAAGATAGTTACCCGCTCCCACGCATCGATGACATCATGGACACTTTAGCCGACGCAAAATGGTTTTCTACACTCGATCTCAAGAGTGGCTACTGGCAGGTAGAAATTGACAAGAAGGACCGAGAGAAGACCGCATTTTCAGTTGGGACCGGATTGTGGCAATTTGTGGTGATGCCGTTTGGGCTTTGCAATGCTCCAGCCACTTTCGAACGCTTGATGGAATACGTGCTACGTGGTCTAACCTGGAAAACCTGCTTGGTGTACCTAGATGACATCATCGTCATCGGGAGAACGTTCGAAGAGCATGTGCGGAACTTAGAAGAGGTCTTCTCCCGACTGCGACTGGCAAATTTGAAACTTAGTCCCGACAAGTGTACCCTTTTCGCAGCTGAAGTAAAATACCTGGGACATGTCGTATCAGCTGAAGGGGTCAAAACAGACCCTGATAAAATTGAAGCCGTGAAAAGCTGGCCAACACCAAACAACAAGCGCCAACTACGAAGTTTCCTGGGCCTGGCAACCTACTATCGAAGATTCGTCAAAGACTTTGCCAAAATAGCTAAGTGTCTTCATCAGCTAACCAAGAAAAATCGTCCGTATGTCTGGAATGAACAATGCCAGACAGCCTTTGAGACCCTGAAGGAAAAGCTATGTGAATCACCCGTACTGGCGTATCCGAAACCCGGAAAAATGTTTGTGGTTGACACCGATGCAAGCAACGGCGGTATTGGAGCTGTACTCTCCCAGCAGATCAATGGCGAAGAAAGAGTCCTCTCGTATTACAGTCGAGTTCTTTCAAAAAGTGAGAGGAACTACTGTGTGACCAGGAAGGAGCTATTGGCTATAATAGAGGCCACCAAGCAGTTCCACAAGTACCTATATGGCCAGAAATTTGTTCTTCGAACGGACCATGCATCATTGAGATGGCTACTTAACTTCAAAAACCCCGAGGGACAAGTTGCGAGATGGATCGAAAGATTGCAGTCATACGACTACGAAATTGTTCATCGAAAGGGCGGAGTTCATGGAAATGCTGACGCCCTATCTCGTCGCCCATGTCCAGCTAACTGCAAGCATTGCCGACGGATTGAGGAAAAGGAACCGCCCGTTGATCTGCGACTGATAACGGCCGAATTCGATGAAGGTTGGTCATCGGAGGAGATTCGAAATGCCCAGCTAGCCGATGAAGACATCGGACCATTGCTCGTATGGAAGGAGACGACTGGGCGACCTGAGTGGAAGGACGTTTCAACGCATGGCGCAACCCTGAAAAGCTATTGGGCACAATGGAACTCCCTTCAGGTGGAGGGTGGCGTACTCAAGCGGAAATGGGAAACGGCGGATGGCAGCTCCTATAGGATGCAAACTATACTACCCAAAAGCCGAATCCACGATGTGGTACAGGAAATGCATGAAGGATCCTCGGGAGGCCATCTTGGTGTTAACAAAACCTTAGCGAAATTGCGGGAAAGATTCTACTGGCTCCACGCTCGAGAAGACGTAGAGGACTGGTGTCGCAGATGCACCATTTGCGCTTCCGTCAAAGGCCCAAAACGACGACTGAGAGGACAAATGCAAACCTATAACGTAGGCGTGCCATTCGAAAGGATTGCTGTTGACATCGCTGGACCCTTTCCTGAATCTGAATGGGGAAATCGATACACGCTGGTTGTAGCTGATTATTTCAGCAAGTGGCCCGAGGTCTACCCCATTCCCAACCAGGAAGCAACTACGGTAGCCGAACAGCTAGTGTTAAATTGGGTCAGCAGGTACGGCGTGCCTTGTGAACTACATTCGGATCAAGGCCGAAACTTTGAGTCACTAGTTTTTAGCGAAATGTGCGAGCAGCTGGGAATACGGAAAACGAGGACAACACCGCTGCATCCCCAATCCGATGGAATGGTCGAACGTTTCAACGGCACGCTCAATAAACACCTTGCCAAGATGGTTGACGAGAACCAAAGGGACTGGGACCGACATATCCCACTATTTTTAATGGCATATAGAGCCGCTGAACATGCGTCGACGGGCCAAGCCCCAGCCAAAGTCATTTTTGGAAAGACTATTCGTTTGCCAGCCGATATAAAGTTCGGAACACCCCCTGAGAAACCCCAAACGGTCTCGGAGTACGCAAGTGATCTAAGACAACGGTTGAACCAGATACATCGGACAGTGCGAAAACACCTCGAATCGGCTACTGACCGCATGAAGACCAGGTATGATCTAAAGGCTAATTCTACTGGCTTCCAGCAAGATGACTTGGTGTGGCTTTATAACCCGCAACGGCGAAAGGGTAGGTCTCCAAAGTTGCAACATAATTGGGAGGGACCATACCGAGTTACAAAGCGAATCAACGACGTCGTATACCGAATACAGGAACATCGTAAGCCGAGAGCTAAAATGAAAATCGTGCATCTGGACCGTCTTGCCCCATATTACACCCAGGGAGAATTGACTACAACTGGCGACACATCTTTTCGGGGCGAAAAGAACTGAGGTGGGGGCAGTGTTACATGTACAAATAATTTTGCGAGCTACTGTCGCAATTGTTTTCACAACAATGAAGAACACGAATTCACTCGAAGACACGAGAACCCAACAAGCATGATCAACATCTGCAAGTGACGTCACTCCATTCATTAAATTTTCTCGAATCTACCAGCTACCTCTCGGTAGAACATTCGCCAATAAACGAGAAATGGGTGAATAGGTAGAGGCCCTATATAAAGGCGAGCTGAATGAATGGGGGGATCATCATTCATTCGACCGCGATAAGAACTGCGAAAGTGTGTGGAAGTGTGTTTCGTAATAGTGAAGTGATTTAGAAGACAATTGCGATAAGAAATTTATGGACAATTTTAGATTTTATTTTAATAGTGAAAATTAAAATTAGTGAAAGTGTTAAACTGATTATTGTGCATTTTCTTGAATTAAATAAACTCTTTTAACTTAAATTAAAAGACATTGCGTTTTCACTTTCCCGGAACGTTAAAATTATAGGCCGCGAACCAATAACACGCGACAATATATATATGGGATATAACGAAATTTGTGAACACGCTAGAGGTTGCAATTTTCCTCCGATTTTCACCAAATTTTCAGGAAAGGTGTATTGGGTTAATATCTCGGTCGGTTAAGTTCGTGAACCAGCTATATCGGCGTGGCAAAAACCAAATGGCGAATGACGAAAAATCGTGGTTTATGTTCTGACCAAAGTATAGCTCCGATTTGGATGAAATTTGGTATTAAGGTTCACTGATGTATGTGATGAAATAAAAAATCCAAAGTCAGTACGCAGAAACAAAATGGCGGCCGCTCAAAGGTCGAAAAACATGCAAAATTTTGTTGTTATGATAGTGGTCAAAGCTTTCTACAGATTTTCATGAAATTCGGCAGTTGAATAGGAAAGAATTACTTGGAAAACTGGAGGTCAGGTTATAAAAAACAAAATGGCGGCCAGTTGAAATTCAAAACTTCAAAAGCTTCTAAGCGTCGCAATTTTGATCCGATATATATGAAAGTTGGTTTCAAGATAGGCATTACTTAGATCTACAGAGTTTGACATTTTGGTGATCATGCATGTGCAGATTTCAAAATGGCGGCGGTTTAAATATGCGTTTTTTTCAGGTTTTTCTTTCCAGAAGGTTTTGATGAAACTTGAGATTATGGATCTCTGTACTATGTTCTTGTATTGTGCAGAAAATTATTAGAATTGAATGAAAAATAAACAAGTTGGGTAGACAGACCTATGCTCATGTCAGAAGGGTTTTATACTTAACTTACAAAATGCAGTAACCAGCAACGAATAAAATCAAGAAACATGTCAAAGACGATTTTATTGGAGAAAATGTGAAATTCGTAAATCATACTATTATTAACAAAGTTGAAGGAATTTTGACTTCTGAGGTATTTGTTATAGTTATACCCATTAATATCAGATTTTTTAGATCACGGGTGTCCATTCGCGAGGGAGGAAACACATTTTTCATGTATTTCCCCCCCCATGTGCCCCCACTGAAGCAAAAACTGTCAGTTTGAGAACTGTTTTGAAAAGCTCTCGTAGAGAACTTTCAGTTGATACTCATATCGGCTACGTTTCATGAAATTTTTTTCAGGGGCCACTCTTCTATACTGTAATCATCGATTCATGGCCTATTTTTTCGAATCCTAGAATGGTTACAAAGCCCTTTAGCTAGGAGCTCTCTCCTGCCTCTTCGACTTGCTTCAATTGTTTGTACTCATCTTCATGATACCTATCACTCCCGAAATTTTCATGCAAATTCTAGCAAAGCTGTAGTGTCTAAGTCGGTAAAAAGCGCATATGGCTCCATAGCCATATGTTTCCATAGTAATACAGGGCATATTGTTCCATAGTAATAGAGGAAAATTCAAATCGCTTTAACTTCGGTAAATACTATTCGATCTTTATGAAACTTTCAGAAAAGATCAATCTTATAAATAGTCATCTTTTTGCAAAATTTTATCGAGTTTAAAGGTACGGTTTAGATTTTATTCAAGAAAACACAAAATCGATAAATCATACTATTACTAACAAAGTTGAGTGAATTTTGACTTCTCATGTATTTGTTGTTGTTGTACTCATGAAGGCCTACATTCATGATTTTTTTCAGATTTTTCGGATGGAAGGTGTCCAATCGCGAGGGGGGGTACGCGAAAAGTTCGTACATTTCCCCTTCCTCTATCCCCCTCGGTAACAATAAGACAATTTTAAGACTTGTTTTGAAAAGATCTCATTGAGACCTTTTCAACGACACCCTATTTGACTACCAATGGTGAAAATTTTTTTTTGAGGGGTCACCTCCCTATATGGGGAGACCCCCTTAAACCCCTTTGAAAAATTTTTTCACCCTTGAACTTTCAAGAGGTCACCACTTCTGACCTTTCTACAAAATTTCATTGCCTCTAGCCTCTATAGTTTCGGAGAAAAAGTGCTGTGACATACAGACGGACGGACGGACGGACGGACAGACGGACACAGGTCGTGATTGCAATAGGGTTTTGTATTTTAGTACAAAACCCTAAAAAGTCGAATATTTAAAACCCAATATTTTTAGCTGCCATTTTCACTAAAAATTGAATTATTTTGCCTTGTGAAACTCCGATTTGAACGAGATTTGGCACATTGATTGATGAAGTCCTAGCCCACAAAGACCAAAATCCAAAATCAAATGCATGCATTCAAAATGGCGGCCCCCAAAGGTCAGGAGGCAAGCGCAATTCGCTATTTCAGTAGCAACTGAAATAATGCATTTTTTTCATGGAAACGTTTTAAATGACTTATCTTGAACGTATTTATAAATCAGAATATATTTTAAATATTTTAAAATATTTTTAACAATACCCTAAAAAATTATAAAATCGTGACTTGTCGCGTGCGTCTGTCCGTTCGTCCGTTTGTTCGTGCGTCACAAGTTTTCTTGCAAACCACATGAGCTAGAATGAAGAAATTTTCTACGTAGGTCGAAAATGGTGCCTCTTGAAATTTGCAGTGTAAGAAAATATTTTAAAGTGTTTAAGGGGGTCTCCCCATACAGGGGGGTGACATAAACAATTTTTTTATTTCTGTAGCCCTCTAGCAGCCAAGTTTCTCAACAGATTCCGATAAAACTTGAAATTATAAGTTATTAAGGCAAGTTAATTTAATTTAATTATGCAAATCGGATGACAAAAAAAAAATTCGAAAATTTACAGCTTAATATTTTTAGCAGCCGTTTTCAATAAAAATTCAAAATGACGGCCCCTTGTGGTTCAGAAAAGAATCAAAAATGTATATACTGCCGTGCTAAGCGCAAAAGCGGTATCTAAAAAAAATCGTAAATTTGATTTTTATTGCATCGAATAGCTTAAAAAACTGTGCATCTAATCAACTAAGCCAAATATCTTTATCTCATTCAGAAATATAAAAAAAAAAACCTTAAAAAAGTTTTCCCTATCTCAGTTTTAACTGCAATCACTAAGGTAATTAAGGGTATATCAATTATACGTAGGCAAATAGCGGAATATTTTAATACCGCCAAAACCCTGAAATCAAGCCGAAAATTCCTTGCCATTTTTCTAAGCTGATAAGCGGCAAATATGATGCGTGAGGCAAATACTGAGTTACCGCTATGCCGCTGAGTATATTTAGCCCTTAGTGGTCGGCAAAACGCTTTGACTAATTGAGTTGCCGCTGCATCAGCGAATAGAATCGAACCTTATAAGGTTTGATTATTACGATCGGATTTCTAATTCATGTGCATTTTTCGGATGAAAGTTCCTGTTACTTCTAGTTTGTTTTGATAGGAAGCAGAAGTATCCTTCAATTCTTGTTAAATTCAATAGAAAAACAGTGGATTGAAGTGTTCAGTTGTTTAATTTCGAGCTTTGGCATTCAGGTAAGTCCTATTATTCATATTAGTTAGATGATTATTTTTGTAAAGGTAGAAAAAGTTCAGTTTTGATGAAATTTTTGTGTTGTGGTGAAGATAATTTCTCGTTTGAGTTCATACAGCTTTCGTATGTATCTCTATTTGGAAAAAAAAAACCTTGAAATGATACATATGAATTAGTAACAAAAGATTTGAGGTGCACGGCATATCATCTAGAAATTGAACTTTATTTGCCAGGCAATTACATACCGCACTCCTCATCGCTGGTGCAAAGCTGCGCTGTTACCGTCGCGCTAGTGATGATCAAACTTATTATTAGTAGTTTATGCTACTTAGGTGCATGTGATGATTTAAATATATATAGGTCATTTCTTAAATAATTTATATTTTGTAACTGTGTTAAAATTGTTGATTGTTCTTAACAAAACAATCCAATTATAGAAAACATATGTTGTTACAGAGGAATGATGTCGCAAAGAAATACAAAAATGATGATGCTGTTAGCACAAAACAACAATTCATTGAGAGACAGATTGAAGGATTCGAAGAAATTAAGTCATAATATTCGAAATATCGACTCCGACTTTTTCCCTAGTTACGACTATGATTCTGATAATGATCGTCCAGTTTTAAGATACGACAGGGCACACGAATTACAGGCACAGATAAATCAATTGTCAAACTATTCTCACTTTGAAGATTTAAAGTTTTTACCGGGGCCATCTACGTCAAAGTTCAATATTTCAGTCAACAACAAGAGGGTCAGAATTTTGCAAACTTAGATAACATATCCACAAAATCTTACATCACATTAACAACAGCTGTGCCGATTATTGAAAATAATGATTTAACTCCAATAGCATCGCTAGCAGTTTCTCCAAAAACAAATTCAGACAAAAATTTTCTTGATTTACATGATCCTAGTACAGTGCCTTTCATCACATATACTGCAAATGATCAACAAAAATCTTGTTTTTCTCAAAATGATGCAGACCAATTAACAACAACTATTACCAAAAACACAATTCATACTTCTGACACTCTGATAAATAACGGCAATGTTCCAGTTGCTGGTCATGAGGATTCAGTTAAGTCTTGGTCCAGAGGAAATGAATTTATGAGGACCACTCATTTTCAAGACACTGAGTATGTCGAACAAAATGAAATGATTACTGATAACAATGCGCCCGACTCCATAGCTTATACTAAAACAGGCACAATAAGAAAAAGAAAGAAATACGATCAACCACTTAAGGTTAGAGACGAAGCAAAAAAAAAAAACGAGTTAAGAGAGAAACATGGCGTGAAATCACCTTGTCCAGCTTCCTGCAAAAAGCGATGTATCCAAAATATTGGTGAGGGTCTGCGAAAAAATATAAATGAAACCTTTTGGAGTTTGACTGACAAAGAGAGGAAAGCTTTTATGCTGCATCATACTTCAGCGCAACCCGTGAAACAAAGAACAGTAGCAAAACCTGAAAGTGGGGACTATAGAAATAAAATCAGCTATAATTATTTACTGACAGACGAAATTGGTTCTACGCATGCAGTATGCAAAACTTTTTTTGGCGACTTTGGATTACAAACCAGGTAATGATAAGCCTTTACAGACTGCGTTGGGTAATTTAAAGGACACGGTTGCATCACCAATAGACAGGAGAATGGGAGCAAATCCTCACAATAAAATAGACGCTAATCCTATTAAGGAACATATAATGAGCTTCGAGCCTAGCATTCTCATTACCGACGTGAGCATGCCCCTAACCGTTTAAACTTGCCCAGTGATATGAAAACCACAGCCTTGCACAAAGATTTTTTAGAAAAAAACCCTCCTACAACATCTTTTACGACAAATACCGTGAAGTGGTCCGGGAATTAAATATTTCTTTTGTTAAACTCGGTCATGAAGAATGTGAGGAATGTGAAGAATTTCGTCTGCACGATAAAACACATACCAAAGAAAATCTTCAAGAAGACTGTTTAGGATGCACTAAGTGGGCAAGGCACAACGAACGGGCAAACAAATCAAGAGAGCAATAGAAATTAGACTGTGTGGTAAATAATACTGAGACAATTATATATTCTGTCGACTTACAAAAGGTTATCATGCTGCCCAGGATTGATATGTTTAAAACAACTATTTTTACCCACAGGATAGTAGTTTACAACGAAAGTTTTGTGCCAACTGGTAAAGGCCAGAAAAACTGCTGTGTTGCTCCAGTACTGTGGCATGAAGGATTATTTGGACGCTCCAAAGATGAAATCATTAGTGCATATTACCATTTTTAGGGTTTTGTAAAATAATTTTACAAAACCCTTCTAAAATCGCGTCCTGTCTGCCCGTCTGTCCGTCTGTCTGTCCGTCTGTCCGTCTGTCTGTCCGTCCGTCCGTCCGTCCGTCCGTCCGTCCGTGTGTCACAGCAGTTTTTCTCGGAAACTACTTAAGCTAGAAACATCAAATTTTGTATGTAGGTGTAAAGTGGTGTTCTCTTCAAAGTTCGAATACAAAAAGAAATTTATAAGGTATTTAAGGGGGGTCTCCCCATATAGGGGAGTGACCCCCCGAAAAAAAAATTTCATTGAAGGTGGGCGATTTGGGTATCAAATGAAAGGTCTTGATGAGAACTTTTCAAAACAGGTCTTTGTTTGGCAAAGTTTGCTTCGAGGGGCGCACAGGGAGGGGAAATACACGAAAAATTTGTGTCCCCCCCCCTCGCGATTGGACACCTGTGATCCGAAAAATCTGAAAAAAATCAGGAATGTAGGCCTTGGTGAGTACAACAACAACAAATACGTGAGAAGTCGCAATTCACTCAACTTTGTTAGTAATAGTATGATTTATCGATTTTATGTTTTCTTGAATAAAATCTTAACGGTACCCTTAAATTCTATGAGATTCAGTACATAAATGACTGTTTATAAGGTTGATCTATCCTGAAAGTTTCATAAAGATTGAATCATATTTAGCGAAGTTATAGCGGTTTGAATTTTCCTGTATTACTATTGAACAATATGCGCTGCATTTATTACTATGGCAACATATGGCTATGGAACAACATGCGCTTTTTACCGACTCAGACACTACAGTTTTGCTAGGATTTGCATGAAAATTTCAGGAACGATAGGTGCCATGAATATCTTTGCGAATCGGTTCAGCTAGTGGTATCAGTAATCGTAAAACAAAATGGTGGCTGTTTTAAATGCGAAGATTGAATAATTTTGAGTTATTTTTTCCCAACTTCAACGTTTAAGGTGCATGCTTTGAACACTTGATTCAATTTAATGAATGACTGAAGATGAGTACCTACAATTAATACTCATAAGCGAAGCAAGTCAAGGAGGCGGGAGAGAGCTCCTAGCAAAAGGGCTTTGTAACCATTCTAGGATTCGAAAAAATTGGCCATTAATCGACGATAACAGTACAGGAGAGTGGCTCCTGAAAATAAAAATTCATCAAACGTAGCCGGTATGAGTATGAAATGAAAGTTTTTATGGGAGCTTTTCAAAACAGTTGTTAAACTGTCAGTTTTTGCTTCAGTGGGGGCACAGGGGGGAAATACATGAAAAATGTGTTTCCTCCCTAGCGAATGGATATCTGAAATAATTATCAAGGGTAATATTTATGAGTATAACAACAACAAAAATCTCAGAACACGAAATTCGTTCAACTTTGTTAATAATAGTATGATCTTCGAATTTCATATTTTCTCCAATAAAATCGTTTCTTGATTTTATTCGATCTGGTGACTGCATTTTGTAAATTGAATACAAAACCCTTCTGACATGACCGTAGGTCTGTTTACCCAACTTGTTTTATCTTTCACCGAGATAAAAAATAATATCATACTGTGGGTTGATGATTGTTCATCACAGAATAAGAATTGGACATTTTTTTCTTTCTTAATCTACATTGTCAATTCAAATGATATTAACGCCGACAAGATTATCATTAAATATTTTGAACCAGGGCACACATTCATGTCGGCCGACAGCTTCCATCATAGGGTCGAACTGGCAATGAAGCGCATGAAAAATAAAATATACGATTTCGCAGACTTTTCTCAAGCAGTAAGTAATGCAAGTAAAAACGTAAAATCCAAGGAGATGACGACAGAAGACTTTTATAACTGGGAAGATTACACGACACAGTATCAACTTTCACGAATAAACCCGCGTCCATACATCCGTGAAATGGTTCAAGTAGAAGTCAATCGAGGCAGTTGGGATCTGACGTACAGAACTGGATTCGATAGAGACCCTATTACGGCTAGGATAATTGGAAATAAAATTATGAAAACTCAAGTTTTACCGCCATCGAAGAAGAGAACTTCACCAAATGGTATTTCCAAAGAGAAAAAGGAAAATATTTTGAAATCTCTACAAAATATTATACCACAAAATAGAATGTCCTTTTGGAAAGAACTCTCTATTTCATCTACTGAGATTTTATAGAAAACGTTTCTTCTTTAAATATATTCGTGTGTTATAGTAAATAAGAACAATAAAAGAATTTAAAAATGTAGTTGGATTAAATTTTTTTGTTTAAATAATATGTACTTTATTTAATAACAAATTCTTATTTTTTTGTATGAAGACATGTACGAGAAGAATTAGCAAAAAAGCGGTAACTCAATTCCTAATTATATATATACTAAGCAGGATGGCAGTATCTCATGAAAATGGTGTATAGACATGCATTTTTGATATTTTGACCATATGACAAAATAATATAACCAACATATAGTCTTAGTTCCATTTAATAAATAAAAAAAGCAATCTCTAAAGTAAAGGAAAAACTAAATATACAAAACATCAATTTTCTCGAAAATCACTTTTACTGAGATACCGCTTTTGCACTTAGCAGGGCAGTATATTAATGGCAATGCAAGTGCTGATTAAACTTTCATGGAAATCTTTTGAAATGAACTATTTGAGCTAATTAAGCCGACAAGTTATCATCTTTGTGTGGTAACCACTGTGAAATGTATTAACAGCAAATGTGAGAAGGGCGAAACGAGTATAAATATGTTTATAACAATTTTTTACCCGCCGATTTTCTATATGTGATCCACACGTGTGCAACTCAATTTAATTAGCAACATATTTGCGCCTCTATGAAGGGTCTCCAAATACAAACGGCGGCAGATCCTTTCTGTTAATAAATACCCATGTAGTGCTACAAAAATTGCAGTAAGAAGTCCAGTAGCAGGCAAGCCAAATTCTTTTTCGAAACCTTACGCTACATACGAGAAATTTCTTAAATTTAAAAATTCATGTCGATACCTTTCTAATTCTTCTAGACAAATTTTCAAACGTTTTAAGGCATTTGAAAGATCGGTGGCTTTAGACTGAAGTGCTTTAGAGGCTGCATCGGTAGTTTGTACAATTTTGCAATGGAAAATCAATAACATAATAAAATTGTAGTTTTCGATTTTCTTCTTGAGTGAAACAGCTTCATTTCTTCCTGCCCATCTAGTAGGATTTAATGTTTTAAATGTTATTGAAGTTGAAGACTCACTTTCTTTATTAGATATAAAACTTGATAAAATATTTCCTCTTTTGATACTATGCCCAAAAAAATTATAAATTTGTTGAAATGTATCAAAAAAAATTTTGCATCTCAATAACCTCTCTCACTGCATCATTGAATACTAGATTTAAATTATGAGCAGCACAATGAACATATACGGCATTTGGCGCGAACTTATTTAGAGGAATACTTTTGTCATTTATGGCTTTAATAATTTGCTTGGACATTGCTAAGGCAGTTTAAGTCCTAACTTCATGAAATCCTTAAAATATCTGTTTAATAACAAGTGCCTTTGAGATCCCATTAACATCTTTTTAGGGTATTGTCAAATCATTTTACAATAACCTGTCAGTCTGTCCGTCCGTCCCTGTGTCAAACCACTTTTTCTCGCAAACTACATAAGCTAGAAACATAAGACTTAGTAAGTACTATAGCTGCGAAGTGACGCCCTCTTTAAAGTTTCACCACGAAAAGAAATTTATAAGGTCCTTATGGGGGGTCTCCCCATATAGGGGAGTTGTCCCGGAATAAAAATTTTCATCGCATGTAGGCAATATGGGTATCAAATGAAAGGTCTTAATCAGAACTTTTCAAAACAGGTCTTAGTGCAACAAGTTTTCCTTTGGGGGGTGCAGGGGAAGGGAAAATGTACGAAAATGACCCGAAAAATCTGAAAAAAATCACAGGGATGTGACTTTAGGAGTACAAGGGCAACAAATACCTCAGAAGTCGAAATTCGATCAACTTTGTTAATAATAGTACATTTTATAAATTTTACATTTTTGCCCATAAAATCAAGATGGGACCCTTAAATTTCCCAAAACCTGCAATTTAAGTTTTTTCGAAGTAATTGTATGTGTTCCAAAAATTTCACCATATTCGAACAATAAACAGCTAAGTCACAGCCGATTGAATATGTAAAAATTACAACAACATTAACACGTGATACTAGGGAGATAAACGTTTGCAACGGACCTAGACACTACAAATATGTAGGAATTTTGATGATAACTTTAGAAATGGTTTGTAATATCTATGTGTAATCATGACTAATCAAGTGACGGGGTCAAAACACTTGAAACAAAATTTAAAGAATTTAAAGTCAAAATAACCATAATAATTTTTCGAACTCTACTTATGGAATCTGTACATTAGTGAAGTTTTGATATGCAGAATATATTGTTTGATTTACTAATTGTTTTACGATACCCTGCTGGTAGGAGCACTGTCCTACTACTTCAACTTGTTTGATCATACAATAACGGTAAAGTTCACACATTTGATCAATTTTTGAAATATCTTGAGTTGATAGAGTAGAATGGTGCGGTATTTATTTCATTTATGAGTGCATTTTCTACTTTTAGATTCAGGACAGACATTCGCTCATTTTGTATTTTTCGACTTATGTATTTTATCTGGCGCTTTGATTCACTTAACAATTCTTGTGAAATCGGGTCGCATTTTCCTAATAACTCAACAATACTTTAAAAGTTTCGTACGGCGCTCGGATCACTGCCATCTGCGTTTTCTCTTTTGCCACGAAAGGCTAAATTACACGTTAAAAGTGTCAGAGTAACATCAAGGAGTCTAGAAAGTACTTGGCGCCAAAAAGATTATTCTTTCTTGATCATGGACTCTTGCTCTTCATTGAGTGTTCCATGTAACCGCCACGGTTGATACGTAAGACAAGAATCCAGATGAATTTTTGATGTCTGGTGTATTTTTATGGCATCTACAATATGTTTCCAGTCGCCATAGCCCTCAATCCAAACATTTTGTATTTTTTTAGAAGCCCGATTTGCGAATAACCTACATGGGTCACAATACGCCTCCTGAAGTATTAAAGAATAGGATGGCCATGTACGTTCAAGTTTCACACCAGACTTGGAAACAATATAGTAATGTTTTTCTAGAAAAGACCTTTTGTTACTATCTTTTAAGAAAGGGTCCTTACGTTTACAATGTCTGTTTCCAATCACGAAACTTTTCACTGAAACAGTCAGCCTTATCAGTAACATATGGCAAGATACAATATTGTTCACGCTAAAATATAATTCTCTCTGACTTTTGCTGGTACATTGTTCTGGTTGTTCTGGATCTGGATAGACACCGGGATAAGGTGCTGCATCTGGCAATTTTGGTATACTTTTAGTAAGGTCCAATTCTTCACTTTTGGTGCACTGTTCACTCAAGTTTTCATTATTAAAGTCATAATTCTTCTAGTACTGACTATTTTTGCGTAGCTTTTTATTTTTTTCTTCAGTATCCCCCTTTCTCTTTGGTTTTTCACCCACACTTAAATATTTTTTGGAACTAGACATTTGAATATCTAACTTTCACAATCAACTTTACCTTGCCACCATTTGCAAATTCAATAAAACAAAAAATATGACAAATGACCAATTGTCAAAGCAAACACACAAAGAATATGCAATCAGTAGAGCCCTCATAAAAACATAGCAAATCCGGAATTCCCCTAACATAGTGTTGCTAGCTTGCCCAAGCGGCAGCGGCACGAAAAAATACTTTCTTGGTTAGCAAAATGAGGGGATTCCTCGATCGTCAATGTTCGCCCCCGCTTCCAACGTAATGTAGAAACCAATGGATGCGTTCTAAAATTGATCAATATCTTTTTGTTTAGGATGTATTGTAATGCCTAACGGTTTACTTGAAATTGTATTATGGTGTTTGGTTGTCTATTTTCACCGGTGGTGTGCAGGAACGCTACGACTTCCTATCGTTGAGGGAATCCAGAGAAATGTTAAAAAGTAAGCTGGTGACAATGATCACAAAAAGATACCATGATCAAGAAAACTCCGCAGATAACGGATGCAAATTACAAATAATTACCAATAATGAAGAAACGCAGCAACTACACACAGAAAAGGATGAGCTGAAGCTACGGATACAGCTCATCGAAGAGCTAGTCAAGCAAGAGGTTGCGATTCAAAATCCGAAGCAACAAAAACCATGCTAACAGGGAATAAAGGAGAATGTAAAGGAAGCGACTCCGAAAAAAAAATTGCTGGTGCTGGTGGCACTGATGACAGTTGAAACTATTTTGCAGCGCTAGTAGGGTTGACCAAAGATATGGAAATCGAAAATGATGGAAAAGGTAATACTGATAAACATAACGTGAATTTTATTCAATATTTAAAACATAAAAACAAAGAGAAAAAACCAACTCGTGGTTCTGCTGATTCCTCGGTTTGGTTTCAGGCATAGAAGTATATGATGATAGGGAGGCTATCTTCTTATATAAGACTCTACATGAGCACTCGAAATCTTGCAAATAAAATCGAATGTGGATAGTTCAACAAGCATTACTCATTTTGTAACAAAAATATGCCCGTGGATCATTCACAAAATCCAAAAATAATTGGTGGAATATGGTTTGTTGAATTCCAAATTTCAAATGCTAGTTTCAAAAGAATAATAAACTTTCGAATAAGAAAATATATTGCGATAACTTCTAATCTACCTCTTGGATAAAATGAAGTAATAAACTTCTCAAAAGTATTTTTTTCATTCATTAATCGCAAATTGCGATAAGTTTTTACGATTTTTAATATGGAAGGCTATATTTAGCTATTTTCATGATCATTTGACACTCGCCTGAAACTTCATTATATGAAGTACTTTGCATAAAGGTACGATCACAGCAAATCTCTCAAACAGAACATTCATTTCTATATTTGAAGAAATTTGAATAACAGCGAGTTTGACTTGCTGAAAACAACCAACAAATTAAAATAAATGAAATTTTGATTTGTGTAATTTGATTAAAAAGTGGAATGAAGTATTTGAGAAACTTTATTGGAATTACCTCATTTGATGATCGTATATGCACCATTTGCTTAGATTGTGAAATTCTCTTTTCTCAGTAGATTCTTCATTCGGGTCTCTTCGATGTAATGTGAATGTCAAATCAGTGATATTCACAAATTGAGTTAATAGTTCAAGCCAAAACAGCCAAAAGTGAAAACAAAATTATTGTTTTAAAGCGAAAACTTATTATGAAGAGCGCAATTGGGCAGTGCCAGTCTCATTGGACAAGTAAGTTATCAATTATTGATCAAAATCAAGTGCTAACGTTGATCTTTCAAAGCTGTATAAGCTCAAAAATAAGTTATAGTTTGTACGTTTTTGAAAAGTTTGCTTACGTGGGCGTGGCCAAATAGAAAGTTTGACACTCAACAGAAATTTTCCCGAAGTTTGTTCGTTTCAGTTTATTGACATAGTCTTAAAGTATCAAAATTAGGTAGAAAAGTAATAATGATTGATAATTTTGGAATTAAATTAATTATAATATAGTGATCGTGATTCATTTGGATTTTCAGTTGTTGATTATGAGTTTTTAATTTGTTGCAGTCAATTATTTTGTTTATTTGATATCCGCAAGCCAATTCTCTATTTTCTTGAAAAGCCGTCAGGCCTTACTTTATTGTGTTAGCACACGCAATTCGACTTCTTTTAGTCATCTTTTGTTTTTTGAATTGTTGGATGTCCATTGGTTCAGTTTCATCTGGTTTGCGCTTTCATCAGAGGGTGTGGTCTAGTACTGAGCAAATTGCGTCGAAATTTACAATAAGTTGTTCGTTGATAATGTTACTGTCTATTTTTCTGTGTTTATATATTTCAAGCCTTTCTAGAATTTTAATTCTCTGTCCTTTGTTTCTGTAGCAATGACACATAGTTTTTCATAGCGTCATGCTCATGTGCGTGGTTTTGTAGTTACGTCCCATAATTGGAGTTTGCCTTGTTGTGTAAGAAAGATCGTAAGAGCTCTTTGTATATTGTTGTTAGTTTTGTGTTGTCATTCTTATGTATACCATATCGCGGTCCTTATATGTCAGCTTGCAAACGCCACTGTTCTCGTGTATTCATGTGTCATTCTATTTATTTCCAATTTTGTTGTTAGTTTTGAATGCAGTTTGCAGTTTGTATTTCCTGAAGAAATTTGATAGTTTGCATGCCTCTTTACCTACGTATGTTAACGAAATCTACTGTTGGTCGTTCTTATGAGTTTCAGTCGTTTGGCGTTCCTGTTTTTGTTTGTATTGTGCAACAAGTTTGTCAATGTCACGTTGTTTGTATCCCTTATTACTAGCTATTCTGTAAATGTTGTTTAGTTTGTTTAAGTAGTTAGTAGGAGTCATGGAGATGGGGTGGAGTCTGTGCACCATTTATCTGTATGCTGCTAATTTATGTTGTGCGAGGTGGTTAGATGTAATGAGTATGGTTTTATCAGTTGTGGTTGGTTTTCTGTATATTTAGTACTCCAATCGTGTTTGTTCGCGTGTCACGGTTAGGTCATTATCCTCTTCAGACCCTGGGTACACATATGTGTACCTGCCTTTACTGTCGCTTTTCTCTTGCCCGGGCCCTCCATTGCGAAAAAGAAACAATAAGTGAACACCTGCGACTTTTTTTTTTATTCATTAAAAGTACAGAAGATGGCTGCTGCATGTAACAAGAATATCGTGAGGATAGCATTCGAATTGAATGTTCAGTCGTTTTTGAGTGTGCAAACAAGGCAGGAAAGCGTTAAAGTTCTAATATTTTTTGCGTTTTGAAGACGAATCGGACAAAACTTTACAAAACCGATAGAAAAGTTTAGTTTCGCTTTTTGTATGGCACAGTTGTGTACCTCAGGGTTGATAATTTTTGTTTTGGCTGCGAGGGACGGTCTTGCATTCGACTTTGTCATTTACGTTGGCTCTAACACGGTACCTCGAAAGGACATGACTAAATTTAGCTTACGTAGAAGCATCGTCATACTGCTGTGCCGGACGATTGATCAAGATTATGTTTTGTACACGGACAGATTTTTCACAAGTCTAATACTTGCAGACTATTTGAACGCAAACAAACAGGACGTGTTCATCACAGGGACAGTTATGAGTAACCGGTTTGGTGAAGTTTCCAAAAAATTGAAAAATGACAAGCAGCTCAAAAGAAGCGAACGGTATGAGAAGGTGAGAAGCGATGCGAATGTCTGTGTTTTGAAGTGGAAAGGTACTAAAGCCGTTACTATGCTATCCCCATGCACAGGAAGTGCACCCGCCGGGACCTGTAAACGGTGGTGTAAGCAGACAAAGCAAAAAATAGATCTGGCACAGCCAGCTGTGGTTAGAAATTACAACAAATGTTTGGGCGGAATAAATCTAAGTGATAGGCTGATCGCTTATTATCGCACTGCCATGTGAGGTAGAAGGTGGACAGTTCGCGCTTTTAGCAATTTCATGGATTTATGCATCGTCAACTGCTTGGTAATGTATTTACGGTGTTGCGATGAAGAAGGAGTACCTGCCAAGAGCACGTTAGATCTGATGGACTACAGGCTGAATGTTGCTACAGCCATAATCAAATATGAGGGTGGAACTCTTGATCAAATTTTTCTGCAACGAGGCACAAGCAGAAAAGCTACTGAAAACAGGCGAAATCGGACGCAAACGAGGAACCACAAAAATAGAAATATCGGACCGTCGTACGACAGCCGAGACCAGAAGTACGCCTTGATGGAATCAAACACCTGCCGCGATTTATAGAAGACAAGTACGCTTCAAAACGCAGGCATGCAACATGTTCGCCCCGTTGCCGAACAATTTGCATCAAGTGGAACGTATACTTATGCATTTAAAAAAATAATTGCTTTGAAATGTATCACACGGAAAAATGAGAAATATTGAAAATTTCCCACACAGATAAACCTGAGGTGCACATTTGTGTACCTTCGTATTTCAAAAGAAAGACCATAAAATTTATAAAAATAAAATGATTCGTTTTTCATTGGAACTATTTTCTAAAGGAGGAAAACTAAAGATACCAAAACTTTTGCTCATTTCGGTTTTGGGTCTGAAGAGGATGTAGCTGACTTGTCAATTTTTTCTTTTTCTATGGTGAAATTTTTAGTCGGGTGTATTTTATTCATATAGGTAAGTGGTTTGTCTTGTTTATTTTCTTAATAGTCAATAACGATGACACAGTTATCCATATATAATCTGTAAAATATTACATTGAATTTTTAAACAGTTTTGGGTATAAAGACTTCTTCTAAAGATGGTAAAAATATTTCTGACATTATTGACGACATTGGATATCCCATACCCAGACCGCCCTGGGCCTGTGCGGATGATATCAACATTTTGTCATGGTAGTTACCAACTGCCAATGAACTTTTCCTGAAACTTGGCAGCGAAGCAAAACTGGTAAAGTTACAAATCAATGAGAATAAAACAGAGCCCATGACGCACTCGAGGAACAATACTTCAAATATTCAAAAGCTCACACTTAACAAATACAGTATCGAAAATGTGGGCAAATTTGAGTACTAAGCGCCAAAATAACCCATAATGAAAGAGAGGAAAAACGCCGAAAAATATAACTTCCAAACAAAGTATTTTGTGCGATTTTGAAGACTATACAGGAAAACAAAGCTTCAAGTACACAAATTTTCGATAAGACGAAGACCAATGTAGAAGTTGATACAACCATGAGCTGTATGAAACTTTTGACGAGTTGGAGGCCTCAACTATTGTAAGATAGCGGAAGCTGCAATACGTTGGTCACGTGAAATGTATGGATGAACAATGAATATGTATCCGTTGGGAGAACTGAAGGGCGAAGACCAGTGAGGAAACCAAGGAAACGCTGGTCTGACTCGGTCGTGAAGAAAGTTCATCGCTGCTCGAACTTCAAAATAATAGGGCCGAGACAGTTGGAGGCACTTTTTGCAGGAAGCAAAGGCTCGGAAGGGGCTGTTTAGCTATGAAGAAGAAGATTAGTGAATTAGATCTTGATTACAGAGTTGTTATTGAAATTAATAGTACGATTTTGGATACAGATAGAAAAAGGGTTTTATGTGAAATTTCACAGAAACTTGCTCTGATTGGAACTCAATTTGAATTATAACCAAACTTTGAGAGAGGGAGACAAATACTTTGAGGAATCTTTGAAGCAAAAGTTATTAATTTCAAATCAACCCTGAATGGCGAGTCCATTCTTCATTTTAATGAAACATTGACCTCCGACCTCACAGCGAGCGGAAATCTTCTGGATAATTTAGTCAGCTATGAAGATATGTGTTCCATATTTGGCAGGATAAACTACAAGAAATCATTTGGTATTGAGGGTATTCCCAATATAGTGCTACGAGGTTTGCCTGAGGTTGCTATTAGAAACTATTGCATATTGTTCAACGACATGTTGAACAATTGTACTTTTCAAATCAGTGGAAAAGTGCCAAGGGTTTTTCAATATTAAAAAAAGGAGACGAATTGTCATACTATGACTTCGTGATCTCGGGGAGAGATCTACTATTCAGTTGCTAGCTTTGTCTCACCTTCAGGTGAGGTGCCATTGAACGTAGGAAAGCTAAATGACAGATTTTTTTTTTGCAATATCTTGGCACTTGACAGTCAGTAAAATATGTAGACTTTGGAAATGCACTTAATGCGGAGATCTTAATAAGTCAATGAACTCACTGCGTTAGGTTAGTGTATGTTAATGTGTTGTTGGTGAAAAAAAAATTATGAGTCTTTATCTCGTGGGTACCTTTAGTCATCCTATTAAAAGTTAAAAATGCGAAATCAAAGAATTTTATTGAAGCATGGAAAAAACTTAAGTATCAGTATGTGTAAGTCAAAGGGCGAAGCAACCAATCCCAAAACTGAACAAGGTATGTATCGTGATTTTGGTGTTTGGGTTTAAACTAGTCTCTCAGCAGGAGGAGAAAAATCAACAGCGAGGCCAATGGAAAGAACAACAATAGCCCAGTTAAATTATAGGAAAAGTACTTGGCGAATCCTTAGCACTCCACAATTTGAATTCCGATTGGGATTTATTGTGACTTGTCAAGTTAAGAGTCCATCTTCAAGACGACACATATGTTAGAACGGTGAAAAGGAGTGAACGCAAAAACGAGCATCTGATATAATTGAAGTTTTCCTTGCGTATCGCAAACAGGGACTGCTTTCGTTAAGCCATTTTGAAAGTTTTTAGCTGCTTTTAATAAAGTGCGTCTTGTGGATGTATGCGATTGTTGTATCAAGTGAGTCAGTATTTATTTGAGTCTCGTGATCTAAGTCAGCTATTTAACCCTTTTGGTTAGTACTCAAATTAGACACAGTCAAGCGTGTCCAATTGTAAAGCGAGATATCAGCTCAGTGAGAATGATGGGAAATGTAAGAATATACCATGATTGTAAATGCTTACGAGTATGTTCAGCCCAAAGCTGACTTAGAGCTTAAGTTCAAGTTTAAAAGCGTACCAACATTCTTTTTCAGCGTAGGAAAACTCTGGTATTTTCATTGAGACTCGAGTTTGATCTACCTGTCTAGTATCAGCTTTTTAACCTTGCGGAGTGCTTTGTTAGGTGGCAACGCAGAGCATAGTTGTAGCTAAAAAACAAAAAAGGGTGCCTTAAATTGAATTTGGAGCAGTGTATGCTGTGCAATTTCTATGTTTACTTTAGAAACAAGAATTGAGTGCGAATATGGTCATGCTTTCCATTAACAAAAGCCAATACTGCTAAGCGTACCAAGTAACGTTCTGGGAAAAACTGGACCTACTCTGCCTTACTCCCTATCTTGATTCGTCATTTTGAATGGCATGGCAATGAATACAGCAGTTCTCAAACGTAGTCAAGGTGAGATAACTAATTAATCTATGGACAGTATGGCGATGGAATGAGTAGTAGAAGGTGCGTTCCAAAATAAAAATAGAAACGAAAGGAGCTTGTTCTGATAGACGCAAGTTTATTTATTCAAAATAGTCTCCTCCAGCCTCGATACACTGTTTTGCGTATCCAAAAGCTTTTCGAAAGAGTGTTTCAGGTCATTGGCCGGAACGTCCTTCAGGATATCGGTGAGAGCCTTTTGGATGCCCTCTACGGATGTAGAGCATTTTCCTTTTCCTGAATAGGTAGAAGTCACAGGGAGCCATATCAGGTAAATACGGTGAGTGATTGATGGTTAAAATGCGATTTCTAGTCAAAAAACCAGTCACAAGAGTGGATTTTTTATGACAAAAGTCTCGTTTATTTTAGAATAAACGCGCATAGACCTTTCGTAAGCCCAACTGATCGGTTAAAATGCAATAAATCGATGTTTTGAAGATATTCAACTCCAATTCTGTGAATTTTAATGATGATTTCGGCTCATTTTTGATAAATTTACGCACAATTTCGATGGAGTTTTCGGTGATCACTGATTTTGGGCGGCCCGTATGTTCACCATCATTTTTGTCCTCACGACCACTTCTGAAATGTGTTAACCACTCATGAACTCTGGCACGAGATAGACAATCATCGCCATAAACTTTTTTCATCAATTCAAATGTTTCGGTAAACGTTTTACCGATTTTAAAACAAAATTTATATTAGCTCTTTGTTTGAAACTCATATTTGTACCGATGACACAAACATACTGTCGCTTTAGACGCAATAACTTCGCTTCCACTGAACCGAATATCACTGGAAGTCAGTAAGGGATGTAAATTTCCAAGGCAAGTGCTAGAGCCCTCACCTCGTAAGCCGAAGGTCCCTGGTTCGAGTCTCGTTGGTGGCAATGAAATTTGTGTCAAGCGATTCTTCGGACGGACTGTAAGTTCTTTCAGTTATGATATGTACTGGTTTAAATTCAGAGGGTATCGCAGCTGGGTGGACGGACATACGGCCAAAGCGTAGTACTGACCATATCACCTTCCCGAGTGCCGAAGCATTCGATCAAGATAAGGAGATACTATAACTATCTCCATGCAAAGGCCCGAAAGAGGCTGTAGTGCTAAAGCAAAAAAAAAATCAAATTTTTTAAAACTTAATTTATGTTTTTATAAAGTTTGTAACGATTAAATTAATAAAGCACATTTGACATTACAAAATCAAATCCAGTTAAAGATGTTACAACATTTTATATTGGCAATATCCTCAAATGAGTGTATTAAGATGGACATTTAAAATAGGCACCGTTCCAATATCAGATTTTTTAATCAGAAATAGATATTCACGAAAAAATGCATAAGAATTACCCTCTCAATTAATCCCTTCTAAAAGTTTCATCAAGAGAAAAAACTACCATCTAACTTCAGTTCTCTTGCTCAACAACTCCAGCAGATGCTCTGTGAAAAAAGCTAATATCTTCTATATCCTTTTACCCGTTAAGTTGTCCCAGCAGGGCTACATACCTAAGCCGTATGAAAGAATTTTAATTAAAACATTTTATAAGATTGCACTCAGCCTTCCAGTTTACCTTGCTTTTATAAATTTGCAAGTTAAGTGGATACTCAAGTGTTGTCCTAGTCGTTGGGCCTTTTTGAAGAGTTGCGAATTAGTCTCTCCGTTACAAGCTATTTGGCCAGCTTTCCAACACTTTGTACAGGCTTTGGTTTCATTTCGTTTTTCAATATGACTTTCGCAAAGGGCTACTTTCTTTGCAGCAAGTACTACATAAATACTCCTATCACTATATCATGGTGTCTACTAGTGGAATTAATTGCAATTTCATGGAGAAGTCCATTAACGATTCTACTTCGTTCTGCCTTGTTTAGAATTTTTTGTCTTGTTTTATTAAGACATTAGCAAGGAAGATATTTTAATGAAATAACAGTGTGCTCGTAGAACGAGCCAATAATGCGATTGTAGTCATTTGTTTTGTGGAAGAATTATTCAATCCGTTTTCCTTTTCTTTATTGTCCATGCTGTGAAATGGTTGAGTAAAACGAAATAAATTGAATATGAACAAGTTTGTAGAGGCGTATCTTGTTAAAAGGATTGATAGAATCCAGAAAGATAGTTTTAATCTAAAGGAAATTTATCTGATTGAACGTTTCTTTTTACATCTGTGGGTATATTTTAAGCACTTTAATGTTTAAAATTATTTTACTAATTCATCATTAACATTTTATAAGGCTTGCTAAAACCTATCATTAATCTAGTATGCAATCCAAAACTTCATTTCTAGGAAAAAAGTAACTTTTCAAGAGACATGACCTCTGTTCAGTGGCTGTATAATAACTCTTCCCTTTTTTTCTTTTCATTTCATTTCATTTCATTTAACCTTCAGCTCATCCAACATAACTCATAAATCGTTCGTTAATCTGAAAAGTTTGTCCATTTCAACCAGCTAGTTCAGAAGACTCACCACGCACAAGAGCGTTGGTCCATAATCGTTACATGATCATATGGCAACTGGGTCATTTGATAGTATTCTTTATCACGGTTGACGTATCGGCCGATAGGTAGAACTTTGTGAATAGCGTAGGGCCTGCGGTATTTGGAGATTAATTTCTTATTATTACGGAGGACAAAAAATTTCCTTCTTTTAAGGCGAGTGGAGGTTGGCTCGGGTTAAGTATTGTATCTCTTTAGGAATTCCGGATTGTTCAATTGCTGCATTTGCATTCTCGCGTAATATCAACAAGTCTCGTCCGAGTGAGCTTGTGATTTTATCATTTGAATATTTACTTGGCAATATCATCTATTTCCGGACCAAGTAATGTAATGGCTAAAAGCAGTGGACCCTAACCCAAGCATCCGCAAATATATTGAACGCCTTTGAGCGACGGGTCCTGAGGCGAATAATCGGAGTGAAGCTAGACGGGGACCAATGGCGAATTCGATACAACCATGAGCTGTATGAAATTTTTGACGAACCGGAGGTCTCAAGGAGTGTAAGACTGCGGAAGCTGCAATGGGCTGGACACATGAATCGTATGGACGAACAACGGATACCCAAGAAGGTATTCGTTGGGAGAACTGAAGGCCAGCGGCCAGTGGGGAAACCGTGGAAACGCTGGTCTGACTCGGTCGACGTAGACAGTTCATCGCTGCTCGGATTTCGGAATTGGAAGACGCGGTCAACGGACTTAGGCAGTTGGAGGCGCTGTTTGTAGGAAGCGAAGGCCCGAAAGGGGCTGCAGTGCTACGAAGAAGAAGAATAAAAGCAGTTCTTATGAATACGGGTTTGTTGGATGTCTGATCGGAGCGATCAACAGGCTCTGTGAATTTGCCAAATACCGCGGTTAACATACGGTTTAAATGTTGAACTTGATCGTTGGCTTGAGGAGAAGCGGTCAGATTTTAAATATGACGAATGTTCTGGTCCAGAATCAGATTCCAAGGATGTGAAACGTGAGCTCTGGTCGGTAATGATTCGAACGGTTCCACTATAATAGTTAAAGTACTTCTGTAATGACGCACACACTTCTTTTGTACTTCAGTATGTACGGCATACAATTTAACAAGTTCAGTTAAAGCATCAACTGCAACTAATATGTATTTACGTTTGGATTTCAAAATAGGGAGAGGCGCATAATGGTCTATGTGTAGGGTGTCAAATGGGATGCTTTTCTTTGGAATGATATGTAGAACACGAACATGTCAATTTAGTCCCTTTGGAGCAATATGCAAGATTCAACGAATGCAATCCTGAACGTGATACCGTTGTGACCGGGACTTGGCCTCTGCAAATAAAATAGATGGAGGTGGTGTTCTTGTAGCTGTTAGTAATACAGTACATAGCTCACTTTGTGCTGATTTTTGCTTTTCCCGTGTAGTGGATTGTGTGATTGTCAAGATCTTCCTTCTTAACAATACATCCTTATTTGTATCCTCTGTCTACATACCTAATAACTCTCCTTTGTAAGTGTATGAGACATTCTTTGACGAGTTTTCCTCTTATATCTTATTGCATCATCCGCAATCTTTAATTCTAGTATGCGGTGATTTTAATTTGGGAACAGTGCAATGGACGAAGAACCTTCCTTTCTCTGTTTCATCAATCAATGCATCTTCTTTATCCCTCTCCTCATTTCTATCACTCTGTTCACTATTGCGATTCAATTATATCCCTAATGCTAATGGTCGGGTACTTGACCTTGTTCTTTCTAACTTTCCCTTTTTTTTGTGGTAGGGAAGTGAATGCTATTTACGCACAGAGTGTGGGACTCCCATGCGCGACTGGACTACCCACTAAACACCTCCCCTGTCAACCTGAGAACCCAGCCTGGGACCGCTTGACACATTACTTCGGGCCAGGTCTCGTTTTGTTACGCCGTGGAGCGCCTTCAAGCTGGGGAATCCCTTTCCTAGCGGGAGGGGAGAGGGGAAGAGGAATTGCCAGAAGAGCGATCCCCCAGCGCCCCCGGCTGCTGTGAGTCCCTTTTATATTTCAGGACTGCCCGACCATAATGTGCCACCTGGTTCCATTCGTCAACCGATTCAAGCATCACCGCAATTATATTATCCGGGGTGAGCTCCCCTGTCTCCCTGTAAAGTTCCCTTCGCAACCTGACCCATTTTATACACGCAAAAAATGTGTGAAAGGCATTGTCCTCCTCTCTTGGGCAAAACCACAATCGGGCGACCGTGACTTACCGATTTTGTGCAGGTAAGACTGAAAACACCCGTGCCCGCTCATAAGCTGGGTCAGATAGAAGTCAGTCTCACCATGCCTTCGATTTAGCCACGGTCTCACATCCGGGATGAGGCGCGCAGCCCACCTTCCCTTCGTGCAATTCCTCCAAGACTGCTGCCAATCGTTGAGTGTGCGCTGTCTCTCTTCGCGGACAACTATCTCCCTCGCGGCGCTCTCTAGCAAGGAGGGCGATAGGTATCACGCCTGCAATCACTCTCACGGCCGAGTCGGAGACTGTTGGATACAAAGATGCAATTCTCAATGCTCCTCTTCTCTGCACCCGTGCCAAACGTTTCCGGTATACCTCCTTGCTGGGAGCGTCACCCATACCTCAGCTCCGTACAGTAGCACTGACCCTACAGCACTCATCAAGAGGCGTCTTCTTGATGGGCTGGGTCCTCCTACGTTGGCCATAAGTCGACTCAGAGCTGATATTCCCGAAGCAGCCTTCTCAGCCGTTGCCCCGATTTGCTCAGAGAAACTCATCTTCGAGTCGATCAGTAGCCCCAGGTACTTCACCGCTGGCTTCGATTCGATTTGTATGTCTGCAATACTGATCATCCTTACTCTAGGGATTTTCTTTTTTGTCAAGATGACCACTTCGGTTTTCTCCAGTGCTAAACTCAGCCCGCGAGCAGTCATCCAGTCTCTCACTCGGCGCATTAGCATACCCTGCCTAAGTTGCGCTTGTTCAACGGTGCGTCCAGCGACCAGAGCCGCAACATCATCCACATAGCCAACCAAGCGCGACTCATCTGGCATCTCAAGTCTCAGTAGGCCGTCGTAAGACACGTTCCACAGGTCCGGACCAAGGATAGATCTCTGGGCAACACCCGATGTAATTCCCATCCTTCGTTGGCCCTGTGTCGTGTCGTAGAGCAGGCTTCGGTCCTTTAGGTAGTTCCTCAAAAGCCGCATTAGATATTCTGGAACTTGAAAAGAGTTTTCCAGCGTATCCAGAATATCCACCCATCTAGCGGAGTTGAAGGCATTCTTGACGTCGAGTGTTACCAACAGGACGATCCGTCGCTTGGTGCGACTATATGGCTCTGCCTTTTGGACCGCGCTCACCACCTCTGCAATCGCATCAATGGTAGAACGTCCTGCTCTAAAGCCGTACTGCCGAGGAGATAGGTCCCCAGCAGCACGAATCGCGTCAGTGAGTCTTCCCTTGATGAGTTTCTCTAGCACTATCCCAGCCGTGTCTAGCATGCATAGCGGGCGGTATGCAGACGGCGATCCGGGATTTCCCTTCCCCTTGCTGATCAGCACGAGCCCCGCCACCTTCCATCGTACCGGGAAAACCCCGTCCCGTAGGCACGCGTTGAATGTGCTGAGCAGCAAGCCAGGATAGTGGTGATAGACGAGCCGCAATACCTCAGCTGGAACACCATCTGGACCTGGAGCCTTCCTCGTTTTCAATGAGAGAACTGCCTCCTCCAGCTCCAGCTGTGTGAAGAGTGGGCAATCTACTGCTGTTTCACCATGGACAGCGTCAATATGGACGGGGTGGGCGGGGAAGAGTCCCCACACTATCACGTCCATCTTTTCCGCGTCATTTATACAAGGCTTCCGTAGGGCACCAAGTTTCCCCATGACCAGCTTGTAGCCAAGGCCCCACGGATCCTTGTTCACATTGTCCACTAGGTCTTGCCAGCAGCGAGCCTTGCTACTGTTGATCAGCTTGCGAAGGCATTTCCTGGCCGACTTATATGCTACCACCTGCTCGCATGTCTCATCAGGGTTCCGCACCCGTTGAGCCTCACGTCGAAGCTTGTGACACTCCCTTCGCTTTTCAGCGATTTCAGTTGACCACCAGTACACTGGGGGCTTGCCGTGCCGGGGTCTTTGACGGGGCATAGAAGCGCAGCAAGCAGTCGTAATGATGCTCATAGTAGAGTTCACCACGTCTTCAGCTGCCTGTTCTTCCGTCTCCTCCAAAGCTCCCTGCAGCGGCTCACCTGCTGTCAGAGCCTTGACGAACCTCTCGACGACCATCCTTTCGATGTTCCATCCAGTTGTAGAAGGCCGAGAGTACGGACGTCGGGAGACAGCATCACTTATCTCAAGCAGAATGCGCTGATGATCGTACTAAGGACTCCGAGGCGAATGTCACGTCCGGTATGGTTCCCTCACTGCCAATACGGTGGAAAGTCGGATTTTTTCCGGAGTTTAGTACGATGAGGGCCGTCCTGGCCGCCATTTCCAGGATTCGTTTTCCCCGCGTATCCGGCTGAGGCATACCCCGGTCGATTGCTTTAGCGTTGAAGTCGCCCCCAACGAGCACTTTGCCCTCTGCGTTCAAGACAGCGCCCTCCAAAGCATTAAGCTTGGCTTGGAAAGATGATATCGGCTCGTTAGGTGTTAGGTACACACTAAAGAAGGTGATCCCTGAGCACCGAACCCACACGAAACCATCCCCCCGTCCACAACTCTCCGCTTGAAAGTCACTGTTCCGAGCCCAGATAGCGGCAGTACCAGTTTCATCAGAATACCATAATGCAGGACTTTTACTATGGTGTTGCTCACTCAGCAGCAAGAAGTCGGCTTTCATGTCCCTCACAAACTGCTCAAGCAGATTTTGGGCGGTTGAACTGTGATGTAGGTTTACCTGCAAGTTGCGGGTCATCGAAGATCTGATTTGGCCTTGGCTAGGGCTTCCTGGAACACCCGGCATTTTTCTGATCCCAAGACGTGTCCAAAATCAGGCTTTGGATCAGCATCCTTGCAAAGAATACAGTGTACCTCCTCCATACACTCTTTTCTTTTATGTCCCATTTCGCCGCATTTGTAACATAGGGAACTCCTATCGGGTCCTTTGCATACTTGTGTGGTGTGACCATAACCAAGGCATTTGAAACATTGAAGAGGCATTGCTCTTCGCCGTATTCTACAGACAACCCACCCTATTCGTACTTTGCCCTTGTTCAGGAATCGTTCGGCGTCCTTTTCGGTCAAGTCAACTATGGCCATGCGTTGTCCCCTGTTGTTTTCTGGTGTCAGTCTCGCTTTGATCCTTTCCACGCTAGGGAACTCCTTTTTGATGGCCTCTTCTACCTCGGCCAGATCCGTCACGCAGTCAATGTCCCGTATTTCGATCGTTGCCATCGGCTCGTGCGGGGCTATAGTTGCGCTTTTGCCGAGGACTTTCTTTACTGCGTCACAGAATGCTTCTTTATTGCCAGCCTCTGCTCCGAATTCGACGAGTATGTGGCCCGACCACGTTGGTCGTACTACTTTAATGGTAGTATTGGTGTCTTCGGGCCTTACGTTTCCCCTGATGTCCCGCAGCACCTCCGCGTAGGATCGGCCATCTTGGGGCTTTACAAGCAGTGCCTGCTGCCGGAGTCCTCGTCGGGGCTTCTGCCTCTCCTGTTTTGCATCAGGTCCTTTTTCTAATCGGGCGTCTGTGCGAATTTTATTTTCTGGCTTTTTTTGCAGGAGTTTCTTTGCGGCTTTCTTCGCTCCTTTTGTAAGCACTGTCTGGAACCCCTGATCTGGTGCTCCTTCTTTTATCCCGATCTCCTTCGATTGGGCTAGACGCCATTCTTTTATTGACTTTTAATGATGGAGCTATCTGCATGTCGCCTTTAGATTTTGCCCCAAGCGCCTCTTTAGCCTTCTGTTCATCTTCAGCCCTTAACCAGCTCCTCCGATAGTGCCCTATGTGATCTAGGAGCTCCTCTAGTTCAAGGAGCCCTTCCTTTGCTACTTTGCTAATTTTTGGGGGGAGTCGCATGCAGCTTGTATTCTTTTCAGAACATCTCCCGCTTTTCGAAGTAGTCCTTCTTCTTCGTATCGCTGGGCCGCAATTGTACCTTGCAACCATCCTTGGGAGAGGTTTTCGCGTTCCGTTTCCGAGTGCAGTACTTCCGCCACGTTTTCAACGTTGGCGGTACAATCACGCGGTGTCTGGTCACTCTTTGCGTTTTGTGCCGTAATCTCCTCGTTTGCTTCTGGATTTTTCGTTGCAACGTCGGGATTTGTGACCCTTGCATCGGTCGCTTTAGTAACGATTGCAGCGGTGACAATCGAATTTTCGGTGCTCTTTATGTTATCTTCCACTGCTCGAACACCTGAAGCATCCTGCCGAGTCTCCCGCTTCTCCTTAATAGGACGCTCGGGCGTTCGCATAATTTTTTTGCTGCGCCCAAACGCCGCAGGAATCTCAGCCTGAACCAGACTGTCTGCTGTTCTCCGTTTTTTGTCTACCGTCACTATCGTCGTGTTAGTCTTAGTTTTTTTCGTGGTTAGTACAGCTCTCGATGTACTATTGACATCGTGGCTGCAACCGCTGGTTGCGTCGTCGTTGCTATTATTTTTTATTTCCTTTTTGGGATTTTTTTGGTCTTTTGATTGCTCCAGTTTTGTTGGGTCCCCCCCTCGGAGCCGCTATCCCCGTTCGTGTGTGTAGTCGCCTTTTTGGTCCCATGGTTATCTTTGCAGAGCAGGGAGGCCATGCGAGGGTTGGCACAAGCCCTTATGGGGACAAGTGCTCAGAGCCAGACCAGCGCTAATCGAGAGTCCGTCTCAACCAAACCTACACCACCAACCGAATATTGCGAACTTCGAACGTACTCCGAGGCCTGCCAAGGGTTTTACCGGGACGGGCACGGTATGATAGTTGAATTGGAGCCGTTCACACATGAGTTTCACCTCGGCGCTACTGTGCAAAGCACATAGGTCCAAACCATCACATCCGCCAGCCCAAAGCGTCAATTCCAGTTCGTTGTCCAAAGCGTAGTTCAGATACAATCAAAGTCGTTTCCTGTCATCCCAGGAGGGAACCTCACGGCACCCCCCATATCCTCGGGTCCATGGGGACGGCATTCCCCAAAGAATGCTAGCCTCCAAGAATGTTCTTTCCGACCGGCTTTCTCCCTGCGGGAATTTCCTTGGGTACGTGGGGGCGGAACTCCCCAAAAAATGCTAGCCTCCAAGAGTGCTCTTGTCGACCGGCATTCCCCCTGCGGGGATTCCCCCTGCGGCGATTCCCCCTGCGGCTTAACTGTCTATCTGTTTCCATTGCATTGAATCCTCTAGTGGGTATTGATAGTCATCATCTGCCATTATCGCTCGATCTGTCCATTGCACCTTTGTCAAGTCGTACTTTTGCTTCTTCTCCTAAATTCAACTTCTTCAAAGCAAATTACGAAGCTCTAACCTCCGGGCTGAGCTTGGTTGACTGGCAGGAGTTTTTTGATAACTTGGAGTGTGACGAAGCTCTGAGTGAGTTTTAAAACTAACTCTATGAGTTGATTAAACACTTCACACCTTTACAAGCTCTTGGCAAAGTAAAGCAGAAACCATGGCTAACTAAACAAGTACTTTGTGCCTTGAATGCTAAAAGTAAGGCACATCGCCGCTTCAAGCATTGTGGTACTGAAGAATCCAGAGCCCGCTTTTGTGGCCTGCGTCTTGTAGCAAAAAAATAACTAAAGACTGCAATGAAAAATACTTCAGTACTTCATGACGAATAATGCGAAACCATTCTGGTCATACATTAGATCCTTCAAGTCCTCCTCTTCTGTCCCTCCTTCAGCCCGCTGGAATAATATAGTCAGCTCTTCTCCACAGGATATTTCCAACTTGTTCTCTCAGTTCATCTCGCCAACTTTTATTACTTCTTCTCATGTCTCCGATCCCGTTAATACACCCGTACTTCACTCCATTGACATTTCTTCACTTTTCACTGACCATATCGAAATTGAATCTCTCATTAATTCACTTAATCCTAATATATCATCTGGTTCTGATGGCTTACCGAATATTTTTGTTAAGTCGTTAGCGTCTTCACTTTGTATGCCTCTGGCTTTACTCTTCAACCTCATGCTAAAGACTGGTATTTTCCCTACTTATTGGAAAAGAGCAAATGTTGTTCCTATTCTTAAAAGTGATGATCCTTCTCCTGTGTCCAATTATCGTCCTATTTCCTTAATTTCCTGTTTCCCAAAATTACTCGAGCGTCTGGTACATAGCCGGCTTTCAGTCTCATTGACACCTGCCTTGTCGATGGAACAACATGGGTTTCTCAAAGGTCGCTCTACAACCTCAAATTTAATTGAATTCTCCGATTTCATTGCTAAGGCCCTAGACAATCGATTGCAGGTTGATGTCATCTTCACTGACTTCTCGAAGGCGTTTAACATGGTCAACCATCAACTTCTCTGTTACAAACTGAAAACTTTTGGGGTCCATCCATGATAAGAGAGGGCCATCTTATCATGGATGGACTACTACCTGTCTTCTCGTATATGTTGTGTTAGTTAGTGTGGAACTACATCTATTCCATTCTATCCGTCCTCTGGTGTTCCTCAAGGTTCCATTTTAGGTCCCTTCCTATTCCTATTGTTTATAAATGATCTTCCTTCGGTTATCGCTTCCAATTGCCTACTGTATGCCGATGATTTTAAAGTCTTTCGAGCTATCAGGTATGTACAAGATTGTCAGTATCTTCAGATGGACCTGATTTCACTAAGTAACTGGTGTTCGTCTAACTACCTCTGTCTTAATGTTACCAAATGCTATAAAATGACTTTTAATCTAAATCATTCTCCGCTGACTTTCACCTATATGTTGAATGAAGTCCCACTCGCTGCTGTGAGCTCTGCTAAGGATCTTGGCGTTACTTTTGATCCTAAGCTCAATTTTGACATACCGTCTCCGTCCCGGTAAAACCATGGCAGGCCTCGGAATACGTTCGAAGTTCGCACCATTGAGTTGGTGGTGTAGGTTCAGTTGAGACGGACTCCCGATTAGCGCTGGTCTGGCTCTGAGCACTTGTCCCCATAAGGGCTTGTGCCAACCCTCGCATGGCCTCGCTGCTCTGCGAAGATAACCATGGGACCAAAAAGGCAACTACACACACGAACGGAGATAGCGGCTCCGAGGGGGGACCTAATAAAATGGAGCAAACAAATGAAACCACAAGCAAACAGGACGCTAGCACGGAGAACCCTTTCAGGCAAAAACCGCTGTTGGCAAGAACACCGATTAAACAAGTCACCGATTGCGGGGGGAGGCAGCAAACCCCAGAAACACTGTCAAAGTCAACCTCACAGGTTAAATCATCGGAGACAGACCACAGACGGACTAACGAACGAAAGAAGGCAGAGTGCGTTGTGCAACCTGGCATCATTGCGGCCTTTGGGCGCAGTAGAAGGACTATGCGCACCCCGGAGCGCCCAGTGCAAGACGTACACAGCCCGGATCAAGCTGCGACACCAACGGAGGCCAGTGTAAGACTGGGGGAGGGAGAAGTTTTGCCGTTGGCCGACGCCACTTCAAACGCGACCCAAGCGATAGAAGCAAAAGGGCTAGGAAACGGGGGCCTCTCCCAAGAGGTGGCGCCAAATAACACAATCGCCCTTGACCGCGCCGAAGAGGAGCGGCTTACTCGGAAAGCGGGGAATATCGTCAAACAACTGAGGGCTGCCTGCGAAGTGCAGAAAAACATAGTCAAGAGTGTCAAGAATGGCATTCTTGAACTGGAGGAGCTTTTTGGCCGCATAACGCACTACAGGCGGAGGTGGCTTGCAACCGAAAAGCACCAAAAAGACACGCTCTCCCTCGAGGCATCAGTGGGTCCTAGTAGCAGCAAAAGAATGGCCGGTAGCCCAATTGAAGGCGACTGTGAGAAAAGGAGGAAGGACGAGACCATAAACGAAGTTGACACTCCAGGCGAGGAGTTTCATGTGGTGCGAAACAAGGCAGCGAAAAAAGCGGCCAAAAAGCTACTCCTAGAAAAAATAGACAAAGAGCTCAACCACGAAAAGAACAAAGAACCCCCCGATATACCGCAGAAAACAAAAAGCAAACCGCGGCGCAAACCCTTGCGAGAGGCACTGCTTATTAAACCCACTAAGGGCCGAACCTACGCAGATGTCCTCCGTGAAATTAAAGGAGCGGTCAAGCCAGACGACACCAAAACTGCCATCAAAGCAGTTCGACCAACCCGGACCGGTGGCTTGCTGGTGGAATTCGGGCCAGAGGCCACAAACAAAGATGCATTCCGTGACGCGGTTCAAAAGGTTCTTGGAGATGCGGCAACGGTTGCCTCGCTCGAACCAATGGCCACCCTGGAAATCAGGGACCTCGACTGCGTCACGGACAAAGCTGAAGTAGAGGATGCCATTAGGAGGGAGTTCCCCAGCTTGCGTGAAGTCAAGGCAAGATTGACACGTGAAAACACAAGGGGGCAACGCATGGCTATTGTCGAACTAGCTGATAAAGACGCCCGGCAAATCCTGGCGAAGGGCAAAATTAAGATAGGTTGGGTGATCTGCAGGATACGGAGAAGAGCGATCCCTATCCGCTGCTTCAGATGCCTCGAATACGGACACACCGCGTATGGCTGTAGGGGACCCGACAGGAGATCTCTGTGCTACAAATGTGGTGAAACGGGGCACAAAACGAAGGAGTGCACGAACGAGGCAAGGATGCTAAGCTAGCACCCAGCGACCTCAAGCATGATCCGGGGACAGGGAGATGCCGGGTTTTCAAGGAAGCCCTAACTAAAGCCAAATCGATACTCAAATGATCCGTATCCTGCAGGTCAATTTGCACCGAAGCACAAACGCCCAGGACCTACTTGAGCAGTTTGCGAGGGATAAGAAAGCTGACCTCCTGTTGCTGAGCGAGCAACATCATAACAAGGACTCGCAAGCGTGGTACCCTGACAAAACTGGTACCTCGGCCATCTGGATTCGAGACAGCGCCCGCCTTCAGGTGCAGGGCCATGGACGCGGGGATGGTTTTGTGTGGGTGCGGTGTTCAGGGATAACATATTTCAGTGTTTATCTGACGCCCAACGAGGCAATGCGATCCTTTCGAACCAAACTCGATGCCCTGGAGGACGCTGTCTCGAACACAGAGGGCCACATGCTGGTCGGGGGAGACTTCAACGCTAGAGCCATCGAATGGGGTATGCCACAATCCAACCCAAGGGGAAAGCAAATCTTGGACATGGCGGCCAGAACAGCGCTTTTTGTCCTAAATACTGGTAACACCCCTACTTTCCGCCGCTGGGGTTGCGTAGGAGCCATACCCGATGTGACACTCGCTTCGGAGTCCCTGGTACCTAGAGTACACAACTGGCGAGTACTACAGGACTACTCGGCTAGTGATCACCAGTATATAGCTGTTGAGATTCACGACGGTGCCACTCTGCGTGCATATGCCCAAACTTCAATCCTCGGATGGAGGACTGGGAGGATGGACGTCGAGAAGTTCACTGACACGCTCACGGCAGGCGCACCGTTGCTGGGAGCTCCGCCAGGGAGTGGAGGGCCTACAGCCAAGGACTTGGTGAACTCAACTATGAGTACCATCATAGCTGCTTGCGAGTCTTCCATGCCCCGCCGGAGACCCCGACATGGTAAGCCTCCAGTATACTGGTGGTCAAA
The DNA here is from genome assembly GCA_963969285.1 of Odontomyia ornata. Taxonomy (NCBI): domain Eukaryota; kingdom Metazoa; phylum Arthropoda; class Insecta; order Diptera; family Stratiomyidae; genus Odontomyia; species Odontomyia ornata. The sequence continues at coordinate 79,567,303 of OZ017739.1, read as the reverse complement.
CGAGATCGCCGAACAAAGAAGCGAGTGTCACAAACTTCGGCGAGAGGCCCAGTGGGCGCGAACACGGGAGGAGGCAGACACTAGGCTAGCAGCATACAGGTCCAGCAGGAAATATCTTCGCAGGCTTATTAACAAGAGCAAGGCCCGATGCTGGCAAGACCTCGTGGACGATGTAAATAGGGATCCGTGGGGCCTTGGCTACAAGCTGGTCGTGGGGAAACTTGGTGCCCTACGGAAGCCTTGTATACATGACGCGGAAAAGATGGACGCGATAGTGCGGGGACTCTTCCCCACCCATCCCGTCCGTGTTGACGCTGTCCATGGTGAAACAGCAGTCGAGTGCCCACTCTTCACACAACTGGAACTGGAGGAGGCAGTCCTCTCCCTGAAAGCGAGGAAGGCTCCAGGTCCAGATGGTGTTCCAGCTGAGGTTTTGCAGCTCGTCTATCACCATTGTCCTGACTTGCTGCTCAGCACATTCAACGCGTGCCTACGGGACGGGGTTTTCCCGGTACGATGGAAGGTGGCGAGACTCGTGCTGGTCAGCAAGGGGAAGGGAAATCCCGAATGGCCGTCTGCATACCGCCCGTTATGCATGCTAGACACGGCTGGGAAAGTGCTAGAGAAACTCATCAAGGGAAGACTCACTGACGCGATTCGTGCTGCTGGGGACCTATCTCCTCGGCAGTACGGCTTTAGAGCAGGACGTTCTACCATCGATGCGATTGCAGAGGTGGTGAACGCGGTCCAAAAGGCAGAGGCATATAGTCACACCAAGCGACGGATCGTCCTGTTGGTGACACTCGACGTCAGGAATGCCTTCAACTCCGCTAGATGGGTGGATATTCTGGATACGCTGGAAAACTCTTTTCAAGTTCCAGAATATCTAATGCGGCTTTTGAGGAACTATCTAAAGGACCGAAGCCTGCTCTACGACACGACACAGGGCCAACGAAGGATGGAAATTACATCGGGTGTTGCCCAGGGATCTATCCTTGGTCCGGACCTGTGGAACGTGTCTTACGACGGCCTACTGAGACTTGAGATGCCAGGTGAGTCGCGCTTGGTCGGCTATGCGGATCATGTTGCGGCTCTGGTCGCCGGACGCACCGTCGAACAAGCGCAACTTAGGCTAGGTATGCTAATGCGCCGAGTGAGGGACTGGATGACTGCTCGCGGGCTCAGTTTAGCACTGGAGAAAACCGAAGTGGTCATCTTGACAAAAAAGAGAATCCCTAGAGTATGGATGAGCAGTATTGGAGATATACAGATCGAATCGAAGCCAGCGGTGAAGTACCTGGGGCTACTGATCGACTCGAAGATGAGTTTCTCTGAGCAAATCAGGGCAACGGCTGAGAAGGCTGCTTCGGGAATATCGGCCCTGAGTCGACTTATGGCCAACGTAGGGGGACCCAGCCCACCAAGAAGAAGCCTCTTGATGAGTGCTGTAGGGTCAGTGCTACTGTACGAAGCAGAGGTATGGGGCAACGCTCCCAGCAAGGAGGTATACCGAAAACGATTGGCACAGGTACAGAGAAGAGGAGCACTGAGAATTGCATCTTCGTATCCAACAGTCTCCGACTCGGCGGTGAGAGTGATTGCAGGCGTGATACCTGTCGCCCTCCTTGCTAGAGAGCGCCGCGCTGTTTACCTGCGCCGAAACGAGGATGCGAGGGAGATCGTTGTCCGCGAGGAGAGACAACGCTCGCCCAACGATTGGCAGCAGTCTTGGAGGAATTGCACGAAGGGAAGGTGGACTGCGCGCCTCATCCCGGATGTAAGACCGTGGCTAAATCGAAGGCATGGTGAGACTGACTTCTATCTGACCCAGCTTTTGAGCGGGCACGGGTGTTTTCAGTCTTACCTGCACAAGATCGGCAAGTCACGGTCTTCCAATTGTCGGTTTTGCCCAGGAGAGGAGGACAATGCCTGTCACACATTTTTTGCGTGTACCAAATAGGCCAGGCTGCGAAGGGAACTCTACAGGGAGACGGGAGAGCTCACCCCGGATAATATAGTTGCGGTGATGCTTGAATCGGTTGACAAATGGAACCAGGTGGCACATTATGCTCGGGCAGTCCTAAAATATAAAAGGGACTCACAGCAGTCGGAGGCACTGGGGCTGGGGGATCGCTCTTCTGGCAATTCCTCCTCCCCCCTCCCCTCCCGCTAGGAAAGGGACTCCCCAGCTTGAAGGCGCCCCACGGCGTAACAAAACGAGACCTGGCCCGAAGTAATGTGTCAAACGGTTCCAGGCTAGGCTCTCAGATTGACAGGGGAGGTGTTTAGTGGGTAGTCCAAAGGTATCCTCCATGGGAGTCCCACACTGCCAGACTCGGCGGGCATAAATGCCTTCACCTCCCTACCACAAAAAAAAGCTCAATTTTGATGCACACATTTTAATCGTGATTACTAGGGCCTCGAAAATATTGGGACTTATTTTCAGGCACGCTCATAAATTTAACGATATATCTACCCCCGTCCGATTGTGTATCTGTCTTGTCCGTCCTATCCTCGAATATTGCTCTGCAGTTTGGTCTCCCCGACACTTCTACCTCATTTACTCGTTAGAGAATGTCCAGCGTTAATTTACTCGTGTCTTGTTTTACAAATTCAAAGTCCCATATCAACCGTATGACTGTCGTTTATCCTTCTTACGTTTGCCTACTCTGTCGTCCCGTCGCATGTATCTAGATCAGTGTTTTCTGTATCAACTTTGCCAGAATCAAATTTCATTAACATTGTTTGCAGACTTACGTTTTCGTCAATCATCACGTTCTTCTCGGGCAAACAATTTTTTTATGCCACCGTATGCCCGTACAAATTTATATTTTCATTCTCCCATTATACGAATGGTAAGGAATCATGATAAGCTTGAGCTTGGCCCTTTTCCGACTCATACCTTGTTTTTAAATTGAAATTAAGAAGCCTGATACTTAAAACTAAACTGGAGTAAATATTAGACTTTATTTTTTTGTGCTTTAGTTCAATTTTGCATGCATGTTTATTATTGTTAGTACCATTGAATTTATTTTTTATATTAACTTTAATACTTCATTCTTATTTTCATTAATTTTTTTATCTGTTTGTTTTGTTCCATTTTGTAATTGAATTATATTTTATCTGTTAAATGGAATTTAAATAAATAAATAAATCTGGGAAAATTGAACTTCACTGTGTTTCACTGTAATATGAGATTATTTATTTATTATTTTACTTAAGTACTATGTTACATTATTATTTAAGATTTCTCACCTGTAATATGAGAAATGACATTTAAAGCTATTTCCCTCTATTTTGTCTTTTAAAATTACTTTTTATTAGTTAATTATTCTTTATCGGGTTCTCTATAAATTCTTCTTTCTTAACCTGCAGACGACCGGCTCTTGTCTGTCAGTTAAAGATAGTTGTTGTATTAGAGGTAGAACAACGTAAGTCGTTGTATTAGAGGTATAACAACGAGAGTTAATTATTCTTTATCGGGTTCTCTATAAATTCTTCTTTCTTAACCTGCAGACGACCGGCTCTTGTCTGTCAGTTAGAGAGAGTTGTTGTATTAGAGGTAGAACAACGTGAGTCGTTGTATTAGAGGTAGAACAACGAGATTATCTATCTACCTTATCGGCTTATCGCGCGAACTTTCTTATCTGCGTATTACGCGGCAAGTTTGAAATGGGTTAATTAAAATAGTATAGCTATTTTACATACAAATTTCGGACAATAACAAAATAAATTTTTGATAAAAAGAATCGTATTACATATATTGTCACTTCTGTGTTTTTTTCACTTAATCACACAAATGATATAAAATAAGCTACAGTATAATAGTAAATAAACATTCGAACCTTTGTTTTCGAAGTTTTTCTGATATCAACAATTTATCATTCTTTGACGGTATTCTATACAGAAATTATTAAACAATACCTAAATAAAATAATTGTAGTTATGGTGAAACATAATTTAATCATTTCACTCAACATTATATTTTAAAAGCTAAAAACATGTTGACTAGAACCATTTAAAATAACCTGGGAAAATATGAATATTGTCAGCTTTCGTAGGTGGCGTCATTGTAGGAGTGCAACTTAAAATTTGACGATGGGCGCCAAGGATGATAAGGTTGGCACTGTGAAAAGCATCTAGTTTTAGGAGCAATATAATGTCGAAAGGGTCACAATTGATTCATTTCTAGCTTTGTTTTGTTGCATCAATTTATATATATTTTCTGCCAATGTGAACTTATTTTAAAGTAATTCCCTCTAGTTTTCGATATAAATATATTCATGTCCTGTGATTCTGAGCTTATCTCTAAGCTGGAAATAACTTTAGCACTCAAATAATATAATCGAATTTCGCTGAATTCAAGCAATTACGACAATGAAAAGACAAATTTACCAACTTGATTTGATAATACGCTTTTGTATGCTGAGCAACACTCCCGTAATACACCAGAGTAAAACTTAAGTTACCTGGCAACGTGAAAGGAATTTTCCCCGAGGACTAATACGATCAACTTCCGAACTTATTATGATGATTGGTTCACGTGTTAAGGTAAGTATCAGTTAGTGAGTAACAAGAAGCAAGAAGTCACATATCAATGCAAATCCGTTTCCTTGAAACGTTTTCCGTTCTGCACGCAAGGAGGTCCAGATGAAAGTTTCTGAAAGACCGAGGGAAATGTTTCAAGGAAATATGATTCACGCGGAGGAAATGAAGTTTAGCTCCTAGCGAAAGCATTTACGTGCAGTTAGTTTTGAGTTAAGGTCGATAATGACTTGTAAAGGAATAAGGTCTCTCAAACTTGACAAACTTGTACCATTTAATGGAGCTGCTGTTGAGGGAATTTGCGACGAGAGCAGAATGGATTATACTCGTATAAACTGAATTAAGGATGGCTTGTTTTAAGAGGATCTGAACGCACATCTGAAATACTTGCAAATTAATCGAATGTACTCACGCTGGTATTTCGCCTACAGCCGATCCGCTAAACAAAATGAAAATAAGATTTATTATTATAAGGATATTACAATGGAAAATATATTTTCAAGATAAACTTTCAAATCTTCACCAGTAAACAAGTTTGTTTTCCTTTCAAATATAAAGAAAACATACAAAAAGGAAATACACCCAAGAGAAAGTACTGCAAAATAAACGAACGTCACTGCAGATTTCTCGTCCTGTTTTTGCGGAAGCATTCAAAGTAGTCTTTATTTTACATCATGGTTGTACTTACTCAGGTGGCGTTCCTCTCAAGTTAAAAGTCGTAAAAACTACTTCAACACGCTGCCCGGGGCCTGCTAAGAAGATATACAAACATTGTCTGGTATGATTCGCTGGATTATGAAGAAGAGGTGCCGTGAATGTTCCGTTCTGAGGTCCGCCGGCACGAGAAATGAATGTTTGATCGCACTCTGGAAAAAGAAAGATGGAAAGGAAAATGAGCAAACATCTAAATGAAATTCACTGGTTAAAAGTACATTCAGTACCAAGAACGTAACACTGTCTTTAACTGGTAGCTGGGCAAGCAAAACGATTCAACGGTTCAACTGGTAAACTTTTCAACTACAACAGATGCATAGCATTCAGTAACTATGTATATTTGTACAAAAGATAAAAAGCTTAAGTAATCAAGGCTCGAACATATACATGCTATTCTATGTTTGAACTCTGCAGTGTTGGAAAGAATGTATATGTCCTAGCTTTGACGCTAAGATGTTTCGAAGGAGATGTCAGCATCTCTTTGGAAGTGTGAAATTAAGAACTATAGTACATGTCTTTTTTGTTGAGATGTATACTTATAAGTAAGATTGCAACAAAACCAACAATTGGTGTAAGAACAAGAGAAAACTTTTTAGTTGTTTGTCAATGAAAAACAATGAAATTAGAAGTTTTGTTAAACACTTCAAAACATACTTGGCGATTTAGTCGGTTTGGGCAGAGGTTCCAAATAAGCCACTATTGGTATCCAAGGATCGGGATCGGGGTTCGGACCACCACTGTGTAAAGCTGCGTCAAAATTTGACGCAACTGATAAATTAAAAAGTGAAAAAAGATGAAATGTCCAATTAGTATTGTGAGGGGGATGAAATTATTTTTGATTGGTATATGATTAAAATTTCAGGGTTTTAATAATTTTTAAATTAAAATCACTTATCATAGCGAAGAAATTAATAGTACAATATTATTACAATATATAATTGGAATAAAGCCATCAAATACGTATTTTCAAATTTGTCACTCAATTTCATATCAACTGCTTTGATAATTGGAATTCTTCTTTAACTACGAACAGTCCCCCAAGAACCACGAAATAATATCAAAACCGAACAAAAATTATCCTCATAATGAATTTTTGACGATAGATGTTTAAAATAAAGAATGTACAAGAAAAAGATAAGACAAATTCACTTAATTGCCTCGGAGACGTTAGGATACAGTCCCATATAAACTTGAGATACGCGAGATAAAGAGCCCCTTATAAACGTCCAATATCGAAAAACCTGGGTAACAAAACTACGTTCCTTTCAAAAGGGTTTTTACTGAACCTCTGATATGTAGGCATTAAAACTGAATAAATATAGGGTTTTCCAATAGGGCCATAACAATTTTGTATCTTTATATAAGATCACTCTTAAACGTTTTTAATAAACTGTCATTGTCAAAACATTAGTTAAAGTCAACATCTTCATCATGGTAAAGTTCACGTACCAGCAACGTTTGAAAATTAAAAAAAAAAACAATTACTGAAATTCTGAATCTATGGTCGCACCTTTAATAATGCTTACTCCATTTTTCGGCCGTAATAATCGTCCCACCCGACAGGCTGCGTGTACTATAGTGGATAATTCAAGTCCACATTTCTACCATTGGGCGTTCCGATCTCAAAAAGACGTCGTACCGCTTGAAAGATAGGAAATATCCAGCCGTAAGTGCATCGATGAGCCAAATCAGTCGCTTCCACGTTGTTCTCAAGAATCGGGCATTGCTCAAACGACACTGTGGCGTATTTTGGGAAAAGATCTTGGCCTACATAGTTACAAGATCAAATTTACTTGAGAACTAAAGCCACTTGATCACTCGAAATGCCAAAACTTTTAGAATTGGGCACAGGGAAAACTTGAAGAAAATGAAGAATCATCTTCAGCGATGAAGTTCACTTCTGGCTCAATGGATTGGTTAATAAGCAAAATATGCATCATCGGTCAGCAACAAACCCACATGTAAATCTTAAGACACCTTTGCATCCGCGAAAAATTGCTGTTTTGTGCAGTTTTCATGTCGGAGGTGTCATTGGGCCGTATTTTTTCGTGGATGGAAACGGCCGTCATGTTGCCGTCAATGGAGGCCGCAATTGTGTTACGTTCGAAGAATATTTTTGGCTCGAATTGGATGAACTTGATATCAACGATATTCGTTTTCAACAATGTGCCACACAACACGCCTTACAGTTGATTTATTGAAGGCTAATTCGGTGAACGTGTTATCTCAGGAAATGGTCCGGTAATGCTTGCACTACACCCACAATCAATTTGAACCCAATATTTCTATATTTTATTAATAGATAAAATTGTTATGTCCTTAATGGAAAACCTTTTACAAGAAAAACTTCAATGAGGTACATTAAGTACGGTTGGGAAATTTTTAATACTTTAAATTTACTTAGTCGCTATGCAAGCAATTTTCTGATCATTTCTTGACAGTCGTAGTTCTGTTAGGTCAGTTTTGTTATCAGATTTGAGCTTAGATTTGAAATGTCTGAAGTATAGGTGGAACAGATAAGTAATTCCTATGTTGATGTGCGAGTCCATTTTTCAGTTAATTTTTCTGATATGTTTGAATTCTTTTCAAGACATTATTGAACAAATACTTGTGTGGCAAAGTCCCTTTTTTTGTTTATCAACTCTTTTCTAACCGACTTCAAAAGGAAAGAAGGTTATTAGTCCATCCCGTATATTTTTTCGTTGCTTTTTCAGGTATGTTCAAATATAAATTTTGAACGGGGATAGATAGAAGAGCGTGGTCCAATTATTTTGCGACTCTTCAAGGATTTGATGGAGATACCGAATATTTGGTCAAAGATGATAAAAATGATCAGTGTCCTTAATTTTCTCCATTGAAGGTACATTTTAGTCAATCATATCTACCTGAAATAACCAATGAATTAATTTTAAATGAACCTTAACTACAATTCAACATTCAGGACCAATTTAATTTGGGAAAACCTCATGATTGCTTTTCCCTTCCACATTCATTCGTTGCCTACTGATGAGCTTATGAAAAGATCCTTCTTTCATCCTTAGATGTGAACGTTGCACGTACGATCAGCAAAATTCCCTGAATAAGGATTGTGTGATTGCAAATTATAGAGTTGTTGGCCAATTTGAAAACTGATTCCTTACTTTCTAGATAAAATTATACATTTATATGCCTGGAAATCTATAATTACTGACCGACGAGAATCTTGAACTAGAAAGAGACGATACTTTTTTCTACAACTGATCGTAAATTTAAAGATGAACATGAAAATGTAAAATCGAGTTTTCATTTATTTTCATTAAGCTTTCATGGAAATTGTGTGCCATAGTTTTCTGAAAATTAAAGTGAGCGGTATCGAATAAATGTGAACAAGTTATACAGTTAAGAACGGTCTTTTCAGGTAAATATCTTGAGACATATTTACCTATTGCAGAGTTCACTTTATGTTCATACGAGGGCGGTCCGCTAAGTTCTTAGCCTACAAAAGAAAAACGTAAATTTTGGAAAAGTGGTGATTTATTTCTCAACAGAATTCACTTTTAGCTAGATACACTTGACCCAGAGATGCTCCGATTTCTTTAACTCGTCTGAAAAATACGTTTTCCCGAGGTGTGCAAAATAGGCCTCCATTGCGGCGATGTTCTCTTCACTAGACTCCGATTTCTGCCCGGCGAGTGACTTTTTCACTTTGGGAAACAAAGCAAGTTGCACAGGGCAAAGTCTGGAGAATACAGTGTATGAGGGAGCAGTTTGTAGACCAATTCAACCAAATTGGCCACGGCGACGGTGGAGTTGTGAGCCGGTGTGTTGTCATGGTGAAAGAGCACGTTTTCTTCTTCAAAAGGGGCCTTTTCTTTGCAGTTCGGCATTGTAGAGTCTTGTGAGCGTTTGGTCCTTCTCCAGGTGGTCGATACAGATCACAGCTTGTGAGCCCCAGAAAACGGTGGCCTCTCCTAATTGGCCGATAGGATAATCTTCTCCTTCTTTGCAGCACGTTCGCTGGGTGAAGTAAACTGTTTCGACTGCTCAACAGAGCCATGTTTCGTCGACGGTCATAAAACCATGCAGAAACTTCTTCGAATTACGCCCAAACAGCGTCAAATACTCTCACGGTTGAGTTTGTTGTCCAGAGTGACCAAATGCGGCATCAATTGCGCCGACAGCTTTCTCATGCCTAAAATTTCATGTAGCATATGACCTATGCACTCTTATAAGATGCCTATTGTGTCAGCTACCTTGAGTACCTTCAATCGGCAGTCTGCCAATACGAGTTCGTGGATTTTTGTCACGTTATCTTCCGTGGCAGTCGTTTTCGTGACGCCAGGGCGGGGCTCATCGTAAGCTCGTTGAATCAATATTTTACGGTCATCATCATAGGAGCAGATTCACCGTACATAGCATCCAAGCGCTATATGATTTTGCTGCGCGGTTTCCCTTCCAAAAACAAGAACCGAATCACCAAACGATATTACTCTTTCTTTCCCGCGGCCACGCCCACTTCCACACGCGATCAAAACAAAATTACGAATCTGATTCGGCCGAAATTTTGATAGTAGCTATCTATGAGAATGTACTACACGATACTTAATCTCTCTTGCAATGTGTGTGATAAAGCTCACAATAAAAAATCCATGGTCGAGCCATCTGAAACAAAATAGCAGCCACTCAAAGATCGAAAAACTTGCAATCATTTGTTACTGTAGTTTTGAACAAACCTTTGGATCAATCCTAATGAAACTTAACAATGGTGTAGGGACCGTAAACGTCTAGTGAACAATGAAAAAAAAAAAACGTTAGGATCGGGTCAAAATATAAAAATTGTGGCCAGGCAAAGTCCGGAATTCGAAAGCTGCTATAAACCTAAAATCAAGTTAGACGCTGATATATCTTGGACTGGATATGTATAAAAAAAAATTTGATTCATATGAAAGCTGCAGATTTTAGCAGCAAAGAGTTCTGTGTTGCAGTCAAAAAATTAAATTTCAATAAACATGGCACAATGTGTTCAACATACTGAATTTTGATAGTTTTGAAATGAAAAACTTTGCTATTAAAAACTTTCAGAAAAAAAGATATGCAATGAAATAAATTATGATGCAAACGGTGCTAAATCAATTTCCCTGGTACAACATAAAAACTTCCAACATACGCACTATCACAACAGAACTAGGGAAAACTGATATGGAGCCGCTTCTAGAAAATTTATTTCACTTTTTTTATCATTGCTATTATTATTCTTCTTCGTAGCACTACAGCTCCTTTTGGGCGTTCATTTCTTGAAACATGCGCCACCATCTGTCTTGGTCCATTGATCGCGTCCTCCAATTTAAAAATCCGTGCAGCAATAAACTGTCTTCGTCGACCATGCATGATCAGCATTTCCTCGGTTTCTCCACTGGTCTTCACCCTTCAGTTCTCCCACGAATTCCTTTTTGGATGTCCTTTGTTCATCCATACGATTCTACAACTGAATAAAATATCACCGGTTCATGTTATTTTGACGCCTAAAATAAACAAATTTGCCCACGTTTTCGATACTATATCCACTAAGTGTGATATTTTGTATATTTGAGGTATTTTTCCTCAACGACGGTATGAGCTTTGTTTCATTCTCATTAATTTGTAGCCCTAATAGTTTTGCTTCGCTGTCGAGTTTCAGGAAAAGTTCTTTGGCGGTTGTTAATGAACATGATAGAATGTTGATGTCATCGGAATAGGCAACTACTTGGGTAATTAGGCACCTCTTATATCTTATGACATATGCCAGAGCCAAATTGAATAGCAATGGGACCAGCCCATCTCTCTGATTTACTCCTATATATGTGTCAAAGGCATCAGTGACTTGGATATTGATGCAACTTTTGGAGGTTGCCGATGTCATAATCATTTTGGAAAGACTTACTAATTTAGCTGGGATACCAAAGAAATGTGTACTTTAATACAGTATGTTACGATTAATACTGTCGTATGCTTGCTTAAAGCCATCCACAATTTGGTGTACATCTATGTTGAACTCTCAGCATTTTTCAAGGATCTGCTAGACTGTAAACAATTGGTCTATCGTTAATCTACCTGCTCTAAGACCTCCTTGATACTCCCCAATAATACTGTTGGCGTGACATTTGAAAATATTTTGTACGCCGTAAAAAGTAGCGATATGCCCTATAGTTTTCACACTGTAGCTTATCACCTTTTTTGTGGATAGGGAATGTAATTGATTAGCTCCACTCGTTCGGCATATATTCTTGTTGTCAATTTTGCTGAATGACTGCATGGATGGCTTTCTGAGCACCGCTGCTACCATATTTAATAAGCTCAATTGGAATTTCACCGACGTCCAGCAACTTATTATTCTTTTGGACTTTGATGGTGGACCAAACATCATCCAGTGTTGCTGGGGCAATGGAAACCCTTCGGAAATATCTATAGACTCCGAGGTTCTGGTGCTGCGCGGAAATTAATGAAGTTCTTGAAATATGATGCACATATTTCCTTAATTCTGCTTTCGCCAACGGTAATGTTGCCCATGTCATCACGGCAGAGCGTGGGCTTGTGCTGATAGCTTTGTTTGGTGGTTTTCACTATATAGTATGCTTGATTAGTTTTTTTCTCAATTTTAATTATCTTATTCCTTACTATTTTGAGATTCTAATAGTGTTCTCTCCTTGTCCTGATGCTCCTACATAAACACTTTTTGTGCGCCTGATTCTTTTTTTTCCGAGTGTAGCTTTTGGTCGCCCATCGAACGTGTCGTCAGATAGCGGATAGAGGGTACCTTAACGGGCTAGCTGGCGGGTATGTTGGAAATAAAATACCTCTCGTGGACTAAAGCCGACAAAGTCGAAGCGCTGACATTGCTCTACTTAGAACTTACTTGCCATGGAACCAAGACAACAGCCTTGGAATGGATTGGATAAACGGCAACTATTGTAACGTATTCTTTTGGAACTGGCAATGTTAGATAGGTGAACAGACCAGGTGCACTGTGACAACTTCTAGATGAAATATAGAAATTTAAAATCAACATTCTCGCAGTGCAAGAAATTATGGAAAAGGCATATTTGACATGCGAAAAACTGCAAGGAAGTCATAAGTTCGGAGTGGCTTTCATTATTGTGAATTTATTCAAACAAATTATCATCGACTTCAGACCCGTTAATGATAGGCTCTGTGCCTTTCATATTAAGAACAAGTTCTACAATGTCTAGCTGGTCAACTGTCACGCGCCCATAGAGGACAAAGTGTAAGCAATTAAGGACGTATTTTACAGCACCCTGAAAAGCACTGCCGTTAAGTTGCCAGCAAACGATACTAAAATTGTTCTAGGTAATTACAATACAAAACTCGGCTGAGAAACGGCAAAAAGGGGAACAACAGGAGGACAGCGTCTAGCTCCTCCATGCAGAGACCAGCGCCAACGGACAACGGCTAATCGCCACCAGTAGAGCCTTTAGAGTAAGTTCTACATGCTTTCCACATCAAAATACCCATGAGAGAACGTGAGCATCCCCAGACGGTCGCACATTCAACCAGATCGACTATGTTCTCATACCAAAATGAGCTACTGCCTGCACTCTGTATGCGATTTGGACCACTATCTTATCAGGGTCAAGTTTCAATGCCACATCTCCAAGAGCTGTAAACAAGGAGCATCATTTAATTCAAGGTACCAGATACATAAGCTAAATGATAGCTCAGTAACATCCACATACATGTCAGTGCTGGAAAATCGCATCAACATATTTCCGTAGGCGGAAAAAAGTAAGGATGACATTAAAACTATGTGGAAGACAGCAAAGGATGCGGTAACAGAAGCAGCCGAGGAGGTCTTGGAGATCCAGCCAAAGAAAAGTAGGAACGACTGGTACGGCAAAGAATGCAAGGAAGCGATTAGAAAAAGGAACCAGACGCACAAAAAATACATTCAGCGACCAGCTTGCGCCAAAGGAGAATAATATAAAAGCCTTTGATGTCAAGTGAAAAACATGTACCGAAGACAGAAACGACTGACTGTCAACACCAAGATCCAACAGATAAACGAATACATGAACTTCCATGAAGTCAGATCGACGTATGCCTCTTTCAAACAACTAAGAGACGGCTTCAATACTCAAATAAGTCTTTTTAAAAGTGTACAAGGAACAATCACAGACAAACCTGTTCAAATTAAAAACCGATGACTGTAATATTTCCAGAAGCTATTCACACCATCCCTAACAACGACTGAAGCTGTAGACATTCCAGAAGCAAAGAAAGAGTTCCCAGTCTCGCCGCCAACCAGAGAAAAAGTACGGGCAGCAGTACAAGACCTCAGAAAAATTTGGCTCCTGGAATAGATGAAATACCAGCAGAACTACTCTGGAGCGGGGGTCCCCACCTAAATAACCTTCTGCATCGACTAATATGCAGAATGTGGTCAGAGGAATAGTTGCCAGAGGACTGGCGAAAAGTATAATCTGTCCTGTACACAAAAAGAGGGACCAATTAAGGTGTTAAAATTATAGAGGCATCGCTCTACAGTGCACGTCTTATAAAGTGCTCTTCAAAACAGAAAGAAAATTAACGCCGTACTATGAAAGCACTATAGGAAAGTATTAGGGAGGCTTTCGAAGTGGATGTTCTACAATATATCAAATATTCCCAGTAAAGCAGGTACTGGAAAGTGCTGGGAATATAACAATAATGTGCACCAACTCTTTGTATACTTGAAGCAAGTACACTACAGTGTCGACAAAAATGCCCTGCTCAAAATAATTCTTGATTTTAGCGTCCCAACAAAACTAGTCTGCATGGTCAAGGTCACGATGCTAAACACAGGGTCCCAGGTCAAGGCAAACGGTGAACTAACGGAAAGCTTCATTATAGAATCAGACTTAAAACAAGGGGATGGGCTTGCCCCGATGCTCTTTAATATTGCAGTGAAACACGTCATCAGGAAGACATCAGCTGAAACCTCGGGCACACTAATGTTCAAGTCAATATTATGGCAAGTTCAATCTTAGATGGCAAAGAAGCATTTCTGAGCCTAAAATCTGAAGCAAACCGAATTGGGCCACAAGTTGATGAAAGTAAAACTAAATTCATGACTCAAACGAGGAAGAAAACTCTAGTTCGACAAAACCTGATCGTAACCGACTACAACCTTGAAAGTGTGGATAATTTTGGACTAGATTGCATGCCACGTAAACGCTGCAAATAAACCCTGCTGCTCCTTTTTTCCCATTCTAGGCCCCAGAGTGGTGCACAGGCAAAATAATCCCCACATTTACAAAACACTAGTCAAACCTGTGCTGTTATCTGGAAGTGAAACATGGACCCTGACAAGCGGATCCGAAAAGAAATTGGATATATTTGAACGCAAAATACTTCAAAAAATCGACGGCCCTGTGAAACAAGGAACCGAGTGGAGATTTCGTTACAATGATGAGTTGTATGAACTGTTTTACGATCCATCTGTTTCCTCTTGCGTAAAGTTACGCAAGAAAGAATTGAAGAAAACCGGCTACCCAAAATAAAATTAATGGATAGAGCACAAAGTGTAAGTCCAGCGGGAGGACCAAGGACTCGATGGGAAGACACGATAGAAGTTCACATTAGATCCTTGTTGGAAGTAAACAACTGACGGACAAGGTAGCGGATTGGAGGAGATTAATCCTGAAGGCCAACACCTAGCTTTGGCTGTCGCGTTATAGATGATGATGGAATTAATATTTTGCGGTCTTTTTTTCGAAAAAAGGAAATATACAACGGAAATAATGAAATGAAAACATGTTTAGGACTGAGTTTCAAGTAGGGGAAATAGGACGACGCCATACCCATATCAATCGTTTTTTCATTGATGAATACGTTTGCTGTTATATTCCGGCTATTCCAATCATGATTGATGAAATAAGTTTACATGTTGAATCATTTCCGGTTTTAAATTTTTTGTACTTTTACCCAGTAGATAGAATAACAAAATTAGAATTGCTAAAGTAAACCGGATTTCGGCCTTCTTTCTTTGAATCACTCATTGGGTGTGAGACCAGCGCCAAAGGAAGGCTTTTCCACTACAAAACCAGCCATCGAGCTGCTGCTCCTTGCCTGGATGGGGAGTTGTTTTACGTCGACTCACGCCAATGGGAGTTCAAGTCCAGTCGGGAAAGGTGCTAGGGACGCACCATTCTCACGGTATGCTCTGTCTTTTCTTTGACCCACAATTTTGCTTGTCAGTAACGAGGTCATTCATTTCGCGTGTGGTCCAGAGATGTTTAAAGAAGGAGACATTATGGACAATGTTACAGTTCCTGTTCAAAATATTAGGAACACTCAGCAGTTTTATGACTTTTTCAAAATTTTCGTTTGTGATGTCATAAAAAATGGGATTTCGAGAATGTTTTCATTTTATAATTATGCTTGCAAGTATGCAGAGAGGTTTTATGCGCTATAGAAAATCTCGGTCATTTGAAATTCTTTCCAGTAATTGGTTTTTACCTGCACATCCTAGCGGCTATTATCACATTAAAAGTTTCCTTATGTAAATCGAACAGAAAACCAAAAAGTCGTTATTTTTCCACTAGTATCTGTGTCTAATTTGTAAAAAGTGTTTAGAGGTTAAAGTGATTGCTTTGTGAAAGGTAAAGATTTCAACAATTTTTGTGGTTAATTAAATACCTGAATTGTTGTGCGTATTTTATTATAAAATTGGATAAAAAAACAATATGGGAAAGTGTAAACATATATCTTTGGAACAAAAAGCATCGATAACTGCGTTGCTAAGGACAAACAACTTTTTTTCTCATATCGTACGAATGGAGAAGGCTTTTCCTAAAACTGTGATGCGAATCAACAAAATCACGATTGAGAGTCCGTTGCAATGTGCCAGCGAACGAAAGAATTCTGGCCAGAAAAGGAGTACAACGACCCGAACAGACCGAAGAATTATACAGAAAGCCTGTCAAAACCGTTTTTTGTCCGTGCGAAATTTCCATCATGATCTGGAAGCCGAAGGTATATTTATATCGTGGATGATACTTAGGCGACGCTTGAGAGAAGCGAACTTACCATGCCAGGCGACCATCAAAATAACCAAAATTGACGCCCAAAATGCGCAAAGCTAGATTGGAATTTGCAAGGAATCTCTAAAAATCCATACCGTTGAAGATTTCCGAAAGTTAATTATCATATTTTAATAATTTTCTGCTATTTTCTTGGCTTTTAGAGCAACATTTTCGAATTTTGATTTTGTTCCTCATTTATCAAATTGTATTTAGCGACGAATGCAGGTTAGAAGCGATAACAGAAAATCACCAGTTCGTTCGGAGAAATCCACATGAGCTATATAATTAAGCTTGTGTTGTGAGGACTGTCAAGCATCTACCAGCCATTATGATATGCATTCTAGCAGATGGATGTGAACCGCTGTATTTTGTCAACGGGACAATGAATGTTCTCCAGTACTCTGAGGTCATGGAAGACATATTAGTTTCATATTTTTTGAGATGTAATGGAATCTGCACCACGTTTATGCAAGATGGTGTTCCATGTCACCGTGCCCAGTACGTGCGAAATATATTTCCTGGTGGCAGTATCCCTGCTCTTCCAAGGCCCGGCAATTCACCCGATCTAAATCCTATTGAAAATATATGGAGCCTCTTGAAATCGGAAGTTTATGCCTCTACTAATAAATTAAAGTAAAATATTTGTAGGATATAGGAAAACAGTGACAAAATAAAGGAATGATCGATAAGTGTATCGACAGTATGCCCGCAAAAATAAAAGCGGTTATTAAAGCTAAGGGTGGTCTTACGAAATATTAGTATTTAGACAGAGGTTGTATTTAGTTTGTTATTAATAAATAGTCAAAGATTAACAAGAATTTTTTTTTTATATTTTTTCTTCGTTTTAAAAAAAGAGTTTTTAGGGGCAAAAGTATAAATTTTAGCAAAAATCTTAGTGTTCCTAATTTTTTTTATCAGGGGCTGTACATCTTTTTAAGTTCTGGCCTAGGTTTTTGACCTTTAGAAATTGTACGCATGAATAATCTTTGCAGTGTGCCTTGTGCTGGAAGGATAAGACCCGCCCCATAACACCGCAGATAGCTAGCTGCCAGCACTCATACGTTTCCTAAGCCATGGACATTTCTAGCGAGCTCACTGAGGCAGCATTCAATGGGCTATTTACATGCAGCGTGAAAAGTAAGCGTGGTAAAAACACTCTAAAATTTTCTATGGTAAGCCGGCGTAATATACACACATAAATGCATACTGTATATCTTTCGGTCAGGGCATATAATCATTTCATATCGAATATTAGAGGACATCAGTTGGGTCTCTAGCAACGACGGCGCAGAGTGCAGTACATACGTGCGCAAAAGATGAAACTTTGCCACGTTCCCAAAAGTACCCTACCTGACTTATGAATACAAGAAGTTTTAAAAAACCATTACTGCGATCGAAAATAGCACCTTTCAACAACTTAATGTAAAAAATTCATAACGGTACGTTTATTGTTATTTTTTTACAAACATCCAAAGTGAACGCTCTCAGTGAATTTGTTAATATGGAAAAAATCGGGCATCGTTATGTGATACAATACTTGCACTTGAAAGGTCTAAGTCCAACCGATATCAAAGCCAAGTTGGATTCTACTCTGGGGAAGTTTGTTACTCCGTTAAGACTGGTCAAATATTGGGTAGCTGAGTTTAAGCGAGGTCGTTTGAGGTGCCAAGATGAACCCCGCAGTGGTCGACCAAGTGACGTCACTACGTCAGCAAATGTGAAGAAAATCCACAAAATGGTATTGGATGACCGTCGACTAAAAGTGCGCAAGATAGTAGACATGGCAGGCATTACAAAAAGTGCTGTGCATCACAGGAGAAAGCTGTGCGCAAGATGGGTACCGCGTTTGCTCACAATGGAGCACAAACAGCAGCATGAGGATGTTTCCATCGAGGGTTTGACAATGTTTCGCAGCAATAAAGCCGAGTTTTTGCGTCGATTCATAACCATGGATGAAACATTGGTCCATCATTTTACACCTGAGACCAAGGAGCAGTCAAAGCAGTGGACTGAAAAGGGAGAACCGGCCCCAAAGAAAGCAAAGACAGCTCAGTCAGCTGGCAAGGTCATGGCATCCGTTTTCTGTTATGCGCGTCGAAAAATATTTATTAATTATCCCGAAAAAGGAAAAGGAATCAACGGTGCATATTTTGCAGCCTAATTGCAGCGTTTAAGTGATGAAATCAAGAAAAAACGGCCCCATCTGACGAAAAAGAAAGTGTTGTTTTAGCACAATAACGCACCAGTCCACACGTGCGTCATTGCGATGGCTAAAATCAATGAGTTGAAGTTCGAATTGCTTCCCCACGCACTCTATTCGCCAGATCTGGCTCCCTCGGATTATTTTCTTTTTCCGAATTGGAAAATATGGCTCGGCGGCAAAAGATTTGCCAACAATGAAGAGGTAGAGTCTGCGGTTAGTATCTATTTTGAGGAGCTTGACGGTTCCTACTATAAAGCGGGTATCGAAGCTATTGAACATCGCTGGAAAAAGTGTATCGAGCTGAAAGAATATTTTGAAAAATAAAAAACATTTTCGCAATTTTTTTACCGTTTTCTTTGTTGGATCGGGTGCTTTTAGGACCATTCTCGTGACTATTATGCCTTTCTCTCCTTCATTGCTTGAGTTTGCTCAATAGCAAAGTAGAAATGTGGAATAAGTGAGACCATGGGTGCAATATACGATGCCCGGATAAATATTCATGGTAGTATAAGGGATGGAAGAGACTACGAGGAGATAGTCTTGCGACTATCATAATTTACATTTGGTTAAATGGAAGTGCGCACACTGCAACTTTGTGACATTTCTAAAATGTCAATTGTTGAAAGGATTTGCGATTTTTTCTAAAACCAGTTTAATAGACATGATAATTCTTGTGCCGCAAGTTTTTGAGGTACTCGCGCAGGCGCACATAATTTGCTGGTATGCATGGAAGTAAATAATTTTTTTTCTTTTGCCTTAGTAACAATAATATCGCCATTCTTTGTGTATTTGCCATATCTAAATTCTTACTGATTATCTTAAACAAAAAGGTAGCATGTGTATTTCTAGCAAAGCCATACCATCAACTGAGCATCCCAGTTCTGCGCATGCCTGAAGACGGCTAGAGATGCTACAGAATTATTACCTACACATACGTACGATGTTTATCGTACCCAAGAATAGGCTGGGTGAACTATAGAAGTGTGTAAAAATGAGAGCGTCGGCGGAAAATAGGTTTTACGACCCTAATTTTAGCGCCCCGTGTAAAAAACCCAATCGCTGCTGTCTTCCACAGACTTTGAAACCTTCTAAAATACTAATATTATGTTTATAAATGCATGGTTTTTAAAATGATTAGAATTAAATTCTTCACTAAACTCTTTATTTTCTTAAGAAAAAAATTGCATCAATTTTAAAATTTTCATTTCGATTCATTGATAAGCATCTTAAGAAGAATTACAGCTGCAACATCATGATCTCATTCACTTTCTTTTTCCTTCAACTTCACCTAAATATCAAATAATCTGCAACAATGAATGCATGTAGCATATATCCTTCATCCTTGGTAAAGAACATGCTCATTTATTCTCCATCGTTGTACGGCGGTGAACATTTGAATTTTGCATGCCTTGTGAGCACAGTCGATATGCAGAGAAAATAGTTAGGCTGGTGTAACGTTTAGTGCATTTCATAATTACTAGAGCAGTTGTCTTGAACAAGGGCATTAAAACTCAACGAGAGAACTCATTAAAAATGCACAAGTGCACTCAACGAGAACCACTTGAAATCGACAATTCCGCTTTCACTTCAAATGTTCTTTCAATTCCTGCCTTATTCCTTTTAGCTACGTTCATAACGCAATTACCATTGGGGGTGGTCGTTTGTTAAACATTTCCCTCTAGATGGGGTGACTTTAAGGAGCTTGAAAGTAAAACGGCTTAAAAGCTCCGAAGATTAATGTTATGGATAAGTAAGAAAGAAATAGTTGGAAGGCTAACAAAGATGTAGGACATGTCAAACTTTTGCATTGAGATGCGAAATTGATGCTATCAATAATTCTGTTAAGGTGACAGTTTTATTATGCATGAAAATACGCGAATTTCAAATGAGAGAGCACCTCAGAAAGGTTCAACTAACCAGACTGCTTAGGCAAAAAAGGAATTAAGAAAACATTGAGTAGAGGAACTAACAGCTGAATTCAGTATGATTGGCTGTGGATGGCCTTTACGGTCTTTCAATCCCTCGATAATAATTTTATTTTGGTTAATCAAAAAAAGACTACATATAAAGTAACCATCAGCAGAAATATCAAATAGTTCTAGCGCTGACTTCTAGAATTATATATTTCACTGTCCACAATTTACTGCTTAGTAGATCCAAAAATAAGACAGCTTTACCAAATTCGACAGCAATGATTTATTTCGTAAATATTATAATTGAAACATAATTCTATATGAAAATCACAATTCTGGATAACTTCTATAAACCTATTAGCCTGTCATAAATCTAGCTTTATTTGTCAAGCAGAAAGGATTGAATTGACCCAAAATAATATTATACATTTATAAGTGATGTATTTTAAAGCCATTGCTTTGGTACGGACTTCAGATTTCCATATCCGCTTTTTACCCAATTGCTTTATACCCTGTCCCGGCAAAGGATCAAGAGAATAATGAAAAGGCACAAGCCTTGGGTAAAAGTTGATTCACTGCTTCTTCCGTCTATCCAACGAACATACCAGGCATAAGTGTGTTCTTGGTATACACATATTTGTTCGCACTCTTACTAAGGGTGATGGAAGATGCCAAAGGTCGATTAAGTTCTAGAATTTCCAGATGAAATTTTGTCAGGCCCATAAGTGGAGAATTTGAAATAAGGAAGTCCTTGATATATTGCAGGATGATGATGACATGATTCATAATAAATATTGAAGAGGTTTTTGATATCGAGAAAATTTTGCACATATAAAGAAACGCGAGATGGGGTCAATTTCAATAAAGATGACAATTGATGAATGAAATGGCACATTTTATTTATTTAATAAGCCAAACAAGGCAATCACAAAAAAACTACTTATATCCAAGCAAAGCACTAAAAAGTAAATGTATATTTAACAATAACTTATTTTAATGCGTCCGTAATCTGTTTTTTGAAGTTATCTATTGAGATAGAAGAAGAGTAATGTTCACTCATAGAATTGAAGATCTTGCAACACCTATTAATTGGCTCGTTGTCTGCGTAGGTGGTTTTATGTTGGTCTTCATGGAGCAGACGAGTGTTCCTAGTATGTTTAATCGTTTCCTTGAACTTGATTTTGCTTGTTAGTGATGGAACATTTACTATCTTATTGATTACATTCAAAACAAAGCAACAAATTAAGAAAGTTCTTCGAGATGAGAGTGAGGAAAGATTCAAAAAAATTTAATCTTTGCTGTTAAGCTGGCAAGTTAGCGAATTCTCTTGGGTCATAAGCATCACGCAAGGCAAAAAGAATAAACTGTTTCTGCACAGATGCAATGCGGATTCTGTGATTCCCAAAGCAGGGATTCCAAATAATACAACCATATTCAAGGAGGGGGCAAACAAATGAGGTGTATAGAGTTTTGGTGACCCATAGGTTTTTCAATTCATTGGCACGACGTTTTATGAAACCGAGCTGCTTACATGCCCGAGCAAGAATTGTATCGTATTGAGAATGGGAATTCAACTTTCTGTCCAACAGAACGCCCAGATCTGAGATCTGGTCAACTTTTTGAAGTGGGGAATCATTCAGGTTATAAGCGTGCTCAAATACTGAATTTTTTCTCAAGAAGCTTATAACATAACACTTTCCAACATTTAGATAAAGCCTGTTATCGTTACACCATTTCAATAATGAATTCATTTTGGCTTGCAGAAAAAGAGCCTCGGAATCGGAATTGATGGTATGGTATATTTTGAGGTCGTCAGCATACAGAAGATGAGGTACGTCACTTAAAATTTCAGACAGAATAAATAAAAGGGGACCC
Source organism: Odontomyia ornata (assembly GCA_963969285.1). NCBI lineage: Eukaryota > Metazoa > Arthropoda > Insecta > Diptera > Stratiomyidae > Odontomyia > Odontomyia ornata. Next base: position 79,545,017 of record OZ017739.1, on the reverse strand, counting down.
ACGTGGCTACTTTGTGGCACTCCAGAAGAGGCAATGATTTCTCTTGAAAAAGTCCCCTAGAATTTTACAAACTGTGTTAGATTATTTAGGTATGATGCAATCCAACTCAGTAAGGACCCAGAGATGCCGAACTTCAAAAGTTTGGAGATCAAAATTCCATGATCGACTCGATGAAAAACTTTGGTGAAGTCCGTGTAAACAGCGTCAATCTGGTAACCTTTCTGCATTTCGCAGAGAATAGTTAAGGTAAGAAACATTAGGTTAGTGGTAGTTGATCGAACTTTGCGAAAACCATGCTTCTGTTCGTTCAAACGTGGTTCAATCAACGTGGTAAGCTTATCACAAACAATTTTTTCGAGCAACTTTGGAATAACTGATAGAATCGCAATACCTATATAGTTTGTGATAGACCACTTATCGCCACTTTTGAAAATCGGAGTTAAATGAGAAGACTTCCAGACAGTTGGAAAAGCCCCTCGTGATAAAGATGGGTTGAATAGAATAAACAGAGGGGAAGAGATTTGATGTATACACTCAAAAAGAAATATCGGTGGAAGAGAGTCAGGTCTAGGTCCCTTGTTAATAACAAATTCTTTAATAGCGGTAACGATATCTTCAAAACACATTTCATCAATGAATGGCAAGTTGGTATGCCGGAAGAATTGGTGGCCGGGCGGAAAACCTCTTGGAAATGTTCGCAAAATGGCCGCACATAATTTGAGGGCAAATTGAATAAATTGATGTTGGAAATCCTGTGGCTTTTTGCTTGGTGTTTTACAAAATTGAAAAATTCTTTGGGATCACGAATAATATTTTCCCCCGTTGAATTGATCATATGCTTCGCGAGATCTTATAGTGAATTTCATAGCCAGCTCATCATATTTAATCTCAAGGTTTGTGTCAAAGTTGGTATCTCTCATTAATTTATAGAGCTTGTTCGTTTGATTCCGTAGATGTCAAAAGTCGCGATCAAGCCACGTTTCGGAAACTTTGGGTTTTTTCTTTATTTTAGGAAAATGAGTCTCAATGCATTCGAAGAGTGTTTTGTAGAATGAAGAGACTGCTTCCTCTAAATCTAAACTTGAAAGATAGTTCCAATCATTATTGGCAAGATAAAATTGAATGCTATTATAATCAGCATTTAAGGTATCAAATACAATACAGTCATTGTACGTTCGGGAAAATTTACATCAGATATGGGAAGTTCAACCGAAGAAGCGAAATGGCTTGGTGTGTGGGAGAAAAGGTTCTCTTTGTCATTGGTTGGACTTACCACAACATCGTCATAAGCATTGGTAAAAATAAGATCCAACCAGTTTCCATTTTGGTTGGCAGTCAGTGATACTTGTTGTTTACCATAAAATGCCTTGATTAGATTAAGATCGATGTTATTTGAGAGGTTTACTGGTAGAAGATGGTTATCAGTTTCATCAGGAGTAAAAGATAAATTAGGGCGGTTAAAGTCTCCCAAAATTATAATTTGATCATGTTCCTCTAGAGATGCAGCAATAGAATTTCAAATTTCACATATCTTCTCGTAGGAAGTTTCGTCAGATTTTGGTGGAATGTAAAATACCCCTTATTATAAAAACCACTTGCCTAAGCGTATTCAAACCACCGTATGTTCAAAAAATTTATTGGGGGTAGTATCAACGTTTTCAGAGGTCATGGAACTTTTGATCTTAATCAACACTCCGCCACCTTTGGTAAGGCCTGCAGATGAATAGTCACGATCAGCTCTATAAATGGTCCAGCTACTGTCTAGAATTGCTTCGTTTATGTAACCATAATGTAGCCAGGTTTCGGTTAACGTTAATACATTAAAATGGCAGAACTTGGCATCAAGGTATAATTTATTTATTTTCCCTCTCATACCGCTAAAATTATGGTAAAAAAGTTTAATACCATTCAATGGTAAGTCAGTATTAGGAATGAAATTTTTTTATATTCTTCTCTTGCTTTTTGGAGCATAAAGACATGCTTAGATCTCACATGCAAAGCGTATGTTTCCAGATCATTTTTTACCTGGTCAGCAGAAAGTCTGAGCTGCCCGTGATATTTTACAAATAGATGGCGTAGTGGCTCAATCTCAATAGGCAGGCCTCCTTGCTGAATTAGTACTTTGAGACTAATTTTGGTTTTACCATCGAAACAGGTTGATTCAGGTGCTTTATGCATGCAAGCAAGATAAAGTCAAACGCAATCAAACAATTTGTGGTCTCTAAGTCTAGAAAGTAGATATCTACTCTCAACATTATCCTTCATATCTATAGCCAACTTCACAGGAGGTAGGTTTAGCGGGTCTAGGTGACTGACATTGATAGTAGAGATCGGAGTGTCTGAAACAGACGGATCAAGGATTATATCCTCAGAAGACGGAGCCAACGTATCACCACGGACAAAATTTGAATAAGGTGTTAGTGTAGTTGATTATGCAGAAGTTTTTTGGGAGAGGCTATTAACAGGTGCAATTATCGGTTCAATCAGAGGAGAATTTCGCATCTCATTACTATAAGTGGTCTGAGTTTCAGTGGCAATTTGTCTCTCCAAGTGTCTATCATTTAAAGAGAAAGTCGACGTTTGAGAATTAGACTGAATCATATCAGAAGAGTTAGTCCTTGGTGACGAGTCAACTATGTTGGATGTTCAAGATCTTCTACTTCTCATTGAATTTTGAATACATTTTTTATCGGTTTTTAAAAATTTCTGAAAATTTTAATTTTCTCGATCCGCCTGTTCCATTCCTCTTCCGACCAGGGAGTGCCAAATTGGATAATGTTATTTGTACACCGAACAGGAGATTTGGTCGACTGCATATTTGCGACAGGGGTTATTTTCTTCATGGGAAATGTAGAAGCATCCTTCACTTCTTTGTGGCTAGAGTTGACCATTGCTGCTTGCTTAAATTCTGCGAGTATCAGCTCGTGATTTCATGATGGCGTTGAATTTATTTTAGAGTTAATTTTTTCAAGCAATTTTTTTTCCATGCTATTAATGGCTCTTAGCAGTTGTTCCTCCAAAATTTTCGGCAATTCTGAATTTTGTTTGGAAATTTTAATATCGATATCAGAAACCATTTTTTCCAAATCACGCAGGTGAGTACCGATAGTGCTATATGACAAGGGAGTCGATGCATTAAACGGATAATTAATCGATCCATCCTTCACTGCTAAAGCATCTTTCAATTCTTCCAGCTTACTTTCAATTTGGGTCGTCTTGCAACAATTTTCTTTAATTGAAATAAGCGCACTCTTTAGTTCTTCAAGCATATTTTCGGTTTTGCTAGAACTGATACTGGAGGCGCTGTTTGCAGGAAGCGAAGACCCAAAAGGGGCTGTTGTGCTAAGAAGAAGAAAAAGATACTGGAGTTATTTATTGTTGAGGCCAATCCATCAAAACCCATTAAACCAGCAATGAAATGAAAAAATAAATGATTTCAGGAAATAAATGTCTTTATAAAAATACCTTTTTTCAAGGAACACTCAATGGCACCCTAATTCCTATAAAGATACCTTTATTTTGAATAAAATATTTTATTCAAAAAACAAACAATAACGCTAAAGTCATTCATGTTCGGAATATCAAAATTTGTCCTTTTGAAAAAATATATAAGATGTAAATATCAAAAGGAGGAAGGAAATACTCTAAGGATTTAAATTTCAATCTTTATCTAACGCGTACAATAAGTACACATAATAAAATAAAGCAAAAGGAAACATCGCTTGAAGGATTTGAATCCTTTTGTTAAGTCGTAAAACAACCTAATATTGGTCCGTATTACTTCGGATAAAAGTCAAAAACAAAAGCAGATACTAAATAATTTGCATATTACGACAACTTTCATCAGAAACCGCTTCTGGTTCAGCTTCAACTTGAGCTTTTCCACCTTTACCATTTTCGCTGCTCTGCCGACAGCGCCATATATTCTCTTATGGAAAATTTAATGCTATTCAGCTTTTAGCTTAACGAAGCCATGAATTTCCCCGGATCAACATCGGAAAATGTCCTTGAGCGATAGTAAAAATACATTCGTATATGTACTTATGTATTTCTTGGAATGACCCATTTGCATTAGTTGGATCGGATGTAAGGATGTCTGATAGAGCTAAAAGAGAGCATGTTGGCCTAATCGTTGCTTCCGTGACTTTTATATACTCTTGTGTGCGTAGGTACACGCAATCGTGGGATTTACAGATTGACATGCCCTCTGTTCTCCCGTCAAATGTTATGACGACACTCGGAAGCCAACTTCCATTTAGGATGGATTTTTGCGTAATAATGTGAAGCTAAGGTAATCTGCTCTTTTCAACAAGGGAGTAATTTGGACGGGTCTAGAATGTATTTCGTTTTATGGTGGAAATCCGGTGTTTATCCCACAGCAATTTATGATGAATTGTTTACGGTCGCAAATTTTCTTTTAATGCTGGTAAATTTCGCAGCCGTGATGAATGCGTAAAAAATTCAGGACAATGACTCAAGCCAATAATCTGTAGTATTTTATGGTGAATGTTACATTTGATTTATCCCATTCTATTCATTTAAGTAGGTGAGAAATGACTTGAGTTTTAGATACATTCGAAAGTATAATATTAACAACAAAGTCAACTTACATATGCTTTCATAATTCTTTAAAATCAATTAATTAACATGTGTTATGTGATTTTTTTATTTCTTTTTTTCTAATATTTGGAATGAGTATCCAGAGGAGAGAACAAACGGGACAATCTGAGAGACGGATGCACGGACGAGCAGACTGTTAGGGTTGAACAAGGAAAATGGAAAACGCCTGGTCAGTTTAACAACTCAACCAAGAAGAAGGAATATTTGATAGATTCATAAAATGATTGTTCACGATAACATCCTCCTTGAACAATTATTTTCATCTTATACTTCGTAGCACTTCAGCCCATATCGGGCCTTCGCTTCCGACCGAGTCAAACCGGCACTTCTTTGGTTTCCCCATTGGTCTCCGCCCTTCAGTTCTCCTAACCTCAAAGGTTCTATAGCTGACATTATCAATAAAGCCGGCAATGGGGTCCATTGGTATTGTGATTCCTGTAGGAGACTTTTAATTTCTATGTACGTTTCTTGCCTGCGTCTTGCTCATCAGACGCTTTATTTTCTTCGCAGCATTCTTCTTCTTCTTCTCTTTTTATTACAAGAAGTATGGCACAGATATCTCATCGGGGAGCTTTTCCAAGAAATTTCGAAATGCAGCAAGTTCTGGAGGAATTACCATCCCTAAGTTGTGGCACCACCGAAACAAATCTTCATATCAAGGCTTGCGTATAATACATCTACTGAAGGAATTTTAGATTATGTAAATTCGACTCATCTCTGAAAATAATTAGTTGCAAGAAGCTGACGAAGGGCAACTTGATCAACAGAGCTATAGCTTCTTTCAAACTGACAATGTAATGAATTGGCCTTACGCCACTGCCGGAAATTAGTCAGTCGTTATTGACGTCGACGGTTCGGAACGCATCCTCTAACCTCTCGCTATCACTGAACCGCGTTTTGTCAGCTGAGAGGAAGATGAACGTGTGTGAACAAACTGACGTTAGATAAATGGCAGCAGACTTTACTACCACACACATGACCATTAAAGGCCGACTTTGCTGTCTAACTTACATAGCGGTATATGAAGGTGCCAACGAAAATTCGAGGTTTTGTACGGTTTTGAGACGGATTTCTACAGTGATAGCTCGCGGAAAACAATAAAGCGCTCCTAGTTAAGTGAAAGTTATTTCAGTTCTTACTTCCGTTTAGTTTTTATCGCCTTCCAAAGTGAATGAATAGGAGTTTGTTTACGTCTCAACGCTGAGCTATCAGTGGAGGGTGCAAAACATGTGCTTCATTTACTCGTCTTGAAAAGCTTAGGAGTACAGTGGACAGTACAATGTGAATTTATAGCATGCACGAAATACGTTTCGAACGTTTACATTTGGAAAATCGTATATATTACGCAATATAAGCATTTGCTAATGCCGCAGTTGGACAGTAGGCCGACTAATACATATGCAAATTGCTACCATATAGTTTCCCATTTTACGTCAGTTTTGTGTGTGAGTGAACTATAAAAAGCGGAAGTCACGGGCCAGATGGCAGGACAGCCATGCGAATTTCTTTATCTATCATCGGGATCGGAAAAGAAGTAAAAGTATCCGCGAACGTTTAAAAAACTTAAAAATTTCCGCAAGGACTAAATCCGTAACGCAAGCAGCACTACTGCGAGCCTCATTTTGAAAAGTATTGTGTCAACGGAGTCGTTAGCACGTACCTCGGATCTTCGGAAAACGTTCAAGGGAATGGGAAATCCGGACTAAGGGCGGAGTACCTAACGTCAAAGTAAGTAAATTGTGAGATCTCGAGTACGAACCCAAAGGGAGTACCTAATCAATTTTTGTCAGTGCAGAATGCAGCCTATGTTACATGAGTGCAAACGCAGAACCCGTTTGGAAACGAATCGCTGTTAGTTTAAGATGTAGCGTACAAACTTATGAGTGATGATAAAAATGTGGAGATCTGCTTTGGTTTTGATGACGGTGATGAAAACATGGGTACTGATTCACTGGTCATGGATAACGTAAAATATGAAAAACCAACAATTAAATTGGAAATGAAATAATTTCATTTCAGAGCTAATATAATTTCACCTTTGTTGGCTTTCAGAATTTAGCTTATCGGAAATTTGATATAAGCTTTATTGTAATATGTTTACTTAATTACTCTTCTTCTTCTTCTTCTTAGCACTACAGCCCCTTTCGGGCCTTCGCTTCCTGCAAACAGCGCCTCCAACTGTCTCGGTCCATTGACCACGTCTTCCAATTCCGAAATCCGAGCAGCGATGAACTGTCTTCATCGATCGAGTCAGACCAGCGCTTCCTCGGCTTCCCCACCGGCCGCCGGCCATCAGTTCTCCCAACGAATACCTTCTCGGGTATCCGTTGTTCGTCCATACGATTCATGTGTCCAGCCCATTGCAGCTTCCGCAGTCTTACAATCCTTGAGACCTCCGGTTCGTCAAAAATTTCATACAGCTCATGGTTGTATCGAATTCACCATTGGTCCTCGTCTAGCTTCGCTCCGATTATTTGCCTCAGGATCCGTCGCTCATAGGCGTTCAATATATTTGCGGGTGCTTGGGTTAGGGTCCATGTTTCACACCCATAGCATAACACAGGTCTTATCACAGATTTGTATACTTGTAGCTTTGTTTTCCTGTGTATGCAGCTGGTCTTCAAGATCGTCAATACTGAATAAAATATTTTATTTACGAGCTGTATTTTTCGGCGTATTTCGTCGCTTTCATTGCCCGTTTTCGTTATTTTAGCGCCTAAATACACAAATTTGCTAACATTTTCAATACTATATTTGCCAAGTGCAATATTTTGTGTATTTGGGGTATTTTTCTTCGACTGCGTCATGAGCTTTGTTTTATTTTCGTTGATTTGTAGCCCTACTAGTTTTGCTTCGCTATCGACTTTCAGGAAGAGTTCTTTGGCAGTTGTTAGTAACCGTGACAGGATGTTGATGTCGTCCGCATAGGCCACTAGTTGGCTTGACTTGTATAGCAATGCACCTCGCGTATCGACAGGTAGCTCTCTTATGACGTACTCCAGAGCCAAATTGAGCCCATCTCCCTGCTTTAGTCCGATATTTGTGTCAAAGGTATCGGTGAGTTGGTTATTGATGCGGACTTGGGAGGTTGTCGAAGTCATTGTCATTTTGGTAAGACGGACTAATTTGGCTGGGATGCCAAAACCAAGCATTATTTGGTACAGTACGTCACGATCAATACTGTCGTATGCTTGCTTGAAGTCAACGAAAATTTGGTGTTCGTCTATGTTGGATTCCCAGCATTTTGAAAGTACCTGCTTGACTGTAAACCACCTTGATACTCCTCAATAATACTGTTTGCGTATGATCCGATTTTATTTTCCAAGATTTTAGAAAATATTTTATACGCCGTACAAAGTAGTGATACGCCTCTATAATTTTCGCACTGTAGCTTGTCACCTTTTTTGTGGATAGGGAATATAATTGATTGGCTCCACTCTTTCGGCATATGTTCTTGTTGCCAAATGTACTGCATGACTTTGTGAATAGCTTGATGAACACTACTGCCACCATATTTGATGAGCTCCACTGGAATCTCATCAATGCCCGGCGTTTTATTATACTTTTGGGCTTTGATGATGGAAAAAACTTAATCCAGAGTTGGTGGGGCCAATAGAAGCTCTCCGCAGACATCTATAGGCTCTGATGTTCTAGAGCCGTGCGGAAGATTAAGGAGGTTCTTGAAATATGATGCCCATCTCTCCTTAATCTTGATTTCATCAGCGATTATATTGTCGCTCTCATCGCGACAGAGCGAGGTTTTGGGCTGCTAACCACGTTTCAGGCTTTACACTACTTTGCATGCTTGTCTTGTGTTATTGCTCGCTAAACTTACATCTATACTTCGCAATTGGTCGTCATAGTATTTTCTTTTCTTAATCCTAATTATCTTATTCGCTACTGTTCTGAGATTTTCATAGTGTTCTCTCTTCGTCCTGGTTTTCCAACCTACGTCTTCTTTGTACACCTAATTCTTTTTATCTAACGCATTCTGGCACTCATCATCAAACCAATCATTCCTCTTGCACTGGGCTTGATGTCCGATCGTCTGTTCTGCCGCGGTTCTGAGGGCCGCTTTCACTTCCATCCAGAGCTTATTGCTCGTCTTTAACGACGCATCTGATAAGATGGGAGCCAGCTGGCTGTCGAGGGTCTCCGTGAAATTTTCGGCCACAGACGCCGTTTGGAGTCTTTCGATGTCAAGTTTTTTTAGCGGGCTGGTCTTCGCTGAATATGCCTTTGACATACGACATCGATAGGGTAATTTGATCAAGTATTGATCTGAATTACAGTTGGCTCCTCGGTATGTACGGACGTCAAGTATGCTCGAGGCCCAACGTTGTGGGATCAGAACATGATCGATCTGGTTTTGGGTGTTGCCACTTGGTGATACCCAGGCCATTTTATGAATGCGTCGATGTGGGAAGCAAGTCGAACGTATGACTAGATTTCTGCTACATGCAAAGTCAATCAGGCGCTGGCCGTTGTCATTTGTTTCATCATGGAGGCTATATCCTCCAGTTGTTCCCCGATGGGATAGCTCATTGCCAACCTTCGCGTTGAAATCACCTAGAATAATTTTTGCGTCGTTTGTGGGCAATGAGTCGACCAGTCTTTCCAGGTGATTGTAAAACGATTCCTTCGTTTCTTCGTCTTTTTTTCGGTCGGGGCGTGAACATTAATCAGCCAGATTTTGAAGAATTTCGCTTTTATACCGATCGCACACAAACGCTCGTGGACTGCCTTAAAATCAATAGCGATTTGAACTCCCTATCCACAATGAAGGCCACTCCAAATTTTCGTTTTCCAGTAGGCTTCCCACTTTTAAATATTTTGTGCGATCTCATGTCTTGAATTGCGTTTTCAGTCCAATTCGTTTCCTGGACCGCCAGTATTTTTAATTGATATTGACTGGCCTGTTGTAAAAGGTCCTTAACAGCGCCAGGGTAATTGAGTGATTAGACATTCCAGGATCCAATGCCATAGTCCTTTTTTCGTTTACGAGGTCGTTGCCGTAAGTCCAATCCATTCCGAGGCCTATCTGCAGGTTTTGAAACAATTAAAGGTTTTCCAGGGACGGGGAGTTAGCCCGTCGCTCAACCTCCATTCCGGCGGCATGGTTATCGCGTCGATTCCGTTATCAGGCGCGGAAGATTCGCCTTCACCCTCTAACGTCCTCTCAAAGGAGGTGTAAATAGAATTTAGTAGCAGAGCTGTAGATGTATTCACAGTTATGAGCATTTCTCGACATTAAATGTTACATTATTGGGGAATCAGTAAACCCAATGTCCACCCCGAGAGCATTTACTACCGTTTAATTGGGGGGTTTGGGATGAGGAATCATGGAAGCTTTGGGTTGGGGAAACAAGGGGTTGCCTCCTTCTTTCTCAAACGGGCTTGGAGTTCTTAATTACTCTTGCAAAAGGGTTTTTCAGAAAGTAGTTATCCTTTGAGAAATATCTTACATTCCATTAAGATTATTGGTTGGTAAATTTACAAATGAAGATATTTTTCATACCGATTCTTCATACGATATTTTATCAAGAGCAATCTAGTTGTAGTTATTGATACTGCAAATTGGTGTTAATTTTATTCCAAAATGAGTTTTGAGCATGCATGAATAAATGGTAGTTTAAATGAAAAAAAAGAAAAAAAAAAAACAAACTATATTACGAATAGTAATAATGCAACAATAATTTAAAGAACAGAAAATAACGCTTGACTGATATTTTCATTTGCACTTTTTTTTATTTAAGTACACTTATTTGCGTTAATGAAATCAGGTAAGGGCCTTTGCCATCATGTCTTACTGAAATGACGGCCCAAGACATTAAAAACGTTGAAGATGAACGAAATAAATAAATCATTGTACGAAACTGAACGAAGGCAGAGGAAATGAATGTAATGAAAATCCGTTTAATTGTTTGACGAAAGTAAAACTAAAGCTAAAGTTGGATGAGAACTCCCTTTCTCCGCCCTTCTTCTCAATTACAAGTATTTCTTTCCTCGCCTCCCTTTTTATCTCATTTTAATTAGCAAAGGATTTGATCATTTATATTTTTATTATATATATTTTATCTTCTTTAACGTTGATGTTGTTTATTTGCTAAAATTAGACGCATGAAAATCAATTATTTGAATGACAAAAAAGGAGATACTCGTAAATCTGGAAAGTCTTAAGGAGTACTGGCAAAACGAATGTTTAATTTAAAAAAAAAAGTAAGGGGAATAAAGTAAACTCAAGTGTTGAATGAATTCAGCCTTAGCAGGGCCGATAAATAACATGAATTGCTAAACAAACAACGACTTTCTTTCCAGCATACCTTCCTCTTCCCGCAGGAATGGCAGCAAGCGGTAAGTATGCCGTTACAAGGGTAGGGTTCTAGGAATCCGCGGATGGCCGGTTTCGCGTCGCACTCGGTACGCGGTACCATAAGTTGTGTTGCGTTTTTATTAGAGTAGGGTTTTTCAGATTCGAATTAAAGTAGGATATTTTTCGGTACCGCATCGGTGATACTCGGGAACACGGAATTATATACATTTCTAGCTGTTGTCTGGATGAGTTTAAGAAATACGGAATAAAGTAAGGATAGGTTTCACTTCCATATGTTAATGTTTTAGACGCGTTAGTAAAACGGGCATGTGAACCAGTGGCTGAATTTTTGGATTCCGGACTGAGTCTGCTCGCGCAAAACCCGGGACCGAACTCCCCTCCGAACCAGCTAGCTAGCCAGCAGCCACCTCGGAGTAGACTAAGGGTGTCCGGACTTGTTGACCTTAAGGATACAGTCCGTTGTCACGTCCCAAGACTTCACATCTAGAACCGATGAGAGGTGGGTTCCGATTTCGTTCGAGTGATGTGAAACGAGAAAATCATTACAACTATTCTGGCATCGTGTGATTACATCTTAAATCATAATTACTGGCCACTTGGAGTGCTTGTTAAATTTTTAAGTTTTTTCCCAAAAACTTCCATAATAGCACTCTTAAAAGTCAATTTTCTATTTATTATCAAAATGTTTGGGGCTTAAGCTCCAAGTTGAAGGGTCTGGTTGTACCCTATTCTCTCTCTAACGATGATATAATCTGTATTTCTCAATCCTGGTTGACTGATTGTATATTTGACTTTGAAATTGTTTCTAATCATATAATTGTTAGGTGTGATCGTAATAGGTCAATTTCCAACAAGTTAGATGGAGGAGATGTCCTAGTCACCTACAAGAATACCTTTACTGGTGTGTTCTTAACAAATTTACTTTTCACTACTCCTGTAGAATGTGAGGAATAAAAATAGTTATTACGTCTTCCCTTTCTCTTCTTGTCTTTTGCACTTATATACCTTATAAGTCTCCTTTTACGATCTGCAATATCTTCCTTACTGAAATATCTAGTGTTTTCTTACCGCGTTTTCAAATTGCCACCTTATTTCATGTGAAGATTTTAATCTCCCTAAACTCTCATGGGATGGCAATCAGGTTGATTCTGACTCATCTTAAATTTGTCTTTAATTTCATTTTTCATGTCTTTGTGTTTCCTTGCTCAATTTAATAATTTTCTTAACGTTAATAATCATACCCTTGACTTATTCTCCTGTAGTATGGAACATTCAAAACCATTTTGGAAATATAAACGCTCTCTTAAATCCTATCCCAGATTTTCATCCTCTCTTCATATGAATGGCTGCTTAGCAACTTCAGATCTCGAGATTTGTGAACTTATTCGAACTCAATTTTCTTCTATTTTTAATGCTACTCCCAGCAATAGTTTTTTGTTCCCAATCTTGCACATACCATCCTCATTTCCTTTTACTTGCTAGCTGGAAGATGTTATAAGGCTTATTTTAGTTAGTTCAGGTCTTGATGGTATTCCTAATCATTTTGTGAAGTCCTTAGATTCTTTTATTTGTGTCCCGCTTCTTCAACACTAACTTATCCTCAGGATCTTTTCCTTCATGTTGGAAACATCCTCCTATTTTTAAAAAAGGTTGCATCTCAGACGTTGCTCATTATTAGCCCATCTCCTAATTACCCTGTTTTTCCAAACTACTGGAAAAACTCGTCTACTTGTACCTTTTTCAAAAGCCTTGGGGACCGGTTACAAGTCGAAATCTTGTATTTTGATTTCTCTAAAGCCTTCGATTCAATAAATCACAATATTTTGTTGAGCAAATTTAAATTTCTTAACGCTTCTGATTATTTGCTCCACTGGTTATCCTCTTACTTATCCAGTTGTGTTAGTCAGCTATCTTTTCAAGGCTGTCTTTCCACCCCTTTTCCATCCGCCTTCAGGTGTTCCTCAAGGATCCATTCTCGGCTCACTATTGTTCACCCTATTTATAAATGACCTGCCATCTATTGTCATCAACTCCTCATGTCTTCTTTATGCAGATGACGTCAAAGTTTTCAAAGTAGTGTCGTCTAACGATGACTGTGTCTTGCTTCAAGAAGATTTGGATGCCATTTTATTTTGGAGTTCTTATAACCAGCTTACACTAAATGTTTCTAAGTGCATTCATCTTTCATTTCCTAATAGTACTTGCCCTATAAGCTTTTAATTATCGTCAAATAATTCACACCTAAGTACGGTCACACATTTTAGGGACTTAGGTGTCACTTTTGACTCTAAGTTGAAGTTCAACGTTCATATTTCTGAAATCACTTCTCAAGCCTCTCGCATCTCTGGCTCGATCTTGAGAAATTCCAATATTTTTTTCGATAAAGTGTGTTAAGTTATATTCTAGTTTGGTTCGTCCCATCCTTGAGTACTGTTCACCAGTTTGTTGCCTCATTTGAAGTATTTGAAGTTCACGCTAAAAGCTGTACAAAAAAGATTTTCTTGAAATGTCTTCTTGAAGTTCTACACTTCCTACATTTATTATGAACCACTTTTATCTATTCTCAATATTCCTTCGCTGAAAAAGTGTCGATTCTATCTTAATGAATGTTTCCTTTACACTCTTTGCCGTGGTTTGCTCGACACTTGCTCGACACTTGCCTAGGTTCCAGTGAGGCGCGTTACGCGATCTACAAGATCGTCTAATACCTTTGATACTCCATTTGCACGTAGCTTGGTGTATTTTCTACCCAACTTATATTTTGACTATTATTATTCTATTCTTAGCCTAATTACATTGTAACTCTTCTTTTTAGTTTTGGTTGGTAGTGTGTTCTCTGCAAGCGTTACATCCAAAATCGCGTTTCAGAAGAGGCACAGTTCCTATCGACCTGATCTTCAGGATATACGGAAGTTATTTTTTATTTCTTTAATTGGTTACTTAATTATTGTTTATTTGGTTTTTTTTCCCATATGGAAATTCAGGTTGATTTAGCCACTGTAGGTATTGGGTGACGGTATATAATAGAAACTGGGTTCTAGGGGGCTTGGTTGGGGTTCAGTGTTAATCTGGAAGTCTTGGAGGATTCTCATGGGAGAGATAATATGGGTTTTCAGAGGGGGGTACTATTGAAGAGGTCCCGGATTAGATTTGATTCATGTATCTGCCATTTGGCTATTCGCTTTTTGCTTGTTTCAAGCATGTATTGCACGATGGGGGTCACTTTGGTTTCTTGGTAAAGAACGTTGTTTTTGCAGTATTTTTTATTGGGGCGTCAGTATTTCGATAAACATTTTCGGAGTATCCTCCCCTCAAATATTCGCAATTCTTTGGCTACTGTTTGTTAAATTGTCAGCCAGGCTGGGAAGGAGTGTGTGATGATGGAGCGAATTAGCGTTTTATATATGAGGCGTTTCACATTTGGGAAGACGGATTTGGAGGATACGAGGGGTGAGATTAGTGCAGAAGCTCCTTTGGCTTTGTTTATTGCTTTTCTTGCATGTGGGTTCATTTTGAACCTGTTGTTGAGGTTCACTCCCAAATACCTAATGTTATCTTTTGGGTTCACCGTGTCCCCTTCGATAACCGTCCTTGTCAGTTTGCTTTGCTGAATACCTAGTTTGTGCCCTTTACCACTCGCGTTACGGAAGCATATTATTCCCGATTTAGCAGCGTTGATTTGGAGCCCCCAATCCATTAAATAGCGTGCTATAATGTCAACTTCTCTTTGCACCATTTCCATGGCTAGAATTAGAATATCATCCGCGTACATGATCATGTTCGGGTTACTGGAGATGTTTTGGATTCTGTTTGTGGCGGCGGTATGTGGGATGTTGCGTAGGAAGAAGTTGAAAAGGTTTGGTCCCAATATGGATCCTTGTGGGACTCCAGACAGGATAGGTATAAATGTTGAAGTTCGGTGGCATATTTCAGTTGTTAAGTATCTGTTTTGTAGGAAGCTATCAAGGATACGCGTGAGGGCCAGGGGACAGTTGGAGTACATGAGTTTGAATTTTAGCCCATCAGTCCAAATGGAGTCAAACGCTTTTTGTAAGTCTAGTGCGCATGCGACTGTGCAATGTTTTTTGCGCAAGTTTTTTACGACGGTGTCGTGCACAAGCATAATGACATATTCTGTGGTATTTTTGGGTTGAAATTCGAACTGATACTCTGGAATTAGCTTCGTTGAGAATACTCTAAAGCTTCGTAGTATGATTCTTTCCAGAATCTTGTCAATATCGGAAAGTAAGGAGGCCTGATGTTTTTTACGTCTCCGTCGCATTTTGGTTTACGGATAAGGATAAGGTTGCCTCGTTTCCATCTTTCGGGAAAGTAACCATTGTTGATGCAATGATGATTGTTAAGCTTTTGGCGACAATTGTGCCGGATTTCCTTAGTACTTTATTGGGAATACCGTCTAGGCCTGAGGAGGTTTTATTATTAAGACCAGCTAGTAAATCTTCTACTTCTGACATGTAGGTGAAAAATTCCCCCAATGTTTCATGTTGCGGAGATACTGCCTTGTTGGTGTCAGAAAATATTATAACGTATGACCCTTTGTAAATGATGTTTCTAGTTCTTACAGCCAATATAATGTCCTGTGCTCTTTCGTTCTCTGGGGCCCTTTCTCGGTACAGGTTTCCGTAGAATGAGGAGATAACTTGGAGCTTTTCTTCAGGTGTGGAGAAGGGTAGCCCTCTGTGCTTAAAAGGGTTCCTGTCGATGTTAAAATTATATGACCGTCCGCCCGATAATATATTAATTTCTTGAAAGACGTTTGAAGATGGTTTGAGTAAACTCAATCTTCCTTTTATAATCTTCATTCATCTCACGTCTTATTTGCTGTGATTTCCGCTTTAAGAGTGAGGTATTCCTAGTTTATACGATTGTTGTGCCGGTGGAAGATCCGTTTAAGCCTTTGAGTTTTCCATTTTTGTTTTTCCATTTTGTTTCCTTTGGTGTCTTGCCTAAGGCATCGGTATAGCCATTGTTTCGGTTTTTCTGCCAGCGCATGTGCATCCATTCGTTTTAGTTTAGGCTCGGTTGGGTTCTGGTTGGGGATATCAATTTCCTGGTTGGATAGGATTCTGTTTCCAGTGGGGGGGGTAAATCGTCTTCGAGGTCTTTTCTGAACTCTGCCCAATCAACAGAGGCATAGGAGCAAAATTTTTTCGGTATATTTTCAAAAGTGGTTTGGTTATTTATCATAGGTGAAGGGTTGGTTTCAAACAATAGTGATCGGATAGCGATGGAAGTGTTGCACATTGGTAGGGAGTTGTGTTACCAGTTAGTAGGTCTTGTGACACTAGAAAGTTGTCTAAGAAGGAGCTGCTTCTTGGGTGTGAGTAGACACCAGCGTTGACAATGACGCATGTTAGAAATGTGCTCGACAGGAACCACTGATATATTCTTTGGCCGTTTGGGTTCCATGCAGAATCACTCCAATGCTCATGTCTCACGTCGAGGTCTCCGCCGAGGAGGATAGAGTCGTGATGAGCAGCTATTGTTAGTATTCTATTAAGCGCCGGTTCTATTGAAGGTCCCAATAAGTATTTCCCCATGACCACCATTGTGCCTTCGCATGTTTAAAGTTGCTAGTGTGCAGGAAATGTCAGGATGGTTAAAATTTATTTGGTCGACTGTTAGGTGGTTTTGATATAGAATGGCGGTGTGTCTGCCTGCGGCGTTTCTAAGTCGTTGGTAGTTTTCTATTTGGACCTTGTGTGTCGGTTTTAAGACTGTTTCGTTAAGGAAAACTATGTCTGGTTGAATGGATTTTGTAAAGTTAGACACGAATATTCTTTTGTCATAGGAAACTTGAGAATTTATGTTGAGACAGATAGTAATCAGATTATTTACCCCCATAAAGGTTTAGGTATAACTCAATGAGCAAAACTGGCTTGTCCTGTGTTGGCGTTCCATCGTACAGGTATTTCGGCCAGAATTGGGCAACCTTTTTTAGGAGTTCCCCTGGTGAAACTCCTAAAACTTGGACTGTTTCGTAGTGGAGTCTTTGAAGGGGGTTCTCTTGTGGTACTGCGTTTCGGGGCATAGTTGAAGTGCTTCCACTCGTGATTTCCGAGTATTGAGGTACTGGTTGTGCTGATGTGGCTGTTGCTATTGGTGTTTGGATATATTCGAAAGATAGGGTTGAAAAGGTTGTTCTTTTATTTTTAAAAGCGCTATCTTGTCTACAAATCTTCTCCTTTCCGGGCATTCGGAGAAGCTGGATGGGTGGCTTTCCTCTTTGCACAAACACAAAAAGGTGGGTTACTTGTTTCGTCAATGTCCTTTCTGAGGCATCCTTGGGAGTTGTGGTCCTCATTGCATGCTACACATCTTGCCTGGAAGCCACAATTCACCGAGACATGGCCGAAGCGCTGACTTCTATAACGCTGGAGTAGATCACTCCTTCTGGGCTTTTCCCATGTCGCTTTCTGATGAAGGATGAAGTGGAGCTTAAGGAGGCGGTCTTGGTATTCTTTTTGGTTTAGGATTATTTTATATGCTCGTAGGTCTAAGTTTACGCCGTTCACTTTAGACCATCCGGCGGTTAACGGTAAGACATTGTCGATGTTGATGTCCGGACATTGTATTTTGATGTCTTCTCTAACCTGTGTAGCTCCGAATGCCGAGTTTACACCTCTGAGTATGACTGTGTATTTTTTGCGCTCCGTTGGTGTGAAGGAATAACCTTCCGCGCTGCGGATCAAATACTGTGATGTTTAATTTGCTTGCGCTCAGGCGAGTAATTCTATACTTCGTTGTGGGGCCCCTTTCCATGATATTTTTAACCGTCATTGCTGTGATACCTTCTACGAATATAGGAGGACACCATAACTTTTTCTTTTCGGGGGCACACGTGTTTTGATTCGAGGTTAGTTTTTCTTCTCCCCCAAGAGGCATGTATGGATTTGGATTATGGGGGGGTTGGTACTTGGATAAGAGTGGGTGACTTTCTTTTAATTGCCAATTTACCTTGAACCATTCTAGATTCTTCCGATTCCATGTTGATCCGGTCGATAATTACCCTGTTTGGAGCGTTTGTTGCAGCTTGCTCTACTTCCATTGTTGCTGACGGTAGTACTTCTTTCCTGGCCGCTTTCGTTCTTGATGGGTGCGCCTTCTCATCATTGTCCGCATCGGACCATCTTTGGATATTTGGGGACTCGCTTTGTACCTCTGCTGTTGCTAGTCTTCCGGGCCTTATTTCCTTTGTTCCGCTATACTTGTATTTTGTTTTCTTTATTACTTTTATTTTTGACACCTTAGCGTTTTGCTTGCGTTATGTTCGGTTTGACGCCTCATCAGCGAATCCCTTAATCATAGAGATGGTCTGGCCCATTGCTATTCAATTTGGCTCTAAAATACATTGTAACGAAGCTACCTGTCGATACACGAGGTACATTACTATATACGTCAAAACAAGCTGCAGCCTTTGCGGACGACATTCACTTTTAGTCACGGTCATTAACATCTGCCAACGAGCTCTGCCTGAAACTCGACAGTGAAGCAAAACTAGTAGGGCTACAAATCAATGAGAACGAGACAAATCTCATGTCGAGGAAAATTCCTCAAATACACAAAGTATCACACTTGGCGGATACAATATCAGAAATGTGAGCAAATTTGTATATACGAGTATAGGCACCAAAATAACGAGAACCGGTTATAAAAGAGGCGAAAGAAGCCAAAGAATACAGCTCGCAAATAAAATATTGTATTAAGTTTTGACAATCTTGAAGACCAGCTGCATACACAGGAAAACAAAGCTGCAAGTACACAAAGTTGTGATTCTATGGTTAGGAAGCACGAACCCTAACCCTAGCATCCGCAAATGTATTGAACACCTTTGAGCGACGGGTCGCAAAGCGAATAATTGGAGCGATATTAGATGGGGACCAATGGCGAATCCGATACAACCATGAACTGTAGGATATAACATATTGAACGCCTTTCAGCAAAGCGACCCGAGGCGAATAATTCGAGCGTTACTAGATGGGGACCAGTGGCGAGCCGGAGGTCTCAACAGTTGTAAGAATGCAGAAGCTACAATGAGCTGACCACGTGAGTCGTATGGATGAACAACGGATACCCAGAAAGGTATTCGTTGGGAGAATCGAAGGGTCGAGACCAGTGGGGAAATCGAGGAAACGCTGGTCTGACTCAGTCGATGAAGACAGTTCATCGCGGCTCAGGTTTCAAAATTGGAGGACGCGGTCAATGGACGGGGACAGTTAGAGGCGCTTGTCACAGGAGACAAATGGCCCGCCATTCTGCTGCATAAAACCTCATTGAATAGATAAAGCAGCTTTTGTCACGCATGCAAGTGGGTAGACTGAGCCTTAATCAATTCTGCATGATTTACGAATTTCAGAGTGATTGGATCATTGTGTGATTCGAACCCTTATACCATTACAAGTATGATACGGTTCTTAAAATTACGAACAAAATTAATAAGAAATCGTAATGTGGTTAATATAGAACACGATAGCAGGATTAATGCTTTATGCAGCAGAGCATGTTGGATATGCTCTGCTCCATAGAACATGAAATTCAGTACAGACATTGTCAAACGCTTTAATTACGAACTCTTAATTAATGCGGGTATCAAAATTAAATGTGAAAAGTATTGTAAACACGTTTGGTCTAATATTTCCTCAGAAAAAAAGAGACAAATTATCTATTCGTTAGGGGGAGAAAACTAAATGCATTGCTGTCAGTGTCAGTGTAAATGCAGTCAAAAATTTAATATCTTTTTCATCAGACATGAATTCCATTTAAATTATGTATCTGATTAATTTGATGTACGGAGTCTACTTCCATTAGTTTGATTACAATAATTTTCAGAAGGTATTTAGTGCAATCTTACGTAACACAATCCACGGCGAGTGCTTCATTTTAATATGTTTTCACTTATGAAGGATTTTGAAGACGTTGTACATTGTACAATTTCAACTTTCACAACTTCCTTTGAAATGACACGACATGGAAAACTCCATTGGATAATATAAGTTTGGCATACTTTTGAGATGATTATTACTTGGTTATTTTTCTTTTTCACTTTAAAGTACAGAAAATCCGCATCCACTTTGCATTGACAAGTAAGTGAAATTGAAAAATGTTCAAATCAAAAACGTTCAAACGAAAAAAGTTGGTTGTAGCTCTTTATGTCACGCCATTCCATTCATCACCATTTTGTGGTCTTGAAATCAGCATTTTATGCTGCTGGCACAACCTCTTATTCCTGACTTCATGTCATTCAACGATGAGTTGATCGATCTTCTTGGAACTTGAAGCTTTTGTGGCATTTGACGACATTCTCAATGCGAACAATGCAAGTGCATACAGGAGTGATTTGGCCTAGAGGGAATCTCTACTACTTTCTCTTTAGAGCAGCCACTTGACATACTCTTCGTCAGTTGTCTTGTCATTCTTTTCGCCTGAAGATTACCAATCAAAATCGATTCTTTACTAAAGAATATATGGCAGATGCTTAGCACGTGACAATACTCAGTTATGTCAAGTTTCCTACCTAAAGTCTATTCTCTCCTGAATGTTGCAAAAATTTCATATGAAGAAAATTCGTCTTTGTGAACACATTTCGCACATGTAATGGAAATGATAAATTTTGCTAAAAATTTTTATTTGTGTACCATTGAATTATGAGTTAAATTAGATCGAAATCGAGAGTCATATTTAAACTATGATCTTGCAATGATAACAAAGTAAAGAAATAAACAACAAAAGTCTGGGCTAAAGTAATGGCTTTATTCATACTTACGAAGTGATGATATCATACCTGAAAATAAAGAAAATTATTGCATTATTTGAAAATATATTATTCAATTGAATCTTTTCAGTCTAAAACTAAGATTGAGGTTTAAGACATACTTAAGGCAAATTTTATGTAAAACTAGAATTTAGCCCCGCAATGGTTTCTGAACACAACGTCACCAATGAATTTGGATTGACTTTTTGATGTTTGTAATTGCTTTCATTTTCACAAAATTATTTCGAATAAGTACGACATTGTAACATCAGCATGTTCTCCTGGAAATGTGTCCATCGATCGAGATGCACTCAAAACTGACGATAGATACAAGCCATATGGTAGCAATTTGCATATGTATTAGTCGGCCTACTATAGACAAGCTTCCGGTAGCTGTCACCCAACTGCGGCATTAGCAAATGCTCATATTTCGTCATATATGTATACTATTTTCCGAATAAAAAACGTGCCGAACGCATTCCGTGCATGCTATAAATTCACCTTGTATAGCCCATTGTGCTCCTAAACTTTCCAAGACGAGCAAATGAAGCACACGTTTTGCACCTTCGACTGATAGCTCAGCGTTGAGATGTAAACAAACTCCTATAAATTCACTTTGGAAGGCGATAAAAACTAAACGGGTATATGAACTGAAATAATTTTCACTTCACTAGGAGCGCTATTGTGTTCTCCGCGGATCATCTGGATTTCACTGTAGAAATCCGTCTCAAAACCGTACAAAACCTCGAATTTTTGTTGGCACCTCCACAATTCTTCATATAACGCCATGTAAGTTCGCCAGCAAAGTCGGCCTACTAATGGTCATGTGTGTGGTAGTAAGCGCTGCTGCCATATGGCTTGTATCTATCGTCAGTTTTGGATGCACTCAATTTTATCTTCGTTGGCCAAGTTAGACCAGCGTTTCCTTTGTTTCCCTACTGGTCTCCAACCATTAGTTCACCCGACGAATACCTTTCTGGGTGTCCCGTTCATTCGACTCACGTGGCCAGCTCATGGTTGAATCGAATCCGCAATTATTTGCCTCAGGACCCGTCTTGATGCTTGAGTTAGGGTCCATGTTTTGCACCCCTAGCATAACGCAGGTCTTATCACAGATTTTTAAGTCGTTGTTAAAAAATTTTGTTTACAAAGACCTACTAGTTTCGCGACCTGTCTGTCCGTCCGTCTGTCCGTGTGCACAGCCGATTTCCTCAGAAACTATAGAAGCTAGAATGCTCAAACTGTGAAAAGGTCAGAAGTGATGGTCTCCCGAAAGTTAAGGTCTTATCGAAAATTTAAAAAATTTTTAAGGGGGTCCACCCTAATAACGAATTAGCCTTTAAAATTTTTTTTTAAATCGAAGGTAGTCGAGTTAGGTATCAAATAAAAGGTCTTAATTAGAAGTTTTAGAATTTGAAATAAAAAAGTCATTTTATGAATGAGGGGGTCCAGGGGAAGGTAAAATGTACCAAAAATTGGTGTCCCCCGCCCGCGCGATTGGATATCTTTGAGCCGAAAAATCTGAAAATTATCACGAATGTGGGCCTTTATGGGTACCGGGGCAACAAATACCTCAGAAACCGAAATTCATTCAACTTTGTAAATAAAAGTATGATTTGTAGATTTTACATTTTCGCCCACAAAATCAAAACGGTACGTTTAAACTCCTTGAAATTCTGCAATTATATTGACTGATATAAGATATATACATCGAATCAGCGAATCATAATCAAGCGAGTTATATCCGTTTCAATTGTATGGAATTACAACAACAATACCACGGGTTTATGATTGATAAATATTTAAAATTGACCTAGGCAATTTTATTTTCTTTCAATTTTCATGAAAATTTAATTTTCATGAAAATTTAAAGAAAAGTGTTTAATTTTTTTTTCTTTAAAAGCCATCGGGCCTTACTTTATTGTGCGAGCAGACGCGTTTCGACTACTACGAGTCATCTTCAGTGTCTGAAGGACGTGTTGAAGGGAAGGACTTTATATAGTCGTAGGATGGGTTAAGCGGATGGGTAATTCTTCTTCTTCTTAGCACTACAGCCCCTTTCGGGCCTTCGCTTCCTGCAAACAGCGCCTCCAACTGTCTCGGTCCGTTGACCGCGTCATCCAATTCTGAAATCCGAGCAGCGATGATCTGTCTTCGTCGACCGAGTCAGACCAGCGTTTCCTCGGTTTCCCCACTGGCCGCCGGCCTTCAGTTCTCCCTAAGAATACCTTCTTGGGTATCCGTTGTTCGTCCATACGATTCATGTGTCGAGCTCATTGCAGCTTCCGCAGTCTTACAATCCTTGAGACCTCTGGTTCGTCAAAAATTTCATACAGCTCATGGTTGTATCGAATTCGCCATTGGTCCCCGTCTAGCTTCGCTCCGTTTATTCGCCTCAGGGCCCATCGCTCAAAGGCGTTCAATATATTTGCGGATGCTTGGGTTAGGGTCCATGTTTCACACCCATAGCATAACACAGGTCTTACCACAGATTTGTATGCTTGGAGCTTTGTTTTTCTGTGTATGCAGCTGGTCTTCAAGATCGTCAATACTGAATAAAATATTTTATTTGCGAGCTGTATTCTTCGGCGTATTTCGTCGCTTTCATTGCCCGTTTTCGTTATTTTGGCACCTAAATACACAAATTCACTAACATTTTCGATACTGTATTCGCCAAGTGTGATATTTTGTTTTTGGGTAATTAGCAGATGGGTAATTAGGTCAGGTAGTGAATTTTTTTTTGCTTGTTGGGTGTCCATTTGTTCTGTTTAATCTCGTTTCCGTTTTCGTCTAAAAGTGTGGTCTAGTACTGAGAAAATTGCGTCGGAATTGGTAACAAGTTGTTCGTTGATAATGTTACCGTCAGTCTTTCTATGTTTATAAATTTCAAGCCTTTTAAGGATGTCAAGTCTCGGTCCTTTGCTTTGTTTATATAGCAATTTCATAGAGTTTGTCATAGCGTCAGGCTCATGTGCGCGGTTTTGTAAGTGCGTCGCATAATTGGAGTCTGCCTTGTTGTGTAAGTGCTCTTTGTATCTTTTCGTTAGTTTTCGTGTTGTCCTTCCTATATATACCATGTCGAAGTCCTTGCGTGTCAGTTTGTATATGCCGCTGCTTTCGTATATTGATATGTCATTCAGTTTTGGTTTCAGTTTGTTTCCGATGTTATTGCTCGTTTTGAATGAAGTTTGCAATTTTTATTTCCTAAGGAAGTTTGATAGTTTGTATGTCTTTTTGCCTACGTATGTTAACGAAACCCACTGTTGGTTGTTCTTATGAGTTTCAGTCGGTTGGCGTTCCTGGTTTTGTTTGTACTGTGTGACAAGTTTGTCAATGTCGCATTGTTTGTATCCGTTATTATTAGCTATTCTGTAAATGTTGTTTAGTTTGTTGGAGTAGTTAGTAGGAGTCATGGGGATGGAGTGAAGCCTCTGAACCATTGATCTGTACGCTGCTAGCTTATGTTGTGCGGGATGGTTAGATGTTTCATATGGCACGATCAGTTGTGGTTGGTTTTC
The DNA here is from genome assembly GCA_963969285.1 of Odontomyia ornata. Classification (NCBI taxonomy): domain Eukaryota; kingdom Metazoa; phylum Arthropoda; class Insecta; order Diptera; family Stratiomyidae; genus Odontomyia; species Odontomyia ornata. The sequence goes on along the minus strand of OZ017739.1, from coordinate 79,520,773 downwards.
TGTATATTTTGTAGTCCAATCGTGTTTGTTCACGTGTCACAGTTAGGTCCATATAGTTGAGTTGTCCGTTTGTTTTTGTTTTCATAGTGATCTTTATATTCGGGTGAATTTCATTCATATAGGTAAGTAGTTCGTCTTGTGTGTTTGACATGAATATATTCAATCGTCTGAGCATTCACAAAAATCATTTAAGCTAGCTCAAACTGGCGGCTGCACCGTGCTTATGAAAGAAAATGTGCTTTTTTTGCATAAATTTGAACGGTTTCATATCCAAGTATTGGATGAATAATTCAAGTAATCGATTTACGCTATTAGAAAATTTGTTTCTAACCCTAGGATGCTTCCAATGAACTTCTGGTAGTAGCACTCTCCTGCTTATTCAACTTGTTATACTTAGAGTTTTGTTTTCTTGTGTTTTCTTTCTGTATCTACGTGCCAAAATAACATGAACCAGTAGTTCACGTTATTTTGGCGCGTAAATACACAAATATAACTACATTTTCGATATTATATTCGCCAAATGTAATGTAATGAGGTATTTTTCTTCGAATGCATAATTAGGTTTGTTTTATTCTCAATGATTTGTTGGTCTGCTTGCTTTGCTCTACTGTCAAGTCTCAGGAAAAGTTTTTTGGTGGTTGTTAGTGACCGTGACATAATGTTAATGTCATCCGTACAGGCTACCACTTGCCTTGACGTGTATGGCAACGTACGTCTTGCATCCACAGGTGGCTTTCTTAGGGCATCTTCCAGAGCCAAATTGAATAGTGATGGGGCCAGTCTATCTTTCTGCTTTAGTTCGATATTTGTATCAAAGGCATCGGTGAGTTTTTTATTGATGCGGACTTGGGAGGCTGTCGACGTCATTGTTCATTTGATAAGACTGACAGATTTGGCTCGAATACCAAAGCAGTGTATTACAGCACGTCACATTCAATATTGTTAAACGCTTGCTTAAAGTCCACGAAAATTTGGTGTACGTAAATATTGAACCCCCAAAAACCTTCAAACACCTGCTTGACTGTGAATAATTGGTTTATTACCGATCTACCTGCTCTACAGCTACTTCGGTACCCCTAGTTATACTGTTCACGTATACTATTTTATTTTCTAAGATCTTTGAAAATATTATGTACGCCGTACAAATCAGTTATACATCTTTTTCTGGTTCATGCGGCCAGCCCCTTGCAAATTTCGTAGTCTTACAATCGTTAAGACCTCCAGCTTGTCAAAAATTTCACACAGCTCATGGTTGTATCGAATTTGCTATTGGTCCCCATCTAGCTTCACTCAAGTTATTCGCCTCATGATCCAAATTGAATAGCAATGGAGCCAACTCGTCTCCCTGCTTTAGTCCGATATTTCTGTCTCGAAGCCATAGGTTAGTTGGTTATTGATGCGGACCTGCGAGGTCGTCGGCTTGATTTTCATTTTGGAAAGACGGACTAATTTGGCTGGGATGCCAAAACCAAGCATTATTTGGTACAGTACGTTACGATCAATACTGTCGTATGCTTGCTTGAAGTCAACGAAAGTTTGGCGTACGTCTATGTTGAACTCCCAGCATTTTTCAAGTACCTGCTTGACTGTGACCAATTGGTCTATTTTTGATCTACCTGCTCTAAAACCACCTTGATACTCTCCAATAATACTGTTAGCGTATGATCCGATTTTATTTTCTGAGATTTTAGAAAATAATTTGTACGCCGTACAAAGTAGTGATATGCCTCTATAATTTTCGCACTGTAGCTTGTCACCTTTTTTGTGGATAGGGAATATAATTAATTGGCTCCACTCTTTCGGCATATGTTCTTGTTGCCAAATGCACTGGATGACTTTGTGAATAGCTTGATGAACACTACTGCCACCATATTTGATGAGCTCAACTGGAATCTCATCGATGCCCGGGGCTTTGTTATTCTTTTGGGCTTTGATGATGGAAAAAACTTCATCCAGAGTTGGTGGGGCCAATGGTAGCTCTCCGCAGACATCTGAAGGCTCCGATGTTCTGGATCTGTGTGGAGGATCAAGGAGGTTCTTGAAATACGATCTTTCCTTAATCTTGGTTTCATCAGCGATAATGTTGCCACTGTCATCACGATAGAGCGTGGTTTTGGGCTGATAACCACGTTTCAGGCTTTTCACTACTTTGTTTGCTTGCATTGTGTCATTGATCGCTAAACTTCCATCTATGCTTCTCAATTGTTCGTCAAAGTATTTTCTTCTCTTAATCCAAATTATCTTATTCGCGACTCTTCTGAGTTTTTCACAGTGTTCTCTCTTCGTCCTGGTTTTCCTACCTACGCATTCTTTGTACGCCTGATTCTTTTTATCTAACGCATTCTTGCACTCATCATCGAACCAATTATTTCTCTTGCGCCGGGCTTGATGTCCGATCGGCTGCTCTGCCACGGTCCTGATAGCCGCCTTCACTTCCATTCAGAGCTCGTTGCTCGTTTTTAACGATGCGTCTGATAAGATGGGAGGCAGCTGGTTGTCGAGGGTCTCCGTGAAATTTTCAGCCACAGATGCTGCTTGGAGCCTTTCGATGTCAAATTTTTGTAGCGGGCTGATCTTTGCCGTATATGCCTTTGACATACAACATTGATAGGTTAATTTGATCAAGTAATGATCTGTGTTACAATAGGCTCCTCGGTATGTACGGACGTCAAGAATGCTCGAGGCCCAACGTTGTTGGATCAGAACATGATTGATCTAGTTTTGTGTGTTGCCATCCAGTGAGACCCAGGCCGTTTTATGAATGCGCCGATGTGGGAAGCAAGTCGAACGTATGATTAGATTTCTGTTACATACAAAGTCAATAACGTGCGATTTGAACTCCCTATCCACAATGAAGGCCACTCCTGATTCTCGTTTTCCAGTAGGCTTCCCACTTTTAAATATTGTGTGCGATCTCATATCTTGAATGTCGTTTCCAGTCCAATTCGTTTCCTGGACTGAAAGTATTTTTAATTGATATTGACTGGCCTGTTTTAAAAGGTCCTTAACAGCGCCAGGGCAATTGAGTGATCTGACATTCCAGGATCCAATGCCATAGTCCTTTTTTCGTTTGTGAGGTCGTTGCCGTGAGTCCAATCCATTCTGAAGCCCATCTGCAGGTTTCGAAACAATTAAAAGTTTTTTCAAGGACGAGGAGTTAACCCGGTGCCCAACCTCCATTCTGGCGGCATGGTTATTACGTCGATTCCGTTATCAGTCACAGAAGATTCGCCTTCATCCTCTTACGTCCTCACAAAGGAGACGTAAGTAGGATTTAGTAGCAGAGCTGTAGATGTATTTACAGTTATTAGCATTTCTCGACATTTAATGTTACATTATTGGGGAATCAGTAAACCCAATGTGCACCCCGAGAGCATTTACTACCATTTAATTGGGGGGTTTGGGATCAGGAATCATGGAAGCTATGGGTTGGGGAAACAAGGGGTTCCCTCCTCCTTTCTCAAACGGGCTTGGGACCGTCTGTGGCGGAGCTATAAATGAATCATAGTCTATTTGAAATTAATCTTTGAACATTCTGTGTGTGTGTGTGTTTATGGAGAAACAAGAAAAAAAAGAAAGCATCCAATAAACAACACCATAAGGGCGAAATCGAGACGCTGTTATACCCCAAAAAGTTGGGTGCTCCGGTGGGGCAGTCGTGGAAGCATCACCCGCTTGTCTAGTAGAGAGAGAGTAATAACAGGGAGTGAGGGTTAATACAACTGAATACTACCGCATTATCAAGCGTTCTTAGAATCAAACATCACCGATCCGAAATATAGTAATTGTAATTGATTAATCAACTTTACATGCACTTTAAATTACAACATTTCAACTATATATTGTAAACAAGGCAGGAAGTTGTGTAGGGAGACTTAGGTGATCCACGACTACCTCTCGATTGAACGAATGGAACTCGAAACATCGCGCTTACGATAAACCGTCCGCCCGCTTAGCGGTTAAAGTAAGGGTTTAGGGCTGAAGCGAGTGGCACCCACGCCCGTCTCTGACGAGCGAAACCGGGGCCCGCAGAACCTTCAATCAGAGCGCCCTCGAGGGAAGGTTAACAATGTGTACTATGGTGCAACATGGAAGGCCAATTGTCACAGCTTGAAATTGAAGTTAATATTTTTTATGTCGAACACAAAATTCTTTTTATACTGTTACATACTACTGTTTTCCCAACTACTTTAAAACTGCTTTATCACAAGAGCTATCAACTTCAAAGTAATTATTGTATATCAAAATTTAATCCCACATACTTTATGTGACATAGAGACCAGACAACAACTTTTGAATCCTCCCACGTTTATCAAAAAATGTTTGCCTTCTTACTCAAATATTTGTTGATGGTTATGATGCGGCTTTCTAGTACATAGCTTCCTTTCTTTCTCCTTCTCTCATTTTCGCTTGAAAACTCGCAAAACATCCGTTAAACGCTTAATAGATAATTAATTATATTACAAAGTCTTTTGTTAATACTTGTATTATAAGCTTTTAATAGAAGATGAGAAAATGAGCATAATCTTCTAACCCGCATTGGTCACAGACAATTAATGATGTTTCTAAGTTCTCTAATCCTTATTAAGAACACGCAATGAATAAGTAAATATATATGTTGCTCAAACTTTTCTCTATTATTTCTATCTCGACAATTCATTCCCATCTTTAGTACTAAGATTTAATTTTTGGTGACCCTGGTAACCGAAAACTTTCCCTAATTACCTCCTGAACTTCTAACCAAAAACCACATAATAGGAAATACCGTAGCATATTCAAGAAGTTTCAAATATAAACTTCTGACATTTATATTAGTGTTTATATAGAGTCTAAGTTAAAGAGCTTTCATTCATAGTCGTTTGTTTTGTTTATTTAAAAGCCTGAAAGGAGCTTATTTAAGGTCTAGTGATGTCGGATTAAATGATGAGAATAAGAAGATAAATTATATGACCCTCTAATAACAACTAGTTCTAAATACAAATGGTTTTTGAAAGAATTATGTTTGAAGTTTCGTTAATTAGTTTGCTATCATTTACTTTGAGTTTTATTGATGGTTTTAACACATTTCGATGAATCGAGTACTCGTCATTCGACTTACTCTTAAGAAACTGTAAGTTTTCAATGCACTTAAGATTCTATGCTTGCCTTTGAGATAAATGTCTCGTCATTAATATACATTCAATTTTCAGTCAAAGTCCTTCAACAACAAAAATTGCAGCCACTCAAACTCAACACAACATGCCCAAGCTCTGTGAAATTATTACAGACCTCACAATGATTTACGAGAACCATTAAATCACGAGTCTTATCTTGCCTAGTCAAGAGTGGCGCGGCAGAACAGTTTTCAAATCCTTTCGAAATTGCGAGTGCTGCGGTTGTCGAGAGAAATCACTCTGTGAGATAAATGAGATCCTTTTTTTGTGGCAAGCGAAAAATCCCAACTTTCGGGACTACTTTGGTGAAAGCAATTCTCACATGAAAGTTCATTAGCCCCAAGGAAGTATGAAAGATTTTCCATTGGTTGAGGTTTCCACTTAAAAACAGAAGAATTAAATATTTTCAAAATAATTAGAAAATACTTTAGCCTTGAATAAAGCTTTGATGGTTTTCAAATCTGATGAACGTTTCGAATGTGAGGCAGTCCTTTCCTTAGAAATTGATTAAAAATGACTGCATATGGCTCCTAATTTATTCCAAGAACAGAAAAGATTAACAAATAACTTTTGTGAATTTTCAAGTTGGCATAGTATTTAATATTTAATCAAAGAATGCAATACAAAAAGACCCAACACGTTGATGATATATTAAATAATTCATTCTTTTGATTAAGCTCTGTGATTCTTGGAAAGGATTGGGCACTACCATGAAACAAACGAATCAACTCATTTGAGCAGCGCTCGATAAAATATTAACATACTCATTAAGACACATTTTCTATACACTTAAGTTAAGTACTTTAGCCATCAAGGACCAATCTTATTCTCATCATGGTAAAATTGAATGCAATCCGATTAGCTTGAAATAAATATATAATAACATACACACTGATCCCCATTTCGGTCGATCGAACGATGGAATGATTGGGAAAGTAAAACAAAAGCTAACAAAAACCTTGACTTTCTTCGACATTTCACTCACTACGTGACTGACATCCTCCATTTCAGCTTTCTCTGACAAGAAATTGAACACTCTGATTTTTCTCCTCGACGAAGAATGAGATAAATAAATACTACAAACAAGATTAACAGTGGGGTTATATTCGTGTTATCGTTCGGCTTAATCCTTATTCTTTAAGACTGTTGAAGAAAAACTTATTCCTTCGCCTCCTTTTTGCCATACTTGCTTTCTTTTTGTCCGGAGATACCTTGAAAGAATACGTGACTATCGGCAAAATGAGGATGCCTTGGTAAAACTTAAGCTGTCGAATTGTTTATTGATTGAGGGTGAATTGAAGTGGCATTTGATTATCTTAGTGAAAAAATTCCTTGGCTTCAATGATGTAATTTTTTTTTTGCACAAGACCAGACTGATGACTTTCAAGATTTCATTTATTTAAGAGTTAAGTATTTAAGAAGAGTAATAGATGAGGCGTTTTTGTTGTAAAGTGATTTATTATTACTTTTGATCTGGGTTAAAAGAGGCTAACAAAATATTTCTTTGAAATTTTATGGAATTAATTAGCATGGCCTGGATAGACACAATGATGATAATGTTAATAAGGGACTAGGGCTCGCATTGGAATTGTTTTATTGTATCATTAACTTTGAATAAATGTGAAGAATGATTGATTGACAAAGCAGCGCTAATATATAGAAGGAATGAAACTTGAAAACTTTATAATGCTCCAATTTTTTGTTACATATCCAACATTTCTGCGAGCTACTGTCGCAACTATCATTGACATCATAATCAACAAACGAATGTACTCGAAAGCACAAGAATCTACCAAGTATGATCAACATCTGAAAGTGACGTCACTGCTTCCATTCAGAATTGCTTGAATATTACAGGTAGGTCGCCAATGTGCGAGAAATGGATTGAATGACTAGAGACTAGGGTTCATTCCCGAAAATTCTCGGCTCGAGAATTCCCGGGAAATTGTTGTGCTTTGTTCCCGGGAAATCAAGCTCGAGAAAAGTCGCGAAATCATGTACCTATATAGAAATTAAATCTCTGTTTGTTGTGTTGCATGGTGACGCGGGCATCCTTTGATCTCGCTGCAGGTGCTCTGTGGCGTCGTTTTTAAACGTTCATTCGTGTTTCAACTCTAGCTAAGTAAAGTTTACGTATTGAGTGTTTCACAGATTACGTTATAAATTGAAATCAAACAGGTAAGTCTTTTCACTTTTATCGACACATCAAGGCTTTATTATTCATATTATTTTTATCAATAATATAATCTAAATATGATCTTAAATTTTACTAGGTACGAGTACCTATCTGTTCTCTTCTATTATTTTTTAGTCAAACTTTAATATATAAAATAACTAACGATACATTAATTATACTACTTAGTCTAATTATATTTCCTATTTTTGTAAAACAGCAACACACAAGCTTAGTTTTTAATTATTCTATGTTTTTTTATATAAGTAACTTGAAATTAATAAATGTGTCATTTTAAATTTGTGAGAGACAATTGCCAGTTGTGTTGTGTGTGTATCACATATTAATCCAAGGGCTTATTATTAATTTGAATGGCATTTGCTATAGATTTCTAACGTCTTCATAACAGTAAAGACGGAAGGATCAAAAGTATGAAAATATTAAAAAAAAGAAGGAATCTGCAAATGCGCAGTGCCAAAAGTGCCCAAAAACTATTCCTTGCAAAGGTTCAAATACTAGCGGGTTGGTGAGACATTTAGCACATGTGCATAAAATCAATATTACCAAATGCGGGACCCAAGAAAAATCCGAATCTGAAGCATCTACGAGTTCAGGTGTGAGTGCACTAAAAAAAACCAGGCCTGGGTATGAAAGTATGCAGCAACAGAAACTAAATTTCAAAACACCGATACAATCATTGGGTGAAATTTTGGCGAGGCTGGCTGCAAAACACGGCTTCGCCATAAATGGAATCACAAAAAGTGAATTTATTCGTGATTCATTTTCTGCTAAAGGATATAAACTGCCCATGTGTGCTAGTGATGTTATGAATCTAATACTAAAATACTATGAGAATAAGGAAAAAGACCGGCTAAGTGTGAGTATTAACGAGTGGACAAGCATACGTAACAAACGCTATTTTAGTGTTATTTGTCATACTACAGAAACAACACATTATAATTTGGGATTAGCCTATATACCCGGTAAATGTGGAGCCGTTGAAGTAAGACAAATAGTGGAGGAACGCCTGAAGCATTTTGGAGTGAAATTTGAGAGTGATGTTGTTGCAGTAACAAGCGACGGGCCAAACATAATGAAAAAATTTGGCGGAGAAAGCCCCTGTCAAATGGTTCTATGTGTAAATCATGCCATCCATTTAGCTATTCTTGACACATTTTGCAAAAAACAGTCAGAAGTTACAGCTGCTAGGAATGCCTTGCATAACGATGACGAACACAGCAGCTCCGATGAACACAGCAGCTCTGATGAACACAGCAGCTCCGATGAAACCAGCAGCACTGATAACGATGATTAATCTAATATGTATAATGAAGAACCTAGACCGCAAATGATTGATGACATAAACAATGTAATGACTGAAACCTGATCGATTGTAAGATTTTTCGGAAAGGGTCCTCTAAAATCAATCACACTGCAAAAACATGTAGTAGCCGAATCCGGAGTAGAACTAGTTTTGTTACTCGATGTCAGATCTAGATGAAATTTAATGCTGACAATGATTGAACGTTTGTTGAAATTAAAAAATGCAATCAAAAAGGCATCGATAGATTTAGATAGCTCACAAAAATGGAATGAAGGTGATATTACTGTGCTACAAAAACTGCAGATGATACTAGCACCAACAAAAATTCAAATTAGTAGATTCGCTTAAGTTGAAAATATCAGAGCGCCAGAATACGTCTCTAATATCGCTGCTAAAACACTTGAACAGGCCTGACAATTGCATGCACAATAGAAGTAATTACTTAATTGATAACAATAAGACATTTTTGATCGGATACGCTGAAAGAGAGTATAATCGTTTATACCCTGCCATCACAACTTCGACCGAAAATGAGTCGGGAGTGGAAGAAGAAGTAAGTCCATCAGAACATGAACCCGAGAGCTTCGAAATTCAATTAGTAAAAGCAATTAAAGGCATTTCAACAAATGAGGAGGCAAGTGCAGTGGCACTGTCAAAATCTGTAGTAAAGAAAGAGTTCTTACTTTTTGAAAAGACTGGGAAGAGGTCACCAAATTTAGAATCGATGTGCAAAGCATTGCTTTCAGTTAAGCCTACTTCAACTCAAAATGAAAGAGTGTTTTCAATTTCAGGAAATATAGTTAATAAAGTAAGAAACCGGTTGTCTGATAAATCTATAAATGCTTTAGTTTTTCTAAAGGCATATTTCATCAGACAGAGTAAGCTGACCTAATTGTTATGTATCTGTCTGTCGGTAGGTTCAGCCCCTCAGCGTTAGATGTTCATTGATCTTGCAAAGTTTTCATTTGTTTTTATTCTAATTAACATACCATAAATGGTGCTGTGATTGTATTATAATTATAAGTTAAGATACTACTTTTGTTTATAAGTTCTAAATAACCAGCCAAAAATGGTGCTGTCATTATTATTATGAGTCTGAATAATATTATTTCTATATAGTTTTTTTTTAAAATAATTAGCTTTTTCATAACATTAATGTTTTTGAATATAATCAATGGAAGTTTTATAATTGATTTGATACTTTTATTTGAGAGGGAAACCACTGAATTTGTTGACGTTATTGGAACCAAATAATATGAGAAAACGTACGTAAATGTAGATTTCTCGGCAATCTGAGAAGCCTCGAGAAATTAGTCTCGAGAATTCTCCCGACCCGAGACATTGAAAAGCTCGAGAAATCATGAACACTGCTAGAGACCCTTTATAAAGCTGAGTTAATGGGGGGAATAGTAAAACCAAGAAAGTAAAACAGCGATCGAGTGGAGCGTGAAGTAAAGGCGATATTGGCTGATTGTGAAGTGATTGTAGTAATAGACAGTTGAAATAAAAATTGATAGACAAGTGAATAGTAGAATTGTAAAATAGTGAAATCGATTATTGTGCATTCTTAGTAATAAACTCTTTTAACTTGATTTAAAAGACATTGCATTTTCACTTTCCCGGAACATTAAAATTATTGGCTGCTAACCATACTGCGAAGGTGTAAACTTTTAAACATTCTTAAAGCGCACAATAATAGTGGAATTTAACGTGGAAGCTGGGAAAAAAAGAGCCGAAATAGTAAAAATGCCACGAAGCCTAAACTTAAAGGAAGAGTTGGAACAGCAAAACCTGGCTACGAAAGGTCATCCAATTTAACTGCGAAGCTAAATGAACAATCAGCGAAGCTGGACCAACAAGCGATCGAAATCAAGGCAGATTTGCAAAAACAGTCAACCGAAATAAAAGCGGAGCTCAGTAGTCTGAACAAACAAATTAAATGCGTCGAGGAAAAGGTTTACCAGGTCGTGGACAGTGAAAAAGCAACTGGAAGCAGCGAAGGCAGTAGTAACCACCTCACCAGCCTCGCTTAGAACCGCAGCGCAAAGCTCATCCAGAAATGTGAATGCACCTATATTCGACGGGCAAACGGTTTGGAGCATTTACAAAACCCATTTGAAGCCGCCGCTAGGGCAAATCACTTGAATGAGCAAGAACGAGCAGCTGCGTTAATTCTTGCTCTAAGAGGCCCAGCTGTTAAGCTTTTGCAGACGATCCCCGTTAAGTTGCACTTAAACCCAGCTGCTATAATGAATGCGCTCAACATGCGTTATGGAGACGATCATTTAAAGCAGATTTATTGGTCACAGCTACGGCATCGGATGCAGAAGTCTGGCGAAGCCAACAGCAGCTAGCTCAAGACATTGAATGACTGGCACTTTTAGGTTACCAAGTTATGACCCAGAACATCGAGGTGACGCAGCGATAGAAGCGTTCATCAGCGCATTAAGGGACCAGAAATTGCAACAAGCCGTGCGTTTAGCCCAAAAGCAAACGGTCAAGGATGCATTGGCTTATAGTCTGAACTTTCAGGCAGCAAAAAATGTGACTCGTACCACTGCCTGGGTTCGCGAGGTAGTGGCAGATGAGTGCAGGTGTGAGCGCGTGGAAATTGAGCGAGACCTGCAGGTAAATGGTGCGCCTAGATGTTGCAATGGCAGAGAGAAGGAGCACCTACAAAGAGACTGCAAGAAGCGAAGGAACCCGAGCTATTGTCCTGGGTAAGCAGCTAGGAGAAGATTTAGATCAAGTCAGTGGCCCAGAATGGAAGCCCTTCTAAATGGGTGGCCGGGAAACATAAAAGAGCCAACTTCGTGGGGCAGAGACTGGCTAGGAAGATTGACATCCCCACCACCACTTTCACCGTGTTAAGACTACATCGCGGAGACGCGGACTGAAGCCTTCCAGGTCAAGTTGACGGATAACAATACATAACAATCAACACTGGTGCAACCCGATCGATTATCCGACCAGACCTAGTGAGGCAACAACTACTTCACAAGAGCAGAATTTTCTCACTAGGGACAGCTACGGGAGAAACTGCACCTGTCCATGGGGAGGTCCCCCTCCAGATACAGTTGGGAGACCTTGCGTTCCCACATAATTTTCTGATCGCGAACATTATGGATGACTGCATTCTCGGAATGGATTTTCTGCGACCACATGGAATCACGTTGGATTTGGACAAACGGGTATTGAAATGGCAGAATGTCGAAGTATTGATGGAGGATCCCAGCGTCCAAATTCCCAAGATGAATGTGGTAGTATGTACCGACACTGATGTACCGAATTCTTCCGAAAGTGTTGTATGGGCCAAGCTTGATGGTGATATTGGAGACCCCCGATCTTATCTGATAGAGCCAATGGAGACATCTGCATTGTGCAGTTTGATTGTAGGACGAAGCCTTGCAAGATCTATAACGAACGGATACGTGCCGATTAGAGTGCTTAACACCGCAGACTCAACCACGAGCATCACAGCGGGAGAAATCATCGGCAGCTGCCAGCTTGTTTCCACCATCACCTCCTTGGAAGCCACTCACGACCATCATTGGAAAAGGAGGCAAGATGCAGACAAAGCCCGGGAATCCATGTCTGCAATATTGATGCAGGTCAAATTGCCAATGCAGCTATTCAACCGAGCCTCTGATCTGGTCACTAAGTACAGTGACATCTTCTCAACAAGCCCGGATGACCAAGGCCGAACGAGTATGGTAACGCACGTCATAGATACACAGGAAGCCAAGCCAATTCGACAAGCACCGAGACGTCTTCCTATAGCCAAACAAGGAGAAGTGAGCGCACTGATCTCGGACATGGAAAAACTAGGAGTTATCGAACCTTCTATCTGTCGATGGGCCGCGCCAGTAGTTTTAGTAAAGAAAAAGGATGGCAGCACTCGTTTTTGTGTCAAATATAGGCAGCTTAGCGGGGTCACTAAGAAAGATTGTTACCCGCTTCCACGCATCGACGAGATCATGGACACTAGCCGACGCAAAATGGTTTCCTACACTCGATTCCCAAAGTGGCTACTGGCACGTACAAATCGACAAGAAGGACCGAGGAAAGACCGCATTTTCAGTTGAAAACGGATTGTAGCAACTCGTGGTGATGCCATTTGGGCTTTGCAATGCTCCAGCCACCCTCAAAAACCTGATGGAATACATGCTACGAGGCCTGACCTGGAAGACCTGCTTGGTGTACCCAGATGACATCATTGTTATCGGGACGTTCGAAGAGCATGTGCGGAACTTGGAAGAGGTTTTCTCCCGATTGCGACTGGCAAATCTGAAATTTATTTCCGACAAGTGTATCCTTTTCACAGCTGAAGTAAAATACCTGGAACACGTTGTATCAACAGAAGGGGTCAAAACATACCCTGAGAAAATTGAAGTCATATAAAGCTGGCTAACATCAAACAACAAGCGCCAACTACGAAGTTTTCTGGGTCTGGCGTCCTGCTATCGAAGAGTCGTCAAACACTTAGCCAAAAAAGCTAAGTGCCTCCATCAGCTAACTGAGAAAAATCGTCCGTATATCTAGAATAAACAATGCCAGGCAGCCCTTGAGACCTTGAAGGAGAAGTTGTGTGAATCACCTGTGCTGGCAGATCCAAAACCCGGAGCTGTACTCTCCCAGCAGATCGATGGCGAAGAAAGAGTCTTCTCGTATTACAGTCGAGTTCTCTCAAAAAGTGAGAGGAACTACTGCGTGACCAGGAAGGAGCTATTGGCTATAATAGAGGCCACCAAGCAGTTCCACAAGTACCTATATGGCCAGAAATTGGTTTTTCGAACAGACCATGAATCGCTGAGATGGCTGCTTAATTTCGAAAACCCCGAGGGACACGTTGCGAGATGGATCGAAAGATTGCAGTCATACGACTACGAAACTGTTCATCGGAAGGGCGGAGTTCATGGAAATGCTGACGCCCTATCTCGTCGTTCATGTTCAGCTAACTGCAAGCATTGCCGACTGATTAACGAAAATGATCCGACCGTTGATCTACGAGTGATAACGGCCGAATTCAATGAAGGTCGGTCATTGGAGGAGATTCGAAATACCCAGCTAGCCGATGAAGACATCGGACCATTGCTCATATGGAAGGAGACAACTGGGCGACCTGAGTGGAAAGACGTTTCAATGCATCGCGTAACCCTGAAAAGTTATTGGGCACAATGGAGCTTCCTTCAAGTGGAGGGTGGCGTACTCAAGCGGAAATGGGAAAAGTGGATGGCAGCTTCTATGGGATGCAAACTATACTTCCCAAAAGCCAAATCCACCATGTGGTTAAGGAAATGCACGAAGGATCCTCGGGAGGCCACCTTGGTATTCACAAGACCTTAGCGAACTTGCGCAAAAGGTTCTACTGGCTCCACGCTCGAGAAGACGTAGAGGACTGGTGCCGTAGATGCACGATTTGCGCTTCTGTCAAAGGTCCGAAGCGGCGACTGAGAGGACAAATTCAAACCTACAACGTGAGAGTACCGTTTCAAAGGATTACTGTTGACATCGCAGGACCCATTCCTGAATCCAAATGGGGAAATCGATACATGCTGGTTGTTCCCGATTAGATAGGGCAAGTGGCCCGGGGTCTACCCTATTCCCAAGTAGGAAGCAACTACTGTAGCTGAACAGCTAGTGTTGAATTGGGTCTGTGGGTACGGCGTACCTTGCGAACTACATTCGGATCAAGGCCAAAATTTTGAGTCACTAGTTTTGGCAAAATGTGTGAGCTGTTGGAAATACGGAAAACGAGGACAACACCGTTGCATCCCCAATCCGATGGAATGGTTGAACGTTTCAACGGCACACTAAGTAAACACCTGGCCAAGATGGTTGACGAGAAATAAAGGGACTGGCACATCCCATTATTGGTGATGGCGCATAGAGCTGCCGAACACACATCGATGGGCTAAGCCCCAGCCAAAGTCATTTTTGGAAAGACTATTCATCTGCCAGTTGATATAAAGTGAGGAACACCCCCTTGGAAACCCCAAACGATCTCGGAGTATGCAAGTGAGCTTAGGCAATGGTTGACCCAGATGCATCGGACAGTGCAAAAGCACCTCGAATCGGCTACTGACTGCATGATGACCATGTATGATCTTAAGAAAAATTCGACTAGCTTCCAGCAAGATGACTTAGTTTGGCTGTACTACCCACAACGGCGGAAGGGTGGATCTCCGAAGTTACAACATAATTGGGACGAAACTTACCGAGTTACAAAGCGAATCAACGACGTCATATATCGCATACAGGAACACCGTAAGCCGAGAGCCAAACTGAAAATTGTTCACCTGGACCATCTTGCCCCATATTACATTCAAGGAGACTTAACTACAACTGGCGACACATTTCTTCAGGGCGATAAGAACTGAGATGGGGGCAGTTTTACATGTACAACTAATTCTGCCAGCTACTGTCTCAATTGTTTTCGCAACTGTTAATAACATCATGATCAATAAACGAATGTGCTCGAAAGCACAAGAATCGACCAGGTAGATCCATGATCAATATCTGAAATTGACGTCACTGCGGATATTCGGAATTGCTCGAATATTACAGGTAGTTCTCGTCAGAACATTCGTCAATTTACGAGGAATGGATTGAATGACTAGAGACCCTATATAAAGCCGAACTGAATGAATGGAAGGGTAATGGTTAAAAACTGCGATAAGAGTGGACCGCGAATTAAAGGCGATATTGATTAATAATGAAGTGATTTTCGTGATACAGACAGTTGGAACATAAATTGATTGACCGTGAAAATTAGATAAAAATGCGGTTTATAAAATAGTGAAATTGATGATTGTTTATTCTTAGTAAATAAACTCATTTAACTTAATTTAAAAGACAGTGCGTTTTCACTTATCTGGAACATTAAAATTATCTGCCGGGAACTATAACACGTGACAATATGTTTAAAATCGAGCTGACTTCTAAGTCGTGCTTGTACTTCAGCCATTCAGGGCATGATTGATCTGTAGCTATATGATCTTTACTATTGTAAAGTAAACATTTTGTATCTTTGCAAGATCCCTTGCATTCGGTAGAGCTGCATTTAAGGCATCTAAGCGTCTTGTCCTTGCAGATGGAAGTGGCATGTTCTAACCTGCCATAGTTTCTGCATAGTCTGGGTCGAAATTTAAGGTAATCCACTTTGGCATTAAAGTATGCAATGTTTAGAGAGTCGGGGAGGATGTTGCCTGAGACCGTTATCTTCACTAATTTGGTTGGGATGTAGTTGTCTACCTCTTCGGGATCTCTCCTGTTTAGTCTTGTAGCGTTGATAAGTTTGACGTTTTCTAGGAGTAGCCCCATCTTGTTACAGGCTCTGGCAATTTCGATCAACTCCTTCAGGTCAAAGTCTAATTCAACATCACGAATTACTCCATACCTGCAAGTGAAACTGCCTGGAATAAATGCACTTTTTTTCTTCAGTACTATGTTATCCGTCGCCTCATTGGCTACTTTAGGTGTTTCAAAGAAAATTTTGAGCCCAAGTCCATTTTGCTTGGCATTCGTTACGTTGCATTTTGCTTCCTTATTGATCAGAAAGAATCTCATAGGGGTTAAGCTCACGAGAATACCGTTGCTTCACCATTATAATAACTGGAAACATTTTTTCATTAGAGTCCAAATTGTACGTGAACGATTTGCCCTGAGTTGGTCAGATTGGCCTTTCATTAGTCGCATTTGTCTCATTATCAATGGTCACATTATTTTTTTCCCCTAATGATGTAGGCGGTGTGAATTTGAATGCTATGTCAGACAAATTGGCGTCGACTTTGAAATCTTTTTCCTCCCCTTTGCCCGGACCCTGTTGGTGTCCAGCATTTGGTTCGCCTCTTTTCCTTTCGTTAGCACTTACTTCGCTGTCACTAACACTAATTAAATTCATTGATCTTGGGTCAGGGGGCGGTCTTCCGCACCCTGCTCCATTTACGAATATGTGTTTTATGTTTTTCCACCAATAATTTACACACTTAGCCGCCCCAAATTCATAAAATGAAAGAGGACTCACCTGTAACACTTTGTGCTTCATGGGAACTACTTTGGAGGTATTAATGCTAATCCTGAGACACCGATGTCACTCACTCTACTAGATAAAATGAAATAAAATGGCGGTAAAGCACCTCAAGGGAAACAGTGGTCTTTGTGGGGATGTAACCTCAAGGGCGTTTGGAATGGGAATGACGCAAACACTACCATATGAAATTATAGGAACTTGTCATCGCGTCATTTCACAATATTAAGCGCACAGAAACGAATTTTATCGGTCGGAGTATAAAGTCAGAAGAAATTATATACACAATAATTTTAGCTAACATATCTAAAAGTTGTTCGGCATCTTTGACCTAATTCACGGAGAGATGGCGCGTTGCCGCTTACAGGTCCGCTACAAAATATGCAGTTTGCGTCATCTACCCAAGAGCTTTTGCACCTTTTTTCTCGACAGTTATTGAGTATTTTTGACTAGCTTTTGGTAGTTAGGGGAACTTAATAACATTTTGTCACTAAGCCAAAAATTATTGAAATCGGTATCCCCTAGACCGTTTCCATCCCTTGTTAGTCGTAAACGCTTACCATTAAGTTCTTGTTGGAGGTAGGTGTTTATTTGGAAAAATTAAAAAAATAAATTACTTTTCCTGTTTTCATTACATAACAAATAACATCAAAGATAAGCTTCTGAAGTGGAAATTATTTCACTACTTAGAAATTCAAAAGATACTTCAATTTTTCTCCATAGGGTTACATCCCTGTGGAAACGACATACAATATTAAATGGAGGCAAAGATCAAAAGAGTTCGTAGAGTACTTTTTACCCAATTTGTCTGATATATGTCAATAAAACTCAGGGCTTGTCAAAGTCCTTAATACTTTTTCCATACACTTAAAGACAGTTGCAAAAAAGAAATGTCCCTGATGTCATCCACACAACAAAGAAGAAAATCTCGTGAGAGCCTAACTTGTGGTTATGATTGGCACTTTATACTTATATATACCTAAATTCTTAACATTTTTCGTTACCCTTAGATACTTCTCCCCATACTGCTTAGATAAATGACTTAAACGAGTTTTTTTCCGTTTACATCCAGGTGGGTATTATAACTGTTCCGAGCAGATTCTTGAGGTTGTACACACACATATATATATATAGTAATGTTGCTATCAAAGAAGAAGCCACAAATGTATGAAGATTTTCTATTCATTTGCAGGCAGAAAAATAAAGTATGAAAAATGTTCGAAACGAACCGGGCGAGAAAAGGCAAATGTTGTCCCGATTGTAGATATTAAAGCTTCATAGAGATAAATGGGTGAAAAAAAAAACAGGAGCGTGAAATTCATTCAAGCGAAAATGTGAATTATTTATCAAAAAAAATCCAACTTTGAAATTTGATTTATGAATGAGAAATCCTTGAAAATGAATGTTTCAAATGACGGAAAGCTGTGAGAATAAGATCTATTAAGATGAAATATTTTTTTAAGCCTTATTGAGAGCATGTTGAAAAGAAACCCCAACTAATTTAACAATTTTGATTTCATGTTGTATTGCTGTACCTCAAAACTCAAACTTACAGGAACTCATACCTTTTAAAAATATAATTAAATGATTAGCCCCTGAAAACGTTGTTGTTAATCTTTGTCGTAAGCTGAAACTCCTTTTGAGATACAGTTTGAAATGTGATTCCAATTAGTTATCATTTGCCATTTGATTTCGACAGCAGGAAAAATGGATACAACAAGACAAATGAAATACCATTCATTTCGTATTCTAATTTTCTTTTACTCTTCTTTATCTTGATTTTCGGCGCTACTGTTGTTTTCTATTACTTCGTTCAATTAAGTTGATATTCGTGGCTATCGATTAATTAGGAATGATACTTTAGCCACGGTAGCGGCTAACAAGCAACTGAATCCATAGAAATTTATCAGCAAAAATTGTTGGAAGAGTGAAAATTGTACAGAATATTTATAACGCTGCCTAAAAAGCATGCCAAAAATATCTAATGAATGAATATCTGATAATTATTTTCATAGGATTTAATAAAGCCAATCCTTTTAGTTCTTTTTTATCAGCGCAAACAATAAACAACCATGGAAGTATCGATTAATTTTCACAAAATCTAATTGAATTTTGCTGGTACGTTAGGCAAAGCGAAGATAATCGCTTGGATGAAATTAAAATTTTCAAAACTTTAGCACTTCATTAAATGTTTAGATGAAACTCAATACTAAGCTTCCAAATTTCATTAAGCCGATAAACTTTCCCATTTACGAAATTTCACGAGAATTTGAAAAGTTTATCCTTGTGCATAATTATCACCTCGAATTTCACTTGTTCTAGTCCCAGGATCTAATATGAAATGAACATTCAACAAACTTCTACTTAACGTTGCGAAATAGCTGTTTACATTTGTGAGTGATTCTCAGACCATACCACATTTTGCACTATACCAAGTAGGGTACACAATATTAGGAATAAGCATTAGTAAATTGAAGTTTGTGAATCAATCAGGAAAATTTGATTTGGGTACAGAGAAGTAGCACTTAGTAATTACAGTGAAGTTAATTATGCAGTTGCTTTCTTATGCACACGTAAATTTAGTAACTTTCCTCCACTTCTGACCCTCTCGATGCTGATTAAGCAATTTAAGTCCTGTTTTGCAACAGATCTCGTTCAGACTTTTCATATGACATCGCACTCGACTACCTTTGATGAAAACAAGTTTTTCAGGGTCGCAACGATTTGTTCAGTCTACCACTGTTCCTTGTCCTTGTGGAAGTTTCCGTTAGCGTGTACCTTACGTTTGTATACAAATACGTCTACTATATGCGTTTCAACTGGGTGTATTTGTCTAGCTCAAAGGAGGGGTGATCAATGTTGTTTAAGCAGATTTAAATTAATTATAACATAAGTCTCTACCGCTCAAAATGATTTCCAAGTATTCAAATTTCAAACTATTTGAATCCCGTTAAATATATGTTCTTGTCCTCACGTTGTTGTTTGCATAGCAGAACTTCAAAAATTCTAATGTCATCTAAATCGTAGTTAAAACAAATTCTTTGTCTCAAGTTAACTTCCCGTTTAGGTGGTAGTAATAAAAATGCAAAGGTTTTCTTCGTATGCTCAAAAAGCATTATAGAATTGCTCTAGTGACGAAACGCTTCATTGTGCGATTACAACTCTATGCAGCACACTTATGAGTGGTATTTGTCGATCAAGTAAACCAAGCCATACAAATCAACATGGAAAAAACATTTCTATGGACCGACTCTACGAATGTTTTACAGTGGTTAGCGTCAACTCCATCCAAGTTGACGACTTTCGTGGCAAACCGAGTAGCTGCCATTCAACTCCCTACTAAGGATAGCCCGCAGGGGGAATGCCGGTCGACAAGAGCACTCTTGGAGGCTAGCATTCTTTGGGGAGTTTCGCCCCCACGTACCCGAGGAAATTCCCGCAGGGAAAATGCCGGTCGACATGAGCACTCTTGGAGGCTAGCATTCTTTGGGGGAGCGCCGCCTCCACGGACCCGAGGATATGGGAGGCGCCGTGAGGATCTGGACTACGCTTTGGACAACGAACTGGAATTGGCGCTTTGGGCTGGCGGATGTGATGGTTTGGACCTAGTTGCTTTGCACAGTAGCGCCGAGGTGAAACTCGTCTGTGAACGGCTCCAATTCAACCATCATACCATCTCCGTCCCGGTAAAACCTTGGCAGGCCTCGGAGTACGTTCGAAGTTCGCACCATTGGGTTGGTGGTGTAGGTTCGGTTGAGACGGACTCCCGACTAGCGCTGGTCTGGCTCTGAGCACTTGTCCCCATTAGGGCATGTGCCAACCCTCGCATGGCCTCCCTGCTCTGCAAAGATAACCATGGGACCAAAAAGGCGACTACACACACGAACGAAGATAGCGGCTCCGAGGGGGGACCCAACCAAACTGGAGCAAACAAAATCAAAGGACCACAAATACCCAGAAAAAGAAACGAAGAATAATAACGACGACGCAACCAGCGGTTGCAGCCACGATGTCAACAGAACATCGCGAGCAGTACTAACAACGACAAAAACGAAGACTAATACAACGACAGTGAAGACGGACGAAAAACGGAGAATACAGACTGAGATTGCTGCGGCGTTCGGGCGCAGCAAAAAAATGATGCGAACGCCCAAGCGTCCTATTAAGGAGAAACGGGAAACTCTGCAGGACACTTCAGGTGTTCGAGCGGTGGAGATAACATAAAGAGCACCGAAAATTCGATTGTCACTACTGCGGGTCGCAAATCCCGACATTGCAACGAAAAATCCAGAGGCCAACGAGGAGAATACGGCACAAAAAGCAACGAGTGACCAGACACCGCGTGATTGCACCGCCAACGTTGAAAATGTGGCGGAAGTACTGCACTCGGAAACCGAACGCGATAACCTCTCCCAAGGATGGTTGCAAGGTACGATTGCGGCTCAGCGATACGAAGAAGAAAGACTACTCCGAAAAGCGGGAGATTTTCTGAAAACAATACAAGCTGCATGCGACTCCCCAAAAATCAGCAAAGCAGCAAAGGCAGGGCTCCTTGAACTAGAGGAGCTCCTAGATCGCATAGGGCACTATCGGAGGAGCTGGTTTAGGGCCGAAGACGAACAGAAGGCTAAAGAGGCGCTTGGGGTGAAATCTAAAGGCGACATGCAGATAGCTCCATCATTAAAAGTCAATATAGGAATGGCGTCTAGCCCAATCGAAGGAGATCGGGATAAAAGAAGGAAGGAAGAGGCACTTGATGGGCGTGGAGCACCAGATCAGGGGTTCCAGACAGTGCTTACAAAAGGAGCGAAGAAAGCCGCAAAGAAACTCCTTCAAAAAAAGCCAGAAAGTAAGGTTCGTACGGACGCCCAATTAGAAAAAGGACCTGATGCAAAACAGGAGAGGTAGAAGCCCCGACAAAGACCCCGGCAGCAGGCACTACTTCTAAAGCCCCAAGATGGCTGATCCTACGCCGAGGTACTGCGGGACATCAGAGGAAACGTAAGGCCCGAAGATACCAATACTACCATTAAAGTAGTACAACCAACGTGGTCGGGCCACATACTGGTGAAATTCGGAGCAGAGGCCGGCAATAAAGAAGCATTCTGTGACGCAGTAAAGAAAGGCCTCAGCAAAAGCGCAACTATAGCCCCGCTCGAGCCGATGACAACGATCAAAATACGAGACATTGACTGCGTGACGGATCTGGCCGAGGTAGAAGAGACCATCAAAAGCGAGTTCCCTCGTGGGAAGGATCAAAGCGAGACTGACACCTGAAAACAACAGGGGACAACGCATGGCCATAGTTGACTTGACCGAAGAGGACGCCGAACAATTCCTGAACAAGGGCGAAATACGAATTGGGTGGGTTGTCTGTAGGATACGGCGAAGAGCAACGCCTCTTCAATGTTTCAAATGCCTTGGTTATGGTCACACCACACAAGTATGCAAAGGACCCGATAGAGGTTCCCTATGTTACAAATGCGGTGAAATGAGACATAAAAGAAAAGAGTGTACGAAGGAGGCACACTGTATTCTTTGCAAGGATGCTGATCCAAAACCTGATTTTGGACACGTCTTGGGATCAGGAAAATGCCGGGTGTTCCAGGAAGCCCTAGCCAAGGCAAAATCAGAGCTTCGATGACCCGCATCCTGCAGCTAAACCTACACTGCAGTTCAACCGCCCAAAATCTGCTTGAGCAATTTGCGAGGAACATGAAAGCCGACTTCTTGCTGCTGAGTGAGCAACACCATAGTAAAAGCTCGGCATCATGGTATTCTGATGAAACTAGTACTGCCGCCATCTGGGTTCGGAACAGTGACTTTCAACCGGAGAGTTGTGGACGGGGGGATGGTTTCGTGTGGGTTCGGTGCTCAGGGATCACCTTCTTTAGTGTGTACCTAACGCCTAACAAATCAATATCATCTTTCAAAGCCAAGCTTAATGCTTTAGGGGGCGTTGTCTCGAACGCAGAGGGCAAAGTCCTCATTGGGGGCGACTTCAACGCTAAAGCAATCGAATGGGGCATGCCTCAGACGGATCTGCGGAGAAAACGAATCCTAGAAATGGTGGCCAGGACGGACCTCGTCGTACTAAACTCCAGAAATACGCTGACTTTCCACCGTATTGGCTGTGAGGGAACCATACCGGAAGTGACATTCACCTTGGGGTCCTTAGTACGGAGGATACACAGCTGGAAAGTATTAGAGGACTACTCAGCCAGTGATCATCAGTGCATTCTGCTTGAGATAAGTGGTGCTTTCTCCTGACGTCCGTGCTCTCGGCCTTCTACAGCTGGATGGAACATCGGAAGGATGGACGTCGAGAGGTTTGTCAAGGCTCTCACAGCAGCTGAGCTGCTGCAGGGAGCTTCGGAAGAGACGAAAGAACTGGCAGCTCAAGACGTGGTGAACTCTACTATGAGCATCATTATGACTGCTTGCTGCGCTTCTATGCCCCGTCGAAGACTCCGGCACGGCAAGCCCTCAGTGTACTGGTGGTCAACTGAAATCGCTGAAAAGCGAAGGGAGTGTCACAAGCTTCGACGTGAGGCTCAACGGGCGCGGAACCGTGACGAGGCATGCGAGCAGGTGGCAGCATATAAGTCGGCCAGGAAATACCTTCGCAACTGATCAACTGTAGCAAGGCTCGCTGCTGGCAAGACCTAGTGGACAATGTGAACAAGGATCCGTGGGGCCTTGGCTACAAGCTGGTCATGGGGAAGCTTGGTGCCCTACGGAAGCCTTGTATACATGATGCAGAAAATATGGACGTGATAGTGCGGGGACTTTTTTCCGCCCATCTCGTCCGTGTTGACGCTGTCCATGGTGAAACAGCAGTAGAGTGCCCACTCTTCACACAGCTGGAACTGTAGGAGGCAGCCCCCTCCTTGAAAGCGAGGAAGGCTCCAGGTCGAGATGGTGTTCCAGCTGAGGTGTTGCGGCTCGTTTTTCACCATTGTCCTGACTTGCTGCTCAGCACATTCAATGCTTGCCTACGGGACAGAGTTTTCCCGATACGATGGAAGGTGGCGAGGCTCATGCTGATCAGCAAGGGGAAGGGAAATCCCGATTCGCCGTCTGCATACCGCCCGTTATGCATGCTCGACACGGCTGGGATAGTGCTAGAGAAACTCATCAAGGGAAGACCCACTGACGCGATTCGTGCTGCTGGGGACCTATCTCCTCGGTAGTACGGCTTTAGAGCAAGACGCTCTAGCAATGATGCGATTGCAGAGGTGGTGAACGCGGTCCAAAAGGCAGAGGCATATAGTCGCACCAAGCGATGGATCATCCTGTTGGTGACACTCGACGTCAGGAATACCTTCAACTCCGCTAGATGGGTGGATATTCTGGGCACGCTGGAAAACTCTTTTCAAGTTCCAGAATATCTAATGCGGCTTTTGAGGAACTACCTACCTCTAAAATGCGACACAGGGCCAACGAAGGATGGAAATTACATCAGGTGTTGCCCAGGGATCTATCCTTGGTCCAGACCTGTGGAACGTGTCTTGCGACGGGCTATTGAGACTTGAGATGCCAGATGAGTCGCGCTTGGTTGGCTATGTGGACGATGTTGCGGCTCTGGTCGCTGACTGCACTGTTGAACAAGTACAACTTAGGCTGGGTATGCTAATGCGCCGAGTGAAGGACTGGATGACTGCTCGCGGGCTTAGTTTAGCACTGGAGAAAACCAAAGTGGTCATCTTGACAAAAAAGAGAATCCCTAGAGTAAGGATGATCAGTATTAGAGATAAACAAATCGAATCAAAGCCAGCGATGAAGTACCTGAGGCTACTGATCGACACAAAGATGAGTTTCTCTGAGCAAATCAGGGCAACGGCTGAGAAGGCTGCTCCGGGAATATCGACTCTGAGTCGACTTATGGCCAACGTAGGGGGACCCAGCCCATCAAGAAGACGCCTCTTGATGAATGCTGTAGGGTCAGTGCTACTGTACGAAGCAGAGGTATGGGGCGACACTCTCAGCAAGGAGGTATACCGAAAACGTTTGGCACAGGTAGAGAGAAGAGGAGCACTCAGAATTGCATCTTCGTATCCGACAGTCTCTAACTCGGCGGTGAGAGTGGTTGCAGGCGTGATACCGCCGTGCTATTTGCCTGCTCCGAAACGAGGATGCAAGGGAGATAGTTGTCCGCGAGGAGAGACAACGCACACTCAACGATTGGCAGCAGTCTTGGGTCAATTGCATGAAGGGAAGGTGGACTGCACGCCTCATCCCGGATGTGAGACCGTGGCTAAATCGAAGGCATGGTGAGACTGACTTCTATCTGACCCAGCTTTTGAGCGGGCAGGGGTGTTTTCAGTCTTACCTGCACAAGATCGGTTAGTCATGGTCTCCCGATTATCGGTTTTGCCCAGGAAAGGGGGACAATGCCTGTCACACATTTTTTGCGTGTACAAAATGGGTCAGGCTGCGAAGGGAACTCTACAGCGAGACGGGAGAGCTCACCCCAGATAATATAGTTGCGGTGATGCTCGACTCGGTTGACGGGAGAGCTCACCCCAGATAATATAGTTGCGGTGATGCTCGAATCGGTTGACAAATGGAACCAGATGGCACATTATGCTCGGGCAGTCCTAAAATATAAAAGGGACCCACAGCAGCTGGAGGCGCTGGGACTGGGGGATCGCTCTTCTGGCATTTCCTCTTCCCCTCTCCCATCTCACTAGGAAAAGGACTCCTCAGCTTGAAGGTGCCCCACGGCATAACAAAACGAGACCTGGCCCAAAACGGTTCCAGGCTGGGTTCTCAGGTTGACAGGGGAGATGTTTAGTGGGTAGTCCAGTCACGCATGGGAGTCCCACACTCTGTGCATAAATAGCATTCACCTACCTACCACAAAAAAAAGGGATAGGATTTGGCAACATGTGGGGTCGCAACAAACCCCAGCTGATATTGTTTCTAGAGGAATACTTTCATCACAATTCTTGGAAATAAAACTTTGGTTTGATGGGCCGTCATTTCTTTGACATCCAATTAAAATTCAATATGGACCTCTATGGAGCTACTATCACGCAACTCCAAAACATGAACTTAAGGTCCAAAAATATATCGTTACAATACAAGCATCAGCACCACGCTTCATACAACAAATTATACGGGCAGAAGGTCAAATTTGCAAGGGCAAGCGACCACCTAATGCAAAACATCCAATGCTAATTTCTCCCGCTAATCCAATAACCAAGCTTATGTTCAAGCACTTATAGGAAAAATTCCTGCACACCGGGCCACAATCATTGTTGCGCATTAGACGGCAAAGTGTTTGGCGTATAAAAGGGAAGTTACTCTCCACAGAAACCGTGCGAAATTCCTTCCAATGCACTAGAGCTAAGCCGAATGTGTTTCAACAAATAATGGGTGACTCACCAGCTGAATGAGCTCAAGAAGCTCCATCGTTCTTGGATGTTGGAGGAGGATTTTGCGGTCTCATTTAAATACATTTTGACCTGAGAGGGGAAAAGGCCAACAAAAGCATACATTGCTCTTTTAATATGCTTCTCAACAAAAGCAGTTAAATTAGAATTGACTTCGGATCTGTCAGTTGCAGCATTCATTGAAACACTAACAAGGTTGATATTATGAAGAGGACGTTTATTAAAAATATTCAGTGATAACGCCACCAATTTTGTCGGAGCACACTCAGAGTTTCAATAGTTTATGAAATCCTTTCGCAAAAAAAGCGGTCAGGATGTTATCGATACGTTTTGTAGTTTTGAACGCATTGAATGGCTTCGAATTCCCACTAGATCCTCTCATTTCAGAGGTCTATGGGAGGCAGCAGTCAAGTCCGCTAAATATCACTAAAAGTGGAAACATCATTGACATATGAGCATCTGCATACTGTTATTTGCCAAATCGAAGCAATTTTGAGTTCCTAACCACTCACTTCAATAACAACAGACCCAAATAACCTCCAACCGCTTACTCCAGGACACTTCCTGATTGGACAGCCTTTGTTAACATTGCCTGAAACAACTGGTCAAATTAAAGACTGTCTATAACAATAAGGTGAAATCAAGTCAGTTCATTACATATGGAGTTCTGGGAAAGATGGTCAAATGAATACTTGCTATAAACCAGGTAAAAGCGGCAAAAACACAGTCCTTAACTCGAGGAGCACTGATCGTTTTAAAAGAAAAGGATCTTCCTCCACTAACGTGGCGCATGGGGTGTATAGTGGAGGCCATCAAGGCCGCAGACAATTATGTGCGGGCAGTTAAGGTTAAAAACTGCAACAGCAGTATTTGCTAGAGCAATTCATACGTTGTGTCCACTACTAGACGCAATATTGACTCCACAAGCAACTGAAAACTCAACGCTTGATGACGAGTTCTCCGAAATACCAAAAAGAAAGGTCAATATAGCACTGGTCACTTCTAATTACTCAGCCCTTATTTTGACTCAGCCAATTAAACGCAACACTATGGAACAAAGAAGTTGGCAACATCTAATTCCAATCAGAAATCGGAAAGCAGGTCACCTCTAAACATAATTAGTTTTCCAACAGCGTTCATCACTGAAGGAAATTCGATAGTTTCAGACAATTAAAGCGTCTTCAGTTTTTCAAGTTAATAGGTAAAGGGCCTGCTTTCAGTCTTCAACATACGATTTGGACTCTGCTGATCTTTCAACACTGGTGACATTGGATTTAAAGTCAATTTGTCTTTTCGGAGTTATCATTGGCATCACACTAGATACAGGATTTACATAGTGCACCATAGCGGGCGTTTTACAGCTCAGAACATAGGGACTTGTAACTCGACACTTTAGATCACTTTATATCAGGCTAGATATAGGATCTAGTTATCGTTTTCTGTCTTTTAACATTTTAGTTGCAGTAACAGTTGGTAATCATTAGATAGAGGATCTAGCACACGATCTAGCAAAATTTTGCCTGGTGACTCAAAAATTTTCACAAGTTCATAAGGAACTAACGTGATTATAAGGAACTTAACAAATGTCTTTCAGCATGGAGCTGTCCACATCCTGGACCGATTCAGCTCTCGCAGAAGAGAAAGCTCTTTTCATGCCGATAGTAAAGTCGGAAGCTTGCAATTTTAGAACGTATCTAGCCAGGCAACCATGTAAATCTGATCGATTCACCAGCCACTCCAACAAAGTGTAGTCTGTGGCAATCTCGAATTGGTGGCCCTTGACATACATGTGAAATCCTTGCACCGTTAACAACACTACCAGGCATTCCTGCTCAGAGACATCATAGTTTCACTGGCCAGGGTTCAATATGTGGTGCATTAATGCTGTTGGCACTTTCTCACCGATCTCGTAACTTGGACTGAAACTGCTTCCATTCGATATTGACGCGTCAAAATAGATTGAAAATGATTTGGGCGCTTCTGTTTGACCCGTTTACAGCTCTTCAAAGGCCTACAAGCCCTCCGTCTCGGTCCATTGGGCGCGTCCTCAAATTTCAAAACTCGAGCAGCGATGAACTGTCTTTGTTGAGCAAGTCAGATCAGCGTTTCATCGGTTTCCCCGCTGGTCTTCAGCCTACAGTTCTCTCAATGAATACCTTTTTGAGTACCCGTCATTAGTCCATAAGATTCATGTGTCCAGTCCATTGCAGCTTCGGCAGTCTTACAATCGTTGAGACTACCGGCTCGTCAAAAATTTCATACAGCTTATGGTTGTATCGAACTCGCCATTGGTCCCCGTCTAGCTTCACACCAATTATTCAACTCAGGAGCCGACGCTCAAAGGCGTTCTACATATTTTCGGATGCTTGGGCTATGGTCCATGTTTCACATCCATAGGAGAACACATGTCTTATCACAGATTTGTATACTTGTGGCGTCATTTTCCTGTGTATGCCATTGGTCTTCAAGATTGTAAAACTGAAAAAAAAATATTTTATTTCCGAGCTGTATTCTTCGGCATACTTCGTCTCCTTCATTACCGGTTTTCATTATTTTGGCGCCTAAATATACAAATTTGCCGACATTTTCGATACCGTGTTCGCCAAGTGTATTTTTCCTCGAGTGCATCATGAGCTTTGTTTTATTTTCATTGATTTGTAGCCCTGCTAGTGTTGCTTCGCTTTCGAGTTTCAGGAAGAGTTCTTTGGCGGTTGTTAATGACCGTGACAAAATGGTGATGTCATTCGCATAGACTACTACTTGGCTCGACTTGTATATTAATGTGCCTCGCGTATCAACAGGTAGCTTCCTTATGACATACTCCAGAGCCAAATTGAATAGCAATGGGGCCAGCCCATTTCTCTGCTTTTGTCCGATGCTTGTGTCAAAAGCATCGGTGAGTTGGTTAATGATGCCGACTTGGGAGGTCGCGGACGTCATTGTCATTTTGGTAAGATGGACCAATTTGGCTGGGATACCAAAGCAAAGCATTATTTGGTACAGTACGTTACGATCAATACTGTCGTATGCTAGCTTGAAGTCAACGAAAGTTTGGTGTGCGCCTATGTTGAACTTCCAGCATTTTTTAAGTACCTGCTAGATTGGGAACCATTGGCCTTAATGTCGATCTACCTGCTCTATCACCACCTTGATACTCCCCAATAATACTGTTGGCGTATGATCCGATTTTATTTTCTAATATTTTGAAAATATTTTGCACGCCGTAGAAGGTAGTAAAACGCCTCTATAATTTTCGCACTGTAGCTTGTCACCTGTTTTTTGGATAGGGAATATCATTGATAGGCTCCACTTTTTCGGCATACATTGTGACAAAAACTGCCCAAAAATTGCAAATAAAACGCAAAATATTTAATTATTCATCAATATTTATTTGTTTGCCTTGAAAGTAATCCCCATCACATGCACTACACTACGCCAACGATTTTTCCAGTCCTCGAGACACTTTTTGGGATGGCCTCCAAATCCTTCAGTGACATTTATTTTACATTATGACAAATAAGTATCCAGAAATTGTAAATAAAACGCAAAATATTTAATTATTCATCAAAATCACACGTAGCAGCATCTGGTGAATAGGGTGGTTGATGATGGTATTTATTGTGTTTTTGGGTTTGAATTCCGTCACAATTAAAAGAAATTCACGAATTCACAAAAATTGCAACGCACTACTGAGATGTACCAACTTAAGCAGCTGCTGTAAACAAACTGGTTGACAGATCGCACTCATATTTGGTATAGTAATCAAGGACAGTCCTGCCAACTTATCGTATTTTTGAAATATCATATACCCGGGGAATTTAAATCACAATTTCCAGGTACTTCGTTGTCACTATGTATGTTCTTGTTGCCAAATATGCTAGATAAATTTGAGAATAGCTTTATGAACACTACTGCCACCAGATTTGATGATCTCCACTGGAATCTCATCGATGCCCGGCGCTTTGTTATTTTTTTGGGCCATGGTGATGGAACAAACTTCATTCAGAGTTAGAAAGGCCAATGTAAGCTCTCCGCAGACATCTATAGGCTCCAATGTTCTGAAGCTGTGGGCAAGATTAAGGAAGTTATATGATGCCCATCTTTCCTTAATCGTGGTTTCATCAGCGATCATATTGCCGATGTCATCACGACAGAGAGTGGTTTTGGGATGATAACCACATTTCAGGCTTTTCACAACACATACTTGCTTGTGTTATAGCTTGCTAGACTTACATCGATGCTTCTCAAGTGGTCGTCAAAGTATTTTCTTTCCTTAATTCTAATCATCCCATTCACGACTCCCTTGAGATTTTCATAGTGTTTTCTCTTCATCCCGGTTTTCCTACATATATAATCTTTGTACACCTAATGCTTTTTGTCTAATGCATTCTGGCACTCATCATCGAATCAATCATTTCTGTTGGGCCGAGCTTGATGTCCGATCATCTGTTCTGCCATGGACTTAATAGCCGCTTCCGCTTCAATCCAGAGCTCGTTGCTTGTCTTTAACGATGCGTCTGATAAGATGGGAGCCAGTTGATTGTCGAGGGTCTCCGTGAAAATATTGGCCACAGACGCCGTTTGGGGCCTTTCGATGTCAAATTTTTGTAGCAGGCTGGCCTTTGCTGAATGTGCCTTTGACATACGACATTGATAGGTTAATTGGATTAAGTAATGATCTGAGTTAAAATTGGCTGCTCGGTATGTACGGACGTCAAGTATACTCGAGGCTTATTTTTGTAGGATCAGAACATGGTGGACCTGGTTTTGTGTGCTGCTATCCGGTGATATCC
The DNA here is from genome assembly GCA_963969285.1 of Odontomyia ornata. Classification (NCBI taxonomy): domain Eukaryota; kingdom Metazoa; phylum Arthropoda; class Insecta; order Diptera; family Stratiomyidae; genus Odontomyia; species Odontomyia ornata. The sequence goes on along the minus strand of OZ017739.1, from coordinate 79,489,903 downwards.
AGGTCATTTTATGAATACGTTAGTGTGGGAAGTAAGTGGAACGTATGACTAGATTTCTGTTACATGCAGAGTCAATCAGGCGCTGGCCGTTGTCGTTTGTTTCATCGTGGAGGCTATAACCTCCAGTCTTTCTCCAAGGCTCATTGCCAACCTTAGCGTTGAAGTCACGCATAATTATTTTTGTGCCTTTTGTAGGCAATGAGTCAACTATACTTTCCAGGTGATTGTAGAACATTTCCTTCGTCCTTTGCTTCAGTCGGGGAGTGAACATTTATCAGCCAAATTTTGAAGAATTTTGCTTTTATACGGATCGCACACAATCGTTCATTGACTGCCATAAAATCAATAACGTGTAATTTGAACTCCCTATTCACAATAAAGGCCATTCGAGTGCTCGTTTTCCAGTAGGCTTCCCACTTTTGAATATTGTGTGCGATCTCATGTCTTGAATATCATTTTTAGTCCAATTTGTTTTCTGGATTGCCAGTATGTTTAATTTATATTGACTGGCCAATTGTAAAGGGTTATTAATAGCGCCAGGGTAATTGAGTGATCTGACATTCCAGGATCCAGTGCGATAGTCCTTTTTCCTTTTGCGAGGTCGTTGACTTAAGTCCAATCCATTCCGGGGCCTATCTGTAGGTTGCGAAACATTTTAGGATTTTCCAGCGACGAGGAGTTAGCCCGTCGCCTAGCGGCACGGTTATTACTTTGATTTCGTTTTCAGGTGGGGAAAACTCGCCTTCACTCTCTGACATCCCCACGAAAAGGGTATAAGTAGGATTTTTCAGCAGAGCTGTAGGTGTATTTAAAGTTATTGGCATTTCTCGGCATTAAGTGACCCATGATTGGGGAACCAGTAAATCCAATAATCGATCCCGAGAGCATTTACTACCATTTAATTGGGGGGTTTGGGATGAGGAATCATGGAAGTTTAGGTTTGGAAAACAGAGGTGTGATGATGGATGCACAATTGAGCGAATTGGTGGTACCATCCATACGAGTCTAAGAAACGACGTAACTGCTTAATGGTCTTGCGAAGGGAACGTATTCAATGGCTTTGGTATTATCTAGGCCGGTCTTGATATTGCCATATCCAACGATATGTGCTAGATCATGAAACTCCTGTATTGAAATGGGTAGATAAAAATGTCCGTGAAGGACTGCAGCGATGATCTGCTCCCTCGGCAAGAGAGAGTACCCGTAAATGCGTTGGCAGCATAGTGGTATCAGGGGCGGGTTCTTTTCCCCATGAATTTGCAGATACAAACATGGATCGATCGGTGTCGAAGCTGAGATAACCTATTAAGGGATGAAATTGCTAAAGCAAATAGCAAACTGGGCCTGGACAAAACCCCGTCCGGATCTAGATCCATCGTAGACATGACCAGATATTTTCCATCTGAATGAAAAACTCATGCAAACAAAGTTCGCATGTACTTTTCCTTCAAATGAAAAACAGCAACGTGGCAAATTTATTTTAAAGTCTTATGTAATGGAATCACATAATCATCTCCATCTTCTTTGTAGTACTACAGCCCTTCTCGGGCCTACGCTTAGAGATAGTTGGAATATCTCACTTTCATGACCGTATTGATTTTATCGGAAGTTGGTTTGGTCAGTACCATGCTACCGTGTGTTTGCTCAGCTATGATATGATCTGATTAAATCAGCACATATCTTCACTGAGTGAACACTCGTAGTCTATCCGAAAAATCCCCTGAACTAAATCACGTTGCTCCTAAAGAGATTTGAACCTGGGACCTTCGGCTTATGGGTTCATGCTCTAACCACTAGACCACACAGACTACGGTATCACATAATATTATACCATGAATGAGCACGCGAGCGGAAGGCCACTCTACGCTGTGAGAGCACCTGAAACAACTTAAAAAATGGTGAACTCACCCGATGGCCAGCTCGTTACAGTGGAGGGGCCAGCCAATGTGGCGGGTCTCATACCCGTTCAGGTTCACAAAATCAAATGGAAAGACCGAGTTTTGATTTTAATTCATCTTTTCATTTAACATTTTGCTGTCAAATTTTGCCTTAAAATAAAGTACTATTTCAACAGGACGTAAACACTATTTCAAAACAAAAGGAATTTTGTTCGTAAATAGCACTTCTTTGACCGAATATACTTAAATTTACTTTAAAATCAACCTCAGATCTTTTCATAAATATTTCCGTAATCGAATATTAAAATAAGCAGCATATTCTGAATAGGGAGAAAGATTCTTTTGTCTCTACTAATACAATATGCTTTTAATCTTTCTAAATAACATTTTTTTTTTTAATTACTCAAACTGAATTGTATAAGTGTCCTCAAACCCAAAATTACTTAAATCAAGAAAAAATTCAGCGTTATTCGAAGAGTAGGTTGGATTTTCTTTAATTATAAAAATTTGGGCCAAAAAATTTGATTTGTTTTAAGTCCTTATAATTTAATAAATTATTAAATTAGGGTATGTACCCATCATCCTCCACGTATGGATGAAATGTTAAAACTAATCGTTTTCTCTTTTTTTTAGAAATTTGAATTATAGTTCATGGACACATAATTATAAATTTTAAGTCAATAATTACATGCACTTTAATTTATACTATATCGAATAGTGATAGCACTTTAAGTACATAACTCCGATCGGGGTGACACCCATGCACGCAAGGATGTAATCCACAGCGAAAATTTGATAAAATTCACTAACTGAACAATTGTAGCCCGCACTTTAATTAAGCTTGTTGTGATAAAGACGACCAATCGAAGAAAAAACCTGCCTATCCGCTTGTGCTGTGCTTAAACAAAGCCGGTACGGCTTGTGTGGACAATTACCCCAGCAAAGAAAGGGAAAAACCTATAAACATCATATTTGGGCAGCGTATTCATAAGCACCTTTGAAAGCTGAAGGTTGACAACAGTGATATTTTAAAATTTTGATAATCTGCAACAATGCGATACACAATTCGCACTCAATCAGAATATCAAATCATAGCAAAGTGTAAAATTTTTGGTTTGGAAAGTAACATTTGCTCACATCACTTTTTACTTGTTTTCAATCAAGAAATGAAGAAACCGCGTCTTTTCTACATTCCAATCGGATTCACACTCATTGTGGTTTGCTCTCAAAATGTCGTCAGTAGCAACCGCAACGCAAAAAAAAAAAAGTTTCATCACAAAACACCACTTAGAATGTTTGCTGCCGGTGAATGGGAAATCACAAAATTCTAACAGTTCCCCTTTGGATGATGATTGGACCCGGTAAATGTTCCGTAAATTACTTCAGGTTCCCTATTCCCTTCAAATTGTGACGCGGAGTTTCAAGCGGAGTCACCTTTATGTCGATCAGGCCATAAACTTGACCGTCGCATCCATATTTGGACCCCCTCACATTTTTCAAACACTTTACCGAACGAACTCAGACAACAGCTATAGCTATACCACGTTTTTCTTTTTCTCTAGTTTAATGCACAACTTTGTAGGAACGTTTACCATGACATACGTGCATGTACGAGGTAAAAGTGGATTCACTCCGTATTATTTTAAAGCGACAGTTTGGCAATCGTTTATTATTGGTTTTCCGCATTAATCTCGTCGGCAGTTTTTCCGCACTTCCCTCTTTTTTCTCGCAGAGTCCGCGCTGTGTGGCGATCTGTGATAGTCTCCTCGATCCGCCCAAGCAGATCTCCTCACTTGTTGCGATCAGCTGCCATGCGGTACATGCCGCAACGGCGTTTTGTGATGAGCCCACTCATCCATCCAATGGAGTTTGCATTGCGGCAATGCTATTTGTAGATAAGCTGAGTTAAAAAGGGGTTGCCGTGTCAAAATTTTAATTGTAAATTTAAATAATAATTTTTTTAAATTTACAATTAAAATTGTATCAGAATTTTGATGGTTTTGGAACGTGCTTAGGTGACTGATCGATTACTACACTCCATCATCGCAAACAGGTTGTTTTTGGATATTAATGGTTAGGCCTGCCTTAGGGATCTGGATTGCTACAGCAGAATAATGTGTCTAACAAAACGTCTAAGTACACAAGGATTTGCGGACGTAGGTGTAGCAAGTGTGTCGGCATGAATTTATTTATTAGGCATGTCATTGTCTAAGACTCGTTGCACAGTACGAATGAAATGTTGAAAAAGTGGCATAGTATCCGTCATGGGACAGTAACGACGGTATGTCCTTCGATTTTGGATCAAAGAGGATTTGCCAGAAGGCATGTTTTAAATCGGTGGGCTAAGGCAAATGCTAAATGGCAAGTAAAATTGACAAGTGTAGGTGAATTTTTAAAACATTTCAATCGAAAAATGTTTCTCTCGTATGGCGGAAATGATTCTGTTTATCCGATTGTAGGGTTGTGAATGTTGGGTTGTAGATTTTGGGTTTCCGGTTATTTGTTATGGTATTTAAAGTTTACTTTTTTGGTGTAGTGAACGCTACAGTATCCCCTTACCAGTGGTGAAATCACAATATAATTATGACGTGTAGGCGTGTACGATTTTTGCTTTGCATAGCAATTATCGAAGGGCTATAACAACAAAAAATACACATGGTAGACTCTAATATAAAAAGTAATGCAAACGTTAAAACTTTAATAGAATCTGAAGATACACCGTTTGAATGTATGGATGCATCTGAGACGTATAAATATATATGTAGATTTTGTATGCACGTCTGCGTATCGCTCTTAATTTGAACCGGCCTAGTAGCGATCGACAAAACGGACCTGTCGTCCTGATAGACGTGGAAGTTCTTCTTACCGCTGTTGTTGTCCGGCGGCTCATCGTTGATCGTTCAAAACCTGGTGCTGTCCATTTGTGAATGGTCGCCTTTCGGTTGTTTGGTGAAGAATCAACTATCATAACTGCAGGTTTCAGCATATGAATCGAGACAGTGGCCTGTTTACTGCAAACTCATTGAAAATGTCTTGTTGTCGCGTTTTAATACTTTCCATAGAACTTCATATGGCATTTTACGTTATGTTCCCAGAATACGTGTGGGGACATTGCCAAGTCCTTGAAAACGAATAGCGTGCATGAGCCAAGATGAGTGACGGGCACTGGGTGAATCAAGTCGAAGCGTCGTCGCAAGTCCTTGACAAAATCACTCGGCTCGTGATCGTATGGTACCGGGGTGAAAAATTCGCCCGGCAAACGTATCGGTATGCCGTAGAGTAGTTCAGCCGGCAAGTACCCCAATTCCTCGTCGTGGCTTGCGCATATACCCATGATGACGTCTGGTATTTTTTTTGTCCATTGATCGTTCTGATGGCATCAAGTCGCGGCCTTGAGGTTGCGGTTGAAACGTGACAACATTCCGTTTTCTTGTGGGTGACGGTTTAGCGACCTGAAGAGGTGCGATTTGAACTGTCGTCCTTTGTCGGTGCTGATTCGATGCGGCGAGCTTGACGTGGCGAAGCTTATTCGAGTTTTTGATGGGAAGGGAATGTTAACGGCTTGTGGTAGATGTATATCATGAACACTGGTGCTTCCAGCAAATGTTGAAAGTGCTTGATTGTGAGGTAGATTGCCAGTAGTTCTCAATCGAAGACACTGCAGTGTGTCTCAACCGAAGTGAGATTCTTAGAGAAAAGGGCTATCGGCTCTCACACGTAGTTCATTTGTTGCTGTAAGGCTGCTCCGAACAAAAAATCAGATGCGTCGTACACGATTGCAAGCTGCGCACCGATTATAGGATATACCTGGAGACTGGAGAAAAGCTTCGATCTGAACGCAGCTAGTTGTAGTGGTTGATGAGACTCTACTGTGTATACCTTTAAAACTTATTCAAAATCAAACTGTTAAATTCAAGTTGACGGCCCCCAATGTTCACTTTTTTATAGGAAACCAAAGTAAAATGAAAATGTTTAATGGAAAGTATTTCTACAACAGGAAATTTTTCGAAACAGAGTTTGACCTCAAAACTGTGGTTAATAAAATTATTAATTGCTCATTGACACTAATGGTGTCTACGATAAATTTAAAGGATTTATTCAGCAGCTGATTATGCACAGGACTAGAAGATTGAGTTTCAGATAAGGTGTTGAATTTATTTAAAATCAAAATACATTGTAAATTTCTTTAGTACTTGAGTTTTACAAAAAAACATGCCTGAGGCATTATTATTGCATCAAGCATAGTAAAAGTATTTAAACTCCATTCTAAAGTTTCTATTACAAACATTTCAACATTCATTCGAACATTCCTTTAGCTAATTAGCTTATGATTGTTGGGAAAAGCATTCCTACATTTAAATTTCCCTTTCAACAGTCCTACACAAAAATTTTTCCATATAACAACTGAATTGCGAAAAACCAACCCACAATAAAACATTTAGTTCTTGTTTGGCTAGCCAAAAGATATGGAATGTTCCCTAGTATCCTTTTTGCAGCATTTGCCAACCCTTTTAGGATAAGAATTCACAAAACTGATATAAAAACTTGAAACACGTTTCCAAGAATTCAAAGATTTCTCGCCTCCATTCCTTTTGAGTGGGTATGAAAAAAAAGCAAGGCAAAACCAGAATTTTAAAATATCCTTGAATATTATTCCTGGGTCTAGTAGGGATTACTCATGTATCTAAATACTTGTATATTCTGAGAACCAAGATTATTTAGAATTAAAGATTTAAAATCTTTTGAAAAACTTGGACGTAAGGGGGTAAGAAAATAACATTTTTGAGCCGCCATTATTTTGAGACATACTCTCATATGAGGTGTATGTTTGAAAAAAGAATCTTTCTAACACGCAAATTAATAAATTTAATTTTTGTGAATAGAAACATATATATATATATATATATATATATATATATATATATATATATATATATATATATATATATATATATATATATATATATATATACATATATATATATATATATATGTATATATATATATATATATATATATATATATATATATATATATACACATATATATATATATATATATATATATATATATATATATATATATATATACGAGTATATATATAAGGCGCCCCGTTAAAACGTTGACTTGTCGGCCGTTTACCTCGATCGTGTAAACGACGTTCGACAGGCGACGCACTATAAGATGTGGTACCGTATACGGACTCAAAAGTGTCTTGCGAACGGCATCGAGGAGCATAAAAACGTGTGTGCATGTACTCAGCTTTTTATTGATAAAAAGTGGTATGTCGCCATGATGATGTGTGTGCGCGGGCCTGATTGATGACATGACATCGCGAAGGTGAACAATAAAACCATGCTGGCTGACGGAGGAACTGCTAGGGCTGACGAATTCTCCCAGAATGGACAGGGTAGATCCGTATAGCAACTCTGCACACGAGGCCTGTAACTCTTCTTTAAAGCTGGTGAGCAATCCCAGTAAGACGGTGGGAAGGATATTCGGCCAGGAAGAATTGTTAGAGTGACACATAATTGCAGCTTTGAGTGTCCGATACCAGCGCTCGAGTAATCTATTAGACGCCGGGTGATATAGTGATGTCCTGTTTTTTGTACTTTCAATAAACCCAGCCAGGGCTTTTAACAGTGCCGACACAAACTGAGTACGTTGATCGGTGGTGATTGTTTGAAACCCAATTGTTAAGCAGTGTTTTTGAGACGGTAGCTGCGGTTTGATCGACGATGAGGAATACCTCTGGCCACCTAGAGAATCGGTCGATGACTGTCAAGCAATATATATAACCCTGCGACGGAACAAGCGGCCCCACGATATCGACGTGGATATGTTGAAAGCGGGAATCGGAAAAGGCTGTACAGGGTTCTTTTGATGGCGAGCAACTTTGCAGCGCTGGCATGGAACGCATGAACAAGCCCAAACGCGGACGTCTTTCTTCATGTTTGTCCACACGTATCTCTGAGCTATGGCCTTGCCTGTGGCATGTGCATTGGGATGCGCTAGCTGATGAAACATGTGAAATACTTTCCTTTGTACTGCCAGTGGAACGAAGAGCCTTAATCGTTGCAGTAACTAATCGTACACAATTTCATCACTTGAGCCTATGGGCTAGCGGACAAATTTTAGGGATTTAGTGTTAGGGCAAAGTAGTCCTTGCAGTTCGACACCTCGTTCTTGCTCTTTCATCAGTTCAGATTCGTCGATTACTGTAGGCATCGTAATCTCATCCAGCCACGAGAGCGCATCGGCGATAACATTACTTGCGTCCGCGATAAAGGGAATATCTGTTGAAAACTGCGAGATGTCTGATTTGGTGCGGCGATGCTTTGCTTGAAGACTAAGCGAATGCATACTTTAGCGGTTTGTGATTCGTGAGGATGTAGAAACTAGAACCTTCTAAATAGTGCTGAAAATGTTTGACGCTGGAATATATAGCTAGAAGTTCGCGATCATATACACTATATTTACTTTCGGGAGCGGACTTCTTCTTCTGGAAAAATACCAATACTAGCTCATTATTATTCTGCTTCTGCTCTAAAACGGCGCCTACTGCAACGTCAGATGCGTCGGTTGTGAGTCTGACAGGTTCATTGGCTCGAAAGTGGACTAATAGAACAGCATTAGCGAGACTGTTTTTACAGTTTACAAATGCATCACTAGTTTCTGGGATCCGTTCGATGTCGGTTTTATGATTCTTTTTACGTCCAGCACACAAGTCGTTAAACGGAGCCTGTAGTACCGCAGCATTGCGAACAAACCGCCTGTCGTTGTAATATAATGCTTCGTACCATGAGTCAGAGCATGTGCAGCTACTGCAGGGGTAGTGAGTCCTGGAAACTCTCTGAGGAGTGAGGCATACGTTAAAGTTGCATTCACGGTAGAAGTCTCTTTTTGGATTTTACTCCTTGACTTTTCCTTGAGCAGAAGCGTTCTTACTGGGATCTAACGATTTGCCATTTTTGAGATCTACCACCAACCCAAAACGCCTAATAAAGCCTGCGCTTAGAATAAGTCGTGATACTTTGGCCACGGTGACTCGCCACTGGAAAATTCGCGGTAGACCCAAGGAGAGGGTTAGAGCTCGGTCACCGTATGTGTCGATGGTGGTTCCGTTTGCTGCAACTAATTTAAAGGCTAAGGATGAATGAGCGGGGTGCTTCCGGGATACTGGAATGACAGATATGTCTGCTCCCGTATCGATGAAGAATCTCAGCTTTGTTTTACTGTCAAAAATTTTGAGGCGACTTTTGGATGTGCCACTAGCTGTCACCTGTGGGCTAGCGGCTCGATTCGTTTCATGCCTACCGATTGAAGAATACACATGACGGTCTGCAACGCTTTGCTTTGGGGCCAAATTGCTGCTGGTAGAAACAAATCATTCGACAGTCAACGAGCTCTGCTGTGTATCTTCTCGCTGTGCTTTGAAATCGACTAATTACCTAGTATCTTTATTTAATTCACCGCTGAAGTTCTTTTGGTTAGTGTCTTTGGGTGATCTTGTTTCTACCGCGTTAAGATATTGTGTCTTTGCTAACAGTGATAGTGCGGTATCTGAAATTTAAATTTACTTTTCTTAATCCTATACAAATTTTTCTTTGTTCGCATTAGAAGCAAAAAGCTTCAGTGTCATCAATTCGCGATATTATACTCAATAGTGATTTGCTTATTGTGAACTCAAGAATTTTAATCACTACCAGTGTCTTGGTTAAACTTTTTGCCGTGGCTTAAACCATTTCACGAATTTCCCTTGGATTTTCCTTTGCGGAGTGTTTGTGGATCATTATTTTTGGTTCGTGTTATAGCTAAGCAAAAACTTTTTAGACTCTTTTACTCTGCATATCTTTAGGCGTTAATTAATTGTCTGAGATAATTTATCAAAGACTCACCGCTATATATTTTGTAAATTTATTGATCTATTGCTGTAGTGCGTGAGTTTGTGCCTGTGCTAAGCTATCTTTTTAATTGCATTATGTCTATATGCATGGCTACTACTTGCCTAGATAGGGCGAATAAAACCAAAATGGTGACGTGTTTTGGCCTGTGTGGACTAACTTTCCACGCTAAATGCGCGAACTTAACTGGCCCAGTGGCTGATAATATTATGCGAAGCGGCTCTGGGGTATACTGGTATTGCGCTAGGTGCCACAAATATACTATATCATCATTTGTGAACCGGATTCGGTCAGCTAATGCTACAGTGGAGTCCCTTTCAGCTTCATTTTCGAAAATGCAGGAGAAACTTAATGAGTCTAAAACTTCTTTAGCATCTCTTGTTTCAATTGTGCAGGCGGAGTTATCGTCGACCTGCCGGATGAATCAGCAACTGGAACAGGGTGTTACTTTCGTTCCATCTGAAAATGAGCATATTTTACAACAACACCAACCTGAGCTTGCTATACAACAACAAAAACCTGAGCATGCTCTACAACAACAGCAATTGCTCCTGAGTCTGCCGCAGAGTGAGGATCAGCTACAGCAGTTTCCGGATCAACCGTCTTCACCTCAAAATTTTCTGCTGTCCCCTCAATTACTTTCGCCCGGGGTGTATGATGAGCTGGTATCGTCACGCCGTCACAGCATTATCAAAAATTCTACCGTGTCACCTCTTGAACAGCAGCGGCCTCTTACGCGAAGTGTGCTTGCGCAACAACAGCATGCTTGTCATCAGGAGTCAATTCCGGCTACAATTAATAAAGCTACGGTCCTGCAACATAATAGTCGCATGCAGCAGACTATCTTGCCCTTACAACAGCAACATAAAATTCAGCCTCAATCCGAACTGAGCCTAATCAATTAACGAATCTTCAGCAAAATATCGTTGTGTCTTCAGCACCACAAAACTCTACAGAGAGTGTTTTAGCTGATAACGGAGTATTACGAGCAGTTTCCCCCCTCTCCAGTTGTTCATATCAAGGCTCGCCTACAACACAACTAAGGATACACTTACCAACTACGTAACATCGAAGCTTGGCTACACGCCCAGTATTTTCAGGTGCGTAAAGTTAACAAAAGACAACCTTCCTGAACAGGTTATAAGTTCTTTCAAGCTGACAGTTCCGGCTGAACTTTCGAGACTACTCAGTTCCGACTTTTGGCCAAAGGGCACACTTATTAAAACATTCGATACAATGCAGCCCAAGCGGCGATTTCGTCCCGATAAAGGTTCCAAACCACCTCAACAACCATCAAGGATCATCTAACTCTGAAAGTAATTCTTCATTTCCTAATCGTTCATTTATTTCTATTTACTATCAGAATGTTCGTGGCTTGAGAACCAAACTTGAAGACTTACTACTCGTATCCCAATTAAGTAACGATTCAGTTATCTGTCTAACTGAAACGTGGTTAAATGAGAATATTTCAAACGCAGAAATATTACCTGACTATTTAGTTTACCGTTGCGACCGTGACCTTAACGTTACTAATAAATCCGATGGTGGGGGAGTCTTGGTTGCAGTCTGCAAATCCCTCAATAGTTCACTTTGTGCTGACTTTAAATTTGCTCGAGCTGTTGAGTGTGTAATTGTGAAACTCCCTCTTCCTCATAACTCCTCGTTATTAATTTCCTCTGTGTATATTCCTTGTAATTCTCCCTTAACGGTGTACGAAGCCTTCTTCGATGAACTCTCTGCCTATCTTCTTGCTCGTCACCCACATTCTAAAATTATAATTTGTGGGGACTTCAATCTACCGGCAGTGGAATGGGACCACTTAACAACACCTGGTATTTCCTCAACAAATAATCCTTCTTTGTTACTTTCCTCCTTTCTTTCCCTTTGTTCTTTTTCACAGTTTAATCATATCCGTAACCCTAATGGTCGTCTTCTGGATCTTGTCATGTCAAATTTTCAAACTAGGTGTCTATCTATAGCTCCCGTTTTACATCCTTATGTTCAACCTGATCTCCATCATCCACCTTTGTCTCTAGCACTATCCGTTGATACCCTTAAACCCCAGAGAACTGCCTCAGTTTGTCGTTACAATTTCTTCAAAGCAAATTATGAGGCAATCAAAACCAATCTGGACTCGGTCAACTGGTGTACCTTCTTCACTCGTCTTGACTGCGATAGTTCCTTGAACAAATTTTATGATTACCTGAATAATCTGATTGCTCTTTACACTCCGCTCCAAGCTCCTCGCAATGCGAAAATGAAGCCTTGGCTTACCCAAAGTGTTCTTCGTGCCTTAAGAGCCAAAGATAAGGGGCATAGGCACTACAAATTGACCGGAAGTGATGATGCTAGGCAAAATTTCTGTAGATTGCGCTCTTTGGCTAAAACAGAGATCAAAACGGCCATGAGAAACTATTTTAGCAGCTTAGAGAGTTCCCTCCTGACAAATAATCCTAAACCCTTTTGGTCATACATCCGATCCCTTAAATCTTCCTCTTCCATCCCGCATACTGTCAAATGAAATAACACTGAAGCCTCCTCCCCTCAGGATATTTCTAACCTATTTGCCGAATATTTTTCCTCTACTTTTTCCTCTTCTGACATACTACACTCCCCTATAAATTCAATTCAAACTTATCCAGCATCAAGTACATCCTATTCCACTGATCCTTTTGAAGTTGAATCCCTTATTAACTTGCTCGATCCGAATGTTAGCCCTGGTCCTGATGGAATACCTAATATATTTATAAAGTCACTTTGTTCCTCTTTGTGTTTTCCTCTTTCCCTTATATTCAATCTCAGTCTTAGTACTGGCACCTTTGCAACGTACTGGAAAGATGAAAATGTTGTTCCTATCTTTAAAAACGGCGACCCATCATCTGCCTCAAACTATCGTCCCATATCACTCCTCTCCTGTTTCTCTAAGCTGCTGGAACGACTTGTGCACAACAGGCTTCTTGAGTCCCTGAGTTCATTTGTCACACCACAGCAACATGGATTCTTAAAGGGTCGTTCAACTTCTACAAACTTGGCTGAGCTCGAAGACTATATTGCTAGAGCTTTAGACAAACAGCTTCAAGTAGATGCAATATTCACGGACTTCTCGAAAGCTTTTGACTCCGTGAACCATGTTCTGCTCTGTCAAAAGTTAGCTTTGCTTTGCATATCCGGTTCCCTTCATTCTTGGATTTCATCATATTTATCCTCCCGTTCATGTCGTGTCAATCTCTATGGCACATCTTCCTTTCCATTCAATCCCACATCTGGTGTCCCTCAAGGGTCAATCCTTGGACCTCTTCTTTTCGTACTGTTTATCAATGATCTTCCTTCTGTAATTTCCTCTTCTTGTCTCCTGTATGCTGATGATTTCAAGGTATTCCGGACAATTAGATCCCTTGAAGATTGTCAGCAACTCCAAACTGATCTTTTTAACCTGTATAACTGGTGTAATGTAAACTCCCTTCGTATTAATGTTTCCAAATGTTTTAAAACGACTTTTACTTTGAAAATTGTCCCTTTAATTTTTAATTACACCTTATGTGATGTTGTTCTCTCCTCTGCAGACTCATGTAAAGATCTTGGTGTAATATTTGACCCCAAGCTTAAATTTGATGTCCACATTTTTAGCCTAATTACCAAGGCATCAAAAGTTTCGGGTTTTCTTATGCGGCATTTGCATAAGTTTGTAAATATTGCTACCGCTGTTCGCTTGTTCACGTGTCTTGTCCGCCCGCTCCTTGAGTACTGCTCAGTGGTTATATCTTATGAACTCAATAGAAGCTGTTCAGCGTAAGTTTACCCGTATTGTGTTTTTCAAATTTAACGTAGCTTATGAGCCTTATGAGCGTCGTCTATACACACTTCGTCTCCCTTCTCTGTCGTCCCGTAGAACCTTCTTAGATCAATGTTTCCTTTATAAGTTGTACCACCAACAAATTGCCTCCACCCTAAGCGCAGACTTGCAATACAGACTGTATGCACGGCCTAGTCGGTCTAATCACATTCTCGAGATTCCGTAGCCCGAACAGATTTATATTTTAACTCAATTATGCCACGAATCATCAGAATGCATAACAGCCTCGAGCTTGGCTCTCTATCCACGTCCTACTTTGTTCTTAAAATTAAATTAAAGATGTTACTTTTTGCGAATAGTGATTAATGTTCCTTAGCACTAAATTTTACAAACTTTGTTCTTGACTCTATCTTCATTTCTTTCATGTTTTAGATTAACTCTTTTCTGCTTCATTTGTTGTATTGATTTGTCTTACTCTGAATTTTATTTAACTATATTTAATTGTCTAAGTCTATTTTGTAATTGGATTTCTGTCTGTTAAGTAGACTTGAATAAATAAATAAATAAATAAATAAATTTGACTCACCTTGCATGGAGTAGCCGGCCGGTATGATGAGTGGCACGAACTACACGTGGAAGTGACGCTCTATCTTGAAGGTGCTTGAATTCGACTAAGCTCTGCTCCTATTTCCACAATATTTTTCGCTAATTACTTATACTCTAGCGTTAAGTGTGACGTTGCAGTATTTTGAATGCATGCTACGTCAGAGGCAGCGACACTAGTTACTCGATCCGCAGCTGCTACCATTTCTTCTAAATTATCGCTATCATTAGCTGTCAGAATGACTCGCACATTGAGTGGAATAGACTTGCCTGTCACGCACTGTAATTAGCGCAGGAACTGGGAGGGTCAGAGGTCTTCCATCTCCATGTCAAACAACACCTGGAAAGTTCTCTCTTCATCTGAAACTCTGATCGTAGCCAAAAGTTTTTTCTTAAACGAGTCATATTTGGTGGGTTCAGGCAGCGATTCAATAATATCGGCGACATGCAGTAATGTCTGCATTTCCAATTCTGCAATTACCCTGTCGAAACAGGACGCGTCGGTAGTTACTTTTTGTAGGCGAAATTGGGCTTCGATGCGCGCGAACCAAAGGTCTGGTTTTCTATACCAAAAGGCTGGAAATTTGAATGTAACTGCACTAACTTGCGCGTCATTTTTCACTACCATGGACGTGCTGGGGGCTTGCACTTCACTTCCATTTACGTTAAGTAATGTGTCCGGCATCGTTGGGTCACCAATTTAGGAAATAATGCAAGTACGGTTAGAATAAAGTTTACTATTGTTTATTTCCTAAATTATATAAAGTAACAAAAGATTCACGTCGCGTTTGTCATATTCGTTGAAGCCCTAATGATCGATTAACTTGTTTCTCTTATCAGCTCGACTTCCACATACTCGTAAAGTTTCCGTGTGTATGAGCTGCGTCGCATTGTACGTTGACGGCCTGGCTGCCACACAATGTGTTTCGATGTGTGTGGTTCGCGTCATTCTCCCAACGACACCTAAAACGTTCGTCGCCACAAATTCTCAGTACTTTAATACCGCCAGGAGATAGGCAATTTAGTGCTTCTCTATCGCAGCGTTCATAGTCCCTAGTCCCTGAAGATAGGCAATTTAAACTGCCCTTGTAAGAAACTTTGTTATTTATTTCTTAACCTTTGAGATCCAAGCTTAATCAATTAATAATTACAACCCCTTAAAATTTGTCACATAAAAGAAAACACACTTACACTTAACTTTTTGACTATATCATCGATTCAATATTCTTCTTCGTCCACCACCATGACTTGCAGTGCCTAAAATTGTGTTGACACTAATGACAAAACTCCCATGATCGTTTTTTTTTAAGTTTTTGGGAGCTGTCCTTTCATTCAGCTTGTGTCAACGTCAAAAGTCCTGCAGCTGACCTTATACATAAAGTGAGTAATGGAATACATTGGTACTGTGAAACTGTTAGGCACTATTCTATATCTGCTTACGTTTCTCGCCAGCGAATCGCTCGAAATACGATCCATTCCTTGGCCGATGAGCTAAACTCCTTGCAATCAAAGTGTTCTTCTGATTCTTCGGATGCAGACTCCTTGCTGCAATTTGCTGAATTAAGATCTCCGGGATCTTCATTTACTATGACACCTTCCAATACAATTAAGAACGTGGAGCAATTAGTATTGGATCTCCAATTTGGCTGCGATAAGATATCGAAAACGAATAAATCGCAGACAAAAACATCATCACTTGTCCGATTTCCTCCGATCACAACAATCACATACGATTTTTCTGTTATATGGGCATACCACCGATCCACCAGACCCTACACTTGTATAGGATCTTCTCCAAATTTTTAGAT
Organism: Odontomyia ornata; assembly: GCA_963969285.1. Lineage (NCBI taxonomy): Eukaryota > Metazoa > Arthropoda > Insecta > Diptera > Stratiomyidae > Odontomyia > Odontomyia ornata. Next base: position 79,473,897 of record OZ017739.1, on the reverse strand, counting down.
AAGATGAATAACAAAAATACATTTGAATTTCTGGTGAGTCAATGATGCTAGAAATATTGGAACAAACTGTTAGCTGGTTAAAATGGAGTTCTTTTAAAGCAAGAATATATTTGTTGTGTATGTCATGAATATTTTTCTTATTAAATAATTGTGCATATCTGTATATTGTAGGTTAAGTACAAAATCCTTCTGAAAAGAGCGTACTTCTATCTACATAGCTTGTATATATATATATATATATATATATATATATATATATATATATATATATATATATATATATATATATATACATATATATATATATATATATATATTATATATATCTATATATATATATATATATATATATATATATATATATATATATATATATATATATATATATACGTGGTGTGTTCAAAAAGTATCACGAATTTTGAATTTTCGCGGGTTACGTATATTCGAATTTCGATTTTTTTGTGGCGTTATGTTGGTACTCATGTCTGCCACCTATGCCGACAAGCTCGGCCATTTTGAATGTTCACTTAATTGGTGATAGCTGCTTTACTTGCACGTGTTTTCAATCGTCTTCGATTTTTACTTATTCAAAAAAATGAATCAAAGAACGTGTATCAAATTTTGTGTGAAAAACGAAATTAAGTACGCGGATGCATTCCGAATGTTGACTGTGGCATACGGAGAAGCTACCTTGGACCGAAGCAACGTTTATCGGTGGTACAAAATGTTTTTAGAAGGCCGAGAAGATGTGAACGACGAAGAGCGTGCCGGACGCCCGAGCACTTCAACAACAGACGAAAAAATTAATGAAGTGGAGAAAATAGTATTGGCCAATCGTCGAATCACCGTTAGAGACGTTGCTGAGGACTTAAACATATCGATTGGCTCGTGCCATTCGATTTTTATCAACGATTTGGGCATGAGACGGGTCGCCGCGAAATTCGTACCAAAATTGCTCAATTGCGACCAAAAACAGCAACGCATGAACATTGCTGATGAGATGTTAAACTCTGTCCGTGACGTACCAAATTTGCTCCAGAGGGTCATAACTGATGACGAATCGTGGGTTTATGGTTATGACGTGGAAACCAAAGCTCAATCATCTCAATGGAAGCTGCCGCATGAACCAAGACCGAAAAAAGCGCGCCAAGTTCGGTCGAATGTGAAAGTTTTGCTGACAGTTTTCTTCAATTGCACGGGCGTGGTGCATCATGAGTTCTTGCCACAGGGAAGAGCGGTCAATAAGTTATATTACCTGCAAGTTATGCGCAATTTGCGCGAAGCAATCCGCCAGAAACGCCCGGATTTGTTGGAGAACAAAAATTGGCTTTTGCACCACGATAACGCCCCTGCTCACTTTTTGGCCAAAAACAACACACTAATGATGCCGCAGCCACCATATTCCCCAGATCTGGCCCCCTGTGACTTTTTCTTGTTTCCTAAACTGAAGAGGCCCATCAAAGGACGACGTTACGCTACGCTTGACGAGATAAAGACGGCATCGAAGGAGGAGCTGAACAAGATTAAAAAAAATGATTTTTTGAAGTGCTTCGAAGATTGAAAAAACCGTTGGCACAAGTGTATAATATCTCATGGGGATTACTTTGAAGGGGACAAAATAGATCTTCATGAATAAATAAATAATTTTTGAAAAAAAACAAAATTCGCGATATTTTTTGAACACACCTCGTATATATATATATAGATGCAGTGGTTTAAAACTATTTCTTCTTCTTTGTAGCATTACAGCCTCTCTCGGGCCTTCGTTTCCTGCAAATTGCGCCTCCAACTGTCTCGGTCCATTGACCGCGTCCTCCAATTTCGAAATCCATGCAGCGATGAACTGTCTTCGTCGATACAGTCAGACTAGCGTTTCCTCACCTTCCCCACTGATCTCTGGCCTTCAATTCTCCCAACGAATACCTTTTTGGGTATCCGTTGTTCGTCTATACAATTCATGTGTCCAGCCCATTGCAGCTTCCGCAGTCTTACATCGTTGAGACCTCACGCTCATCAGAAATTTCATACAGCTCATGTTTGTATCGAATTCGCCATTGGTCCCCGTCTAGCTTCACTCCGATTATTCGCCTCAGGACCCGTCGCTCAAGGGCGTTCAATATATTTACGGATTCTTGGGTTAGGGTCCACGTTCCACACCCATAGCATAACACAGGTCTTTTCACAGATTTGTATACTTGGAGCCTTGTTTTCCTGTGTATGTAGCTGGATTTCAAGATCATCAAAACTGAAAAGTATATTTTATTTGCGAGCTGTATTTATCGGCTTATTTCGTCTCTTTCATTACCCGTTTTCGTTATTTTGGCACCTAACTACACAAATTTGCCCACATTTTTGAAACAGTGTTCACCAGGTGTGATATTTTGTACATTTAAGGTATTTTTCATGTCATGAGCTTTGTTTTATTTTCGTTGATTTGTAGCCCTACTAGTTTTGCTTCGCTGTCGAGTTTCAGGAAGAATTATTTGCTAGTTGTTAATGACACTAAACTATTTAAATGTGTCAATTACTTTCAAAATTACATTTCACTGTTCAGCATAAATAATGATGCATCTGATGTAAAATTGTCCCACCAAGCATAAAATTTATTAGTGTGCAGTTAATGAGCAATTAATATCTGTTGATAATTTCTGTCATAAGACCAGTTGAAGCATCCAGTTGAAAATTCGAAACTTCTGCTGTAAGCTCAGATCGCTATTGCTTTCAGTCATATAGTATTCGACGCTTAATTTCATCAAAACTCATGCAATCAAAAATCACTTAAAAGTCCTTTCTCGGCAAGGATTCTTATCACAAGAAATTTTAAATTCTTCGCGGCAGAAGAGATTTCCAGTAAAATTCATATATATGCATGTACTTCGTAACAACTGTGTACTTATAGATAAGTGGCAAGAATACTTGTTCAACAAAAAGTTTTGAAAGCTATTCAAAAGTCTTTGTTGGAAGAAAAGTGGAAAGTCTTAAGCTCCTGGAAACAAATTCTGAGATAGTAGTGCGTCCATTGAAATATATTTTATTGATTTTCTTTCCGACGAAGTTTCTCGTTTCGCAAGGTAGGTATTTGCTGAGGTAGTAACGAAAAAGTAGCATTCTCAAAGTTTTGATTGCAGAGGATTGGAATGTTTCAAAATTTTGAGGAGAGCATGAGTTTATTGAAAATTAAAATGGTTAAAGTTCTTAATAATATGATAGAAGTTTCACGTTACAAATACTATAACATTTCATACAAACTGAACGCTGGAAATGAAGATTTGTGTCATAATTTTACAATAATTAAGCAAATATATGCATATTATATTAACCCTTCATAAGGGAGAATGTTATCAGTTTCAACACAATGCATATTTTGTTGTTGGGGTTTTTACGTATGTTCGGGCATAACTTTTGAACTGAATTGGATAGAGGGTTTCAGTTTTCGTCAAAGCATTAGATTTGCTTTTTATCAGGTCTCATTTAAAGAATATGGAAATCGAGCAACAATGAAGGGCATTTGCCTGTAAAACAAAAAAATTTTGCAACATAATTGATGTTTTGATTTACATCGTAAAGGTTGCAAATGATACACAACATATGGACCTAAGTTGGTTTGGAATGGAATTGCAATTCATTGGCAGACTCTAGAAATATTAACAACAACGTTTTGTTTATTGAAGTAAGAAAAAACTAAATTTTAGCCCACTATCATATAAAATGTAGTCAAGTTTTTGACGAGACAGCAAAGGAAAATTTGTAAATTTTTTCTGTTGCTTTTTTCGGCCATAACCTTTTCACCAAAATGTTGGGCTTACTTGTAATTAGATTCCATTAGAATCATGTGAAAATCGAATAATCAGAACAAAAGTGATCTCTTAGCTACCGTTTTGATAATCTGGGTTAAGTTTGATCATCTTTTTAGGCCTGCATAACCTTTTTTCAGGTTTTTTTGGGTTATATTTATGCCATTTTAGCCAGGAAAATCAAGTTTATAAGTTTCTCGTACCCTTTTTGGTTCTACTTTAAATCACGCTTTTTTATAGAGCGTCTAAATTTTTCCATTGCTTTTGCCAGAATCTAAGAAATTGCCGTGAGTTTATCCTTTCATGGGTTTTTTGATTTTGAGAAGAAAGAAAAAGTCACAAGGCGCAAGATCAAGCATGTAAGGAGGGATAATAAGGAACATTACAAGTTCCAAGCGTAGTCAATATGAAAAAATTAGTCATTAGACAAATTTCATGTTTCAGACGTTCCAGAGCTTAACCTTTGACCACAACGAGACACATGTGTTCCAAGGCAAGAATCAACAAAAAATATAATTATTTGAAGTGAATGCATTTTAATTTGTTGCAGATCAATTCTTGCTGTTTTTTTAACTTTATTAGTTCTGGCAACACAATATGCTTATAACTTTTATGTTTTTATGGACATTCGAAGTTGACGTTTCGTTAGGCGTAGAAGTCTTATATTGTGCAAAAGTATTTAGGAGTGTGAAAAATAATCATTGCCTAGTAAATCAATTTCCGTTGAGTACAGTAACCAAAACCTAATTCTTGTTTTGTTCATTGATAAGTCATTATAAACATAAGGGGACACATCTGTCTCAGTGGCCTTAGAGAGATACTTTTTATGTGGAGTTGATTATTTGTTTCAAAGATGATTTTTTTCAAAAACACTCTTTTGTTTATACATATTGTTGCCGATTATGGTTCGTAAGGGACGAAAAGGATTTGAAGTTAGGAAAAACAAAGCCCATCAGATTTTGTTGGTAGACAACGGTAACGATGAAGACAATTTAGAGCTTGATGAAGAAGGCCAAAGATTTCTAACACAGGATGATGACGAAAGCATTATTGAGATTGAACCTCACGAGCCAAGAAGACTATCACCTGAACCTTCAATGTCTACTGCAGAACCTGTTGCTGAAACGGTTTGCAACTATCTAACTGTTTTCAAGTGGAACGAAAGGATAAACATAACGAATGTTTCTCGTGATGTGGATTATGAATTTGGAAAAGTGCTCATCTGTCAAGACATTGAAGGCAATAAGTTGACTCCCTTTGAAATCTTCTGTTCAACAACAAATTTTGACTATTTGTTTTAATACGTAGTATCGGAGACAATACGGCACGCTCACAAAAATGGAAGGGCATTCACTATTGAAACCGATTCAAAGAAACACGACAAAACTTACACTTTCGTAACAACAAAGAACCAAGAGATCCAAACAATCCTAATTACGATAGGGTATACAAAATTCGGCCAATAATAGATCACTTAAATACTTTTTTTCAAAATGCCCTCAACAATATAAAAGAGCAATCGATCGACATGCACATGCTCAAATTTAAAGGGCATAACGTACTAAAATAATACATTAAAAACAAGCCTGTCATCCTCACGCCAAAATATTAGTTTGCGGGGATTTTAACTTACCATACACAGAGTGGAAAAGTTATACTACTCCTTCAATCTCGTCAGTTGACCCTTTTTCTATAACCCTGTTATCTTTCCTATCTCATTGCTCCTTCTCTCAATTTAACCATATCCGCAATCCTAATGGTCGTCTCCTTGACCTTGTTCTATCAAATGTTCCAGTTGGCTACTTATCTGTATCTCAAGCCTTACATCCGTATGTTCCTCCTGATCGGCACCATCCTCCTTTATCTATAGATCTTATAGTCGATGAAATTAAATTTAACAAACCTCATCCTACTCCAAAACTTAATTTTTTTAAAGCTAACTATGAAGCTATTAATGCAGAATTACTTTCAGTCAACTGGCTAGATTTCTTAAGAGACCTAAATTGCGAGGTTGCTTTGGATAAATTTTACATATATATTTATAATCTTATTCGCTGTTATACGCCTCTTCAGACATTCCGTAAAGCGGCTTACAAAGCGAGTGCTTAGTGCCCTTCGAGCTAAAGATAAGGCACATCGTGTCTTTAAAACACTCGGCACTATTGAAGCAAGATGTAATTTTAGCAGGCTGCGTGCTATTGCCAAAAAAGAGATCAGATATGCTCTGAAGGCTTATTTCAGCAGTCTGCATAGCTCTCTTGTGGCTAATAATACAAAGCCTTTTTGGTCTTATATAAGGTCGCTGAAATCCTCTTCTCCCATTCCTAGTAAGGTCCGTTGGAATGGTGCAGAGGTTTCTTCTCCTCAAGAAGTTACTGACTCATTTGCCCAATTTTTCTCTTCAACTTTCCCTTCTCCCGCTGCAGCTGTACATCCTGTTGTCTTACCTAATCATCTTCCCTTTCCAATTTCCTTTATTTGTACAGACGCATCTGAAGTCGAAGCTTTGATCAATGCTCTTGATCCTAATATTAGCCCCGGGCCGGATGGTTTGCCAAACATATTTGTCAAGTCGTTAGCCTCATCGCTTAGTTTTCCTTAATCTCTATTCTTCAATCTAAGTTTAAGTACTGGTACATTCCCAAACACTTGAAAACCGCTAATATTGTGCCTATTTTTAAAAGTAGTGACCCTACGTCAGTTTCCAATTATCGCCCTATTTCTTTACTGTCCTGCTTTCCAAAGTTACTTGAACGGTTGGTTCATAATCGACTCTCAAACTCATTAGCTCCTATTATTGCTCCAGAGCAGCATGGCTTTCTCAAAGGATACTCCACTACCTCTAATTTAATGGAGTCCACAAACAGTATTGCAAGAGCTTTGGATAACCAACTGCAAGTTGATGTGATCTACACAGATTTCTCCAAGGCCTTTGACACTGTGAATCATTTACTTCTTTGCCGTAAGCTTGAAGCTCTTGGCATCTCGGGTGCTCTTCTATCTTGGATGTCATCTTATCTATCGTGTCGTCCCTGTCGAGTAAGTCTCTCTGGTACTACGTCTAGTCCTTTTTGTCCTTCATCTGGCGTTCCACAAGGTTCAATTCTTGGGCCTCTTCTCTTTCCGTTGTTCATAAATGATCTTCCCTTTGTAATTAATTCCTCATGCCTTTTGTATGCAGATGACTTCAAAGTATTTCGGGTAGTCAAATCCCATTTAGACTGTCAGCTCCTCCAAAATGATTTGAATGCTCTAAATGAATGGTGTGCGTCAAACTATTTATGTCTTAACACTACTAAATGTCATAAAATGACTTTTTCTCTTAAGGACTCTCCTATTAATTTTAATTATATATTAAATGATGCTTTCCTCTCTGAAGTATTCAGTCATAAATACCTTGGAGTAACGTTTGATCCAAAAGTCAAATTTGATGCACATATTTTAAATGTGATTACTAAAGCGTCTAGAGTTTCCGGGTTTATCCTTAGACATGTACATGAATTCAATAGCATCTATTCTTCTGTCCGCCTATTTGTTTGTCTTGTTCGCCCTTTGCTTGAATACTGTTCTGTTATCTGGTCCCCCCGATATTCCTATCTCGTGACTTCTTTAGAAACTGTCCAAACAAAGTTTACGCGTTTTCTTTTCCTTAAGTTTAATTTGCCGTATCAGCCTTACGAAAATCGTTTATCGATCCTATCTCTTCCATCCCTAATATCCCGATGAACTTATTTAGACCAATGTTTTTTATACAAACTCTGCTACCATCAAGTCCCGTTAAATATTTTTTCTGAGCTGCGTTTCCGACAAACATCTCGTTCATCTCGGATGAATTCTTATTTCGCTATCCCATATGCTTGAACTGATTTATATTTCTATTCACCAATCTTAAGAATCGTACAAAATCATAATAATCTCGAGCTTGGTCCTTTCCCCTCTTCTTACATAGCATTTAAGAAAAAACTTAGAGGCTTACTACTAGTTTAACTTTTAACGATCGACATTTCAGTATTCTTTTTCATTTAAATTTTGCTGTAATTGTTCTTGTCGTTCCATTTTGTTATTGGATTGTTTAGTCTGTAAGATGGAATAAATAAATAAATAAATAAATAAATAAATTATCTAGGTCTGCATGTTTTGGTGCAGATGTGATGCAGCAACAGGTTACCTATTTGAATTTGATACGGGCATCTCCTTTGTGGCAATGTAAGAGGGTGAAGGCGAGACTGGAGGATATAGCCTCCACAATGAAACGAATGACAATTGCCGGCGCCTGACGTTCGATTTGATTCCTACATCAACGCAAACAAGAAATTAACTTTGTATCACCGGATGGCAGACACAAAGCTAGATCGACCATGTTCTGATCCAACAACGTTAAGCCACGAGCATACTCGACGTCCGTATACACCGAGGATTACTTGATCAAATTAACCTATTGATGTCGCATGTCAAAGGCGTATATGGCAAACACCAGCCCGCTACAAAAATTTGACTGTAGCGACTGTAGGCAAAAGTTTCACGGAAACTCTTGACAACTAGCAGACACCCATCTTATCAGACACATCGCTGAAAACAAGCAACGAGCTTTAGATGGAAGTGGAAGCGGCAATTAAGCAAAACGAATGATCGGACATCAAACACAGTGCAAGAGAAACGATTGGTTCGATGATGAGGGCCAGAATGCGTTCCATACAAAGACTCAGGCCTGCAGAGAATACTTAAGTAGAAAAGCCAGGACGCAGAGAGAACACTATGAAAATCTCATAAGATTAGCGAATAAATTAAGAAAATGAAATACAATGACAACCGATTGAGAAGCATCGATGTAAGTCTAGCGAGCAACTACACAAGAAAAGCATACAAAGTAGTGAAAAGCCTGAAACGAAGTTATCAGCCCAAAACTACGCTCGGCCGTAATGACACCGGCAATATTATCGCTGATGGAAACAGGAGTGAGGAAAGATAGGTATCATAATTCAAGAACCTCATAAATCCTCCCTGCAGCTCCAGAACATCGAAGCCTATAAATGTTTCCGAAGAGCTTCTATTGGCCCTACCATCACTGGAAGAAGTTTGTCCCACCATCAAAATTCCAGTGGGGCTTATCAAGTATGGTGGCAGCAGTGTTTATAAAGCTATTCACAAAGTCATCCAGCACATTTGGCAACAAGAATATATGCCAAAAGAGTGTAGCCAATCAATTATACCTCCTACCCACAAAAAAGGTAACAAGCTATAGTACGAAATCTCTAGAGGTATATCATTGCTGTGTTTGGCGTAAAAAATAATTTCAAAGATCTTAGAAAATAAAACTAGATCATATGCCAACAGTATTATTGGGAAATAGCACGGCAGTTTTAGAGCAGATAGATCGACAATAGACCAATTTTTCACTGTCAAGTAGGTACTTGAGAAATAATGGGAGTTCAACATAGACGCACACCAAGTTTCCGTTGACTCATACGTCGAAGCCAAAGAATACAGCTCACGAATAAAATATTTTATTCAGTTTTGATGATCTTGAAGATCAACTGCATGCACAGGAAAACAAAGCTGCAAGTATATAAATCTGTGATAAGACTTATGTTATGCTATGTGTGCAAAACATGGACTCCAACCAAAGCATCTACAAATATACTGAACACTTTTCAGGACGGGTCCTGAGGCAACAATTGAAGCGAAGCTAGTCAGGGACCAATGGGGATTACGATACAACAATGAGCTTTATCAACTTTTTGACGAGCCGAAAGTATCAACGATTGTAAGACTACGGAAGTTGCAATGGTCTGGCTACGTGAAATGTATGTACGCACAATGGATACCCGAAGAGGTATTCGTTGGGAGAACTAAAGGGTGAAAACCAGTGGGAAAGTCGAGGAAACGCTGTTTGGACTTGGTTGACGAAGACAGTTCATCGGTGCTGGGGTTTCGAAATTGGTGGACGCGGTTGATGGACAGAGACAGTTAGAGGCGCGATTTGCAGGAAGCGAAGGGCCGAGTTGAGTTGTAGTGCTACGAAGAAGGAAACATTTTAAAGATATCGTTCAGTCAATAGTTGTTAGTAATATTGTAACAAAACCATGCTACGTTATAAATGAAGTAAGCTTATCTTTTCTTTTAAAGCGATTATGTATTTATTGTAGATGCTGTTAACGTTTTTCTTGGGTTTATTCATAATTGGTGTGTGCATATCGTAAGGTGAGAGAACAATTCTTGCGTTGTTAGTGGAGTTATATCTACTTAACTTGTAAACAGCTATACAGAGTACATAATACTCTATAAATTCAGCATTTTATGTTCATTTGTGGAGAAAAGCTTCAAATCCAGATAATTTGAAGGTATATAGTGAGCATAAGCGCCACTAGCAATCGTACGAAGGGAATCAAAGAAATAGATATGGCTTGGTATGAATACTACCAATGCTGGCCTGTACGCCATCCAATAGTGGGAACCGAACAATAATAATAATAGTAATAAAAATAATATGAACACAAATTAGGCAGTTATGCTACTGACTGACAGAAGCTGTGTTTCTACACTATATTTGAATATGAGGATATAAATATGCTAAAATTTACCTACAACTTTTTCCGCGTGGTTAATATAAAAAGATTCTCTTCATTGCTAACCCATGGGTAAGCCTTCTACGGTTGATCATGAGGAAAAATTCAGATTTTAATTCAACACTAGCCGCCTTTAGCTTCTATTCTTGGAGTTTGTTCAAAGTAATTGCAAAGCAAATGGTTATTAGAAATTTTAAGCGTGATATGCTTACATCTCCTAACCATGAACATCCATCATCTGCAATATACCATTACGCCTTCCAACAACATTTCCCTCTGCCACCATCTTTCCTCCACTATCACTTGCCATGCAACATTTGCAATTGTTCGCTTTCCCCATATATCCTTCACCAATCACTATCTGCTACTTACCTTCAACCATAATCATCGGCAATCATCCGCCACCATATACGTTCATCAGCCATCCTCTGACATCATCTGCTATCATCAGCAATTATCCGTCATCTGAAGAACGTAAACAGACACTAACGTTTATCCCAGTGTTGCACAGTCTTGACTTCAACAAACCCTCGCTATTGATTGTGATGTGAGTCAACATGGGATTGGCAATGCTCTAGTGCAACTAACGGAAGATGGAGATGAAGCTCTTATTGCTTTCCTGTCCAGTAAGCTAAACTTGCTCGAAAGAAACTATGGCGTGTACAAGCAGGAATTTCTGACAGCTGTGATGGCAGTCAAAAAGTTGCAAGCTTAGATCGAAAGCCCCAAATTCATGACCATCATGGATCACGCCTCCATGAACTAGTTAATGCGCCAATCAGACCTTCATGGATTTTTGGCCAAGTGGGTTTTGAAATTTCAAGGCTTCACATTCAGAATGATACACCGTAAAAATTCCCAAAACGAAGCACCGAATAATCTATCTCAGATATTTTTCCCGAGGGAGCGGAACTGGTGAAGAACGATGATAGTACTGTCAAAATGGATGGCTTGAAGTTTATTGAGGGATATATATGCAAGCGGAACGAATACGCTACTGGAGAGACTCATTGCAGGAGGGAAAATCCTGGAAGCTTTGGATACCTAAAAAGAGGATGCCTAATTTCAGCCACCGGGCACATGATCACCCACTGAGCGCACATGGTGGCTAAGCACGGACGATCCGGTATCTCAGGAAAATCTTTATTTTGCCAAAAGTGTCCTTCCAGGTCAAGGGGTACGTAGCTGTTTGTTGTATCTGTAAGAGCGGCTACAAATCAGGTTCTCCGTTCTCCAATGGGTAAGTTAAATACTCCAGTCAGGATTTCCCAGTGGTTGTATATAGATCTTCGCAGTCCTTATCTAGGATCTTCAACAGGATATATCAGTGCTATCATTGTCCTAAATCACATATCTAAGTTTCCTCTAGTGGAACCAATCCGAATATTAAGAACCTTACATATTGTGAAATTTTTGGGAAATTGCATGTTCCACGTATTTAGTGTGCCTGAAAGTCTCCAATAATGGATTACAGTTTAATTCCCGGTAATTCTAGGATCCACTGACCAAGTACAGTGTCAACTATGAGCTGGGCTAATATATGGTCAATGGGTCAACTCAACTAAACGTTGAAACCATACTCTCCTGGTAGTAATCTGACCTTATATCAACCCAAGGCGGAAGGACTGGGATCATAAGTTATCCGCTATTACATGCACCTTGCGTTCATCATAACACTCTACCGGTGGCCTCTCGCCATATTTCGGGCAACACATGATCTGCCATGGTGAACTTTACAAGCAGAATCGTCAGCTCAAAAATCTGGAACACTGCCTTTGTCACCGTAGAGCCCCACGACAGGTTAGTAGCGCTCAGACAACAAATAAAGTTGAAAATTGAAGAGACCCAGTACAAGCTCCAATAACGGCTTCAAAGCTGGAAATGAAATATATAGGAGAAACTTCCGTCAAAGTGATGCAGCTGCCTACTTTAATGCTAAGCTAGATTATAAATTTATCAGTCATATTGCTAAGGTCTTCGGTTCAAGTCGGTACTTGATCACCAATTTGAATGGCAAGGAGATCAGCGTATATAATATAAGGGACATATTTTGGTAACTAACCATTACTAACATAACCAATGCCTTCTTGTAATCTACTACCCTTGCCACTCTTGATCGACTCAATAATTCGTATTCACATTTGTCCTATCGAGTTTTAAGCCCCTTTCGTTTGTTCATCCATCCACATCTATGTTAGATGCCTTAGAATAAACGCATTTTCTTGACAAATATTCCTTTGGCTCCTTTTATTTACAAATTTTGCTATAGCGAAAAACTCTGTAACCCTGTAATAAGTGAAGGATACAATTAACGAGTAAAATTCTATTGTAGAACATCAGCGATAGTAACATAGTAAAAATCCTGAGGAACAACAATGCAACAAGAAAGTTTAGGATTTGTGGCAAGAAATTTAATATCTATCGGTATTTACATTTGTCAACAGACAAATTTTATCCCGGAAAATCAAAACAATAGTAGAAGTTTGGATCAGCAAACAGGAAAACTTGCCTGAATTAATATGTATTGGCTGCATTGGTGAAGTGAACAAGTGTGCTGAAATACAACGCCAAATACAATTCAGCCAAGTGTGAGTGTGAACAAAATCTGCCCTGTGTCACCACAGACCTACCACCACCTACAATAACCCATCATATAATCATCGAGCAATCACCTAAGCAAACTGCGTGAAAACTGGCATAACACTGATCCAAATTTCAATCTCAGATTTGAAAAATTTAATTATTCAAATTTACAGTTTTATAAATTACATAATTTATAATAACAAAATAAAAAATTTTATCATAAATATAAATTTTATATCAGGTTGTTTTTCATAAATTAAATTTAAATTTTTCTTTTTATATAAATTCTTTATGATATTTATCCTTTTATTATTACTTACATTTTTTATATTATTACCTTATATTGCTTTAATAATTCAAACCTGTAATTGAAATTCGGACATGGCAGCACCTTTATTATGCAGCTCATCCATGATTTGCATTGCCGAATGCAATTTACAGTAGATGGATGAGAGACTCATGGCGAACTCCGTTGCGGCGTTCACAGTACGCTGGCGGTTCTAATGAAGGAAGAGATCTGCTTGGGCGGATCAAGGAGTCTACTTTTGATCGCCACAGCGAACCCGTCGGTAAGTCTGAGTTGATCCCCCGCGAAATGATATTTATCCAATATTTGTTTGAAGTTTGAAAATCTGATTGGAAACTACACAGTTAGCAAGGACCGTTTAATTTTATTGATTATTTGTGTGATATTTTATTTGGTTATTCTTCTTTAACTAAATTGTGAAAAGGAATGTTTCCCCTTCCGGTTATTCTAAATCACATAATGTGCAACGAAGTGATAGTAAATACCTGACCTCACTTAATTAAGTGGCGAAAAGTTGACAGCTTGCCATGTTGGCGATGTAACCGGGGAGTATAAGCGGGAAATCCTCTTCCAAAATCCCAACCGAGGGTTCGTGGTGGAACTTAAGGTGAACATTAGGAGAAGGGCCTTAAGCTTGCGAAGTGAAAGTGGTGAAAATTAAAAAAAAAATCGTTATTAGTCTTCGTTTGAAATGAATTTCATTCATGGTTTGTAAGACCTGAGAGCGTGCGTGGTTTGTTTGCGGTGTGCAAGTCATCTTGACCTCTTTCTGGTGCCTCCTTATGCATATTAGCCACTGACAAGATTTTGAGAGCTTGAAGTGATTCTATTTATTGTATTATTTGCACTCATTACATATCATCCACCATCATTCGCTATTCTCCATCAACTAAGGAAGCTAGAGTGGTTCAAAGTTAGAAAAAATTGTGAAAATTGAAGATCTCCCAATTTTACAAAGATATACTTGGCTACCTTGGCCTCGGGTATACTCTGGAGAAAAACTGATAGTTCTTAAAGATTTTCTCACCCTCAAAACTTTTCTCTGGTTAAGGTTTCTTAAAATTATCACCGGTTTTCAAAATTCGGTTTCATATGGGACTGTTCTTCCAAACTCGCATTCCTCAAGGAGCTAGAACTCTAGCTTCTATAGTTCCTTAGAAAATAGTCTAATTATAATTCATGTCGGTTTTGTGTCAGTTTTTTTCCTCCCGGTCACCCAGGTCACCAGAACAGTAATAATATTTTTTTTCCTTTGCACTACTGCCTTTTTCGGGCCTTCACTTAGAGATAGTTAGAGTATCTCATCAAGTAGATCGAATCTATACTCGAGAAGGTGATATGGTCGGTACCATGCTTTGATCCGTCAACCCAGCTGTGACACGTCATGATTTTAAGCCAGTACGAACCATAACTGAGCGGGCTTATAGTCCGTCCAAAGAATCACTCAAAAAATCTCATTGTCACCAATATAATAATATAATAGTAAAACTTTGAACGTAGATAATAAATCATTTTTCTTGGAAATAACCCGCTTGTGGGCTAAATGAAATTTTAACGGCATCGAGTAATTTTTCAATATTCACTATACTATATGTGTAGCGTTACATTTTGGAAATCCTTACCCAACAGTTACATATGGATGAAAATTTTAAAGCAAATATGTTTTTACTTTAGATGTTTAAAATCCATATCACCCAATCCTAGACTGCTGAACTCACTCATTTTAGGCTTAAAAGGGAGATATAGTTTATTTGCATCACATATTTTCGTTTACGTTTATTTTCGAACGTAACTTTGCCAAAATGATTCGAAGCGTAAACTGCTTTATTAACCGACGGAAAGAGCGGCAGCGTGAAGGATGAAAATCTAATGCTCCTCGGTTTACACCAAACCGGCAAAAACGCTCAAGGCTGGTGAAAGGATTCGCAGCTTTTGTTAATGAACAGTATGATTTTTAGTCCGCATTCTGTACTGGGCATACGAGTATATAGTGTACTCGTATACTCACTAGATGGATACACTCCACTGAGTGTGTATAGCTCTTGCATAACTTTACAGTACACTGAAATTAAGTTGTTCGGCAAAAAGGATATTCATGTATGCGAACAAGTATATTTTTTCCTCCTAGCAAACTACAACCCGCATACTACACTCTCGTATCTCCAACTGCGATGATCCTGCCCCAGCTTTGAAAACGAGGGATTCGACGGTATATTACAGCTGTATGGCGAGTATAGATATCTTCGCAATTGCTAGATACCAGTGTTTAATTCAGAAAAAAATGCACTTATACCAGAGTTGAACGGTGACATACCAAACAGGTACGCGAGTAAAGTGAAAATGCCTTTATTTATAAAAGGACCTTGTTGGAAGTTTGAGAGCCATAACATTGACACACTTTCATTTCACTTCGAAAGGTTTAGTTGAAAGAGTTTTTATGCAACCTTTTGAAATTTTCATTCGCATTCGACTAATTCATGCTGTCTACCCTCGACGTTAATCAATTTGTCAATCCTTTAGATTTGATTCACTCTGAATTCCTCATTTCCATGAAAATAGTGTAAAATGAAACACAACTGAGCTCGGACACATAAAGGATTAAGGTAGATGTTACATCACGTTCCTTGATAAGTTTGGATTATGATAAAAAGAGAACAAGTTGAAGAAGCAGGAGAGTGCTCCTGCCAGTAGGGTTTTGTACACTTATTAGAAACTTAAGCAATGTCTTCTGCATATGAAAGCATGACTCATATACAGATTCCATAAATTAAGTTCGTAAAGCTAAAATATGCCTTGTAAACCATCGCTCACCAATTTGCACACACTCGCAGATATTTTCTTATGGTTTAGTAGACTTTTCTACACCCCAGCAAACCATAAAGTAGTGAATGCACCCGTGAATGCGCTGCTTGAATTCATTAGGGAAATATATATATATAAAACCTAGCAGAGCTTTGGAAAAAAAACTCGTCTATTTAGCACTCGTTGGTGAGAATGCGTGTACGTTTCCCATTCATACGTCTTGCCCCGCCCCCTTCTATTTGGATGGAGAGACGTGTGCGTTGTATAGATTTTTTCCTATGTCGCTTATCGCCAATAAATTTAATTGACTCCATTGCTAGTCAATTGTATTGATTGGTGTAACTCGAGCTATTGAATAAACCGTGCTTGGCCGAATTTAACTTGTTGTCTTTAAAACGCTAGTTTGAAATTTGAGCAACTGTTGGTTTATTTGATCTTATTCGCTCTATCTCTGCTGCGAAAAAGAACGAAGATTTTCCAAACAGTATAACAAGTGTACACATTTTTGTCGAAAAAAAACGTAGTTTTTGTAAAGATTGAGGTGTAATTTTTATTTATTATGAAAATTTGGTCCCTTACAATTAAATATGAAACATTAACTTGGGCATATGTGCACCTCGTGCTACTCAAACGATGATTGTAATTTTCGATGACAATTTCGCACATTTCCGGCGTTATTAGGCGTATGTTGGCTCGAATATTGTTTTTTAATGCTCCAGTAGTCTGGGGAGCATCAGCGTAAACACGATCCTTCAGGAATCTCCAAAGAAAGAAGTCACAAGGAGTCAAATCACACACACAAATTTATGGGTGGACCAATAAATTCACGTAGAGCGCGAAATGTTTGCACTGGCAATTCATTATTTTTGTAAAAAGTTTTAACAATAATAAAACATTTCGCTGATGTCTATGATGCCATGGTTGAAATTGCAAAAGACCAAAATATCATAATCTGTCAATATATGGACCTGAAGTTGGTGATAAATAAGAGTTAAGGCCCATTCACATGTGTACACTTGTTATGAATCACCCTTTATTTATAAACTTACAACTCATACTCTCATATGACAACATTTTATTTTTTACGATGGGCCTCTCGTGGTGAGCTCGAAAGTAACTCTACTTTACCATCTCAAATCAATTATCAACATCCTCGACCCCGTGAATTGACCCGGAGGGGGAGGATTCACCATCTTCTGTTGAGGTCTCGATATCTAGAACTGCCAACTTTGACACTGGTCTCTTTAGCATCCCTGTGCTCATGCTCACGTCAGCTGAATGCACCAGTCCATCCTTTCTATAATATAGCTTGCATACTGTGCCACGCCCCTATTTATTTCGCCGAAGATCTACATCACACATAAATACGAGACAACCGATTCGTATAGGCTCGGATGGCTGGCACCATGTCACTCGGTGGGTCAATTCTGGCAAATGCTCACTTATACATTAATGCCACATTCCATTTTTAGGGTTTGGTACTAAAATACAAAACCCTATTGCAATCACGACCGTCTGTATGTCACAGCACTTTTTCTCCGAAACTATAAAGGCTACAGCCATGTAACTTTGTGAAAAGGTCAGATGTGGTGACTTCTTGAAAGTTCTAGGGTGGAAAAATTTTTCAAAAGGGTTTGAGGGGGGTCTCCCCATACAGGGAGGTGACCCCTCAAAAAAATTTTTCACCATTGGTAGTCGAGTAGAGTGTCATTGGAAAGGTCTCAATGAGATCTTTTCAAAACAAGTCTTAAAATTGCCTTATGAGTGCCGAGGGGGGCAGGGGAAGGGGAAATGCACGAACTTTTCGCGTACCCCCCCTCGCGATTGGACACCTTCCATCCGAAAAATCGGAAAAAAATCATGAATGTAGGCCTCTATGAGTACAACAACAACAAATACATGAGACGTCGAAATTCACTCAACTTTGTTAGTAATAGTATAATTTATCGATTTTATCTACCCTTAAATTCAATGAAATTCGGGAAACAGATGACTATGTGTAAGATTAATCTTTTATGAAAGTTTCATAAAGATCAAATAGTATTTAACGAAGTTATAGCGATTTGAATTTTCCTGTATTACGATGGATCAATATGCCCTGTATTACTGTGGAAACATATGGCTGTGGAGCCATATGGGCTTTTTACCGACTAAGACACTACAGCTTTGCTAGGATTTGCATGAAAATTTCAGGAATGATAGATATCATGAAGATGAGTACATACAATTGAAACAAGTCGAAGAGGCAGGAGAGAGCTCCTAGCAAAAGAGCTTTGTAACCATTCTAAGATTCGAAAAAACAGGGCATGAATCGATGATTACAGTACAGAGGAGTGGCCCCTAAAAAAATTTCATGAAAGGTAGCCGATATGAGTATCAACTGAAAGTTCTCTATGAGAGCTTTTCAAAACAGTTGTTAAACTGACAGTTTTTGCTTCAGTGGGGGCACAGGGGGGGAATACATGAAAAATGTGTTTCCTCCCTCGCGAATGGACACCCGTGATCTAAATAATCTGAAAAAATTATCAAGGGAGATATTTATGGGTATAACTATAACAAATACCTCAGAAGTCAAAATTCTTTCAACTTTGCTAATAATAGTATGATCCTTGAACATGACATGTTTCTTGATTTTATTCGTTACTGGTTACTGCATTTTCTAAGTACAGTACAAAACCCTTCTGACATGAGCATAGGTCTGTCTACCCAACTTGTTCAGATTCTGAGCAAGAAGCCACTGCTTTCCCAAATTCATAAATTTTGGTTCAAACTTCGATGGCGTTTGTGTAGAATTTGTGCAGCCAAGCGAGAAATGGTTCGGGGTAAGGGGGTCCGGTTCTTCTAGTGTTACAGGCAGGTGAGTAAGTGACCGAGCGTTGACTTTTTTTCAGCCTCGATCAAGAAGTTTTGCATCGTTCCCAGACGTGGTGATTGTTTAGCCAACACTGCCGGTCACGCCTTTTTCACTGACTGAACAATTCTTTCCCATATTCCACCTTCGCTCGGATTAGAGGGAGTATTGAATTTCCATTCGGTTCCGAGTGGACTGCGCTCGGCTTTCATACGGTCGTCGTTGAATAAACTCTGAACATCTTGCAACTCTTTGCTTATTCCGATAAAGTTAGTTCCAATGTCACTGCGAGTTTGAGCCGGAATGCTTCTTCTATTCATAAAATTTCTAATGCAAACAAGACAAGCGTCACTTGAGAGCAGCTACAATTTCTGAATGGATAGCTCGAATGGTTAAACAGGTAAATAGAGCATACCAACTTTTTTCTCGGCTTCAACGAATTGTCATATTTATAGGGCCAAAAAAAATCTAGCCCCGTATACAAAAACGGTCGAACGTATGGAGTCAGCCACTCCACAGGAAGTTCACCCATTTGTGGCTACTTAGGTTTCGCTTTGCAAATTTCGCAGAATATACACTGCGATTGCACAGTATTCACCAAGCTCCTCAATGCAGGAACCCAAAAACGTTGTCTAATATCATTGACTACTGTTGTATGGCTGATGTGATGAAGTTTTGTATAAAAATATCGTACAATCAGAAAAGTCATCGCATGATTTTTAACTAACATGATCGGCTGCTTTGTATCATCTGGTAATAAAAGAGCCCAACCTATTCTTCCATTTATGCGAAGGATATTATCCTTGTCAATGCGCGGACTCAATTGCAACAATGGAATGCTCTTAGAAATTAATTCATTCACTCCAAAAGCTTGCATCTCGGCCAAACGACATAAATATTTTTCGGCTGCAAATTCTTTTGAAGATGTCAGCTCTCCATTGACTCTTGGTGCTTGTCGTATTTTCCTACCCAGATTATCGACATACCGGAATACCAAAGCCACCACTCTTTTAAATCTGTTATACTTGGAAAATGTTTTAATATCTGGTACAGTCAAATTTATTTGCCACGCTGCCAAAAGATAATGTTTGGCTCTTAGTACTTCGTCACTTTTATCGTTGATGTGGCCACTGCTCTTCCTCATTTTTCAAAAAATCAGGCCCATTTAGCCAAATTCCATTTACTGCGTAGTTTCTCGGAAACCGGGTTGATAGAACCCGGAAGCCGGGTTGATAGAACTCGGACATCATCGCCAGTCCTCGATTCCACTACCATCCAGGATTTCCGACACCAGATTTTCAACATATTGTTTATATTTTCGGTGCTCTGATCGGATCCACCCAATCACGGTATTTAACTCAGTCCAAAAAACAAATTTGTTTATTTTGATTGTGTGGCACTTCACGATTGTTTCCTTAAGCCTCACGACCAATACTGCTGCTTGTAGTTCCAGCTTCGGTATAGTGTGGTACCGGGTGGGTGCACATGAACTTTTTCCTGCGACAAATGCTATTTTCAGTGTATTTAAACTTACCCCTCTCCAATACGCTACCGCAGCCATTGGCTGTACGCTTGCATTAACAAAGACGTGTAGATCCACCTGCGTCTTTTTAAAATCTAGGAAATAACATCGTGGTACTCTGGGTTGGCTCATTATTGGCAGCTCCACCATCCAAAATTTCCAGCGATGGTATGAGTCGTCAGTTAAAGTTTCGTTCCACTGCATTCCTGTTTACCACACTGCTTGCATCAACACTTTTGCTGACACCATCAAGTCAGCTAAAAACCGAATGGATCGAAAACAGACATATTCACACAAAGCACTTCGCGTTTTGTGGGCTTTCTATTGAAGTTCAATATTTCTTTTGGCACTTTAAGGAATTGCAACTTGAAAATAAAAACATCCGGCTGTGACAACCAGTAATGTCTAGGATTCTCTCCGATTCACCTTCTATGTTGACCGTTTCTCTTGAGTCTCCAGCAGCGTTTCCAACATCAGCTTTAACTTTGTTCGAGCTAGAAACTATGTTTCGCAATTTAAATCTACCAGCTCGGTGTATTTTGATAACGGCTTGTGTTACATTTATGGCATCAACTTCCGACTGGAAACAATCCACATAGTCATCAACATGTCTTTCTATGATTGCCTCAACTACACTTGGAAACTCCTGTTCGAAATTTTCGGCATTGATATTTTTTATATATTGCGCTATTGCGGGCGAACATGTGGCACCGAGAATCAAACGCTCCATCATGTACACCTCGGCTGGTTTAGTCACGTCACCACCTCACCACAGAAAACGCTGACTATCCTGATCTATCTTTAAGATAGCTACTTGGTGAAACATCTCTTTTATGTCACCGCAGATTGCCACTAGTGCCTGCCTAAATTTGAATGAGATTTTAATCAGTTTCTGGTTTATGTCAGGACGCGGAAGAAGAGCCTTGTTTAGTGAAATATTTTAAACCGCAGCTGTAGCACCAAAAACTAGGCGTAGTCCTTGTTTATTTGGGTTTTTTATGCCAAAGTGCGGCAAGTAAAAGGTTTACTCTGACCATTGAGCTGCTTCAGTGATAGTTAGTTTACGGGCGTAGCCTTTTCTTATATAATCGTTCTTCTATTCTATCTCTAAGCAGTTTTCTTTCAACGCTTTCTAATCTTCGCATGGCCATTTAATAAACGTCTGTAAACGGTGGAACAAACTCTCACCAAAGGAGCCCAGCCTCATATCTAGCATCGAGTCTCATTGTTGATAACTCCAAAATATTCAATGCTCTTACATCATCGTTTGAAGCAATTTTTTTTTATATTTGGCTTCAGAACAAAATTTTCAGCATCAAAATAGTGCGACATAAGCTTGTGCATCTCTGCTAACATGTCATCCGCTCTTCTATAATGTAGGACCTGTCTTCTTTCTGACTTGAGCTCTTTAATTTCTGTCACTCCATTCACCATCCAGCCTAATCGAGTTTTCACTGCTATCGGTCCGGACGACAATAATGTACGTAGTGCTTCAACTGGCACAGTAAGAAAGGCGTGAGCCAGACTTAGAATTGTTTGTGGTTGTATATCTCTTCTTTCTCTCGAGAAATTTACATAAAAAAACGGCACAATTCATCTATAAGCTTGAAATTACTCAATCTATTTAAATTATAACATAGGATACCTAAATTTTATGGATTTTTTTTATAACATTAACATATTCTTACCGTTTTTAGGGTTTTGTAAAATAATTTTACAAAACCCTTCTAAAATCGCGTCCTGTCTGTCCGTCTGTCTATCTGTCCGTCCGTCCGTCCGTCCGTGTGTCACAGCAGTTTTTCTCGGAAACTATTTAAGCTAGAAACATCGAATTTTGTATGTAGGTGTAAAGTGGTGTTCTCCTCAAAGTTCAAATATTAAAAAAAATTTATAAGGTATTTAAGGGGGTCTCCCCATATAGGGGAGCGACCCCCCGAAAAAAAAATTTCATTGAAGGTGGCCGATATGGGTATCAAATGAAAGGTCTTGATGAGAACTTTTCAAAACAGGTCTTCGTTTGGCAAAGTTTGCTTCGAGGGGCGCACAGGGAGGGGAAATATACGAAAAATTTGTGTCCCCCCCCCTCGCGATTGGACACCTGTGATCCGAAAAATCTGAAAAAAAGCAAGAATGTAGGTCTTGATGAGCACAACAGCAACAAATACGTTAGAAGTCGCAATTCACTCAACTTTGTTAGTAATAGTATGATTTATCGATTTTATGTTTTCTTGAATAAAATCTTAACGGTGCCCTTAAATTCAATGAACTTCAGTACACAGATGACTATTAATAAGATTGATCTATTCTGAAAGTTTCATAAAGATTGAATCATATTTAGCGAAGTTATAGCGGTTTGAATTTTCCTGTAGTACTATGGAACAATACGCGCTGCATTTATTACTATGGCAACATACCTGTATGGGTATGGAACATTATGCGCTTTTTACCGACTCAGACACCACAGTTTTGCTAGGATTTGCATGAAAATTTCAGGAATGATAGGTGTCATGAATATCTTTGAGAATCGGTTCAGCTAGTGGTATCAGTAATCGTAAAACAAGATAGTGGCTGTTTAAATGCGAAGATTGAATAATTTTGAGTTATTTTTTCCCAACTTCAACGTTTAAGGTGCATGCTTTGACACTTGATTCAATTTAATGCATGACTGAAGATGAGTACCTACAATTAATACTCATAAGCGAAACAAGGCAAGGAGGCGGGAGAGAGCTCCTAGCAAAAGCGCTTTGTAACCATTCTAGGATTCGAAAAAATTGGCCATTAATCAATGATAACAGTACAGGAGAGTGGCCCCTGAAAAAAAAATTCATCAAACGTAGCCGATATGAGTATGAAATGAAAGTTTACATGGGAGCTTTTCAAAACAGTTCTTAAACTGTCAGTTTTTGCTTCAGTGGAGGCACAGGGGGGAAATACATGAAAAATGTGTTTCCTCCCTCGCAAATGGACATCTGAAATAATTATCAAGAGAGATATTTATGAGTATAACAATAACAAAAACCTCAGAAGTCGAAATTCGTTCAACTTTGTTAATAATAGTATGATCTTCGAATTTCATATTTTCTCCAATAAAATCGTCTTTGACATGTTCCTTGATTTTATTCGATCTGGTGACTGCATTTTGTAAATTGAATACAAAACCCTTCTGACATGAGCGTAGGTCTGTTTACCTAACTTGTTGACTTTAAATATACGAGTATCATTTAAATAAACCAATCCTGAATTCGATGCGCCTATGAAACCGTGTAATCTGTATCAACTCCAATAGTAAATATTTATCAAAGCATTATCCAAAAACAAACAAAACGACAACTGAGATCTTGAAAGCTATAATTACCCCCTTCCCTTATATCCGGTCTCAACACGCAATCACAACAGTACAACAAATTATTACACAAATTCCATTCATTTAAATCCTGGTCACGTTCTATGAAATTCATTTCGAAAATCCTAACTAGTCAATACTTATTTTCGTTATTGGCTGTGAGTGCGAATGAGAAAGAAAAAACTATCGATTCTACAGGTTCTATAGACTGCTCAAAAAAAAAGGATAACTTCATACTCGTAGCTATATCGTCCTTTTCAATCTCATTTACAATTTTTCGCACTTTTTCCTGTCCCAAACAAAATCTCATTTATCCTGTTCAGGGCGCTTGGGTAAGTCGAAACGTGAATCGATATCATTATGTCCCCGGGTAACACTTGTTTAGTCACCTGGGAAATTGAGAAACCCTATTACCGTGCTATGTTGAAGATAGTGAGGGAGTACGGTGTAAGTTCTATGATTTTCGAAGGTTACAGGGTGGTTTGAATGAAGCCATTTAGAAAAAGGTATCATAGTCTTGAGTTTATAGAATAGAGTAAATTTAATCAATTTAGAATAGCATAAATTTAAAATGTTTAACTAAAACATTCTAAAAAAACACCTTCCAGATAGATATCAGCCAGTTTTACCAATCAGAAAGTAAACTACTTATACCTCTCAGGATGATCAGACTCTTGATTTTTAACTAGAGGACGCTTCATTGAAACTTTGTGAATACCTCCATCATCTAATGAAAAAGTGAAACAGAAACTCTGGCTTGCTAAGCATACTACATATTTAACGTTTTAAATGCCAAATATAAAACACGTTGTCACTTCAAATTGTCTGGTGCTAAAGAAGCTAGGTCACACTTTGTTTCGCTGCGTTCTGCGGCCAAATAAGAAGCTAAACATGTCTCAAAGGACTATTTCCTCAGTTTGGAGGATGCTATATATTGTGCTTACGAGGTGCTTAGCATATGCTAGTTGGTACCGGTGGGTGTTCCCTAAGAGAGGGGGTGCAGTCACACTCCTTAGGGGCCATGCTACCTCTTAACTGCCAACACTACTGAGTGCTTCAGTAGACAAGGAAAACACGTAAAGTCAACTTAGTTAAACATTTATTGGTAACCACCATGCGTTTCTCTAACAAAATATTGGACCTATTAAATACAGGTTGGCTCCTAGCTCATGCCGACCGAGCGATTTCCTCCAGTAGGTTGCTTTTTGGTGCGGAGAAAGTTGATCCATTCTGTAATAAGGGAACGGTTTTCCCGAGTCTCAGCTCCGAGCACCTGTCGACGTAATTGGGCAAGTTATCGTTGCTCTACCGCATGCATACCACCTTGGAGACGTCTTGCTGTTTCTGCTGAGAGGGCATCATCTAGGGGCTGCCAGCGTCTTTACTCTACAAGGGGGACTCGTCGTCACTGAAATACGGGGAGTGCAGTTGTGGACTGGATGAGCCAAAAGCGGTCTGAGTTGGTCTCGGTGTCACGGGCTCCGAGGGGAGGCTGGTCGTACCCTTGCGAGGAAATGACAGTCCGCTGCCCATGCTGGTAGGCTTCCAAGGAGATTAGGCGCGATCTTACGCGTGGTTCCTGTACCAGTTCTTCCTCCTATTGCGTTAGTGGGGGTCTTGTAGGCTGGTGTTGAATGCTGCTAGTTATCCTCGGTGGCACCGCAGGAAAGAAAAGCGCATCTACCTGGCGCGGCGCGGTACCTGGGCCGATGCGGGTTGGCTTCGGTATCCTGCGGCTGGGTGCAGGGAGGTGCTCTAACGTAAATATTGCTGGAATGGGGGCCTGTAAAATAAACAAAAGGTGAACTTCTGTGGCTTAGCTAGACAGAACTCAACCGGTTAATGATGGAGAAACCTTACCATGTGCCCTGGAAGACGATTTTGGTGGCATACAAATGGGATGAGTAGTGAGACAGTGGCTCAACCTGCGGATAAAAATCCCGTTAGCCAATACTCTAAAGCCTTAGAAGCAGGGTGAAGGTAAACACAATACCTCAGTGAGGTCGATACCAAGGGAAAAATATCAGTCAACACTGTGCAGAGTAAAGGATTAGCTTGGTCGACATATGTTTGCTCCCCCAGCAAACACTTAGCTAAAATTTGGGAAGAGTACGGTGTATGCTCATAGCCAACACTTAGCCAAGTTGAAAACTTAGCTCGTCGACTAAGGTTTGTACCACTAGCCAACGCTTAGCTAGAATTTGAGAAGAAAGTTAAACAGGACTTAGCGGGGTTGACTTACAGCGCATGCTTAACAGTCGACACCTTGCTAAGTTAGAAAATACTAAGCTCACGTAGAACTGAAGCTTAGCAGTAGGTGTCTTGCAGCAAAGTGCTGAAAAGCCTCTCACACTTAGATGAGATATTAGAAAGAACTGGGCTGAAACCATCCCACCATATGCTTTTCAAATAACCTTCCCGCAATCTCTGTCTTTTTCGTCTGACCAAATTCCATTTTGGGATCAATCACTTCAGATAACCACTGAGTCTACCATTCGTTTATTTATTTTCTTGCGTGCAACACTTTCATTGCATTGTGCCGTTTTAGTGCATGTGTCTATTCTTTTTCTGCAACGTACGGCACCTTCATTCCATAGTGTCGGCTTACCGTATGTGTTCATTCTTTTTCTTTTTAATTGTACGACGGTGACAACTGATGTAACCTAAGTCATTTATGTTGATGTCATGCGTATGTTTGTTGACTTGTACTAGAGTAAACATGACTTGGGTTTGTACAGAAGTTAAAGGAAGGTCATAGATTTACTTGAGTTATGCTGACTTGTGATTCGTTGGCTGAGTTGTATTTTTATTGCATTAAGTTGTAGATTAATGCCATGATGTAACTTGAGTCGTTGACTTGTAATGAGTAAACACAACTTGGGTGTGTACGGAAGTTATAGCAAGGTCGTAGATTTACTTCAGTCATGATGATTTGTGACTCGTTGGACGACTTGCTGGACAATTGCTGAGGAAGACCGAACGATAACGTTTGATAATCAATTACGAAAAATAAAAGTTCACTACCTACCTACCTTTTTTAATTCTAAAAGAGAGATCTAATTGTGTAGCAGTTTTCAAGCTTCTGTAGCAGTGATGTGTTCTAGTTTAATATTACACCGTATTTACACTAGTCGGACACATGCCAAAGCGATGCGCGGGCAATCTTCAAGCCACAGCATGATGGGCTTTATTTAATCTCTCTCGGTTTGGTTTATTTGCCGATACCACAAAATATGCATAGATTTGGGGGCATATTTTGATTTAATAGGCAATACATTAGTTGTGCATGCTTTTCACTTTATTGATTGTCTTGCTTGCAACTTCTCTTCTCCGGCTCAGTTTTTCCTCACTTTCTGCAACTTTCCTTTCTATCTTACAGAGAACAAGATGTAAAGCGTCAAATATTATAATCTGGCTTTGTTGTGGGGGAGTCATCATTTATGA
Organism: Odontomyia ornata; assembly: GCA_963969285.1. Lineage (NCBI taxonomy): Eukaryota > Metazoa > Arthropoda > Insecta > Diptera > Stratiomyidae > Odontomyia > Odontomyia ornata. The sequence goes on along the minus strand of OZ017739.1, from coordinate 79,446,685 downwards.
GTTATTTTTGGTTCTCTTTTTAGGAGACAATTTTCTATTCTCTTCCATTTTGGAGAAAATACAAGGCTATATTACCGTAGGACACTAACATGGCTAGCATGTTAGTGTCCGACGGTCAGAACTGCTGTTATTTGAATCGCTTATGACTTAGACTGAAACTAAGACATGGGTAAACATGACTTGGATGTTGTTATAAAATGCAACCGATGTATGTGATTCGATTGATGATGACGAGGGAGCCAAAATTGGGACATATATAGTGCGGCCCCTGACAAAAATACGCGTAGGACAAGTAACATAAGACTGTTTGGTCGTACATTAGGTCACTTAGATTTTCTTCATTTATTCCGAGCGCTTTTCATCGGAGTAGGCTCTTCCCCTGAAACTATCTTGGATCTCCTAGACTTTTGCAACTTCTGCTTTGGCTAAGGTTCAAGAGCTATAAAAGTACCGTTTTTTTTTCTTCCGCGTGTACTGACTCTTTTGAAGTGGAATCCTTAATAAACTCCACTGTCACTTTCGGGAAGAATGCTAATATCGCTCCAACCTTTAAAAGTGAAGATCCATCTTTTGCATCCAATTATCGTCTTATTCCCTGAATTCTTTGTATCGCTAAACTATTTGAGCATCTCGTTCACAACAGCGTTTCCAACCCATTGTTCTAATGTCATTGCCCATGAGCAGCATGGTTTCGTCAAAGGTCGTTCTGCAACCATAAAACGAAAAAGGTCTACTGATAGCATTGCCAAGGCTTTGAAAAATCAATTCCAAGTATTTTTATTCTTCTCCTTCTTCGTGGCACTAGAGCCCCTATAGGCCCTTCTCTTCCTCTAAAAACCGCCAAGGAACTTTCCCTGAAACTCGACAGCGAGGCGAAACTAGTAGGGCTACAAATCATTTAGAATAAAATAAAGCTCATGACACAGTCAAGGAAAATACATCAAATACACAAAATATCAAAATTATCGAAAATATGGCGCTAAAACAACGAGAACAGGTGATGAAAGAGACGAAATACGCCGAAGAATACAGCTCGGAAATGAAATATTTTATTCAGATTTGACGATCTTGAAGACCAGCTATATACACGGGAAAACAAAGCTCTAGGTATACGAATCTCTGGTAAGACTTATGCTATGCTGTAGGTGAAAAACATGGACCCTAACCCAAGCATCTGCAAATATATCGGATGCCTTCAAAACACGGCTCCTGAGACGAATAATTGGAGCAAGGAAGCTAGACGCAGACCAATGGGAAATTCGATATAACCATGAGTTGTATGAAATGTTTGATGAACTGGAGGTCTCTACGATTGTACGACTTGCGGAAGCTGCGATGAACTGGCCACATGAATCGAACAATGGATACCCCAAAAAGGTATTCGTCACAGAACTCAAGGGCGAAGATCAGTGGGGAAACCAAAGAAATGCTACTCTGACTCGGTCGACGAAAACTAGGATTTTGTAATAGAAGGACGCGGTCAATGTATGAAGAGAGTTGGAGGCACTTGTCGCAGAACGCGCAGGCTCGAGAAGCGCTGTAATGCTACGAGGAGAAAGAAGATATGAGTGTAGTTTCTAGGTTAAGTAAAGCAATTGCTGAGGAAGACTGAATGATAAGGGTCGAGAATCCAATACAACAAATAAAAACTCACTACCTGAAATTAGAAGGAAGGTTTTTCTTTTTTATCTTCAAAAGAAGAATCTAATTGTGTAGGTGTGTTAATGCCTTCGTAGCGGTGACGTGTTCTAGTTTAATATTACAGCGTATTTTAACTAGTCGGATACATGGCGAAGCGGGATACTGACCATAGAACTTAATTAGGTGCCAAACGATCAAGAAGTGAGATAAACGAGCAAACTTTAAGCCACAACACGATGCGCTTTATTTAACATCTCGTCGCGCCGGTCCCAAAACACAGTACACATAACCTTACCCGCAGACCTGGTTGTCCTCACATTGCCTGGCGCCCTGTCCTCCTTCTTCCTTAACTCTATAGACGACACCTTGCTTTCGGAAGTGTGAAAGTGTACTCATGTCTCGTTTGTAGTGTAGATTCGCGTTGAAAAACAGTTCCCCTCCTCCTCGTATCGCGACAGCAAGGGGCAACAAAATTCCAACCGCATGAATTTTTGCTCCAAATTCAACAGTTTTTGAACCCATCGCCCCGTTATTTTGCGATATTGAAGGTGTTCGTGGATGATTGACTCTACACTACCAATACTGATGCCGAGTTCAGCCGAAATGTCTCAAACATTCATCCTACAGTCCTCAAAAATGAGTTGTTCTACGCGGCAACTGTTGTCTGGTGTGATACTGGTTCGTGATCGATGTCCGCGTCCATTCTTGAATTTTTTGGCCCATTTAAACACAGCAGCCCTACTCAGGCGCTCACGTCGAACTGATTTCGCAAACGTAGAAAAATGTCCGTATTTTTAACGCCTTCCCACACTAAAAAACGATCGACAATTCATTGCGCAACGGCAGTCGGGACTTGACGTTCACTCGTGGTCATAGCACGCGCGTGAAACATGCACTTCCGACAAAAACTATGCAACACTATTCATAAGGGCCCCAGCTATCACCTACCAAGCCATGACCTTCAAAACATACATGCACGCCATCTACAGCGTTTGTCTCCATCATATTTGAGCCGCCCTCGTAACATTCTGGGACTGCGGCAATTTATTTCTCAACATAATCTCCTCTTAGGTCGATACACTTCACCCAGCGATGCTCCAGCTTTTTTAACTCGTCTGAAAAACACGTTTTCTCGAGGGCTGCAAAGTAGGCCTCCGTTGTGGTGATGACCCGCTCATTCGGTTCAAATTTCCGCCCGGCGAGTGACTTTTTCAAGTTTGGAAATAAAAAGACGACGCACAAGGCCAACCTGAAGAAAACGGTAGATAGGGTAGCAGTTGGTAGCCCAATTTGGTCAATTTTTGTACTAAAATACAATTTTCGTACTAAAATAAAATTTTTGCACTAAAATATAAACCCCAATTGCAATCACGATCTGTGTCCGTCTGTATGTCGCAGCACTTCTTCTCCGAAACTATAGAGGCTACAGCCATGAATCTTTGTGGAAAGGTCAGAAGTGGTGAATTATTGAAAGTTTTGAGGTGGAAACATTTTTCAAAAGAGTTTAAGGGGGTCTCCCCATATAGGGAGGTGACCCTTCAAAAAAAATTTCACCATTGGTAGTCGAGTAGGGTGTCATTGGAAAGGTCTCAATGAGATCTTATCAAAACAAGTCTTAAAATTTCCCTTTCAGTACCGCGGGGGCCAGGGAAAGGGGAAATGTACGAATTTTTCACGTACCCCCCCTCGCAATTGAACACCTTTCATCCAAAAATCTGAAAAGAATCATGGAATTCGGCCTTTATGAGTGCAACAGCAACAATATGTGAGAAGTCGAAATTCACTCAACTTTGTTAGTAATAGTATGATTTAACGATTTTACATTTTCTTGAATGAAATCTTAACGGTACCTTTAAATTCAATAATTGACTTGTCCTGCAAGTTTCACGAAGATCAAATGGTATTTAACGAAGTTAAAGTGGTTTGAATTTTCCTGTATTACTATGGAACAATATGCGCTGTACTACTATGGAACAATAAGTGCTTCTTACCAACTCAGACACTATATGTTTGTTAGGATTTACATGAAAGTTTCAGGAATGATAGGTATCATGAATACCTTTGAGAATTGATTCAGCTAGTGGTATCAGTGATCGTTCAAAAAAAAAACTGGCTGTTTTAAATGCGAAGATTGAATAATTTTGAATTATTTTTCCCCAACTTCAGCGTTTGAGGTGCATGCTTTTAACTCTTGATTCAATTTAATGAGTTGCTAAAGATGAGTGCCTTCAATTAATGCTCATAGGTGAAACAAATCGAAGAGGCAGGAGAAAGCTCCTAACAGAAGGACTTTGTAACCATTCTAGGGCTCGAAAAAAATGTTCTGATGCCATGAATCGCTGATAACAGTACAGGGGAGCGGCCCCTGAAAAAATTCATCAAAGGTAGCCGATATGAGTATCAAATGAAAGGTCTTTATGAGAGCTTTTCAAAACAGTTCTTAGACTGACAGTTTTTGCTTCAGTGGGGAAACAGGGGGGAGGGGAAATACACGAAAAATGTGTTTTCCCCTCGCGATTGGACACCTCTGATCTAAAAAATCTGAAAAAACTACCAAGGGAGATATTTAAGAGTACAACAATAAAAAATACCTCAGAGGTCAAAATTCGTTCAACATTAAGATCTTCGAATTTCATATTTTCTTCAATAAAATCGTATGGATGCCTTTAAACCAGATATTTAAGTAGCCTTACACAAGGTCCTAATACTCTGTAAGTTTGATGAAATTTGTATCATATTCGCGGAAGCTATATCCATTTAAAATTTCTCCAATCACAACAACAATAATACACCGGTTTAGTATTTTATGGACTTTCCATCGAACCAGACGCTGCAATTTTGGTTTGATCTTCTTAAAATTTTCAGATAAGACCGATGACATAAATGCTTTTGGGATTTCATAATTGAGTGATTTTTGTTAGTGGAAAATAGAGAAAATCTTTGACATGTTTCTTGATTTTAAGTTGAGTACAAAACCCTTCTGACATGAACGTAGGTCTGTCTGGCCAACCTGTTTCAATTTGGCGTCAAACCGGCCCAATAATTCAGCATAGTAGAGCCCTGTGAACGTTTTGCCTTTCTCCAGGTATCGATGCAGCTCACATCTTGTCAATCCCAGAAAATGGTGGCCATTACCTTTCTGGCTGATAGAACAGTCTTCACTTTCTTCGGAGCACGTTTGCTGGGTAAAGTCCTCTGTTTTGACAGTTTCTTAGCCTCTGGTGTATACCAGTGGAACCATATTTTGTCGAGGGCTACAAAATGGCGCAAGACTCCTTCGGATTGAGCTTAAACAGCGTCAAATACTGCTTTGAAGTGGACTTACTGCTGCGTTTGCTATCCGGAGTAAGCAAACGCGGCACCCATTGTGCCGACAGCTTTGTCATACCCAAAATTATGTTACATACGACCCACGCGGTCTTTTGAGATGCTTACTGTTATAGCTATCTTGCGCATCTTCAATCAGCGGTCTGCCAATACGAGCTTGGGGATTTTTGTCACGTTATCCTACGTGATAACCGCTATTGGAGCACTTCAGCGTTACTGATCGAAAATCGTTGAAACCCATTAAACTAATGTTCACCATCGCAGGAGCCGAGTCACTGTACAAAGCATACAAACGCTTTGTGATTTGGCTGCGTGGTTTCTCTTTTTAAAACAAGAATGGAATCACCGACCGATATTGCTCTTTCTCCATTTTTTTTAAAATCCGTGGGCACGCCCACTTCCACACGCGGTCAAAACAAAACTACGAGTTCGATTCAACTTAAATTTTGACAATAGCTATATATAATAGTGGCGCCATCGGGTGGTGAGGCTAAATACTCATCGGACTGCCCTCGGGGCCCAGTGATATTCTTCAGATTTCCCTGCCAGAAATGCTTTTTTAGTCAAAGTTCTTTGGCAGAGTATTTCAGTAATCTAAAATATAAAGCAAAGGCTTCTGATATAACCAATCAATACTAAAAGACATGGAAGCCAATATTTAAATCCACTTATGTGTTCAAACTTAGAATTATGTACGTAATTAAGGCAATGAAAACACCCTGTGCTTATCATATTCATGGACATAGTATACTAGTTTTTGTATAAGGATCACCTTTCCCTTAAAAATATTCTTGAAAATCAACTTAGTTGACAGCCTTTATGCACTGGAAATGCCTCAGTGAAAGCATTATAAAGCAACTTTAATTTACACTATAAACTGGATTTCTCAAATGGCCTTTAATTCCAAAGGATACTTGTTGTAGTCAAAGAAAAGTTCTCAGTTATATCCTTTACCCACCACTAAAAATTTCTCGAGGTGTCGAGATATAAGAAGTACAATTTTCATCTTCTCAGGAATCTTGGCAACAAGGACTGTTTAACACAATAACTACACCGTCGCTCTTTCTTCGTATTCTAATTGGTGAGTTGAGATGTTACAATAGTCCTTGCTGTCGCCTGAAAAGGTTCTTGGGTCCAGCCAGCACAGCGTCAGGGTGCTTAGGTTGACTCGCCCTTTGGCAACAAAGGAGTATTTTCTACACTGCTGGCTACGAAGGTGAACCAGGTCAATTTCAGGTGTTTATGACAAAACGTAGTGAGAACAGTGAAAGACGAAGGAAAAGTGCAGAAAAGAATAGAAAAGCGCTCGGGAAGTTATCTGTTCTTTCGTTTATTTTTTGTTTGGCTGCGACCTTCTTTATTGTCACGTTCCATCTTTTTCCCCCTAGAGCCACAATGACAGGCTATTGATTTTTTCTGGCCGGGCTACACTGAAAATACGACTACTATGAAAATAGATGTTTTACTGGGGATGATTTCCATTACTTGCAAAATCATTATAACGAAAAAAATTGTAAACGCGTTGTTTGGTTCATTGTAAGTATATACTAGCACAGAATCGAAAGCACCCGCTTTCACTATACTTGATAACTTTGTTGAAGATAAAGCACAAAAGGAAGTTTTTCTTTATCCTTTTGCTTGCATACTTTTAGGATTTCTTCAGTGAGTGAGAATAAAGTATTGTATATTTCTTTATACCGTGCTATATTCCTTGATGTTTGTTTCAATTTTCATGCTCTCTAAATGTGAAATCGATTTCGATAAAAATGTTGCTAATAAGTGAACATTGTAAACATCCAAGTTGACAAAAGCTAGAGTGATTAATTATTTGATTAAGTAATTAATGCAGTTATAAAATAATATGATTTTTTCTGTTTTTAGAGTCTCAAACAAATACTTACGATTTAATTGAAAATTACTGTCGTTAACTCACCTGCAACAATAAGAAAATAAAATAAACGTTAAGGTCAATCTCAATGCTACCAATTCGAATATCTTAAGCAATAACAATCAAAAAGTTATTAAACTAAACAATTCTTTTGACATTATCATTTGCAACGATAAAATTTTCGCCGAATCGTAGACAACACCATTGAAATTTTGAGGCAAACAAATGTTCAAATTTCCAAGAACCACTTCATTTCGCATAAACCATTTAACCATCAAATTTTTAATATCCATAATAAAGGCCAATTCGCAGTACTAAAGGGAAATATAAAAGAGACATTAAATGATCCCCACCGCGTACTATCCAAACAGAATTTTCTTCATATTTTCCTTCCCTTAAACTTTTCATAATACATATTAAAGCTTCCTAAGATCGATAACATAAAATGTCCGTTAAAAAAGTGGTCGGCCTTGTTGGCTGGTTTTCGGGGGTGTTCATTTTTATTGTTATTTCTGGTAATTCGATTTCTCTTATTATTTTACAACTTTTGAGGATAAGAGTTTGTAATTGAATTGAGTATTTTAATGGGGTTCAGAGGTTTTGTAGGGAAGACAAAAATGCAATAAAATTGTGAAATGGAATGGGTTTGAAGAAGTTTGTAATTTAGAGTTTGTGGATGAAGGTAAACTAAAGGGTATCTGTAAAAGGTAAAGAACTACTGAAAAATTCATTTGTGATGTATTTTTCAGAATTTATTTTTAATGAAAAAATGTTATTTTTATAACGTCATCAATACAATTCATGATGTATACAAAGAAAAAAAAATTCCATCAAATTTTATTTTCAAGCGTTCCTTGTTTAAACAAAAACTTTTCGACTTTCACCCCGAATTTTCCGCGTAACTGATCGCCGCATATGAAAATTTTCATTTGTGAGGTTTCAGACAAGTGATAATATTGTATATTAGACAGACATATGAAGGCATATAATGTGAATCCTTGTAAGAACTCTACAGATATTAACAATTAATCCGCTGACGCATGCATTTTTTTAAGGGAAAAATTCAAAATGGTTTTCTTCTTCTTCTTTGTAGCACTACAGCCCCTATCGGGCCTTCGCTTAGAGATAGTTAGAGTATCTCAATTTCAAGACAGTATTGATTTTTTCGGAGTTTGTTTTGGTTTGTACCATGCTGCCGTGTGCCTGCTCAGCTATGATATGATCTGATTAAATGAGTACATATCACCACTGAGTGAACACTCAAAATCTGTCCGAAAAATCCCATCAACTAAATCACGTTGCTCCCCAAACGAGATTTGAACCTAGGACCTTCGGCTTATGCGTTCATGCTATAACCACTAGACCACACAGACTGCCAAAATGATTTTCAGTGACTTTGAAATAATCAGTTTACTAACATAATGCCTTTTCTGGTACTCAACTCTTCGTTTATCGTATCTTTTTTTGTGGTAGGGAGATGAATGCCCATTTATGCACAGAGTGTGGAACTCCCATGTTTGCAAAAAGGCGACCGGACTACCCACTAAACACCTCCCCTGTCAACCTGAGAACCTAGCCTGGAACCATTTGACACATAACTTCAGGCCAGATCTGGTTTTGTTACACCGTGAGGCGCCTTCAAGCTGGGGGATCGCTCTTCTAGCGGGAGGGGAGAGGGAAAGAAGAAGTGCTAGACAAGCGATCCCCCAGCCCCAACACCCCCGGCTGCTGTGAGTCCCTTTTATCTTTAAGGACTACCCAAATATAATGTGCCACCTGGTTCCATTTTTCAACCACTTCGAGCATCACCGCGACTATATTACCCGGGGTGAGCTCTCCCGTTTCCCTGTAGAGAGCTCTTCGCAGCCTGTCCCATTTTATGCACGCGAAAAATGTGTGGCAGGCATTGTCTTCCCCTCCTGGGCAATACTAGCAATCGGGGGACCGTGACTTACCAATCTTGTGCAGGTAAGACTGAAAACACCCATGCCCACTTAAAAGCTGGGTCAGATATAAGTCAGGCTCACCGTGCCTTCGATTCAGCCACGGTCTCACATCCGGGATGAGGCGCGTAATCCACCTTCCCTTCGTGCAATTGACCCAAGACTGCTGTCAATCGTTGAGCGAGCGCTGTCTCTCTTCACGGACAACCATCTCCCTCGCATCCTCGTTGCGACGCAGATAAATAGCGCGGCGTTCTCTAGCAAGTAAGCCGACAGGTATCACGCCTGCAATAACTCTCACCACCAAGTCAGAGACTGTTGGATACAAAGATACAATTCTCAGCGCTCTTCTTTTCTGTACCTATGCCAGGCATTTCCGGTAAACCTCCTTACTGAGAGCGTCGCGCCATACCTCTGCTCCGTATAGTAGCACTGACCCAACAGCACTCACCAAGAGGAGTCTTCTTGATGGGTTGGGTCCCCCGATATTCCTGAAGCAGCCTTCTCGGCCGTTGCCCTGATTTGCGCAGAGAAACTCATCTTCGAGTCAATCAGTAGCTTCAGGTACTTCACCGATTGCTTCGATTCGATTTGTAAGTCGCCAATACTGATCATCTTTACTCTAGGGATTCTCTCTTTTTTTTGTCAGGATGACCACTTTGGTTTTCTCCAGTGCAAGACTGAACCCACGAGCAGTCATCCAGTCCCTCATTCGGCGCATTAGCATACCTAACCTAAGTTGCACATGTTCAACGTTGCGTCCAGCAACCGGCACCGCACGGCCAACCAAGCACGACTCATCTGGCATCTCGAGTCTCAGTAGCCCGTTATAAGACACGTTCCACAGGTCCGGATCAAGGATAGATCCCTGGGCAATACCCGATGTAATTTTCATCCTTTGTTGAACCTCTGTCGTATCGTAGAGCAGGCCTCAGTCCTTTAAGTAGTTCCTCAAAAGCCGCATTAGATATTCTGGAACTTGAAAAGAGTTTTCCAGCGTATCCAGAATATCCACCCATCTAGCGGAGTTGAAGGGGTTCCTGACGTCGAGTATCACCAACAGGACGATCCGTCGCTTGTTGCGACTATATGCCTCTGCCTTTTGGACCGCGTTCACCACCTCTGCAATCGCATCAATGGTAGAACGTCCTGCTCTAAAGCCATACTGGCGAGGAGATAGGTCCCCAGCAGCGCAAATCGCTTCAGTGTGTCTTCCCTTGATGATGATAGGCTACTACTTGGCTCGACTTGTATAGTAATGTCTCTCGCGTATCTCCAGGTAGCTTCCTTATGACATACTCCAGAGCCAAATTGAATAGCAATAGGGCCAGAGTCTTAGTGTATACTCGCAAGATTTTTGTTTTGTTTTAAGTTGAAGTAAGGTATTTTTCTTAAATTTTTCCTTGTGAAAATATAAACACATAAAAAAATGTCTATCAATGATTCGGCCATGCTAAATTAATTTTACTATGGCAGTTATGTAAGTAGATTCAGAACTTCTTATAATTTACTATTACAATTGTAATACGAAATATTGAATAAAGATTATTGATCCATTCTTAGGGAATAAGGGTAAGTTCGTAGTTTTGACAGCTTATGTACATAAATTTTAAAATGCTCTCTGGGCCAATCGAGGAAGATCAAGAGAAAAGGAGGAAAGAGGAGGTACTTAATGGTCACGATACATTTAATCAGGGGTTCCAGAAAGTGCTGACAAAGGCAGCCAAAAATGCCGTCAAAAAAAAACACCTACGAAATTGCCCAGAAATAAAGTTATCATTGACGCCTAACAAAAAGAAGTACCTGATACGATGCAGAAGAGAAAAACCCACAACGAAGACTTCTTATGAGATCCAAGGATAGCCGTTCTAATACAGGTATGTTGCGGGAGATCAAGGAAGGTTTAAGAATTGAAGACACTAAGACTGCCATTAAAACAGTGCGGCTGACCTGACCTACACACCTATCGGTCAAGCTGGTCATGGGGAAACTTGGTGCCCTACGGAAGCCTTGTATACATGACGCGGAAAAGATAGACGCGATAGTGCGGGGACTCTTCCCCGCCCATCCCGTCCGTGTTGACGCTGTCCATGGTGAAACAGCAGTCGAGTGCCCACTCTTCACACAGCTGGAACTGGAGGAGGCAGTCCTCTCCCTGAAAGCGAGGAAGGCTCTAGGTCCAGATGGTGTTCCAGCTGAGGTTTTGCAGCTCGTCTATCACCATTGTCCTGACTTGCTGCTCAGCACACTCAACGCTTGCCTACGGGACGGGGTTTTCCCGGTACGATGGAAGATGGCGAGGCTCGTGCTGGTCAGCAAGGGGAAGGGAAATCCCGAATCGCCGTCTGCATACCGCCCGTTATGCATGCTAGACACGGCTGGGAAAGTGCTTGAGAAACTCATCAAGGGAAGACTCACTGACGCGGTTCGTGCTGCTGGGGACCTATCTCCTCGGCAGCACGGCTTTAGAGCAGGACGTTCTACCATCGATGCGATTGCAGAGGTGGTGAACGCGGTCCAAAAGGCAGAGGCATATAGTCGCACCAAGCGACGGATCGTCCTGTTGGTGACACTCGACGTCAGGAATGCCTTCAACTCCGCTAGATGGGTGGATATTCTGGACACGCTGGAAAACTCTTTTCAAGTTCCAGAATATCTAATGCGGCTTTTGAGGAACTACCTAAAGGACCGAAGCCTGCTCTACGACACGACACAGGGCCAACGAAGGATGGAAATTACATCGGGTGTTGCCCAGGGATCTATCCTTGGTCCGGACCTGTGGAACGTGTCTTACGACGGGCTACTGAGACTTGAGATACCAGATGAGTCGCAGTTGGTCGGCTATGCGGATGATGTTGCGGCTCTGGTCGCCGGACGCACCGTTGAACAAGCGCAACTTAGGCTAGGTATGCTAATGCGCCGAGTGAGGGACTGGATGACTGCTCGCGGGCTCAGTTTAGCACTGGAGAAAACCGAAGTGGTCATCTTGACAAAAAAGAGAATCCCTAGAGTAAGGATGATCAGTATTGGAGATATACAGATCGAATCGAAGCCAGCGGTGAAGTACCTGGGGCTACTGATCGACTCGAAGATGAGTTTCTCTGAGCAAATCAGGGCAACGGCTGAGAAGACTGCTTCGGGAATATCGGCCCTGAGTCGACTTATGGCCAACGTAGGAGGACCCAGCCCATCAAGAAGACGCCTCTTGATGAGTGCTGTAGGGTCAGTGCTACTGTACGGAGCAGAGGTATGGGGCGACGCTCTCAGCAAGGAGGTATACCGAAAACGATTGGCACAGGTACAGAGAAGAGGAGCACTGAGAATTGCATCTTCGTATCCAACAGTCTCCGACTCGGCGCTGAGAGTGATTGCAGGCGTGATACCTGTCGCCCTCCTTGCTAGAGAGCGCCGCGCTATTTACCTGCGCCAAGGCGAGGATGCGAGGGAGATTGGCAGCAGTCTTGGAGGAATTGCACGAAGGGAAGGTGGACTGCTCGCCTCATCCCGGATGTGGGACCGTGGCTAAATCGAAGGCATGGTGAGACTGACTTCTATCTGACCCAACTTTTGAGCGGGCACGGGTGTTTTCAGTCTTACCTGCACAAGATCGGCAAGTCACGGTCTCCCGATTGTCGGTTTTGCCCAGGAGAGGAGGACAATGCCTGTCACACATTTTTTGCGTGTACCAAATGGGCCAGGCTGCGAAGGGAACTCTACATGGAGACGAGAGAGCTCACCCCGGATAATATAGTTGCGGTGATGCTCGAATCGGTTGACAAATGAAACCAGGTGGCACATTATGCTCGGGCAGTCCTAAAATATAAAAGGGACTCACAGCAGCCGGAGGCACTGGGGCTGGGGGATCGCTCTTCTGGCAATTCCTCTTCTCCCCTCCCCTCCCGCTAGGAAAGGGACTCCCCAGCTTGAAGGCGCCCCACGGCGTAACAAAACGAGACCTGGCCCGAAGTAATGTGTCAAACGGTTCCAGGCTAGGTTCTCAGATTGACAGGGGAGGTGTTTAGTGGGTAGTCCAAAGGTATCCTCCATGGGAGTCCCACACTGCCAGACTCGGCGGGCATAAATGCCTTCACCTCCCTACCACAAAAAAAAAAAAAAAAATCGGTCGGGTTCGGAGCAGAGGCCAACAATAAAGAAGCATTTTGCGGTGCATTCGAAAAGATTCTCGGCAAAAAACCAGCAGTTACCTCGCTGGAGCCCATGGCAATGGTCGAAATAAGGGATATTGTTTGCATTGATGGAATAGCAGCATATAAGTCAGCCAGAAAGTCCCTTTGCAAATTGATTTACAGCAGTAAGGCTCACGGCTGGCAATATCGAGTGGATAATGTCAATAGGCCTTGGACGCAAGGTTTGCATATATTAAGCAGAAAATATGAACAGGATAGTATGGGCACTTTTTTACGCCCATGTCAATGCTGTCCCCGACAAAAAAGGCAAACGAATGTTCACTTTTCATGCGATTGAAATTGAAAATGGTGGTTTTTACCGAATGCCAGCTAAAATGCTGCAGCTCGTCTTTCATCATTGTTTTGACTTTATCTTCAGAACATTCAACGTCTGCCCGTGGGAAGAAGTTTCTCTGGATGGTTGAACCTAGTGGGGCTCATACTGATCAGCAAGGGAAGAGGAAAGCCGAGTTACTGTCTACATACCACCTGTTATGTATGCTATGCATGGCTGGGAAAGTCCTAGAGAAGCATATTAAGGGAAGGCTTACTGGTGCAATTTATGCTGCAGGGGATATATTTCCTCAAAAGTACGACTTTAAAGCAGGATGCAATGCCATTGATGCAATTGCAGAGGTGATATGCATGTTCCAAAACGTAGAGATACAGTGCCGTATGAATTGACGGGTGGTTCTGTTGGTGACACTTGATATAGAGAATGCCTTCAACTCTATTATAGAGGTGGATGTTCTGGATACACTGAATTCCCACTTTTCAAGTTCAAGAATATCATATGCGGCTTTTGAGGGATCAGCTGAAGGTACAAGACCTGCTTTGTGATACGATGCGTAGCCGACGAGGGATGGATATCTTTGGTCCAGACATATAAAACATATACGACGGGCTACTGAGACTAGAGTTGTCGTATAAGCTACTTCTGACCATTTATGCCGATGATGTTGTGGAGCTAGTTGCGTTAAACGCAACGTAGATTAGGTACTCTAATGTGGCGAGTGAGAGACTGGTGCTAGAAAAAAACAAGTAGGAGAATCCTGAGAGTGATAACAATTAGTATTGGGGAAGTACTGGTTGAATAGAAACCATAAGTGCAGTGCTTAGAGTTACTGGTAAACTTGAAGATGAGTCTCTATGAGAAAATCAGTGCAACGGCTATTAAAACTGCTTCAGGCATATCGGTTCAGAGTCGACTTATGACCAACGACAGGAAACCCAACCCAGCAAGAAGGAGTAGAATTGGTGCTATTTTACGAAGCAGGAATATGGAGAATTGGAGAATATATATATATATATATATATATATATATATATATATATATATATATATATATATATATATATATATGTTAGTGTGTATATACAATATAGGACGTAACTAAATGGCAGCTGTTTTCGATGAAACCCCGTGATTTCTGTTGCGAAGAAAGTATAGCTCAGATTTGCACCAAAATTGGTACAAAGGTTCATTCAAGTATATGATAAAGCTGACAATTAAAAATCTAAAGTCGAACCATCTGAAACAAAGGTCGAAAAAAGATGAACAATAAAAAAAAACTTCAGGGTCAAAATTCGAAAACTTGTTAAAGCTAAAATTTATAATGGATTTAAATGAAATCCTAAATCAAGGTAGAAGCTAATGAGCTCTTTCACTAAAATGTATCAGAACGACATTCTATTAAAATGAACACTGCAGATTTTATCAGTAGTGAGTTTTGCAATTTTGAAATCAACTTTTAATACACATGGAAGAATATATTCAAGTAACTGAATTTGAATGGATTTCAAATAAAAAAATCTGTCACTTAATAGGGTGAAATTAAAATTTTTTTAGAAAAATAAGAAAACCGAGTTCAAAATGCCCTAAAAATTGTGAAATAATTTTTATTGGAGCGGTGCTAAATCGATTACCTCATTTTGACATAAAAACATGTGCACCATCACAAAAAAAAAAAACAGGGAAAAACTAATACAGGGTCTGTAAAATAAGTAACCGGACAGAGGCTGCCTCGCGCCGTCAAAGCGTCTGTTAACCAGTATTCGGTGCTGTAGTGGTGGTGGGGATCTAGGTAAAGGGAACCGGGCTGCAGCAGTTGCCTCCAAGCAATTGGAGGGATAGAATCGAGCGAGAGTGGAGTGCCTGTTCAGTTACGTCGTCGGAGTGAAAATGGAGCGTACGATCGAGCAACGTGTTAGCATCAAATTTTGTGTCAAACTCAAGAAAACGGCCACGGAAACTCTTCAAATGATTCGAGAGGCTTACGGTGAGGATGCTCTATCCAGAACTCAAGTATTTCAGTGGCACTGAAATTTCCGGGAGGGCCGCGATGACGTCCATGACAAACAGCGCGTCGGTCCTCCATCAACGAGTCACACGGACACAAATGTGCAAAAAGTGCGTGATGTGTTGAACAGTGATCGTCGTCTGAGCATTCGGGCTATCGCAGATGAGGTTGAAATTGATAAGATGACCGTTCACAACATTATTAAGAACGATCTGGGCATGAGAAAGATCTGCGCGAAGCTGATACCCAAACACCTGACTGATGAGCAAAAGGAGCATCGTGTTGCTGTTGCTTCGGAGATCCTTGGTCGACTGCAAACCGAGCCAGAGTTCTTACAGCCCGGATATGGCACCAGCGGACTTCTTTCTGTTCCCCAAGATCAAGAGACACCTTTAGGGGACGCGGTTCGGGACTCTGGAAAACGTTCAATGTGCTAAGAAGAGGGCTCTAGACAGCATCGAGGTTGCCGACTTCCAGGGGGCGTTCGGGGATTAGAAAAGCCGGTTTCAGCATGTTATTGACTCCAATGGGGACTACTTTGAAGATTTCTAAAGAAAAATTGTACATATTTTGCCAATAAAAATTTCCTGAGGTCAGTCCGGTTACTTATTATAAAAATCCTGTATGTCACCGCTCCCATAAAATTTATTTCATCCTTTTGCGGACGTTTTGAAGTCAATTTTCTTTGTTTTTTTTTCTAAAAGTTGTGCCTGTCTCAGCCCCAAGATGAACACCACTATCACCAAGACGAGATATTATATAATAACTGTGATTAACTAATTATTACATTTGATTCAAAGTTGATGCAATTAAACTACATATTGTAAGCATGACATGAAGTAGTTTAGGAAGACAAGAAATCTACGACCACTCCTTAATTCATTGAACGAGACTCAAAATATCGCGCTTACTTAGACCAAAGGCAACAACGTTGGATCACTTAACTTAACACTGTATCAAGTTGACTTCTCAGAGTATTAGCGTGATGCTCGGAGCTACGATCTAGCAAACAATACTTCGATACTTCACGATTGACACCTCGTTCCGAAGTACGACCCAGGTTGAGACCCTTTACCATCGAGTAACAATTGCAGATGGTGGCCGGCTAACGAGGTTCAACCACTAATGTAAATTTTGAATGATTCCCAAGCAATCGGAGCAATCGGAGCTAGAACCACTAATCTCACGATACGTAAGAACTTCAATGACGAATCACGTACGAATTTCAATGGTGCCTAAAAGAACAAATTGAAGTGTTACGATCGGAAGAAACATTGGCGGCTGACCAAGTGCATCCTCAAAACCGCCTTTAATTCCAGCAAAGCGTACGTATGTCGGTTACCTAACTTAAAACGTGAACTGCGCATGGAACTTACCGAGGATATATAAACTTTACATAGGGAGACGCTCCGACTTCACGCACAATTTTGTTATATCACATACAAACTCCCAGATATTTTGACACGTTCACACAGCAACGTAATATTTCACGGGCTTTTGTGTGAATCCAAAAAAAAATGTTGAGATGGAAGCGCGTACTATTTGTCCACAGAACACAAAGTTTACCCGGCGTCAAAATAAACCGGCGCGTCAAAATAAACAACAATTTGAAAACTGCTAGGTTATCAGATTGTGAAAGTGGAAAATTCAAAAGATAATGCAGATGTTGGATGCGCAATGAACTATCCCGAAACAATGAAATAACCGGCGACGGAGTTCAAACCGCGAAAAGTTCATCCCTGGATATTGACCCGGGAAATAGCAGTGATCCGCTGGATCGAGGTTTTATAAACCTCAGTGAACAAAGGGAAAGAGGCTTTTTGGTTTTCTTGTGTGAAAACGAGCGGTAGAAGTTTGGCAAACGAAGTGCACTTTGTGAAGACGCCAAAGGGTATTGAACTGCAGAGAATTAACGAGACGTCGACGGGAGTGTAAGATCAAGGACGAGAAGGTCAATAAATTCATAAAAACGTCGTAGGCTTCGAAAAAAATCTCCAAGAAGAATATTTTCAGTGATGGCCATCCTCCATGAGACATAAGCAAAAGTCGGAGTCAATGGAAACTTAAAGAAAAATCACTCAAGGAAAAAATATTCAAGGAGCCCCTTACAAGCAAATCAGCAGGAGTCGTAGATTTTTTATCGATTATGAGTAGTATTTGCGTTAATTTGATATTATTATTGAATTTTATAATCATTATCAAATATTATCATTGATTTTATTTCTTGAACTATAACGTTTGAAAATATCAATAAAATTGTTTACTCACACGATAAAAAGACAAGATTTCGATTTTTTTTTAAAAAGTCATGTACATGTCGGTTCAGATGGTAAGCCCCGTGTAAAAGGTAAATTCATGTTTGGAAGGTTAAACCAGCGATTATAACATTGAAGTTAACTACATAGTGAGATTTTAGGCAGCGTTTCGATGGTGAAACCCGAAAAAGGGGAGAAGTGTAAGAAATTTAACAGTGAGAGAGAAGGTGGTATTTGGTGGGAATAACCTTGCGTAGGTAGCGTGGAATCTGAGTAGAGCGAGGGAGGATTTGGAGGAGTTCTGAGGATGGTCTGAACTATCCGGTAGTGAAATACAATCATGTGGAAAAGCTGGTGACGATTACTTCTACTGACGGATTGTTTCCTGTCTCGAAGTTCTGGAGATCGTTATTTTCGGAAGGCGAATAAGCTTATACCGGCCAACCAAACTCTCGCTTGGCAGCTTACTGGGGCTCTATTGGACAAGCAAGTGACACTCCTATGCCCTCTTTGGACGACGGTACCCGGGTCCGCAAGCCCAGCCGGAGTACCCCAATTTGGGGGCGGAACAGCCTTGCTTTATTGCGTGAGCAGGCACGTTTCGATTCCTTTGAGACATCTTGAGTGTCCCAATCTGGATCTTTATTTAACAAGTTATTTTAAAAGTAAGACCAGCTCTCTATTAATACTTTTATCTATCCAAGTATTCCAACCCTAGATACAGCTTATACCTGCCTTCCTATTGAATAATTATGGAGCTTGGTTAATCAATATCTGATCTCACGAAAAGACTGAAAAAATATTCGGATTTGCAATAAAAGTATACCATACATTAAAGCTAATAAAAACGTATGATAGAAAGTGAAAAGAACGGACGATAACCAACCAATATGATAAGTGACTTCATTTATATTTAAGGTTTTCTTCGGAAATCGATTCATCAAACAAATTTGTTTCATAATACTCATGTTTGGAATTATTTTGTACAAGCTCTCAAGCACCAAATTCTGTTGAATCTACATAATTTATTAGCAAACACCTCTGCACTGCTACATGGTCAGCCGACAACAAAACCACTCATTGCAAATGCTGTACTTTCGGAACATTCGTTAATTTTCTAAAGCAATGCACAGGTCGCTCATATGCCTCATTCGTGGCATTCGGTCGTGTTGACCTGGGATATCCTGATGTGGTTCAGTAGAGTCTACTCATTAAAAATGAATTTTTCACCTTGCACGTGTGAAGGATGCCATAATCCTGCATTTTGCCGGGCTGCATGCGCAGGGATTGCATTATGCAATACATGCTTATGGTCAAATTGATTCATATTCATCTACTCGTCTGTGTGTGTGTGTACAAAATATTAAATGAGTTTGCCTGTGTGCTCCAAAACTTTAACAATTTAAGTTCAAGTACTTTTCCTCACGTTCGCATTGGGATTTAATGAATCCAAAACTGAAAATGAAAGGCGTTTGGTAATTATTTTTTCTTTCTCTTCTGATAAGGATTTTCCATTTTCATACTCACGAAAGCCTTAGGGTTTATTCTTTGGAGGATAATAAAAAATTTTTTTATATAAATGATTGTTTATCCGGGATTTTTAGATTTGATTGCTCTGCTTTCCTAGAAATCAATCGTTTCATTGCCCAAAATATATTGAGATGATTTAGTGATGATTCTAAATTTCGCCAACAAATCTAACTAAATGAAAAAAAACTTTTAGAAAATTAAGAAAACCAACTTCAAAATGCTCTAAAAAGGATGATATAAATTTTATGGAAGCGGTGCCATATCATTTTTTCCCCGATTTTTTTGTGATGGTGCAGATGTTGGAAGTATTTATGTTGGAATGGGGAAATTGATTTGGCACCGCCCATAAAATTTATTTCATCCTTTTTAGAGCATTTCGAAGTTGTTTTCCTTTCTTTTTTTTTAAAGTTTCTTATTTCAGCCTTTTTAGTGGCAAATTTTTTCATTTCAAAATTTTCAAAACTCAGTTTCTTGAATACATTGGTACCACATACTCTATATTAAAATAAAATTTTTTACTGCACTACAAAAACCACTACGGCTAAAATCTGCTGCGTTCATAGGAATTGACCTTAGATCTGATACATTTAATAGATGATCTCATCAACGTCAACCTTAATTTTAGGTTTCATAAAACAGTGAGGCACGGAGGCGGATCCATAATGATTTGGGGCTACATGACAGCATACGGTTCTGTGCACAAAATTGAAGGCAGCATGACTCAATATGTTTATAAAAGTATTTTAGGAAAGAATCTTGCGAAAATGTTACAAAATTTACCTTTTCCGGCACATGAAATAATTTTTCAACAGGACCGTGACCCTAAACGCACGGCTGAGGCTGTTCAAAACTGGCTAAGCCAAAACGCAACCATTACAATTTCTAGATTGGCCAGCTCAGTCCAGATCTCAATCCGATAGATAATCTTAGTTAAAAAGACGTCTACATGTAGAATATCATACACCTCCTTCAACGACTATAGATCTATGGAGAAGAGTCCAAGAAGAATTGACAAAAATACATCCTGACTGTTTTAAAACCCTAGTTGAGTCTATGCCCCGAAGGATTGAAGCTGTTCGTAAAGCTAAAGGCTTGTGGACCAATTACTAATGACATTAAACTATATTGTAATTAAAGTGGTGCAAAACTGATTTCAATAAAACGATCATTTTTTCTTAATATTGTTTGCTTTTTTATCTTTTGTAATTGGTGTAAACTTGGGCTATTGATGTTATGCTGATCGGTATATATTACTTATTTAAAATTTTATTTTATGCAAAAATAATTTTTTTTTTTACTTTTCATGCGAAGGTGTGTTTAGTTTTGCTCCTCAGTGTATACATATTTGTGTGTACATATTGTTACATGTCCAAGCCATTCTGCGAGCTACGGTCGCAAATATTGTCTATTAATAACATCATCATCAATAAACGAATGTACTCAAAAGCACAAGAATGGATCAAAAAGATCCATGATCGATATCTGAAAGGGACGTCACTGCGGATATTCAGAATTGCTCGAATATTCCAGATAGTTCTCGTCAGAACATTCACCAATATACGAGAAATGGATTGAATGACTAGAGGCCCTATATAAAGCCGAGCTGAATGAATGGGAAGGATAATAGTAAAAAGCTGCGATAAGAGTGGAGCGCGAATTAAAGGCGATATTGATAGATAGTGAAGTGATTCTCGTGATGCAGACAGTTGGAATATAAATTGGTAGACAAGTGAAAAATAATATGCTAATCATTTTTAAAATAGTGAGGTTAATGGTTGTACGTTCTTAGTAAATAAACTCTTTTAACTTAATTTGAAAGAGGATGGATTTTTACTTTCCCGAAACATTAAAATTATCGGCTGCGAACTACAAAATGTGACAATATAAAGGAAATAACAAGATTTGTGCCTGGAGATCGCAATTTTTCTTCGATTTTTGCCAAATTCTCAGAAATGATGTGTTTTGTAAATATTTCAATTCGTTCTAGATGAAAATTCGTGATATTTGTTTCGACCAAAGTATAGCTCCCATTTACACCAAAATTTGTATAAAGGTTCATCAAGTATTTAATCTTTGAACCAATATTGATGAAACTTGGCAATGTTGTCGAAACCGTAACCGTCTAGTGAGCAATAAATGGGTCAGGTCAGAATATCAAAATGGTAGCAAGGCAAAATTCGAACATTGTAGGCTTCTCAAAGCTACAATTTATATAGGATTTTTAAGAAACCTAAAATCAAGGTAGACGTTGATGAGATTTTGGACTAAAATATATTAAAACGAAATTTGATTCTTATAGAAACTGCAGATTTTATCAGTAGGAAGTTTTGCATTGCAATCGAGAAATTAAATTCTTATATATATATCGTACAATGTATTCAAAAAATGGAATTTCAATAGATTTGAAATGAAAAAATTTGTCGGTAATAAGGGTGGAATAAAAAAAATTTTGAAAAAAAAGAAAAGCGACTTCAAAATGCCCTAATAAGAATAAAATAAATTTTATGGAAGCGGTGCCAAATCAATTTTCCTGTTTCAACCCAAAAACTTGCAACATGTGGTGCACATATGAAATTAAAATAAAAAAAAAATTTTATTTCATTCTTTTTAGAGCATTTTGAAGTCAGGTTTCTTTCTATAAGTAATTTTCTGAACGTATTTGGTTGGTTTTTTTAATTTTTATGTGATTGTTTAAACGATAATGTAGCATAAAATTTTAATTATGACTAGATAAATTTAAATTTCCCTCTCGGTCACTATGTTCTATATTTGTAGCGCCTCCGCTTCCACAGTCTCCGCGTAAACAAAAAATTATACCAAGGGAGATTTTCGCGTGCTTTGGTTGAGATGCAAACACACGCACATGCAGAGTGTAGACTCAGGCATCATAGACACGTTTTCAGTACTCAGTGCTTATGTCAGATGGTGATTTGAGAAACACTCGCAATTGCAGTTAAGTAAATCATCAGCAAGTTCTAAAATGAGCGTGGAGAACCACGCCGAGCGGATCGTAGCCGAGAAATGAGATCATTTGGCTCCGGAGCCCGCCGGGCAGCAACAGGTGAATGTCGTGAGTAGCTGCGAATTTCCGTCATTTTGGCGGTTGAGTTCTGAACTATGGTTTTTCCAAATTGAGTCACAGTTTCACGTGCGCACAATAGCTTCTGACTAAACAAAGTATCACCTCGTTGTCGGAGCACTGGATTTTGAAACAGTTGCGGAAATTTCTGATATTCTCCATACGCCGCCGGTGGCAGACAGTTATGGCACGCTGAAGAAAGCCATAGTTTCGCACCTCACCGATTCACCAGGTGCGCAGCTCTATAAGCTCTTAATTGGAGCAGAGTTCGAGGATAAAAGACCATCGCAACTACTGCGGTACATGCTGACACTTGTCAGCACACGTGTTGGAGAGGATGTCTTACGAGTCAAGTAGTTAGATATCGATTCCGAATTTCAACGCCTTCGTCCGGCTATGCATCTCCGCAGCCTCCGCCCGATCTGCTAACGTAGAAGCTATCCGCAATGCAACAGGCCATCGCTCAACTCAGGAACATCACTCGCGAGCTCCAATCAAATACGAGAGATCCAGATCAGAGAAGCTGTCAGTATTACGCAGCGGCCGTAAACCTCAGGCCCACTCCTCTACACCAGGCCCCAACGAAAGAATGGGGTACTGTTGGTACCACACGAAGCACGGTGGACGTACGCAACATTGGAGGCAGCCTTGTTCCTTCTCCACTCAGGCACAGCCATCTCAGGAAAACTGAAGAAGCCAGTGATACTTTTGGCAGCCGTCACTGGCAACTCTTCAGGAAGCCGCCTTTACTTCTTGGATCGCAATTCCTCGATCCAAATTCTCGTCGACTCAGGATCTAAACTCTCTATCATTCCCAAAAATATTATCAAGAAACCGCTTCAAAAATAGAGTTTGACGCTTACTGCAGCCAACGGAACGCCTATTGCAACCTTCGAAGTGAGATATCTCAGCTTAAACCTTGGTTTACACCGCACTTTGTAGTGGAGCTTAGTCATCGCAAACGTGCTAACGGCAATTTTTGGAGCAGACGCTTTGAAATACCACGGACTTCTCATAGATCTCCGAAATCACCACTTACTAGATGGTCGCACCAGCCTTTCAGCACCTTGCTCAATTGGTCCAGTTCTGGAAGTGCACTCTATTATAATTGCTGCACCCAAAATCATGCCTTACGCATCTCTGAAAGAGGTCTACGCAAAGCTTATCGAAAATTTCGCCAAAAGCGCTGCATACTCTGGAGAGATGGCGCATGTTCCTGATTTACCCATTTAGCACCACATCGTTACTAGTGGGCCGCCAGTATTCGCCCGACCACGTCGACTCTCAGGTGAACGACTTAGCGCAGCTAAAGGGGAATTCAGCGAATGGATAGAGCGAAAAATCATCCGCCCCTCAGCGGGTCAGTGGGCCAGTCCTCTTCACATGGTGCCGAAGGACGTGGAGGTTGGCAAGCTACCGGTGACTATCGCCAGCTCAACGCAATTACTCATCCCCCACCCACTTCTAGCAATAGAGAACTTGCTGCAGGATGCTCAAGGCAAAGTGTTTACGGTCATCGACCTTCACAAAGCCTTTTACCAGATTCCCATGGCACCGGCAGACAAAGAAAACACAGCAGTCAAGACGCCTTTTAGATTGTTCGAGGGCATGCCACTCGGTCTGAAGAATGCGACTGCAACCATGCAGCGTACAATTAATCATGACATCAGAGATCTACCATTCGTGCTTAAATATCAGGATGATATTCTGTCATCTCAGACAGCCACGAAGAGCATCAAGCGCACCTCGCTAAACTTCTCTCGACTTTAAACGAAGCACGCCTCCAAATTAACTGGACTAAATGTCAGATCACCCAGCTGCAGGTAGCATTCACCGGCTATCACGTGCCGAAAAAAGGTTTTCGCTCACCTCTGACAAAGAATCAGGCCATCATCGACTTTCTACGACCCAACGACACTACGCAGCTCAGACGTTTCTTGGGAATGATGAACTTTTACCGGCGCTGCGTTCCACAAGAAAAGAAAGCTAAGCTTGCCTGGTCCGAGCAGGTCAACGATTCTCTCATGCGCTGCAAATAGGCTATAGCTTCTGTAACAACCTCAGCTTTTCTCTCACCCACTCAGCGACCCGCTTTACATACGGATGCATCCAACACCGCCATAGGCACCACTTTGGATCAGCAGCTAACTGATGTTACCTACGTCCTACTAGGATTCTTCTCGAGAAAGCTCTCAGATGCGAAGCAGACATATTCGACCTACGATCGGGAGCTTCTAGCCATATTCGCTACAATCAGGCATTTTCAGCGCATTCTCGAAGGCAGGCAGTTCACCACCTGTACAGGTCATCGGCCGCTCACTCATGCACTCAAGCAACGATCAAAAAAAGCATCGCCTTGGCAGATTCGGCAATTCGATTTTATATCGCAGTTTAAAACCCAGCTATGTTACACACCTGGGGAAGCAAAATGCTGTAGCCGATGCACTCTTGGACGTGGAAACTGACTCCATTTCTGCCACTTGCAACCTCAGCACCATTAGCGCAGAGCAAGAGAAAGATGAACAGCTACCGCACCTATTAGCTATCCCTCGTTTCAAACTTCGACGCCTCGAGCTCAACGGATATTTACTGGTTTGCACTGAACACAACAGCACTATCAAGCCCTACTTGCCAGTCTCACTACGCAAACAAGCATTCGACGCAGCTCACAATTTGTCGCATCTGAGTGGTCCTGCTACTGCTAAGCGTATCGCCCTTAAATATTTTTGGCCAAGCCTTCGTAGAGGCATATTTTGGTGGGCCCAACAGTGCATCCCCTGTCAAAAGTCAAAAGTTCATCGCCACAACAGAGCAGAGCTAGGAAATTTCACAACACCGGATCAAAGATTCGACCACATCGATTTGGACCTGATCAGAGTGCCACTCGCTGCAGATTTTGAACACTGTCTAACTATTATAGACCGCTACATCCGTTGGCCATAGGCATTACCAGTACGTGGCATGACAGCCACAATTGTCGCCCGTGCTCTCGTTGACATTGGATATGCTACTTTGGAACGCCGCTCGAAATTACGACCAATCAGGGCACGCGATTTGAGGCTGAGCTTCACCGTGAACTATCTTGCCTCCTATGAGCTCATCAAGTTCATACGACTTCTAATCACCCCAAATCGAACGGCATGGTAGACATGTCAACTATCGCCTTTTCGTTTTCAGGGACTTAACCACTTGCGAACACGTTTCCCGCCGAATAAACTCAATCAAAGAGCCCGCGCACTTTCGTCGTAGACGTCAATGGCATAGTAAAAACACTATCAACCGATCAGCTAAAGCCCGCTTACATCACTACAGCAGATTTAAGGCATCCAGTAATCACAGTAATTCACAAACGTTCACCCCAGTTGATTTACAAGCCTCCATACCAGAGCCTGAGACTTCACAGTCTACGCCACAGCTTAGCAGCTGACCGCTTCATTAGCTAACATTTTTCGCTTCTTTGTTACATACTCAGCTTCGATCACCGGCAAATATACTGAAGGCGCTTTTCATTCTACATTCACCGTAGCCTAACTTGCATCTTGGGAAATGTAAATTGTAGTTTCTGTTCGCGAATAAATTTATTAGTGTTAATGAAGTACCATTTCATTTCCCTAAATATTTATTTCTTCTTTATATTTTTGAAGTACAGAGGATGGTTTAAATAAAGCATATTTGCATTTCACTCATTTATTATGATTACCAAAAACTTAATGCAACATCTTTACAAATTACTAAAGGTGCTAGCAATGATGTCTTCATAGACTTTTTATCTTCGTTTAAGATTTTACCTGCAACAAATTGTAAATAAAATGTTGCTACTATCTTAAGCTCCTACTCTGTCTATTATATCTAAGTGACTTCTCTAATGAACAGACTCACTTTCGTGTAATAATAAACACACCACTTAACATCATAATTTAATACAACCCCCACCGTCCCATGTCATTTCCATGGCTCTGCCATCCTACTTGACAGTACTATTATCTAGTTGGAAAGGACTCCGAAATACCTACACATACACACGCAAGTACAATTCAGAGCATCTTAGAAGAACATCAAGCTTAATTGCACTGAAAGCCAGAAGATTTTTTGATGTTAAGCACGTTTAGCTGATGTAATCACTACATCCACCGAGTCACCGATTATATCAATGATTTAAGGTTTTACAACATCTCCTCCTACTCGTAGGTCCTTTCATCAATGCTGGCTGATGGTGCGATACTCTAGGACACAATGTACTTGTATAGCGCAAAAAATATGAGAGATATAAACGATGAGAAATTTAATGAAGAGATACCAAACTCGCCCAGAAAGCAACAATAATGAGACGATAATGATAATAGAATAAAGTGGATTGGGAAGAAAATGGATGGAAGTAGATTATCATGAAATTTTCTTTGGCAATTCAGAGCTTGAACGGAAATGAGGGTCCGTAGCTTTTTAGTTGATGATAGTCCAATAATGGGATACCTTTGAAATGAAAAAAAAACTAATTTAATTGGAATCAATGAAAGATATAAAAGTTTTAGGATTTTATTTGATAATTTCGTCCATTTCCGAAATAGTTTTTACCAGAAGTTTAAGAGAAAGTGCTCTCGCTTTCTTAAGGTGGTGTGGATGTGATAAAATATAAAGACTGGAAGAAAAAAAACCATCTAGCTATCTTTAGCTTGTATTATTTCCATTAAAACGCTATACACGGTCTGTATCATAAGTAACCGGACTGAGCCTGCCCCACGCCGTCAAAGCGTCTGTTTACCGGTATCTGGTGCTGTAGTGGTGGTGGGAGTCTAGGTAAAGGGAACCGGGCGTACGATCGAGCAACGTGTTAGCATCAAATTTTGTGTCAAACTCAAGAAAACGGCCACGGAGACTCTTCAAATGATTCAAGAGGCTTACGGTGAGGATGTTCTGTCCAGACCTCAAGTGTTTCGGTGGCACTGAAATTTCTGAGAGGGCCGCGATGACGTCCATGACAAACAGCGCGTCGGTCCTCCATCAACGAGTCACACAGAGACAAATGTGCAAAAAGTGCATGATGTGTTGAAGAGTGATCGTCGTCCGAGCATTCGGGCTATCGCAGATGAGGTTGAAATTGATAAGATGACCGTTCACAACATTATTAAGAACGATCTGGGCATGAGGAAGATCTGCGCGATCCTGACTGATGAGCAAAAGGAGCGTCGTGTTGCTGTTGCTTCGGAGATTGTTGATCGACTGCAAGCCGAGTCAGAGTTCTTACAGCCCGGATATGGCACCAGCGGACTTCTTTCTGTTCCCCAAGATCAAGAGACACCTTAAGGAGACGCGGTTCGGGACTCTGGAAAATGTTCAACGTGCTCCGACGAGGGCTCTCGACAGCATCGACGTTGCCGACTTCCAGGGAGCGTTCAGGGATTGGAAAATCCGGTATCAGCGTGTTATCGACTCCAATGGGGACTACTTTGAAGATTTCCAAAGTAAAATTGTACATATTTTGCCAATAAAAAATTTTCTGAGGTCAGTCCGGTTACTTATTATTCTGGCCCTGTATATATATTTTTTTTATTAACATACCTATATTTCGGGAGTAAGTTGCTCCCTTCTTCAGTGTCAGTTATTTTATATTATATATTATAACTGACACTGAAGAAGGGAGCAACTTACTCCCGATATATATATATATATATATATATATATATATATATATATATATATATATAATATATATATATATATATATATATATATATATATATATATATATAATATATATATATATATATATATATATATATATATATATATATATATATGTTTACATATATATATATATATATATATATATATATATATATATATATATATATTTATTTATATATATATATATATATATATATATATATATATATATATATACATGTTAATAAAAAAATAGCGTTTTGATGGAAATAATACAAGCTAAGGATAGTTTGAAAGTACTACACATGGGAAAATGCACACAGTAAACCATCTAGGTTTCTCAAAAAGTTACCACATGTGTAAAAATAAATACGTGTTCCAGGTTCATGAAAAACATTGAATTACAAATAAATCGTATAGAATTTGCATATGAAGGAAAAATAATTGGTTTCGAGCAAATAAGCTTTAGTAAGAAAACCGCCTTCAAATTGCGCTTAAAAAGGATAAAATTTCCTAGAAGCGGGCAAAATTAATTTCTCCGTATTAACATGAAACCTACTTATAACAACGATTACAATCGAAAAGGGGAAAAACCGCTATGACACTGCTTCCATAAAATATACTTCTCCCTTTTAATGCGTTTTGAAGTCGGTTTTGATTGTTTTTTTCTAAAAGTTTTTTTCACCCTTCTTACAGCCGAATTTTTTCACTTAAATCTACTAAAATTTAGTATCTTGCAACCATGCTATTATGAGCCTCTTCATCGTTAATAAAAATTATGCCATCAAATCAATAGAATATAGAAAGCTAGTGCCTGGATTTCATTTTTACGTATATTCAAATTGAATTTCACGACTGGAATTCACAATAACTGTTAAAGTCTGCAGAGTCCATAGTATTTTACTTGAAGATGATGTCTTTCGTTTGCACCCTAAATAATAAAAATCTCAATGTGCATTGGTCGATTATGCTTATAATATAACGCAATTATCTCGCCTTGGCAAAAATAGAAATCTTCCACCCATTTTCATTGAAAACTTATGCGCAGACAAACGCAAAAACGCAAAACACAAAAAAATTTAATTGTAATTAAACTGAAAACCAACTCTCCTCTAGAACTCGGTTAAAAATTTAAACACATTTTTCCAAGAAATTGGGCCTCTAATAAACTACGGAGTCTATCAAAAATTTCAATTCCGTTGTGAACTATTCAATTTCCCTGTGTTGTCAGTCATATCCAACCCTAATGATGAATCAAAACCGAAATAGACTTCGATCTGATATGTTGGAAAATCTTCGTAAAAGTTGGTAGGTTCTTAGTTTTACCAGAAAATTTCCTATATCTATCATCGGTTACCATGCCTTTCAAATTGAACCTAATAGAAACCAAACTCGATACTTTAGTGTAAACAAATCTTCTATCAAGCTCCGTTCAAAAACTATGCACGAATAAATATGATAAAATACCCGTTGGTACCATCAGCCGGAAAGGCGAACTTCTCGTAGGCTTCATTAGTTGAAATAAGTAAATAATAATTTGTGAAAGTTAAACACTATCACTGAGTGAACACTCGTAGTCTGTCCGAAAAAATCCCATGAACTAAATCACGTTGCTCCCAACGAGATTTGAGCCTGGGACCTTCGGCTTATATGTTCATGCTCTAACCATTAGACCACACAGACTACAACGTGATTTAGTTCAGGGGATTATTCGGACAGACTACGAGTGTTCACTCAGTGGTGATGTGTACTGATTTAATCAGATCATATCATAGCTGAGCAGGCACACGGGAGCATGGTACTGACCAAACCAACTTCCGAAAAAATCAATACGGTCATGAAAAGGAGATACTCTAACTATCTCTAAGCGATGGCCCGAGAGGGGCTGTAGTGCTACAAAGAAGAAGAAGAAGAAGAAACACTATCACAGGATAAAATTCGGTTGCATAAATGCTTCAAATGTAAGCCATTACAAAGCATTACCATGAAAATGCATATGTTCATATTTTCGACACCTCACTTACCACTAAAATAATAACTTTAGCTTGTTTCCTGAACTTTGGGCCCAACATTTTGAATTTAAGCTTTTGATGTTCAATTATTTTAAAAGATATTCTTCTCAGAGTATCGTCAACCAGTTTGCTTAATCTCATTAACATCGGAGTTTCACTCTGGGTAGAATAAACTTAATCAATTTTAATTAAAAACGGCAGCTAAAAATTACATTAGAATTTCTTGAGAAACATGGCCACTAAATGGCTACAAAATCCTGAAAAATCGCATATTTGAACCGCTGGCATTTTGAAACTGGCACTATCATAATCACCAAAATAACAAAATCATTAGACCTAAGTCACTTCTATAGTAATATCAGCTTTAAATAAATCGAATGAAAATTGTGATTTTTAGAAGTTTTTAATATTTCGAACTTTGACTAGTCGCCATTTTGAAATTCTGTAATTTGACCTTAAAGTAGCAGCCATTTTTTTCAGACCGTCCAAATTTAAATTTTTTATTGTGACATACATCACACAATTTGATGAGCCTCGGTAAAAAATTTCGTCCAAATCGGAGATGTACTTTGGCCAGAACAGAAATCACGGATAATCGCTTAAAATCGCCGCATTTATGCTTTCGCTGGGCCAATTTGGCTGGTTAGTGAGGTCGTCTAAGTTGCTACTCAATACACCTTTCTGGAAAATTTGATGCAAATCAAAAGAAAATTGCTTTGATAGAGGCTGAGAACAATGGAAGTGGTGACATTTACTTCCTCGATGCTTCCGAAGGGACAGGGAGAACGTCCCTAATTTTATTGCTTTTGGCAAAGATCACATCGCAAAATGAAGTTACCTTAGGATTGGCTTCATCTGAAATAGCTGCAAACTACGCTGCAGATGGCACCAAGCCCGGTTGAGAAAAGAGTAAGGATCCTCGGGTTTCCTCCAACCTAGTTTCCACGATTCCTCATTCTAAATCTCACGAGCAAATGGTAGTTAATAGTCTCGGGGTTGCACATTGCGTTCACTGGTTCTCCAATGACGGGACACTAAATATCAAGAAATGCCAATAGCTGCGAATACACCTGCAACTCTGCTACTAAATCTTACTTACACTCATCTCTTTTGAGGTGACGTAATAGGGTGAAGGCGAGTCATCCACGCCTGATAACTGAATTGAAATTAATAACCATGTCACTGGGATGGAGGTTAGGTGATGGGCTAACTCCCCGTCCATTTAAAATCCTACATTATTTAGAAATCTGCAATAGGGCCTCGGAGTAGAATGGTCTAACGGCAATGACCTTGCAACCGAAAACAGGACTATGGCATTGGATCCTGGAATGCCAGAACACTGAACTACACTGGCGATGTTAAATAACTTTTACAACAGGCAGTTAATATCGATGAAGCATAGTGGTTTTCATTGTAGATAGAGAGTTCATATTGCACGCTATTAATTTTAAGGTAATCAATGAACGGTTGTGGTCGATCCGTATGGAAGCGATATTCTTCTAGATTTGAATGATAAATGTACACGCTCCAACCGAAGAAGGGACAAATAAATGAAGGACCCATTCTGCAATCATCCAGAAAGAATAGTGCAAACAACATAATGATTTTGAGTGACTTCAACGCTAAGGTTGGCAACGAGCTATCTCGTCGGGGAACGACTGGATGATACAGCCTCCATAACGAAACGAAAAATGACGACCAGCGCCTGATTGATTTTGCATGTAGCAGAAATCTAGTCATACGTTCGAATTGCTTCCCACATTGACGTACACATAAAATAACCAGCGCAACATACAAAACCAGATCGACAATGTTCTGACCCAGCAACGTTGGGCCTCGAAAATACTTGACGTCCATACATACGAGGAGCCATTGTAACTCGGATCATTACTTCATCAAATTAACCTGTCTATGTGGTCTGTCAAAGCCGTATTAAGCGAAGACCAGTCCGCTACACAAATTCGACATCAAAAGGCTCCGAACCACGTCTGTAGCAAAAAATTTCATGCAGACCCTCGACAACCAGCTATGGGTGGAAATGAAGGGGTGATTAAGCCCGTGGCAAAACAGAAAATCGGACAGAAAACCCGACGCAAAGAAATGATGACCGCCAAAATGCGTTAGACAAAAAGAATGAAGCGATCAGAGAATGCATAGGTAGGAAAACCAGGACAGAGAGAGAACAATATGGAAATCTCAGAAGAGTAGCGAATAAGGCAATTCGTGTTAAAAAAGGAAATAATATGACGACCAGTTGAGAAGTATTGATGTAAGTCTAGTGAGCACCAACACAAAACAAACATACAAAGTAGTGAAAAGTCTGGAACATGGTTATCAGCCCAAAACCACACTCTGGCGTGATGACATTGGCCAAATCATCGTTGATGAAACCAGGACTAAGGAAAAATGGGCATCATATTTCAAGAACCCTGTTCATTCTCCATGCAGCTTTAGAACACCGGAGCTTATAGGTATTCCCGGGGAACTTCCATTGGCCGCGCCTACTCTGTATGAAGTTTGTTCCACCATCAAAGCCCAAATGAATAATAAAGCACCTGGCATCGATGCCATATCAGTGGACTTTATTGAATATGGTGGCAGCGATGTTCAGAAAGCCATCCATAAAGTCACCCAGCATATATGGGAACAAGAACATATGCCGTAAGAGTGGAACCAATCATTTATATACCAGAGTACCTGCCGTTTAAGGCCTAATCTCACGGTCACCATTCGACTGCGATTGGTTTAAGCACCAATCATCGCCGCCAAGTTCAGTACCAGTTTACATTGAGGGAGCTCTCTACTTTAACTGGTAGATCCGAGACCTAGCAGTATCTGACGCTATAAGGTCAACGCCAACCTTTGTTTTTAACCAACAGCCACTACGATACTCCCTGAAGGGCCGCAACCAATCAGCTGACCATCCAAAAATGGAGGCTCATCAGCTGTCCGTGGTACCTGAGTATACCTCTAGAGTAGAGGTTCGCAGCAATTCGTTGATCTTGTTATGTTTCGGATCAAGTTCCTGTCCTAATATTTTTGCTAAGCGATTCGGGTGCCTCGGGATTGCTAATCCCCATCGGCTTCACTGGAATCGGAGACGACAACCCAACAATAGCAGCGTACAAAATATTTTCAAAAATCTAAACAAATAAAATCGGATCATACGCCAACGGTATTATTGGGAAGTATCAAGGTGGTTTTAGAACAGGTAGAACGGTGGTAGACCTATTGTTCACAGTCAAGTAGGTACTTGAAAAATATTGGGAGTTCAAAACCTGCAGATGGGCCTCGGAATGGATTAGACTCACGGCAACGACTTCGCAAATGGAAAAAGACTATGGTATTGGATCTTGGAATGTCAGACCACTCAATTACACTGGCGTGGTTAAGGCAATTTTAGAACAGGCCAGTCAATATAAATTAAAAATACTGGCAATCCAGGAAACGAATTGAACTGGAGACGACATTCAAGACATGAGATCACACTTAATATTCAAAAGTGGCAAGCCTAGTGGAAAACCAGAATCCGGAGTGGCCTTCATTGTGGGTAGGGAGTTCAAATCACACGTTATTGATTTTAAGGCAGTCAATGAACGGTTGTGTGCAATCCGTATAAAAGCGAAAATCTTCAAAATCTGGCTGATTAATGTTCACGCCCCGACTGAAAAAAGGACGAAGAAAAACGGCCAGCGCCTGATTGACTTTGCATGTAGCAGAAATCTAGTCATACTTTCGGTTTGCTTCCCAGATCGACGCATTCATAAAATGTCCTGGGTATCACTGGAAGGCAACACGCAAAACCAGATCGACCATGTTCTGATCCAATAATATTGGGCCTCAAGCATACTTGACGTCCATATATTGTAACTCAGATGATTACTTGATCAAATTAACCTTTCGATGGCGTATGTCAAAGGCATATTTGGCAAAGACCAGCCCACTACAAAAATTTCACATCGAAAGACTCCGAACGGCGTCTGTGGTCAAAAATTTCACGGATACCCTTGACAAGCGACGCGCTCTGGATGGAAGTAAAAGTGGAAATTAAGACCGTAACAGAACAGACGATCGAACATTAAGCCCGGCAAAAGAGGAATGATTGGTTCGATAATGAGTGCCAGAATGCGTTAGACAAAAAGAATCAGGCGTACAAGCAATATATAGGTAGGAAAACCAGAACAAATAGAGAATACTATGAAAATCTATGAATAAGATAATGAGAATTAAGAAAAGAAAAAACTATGACGACCAATTGAGAAATATAAATGTTACCCTAGCAAGCAACAACACAAGTCAAGCATACAAAGTAATGAAAAGCCTAAAACGTGGATATCAGCCCAAAACCAGGCTCTGTCGTGATGAAATCGCTGATAAAACCAAGATTAAGGAAAAATGGATGTCATATTTTAAGAACCTCCTTAATCCTCCACATAGCTCCAGAGCATTGGAGCCTATAGATGTCTGCGGAGAGTTTCTTTTGGCCTCACCAACTTTGGATGAAGTTTGTTTCATCATCAAAGCCCAAAAGAATAATAAAGCGCCGGGCATCGATGAGATTCCAGTGGAGCTCATCAAATATGGTGGCAGCGGTGTTCATGAAGCTATTCACAAGGTCATCCAGCACATTTGGCAATAAGAATATATGCCGAAAGAGTGGAGCCAATCAATTTTATTCCCTATCCACAGAAAAGGTGACAAGCTACAGTGCGAAAATTATTGAGGCATATCACTACTTTGTACGGCGTACAAAATATTTTCAAAAATCTTGGAAAATAAAATCGGATCATACGCCAACAGTATTAGGAGTATCAAGGCGGTTTCAGAGCAGGTAGATCAACAACAGACCAATTGTTCACAGTCAAACTGGTACTTGAGAAATGCTGGGAGTTCAACATAGACATACACCGTACTTTGACTTTAAGCAAGCGTATGACAGTATTGATTGTAACGTACTGTGCCAAGTAATGCTTTGCTTTGGCATCCCAGCCAAATAAGTCCGTCTTACCAAAATGACAATGACGTCGATGATCTCCCGATCCCGCATCAATAAATAACTCACTGATGCCTTTGACACAAATATCTGACTGAAGCAGGGAGATGGGCTGGCCCCATTGGCATTCAATTTGACTCTGGATTACGTCATAAAGAAGCTACCCGTAGATACGCAAGGTACATTACTATCCAAGCCTCGTCAACTAGTAGGCTACGCGGACGACATCAACATTTTGTCACGGTCATTAACAACTGCCAAGGAACTCTTCCTGAAAATCGACAGCGAGCAAAACTGGTAGGGCTACAAATCAATGAAAATAAAACTGAGCTCCTGATACAGTCGAGGAAAAATACCTCAAGGGCACAAAATATCACAATTGGCGAATAATATATCGAAAATTTTAGCTTATTCGTATATTTAGGCGCCAGCATAACGAGAACCGGTAATGAGAGAGATGTAATACCCTGAAGAATAAAGCTTGGAAATACGTAAAATATTTTATTCAGTATTGACGGTCTTGAAGACAAGCTGCATACACAGGAAAATAAAGCTCCAAGTAAACAAATCTACGATAAGACCTGTGTTATATTTTGGGTGTAAAGCATGGACCCTAACTCAAGAATCCGCAAATATACTGAAGGGCTTTAAGCGACGTGTCCTGAGGCAAATAATTGAAGCGAAGCTAAACGGGGACCAAGGGCGAATCCGATACAACCATGAGTTGTATGAAATTTTTGACGAGCGGGAAGTCTCAACGATTGTGAGACTGGGGAAGCTGGAATGGGCTGGCCACATGAATCGTATGGATGAACAATGGATACTCAGAAAAGTTTTCTTTGGGAGAACTGAAGGCCGGAAATCAGTGGGGAACCGAGAATACGCTGGTCTGACTTGGTCGATGAAGACAGTTCATCGCTGCTCGGATTTCAAAATTGGAGGACGCGACCAAGTGATCGAGATAGTGGGAAGCGCTTTTTACAGGAACGAAAGCCCGAGAGGTGCTGTAGTGCTACGAAGAAGAAGAACAGATGACCAGACATCAATCCTTGTACAAAGGAAATGGTCGGCTCGTAGATGAGTTCCAAGATGCGTTAAATAGAGAGAGTCAGACGTGAAAGCGATATTGAAGCAGGAAACACTAGGACAAAGAGAGAACATTATGAAATTCTCAAAAGAGTAACAAATTTGATTATGAGAATTAAGAATGAAAATGCTTTGACAACTAACAGAGTCACAACGATGTAAGTCTAGCGAGAAACAACACATGACAAGCATACAAAATGGTGAAAATCCTGTAACTAGACTATCAGCCCAAGACCACGCATTACTGTGATGACATCGGCAACTCATCGCTAATGAAAACAGGATAAATTTAATATGTGCATCATATTTCAAAAACCTGCTTAATTCTCTGCACACCTCCAGAACATCGAAATCTATATATTCCTGGACAGCTTCTTTTGGCCCCTCCAACTCTCTATGACGCTTTTTCTACCACCAACTCCCAGAAAAATACTAAAGTGTGGATGAGATTCCAGTGGAACTCATTAAACATGGTGGCAGCAGTGTTCAGAAAGCCATCCATAAATTCATCTAGCTTCTTTAGTAACAAAGAGACATGCTGATCGGGTTGAGTCAATTCATTATATTCTCTATAAATAAATAACGTGATAAGCTATAATGCCGAAACTGTAGCATATCACTTCTTTTTACGGTGTACAACATATTTTCAATAAAATAATATCACAAGCCTACAATACTATTGGGGAATATCATTGAATTTAGAGCATGTAGCTTGATGATTTACCAATAGTATTCAGTCGAGCAGGTACTTGAGAAATGCTGGGAGTTCAATTTGAATTGAATTTTCGTTGACTTTAAGCAAGCATACAACAGTATTAATCGTAATGTAGTGTACAAAATATTACTTTGCTTTGGTATCCCAGCCAAATTAGCCCATCCTACCAAATTGACAATGATGTCGACAACCTTCCAAGTCCGTATCAATAGCAAAGCACTGACGCCTTTAACGCAAAGTCTTGACTAAGGCAAGGCGATGTGCTGACTCCATCGTCATAAGAAAGCTGCCTGTTTCCACGAGAGATACGTTATTTTACAAGTTGAGCCAAGTGGTGGCTTACGCGGATGATATCAATAAATTGTCACGGTCTCTCACAACTGCCAAAGAACTTTTCCCTGAAACTTGACAGCGGAGCAAAACTAGTACGGCTACAATTCAATGAGAATAACACATATTTGATGACGCACTCGAAGCAAATTCTGTCATATATCTCAAATATCACATTTCGAGAATACAATATCAAAACTGTAGGCAAATTTCTGCATTTTCGCGGTCAAACTATAAAAATCGGGAATGAAAGAGACAAAATAAGTCAAAGAATACAGCTTGTGAATAAAAGATTTTAGTTAATTCTAATAAATTTTAAAACCAACTGCAAACGTAGCTTCAAGTATAGAAATCTGTGATAAAACTTGTGGTATACTATGGGTGTAAAACATGGACCCTAACCCAAGTATCCACAAATATATTCAAAGTCTTCAAGGCACGACTCCTGAGGCAAATAATTGGAGCAAAACTAGAGGGGACCAATGGTGAATTCGATACAACTATGAGTTGTTTGAAATTTTTGAGACCCGAAGGTGCCAGCGGTTGCTAGACTGCGAAAGCAGCAATGGGCTGGTCACGTGAACCGTATGAATGAACAAAGCATACCCAAAAAGGTATTAAGGAAAAATTGCTGGTCTGACTTCGTTGATAAAAAATAATTCATCAATACTCAAATTTTCAAATTGGAGGACGCGGCTGATGGACTGAGAGAGTTGGAGGCACTTGTTCCAGAAAGTGAAGACCAGAGAGGGGCAGTCGAACTATGAAAAAGAAGACGATACAGCTAAAAAGTGGATCTTTTGGTTTCCACATTTCAACAGAGATCTGCAACGGTGGCAGGGTTATTTACTTTAAGACCGCCCGGTGGGCTGTAACTCTTTTTCTTCATTTTATGGGCTCTTGCTGAGATGGGGAATCATTTCGCTCCAATTTATGCGATCAGAACCTTATGTTCGGTACGAGGGGTAATAAGAGGAAAAAATTCCAACGAGATACCCCATATTTTGCTTAAAAACAAATTCACTTGTCAGTGACGAGGTCATTCACTATCGCATGTGGTCCGGAAATAGTAAGGATAAGAGGTTTTATGAAAAGTGTTCGATCCCATTCAGTTCTGACCTTGGCCTATACACCTAATGAAATCGAATGCATAAAACTTCTTTTGTGTCTTGTGCGGGAAAAGAAAATACTTCCTCATGACAACGTAGAAAGCTAGCTGGCAATGCGCGTCCCTAGACATGCTCATTTCCATTAAGTCTAGTAGTTATATTTGACTGAGGCTACACTTTTTCACTGCTAGTCTTCATAGACCAAAAATTTAAAAAGACTACAGTGATGAAGTAGCAATAGCCACAGTCATTCTGAAGTTGGTCCTTTATTTGACGCTATGCTTCTCCGATAGCATTATAGTAATAATAATAATCCATCGCCAACAGTCTCAATCTGAAACCTTGGCGTTGACACTTATTGTAGGGGTACCTCAATCCATGATCGTAATGGAATTTGAGGTGGTACAGTCAATTTTACGCTCTATAGCATTATAGTCCAAGTCAAACCTTGGCCTACCAGGTCCTTAATGTCTGGTGTTCTCAGTAGTTCCTCTATGGATATTCACTTTAGGGTTGACATCTCATAATCAAACTTTTCTGTCGCTGTAGGGTAGGTGTTTGAACTGTTTTTCTCGATGAGGCTGTAAAACTTATCTTTAAGGCAACTACCAGCTTATACTTTTTATTGCCTACAAATCCCAACTCTCTGCCAGGGCCCTCGCGAGGAAATCTAGGCCCAGGGGTAAACAATTACGCGCCCTAACCCCCCCCCCCCCCCTACATGAAACACAACTATAGAATATGCCAAATTAAATATGTACCTGTTGATTCTATGAAGAAAAGGGTTATAAAATCTTCGGAAAATTGTTTTTGATCCAAATTGCTTCTATAACAAGCTGTATAAATATAAGTTGGTATATCAAAGTATTGAATAGAAATATTGAAAGCAAGTAGTCTACTTTTTGGAGTTAAGAGTTTGATTGTAATGCCAAGTTCATATATTTAATTATTAATTATAATTGTAAATTAGCTTTTTTTGCTTTGTTGGCTACAAAATTTCTTATCACAGTATCAAAATCCATCTCCCTAGCCAATGGGGCCTCGATGCAAAGAGTGCCAAGTGCTGAAACATGCATTTGTGAAGACCATGATCGATGAAAGTTGTTAATGCGAACAAGAATACTAAATGAACGTCCATCACTGGAGACAGTAACAGGTATAGTGAAATATACAAGAAGCGTAACACACACATTCGGAAAAATCGTCTCCAGATTTTGACCAAAGATGTAGCATTTAGCACTGTAAAGGATGATAGCTCTTCTTTGAAGCTGCCTTTGTATATGAGTTTCAGATGGATCATTTCATCTCCTAAACCTTCAGAAGCGTCCAATTTGTCTTTCTGTACAAAATTTGTGGCAGCACTTCGAATTTTGGCTTCTTCCATCACTGTGAATGGCCATGAAAAAGAGAAACCATTATGTAAATCTTTCATGACATTGAACCTATTGGATATTCCCGCAATAACCGAGTCGATGATTACGTAGAAAGTGTTTCTTCTGAAATTGGTTTCTTGATTGTCTGCGCTCGTGTCATCGTCATCTTCATTTTCATCGAAACACCTCTTGCGTTTTGTCTTTCAAGTATTAGGGAAGGTTGATAAAATCCCCAATTGAATTGCAACCGTTTTGCATTCACTTGAAATGTAATCCCATCGATTTCGAATCAAATTCAAGTCAGACAGCAAGCTTTCGAGATTTTGAACTTCGATGTCGATAGTAGCGTCTCTGGCTTGATAAATGATG
Organism: Odontomyia ornata; assembly: GCA_963969285.1. NCBI lineage: Eukaryota > Metazoa > Arthropoda > Insecta > Diptera > Stratiomyidae > Odontomyia > Odontomyia ornata. The sequence continues at coordinate 79,406,887 of OZ017739.1, read as the reverse complement.
CTCCATTCATTGGTAGCTGTCAATATCTTAAACCAAATGGAGGACATCAGGGTGCACTCAAATTTTTGGATGTTTATCAGAATACCGTTGACATCACTACGAGTCTCCTCACGCTGATTAAGTTTAGTGAAACCTTCTAGTACTTCATGTAATCTTGAAATATGTTTGGAAAAAGACTTCACTGCCTCAGCTCTAGCAGACTACTTTGTATCTGAAACTCGGTGAAGGGGACCCGTTATACTTTTTTTAGAATTTCCCAACGTTGTGGACTGCTGCTGAAACTGGTATAGCATTTCTGAACAACTTCGAAAAAAGCGATTGGTGCCCCATAGCATTCTGCAGAGTCAACACCACAAAAATTGAGACTATATGTTGCACAGGGCGAATAAACAGCATTTGGATTTTTCCCCAGAATATGACGTTGTGCCTCCTTATATGCTTCTTTCATATTAGCACCATTGTCGTATCCTTGTGCTCGACGGTTTTCCAAAGGAATGTAATGCTCTTCTAGAGTATCGAAAATTAAATCAGCCTGGCCGGTTTTTTGGTTACAATCGACAAAAGCCAGAAAAAATTCTAAATGTTTACGAAGTATCGGGTCGTAATGACTGATCAGTTCTTGAATCCCCGAAAAATTTAAATTGTTCCATTCTCCGAGAAGATTGCTAGCATCTCTGAATGATAGGCCCCTTCCGCCAAAAAACAAAATGGTGTCTAGTATTCGGCGTAAAATTTCGTGCCATTTTCTAGTTTCACTGATGATCTGTTCATTTAGAAGCGTATCAATTGAAGTTTCCTCTCGAAGTCGAGTCTACAACGAGCGCCATTGAACGTAGCACTGAATGTGGTCTGGATTATTTTTATTAGCTGATAACTTATCATACAGTTTTTTCCACGCTTGATTTTTTGAGTACCCTGTAGGACAGCAAAGTTTTGGACGATTGCAAGGGTTGGTACTAAACAAACTAAAAGGTAAGCAATAAAAAGCGTTCATAAGGCTACTCCACATTAACCGACCTCGCTCCATCCTCTCCCTATTTGGCAAAGTCTTCGATAAAAGCGAGTCGGGAAATGGCTCATCGTTACGATCACGTGGAATATAAGACGGCATCTTTTGGTGACGAATTATATCGTTCACCACGTCAGAGTGGATAAATTCAGTACATACATAGCCAATATCATAATCATGAAGATACAGCTATTCTTCTTGGGTCCTTCGCATGGATTGTGTTTCCATTGAAGATGAACCATGATTAATGTTGATTTCAGAGTTTTAAGTTCCCAAGTTTTGAATAACTACGTCATTGTTACTAGCTTCCGTTGATTTGTCTCTTTCTGAAGAGACGGATAGAACCTTGTTTTTTTGGTTAAGATAATGCGCAATATCTTAAAGCGATAAATCATCATATTAAATGTAAAACATATAATCAGCATATACTGGCATGTTTTAACAGTTCTAACAATCCAGCTTTTGGATCCGAAATTGTATCCGAGGAGGTTCTTTTGCTGTTTAGAATGTTCTTTTTCTTTTTTGTCTCGCCCCAAGCGTTCTTTGGGCTTTTGAGCTCCAGAGTTGTACTTGAAAATGAAAATTTTATTTTTAATTACTCTCGGTTTTGCTTAATGATATATAGCTAGAGGATTTATGAAATATTTAACAATTAGCTAAATTTGTAATTTCCGTCAAGTCTTAAAGTTTTGAAAAAATGTCTTACCAATAACTACTTTCATCTCTACAAATTTAGATGAATAACATCATAAGAAAATTTTTTTCTCACAACTTGCGAATGGGAAATCCAATATTTGACGTATTATGGAAGGAGAGTGGAATTCGATATATTACAAGGCTTTATTTTACTCTGTCAACATCAATTATGTCAAAATTCTTGATCTGTCATTTGATATTTCGACATGATGTCAACAAACAACATTCGTGGATGTAAAAAGTATAGTGCACAACTATTTGGAGATTGAAAGCTTCGCCATGACCATATTAATAAGAACTTCAAAAATTGCACGCAGCGATGCGGCGTGCATACTTCAAAAACTCTCAAATCCTACTTTATGCGAGCTTGCGCCACCATCTTTAGAGTGTCGGCAAAATTTTCCCACCCGGTGCACAATGATAATGAATAATTGTTACTTCCTCATGTGGTATTATAATCAATCACCAATCGACAAACAATTAAAAAGTGTTGCAGTCTGGGCCGCAACTTCTGTTAGAATGTCAAATGCACTGCGATCGTAGCCAATAATAATAATAAGTAGCGCCTACATTGAGCAAGTTCACACGCTTCAGCGTGCTGCCAGTTGCAGACAGGTTAATCATGTTTTCTTAGACGAAAGGAACGCGACGTCGAGAGAAGCCAAAATATACTAAAGAGGTTTGCACATGTCAAAACAATCAAGCAGCACAATCTATAACAAACGCATGCCAATCAGTTTCGCTTCAGAAATTTTTAGAAGGCTCAAGGCAATCATTCATCCATCGATAGTTCAAGGGGAAAGATCATGCGAATCATGTATGGCAGATAAGAAAAGTGTGCTTGGTCGTGGCGAGAAACCCATGACAATGGTGTGCGGCAGCACATAAGTCGTCTGCACTTGACGATTGATGGCAATGGTCGACCTGAGACAGTATCCAGCTAATTTGTTTGCGGCCGCTGGTCACAAACTTTTATTTATTTATTTATTTATTTATTCATTCCATCTTACAGACTAAACAATTCAATCACAAAATGGAACGAAAAGAACAATTACAACAAAATTTAAATGAAAAAGAATAATAAAATGTCGATAGTTAAAAGTTAAACTAGTAGAAGTCTCTTAGTTTTTTCTGAAATGCTATGTAAGAAGAGGGGAAAGGTCCAAGCTCGAGATTATTATGATTTCGTACGATTCTTAAGATTAGTGAATAGAAATATAAATCAGTTCTAGCATATGGGATAACGAAAAAAGAATTCATCCGAGATGAACGAGATGTTTGTCGGAAACGCAGCTCAGAAAAAATATTTAACGGGACTTGATGGTAGCAGAGTTTGTACAAAAAACATTGGTCTAAATAAGTTCGTCGGGATATTAGGGATGGAAGAGATAGGAAAGATAAACGACTTTCATAAGGCTGATACGGCAAATTAAACTTAAGGAAAAGAAAACGCGTGAACTTTCTTTGGACAGCTTCTAAAGAAGTCACGAGATAGGAATATCGGGGTACCCAGATAATAGAACAGTATTCAAGCAAAGGGCGAACAAGACAAACAAATAGGTGAACAGAAGAAGAGATGCTATTGAATTTATGTACATGTCTAAGGATAAACCCGGAAACTCTAGACGCTTTAGTAATCACATTTAAAATATGTGCATCAAATTTGAGTTTTAGATCAAAAGTTACTCCGAGGTCTTTGTGATTGAACACTTCAGAGAGCAAAGTATCTTTTAATATATAATTAAAATTAATAGGAGAGTCCTTAAGAGAAAAAGTCATTTTATGACATTTAGTAGTGTTAAGACATAAATAGTTTGAAGCACACCATTCATTTAGAGCATTCAGATCATTTTGGAGGAGCTGACAGTCTAAATGGGATTTGACTGCTCGAAATACTTTGAAGTCATCTGCATACAAAAGGCACGAGGAATTAATTACAAAGGGAAGATCATTTATGAACAACGGAAAGAGAAGAGTCCCAAGAATTGAACCTTGTGGAACGCCAGATGAAGGATAAAAAGGACTAGACGTAGTACCAGAGAGACTTACTTGACAGGGACGACACGATAGATAAGATGACATCCAAAATAGAAGAGCACCCGAGATGCCAAGAGCTTCAAGCTCACGACAAAGAAGTAAACGATTCACAGTGTTAAAGGCCTTGGAGAAATCTGTGTAGATCACATCAACTTGCAATTGGTTATTTATTTATTTATTTATTTAAGTATCAACAAACAGACAGAAGTCCAATTGCATGTTGTGTATAAATTAGAACTAACGCTAATATTAAAGGAAATATACATATGAAATTAATGGAAATATACATATGAAGGAAAGTGAAAAAAAGGAATCCAAGAAATAGGAAATAAAAGAAAATTGTGCAATTACTTAACTACTAACTAATACATGAAGAGAGAGTAGTTATAAAGATGACCAAGATTAATAATTGTAGTTTTAAATTTTGCTTTTAAGGCAAGTTTTAAAGGCGGCAAGCGACTGTGGTAGAGGACCAAGAAATAGCTGGTTATGCAAACGGGGCAAGCGTAGTAAGGGAGAGTGGAAGAAGGTGTTAGTGCGTGCAAAGGGAGCAAAGAATTGATCGGAAGATCTATTAGGGCGACTAGTGTTCAATGTTTGAATGTAACTGCATAGAGTTTGGGGTAAGTGACCGTGATAAAGCTTGTACAAGATGCATTCATCAAGAAAGCATCGTCTAGATTCAAGGGAAGGGAGTTTCAAAGTACGAAGACGGTCACTATAGGGGACATAAGGGAGGTTGAATTTGACAAAAAGAGACCGTGTGAATCTGCGTTGAACCGACTCAATAGCATCAATATGATTCCAGTGGTGAGGGCTCTATATTAGGGAGTAGTATTCCAGGTTACTGCGAACAAGTGAAAGGTAAAGGCACACCCAGGAGGCGATATGCTGAAACGAGGAAGCAGATCTTAAAATGAACCCTGAAAGGCGGGAGGCTTTGTTGACGACTTTGGCTATGTGAAGGTCAAACTTTAATTTACAATCAAACACCACACCAAGATCCTTAAAAGAAGTTACACTGCACAAAGGGGTTCCAACAAGGCTGTAGGTGGAGAAAAAAGGATATTTTTTACAGAAGAATGTCATCTGGTGGCATTTGGAAACATTCAAGGAGAGATGGTTTGATTTGCACCATTCACTTAGACGCAGTAGATCACTTTGCAAGGTATCAACATCACATTGTGAGTCAATTACCCGAAAGATCTTAAAGTCGTCAGCATAAAGCAGGCAGGGAGAAGTGATAACAGAGGGAAGATCATTGACAAATAGTAGGAGTAAAATTGGGCCAATTATGGATCCTTGCGGTACACCTGAGCTGGGGCAAAATGTAGAGGAGAAGCAGGAATTAACAGTGACAAGACAACGACGATCCCAAACATAGGATAGAAGCCAGGAGTACAGGAAAAAAGCTCTTGCAATCCTGTTTGTGAACTCCAATAGATTAGAGGTAGTGGAGTATCCTTCGAGAAAGCCATGCTGCTCTGAAGCAATAATAGGAGCTAATGAGTTTGAGAGTCGATTATGAACCAACCGTTCAAGTAACTTTGGAAAGCAGGACAGTAAAGAAATAGGGCGATAATTGGAAACTGACGTAGGATCACCACTTTTAAAAATAGGCACAATATTAGCTGTTTTCCAAGGGTTTGGGAAAGTACCAGTACTCAAACTTAGATTGAAGAGTAGAGATAAAGGAAAACTAAGCGATGAGGCTAACGACTTGACAAATTTGTTTGGCAAACCATCCGCCCTAGGGCTAATATTAGGATCAAGAGCATTGATCAAAGCTTCAACTTCAGATGCATCTGCACAAATAAAGGAAATTGGGAAGGGAAGATGATTAGGTAAGACAACAGGATGCACAGCTGCAGCGGGAGAAGAGAAAGTTGAAGAGTCAGTAACTCCTTGAGGAGAAGAAACCTCTGCACCATTACAACGGGCCTTACTAGGAATGGAAGAAGAGGATTTCAGCGACCTTATATAAGACCAAAAAGGCTTTGTGTTATCAGCCACAAGAGAGCTATCCAGACTGCTGAAATAAGCCTTCAGAGCATATCTGATCTCTTTTTTGGCAATAGCACGCAGCCTGTTAAAATTACATCTTGCTTCAATAGTGCCGAGTGTTTTAAAGACACGATGTGCCTTATTTTAGCTCGTAGGGCACTAAGCACTCGCTTTGTAAGCCAAGGCTTATGATTAGCTTAACGGAATGTCTGAAGAGGCGTATAACAGCGAATAAGATTATAAATATATATGTAAAATTTATCCAAAGCAATTGACTGAAAGTAATTCTGTATTAATAGCTTCATAGTTAGCTTTAAAAAAATTAAGTTTTGGAATAGGATGAGATTTCTTAAATTTAATTTCATCGACTATAAGATCTATAGATAAAGGAGGATGGTGCCGATCAGGAGGAACATACGGATGTAAGGCTTGAGATACAGATAAGTAGCCAACTGGAACATTTGAAAGAACAAAGTCAAGGAGACGACCATTAAGAAGGAGCAATGATATAGGAAAGATGACAGGGTTATCGAAAAAGGGTCAACTGACGAGATTGAAAGAGTAGTATAATTTTTCCACTCTATGTATGGTAAGTTAAAATCCCCGTAAACTAATATTTTGGCGTGAGGATGTCGCAAAACTAGATAAGAGGATAGATCATCAAAAAACGTCTCGTAAACAGTTAAAGGTGAATTACAAGGAATATAAATAGACAAAATCAAGAACTCTGTGTTGTGAGGGAGAGAAATTTTGATAATAACACATTCTAAAGTAGGAGAAAAACAGAAATCAGAACAAGAAGAACTAGGTAGAGCTTTGCTAACTGCAACCAAAACTCCACCACCATCAGCCTTATTAGTGGCAATCAGGTCACGGTCACATCTATATACAATATGATCAGGAAACATTTCACTGCTCAAAATGTTTGCATTCAGCCAGGTCTCGGAGAAGCAGATAATAGAATCATTACTAACTTGATAAGAGATAAAGAGTTCCTCAAGCTTGGTCTTTATCCTCGTACATTTTGGTAAAAAATAGATAAACACATTTTATTAGGAGAAGAGAAGTTACATTGAAGTGTGTTAAGGTTTAAAAGAGATTCATTGACGTTTAAAGATAATACAGTCGAAAAAAACATTAACTTGATTGCGACTGCGCCTATTCAACTGCAGCACAAGCAGCAGAATTTGAAAAAAAACTCCAAACGATTTCTCATTTTCGGTTCTTAATTCAGTTAAGCTAATTTACGATTTTTAGGAATTTTTTTCAAGTGATAAGATTTTCAAGAGAAGAAAATACAACATTTTTTTTATTGGTGAAAAAGACTTACAGGCCCCTTTTGGGAAGGCAAGGCCCCCATCTCCCCCCTCTCGACAACTTTGCTTCGATTTTTTTCCCACGACTACGCATTAAAAATTATTGATCCGACGGAACTTAAGTTGGAATGTACCGCAGAACTCAACTCACAGATTATATAATAAATTTTTCTTCACTGCTAAACCATTCAGTAAATGTTAGTAAGTACAGCATATTAACGAATCTTAAAGAAAGTTGGATTTTATGTACATTACTCAAAAAATCAAGAAATTATATAGTACGCATTTTCCTTCATTTAACGATTAAGCTAATATTTTACTAGAAATATTACCTTTTAAAAGGGTTTTGATGTTCCTGTCCTTCTTGGATGACACGTTTTCGAAAAAAAGCTAAAATAAATGTTGGCCCTAATCAAAGAACTTTTCAAGGACACAAAAACATGACTTGCTTAGAAAGCTAAATTTGAGCGTGTTGTCTTCTAAAATTCATTCTTTTGATTTTTCTTTATCACTTAAACTTAAAATCATGATTTATGCTATTCATCCCACTGCCAATTATTTATTCATGAACGGTAAACACCATCCACCAAACATGTTAGCAAGATTCATACTAGCGTATACTCTTTTCATTTTATCCCCAAAATTGGGACTTTTATCCTTTTCCCTGTTTCAGAAGAAAAATCGCTCATTTCCCCGGAGCTCATAATGACCTTTCCAAGCATATACATATCTGATTTTTCAAACATGCCTTTTTATCCGGACATATCAATAGCTTCTGTATAACAAACACCCTCCTCCTGTACCCTCCCTGATGGGTTCAACGGCTTTGTACAATCAAATACGAATTCTGCATACTGCTACCGAGTCGTATGCGAGCTCCATGAATTCAAAGGGTTAGGAAAATCGATGAGTACGAAATTATCAAGTTCCACTGTTCTTTTTGAAAGATGGCTTTTTCTATCCCTTCCAAAAAGCTGGAAGCAGATAGGGTTCATGTTTTTGTGTCGTTGAATGCTTCGTTGGCAGACTGGCTACCAGGCCCACAAATGAAAATGTGTTTTTGCATATGGCGAGCTTTGATTCTACTATGTTCGATGGTTCCAAGAATGAGTTCCGGGTAGTTTGGCTTATTTTTGCATCCAATGAATTGGAAATGGAGATTGTGCTTGTTACAATTCAATGAACGATTTTCATAGAATACTTGGTTCACTTGAGCCGGAAAGGAAATGAAAATTACTCGCTCGCAGGATGTTACAATGAGGTGATCAAAGAGCTTGCCCATGAAACGTAGCATTTAAATTATATTGCAATTTTACGAATGGTATTTCTATGACAAAAGAGAATGAAGTCCGTTCAAGAAATATTCCCGGTCAACTACATATGTACGAGTATTTATGGGTCAGCTTTAAAATTTAAATAATAAATGATTCTCTTACAAATGTAATGATACGTCTGTGAATTTTAAGATTTTCCTCACAAACGGAGAAAAATGCAGATGGCCATAAAATCTATTCCAAAACCAACAGCTTGAATTCAATTCTATAGTTGAATAGCAATCACCATGGGGTTTTCTAGACATTGTAGGGCTAAATCTAAATCTACACCGACGTATGATATCGTGGATAAAGCCATACACCACATTATTATTCAACGCTTTACTGCTTCCACACATTGCTTTTATGTCGATATCAAACGATATGCATGTAAGTAGGGAATGGAAAGCGAAAGCATAAAATTGCGCTATAAAGCCAGTCATCAATCTTTAGGGGTACAATTTGATCGACCCCAGGATCAAGCTTGCTGTACTTATATACATACGACATTGGACGACATATATTTGACTTTTAATATTGCCTTGTGAGCCTTATATCCATGTACTTAGTAGCGAGGTCGTCGCCATTTGCTTGCCTTGATTCAGCGTTGGTCTTGTTTAATAGAATTTTGGAAACGATTTCGCATGCTTTCAGGATATACAATGGGGATGAGGATTTCGACGAATATTAAATGAGATCGACGTTGATTAAGTTTTGTGATTAATCAATCTTATCTCAATCTTATTTGGGAAGTTAAATTCGTGGTAATATAAAGGAAATTTAAGCTCAGAAAATTCAAGACTACTCGTATCTTCAGCTTAAAGCTATTGATAATATTGGAATACTCGTAATTAAAGCTAAGCCAGCAATTTTCAGGAATATGTGGACTCCTGTTTGATATGTTCGTTCAAGATTTGATTTTCATATTATCCGTACTATCCCAAAATTGGCAGGACTATGCGAGGAACGTTTCTGCTGCTGAACTAGTCATGCCAGATCAGTAACGTGCAGTGACGATGATGTGATCAGAGGTGAAAGTAAATTAAGCACGGAGGAAGCTAGATATGGTAAAGGTGGAGCAGAATCAGTAAGCACAATGCCGAGAGACTGAGGGACAAGTGCCGATCTTTATCCTGTTCGAGATAAGTTTCAGAATTTCAAAAGAAATGTGATATTTGCTCGAGATTCATTGGAGCATTTTCTGTTAGTGGCTTAGTGTCCAGTTGGTGTCAGAAGTCTTGAATTTATGAATCTTAGAAAATATTTCACACAAAAGAATTTCTGTATTTTCTTGGATTGTGCTTAAAGCTTCCATTTAAGAATGATAGCTTTTGAATTTTCCTTACCATCAGAATCTTCATTTTGTACGGAGGACAAAAAACTACAAAAAAACAAATCTATGTTCTTCATTTTGACATTTTAGGTATTCAGGCGGTTAAAACCAGCCAATATAACCTGGCCAAATGAAGAACAAGCCCCGCAGGGGGAATATTGGTCGATCAGAATATTCTTGGAGGCTAGCATTCTTTGAGGATTGCCACCTTACGGACCCTAGGATATGGAGGTCGCCGTAAGGTTGCTCTTGTGACTACAGGCTAGGACCCTAATTGAATCTGGACTAGCTTTGGACAATGATCTGGAATTGATGCATTGGGCTGGCGGACATGATGGTTTGGACCTAGTTGCTAACACTCGTGCGTGAGCGACTCCAATCGAACTATCATACCATCTTCCTCCCGGTAAGGCCTTGACTGGGATCCGAGTACACTCGAAGCTCGTACCATTGGGTCTGTAGTGTAGTTTCATTCGAGACGGATTCCTAATCATCACTGGTCTGGTTCTGAGCACTTGTCCCCAAAAGCGCTTGTGCCAATCCTCGCATTACCTCCCTGCTCTGCAAAGATGACTGACAATGGGATCAAAAAGCGACTACACACACAAACCGGGTTAGTGGCTCAAAGGGAGGACCCAATCAAGCTGGAGCATTCTCGAATAACAAACTTAAAAACATGTCAACAAAAAACTAAAAAAAAATATCAACAACGACAAAAGAACCAATTGGTACAGCAACAATGTTAACAGCACACTGAGAATGGTACCATTGATGACAAAAACGATGGCGAACACAATTACAGTAAAAAAGGACAAAAAAAACAACGGTCCAAGACGAAAGTTTTGCGGGTGCAGTCAAAAAATTGCTGCGGACACTGGAGTCTCCTATAAAAGCAGAACGAGGAATTTTGCACGAGGCACCAGATGTTCGCGTGGTGGAGGAAAATATAAAGAACATCGAGGACTCGATGGTTACTACTGCAACCGCTACCAAAGCGATCGAAGCAAGGGTCTTAAATACCGAAATAATAACGAACCATCTTGAGGTCCACAAGGTGATCACGATAGACAAAGAAAGGAGTAACTAGAGAAATGAAGCGTCATTGCGCAAGTTCACTACCACCATCGAAAATGTGGCTGAAATACTGTACTTAGAAAGGGAAGCCGATAAGCTCTCCCAAGAAAGCTGGTTGTAAAATATAATTGCCATACAGTGACATCAAGAAAAAAGGCTAATCCAAAAAATGGGAGACGTTTGAACAAGAATAAAATCAACATGCCACTCACCAAAAATCAGCCAGCAAAAGTGTAAAGAATGTACTCTTTGAACTAGAGGAGCTAATACATTGGATAGGGCCTTACCGGAGGAGCTAGTTAAATGTTGAAAAGGACTAGAACGCCAATGAAGAGTAGAAGGCTTAGGAAGCACTGAGGGTTAAGTCTTAGCAGCACGCACAGATAGTTCCACCATCAAGCATCATCAAAAGAATAGTGTCTAGTCCAATCAAAGAAGATTGCAAAATGAGAAGGAAGAAAGAGACACTTGCCGGACGTGGAAGGCTAGACCAGGGTTTCTAGATAGAGCTGACAGAAGCAGCGAGGAAAGCCCCAAATAAACTCTTTGAAAAAGTGCCAGAAAATAAATTTTACATGGGCGATCAACAAAATAAAAAGACCTGAAGGGAAACAGAAGGAGAAAAAGCCGCAACTACGGTCTCTGGCAGCAGACATTGCTCGTAAAACCCCAAGATGCCCATTTCTATGCAAAATTGTAGTGAGATAATAAGGAAAATGTAAGGCTCAAAGATACCAACATTGCTATTAGAACTATAGGACCCACCCATTCGAGCCACATACTGGTCTAATTAGGGCCGACACCGACAGCAAAGCAGCAATCTGCGACGCAGTAAAGAAGGTCCTCAGCAAAAGCCGAATCTTGGGCACGTCTTGGGATCAGAAAAATGTCGAGCTTTTCAGGAAGCCCTATCTAAGGCAAAACTAGAACTTCGATAACACGTATCCTGCAGGTAAACCTACATCGCAGTTCAACCGGCCAAAACCTGCTTGAGCAGTTTTTTTTTTGATTGGGACGTGAATGTCATTTACGCTCTGTCTTTGGGACTTCCATGCTCTCAAGCGACTGGATTACCCACTGAATACCTCCCTTGTCAACCAAAGAACCCGAATTGGAACAGTTCAACACATTTCTTTGGGCCAGATTACGTTTTGCTCTGCCGTGAGGCATCTTTAAGCTGCGGTGTCCCTCCTGAAACGTGAGGAGAAGAGAAAAGCAAGTGCCAGTTAAGCGATCTATTAGCTCCCACGTTCCCGGTTGCTGTGAGTTCCTTTTATCTTTTAAGACTGCCTGAGCATAATGTGTCCCTGGTTCCATTTACCAACCAATTCAAGCATCACCGTAGAGGTCCCGCAGCAGTCTGTCCCATTCCCCGCTCAAATGCTTAGTCAGATAGACGTCAGTCTCACACTGCCACCAATTTAGCCATGGTTTCACATCTAGGATGAGGTGTACGGCCCACACTTTCTTCGTGTAATTCATCCAAGACTGTTGCCAAGCATTGAGTGAACACTGTCTTTCCTTACCGGCAACCATCTCATTCACGTCCTCGTTCCGACGCAGGTAAATAGTGCGACTCTCTCTAGCAAAGAGGGTTACAGGTATCATACCAGCAATAACTTTTACCACCGGATCAGAGACTTCCGGACTATACCTGTGCCAAGCGTTTTTGGTATACCTACTTATTGAGATCGTCTCCTCATATACCTCTGCCGTACAGTAGAACTGATCCTCCAGCACTCATCAAGATGCTTCTTCTTGATGGGCTGGATTCCCCTAAGTTGGCAATAAGTCAACTTAGAGCCAATATACCCGAAGCAGACTTCTCATCCGTTGCTCTGATTGGCTTAGCGAAACTCATCTTCTAGTCGAACAGTAGCCTCAGGTACCTCACCGCTGGCTTCGATTCAATTAGTATGTCTCCAATACTCATTATCCTTACTCTAGGGATTCTCTTTTTTGTCAAGGTGACCACTTCGGTTTTCTCCAGTGCTAGACTGAATCCACGCGCAGTCATCTAGATTCTCATGGTGCATTAGCATACCTAGCTTAAGTTTTGCTTGTTCAACGGTGCCACAACATCATCCACACCGCCGATCAAGAGCGACCCATCTGGCATCTACAGTCACAGTAGCCCGTCGCAAGACACGTTCCACTGGCCTGGGCCAAGGAAAGATCCCTGGAAAATACCCGGTGTAACTTCCATCCTTCGTTGGCCCTGTGTCGTGTCGTACAGCAGGCTTCGGTCCTTTAGCTAGTCCCTTAGAAGCCTTGCTAGATATTCTGGAACTTGAAAGCGGTTTTCCTAACCTCAAGTGTCACGAACAGGAAGATCAGTCACTTGGTGCGGCTACATGACTCTACCTTTTGGACCACGCTCATCACCTTTGCAATCGCATCAATGGTGGAACGTCCTGCTTTTAATCTGTATTGTCGAGGAAATAGGTCCCCAGCAGCGTGAATCGTGTCGGTGAGTCTTCCCTTCATGAGATTCTCTAGCACTTTCCCAGCAGTGGGCTCGACCAGTTTGCGATCCGCGCGGAAAATGAACCCTAGAATTGGTGCCCAGGACAGCACCTATCGTACTAAAAGTCAGCTATCTGCTGACTTTCCGCCGTGTGGGGTGTGAAGGAACCATACCCGACGTGACATTAGGCTCGGAGTCCCGAGTACGGAGGGCACTATTGGAGAGCATTCAAGAACTATTTAGCCAGAGATCACCAATACATTTTGCTTGATATCCGCGACATTTTCCCCCAACGCTCATGCTCTCAACGTGCTACAATTGGGTGGAACATCGGAAGAATGGACGTCGAGAGGTTTATCCTGGTGCTATTGCAGGCGTTCTAATGAATTTGGGAAATATGAGCTGCTCAATATGCTAACCCCGCCAAGCGGATGCATTCCGACGCATCTGTGATGGGAGGGAAGGTCGGAAGTTAAGTGGAACTGGACGCGAAGCATTCCTGTAGTCGTAGGCGTGTTGATCTGAAAGGAGAGTGAAGAGGAAGCAGGAGAAGTGGATGTATCAAGTTGCTGATGTACAAAAGGGGTGGAAGTGCGAACGTCTTGATTGTACCGACGTATAGAAGGACCGTAAAATTAGATAGTTGAAAGGAAGGTGAGGGTAAGCGGAGACCTGGAGGCGAGACGGCTGATGGAAGAAGTGGAAACGGTCGAAGGACGTAACTTAGTAGGAAGCAAAAGCAATGTAGTTTGAAGCATGTTGGGTGGTAGTGCATAGTGACTCAAGGGAGAAGTAGAACCGAGCAAAAGGAGTCAGAACCTAGTAGCGAGGGGAAGTAGGGGCCTAGAGGCAAGGTAGCTGAAGTGAGAGGTCGAGCTGAAAGAACGGCACAAGCTTAGTAGGAAGACAAGACAAAGGACCTGTAGGCATGAAGGAGTATAACTGAGCTTGCAGTTAGTGGCTCGTGTAGCATAAAGAGATGTATAACATTGATGTTACCTAAATGAATGGTCAAGCATTGTAGTCCACAACTACTTTTTTCGACCCCAAACTACATATAATGCCGTACTATTGAAACATGGAAGTCAATTGTCATTTGCTCAAGCCTGAGAGAAATTCTTAGAAAATAGCAGTCTTTGAGAATGACTGTCCCCATGCATCTGAGATGAGGCAACCAACTTCGGTACGGGATCGACATAGACAGCGTCACTAAGGCAGAGTGTGATGAAATGCTGAGCATAGCTTTGATCTGTAACACGGGATAGAGCGAGCCCATGATAGATTACTGTCACCCCCTACACAGTGAGGAGGCTATTCTGGCTGAAACGTGGGGGCTGTGGCTTGTATAGTGTTGAAAGTAATTTTGAGTATACATAAGTTGTTTTGCGGGTTTCCCTAATGGGGAAAAATGGGACCCCAACCCATGAGTGAGGAGTGTTGTTTGGCGCATCAAACCAAGCCTGTTTCATGATGACCATGAAGTAAGGCCTATTTCTGGCAGGGAAACCAGTTCTTTTTATATTCAACATGTTATTGAACAATATGCAATAATTTTAAAATGCAACCTCAGCCTAGTGTCGTAGTACTATATTGGCAATACGGTCAATACCAAATGATTTCTTGTTATTTACCATCAAGAAGTTTCCCGCTCGGTACGAGATTGGAGTTCAATATTTTATTGGAATGCAGAATGGATTCGCCATTCAGGCTTGATTTGAAATTGGAAACTTTTCCTGCAACGACTTCTGAAAGTATTTGGCGTCCTCTCTCAGAGTTTAGTAGATGAACTAATTCAAAATGACTTCCAATCAGAACAAGCTTCAGTGAACTGTATCATGCAATCCTATTTTCATCTGTATTCGAGGTCGTATAGTTAATTACGATACTATCTCTATCTAGAAGATCTATCTCACTACTAGTAGCTTTAAGATTCGATACTATTGACTTGATCCTGTAGGCTAATACGGCTCAGTTTCTCCGCCCATTGGCTAGTAACTTTACTCCTGTAGTTGGAAGGAATGAAGTCCGGACATTGACGAGGGATGGTAATAGTGCCTCAATCCTTACTGTTTATCACTTCATTCTATAGTAAAAGATATTCTCATTATGGGTAAGAACCCTCAGAAGAATTGAAAATAATAAAAACCGATTTATTCATAAGTAAATAGTTTTAAAAGTTTAAATGAAAAACAAATTAATTAGCAATTAATAAAGCAATAAGCTAAAATAATTAACTTTATCATGTATCTACTGTTCACTTTTACTTCACATCGATTATAGCTCAATAAAGGAAGTTCACTTCTGCGAGTATACTACTCTACTATTACTTCGGAATTCTTGCTCTAAGGACATAAACTCAAGTATTCTTGTTGACTTTTCACGAACCCTGCCATCCCTTTGACTAGAAAGCATAAAGTATGGTTCTCAGAATCTGCCTAGCCTGCATAGTTGAAGCTTTAGTGCTTCTTGTTATTGTCGATAAAGCGAAGCAGCCTAATTGATTGATTTCCTGCTTGAAATGAGCTACGTTAATCGATTTCTGGATGTGATCAACATCTTTCATATATGCCAGGAATAATCTAAAATTGTGGGATGCATATATGGGGGATAGAAAAGTTAAGATCAGCGGTAAATAACTCAAGCTGATTGTTAACTGTGAATTAAATTGTTTTCATTACAAGTATGCAAGATTTTTGCATTGACTGTTTTATATTCTTGTTTAAAACTCATCAATGTACCATGAAAGTTATTATAACTACTGGTGGTTTATTTACTTGGTTATTTGATAAAAATAAAACACTGTTGGAAAATAGAGACTCAGAAAGAAAAATTATGCAAAAATAAGAAATTAATTTATATTAAAGGCGATACGTAACGTCAATTTAAATATTTGTATTGAATGTGGAAGTTGACCAAGCTGGAGATTATTGTGACAATGCAAGACGCGAACAATCGGGGAATGAAAATAAATGTTAGTCCTGACGTGAGGGACAACGAACTGATGGGTGGACCCCATGCCTATTGGACGACGTCTACAAACCATTCTTCACAAATCCAAGGAGAGGAGTCCATGCTAAATTTTGAATAGAAAGAATGGGATTAAGAATATCTTATTTCCCTCAATGGTTGATAAACGAAATGCGGCCATCAAAGACATATAAATAAATGGACGAGCAACGAGAATCTGTGTATTCGTCCATGTGGGAAGCAAATTTAACACATAAAAACCTCACGCTCCCGAATTTGTATGGTTTCCTCTGCACACGATCGCGCCTTCGTTATCATTCGTTGAACAGTTTGAGTAAAACAAAACAAGCGTTCTCCCACAACACAGCAAACGTAGAGGCTAGAAAGCTCATGTGTCATAGCTGATGGAAAATCGTAAGTTTCGAATAAAAAAGAGAACTAAAGTGCCGATTTCGTACACGTGATCTTCAAACCCAAAACTTTATAAACGTGTTTTGGAGTGAAGTTAAGTGCAAAAACAAAAACATGTGTATGTCTGACTTACTCAAGCCTGAACTTCACACAACTTAAGCGAAGGTTGCTAATTGCTTCGGCTCCCGTGACCGGTTGCGGATCCAGTACTCTCTATATTTATGTAGGTCATTTAAATACAGGGTTATCCATTTCGTGGTAGGAAAGTATAACCCTGCCATTTGACATCTGTCAAAATTAAATGTAATCCAAAGCGTGTTTTTTTTAGTGAAAACTTTGCCATTTAGAAATGTGGATCGTTTAACTGTGCAAGAACGCGTTAAAATTATTGAATTTTATTATAAAAATGGTGATTCTGCTGTAGCAACAGTTAGGGCTTTACGAGCCGATTACGGTCGCCATAATCAACCTACACAGCAAACAATTTCGAACACAGTGAGAAAATTTGAAGAGACTGGATCGGTTATTGATATCGCAAGGCCTGTGCATCATTGTAACATTCGTTTTGTTGAAAATGTCGCTGTCGTTGCTCAAAGTGTGGAGGAAGACCCGAATTTGTCGATTCCTCGACGTGCTCAACATTTGGGCTTGTCTTACGGCTAATTGTGGTGGACTTTGCATTTGGATTTGCATCTCCATCCATACAAAAACCAACTCACTCAAGAACTTAAGCCTCAAGACCATACACAACGCAGAATGTATGCGAATTGGGTGATTGAACAACAAGCTATTGATAACGATTTTTCGAAAAAGTGATGAGGCTTTTTTTTCGCTCAGTGGTTATGTAAATAAACAGAATCGCCGCATATGGGGCTCTCAAAATCCTCATGTGATCGCAGAAAGGCCTTTGCATCCGGAAAAAGTGACCGTTTGGTGTGCATTATGGTCTAGTGGTGTCATTGGTCCGTATTTTTTTGAAAACGATCAAGGAAGAGCCATTACAGTCAATTCTGACCGCTATGGACGGATGTAAACCGATTATTTTTGGAGAGAAATGGAAGATTATGATCTGGAAAACATGTGGTTCCAACAGGATGGAGCCACAAGCCACACAACACAGGCTAATCGAGCACTTTTGCAAGAGAAATTTCCAGGACGCGTAATTTCGAGATTGAGTGATATCAATTGGCCCGCAAGATCCTGCAACCTAACACCTTTGGATTTCTTTTTATGGGGCTATGCGAAAGATCGTGTTTATACGAACAATCCTCAAAATCTTGAGCAATTGAAAACCAATATTCGTGAAGTTATGGCCGAGATATTGCCGGAAAGGTGCCGTAAAGTCATTCAAAATTACCTCAAAAGGATTGAGGCCGGTAAGAAGTCCCGTGGAGGACATTCGAATAATGTTGTATTCACGCATAATGGCAAGATTCAGTCCTTGTATTGAATAAAAAATTTTGTTTCCATCTGAATATTTTATGTATTTTCTTTAGCTTTACTTTCCCAAGCGTAAAATGGATAACCCTATACAAGGTTTTTTTCCCAAAATAAATGAGACTGAGCTAAAATAGAAATGTCAGGAGCTTGGTTCTGATAAATTCGAGTTTATTTATTCAAAATAGTCTCCTCCAGCCTCGATACACAGTTTTGCGCGATCCAAAAGCTTTTCGAAAGAGTGTTTCAGGTCATTGACCGGAACGTCCTTCAGGATATCAGTACAAGCCTTTTGGATGCCCTCTACGGGCGCAAAAAGTTTTCCTTACATAGCCAAATACAATTTTCTGAATAGGTAGGGGTCACAGGGAGCCATATCAGGCAAATACGGTGAGTGATTGATGGTTAAAAATGATTCCTAGTCCAAAAATCCGTCACAAGTGTGGATCGATAAGATGGTGCACTATCATGCAATAAGTGCCAGCTTCCTCTTATGCGGTATTCAGGTCGAACTCGACGAATGCAATGCAACAAACGCTTCAAAATGCCAAGATAGAAAATTGCATTGACGGTTTGGCCCGTTGGCACGAACTCCTTGTGGACAATTCCCTTGGAATCGTAGAAACAAATGAGCATCGACTTGATTTTTGACTCCTCCAAAGGCGATTTTTTGGGTGGTGGCCTTCCATTCGGCACTTTGACACTTGGTTTCAGGTTCATATTGGAAACACCACATTTCATCACCATTTACAATGTTGTAAAGGAAGTTCTCGACTTTTCTCGCCTCTTTAATGATGTCTTTCCAATGTTGAATTCTGAGCAATTTTTAATCATCAGTTAACTTGTGCGGAACAAAACGTGCACAAACCTTTTGTAAGCCCAAATAATTAGTTAAAATGCGATAAATCGATGTTTTGGAGATATTCCACTCCGATTCCATGAATTTTAACAATGATTTTGATAAATTCACGCATGATTTCGATGGAGTGATCACTAATTTTTGACGGCCCCTATGTTCATCGTCATTTATGTCCTCACGACAACCTCTGAAATGTGTAAACCACTCATGAACTCCGGCACGAGATAAACAATCGTCGCCATAAACTTTTATCATCAATTCAAATGTTCGGTAAACGTTTACCCGATTTTGAAACAAAATTTGATATTAGCTCTTTGTTCGAAACTCATTTTTGTACCGATAATACAAACATACTATCACTTTAGATGCAGTAAGTTCGCTTTCACTGAACCGAATGTCACCAAACTTTCACTGAAAGTCAGGGAGGGATGTAACTTTCCAAGGCACTTTCTCATTCACAGATGGCGCCACCAAAAAAATGTTTATGACAAAAGTCTCGTTTATTTTGGACAGCACCTTGTCGTATCCATACACAACCTAGGCTCCGGAAAAAAGAATCCCGGTCTCAACAGCAGGAGTAGCAGTTTTTTACGCGATTGGTCTGAGCAAGCGTGCAGACAGTGACTAGATATTCGCGAAACAATAACTTTACATCACTAAATGCAAGGGCACGCAGCTGCTATCTGTACATACTCTAATATAAATAATATATCCGAACATGTCCCACCCAGGTGAGGCTATCTAGTTCCTGGGAAAATTCAAAAAGTGTGCATCACAGAGTAAATCGAATGTTTGGGTACTACGAGTATGTGAATGTATTATGGTAGGGAAGATAGTTAAGGTTGTATTTACAGAAAATTTTTCGCGTAAATCTGCTTTGTATGGGCTCGATAGCCTCCAGCAATTATATGAAGAGAGAAGAACATACTTGGCAGACAATCTTTGGTACAGTGCTATAGCGACTTCCACAGTCTGGTTGTCACGTGCCTACTGACGCTGTCGTAATAATATGACATTTGAATTAAGCGCAACTATCGTACTTATAGTAATTAATAAAGTTTTTCTGGTAATTTTTGGTGGCAGGCATTACTCGCAACAAACACTGGTGCCTCTAAAATTAAACAGACAAATAAGCAGCGGATTAATTAGACAAATAGAATAATTGCATGGAAAATGGCAGAAGAGGAAAACTTAGCCGACGCTGCGGATAGTATTTATGTGCAAGTAAGCTCTATTTTGTCATTTTTTTAAGGAATCAAGGCTAAATTTCGAAATCATCGAATTGCAAAAGATGATCCAAAATTTGAGAAAGGAATCGAGGAATTACACTGGAAATCATAAAATGGAATTACACTGGAAATCCTGAAATATATGATATGATACTGCCCTGTTAGTTTCATCTCCATCTTGGGTTGAAACTGAACAAAAAGCTGAAGAGGCGATCAGAAAAATTCATAATTGGTTGCACATACACCAACTCCGCCTCAACACCCGGAAAACTCAAGTCATGATATTTTCGCTGACATCTGTGGGACAGCTGCTGTATAAATCGATTAAACTTCATCATTCAAATTGCCAGTGTATTGATGACGCAAATGCAACGTGCAATTGTCAAGATTTAGATACTGCTGAGAATGTTAGATACCTGGGAGTAATAATCGACAAAAACATGAAATGGAATTTTCATGCAGAGCACGTAAATACAAAATTAAGGAGATGTGTTTTCCTCTTCAACCCATTACGAGAGTTTCTGACTATACCTCAATTAAAGGTTATATATTTTGCATTAGTTCAGTCAATTATCCAATACTGTATAGCAGTTTGGGGAGGAGCATTCACTACGCACATCGAAAATTTAAGGATAACCCAAAAATCCATACTTAAAACAATATTTAGACTACCCAGAACATTCCCATCTTCAGATTTATTTAATTCATCCCGAGTACTTGATATAAAAGAACTCTACATAAAATCAGCAGCAAGCTATACACTTAAGGTTCAAACAATTCAAGCTCTCAACAATGTCTATAACACACGATACAACTCCTGTAGAATAAGTGTACCAAAGTGTAACAAAACCCAAACCCAGAGATGCGTACTATATGTTGGCCCCAGAACCTATAACCTATCACCAGATTTCATAAGATATGCTAACTCACCTGAAACATTTAAACTATTTATAAAAAAAATGGCTCTTAAATATGTCTAGCGAAGAATTTGGCAGAATTTTAAGTTTCATTAATTAATAATGTTTAGTTTAAATATTTAATGTTAGTTTGATCTCTGAGGTAACAGTAAATTTGTAAATAGTTGCTATATAGACAACCTAAGACAACTAAGCTCCTTTCTAAAGCTCTGCTTTTAAGGAGTTTTTAAAGAAAAGTTTAATTTTAAGATCAATCAAATGCTATGTATATTTTCTGAATAAATAAATAAATAAATAAATATCGCTGACATTGACAAATATGAAACATTTAGGCAAAGGATGCTTAGCACGTTTGCAATGTCCGAAGAAGCGCAGAATAGGAAACTACTGACTAGCCTTAAACTGGGTGACCGATCTGCGTGTCAACTCTGACGAGCAATGCGGATCAGAGCCGCTGACTGCATCTCCGACATTTTTTCGAAAGTGGTGTGGCGAGAATCACTCCCTGTAAATATGCAACAAATTGTGAGCATAACCCAGACGTCTGACCAAACTAAACTTTCGGAGATGGCGAATAAAATGTTCATGAAAAATCAGTGCCATTTTTAGGGTTTTGTACTAAAATACAAAACCCTATTGCAATCACGACCTGTGTCCGTCTGTCCGTCCGTCCGTCCGTCCGTCCGTCTGTATGTCACAGCACTTTTTCTCAGAAACTATAGAAGCTACAGCCATGAAACTTTGTAGAAAGGTCAGAAGTGATGACCTCTTGAAAATTTAAGGGTGGAAAAATTTTTCAAAGGGGTTTAAGGGAGGTCTCCCCATATACGGAGGTGACCCCTCAAAAAAAAATTTCACCATTGGTAGTCGAGTAGGGAGTCATTGGAAAGGTCTCAATAGGATCTTTTCAAAACAAGTCTTAAAATTGCCCTATAAGTAGCGAGGGGAGCAGGGGACGGGGAAATGTACGAACTTTTCGCGTACCCCCCCTCGCGATTGGACACCTTCCATCCGAAAAATCTGAAAAAAATCATGAATGTAGGCCTTAATGAGTACAACAACAACAAATACATGGGAAGTCAAAATTCACCCAACTTTGTTAGTAATAGTATGATTTATCGATTTTCTATTTTCTTCAATAAAATCTAAACGGTACCTTTAAACTAAATAAAATTTAGCAAATAGATGACAATTTATAAGATTGATCTTTCCTGAAAATTTTATAAAGATCAAATAGTATTTACCGAAGTTATAGCGATTTGAGTTTTCCTGTATTACTATGGAGCAATATGCCCTGTATTACTATGGAAACATATGGCTATGGAGCAATATGTGCTTTTTACCGACTTAGACACTACAGCTTTGCTAGAATTTGCATGAAAATTTCAGGAGTGATAGGTATCATGAAGATGAATATATATAATTGAAATAAGTCGAAGAGGCAGGAGAGAGCTCCTAGCAAAAGGGTTTTGTAACCATTCTAGGATTCGAAAAAACAGGCCATGAATCGATGATTACAGTACAGAGGAGTGATCCCTGAAAATAAATTTCATGAAAGATAGCCGATATGAGTATCAACTGAAAGTTCTCTATGAAAGCTTTTCAAAACAGTTCTTAAACTGACAGTTTTTGCTTCAGTGGGGGCACAGGGGGGGGAATACATGAATAATGTGTTTCCTCCCTCGCGCATTGACACCCGTGATCTAAAAAATCTGAAAAAATTATCAAAGGAGATATTTATGGGTATAACTATAACAAACACCTCAGAAGTCAATATTCGTTCAACTTTGTTAATAATAGTATGATCCTAAAATTGCACATTTTCTCCAATAAAATCGTCTTTGACATGTTTCTTGATTTTATTCGTTGCTGGTTACTGCATTTTGTAAGTTAAGTACAAAACCCTTCTGACATGAGCATAGGTCTGTCTACCCAACTTGTTTATCCTCCACGCGAAATGGTGTGGAAAGGAACTGATATCTAGATATAAAAAAGTCATTGGAGAAAAATCTTTGGAAAACGGAAAAACCAGAACTCCTGTAGCAAAAGAACATGACGGTGCCGTGGACCGTGCCTACGGCGCACAAATCGACAATCAAAAAACTAAATTTGCTGCTGTCAAATACGGCGGTTGGCAGTAGAAACCCAGTGCAAAGCCACCTATACATTTATGATAATACTACTGGTTTGAATCTTCTCATCGACATATGTGTAGATGTTTTCCCTCATCAAAGTGTTATAGTCTTATCTTTTTATGGCCCTATTATTAGAGCCATAAAGCCTTATTGCTTCACTCCAACACACTTGCCTTTATCAATTTCCCACTCGGACTCTTTCATCGCACTCCAGTTAACGGTATGGTCTTTTTAGTGGAATCATTGTTTTTTTATTTAAATTTTATCTGTTCTATATTTACAGTTTAGACATTTTAACTTAATGACAATTGGACTGCGTGGTTGAGGTCTGCTGTCGTCCTGCTCTATTTTGTATGTTACTTCATTAGTCGGGGGCCGTCTGTCTGGTGTGTCATGGTTGGGATGCCTTGCCGCAATGGCTTCTGCCAAACTTGGTCCTGGCGGCATCTAGGGCTCTAGGCGAATACCCAACCAGAGCACCTAGATATGAGGAGATGGGTCTAGGTACTTGAGCCAACTAGACCAAAACCAGGCGCAAGGCCAACTGGTTTTCAACCAACCTGTTAGGCCAAGCCAACCAACAGAAAGGTTCTAAGGAAATTAGTCTAGGCGCAAGGCCAACTAGACAAGACCAGGCGCAAGGCCAACTGATTTTCCAAATAGATAAGTAGGCGAAGCCAACCACTCGAAGCAACTTATGATAGTCACTTGTATTTATATACGTTATTTTTGCTTGCTCAGCAAAATTATCTTTCCCTAAATCGTGGGAAAGAATTAATTTGTACCTCATTGCCGTTGCCGTTGTCTTGGATATCATTACGATCGAAGTTTCTAAATAAGGTTGTTGTATTCAACTGTTCCATTTTCTATGAAAACTAGGTTGTTGGTTGTTGTATTAAGTGTTCCATTTTCTATGAAAACTAGGTTATTGTATTAACTGTTCCATTTTTGATGAAAACTAGGTTGTTGTTTCCACTGTTCTATTTTCTCTTAATTTCGAAAAGTTATGTTGTAGTGATCAATAATGTTCTCTTATCGTTAGAGAAATTCCTATCGTAACAAAAGCAATCAGTAGAAAGTTCAACCAACGTCGTTTAAGTTGTATGCCACTAATGGCATGACCAATAACACATACGGCTTTAGAATTTTGACGCTTGGCTCAAACCACCGAAGAGTTTCTAACTGGTAGTTATAGGTCGCTGATATCACACGCCCGATCTTTGGTGCTGATTTTTTAAAGCACTTTATATTGCTAGAGGACACTAAAAACTACTGCATAAGAGACCCCGAAACCAAAAGAGCATCAAAAGGAGTTATAAGCGATACTAATTAGTCTGAGGTCACACTGGTTCGGGCTCTCCAGTGAGATATTCGCAGCGATGACTCTCCCTGGTCAGTGTGCGAAGTTTGGTTACTGTGAGTGCATTCGTTCGAATGTGGGAATTTTTCCAGTGCAACAACTTTTTCCGTATCGGCGAAAACGTGAGATGGCTGAGCGCAGAGAGCAATGCGAGACTGTGAAATTTTGTTTTTTGTTATGAAAAACACCCTGAGAAACCCTTGTGATGCTCAAAAGAGCTTATAGGGATAATACCTTGAGTAAACCGCATGTCTGCAACTAGTTTTCGCGTTTCAAGAATGATCTGGGTGCCCCTCAGCTTCAAGAACCAATGAAATTGTGGACACCATCGCCGAACCATCGATGAACTTTGTGAGATGTTTGAATTGTCATGGAGTTCAATTCAGAGGATTTTATCCGAAGATTTCAACATGAGAAGGATTGCAGCCAAATTTGTTCCTCACCTTCTCACTAACGACCAAACGAAGCGTCGGCTTCAGGCCTCTCTTGAGCTGCACAATCAGTTAAATGAAGACCCACATTTTTATCTCAAGGTCATTACTGGTGATGAGTCATTCCCTAAGCTCAAAAGGAACATGAAAGGAAAACGTTTTGAGACTGTACAAGATGAGAAACAACAATCGCTGGAAAGTATAAAAAACATAAAAAAAGTGTTTTGAATATTGGAAAGGATTGAACAGGTGTATTACAGTCAATGGGGGGTTACCTCGCAGGTGATAGAAATTAATAAAAAATTAATTTTTGTGTCTTCCTCGTATGTACCCTTCCAAACAATAGAAGGAAAATGTCACATTCTGGTTTGCCTTATTATTCCGGAGGAGTTCCAAAGTGGAATAGCAAAAATTAGGTTAAGAATGTAGATATGCTGTAAAATCAAAAGGATTTGATTGTTGATGCTTCTTTTTTAGGGTTTTGTAAAATAATTTTACAGAACCCTACTAAAATCGCGTCCTGTCTGTCCGTCCGTCCGTGTGTCACAGCAGTTTTTCTCGCAAACTACATAAGCTAGAAACATCAAATTTTGTATGCAGGTATAAAGTTGTGCTCTCTTCAAAGTTCAACTACAAAAATAATTTATAAGGTATTTAAGGGGGGGGGGGGCCTCCCCATATAGGGGAGTGACCCCCGAAAAAGAATTCCATCAAAGGTAGCCGATATGGGTATCAAATGAAAGGTCTTGATAAGAACTTTTCAAAACAGGTCCCAATTTGGCAAAGTTTGCTTCGAGGGGCGCACAGGGAGGGGAAATACACGAAAAATTTGTGTCCCCCCTCGCGATTGGACACCTTTGATCCGAAAAATCTTAAAAAAATTAGAGGTGGAGATGTTTATGAGTACAACGACAACAAATACCTTAGAAATCAAAATTCACTCAACTTTGTTAATAATAGTATGATATTCGAATTTCACATTTTCCCCAAATAAAATCGCAAGGGTACCCTTAAACTGAACGATATTCAATTAGTCCTATGAAAGATCCTTAAACTTTATTAGTTTGATGGAAATCAAATCAAGAACACGGAAGTTAGAGCCATTTGAAATTTCTCCAATTACAACAAGAATAACACATGATTTTGGTATTTTACGGACTTTCCATCGAATCAATCACTGCAGTTTTGACTTGATTTTCTTGAAATTTTCAAATAAATTCAATAACATAGGGATTTTTGGGAATTCATGATTTGCGTGATTTTGGTTGATTTGCAGCAAAATGGCGACCGCTGAAAGTAGAAAAACAATGAATTTTCTTCTAAACGTGCACATCTCTTTGACATATTTCTTGACGTTATTCATTGCTGGTGACTGCATTTCTGAGAAGTTGGGTACAAAACCGTTCTGACATGAGCGTAGGTCTGTTTATTCAACTTGTTTTCTTCTCCGTTGGGCCTTGCTTTACTTTAGTCTGGGATGTGGGTCGGTTATCTGTAGCCATCTTTTGTTTAATTATTTATTTATGTATTGTTTATCCTTTTATATAAAGTATTACGTATATGAATATTAAGCCTGAGGGACATTGAAGCTGTTTTTCAAAAGAAAATCTTTTTTCCCCATTCTATTAAGATGTTATTGTCCCCAGACAGAGTATGAAAGATAGAAAAACATCGACTGATTTTCTTCTTTCTTAGTATTCTTCATAAATCATGCAAATGTTTGTTGGTCTTTATGTTCTTGAAATCCGTTGGCGAACTGTACAGAATCTATGCCTTGTGAATACTTGCTAAACAAATAAAGATGCTAATCTTATTACTTTCTTCAATTTCCTCCCTTTTGTTCTTCACATAATAAGGCAATTTACTAAAACAAAACCATTAAGAAAACCAAGAACTATTTAACTTTCCTGCTTTCATTCACATAAAATGAAACGTACATCAATCCTGCAAGGACTACAGAAATAAACGGTAACGCTAAATTGGTTAGTCTGAAAGGCAATGCCTTTAATAATAAATCTTCCATTGATATTGGCCTCACGAAATATTCACTGCTGATGGAGCGACTATCATGCCTGCTATATACATACTTATAATACGTATCCAATAAGCCACTGGGCACTAATAGAATAACGAAGAGCCTTCTATTATTTTTGTAGCCATCACAGTCTAGCATCCGACATGGCCGAGCCAATTATTGCCGACCCACATTAACATTTATCTAATGTTACATTTAATCAATGCCAGGATAGACATTTCCAATATTCTTTGACCCTGTAAGTCTACTTTTGGTTCAATTTTGCTGTTGACTTTGTATTTATCACGGCCTTGGATATAGGAGCGAATTATGGAAATATATTTAGTATACATGTAGGGAAAGAGATTACTATGTTTTGCCTATTAGTTGAAAGTTAATAGCATGTATTTTGCTGTATTCATACTTTGAAAGACGATAATTCTGCCTACCTGGCATCTTGGTTGTATTTTTTAAAGCACTCTCGACTTTACTTTGCTTTCTGGGTTGTATTAATTAATCCGTTGCTTTATAAATCTCGTGAGCTTTTCACGAAAGTTTAGGGATAAATTTGGTCTCGAAATCAATGGCAAAATAGAATTGTTATAAAACTGAACACATACTCGTACCAGTTGATATGCACTTCACGTTTCCTACCACCATGGTATAAAGAATAACAAGGTATGCTCACTCACGAAAGTTCGATATACCGAAGCAGAGCGATTGCTTTTATCATAATATGTACAGGTATTCCTTGAACTTGAAGATTTATTTAAATGAGTTTGAGCATAAAATTAATTACAAAGGTAAAAATCAAGCCAGAAAATGGATTTTTATGAGAAATCTCTGATTTTATTTCAAACAAGTCCTGAAATCCATATAAAATGCATTAGCAAATGCATTCTATCTGAAAGCTCCGATCCATGTGACGTCACATAAAAAGCTTTTTTCATGAGCGAGCATACCTTGTTATTCTTTATATCATGTCCTACCACTACCGTGTTACCTCTAATTAGAGATGGGTCCTGCTGTATCAGTCTGATACTTTGTCACTGATACATTACTGTACCTGATACACAATACTGATACAAGCAAAATGTATCAGGTACAAAAAGTATCAACTATCAGTATCAATCGATTGAAACATTAACATGCACATTTGCTTGCTGTTCTGGGTAGGTTGTTGATGTAGCTCTCGCTGCGCTAGCGCTTTGGGTGCATCTTGTGTCTTCGTTCATGTATCATTTTGTGTACATTATGAAGCCATGGAACGGATACCGTGCATTTGATGTGAATTGTGTTGGGGAATGGGATTATCAATTTTAATAATGCTATTTATTCTTGACGGAGTGTTTCAAGAGTTGCAGGATAATTATTTAATCGTTGAGTAGGCATGCTGGTAAAAATGTTAACTTCTTTTTCTTGAGGCGAGTATAAACATACACGCAATTTAAAAAGTCTAGCTAAAAGTTTGATATTTTTACTAGAAACAAACTCCTTTAAAGATTCTATTTATATGAAAATTTATCTTCTGAGTCTAACTCCAATAGATATTTTGTATTTATGTACGAAATTAAGCCTTTCTTTCTGGTATTTTTGTCGCAGCTATGAAATAAGGTTTTCATGTTATTTTTAAATTTGATTCAGTACACACAACGGTGACATTCAAAGGTTTTGTAAAAGTTTGCTCTAATATTTTTGATTGTATTTTAAGAATTTTTTATTTGAAAATCAATATCGATTCAATGAAAGTAATAACTTTGCATTTAAAGAAAGTTAATATATATGAATTGATTCGATAACTAGAGTTTTGGTGAGCAAAAGGTAACGAAGGATGAAAAAATATATCTAGAGAGCTCTTGAAAGTTTGTATGTGACATCACAAGATAGACATGACTTTAATCTTAATTTTGGGCAAATTAAACATTAAAGTCGTCGTCGCTGTAGCACTACAGTCCCTCTCAGGCCTTGGGGACTTAAAGTGGTCAGAAATTTTTCATGATGGACTGTCACATGCGCCTAATCTTTTCTATTTAAAAAAAAACCTGAAACTAGAAAATTCCAATCATTTATCGATTTCAACGATCATGGCCATCTTAAGCAAAAGTGTGTTATTATAGTAAATAATAAATTATAGTAAATAAAGAACAACAAACATAGCTCAAAAAAAAATTTAATAAAAGTGTGAATTTCTTACAAACATAATACCATTCAAATAAAACAAATTCTTATTTAAAAGAAAAACTAGTGTGACAGAAGTAACTTAATAATCACAAATATTATGGAAACACAGTTAGGCGTCATTGTATTTTAAAAAAAACTAACATTTTTACTTTGTCTGCCGATAATCTGGAACGATACTCATTTAAAATATTTCCTGTTTTAGAGAAAACGCGCTCACAAGGAACAGAAGTGCTAATAGTAGAAAATTTTTCCCGAACAATTTTACTTAAATTTGGAAAGTTATAGCTTCGCTCCCTCCACCATTTTAATGGGTCTTCGCGTTCTAATAAGAGTGGTTCTTCAAGATAACGTTGAACTTCAGGTATGGCACTTGAATTAAATGTTCCAGTAGAGTTGTAGCTTATGGCTCTCCTTTTGAAATTTGTTAGAAACGATGCGGTTGGGTTTCCAGCTGGCCGTGATGTGTTCACTATTGATTGTAGACTTTCATTATGACTCAAATAGTTTTTTTTTCGACTTGATCGCGGTCGTGTTGCAAACTAAATCAATTAAAACATCTTTTGTCCTCTCTATAGCTCCAATATTATTGAAGGCTGCATTTTTGTGTCTAGGATCCAAAAACATAGAAATAGTGACAAACGATTTCTTTTCCAGGTCTGCAAAACAGTTTAATAGGCCATCCTTCAGATTGTGCACCAATTGACGACAGATAACATTATTGTATAGGTCATTAACTTCCATTGCTTCATAAGTGGTAAGAAGCCCGTCAACATAAACTATGATCGAAGATGCAGACGTGTACTTTCCCCACTGATTATATCGGTGAGTTCCTTCAAAGGCCTTAAAATGTCCCTGATTTTTGGCAAAATGGACCACTCTTCCGCATTCAATGTCACCAATTCTTTGTTAAGGAGTGCAACAGTTGTCCTTACAGATGTTTCCAGCTTTTAAAAATCGATTGAGCATATCATAAGATGAATTCCATCTTGTGGCAACATCCTGTATTAATTTTTTAGGCTCAAGCCCATTTTGTTTTTGGACTTCAAATAGCTTTCCTGTCGACTGACTACTATGTTTAAAATGTGACACAATTGCTTTGATTTTTTTCAAGAGTGTCGCCATTGCAAGGTCCAACTGCAGTTTTGACAACTAAATTGATGGTATGAGCAAAGCATCCAAAATGCTCCCACTTTAAATGGTGTTTGACTGCTCTTGTAATATTTGCCGCGTTGTCGGAAATGCGAAGCAAAATTTTTTCTTGCAATCCCCATTCCAACACTATGCTTTTAAGCTCGGTTGCCAGATTTTCACTGGTATGAGCAATTGGAAAAGAAGTGCATTCTAAGACATTCGACTTAAGCTCAAAGTTCGAGCTTTTGTAATGTGATGTAACAGCCAGAAAACTTTCAACATTGATTGAAGTCCAACAGTCCGTCGTCAGTATTACGGATGATATCTCAGACTTATTGTTAATGTATAATTGCTTTAAATTATTTAAAGCTTCTTCATAAGCCGCAGGTATGTGTTTTGGAAATAGTTTTCCTAGTTGGCAATGAGTACGATGGATTGAACACATGAAATGCCTCCCGTAGACCTTCATCCTCTACAACACTAAACGGTTGGAAATCCTAGTAAAATATTTTCAGCACAGAGCTGTCGATTTTTTTCTTCTGCGTTGCGGATAGCTTAGGCCTTAAAAATGAAGAAACCGTTGGTTGGTTATTTATCCTTATAGTTGCTGTAGGTCACTCGTCACGCTGACATACATTTAAAATAGAATTATTTTCATTAGGAACCGTTCTAACTTTTGCCCCTGGCTGTGCAACTGTCTTCAGAAGTTGAACTGTGGGGTGCTTTCTTTCCAAATGTTCTTTCAAGTTTGTAGAAGAATGCTTATAACTAAGCTTACACTTACATGGGTTACAAATCGCGAATTGACTGTCCACATCGACACTGAAAAAACTCCAAACTTCGGACGTTTTCTTTTTCTTCATTTCAAATTTTTAATTATTTACACAATTTGTACCTAGTCTTTTTTTTCACTTACACAATTTGTAGCCTTTCTGAATCAATCAAACAGATGTTATCATAACACTAATTGCGTGCGGAGATGACACTTTTCTGAAAAGAACCAAATCCATCATCCACATAATCGCTAACATAAACATAAACCCAACGACTATGCTGTTGATGTTGAGTTGATTTACACTACAGTATAGACCAAAATAATGTATCAGATGCGAAAAGTATCAGGTACAAAAAGTATCAGATAAAAGTATCAGGTACCATCATGTATCAGTATCAGATTGTATCTGATACAGAAATTT
The DNA here is from genome assembly GCA_963969285.1 of Odontomyia ornata. Lineage (NCBI taxonomy): Eukaryota > Metazoa > Arthropoda > Insecta > Diptera > Stratiomyidae > Odontomyia > Odontomyia ornata. The sequence goes on along the minus strand of OZ017739.1, from coordinate 79,375,370 downwards.
GATGTAACAACCCATCTCTACCTCTAATAAAGCTCAGTTCTTGCACGACTCTTGTCGAGTAAACAATAGTTTTGTTATTTACACTGCGCAAAAAAAATAAATATGGGCAAGAAAAGATTCAACGGTAATTGTCTTGCGATTTGGGTGATGAGGATCATTGCACGATTAAGGTTTGCAAGAAACGACCGTAGCTAGGGGGAGGGGGCAATGTGGGGCCATGCCCTACCTTGAAATCACAATACCCTACCTTAAAAATAGCAAAAACTAAGAAAAATTATTATAATTAAATTGTTTGTTCATAGTTTGAGATAAAAAAATTCTTGGAATAGATATCTAAACTTTTCACATGAAGCAATGGGTCTATTTAATTATAATATCTGTGATGCAGTGGGGGTTCCCCATATGAGCTATATTGCAATCTATAGTACTGAGAATCCCCTTTTAAACTAAAGTAAACATGAACTAGAGATTGATTATGATTGTTTGTAGTTTGGTTAAGTGAAGTTTACGGTAAAGAGTGTTTTAGTCAAAAATCGATACGATTGTTATTGAAGATTCATTGATTTCGCAATGGATATACGGGCTTTCTTTCGAAAAAAAAACGAAGATTTGAAGAGCAAATTGACCATGTAGAACCTCACTACTCAAAATAGGTGGCAGCACAAAATACAATCGTCACTCCTACTTTCATAGCAACAGGTTGGTATTCCTTCTGATATTGCACAAATCGAAGAATCAATAAAATAACTTGTTTTAGACACATATCAAAAACAGCATAAAAGGGCCTTTGTTTCCGATTGGTTCAAGCGTTATAAATAGTTGCAGTATTCTGTCGAGAAAGATGCTGCTTTTTGCTATCCATGCCTGCAATTTTGGAAGCAAACAGGCTTCGTACACTTCCACAGGATTTAAAAACTGGAAAAATGCAACTGATTCTATAACTGGTTTTCTAAAACATGAAAAATTAATTTCTCATATTCAAGCCATGTCGATGTGGCAGGAGAAATTACAAAGAATATCTACATCTAATAGTGTTGAAACGTTAATAAATCAGAAAGTATTAGAAAAATATAGGTATTACGTGAAATCTATCACTGAAGTAATACAATTTCTCATTGTCAACGAATTAGCGTTGCCTGGAAATTAGATTTTGGAAGAAGAAAAAGGACAGGGATTATTTAAGGATTTATTTGAATACATATGTATGAAAGATCCAAATTTGAACGAGGTTCTCACTCATACATCACAAAACGCAACATACCGTTCACCTGAAATTCAAAATCAAATAATTCAAGCAATGGTTCAAGCAGTATGATGTTCCATTGTCAAAGATATTAATGAATTTGACGTAAAATGCTTTACTCTCATGGAAGATGGGACGATAGATAAAAATAATCGTGAAAATATTGCATTAGCAATACGTTGCGTCAAGGATGTTGTCGTCAATGAGCCGTTGTTGATGGTTAAGACTACTGAAAACTTTGATGCAGCCACTTTCCTGGACTTAACGTTAAATCTCCTTACGGAAAATAACATTGACCCCTCTTCTATGCTTAGCCAATGCTATGATGGCGCAAAAGTAATGTGTGGGAAAGTTTCAGGAGTTGCGACTAGAATATAAAATAAATTGGGCTGGAAAATTCCGTACGTCTACTGCTATAACTATCGCTTGCACTCAATAGTCATCAGAACTATCACAGAAATGACTTTCATTTGTTTATTTTTTGACCAATGCATCATGTTACAGGAATTCTTTCATTATGGCAAAATAGCTGCCTTATATTGTGGGAAAAGAATTGGCCGACTCCTCGAACGACGCTAGTCCGGACATTTGGCAGTTACAAAAGTTGTATAAGAAATTATTCATCGATTTTGCAGACTATGAAAGAAATTAAAAATGGCAGATTCAACGGTGATGACATCGCCAAGGGTATCGATTTTAAAAAAGTCATGTTTGATCTGGAATTCCGAATTCTGGAATTCCGAACTCTTATCCATGCTACAAATCGCAGACACAGCTTTGCCAGCCCGAAACGCAGGATTGAAAGACACCATAGCAATCATAAAGTGTGTCGAAGATGAAATAATAAAACTAAGATCAAATCAAATGTATAATCAAATTCTGGCAGAAGCTAAGTCTTCAACAAGCGACGGCTGCAGCGAATCTGAAAACAGACACAAACCTTGAAGAGTCAAGTAAAAAAATCAAATCGGATGGATGACTATTTGACGTATGACCCCTCCTGTTCTTCTGCCAGACAAAATATAAAAGATAACGACGAGTCATTTAAGTCTGAGTATTTCCAAACGTTGGACATACTAATTGCTGAATTACAAAGAAGGTTTTCGGACAACGATGATCTAGTCAATTCGATTGCAAGTCTCGATCAGTAGATAAAAAAGTTCCACTAAGTTTGAAAAAAATTAATATTCAAAATAAGTTGTCATGTTCAATTTACAATTTTAACTAATTTTTCAGGTCTGAAAATTCCATGAAGAGAAGAGGCTAGTGTGATTAAAGCTTACTTGAGTCGTACCGAGGATAAAATGAAGAATACATTGCAAGTTTTGTACAGGCAACGAGAGGCATTCAAACTGTTTGCATCTGTGGCGACCATAGGATGAAGCACTGCAGTGTGCGAATCTACGTTTTCAACTTTAACTGCAATCGATAGGCCTCAAAGGCTGTCAATGGGTCACGAGACAATAGCTGGTATGGTATTTCTGACCTTTAAAAAAACGAACAAAATCAGTTGATCTGAACGATAGACGATAAATTAATTTTTTACAGTCACGCAGGTACTTGAAAAATCCTTGGGAGTTCAGTTTTGACGTACGCCAAATACTCCTTGACGTGAAGCAAGAATAAGATAGTGTTATTTGTAACGTACTGCGCCAAATAATGCTTTGCTTTGGTATCTCAGAAAAATTGGTCCATCTTACCAAAATGACAATGACATCAACAACCTCCCAAGCCCCATCAATAACCAACTCACCGACGCCTTTGACATAAATATCGGACCAAATTAGGGAGATGGGCTGGCCCCATAGTCATTCAATTTGGCTCTGAAATATGTTATAAGAAAGCTACATGTCGATACAAGAGTACGTTATTATACGAGTCGAGTCAAGCGGTAGCCTATGCGGATGACATCAACATGTTGTCACGGTCGTTAACAACCGTCGAAGAACTTTTTCTGAAACTCAACAGCGAGGCAAAATTAGTAGAGCTACAAATCAATGAGAACAAAACAAAGCTCATGCTTCAATCAAGGAAAAATACCTCAAATACCAAAAATGTTACATTTGGCGAACGCAATATCAAAAACGTGGGTGAATTCAAATCTTGATCTTGAAGACCAGCTGCATACACAGGAACACGAATCTCCATACAAATCTGTGATGAGACCTGTGCTACACTATGGGTGTGAACCATGGTCCCTAACCCAAGCATCCGCAAATGTATTGAGCGCCATGGAAAGGCAGGTCCTGAGTTAAATAATTGGAACGAAGGTAGATGGCGGCCATAGCAAATTTGATGCAACCATGAGCTGTTGGAAATTTTTAGTGAGCCAGAGGTCTTAGCGATTGTAAGACTGCGGAGCCTGCAATGGGCTGGTGACATGAATGGTCTGAAAGAATAACGGATATTCAAAAGGTATTCATTGGGAAAACTGAAGGGTATAGTCCAGTGAAGCAGCCGAGAAAACGCTGTTAAACAATTAATCGCTACTCGAGTTTCAAAGCTGGAGGACGCGGTCAAGGGACTGAGATAGTTGGAGGCACTTTTTCAAGTTACAAAGGCAAAGGCAAAGGTGAAGCTATTAAGGAAGCAGATATTGTAGTCTTTTATTTTCGTTCAATTTTGTTTTTCTTGCCAGAGCCGCCACCATCAGCTGGCCATCGCGAAAACAAAGAATGGTCCCTTGCCAACTGCAGAAGCTGAATGTATAGCCCTTGCCGACTTCGCAAAGGAAGCAAGTCACATACGACACTTTCTACAAGGAATCCTAGGAAAACAACCGGGCGCAGCCATTTTCAATTATAATCAAGGCACTTGGTGGTTATGCAGAAATCCCATGTTTAACAGCCACACGAAAACATTAGCAAGTATCATCGTTTTGGGCGAGAATGTTTAAAAAGGGCAACGTCGATATACAATATTTAGCCACGGATAAAATGGCAGCACATGCCTTAACAAAAGCTTTTTCATTTTCAAGGCACGCCAAATGGGGCGATGACTTTAAGTGTATGGCGGTCCCAGCAAAAAATAAGTGATAGTATAAGAAAAGAAGAGAAAATATAACCTTTACGCTCGCTCTACTGGTGTAACATCTAATTGCATACCATACTCCCTATGTGGGGCTTTCGGTCCCTACCGAACGCATCGTCAGGACTTAGATGGAGGGTGCCCTAACCGGCTACCCGGCAGGTATGTGGGAAATAAAATACCACTTGTGGAGCAAAACCAATTAAGTCGGAGCGCTGACAACGCTCCACTTAGTATTTACTTGTCATGGAACCATTGCAACAGCCTCAGATTAGATATACGGCAACGACAATAGGAATGTATGAAGGTCTATTCTTTTAGAACTCAGAATGTGAGATAGTTGAGCAGACGCAGAGCATTGTGAAAACTTCTGTATGATATACAAAAATGCAAAATATGAATATAAAGTCAACATCTTCGCAGTGCAAGAAACCAGATGGCACGGTGAAGATATATTTGACGTGCAAACGCACACCGTGTTAAAAGTGGAAAACCTCAAGGAAGCTATAAGTTTGGACTGACTTTCATGGTTGAAAACACATTTCAACAAATTATAACCGATCTCAAGCCCCTTAAAAAAGGCTCTGTGCGATTTATATCAAGATCAAATTTTTTAATGACTGTCTGGTCAACTGCCAAGTACCCACAGAAGATAAGGAAGAGGTAATCAAGGACAATTTTTACAGCACCCTGCAATGCACTGTCGGAGAAACAACCAGAGACATAGCCTTCATGCAGAGGCCAGCGACAACGGACCATTACTGATAGACTTCGCTACTAGTAAGGGCTTTACAATAATCTACACACACTTTCCATGTCGAGACATGCACAAGAGAACTCGGGCATCACCAGGCTATCGCTTATTCAAATAGATCGATCATGTCCTCATACAAGAACGAGCGGCCAACAGCATTCTCAATACGCGCTCGTTCCGTTGCGCTACCTGTAATTTCAGCCACCGCCCTATAAAGAACACGTTCCGATGCCGCATCTCTAAGAGTTGGAGTTGTAAGCGAGCATCAGTTACTCCAAAGTACCAGATACAAAAGCTAAATAATAGCTCAGTAACATCCACATACATGCTAACGCTGAAAAATCGTATTAACATATCCCAGCAGGCAGCACAAAGTAATGATGACATCAAATCCGTGTGGAAGACAATAAGAGATGCGGTAACAGAAACAGCCGAAGAGGCCTTGGGGCACCAGGCAAAGAAAAGCAGCGACTACTGGTACAACGAACAATGCAAGGAAGCGATTAAAAAAAGGAACCAAGTGAATAAAGAATACATGAAGCGACCAACTCGGGCCAAAGAAGAACAATATAAAACGTCTAGCAAAAAAAATATGCCAAAGAAAGAAACAACCGACCATCAACACCAACATTCATGAGATAAACGAATTCATGAGATAAACAAAAACATGACCTTACATAAAGTCATATCAGTGTTTGCCTCTATTAAACAACTAAGAGATGGCTTCAATCGACAAACAAGTGTACAAGGAGTAATCATACGCAAACTAGTCAAAATTAAAAACATTATTCAAATAAGCTATTCACGGTGTCCCCAGTAACAACTGAAACGGTGAACATTTCAGAAGCAGAGCAAAAGGCAGCAGCTCGAGACCTCAGAAAAAAGAAGGATTTTTGAATACCAGCAGAACTGCTCTAGAGCGAGGATCTCCATCTAAATAACCTTCTGCATCGACTAATATGCAGAATATGGTCAGAGAAGCAGTTACCAGAGGACTGGCGAAAAAGTATAATATGCCCTGTACATAAAAAGGGTGTGAAAATTATAAAGGCATTGATCTACTTTGCACGACTTATAAAGTGCTATCCAAAATCAAAGAAAGAAAATTAAAGCCGTGCTATGAAAGTATTATAGGAGAATATCAAGGAGCCTTTCGAAGGGGACGGTCTACAACAGACCAAATGTTCTCAGTGAAGCAGGTGCTCGAATAGTGCCGGATATAACATCGATGTGCACGAACTATTTGTAGACTTCAAGCAACTTTACGAGACTGTTGACAGAAATGAGCTGTACAAAATAATGCTTGACTTTGTTGTCTCAACAAAACTAGTCCGCATGGTTGATGCTAAACACAGAGTCAATGATCAAGGTAAATGGTGAACAAACGGACAGTTTGATTAAAGAATCAGGCTTAAAACAAGGGGATGGACCTGCCCCAATGCTATTCAATATTGCGCTGGAGTACATCATCAGGAAGACATTAGTTGAAACCTCGGGTACACTGATGTTGAAGTCCACACAATTGGTAGCATATGTTGATGACATCAATAATATGGCACGCTCAATCTACGATGCCAGAAGAGCATTTTCGAGCCTAAAATCTGAAGCAAACCAAATTGGTCTACGTGTTAATGAAACTTAAACTTAATTCATGACTCACAGGAGGAAAAAGACTGCAGCTCGACAAAATCTGCCCATAGGAGAGTATAACCTTGAAGGTGTGGGTAACTTTGAATATTTTGGAACCAACCTGAATAGAAAAGGCACCAAAAAGGACATAAACACCGCCATAAAAGCTTTTTACACCGTACTCCCTTTTCTAGGATCCAGAGTTGTGCACAGGCAAAATAAGCTTTGCATTCACAAAACACTAGTCCAACCTGTGTTGCTACAGGGAAATGAAACATGGACCCTAACGAGTAAACTCAAAAAGGCTGTGGATATATATATTTGAACGCAAAGTTCTTCAGAATGTCGAAGGCCCAGTGAAACAAGAAACAGAGTGGAAATTACGTTACAGCGATGAGTTGCATGATCTATTTGACGATCCACCGGTCTCCTCTTGCGTAAATTTACGTAAATTGCAATGGGTAGGCCATGTAGAAAAATTGAAGAATCCGGCTACCCAAGAGAACATTAAGGGATAGAGCACAAGGTAGACGTCAAGCGGGAAGACTGAGGGTCCGATGAGAAGACGCGATAGAAGCTGACAGCAGATCCATTTTGGGAGTGAACAACTGGCGGACAAGGTCATCGAACCGTGATTATTTGAGGAGACTAATCCTGGATTATCGAGAACCATAATGAGTTGTCTGATATTAAACTCAAACTTGAGTGTACCCATAAACTTTAAATCGTGTTTAAATATTGAAAATATATTTCTTCGGAGCGTTTCTAACATACCATTGTGATTGCTATTTGTCAACTCATTCAATTTCATTTTTGTGGTTGCTTTTTGTTTACAAAAAAAAAAAATAGGAAACCGCCGTCATAATCGATAAGCGTTCGAGAATTATCAGGAGTGAGTATAAAAAAAAATTTAATTTAATGTTTGTTCAGTAAAACCTAACCTAAAACCTAACCTTTTATTTACCACTCCAAAATGGGAATGTGACCCACCCTCTTCCACTAATGAGTCAGACAGCGGGCTTCAGCTCGACCTCACCGCATTTGAACTAAGTCATCAGGATTTTATATCCGGTTGGGAGGGTGCATAGAGGCACCATCACTAACGGGTTGCCCTACTCTTGTTATGGACCGTAGATGCACCCGTCAAGGATGAGGCACCGTTGAAAATCATGCGCGTTATTGAAAAAAAAATTGGTGTGTTCTAAGTAAAGCTGTCGCGGTTCATTTACTTTATTTCCTCAGGCCTAGGTTTGTTCGAGCGTTGCGGATTTTTGAGGCCCCCTAACTCATACGCATGATAAATGTTTTGTAGTGTGAGTTTTGCATTGGTGAGTAGAGTCCGCTCCACAACACCGCAGAAGCTAGCTACCAGCACGCCTGCGCGTCGCCAGGTAAAACCCGTTCAGCCGACCTCGAGCATCTTTTTATAGCTCGCTGACAGTTGCGCCAGAACATTGGCACTCGTACCCTGTACGGTCTTAAAAACCATCTTAAAACACTGCAACTCCTCTAGCTATGATTACGCGGTAGTACCGCTTTCATTGTCATTATTAAGAGATGGTTTACCTAAAAAATCCATCTGGAGAAAGCACAATCGTTGCACTTTGTCTAAGGAACTATAAAATACACACCTATTGGCACATCTGATTAAAGTCCCTCTTCAGAAGTCTTATTTTTCAATAGCAAAGATGACAATACTTTTATGCAGCGGCAACACTAGAGTTGCAACATTATCCGCGATTAAAACAACGCTGCGTTTAACGAACGCAGCAATTTCCTCGATTGATTGTACTCGAACTTGAGTTGCAGCGGATCTTGTCGCATGATAAGAACTCTACTCGCCATGTCTGATGGTCTCGCTTGTGCGTGGTCAGTAATTCATGGTACGGGTCGAACGATCAGCCGCAATAAATAATACGTCCAAGATAAGAAGTCATTGCTGTCCATCGTGAGCAACAAAGTTGACATCCCGACCACCGCTCACGACAAAGAGAAACCCGAAGCCGGAGAGATAAGCGGTGTGAAGAACGCTACTTTCCAGATCCCATCATTCTGGGAAGAGGATGCCGAACTATGGTTTAAGCGAATTGAAGCATACTTTAGGACAAACTGCATAACAGGAGACACAACGCGTTTCCAACTAATCGTTACCAGCCTGGATATAAGAGTCGTTAAGCAGGTGCGTAGGGCAGTGTCAAACCACCAGTAGAGGGAAAGTATGACAACCTCAAACAAGAAACAATCAAGGCTTTTTACCGAGTCCACTTAGCAACGTTTTCAAAAACTATTAACGATGGTCAAATTGGGTGATCAGCGACCGTCACAGCTGTTAAACCAAATGTAAACACTTGCCACTGACGGCATTGTTGAAGAGACACTAAGCCAGATGTGGTTAAATCGGCTGGACATTACGTTGCGCAGCAACCTGTCAGCGAAGCGCCTCACTGCAGAATCTAGCAACGGTTGCCGACAGGGTCCACGAAGTGACGAAAGGATCCAAGCCATATACCGTCGAATCGAGCCGCTCTATCAGCAACGAAGATGTTGTCAGAGCTCAACAAGCTGACTGGAGAGATTGTAATACTGGCACGACGAATATGCGAGGATCATAAGAGCCTAGCTCAAAGGGCTCAATGCACGTGCCCATAGAGCTATAAGCCAGGGAAACCACGAGTGCCGTCACAATCACGCCCAAAGTCGCCCAAACCACCAATCGAGGCATGCTGGTACTACACGCCTTATGAGCCAGACGTCACGAAATGCCAACCGCCATGCAAGTATGACAAACATAAAAAACTGAAGTCATCCTCTCCCCAGCAACTAGTCGGCACGCACTTAATGCATCGCTTATACATCCACGACAGCAAAGGCATCGGCGCACTATTGACCAACACCGGCGCTGACGTAACCGTTATCTTACCTATCATCTGAGATCAAGGTAACCCAGAATCTGGCACCCGCTTGTTAGCTGCAAACGGTTCTGTTACTGGCACCTACGGCAAGAGGAAGGTAACACTAAATCTCGGGCTCCCGAAGCCTGTTACTTGGACCTTCATCATAGCAGACGTTAGCTCCCCAATCATCGGAGCCGATCTGCTTGAGCATCACGAACTACTTGTTGATATTAGAGAACGAAAGCCTATCGAACGATCAATTGTGACTGCTGCTGAGGTGAAAGTTTCATCCAAGGAGTAGCAGAGTATCCCGAAATCACATCTATAGCAACTTGTCGCACCGTTAATTGCACGACGACGTATCACATTGTGAGTTAAGGCCCTGGAGTCAACGCGTAGGCACGGCAACTTCCTCCCGACCAACTCGCCGCTACAAAAGCCGAGTTCAACAACTTGATGCAACTGGGAATCTGTTGACCATCCAAGGGAGCAGTCCTTTGCGTATGGTACGTACAGCCAACAGAGACAGGCGGCCATGCAGAGACTTTCGGGCGTTCAACGCATGCACTGTTCCGGATTCATATCCAATCGAATTTATCCAATACTGTACTGCCGCCTTACACGACATGAAGGTCTTCACAGTAGTCGATCTACAGAAATCATTTCATCAAATTCCAGTCGAGTCAAGTGATGTCCCAAAGACGGTAATTATCACGCTGTTTGGACTGTCTATATGACCTTTGGCCTATGCAATGCAGGCCAGACTAGCATGTGTCGGAGGTGTTGGATCGTCTGTACCAATACGATCAACATAGACAAGTGCCAATTTGGACTAGATAAAGTGCGATTTTCGGATCATACAATTTCATCTGGTAAACTGAAACCTTTACCAGAGAAGCTACAAGGCATATCCGCGATCTCGAAGCCCAGAACAGCACTGCAACTAAATTCATTCCTAGGAATGATTAATTTCTATAGACAATTCCTGCCGCGCACTGTCCAAAATCAACATCCACTCCAACAGCTAATACAAGGAAATAGAAGGCGCGATAAAACGGAGTTTAAGTGGACCGACGCGGCATTTGCAATATTCGAGAGGTGCAAGTCAGAATTGAGCACGGTTCTGTTACTCGCGCATCCTAAACCAGCGGCTACATAGTCCCTAACTGTGGATGGCTCAGACGATGGACTTGGAGCTGTCCTACACTAGACAACGAGCACTGGAACAGAAGCTTTGGGATTTTTCTCACGCAAGCTGAACAACACCCAGCGACACTACAGCACCTATCAGGAATCGCTAGCTATTCACGAAGCCATCAAGCACTTCCGCTATATATTCGAAGGCAGAGTCTTCGCCGTCTTTCCGACCACAAGCCACTGCATTGCGCATCATAGCTTGTGGTTATTCAGTTTTGTCAACTAGTATGTCATCGATGTAATAGATATAATTTGAAATTTTTTTGCTTTCGTGTAGACCGTTCATTTATATACAGAGTACAAGCCCGTGAAAAGTAAAGCGAACCACCCCTACCAAATAATAGGCACTAGCCTGAGATGGTTGTTGTTAGTTTGTCAAAGAGCAAGTTTCTCCAGATTAAGTTCCGGTGGTTCATTTATAAGGTAGGTAGATCGGCTACTTTTACTCCAAACAATATTGTTAAATCAATCATATTCCTATAAAACGTTCCATTCAAATTTTGAACGAAGTTTCAAATTCAATTTGAAATGTTTGCTTAAGTATTTCAATGTGAGTCAAGCTAGCAATCGCAGTCCCTAGAATTATTCGAAAAATTTTATTTTCTCATAAACGGACTTTTATCGGAGAAACTTTTTCAATTTTCACAACCACAAGTCTATTTCCCACCAAAGATTATATACCAATCTTCATACCAGATATTCTACAAAATTCACGAGACAACAGACCATCTTAATAATCTCCCCCACTACATCATCACAATTTCGGCTTAACCAGCCTCAAATGGATAAACAAATTCTCAATTCATCAGAATCTGATTTACATTTCAATTTTCTAGTATGCATCATATCCACTGTGTTGACATTGAACAATACTGAATCAACATTTCCTTAAACATTTATGTAAACTTTTCGCATAATTAGAAGAAACCTCATTTTCTGTCTTAAACCACATCTCAGACAACTTGGGGCCGATACTCGTAAACAGTGTGACAACGAAAATTTCCCGAAAGCCACACCAAATTCAACGGGGCAAATTAAAACTTCATAAGATAAATATTAAAATGAAATACAGTGTGAGACGTCCTCGAAAATTCATCGCAAATAGCGGCAGCACATTATCCTGCTGCTGACAAAGGGTGGCAGTACCAAGAACAAAAACATTCAATCAAAACAAGGGCAATGGTGAGTCGCCGTCTACACCTCCACATGAACTCCTCACAGAACAGCTTCCGGCAAAGGTCGCAGCAAACGGTTTTTTATCCTTTCAGCAATAACGCAACCACCACAAAAAAAAAACGCATTCTATCTCCAACCCTCACTCAAGATATAAATTGCCTGCAAGCAGTGCTCAGCTGGGGACGTGGCTTTACACCATTAAAACCAATTCGGTCCCACCCAATTATTATTATTCTCAAAGAAAATTATATTTTGGAAATTTGTGGCTCTTGAATGTCGTCAGTACCTCTCTCGACAACATCGTTCAAATCGTTCCTTCCATCACTGTGTGCGATTGCCTCCTGCTCCTGTGTAGTGTCTGACGACAAACACCACGCTGCCATGCCTTGCCCTTTTTCACTTTGTGGGATAATGGTTTTTCCTGGGATTTTCCCAGGGTTCTACCACACTTCACCCATCATCCTCTTCCGTCATATCTACTACCACTTGTGACTCAACCTCCTCACATCCCGAAGCGCTTCTGATACCGCACATTTTTGGTCGAGCACGAATTCACAATTTTGCAAAAAGTATTCACCCTGCCTACATAGCGTGGCATTTTAACTGAATCATTTTCATGGAAATTCACGGAAATTAACGACGTAATCACAAAGGAGTTGGTTTTTGCATTTCACGATGCCAATGTCGTTGCGTGTTTGTATTTGGATAAATTGAATCTTGCCATTCACTTGTGGCTGGCAATTCAATGCGGAATTAATTAATTTAGCTGAAAATTCATCCATAGGATCCGCGATGTTGAGTGAGAAGCGATGTACGAGTATCTCGTTATGGACGAGCATTTTCATTGCGTTTTATACAGCATATAAAAGACATCACTAAGTATCGCATTTAAATGCTGTTTGGATTGCTTTGATTTGACTGTATCTTCTAAACTTACGCATGGAATTATTAAATTAAAAGTTGTCGAATTGCCAAATATTAAATTTAAAAAAACGATAAATATTTTTATTTTCTGGTAAACAAAATCCAAGCAATGAAAACATCTCCAGCAAATGGGTGTAGAGTAATGATTACTAAGATTCCTGAAAATCTTAAGGTCTTCTGGTCATAGGAAACTACAATAGTTCAATGAATTCGGTCGAAAGACGTCACAGAAACCTACATACATATATTGACGAGTGTGCAAACGGTATCGAATCCGGCGATGAGCAACAATACAAATCAAACTAGTGGTGATACGACTGCGCAACATGATGAGTTGCAGGCGCAAATAAATGCATTCTAACCAACACCAACATAAGAGTAACAAAAGTCCTCCAGGTGAAATTTGTAGCAGTCAGCATACATGTGGCATGTTTCTATTCATATATGACGTACTCGAGTGCACCGAGAAATTTTAAATCACATGAAAAAAGGACAAAACACATTCCCGCGATGCATAAAATCCACCTTGCATTGTACACCTACACTATTTAGGAGGCCATTCTCGTGAGACGAAACGTGAGTCATTGTCTCATTAATACACCCACACTTCAAAAAGTGGAGGCCACAGTAATCAAGGCCCGATCTGATTTTCTAGAGTTCATTGTGGTTTCTGCTTTCAATCCTCCAGGAAGTAGAAATCTCTATTTTACAAAATAAATTTCAATTACAAAATAGACAAAAAATTATCTCAAAAGAAAGCTATAATTGCAGGCAAAGTAAACATTATTACAAAAGATGTGAATGAAAGATAATTAGGCAACTTTAAATGGGTAACGCAATAAAATTAAAAATCATACGCAGCTTGGACTTAAACACCGCAAGTGACTCTAAAGGAGGACCAAGGAATGTAAATAAATACCTGTCCACGCGAAAGCAATCGAGTAAAATTGCGTAGATCTAGATGGAGGGCGTACGTAAATCGCGTTTTGAATATCTGATGATAAAAAGCCTCGAGTAAGCTCAAAGAGCAAACATTTGTCAAGGTATTGCTGCCTCACCTCTAAGCAAGGGACGCCAAGGTATATAAGACGTTCGCCATATTGACAGAGAAAATTTACTCGCTCGCTTTCCTATAAAAAGCGAGCGAGTAAATTTTCTCTGTACGGATACAACGGCATCCGAAAGGTGTGTGTGACGTGGAGACCATATTTGGCATGTTTATTCTAGAATAGAGCGAATGAGTTATATAAATAGACGGGTACATGTTTGAGTGCTAAAAGAAGTATGGGATCAGTGCAGAACAAAGTCCGCTGTTCGAGCTACTCTAGATGTCATCTGGGCAAAGAGGCGGTCAAATTTGAGATGTTGGTCAAACGTCCAACCAGGATCTTTAAAATGGTCAACTGATAAAAGTACTGAGCCACTAATCAAACCGTCAAAGCTTAAGGTATTTAGTTTATTGAAAAAAAACAAATATTCGTCCAATACTTTAATGTCATTTTGAAGTAGCAAGCAGTCATTCATCAAGCGAGTGATCCTGAAGATTTTAAGATTGTCGGCATAGCGAAGACAGTTGGAAGCAAAAACACTAGGAAGGTCATTGATGAAAAGGTTGAATAGGAGAAGGCTTAGGATAGATCCCAGTGGCACGCCCTAAGTCTGGGCGGAGGGGGCAGAAGAGCATCTGTACCAAACTACTGAGAAAGAACGGTAATGAATAAAGGAACTGATCCAGGTAAGGAAGGGACCGGATATTCCGTATTGAGCAAGTTTGTTTATTAAAATTGCTGTTGAACGTTTTCGCAAAATCGTGTAATCACTTCAACTTGCCAACAGGAATCTAGAGCAAGAGCTATGAAATTGGAAATCTATAGTAGATTAGTAACGATTGAACGACATTTTATGAAGCCATGCTGCTTAACGGAGATATTTGTATGGAAAGCATCGTAAATTCTGGATTGGACAATCCTCTCTAAATGTTTTCCAAATGATGAGAGGAGAGATATTGGCTGATAATTCGAAAAGGAATTGCGCTTGCCAGATTTATGGATGGGTAAAATATTCGCATATTTCCATGCATTTGGAAAAACACCAGTCGAAAGACTAACATTAACAAGTTGGGTGAACAAACCTTCGCTCATGTCAGAAGGGTTTTGTGTTCAATTTTCAAAATGCAGTCACCAGATTGAATAAAGTCAAGAAGCATGTCAATGACGATTTTATTGGAGCAACTGTGAAATTCGAAGATCATACTATCATTAACAAAGTTGAACGAATTTAGACTTCTGAGGTTTTTGTTTTTGTTATACTCATGAATATCTCCCTTGATAATTATTTCAGATGTCCATTCACGAGGAAGGAAACACATTTTTCATGTATTTCCCCCCTGTGCCCCACTGAAGCAAAAACTGACAGTTTAACAACTGTTTTGAAAAGCTCCCATGAAAACTTTCATTTCATACTCATATCGGCTACGTTTGATGAATTTTTTTCAAGGGCCACTCTCGTGTACTGTTATCATCGATTAATAGCCAATTTTTTCGAATCCTAGAGTTGTTACAAAGCCCTTTTGCTAGGAGCTCTCTCCCGCCTCCTTGACTTGTTTCACGTATGAGTATTAATTGTAGGTACTCATCTTCAGTCATTCATTAAATTGAATCAAGTGTTCAAAGCATGCACCTTAAACGTTGAAATTGGGAAAAAATAACTCAAAATTATCCAATCTTCGCATTTAAAACAGCCACTATTTTGTTTCACGATTACTGATACCACTAGCTGAACCGATTCTCAAAGGTATTCATGACACCTATCATTCTTGAAATTTTCATGCAAATCCTAGCAAAACTGTAGTGTCTGAGTCGGTAAAAAGCGCATGTTGTTCCATAGCCATATGTTGCCATAGTAATACATGCAGCGCATATTGTTCCATAGTAATACAGGAAAATTCAAACCGCTATAACTTCGCTAAATATGATTCAATCTTTATGAAAATTGCAGGGTTAATCAACCTTATAAATACTCATCTGTGTACCGAATTTCATTGAATTTAAGGGTACCGTTCAAGAAAACATAAAATCGATAAATCATACTATTACTAACAAAGTTGAGTGAATTGCGACTTCTCACGTACTTGTTGTTGTTGTACTCATCAAGGCCTACATTCTTGATTTTTTTCAGATTTTTCGGATTGAAGGTGTCCAATCGGGAGGGGGGGGGACACAAATTTTTCGTGTATTTCCCGTCCCTGTGCGCCCCTCAAAGCAAACTTTGCCAAATGAAGACCTGTTTTGAAAACTTCTCATCAAGACCTTTCATTTGATACCCATATCGGCTACGTTCAATGAAATTTTTTTTCGGGGGGTCACTCCCCTACATGGGGAGACCCCCCTTAAATACCTTATAAAATTTTTTTGTAGTTGTACTTTGAAGAGAGCACCACTTTACACCTACATACAAAATTTGATGCTTCTAGCTTAAGTAGTTTCCGAGCAAAACTGCTATGACACACGGACAGACGAACCGACAGACAGACGGACAGACGGACAGACAGGACGCGATTTTAGAAGGGTTTTGTAAAATTATTTTACAAAACCCTAAAAATCAAGGATAGGGGAAAACTCAGAGAAGACCATAGCGATTCAATGAAGAAGTTAGGAAGGCCATCAGATCCCACAGATCCGCTTGCATCAATCAAAGTGATGATATCTTACACTTTCACAGACTTGGTAGAGATAACGCCGAAATTGAAGTGAGCTGAACTACAGGAATTTATGGAACAAGGCGAGGAGGATCTGAGATTGGATGAAAAAAAGTCGGCAAAGATATTACATATGTCTTGATCATTAGAGGCTGTTTTATTAAGCATTGATACTGAATTAGGAAGAATGTTGGAAGATTTAAGTGATGAACATAGGACGAAAATGATTTAGGGTTATTGGAGCATAAGGAGGCTTCAATGGACTGCTAATAGGTAAGTAAAGCTTGAGAAATACCATTTTTGGCATTAGCTCGAAGAAGTTTGTACCTTAAAAGATTCATATTGGATCCCAATTGAAAGTAAATTTTATGGCCTTTGTCTTTTATACGCAGTACTTGTGCAATCTCAGCACTTGCTTAGAGCACTTGTTACATCTGAAGGCTATATCTTCATTGCAGAAGATTTAAATGCCAAACACCGACTTTGAGGAGCTGTGAGAAGCAATAAAGTTGGAACAGAGCCCAATACATTCATCACAGCCAAAGACTACCGCCTACATATCCCCAATGAACCAACACATTACGGATTAAGAAATGGCTTTGCACTGGACATGTAGTAATCAAGCAGTTATACTAGCAAACGGCTCAAAAACCTTCCTATCTCGTTCACCCTGGCAGCAATTGATTATCAAGCGCCAACATATCAAAATTTCCAGCCTTCAAAAAATTCAGTATGCCTAGAAGTAGAAAGAGACCCAGTTATCAAAACACCAGGACATCGAAATGGCTAAAAGCTATGAAAAGGTTGGATCTCTTTAGATGAAGAGCAAAGTTTATGGTTGTGAAGATCACTTTTGATATGTAGAATCAACGGTGCTATTTTAGTCAATAAGTTTAGTTTAGTGAGCTATATACAAAAAGATAGATATAAAAAACGTATCAAATAATCAACGCAGAAGCAATCAAACTCGATCGATCATACAAGACCCTGATTGCATTAAATATCGCAAAATAAATAGTAAAAGATAGAGAGGGAAGAGGAAGTTGGAGACCTAAACAAGAGAAAAATTCTTTTAAAAGACAAATCCCATTGAAAACTGCCTGGATATTATAATACGGCCAATTATCCTAATAAATTTAGCACAACCGCGCAACAGAACCCTTCGAATCATTACCCACATCAACCAAATCAACATGTGTTGCAGCAGCAATATACATGGCAGCAGCAACATACATTGCAGCAGCAACATGTATTGCAGTAGCAATATACATGGCAGCAGCAACATATATTGCAGCAGCAACATGTATCGCAGCAGCGACATGTATTGCAGTAGCAACATGTATTGCAGCAGCAACATGTATGGCAGCAGCAACATATATTGCAGTAGCAACAGACATTGCAGCAGCAACATACATTGCAGCCGCAACATGTATTGGAGGCACCACCACCATCCGGTTGCCCCACTCTTATTTGTGGGCCATGAGAATCGTCGGATAACGATGAGGTTTCCCTAAGTCCGTCTGTTTTCACTCGTTTCAACTTGTTCTCTGAGCAAGTCATTTTCCCTTGTGGTAGTTACCTACAATTTTGCGACTTTGGTCGCCCTTTTTTTTGAGACCCAAGAATTCGTGAATGCGAAATTCTTTTGTAGTATGCCCTTGTGCTGGGGGTATGAACCCGCCCCACGACACCGCACTGCTAGCCTGCCAGCGCATTCACGCGTCTCCAGACAAGGGCATTCTCGGCGGATATCAACATCTTCCTTCGCCGAGGCAGCAGGCCATCGCTGCAGTCCTACATGGACATTGATACATATCCTTTCACTACAGACATTAGAATATCGTGGGATTTCACACAAAATGTTCGAACTGTCTTCCGATCACAAACGAGTCCTCTTCCCCATTGAAAACATCCCTTGCAGGAAAAGAAAACTACAAACTGGAAAGCGTTTTAAGTCGCATTGGCCAATGAAACTAATTTTCATTCACCTGAAACGGCTGACGTCATTGAACGTTTACAGAAAAAAAATTTACAACCAAAACGAACCCCTATAAACTCCCTCAGAACATCAAACAATTGATAAGGAGAAGGAATCAAGTACGGAGGAGAGCTAGGTATACAGATGAACCTATGCTACACATAATCTCTACTCAGATGACAAGTGAAGTCCGTGATAAGATAAAGGTATTCCAATACGAGGGATTTTTACAGAGTCTTGACCCTGAGTGTGGTAGTTTCTGGAGAATATCCAAATACTTTCAGGTAAAGAGCAAAATTGTGGTACCGCCTATTCATGGTCTGGATGGGATGCGATTCTACGATGCGGGTAAGGCTGAAGTTTTTGCAGATTCTCTGGAAATGCAATGCCATGAACGTGCTTCAGACGGGGGGGACTTTGAAGCTGAGGAAAGAACTGAATCTTCTGCCAACAGACTCCCGACGAACAACATTCAACAAGAAGACACGATGAACCAACGGATTGGACTTAATCAAAAACATTATACAGGTACTTGATAAACATAAAGTACCTCGACATGACACTATTATTTTAACGAACACTTACTGACATTGTTAATGCAATATTCAGTTTGCAAAAGCATCCCAAAATATAGAAATCAGTGGTTATTACTGTTTTCCCGAACCCTCAAAAGGACTCACAATTTCCACAAAACTGAAGACCCATAAGTATCTTTTCATTGCTGTCAAAAATTGCAGAAAGGGTGATTCTGCATCGACTTAATGAGGTTGTATCCAACAAAGATATTATACCGTAAGAACAATATGGCTTTGACGCTAAATATTCTACTGAATTCCAGTTAGTTAGAGTGGTCCAACACATCAAAACAGGTGTAAATAGCAGGAATTCAGTAGGCCTAGTCATTTTTGATATAGCTAAGGCCTTTTATAAAGTCTGACATGCAGGAATTATCTTCAAAATGCATCAATTCAATATGCTACTGCAGCTCACTCAAATTATTAGCTCCTTCTTGGAAGGCAGAACATTCTGTGTCAGAATTGACAAAAAACTCTCAAGCCTGCAACGGATTGATGCTGGAGTTCCTCAGGGCTCGCCCATCTCATCGGTTTTTACAATATATTTACTGCAGACTTTCCCACTCTGCCTCTAAAAGTGAAACTATCACTCCACGCTGATGATACCTGTATATTAATTACAGCATGACAAGCAAGCGTCATCACTTCAAATTTCCAACGATCAATAAATATTTTATTTGAATACTTTCATAAATGGTAAATAAAGATGTATTCTGACGAAACAAAGGCCCTATTTATCACAAAGAAAAGACTACAAACTCCTTAGAGACTTAACGTTGATAATGAAACCATAGACTAGGCACCAACGGTTAAATAAATTCAACAGTAGCCTCACATGGAAACAACACATACAAAATAAATGAAGACACTGTATTGAACTTCTGTCCTCTATATTCACGCTCATTGAATCCAAAAGACAGCCTTAAAAATCAATTGCTCATATGCAAACAAATTATACGACCGACGCTACTATACGGTAGTTCTGCTTTCCAGCAGACGACAAAGACTAACAATCAAGTTGAGTAAACAGACCTACGCTCATGTCAGAAGGGTTTTGTACCCAACGTACGAAATGCAGTCACCAGCAACGAATAATTTTCTAATTTCAACGGTCACCATTTTGTTGCAAACTAACAAAAACCACTCAAATCATTTTTCACTCAAATTGGAGTTTTATTGTGAAAAATTGCTTTTAGCCGATCAGAAATGGTTTGTTGAGCAACATCAAGTAATTTTGCAAGTTTGGGATGGATCTTGGTCGAGCAATGTCTCCAATTCGTGATCTTCAAACTTTTTTGGCTGTCCGGGCCGTTCATCGTCCTCCAAGTCAAAATTGCCACTTTTAAACCATGCAAACCAATTCTGGCACGTACGCTCAGTTAAAGCATGCACACCATACACTTCCGCCAAGATACGATGACTTTCGGCAGCCTCTTTCTGCAATGAAGAAGTACTCCCCGCAAAAACACTTTAGTCCGGCACAAAATTCGACATTTTCAGAGTAAAAAAAAGTATTGTTGTTTACGCTTCAGCTAAATGATACACACTGATTCTGAAACTATATGACAGTAGCTTTCCAACACATATTTGGAAAGGTGAATCACTGGAATAAAAATCAAGTTACGCCATCTGTTAGAAAATCGCATGAATCAACCGGTACCCCTATTACTATTATTAACAAATTTGAGTGAATTTTGACTTCTTAGGTATTTGTTCTTGTTTTCCTTATACATCATATCTGTCTCTATAATTTTTTCAGATTTTTTGGATCACAGTTGTCCAATCGCGGGGGGGGAAACACATTTTTCGTGTATTTCCCCTTCCTGTGCTCCCTCTGATGCAAAAAATACCAGTTTAAGAGCTGTTTTGAAAAGTTCTCATTGAGTCCTTGCATTTGATACCCATATCGGCTACCTTCGATGAATTCTTTTTTTCAAGAGCCCCTCCCCTATATGGGGAGACCTACCTTAAGCACCTTGTAAAATTGTTTATGTAGTGAAACTTTGAAGAGGGCACCACTATACACCTATTATGTTTGTTGCTTATACGGCTTGCGAGAAAAAGTGCTGTGACATATGGACGGACGGACAGACAGGCGCGATTTTAGTAGGGTTTAGTAACATTATTTTACAAAACTCTAAAAAGCACTCCAGTCCTTCCAACATTAATTATTAGAAGAGACAGAAAGGTATATTAGAAACATTGACATATACAAGGACCTAAGACTTGAGACGTTTGAAAAATATGTACGTGGCAAGGCACTGAAACTCTTTGACACAATTGAGAACCATACTACCAGCACCCTGGCATTCCTTTTTACTTTACGAAACAGGGATGAATTAATGTTCCTATATATCTCTCTCAGTAAAAATTATTTCTTAAAATCATATAATGACTGAAACTGGCTCAGGAAGGTAGATGGGTACTGAAGTACTCACAGATATGATGGAGTTAAGGTGCTAAATCGTACCAACTAACACTGAACTCTTTAGGTTTCTGAAATAAAAGTGAGTGATCTACAGAATCAAACGCTTTAGCGAAGGTCTATTTGTTGCTGACGGTCAAGGGCAGCAGCAATGTGGTGGGTTAAAGAAAGCAAGTTAGTGAGAGTAGATCTACTTCTGACAAAACCATGGTGTTGTGCTGCTAAAGATGGAAATAGAATGGGAAGCAGATTATCGAGAACGCTCTTCTCAAGGACTTTCCCAAAACAGACAAGGGAAGATAAAGGACGATAGTTGCAAACGGAATTGCAATCCTCAGATTTGAAGATAGGAAGAATATGGGCAATTTTCTACTGGGAAGGGAAAACCCCAGTAGCTAAGCTCAAATTACAAATAATTGAAAGCGGAACACAGAAAGACAAGGACAGTGATTTTGGAAGGAAGTTTGGAATACCGTCGGGGCCATCACCGGTACTGGTATCAAGTCTCCTTAGGAGCAGTTCAACCTGCAAGGGATAAGTATGAATCGTGGGAGAGGAAAAGGACGAAGAAAAAGGATAGAAAGAAGGAGAAGCATTTGAAATGCAGAAAAAGGAAGGAAAAAAAAGCAAATTAAAATTGAGTAACTAAGGACGAGAGAAATATATAGAACTTATCTACGCATTCTTCAAGGTTAAATTTACTGAAAAAAGAATACCACATAGCTGCGTTAGTACTAGAATCCATCTACATTGATCCACTTTTAGAAAGTTATAGCGGCAAGGTGATGTTTTTCTAGGAATAGGTGGAGAGGAGAAAGAAAGCTCTATGAAGAGAGGTGGATGGTGAGAGTGACATGGATGCAACAAGAGAAGTGGCTGGAAAGTTGGAAAAAACAAGGTCAAGAAGTTTATTATTGTAAATTGAATTCAATGAAGGAGCATACTGAGAGAAACGAGGAAAGGGCAAACTGAAAAACAATATGGAAACTGCTCATTATCCCAAATAACGGAAGAAAGGTTGAAGTCCTCACAGAGCAAAACAGGGGAAGATGGGAAGCGAGTAAGGATATAGCTGGAGAATTCCGCGAAAAAACGTTCATACACCATAGCAGCGTTGCTACATGGAGTGTACAATAGACACACGAAACGAGAAGCGAGATGGCATCAGAGGGGGAGACTCGCACAATAATATGCCAAGGCATAAAATCCTTACAGGTGGTTCTAGATAAAGAGGCATGTAAACCTACAAGGACGCCATCACTGTCAGATTCGCCAATGGCAACACGATCTCTGTCTCCGCGGAAAATTAGGTGATTGGAAAGGGGTTTACTATTATAAATATCATGACAGCCATGTCTCAGTTAGACAGATGATTTGATGTGGATATATAATGGAAGAGATACGAAGTTCAGTTGTCTTGGTCCTCAAACCACGGACATTTTGATAATTATAGGACAAAGTAGAAATTATACAAGGTTTACGATGTAAAAAGGTGCGAGGCTTATTACTTGTTTCTCCTGCTACGAAAGGACAGAGAGTCATTTTGCTTCTGATTGGCAGAAAACTGTTTTAGCAGAACTCTAGGAGGCCAAAAATTCTTTATCCAGCAGGCAATTGAGATTGGCTGGAACCGTGATTTTGTAGGAAGCAATTAAATGGTTCGTCTTCCCGTCCGGAGTGAACTTTGTACACTGGAGCAAATCTGGGATAAAATTCAATTTAAACGTCATATGATCGATGATGTCTTCAACCGGTGTGTTGCAGTAGATATAAAGATTTGTAAGGGGGCGAGATAGCACGCAAAGGATTGCCAGGTTTAATTGAGGTATCATTCAAATGATACAAAATCAAAATATAGGTAAAAACAATTTCCATCCAGAATTTTTCCATAACCCCAGGGTAGCACAAAGACCACAATTCAATAGACAAGTACAATACCAGAATGCCAATCCAAACTATCTCACCCTGCCTCCAAAATCCTGCATTTATGAGCCCATGGGTATTGATCCTTCTTTGAGAACTAACGCTGTGAACTATCAAAACCGTCCAGCCATCAGAAGGACCGTATTTCCAACTAAAAGACCGCAAAAGTGTAATCAAGCTCAAGCGAATGCCCCAAATAAATAGCAACGGCTATTTACGCTGGAACCACAACCTGAGGAGCCAGAGGAAGCACCTTTAGAAGAAGATATCTCGCTAGAGGAGTATATCGACTCCCTAAATGTCCCTGAGTGATCAGGGAGGAAATGCAGAGGAAATGAAACCGTTATTTTTTTAAGATCTTTGAGATCTTCACTCCCGTTTTTCAAATATACGGCGAAGAGCGGAAAAAATTTATAGTTTTTGATCAACACGGGATCAAACAAAAATTATATCCAAGCGCAATTTATTTTCAAACCCATTTCGAACGAAAACCCGTTTTCTGTAAATTCTGTGGGTGGCACAGCAAGTGTTATCCACCATGCATACATAAATCTTTTGGACCATACACGGATAAATTAAAATTCTTCATATTGCCAAACCTTCGAACTTTTGCAGGAATCATTAGGAATGACACATTGAAAAATTTACGCGCAATTATACCTACAAATTCTGACCACATGACGATTAAAATCGAACTTCATATCCATCTTGAGCAGCAGACATTTAACGCGGTGAATCATACAGAAATAAGGACCAACCACATTACTTCCGCTCAAGCAAGAAGATTGAAGAACATTCTGAATGAATGTTCCAACGTCTTTGCGCTAATCCTAGCTAGCCTTACACAACTTTTGTGAAAGGAGAAATTAGAACCTCTACAGACAGCCTCGTCTATTCTAAAACGTATCCTTATCCCCGCTCCTTAAAGAGCATCGCTGAGGCATAAATAAAAAAGTTACTCCAAGATGGTATAAAACGACCATCGAGATCCCCATATAATGCCCTTGTTTGGGTGGTTCCAAAAAAAGATGATGCATCAGGACTAAAGAAATTTCGAATGGTGATCAACTATAGAAAGCTGAACTCGATCACAATTACAGACTCATACCCAATTCCCGAAATAAACGAAGTACTGGCAAATTTAGATAACAATCAATTCTTTTCAATAATTGACCTCCAAAGTGGCTTCCATCAAATTCCTCGTAGAGAGCGTGATATGGAAAAAAACAGCTTTTTCAATACACAACAGAAAGTACGAGTTCGTCTGATTACCTTTTGGGCTCAAAAATGGGCCTTCTATATTTCAAAGGGCATTGGATGATATATTGAGGGAGCACATTGGCACCAAGTGTTACGTCTATATAGATGATATCATCGTTTTTGGACGAAGCGAAGAGGAACATTTCATTAACCTAGAGGCAGTTTTGAAAACTTTGGAGAAAGCACGCATGAGAATCAATCTGGATAAGTGTAAGTTTCTGAAACAGGAAGTTAAATTCCTGGGATTTATTGTTAGCGTCAATGGAATCCAAAGTAATCCCGAAAAAGTTGAAGCAATTGCTTCTTCCCCACCTCCAAGGACGCTTAAGGAACTCCGGTCGTTTCTCGGTATGTTAGGCTACTATAGGCGATTTATTCGTGACTACGCACGTCTCGCCTAGCCCCTGACATCCCTTTTAAGAGGGGTGGATGGACATGTGTCCAAAAATTAATCTAAGAACAGGCCTGTTAATTTAAATAAAGAAGCTATGGAAGCCTTCCACAAACTCAAGAAATCTCTCACTTCAGGAGAAGTAGTTTTGTCCTCTCCAGACTTCTCTAAGCCATTTGAGCTCACTACGAGTGCTTCTAACTTTGCGATAGGTAGCGTTTGTCCCAAGACGATAAACCTATTTCCTTCTTGTCCCGCACGCTCTTTAAAATCGAAGAAAATTATGCGGCTAATGATAAGGAGATGTTGGCAATTATATGGGCACTCAACTCTTTGAGAAACTACCTTTACGGTTCTAAACAGGTGAAAATTTATACAGATCACAAGCCCTTAACCTACGCCTTAAGCCATAAAAATACTAATTCGAAAACGAAGCGTTGGAAGGCCATCCTCGAGGAATATGACCACAAAATTGAGTACAAGCCTGGAAAAGCAAATATCGTTGCTGATTCACTTTCAAGATCTCCTCAAGCATCCGAAATTAACTCCATGACTCCAACTCAACATAGCGTTGAGAGCTCCGCAAATGATCTTATCCCAATTGTGGATACCCCAATTAATGTCTTTCGAAATCAGCTCATCCTCAAACTAGGTGAGAAGGATAGCTATCAAATCCAAAATCCATTCCACAACTATACACGGCACATCATCATAAAAGAAAATTATACGGAGCAGGACATAATTCATATTTTTAAAAGGTACTTAAATCCTACTTCATTCAACGAATTACTTACTGACGAAAACACATTTGGATTAATCGAAACAATCTATCCTAATCACTTTAGAAACTATAAAATTAAATTAACCAGGAAAATCGTTGAGGATGTCTCTAATGAAACTGGACAGGAGGAACGGATTCTGCAAGTGCATAAAAGAGCACATAGGAATGCAGATGAAAACCACCTCCAATTATTGAATAACTTTTATTTCCCAAAGATGGTGGCTAAGATAAACGGTTGGTGAAAGGAAATCCAAATAAACCGTTCATAGGCGCAACCCCTATCCCTAAATATCCAGGGCACACAATACATATCGACCTATTTGCGACAGAGAAGCATTGAGTCCTAACAGCCACCGACAAGTTTTCTAAATTTGCTCTGGCAAAGCGAATTGAGGATGTAGAGGATGTGAAACGCCCTCTTCGGGACATTTTGTTTTATTTCTGCATTCCGGAAAATGTGGTGACCGATAAGGTTACCCACATTAATGTCTATGATGGAGGATGAGCTCCAGATTAGGACATTCCAAGCCCCACCGTACAAAAGTGAGGTTAATGGCCAGGTGGAGCGCTAGCATTTCACATTAACTGAAACAATGAGGTGCCTAAAAAGAGAAGATCTATCCTGTCCTTTCGATCAACTCTGGAAAAAAGCGGTTAAGGAGTATAACCACTCTATCCATCTCTGTTACCGGAAGGAAGCCAGTTGACTTATTTTTCAGCCGTTTCCCAAATGCGTCCCCCTAAAGAACTTGAAAATATACGAAAAGCAAACATCAAAAAACTTATGGCAAAACAAAAAAAGGATCTCAAATTCCATAATAAATCTAGAAAACCTGCAAAAGACTATCAAATAGGAGAAATTATTTATGTCAAACAAAATAAGCGTAAAGGCTCTAAATTGACTCCTTGCTATAAAGAAGAAAAAGTTGGGGAGAATAATCATACCATTATAACAACAGAATCAAGAAAAGTAATTCACAAAGATAAAATTTGTAATTGAGTCTTTCAGATTGATCCTCACACTGGTTCAACCCAAAGTGCAAACCCTCGATTTTACCAACTCGCAAATAGTAACACTACACCTGGGACAAGTTAAAACACAGAATGGCAATTTTAAATTAATACAACATATTAATCTTGAGCAATATGAGAGATTCTTAGAGGAAACTGAAAAAGTTATAAACTCATCAATAATACAACACAACCCACTTGCAAGATATGTAGCGCATGAACTAAAACAAAAAGAAACCCTTATTTTCAATCTGAAACCAAGAAAGCTTAAAAGATCACTGAATTTCATCGGGACTGCCTGGAAATGGCTAGTAGGCAATCCTGATCACGACGAGGTCGTTACTATCAAAGAAACTATAAATGATTGACTGAGAACTTCAAATAAACAAGTTATAATTAACGAATCATACGAAGAACGAATAAATAATATGACTAAAATTAACAATGAACTAATGGATCCATTAAAAAGAGATCAAAGGATAAGTAACGAAATAATATACGAAGTACAATTTAAAATAAAATAAATTAAAGAAGAATTGAGTAACAGCAACCCCGCTATACACTGGGCCAAAGTTGGCATTATTAATTCATTGATTCTATCCAAAAAAGAAATTAAAATGGCAACAAACCTTATAAACAAAGATAATCTTGTATAGTCAACTTTTGAAGAGAATATTAAATCATAACAAATGGTACAGCAATTTTGTACATTGTAAATATCCCGATTGTCACAAGAGCAAATTTTTGAAATGCTTTCCATTAAACCAGAAAAATAAGTAAATTTATAAATGAAACTCCTTTTGAAAAAATTTTGAAACAAGATAAAATGATATATGGTATTGTTGATAAATGTAAAGTATTTAATTACTTTTTAATTTGCCAAAGTAAAGACTTCCTAGAAATAAGTAATGCTTAATGTATACCAAAATTGTTAAAAAGTTTAGAGGACGACTGTAATATTGTCAGCGACCAGAACATCCCAACCATCGACTATATCTCTTAATAAATTCTGTGGTAATGTAACAGCCGAAGAAGCCTCGCATATGTTCAATGAGACGTACTTAATTAAGTTTTCGAACGCTAGCCTAAATATTGTCGCGTGTTATTGGTTCGCGGCCAATAATTTTAATGTTCCGGGAAAGTGAAAACGCAATGTCTTTTAATTTAAGTTAAAAGAGTTTATTTAATTACAAAAATGCACAATAAACAATTTAACACTTTCACTTATTTTAATTTTCACTATGAAAAAAATCTAACACTTGTCCATAAATTTCTTATCGCAATTGTCTTCTAAATCACTTCGCACTCAAACAATCACTCGGCTTAACTTCGCGTTCCACTATGTCGCAGTTTTCTATCGCGGTTGTAATGAATGAATCCCCCCATTCATTCAGCTCGCCTTTATATAGGGTCTCTACCTATTCACCCATTTCTCGTACATTATCGAATGTTCTACCGAGAGGTACCTGGTAGATTCGAGCAAATTAATGAATGGAGTGACGTCACTTGCAGATGTTGATCATGCTTGTTGGGTTCTCGTGGGTTCGAGTAAATTCATTTGTTGACGTTGATTATGAAAACAATTACGACAGCAGCTCGCAGAATTATTTGTACATGTAATTATTTGTACATGTAACACTGCCCCCACCTCAGTTCTTTTCGCCCCGAAAAGATGTGTCGCTATTTGTAGTCAATTCTCCCTGGGTGTAATATGGGGCAAGACGGTCCAGATGCACGATTTTCATTTTAGCTCTCGGCTTACGATGTTCCTGTATTCGGTATACGACGTCGTTGATTCGCTTTGTAACTCGGTATGGTCCCTCCCAATTATGTTGCAACTTTGGAGACCTACCCTTTCGCCGTTGCGGGTTATAAAGCCACACCAAGTCATCTTGCTGGAAGCCAGTAGAATTAGCCTTTAGATCAAACCTGGTCTTTATGCGGTCAGTAGCCGATTCGAGGTGTTTTCGCACTGTCTGATGTATCTGGTTCAACCGTTGTCTTAGATCACTTGCGTACTCCGACACCGTTTGGGGGGGTGTTCCGAACTTTATATCGGCTGGCAAACGAACAGTCTTTCCAAAAATGACTTTGGCTGGGGCTTGGCCCGTCGATGCATGTTCGGCAGCTCTGTACGCCATCAAAAATAGTGGGATATGTCGGTCCCAGTCCCTTTGGTTCTCGTCAACCATCTTGGCCAGATGTTTATTGAGCGTGCCGTTGAACCGTTCGACCATTCCATCGGATTGGGGATGCAGCGGTGTTGTCCTCGTTTTCCGTATTCCCAGTAGTTCACACATTTCGCCAAAAACTAGTGACTCAAAGTTTCGGCCTTGATCTGAATGTAATTCGCAAGGTACGCCGTACCTACTGACCCAATTTAACACTAGCTGTTCAGCTACGGTAGTTGCTTCCTGGTTGGGAATGGGGTAGACCTCGGGCAACTTGCTGAAATAATCGGCTACAACCAGCGTATATCGATTACCCCAATCGGATTCAGGAAAGGGTCCTGCGATGTCAACAGCAATCCTTTCGAATGGCACGCCTACGTTATAGGTTTGCATTTGTCCTCTCAGTCGTCACTTTGGGCCTTTGACGGAAGCGCAAATTGTGCATCTGCGACACCAGTCCTCTACGTCTTCTCAAGCGTGGAGCCAGTAGAACCTTTCCCGCGATTTCGCTAAGGTCTTGTTAACACCAAGGTGGCCTCCCGAGGATCCTTCATGCATTTCCTTAACCACATCGTGGATTCGGCTTTTGGGAAGTATTGTTTGCATCCTATAGGAGCTACCATCCGCCGTTTCCCATTTTCGCTTGAGTACGCCACCCTCCACCTGAAGGGAGTTCCATTGTGCCCAATAGCTTTTCAGGGTTGCGCCATGCATTGAAACGTCTTTCCACTCAGGTCGCCCAGTCGTCTCCTTCCATACGAGCAATGGTCCGATGTCTTCATCGGCTAACTGGGCATTTCGAATCTCCTCCGATGACCAACCTTCATCGAATTCCGCCGTTATCAATCGCAGATCAACGAGCGGTTCCTTTTCCTCAATCCGTCGGCAATACTTGCAGTTAGCTGGACATGGACGGCGGGATAGGGCGTCAGCATTTCCATGAACTCCGCCCTTCCGATGAACAATTTCGTAGTCGTATGACTGCAATCTTTCGATCCATCTCGCAACTTGTCCCTCGGGATTTTTGAAGTTGAGCAACCATCTCAGTGATGCATGGTCCGTTCGAAGAACAAATTTCTGCCCATATAGATACTTGTGGAACTGCTTGGTGGCCTCTATTATAGCCAATAGCTCCTTCCTGGTCACACAGTAATTCCTCTCACTTTTTGAGAGAACTCGACTGTAATGAGAGAGGACTCTTTCTTCGCCATTGATCTGCTGGGAGAGTACAGCTCCAATACCGCCGTTGCTTGCATCGGTGTCAACTACAAACATTTTTCCGGGTTTCGGATACGCCAGCACGGGTGATTCACACAGCTTTTCCTTCAGGGTCTCAAAGGCTGTCTGGCATTGTTCATTCCAGACATACGGACGATTTTTCTCGGTTAGCTGATGGAGACACTTAGCTATTTTGGCAAAGTCTTTGACGAATCTTCGATAGTAGGTTGCCAGACCCAGGAAACTTCGTAGTTGGCGCTTGTTGTTTGGTGTTGGCCAGCTTTTCACGGCTTCAATCTTCTCAGGGTCTGTTTTGACCCCTTCTGCTGATACGACGTGTCCCAGGTATTTTACTTCATCTGCGAAAAGAGTACACTTCTCGGGACTAAGTTTCAAATTTGCCAGTCGTAATCGGGAGAAAACCTCTTCTAAGTTCCGCACATGCTCTTTGAACGTTCTACCGATGACGATGATATCATCTAGGTATACCAAGCAGGTTTTCCAGGTTAGACCACGTAGCACATATTCCATCAAGCGTTCGAAAGTGGCTGGAGCATTGCAAAGCCCAAACGGCATCACCACAAATTGCCACAATCCGGTCCCAACTGAAAATGCGGTCTTCTCTCGGTCCTTCTTGTCAATTTCTACCTGCCAGTAGCCACTCTTGAGATCGAGTGTAGAAAACCATTTTGCGTCGGCTAAAGTGTCCATGATGTCATCGATGCGTGGGAGCGGGTAAATATCTTTCTTAGTGACGTCGTTAAGCTGCCTATAGTCGACACAAAAGCGAGTGCTACCATCCTTTTTCTTCACTAGAACTACAGGCGCGGCCCATGGACTGACAGAAGGTTCAATAACGCCTTGTTTTTCCATGTCCGAGATCAGCGCGCTCACTTCTCCTTGTTTGGCTATAGGGAGACGCCTCGGTGCTTGTCGAATCGGCTTGACTCCCTGTGTATCTATGACGTGAGTTACCATACTCGTTCGGCCTTGGTCATCCGGGCTTGTTGAGAAGATGTCACTGTACTTGGTGACCAGATCAGAGGCTCGTTTGAATAGCTGCACTGGCAATTTGACCTGCTTCAATATTGCAGACGTGGATTCCCGGGCTTTGTCTGTGTCTTGCCTCCTTTTCCAATGATGGTCGTGAGTAGCTTCCAAAGAGGTGATGGTGGAAACAGGCTGGCAGCTGCCGATGACTTCTCCCGCTTTGATCCTCGTAGTTGAGTCTGCGGTGTTAAGGACTCTAACCGGCACAGGTCCGTTCCTTAAAGATCTTACAAGGCATCGTCCTACAATCAAACTGCGTAATGCGGACGTCTTCGTTGGCTCTATCAGATAAGATCGGTGGTCTCCAGAATCACCATCAAGCTTGGCCCATACAATGCTTTCGGAAGAATTCGGTACATCAGTGTCAGTACATACCACTACATTCATCTTGGGAATTTGGACGCTGGGATCCTCCATCAGTACTTCTACATTCTGCCATTTCAATACCCGTTTGCCCAAACCCAACGTGATTCCGTGTGGTCGCAGAAAATCCATTCCGAGAATGCAGTCATCCATAATGTTCGCGACCAGAAAATTATGTCGGAACACAAGGTCTCCCAACTGTATCTGGAGGTTGACCTCTCCATGAACAGGTGCAGTTTTTCCCGTAGCTGTCCATAGTGAGAAAATTCTGCCCTTGTGAAGTTGTTGCTGTCTAACTAGGTCTGGTCGGATAATCGATCGGGTTGCACCAGTGTCGATTGTTATGGTGCAGTGTTCTCCGTCAACTTGACCCGGAAGGCATAAGTCCGCTTCTCCACGATGTAGTCTTGACACGATGATGGTGGTGCTGGGGACGTCGATCCTCCTAGCCAACCTCTGCCCCACGAAGTTGGCTCTTACATGTTTCCCGACCCCTCTGTTTGAAGGGCTTCCTTTCTGGGCTCCTGACTCGGTCTGGATCTCCTCCTAGCTGCACACCCTGGACAGTAGCTCGGTTTTCTTCGCTTCTTGCAGTCTCTTTGCAGGTGCCCCTTCTCTCCGCAATTCCAGCATCTAGGCGCGCCATTTACATGCGGATCTCGCTCAATTTCCACGCGCTCACACCTGCACTCGTCTGTCACTACCTCACAAACCCGGGCAGTGGTACGAGTCACATTTTTCGCTGCCTCAAAGTTCAGACTATAAGCCAGTGCGTCCTTAACCGTTTGCTTTTGAGCTAAACGCACGGCTTGTTGCAATTCCGGGTCCTTTAGTGCGCTGATGAATGCTTCTGTCGCTGCATCATCTCGATGTTCTGGGTCGTAGGCTGGATAAGCCAAAAGTGCCAGTCGCTCAATGTCTTGGGCTAGCTGCTGTAGGGTTTCACCAGACTTCTGCATTCGATGCCTTAGCTGTGACCGATAAATCTGCTTTAGATGATCGTCTCCATAACGCATGTCGAGCGCATTCATTATAGCATTCGCGTTTGAATGCAATTCAATGGGGATGGTCTGCAAAAGCTCGGCAGCTGGGCCTCTTAGAGCAAGAATCAATGCAGTTGCTCGTTCCTGCTCATTCCAGTGGTTTATGCGAGCGGCTGCTTCGAATTGGGTTTTGTAAATAGTCCAGACCGTTTGCCCATCGAATATTGGTGCTTGCACATTTCTAGATGAGCTTTGCGTTGCGGTTATAATTGGGGCTGGTGAGGTGGTTACTACTGCCTTTGCTGCTTCGAATTCCTTTTTCATATTTTTCATCTCATTGTTGATTCTCTTCTCGACCTGACTGACCTTTTCCTCGACCTAGTAAACCTTTTCTTCGACCTGGTCAACCTTTTCCTCGACGCCTTTAATTTGTTTGTTGAGACTACCGAGCTCCGCTTTTATTTTGGTTGACTGTTTCTCCAGCTTCTGTATGATGTCTGCCTTGATGTCTGCTTTGATTTCGATTGCTTGTTGGTCTAGCTTCGCTGATTGTTCATTTAGCTTCGTGGTTAAATTGGATGACTGTTGTCGCTGCTCTTGCTGCATCAGCATTGACATTTGCATCAGCGCATTTTCTGGTTCCTTTGTTTTTTTTGTTTCTGCTTCACCACCTTCTGCGCCTTTTTCTTCATCTGAAGGCTCACCGGAATCCAGATACGCGCCTTCCGATTCAATTGCGTCACGCAAGCGTGCAATCAGTGTGGCCTTTGTACCTTGCGTAGCCAGGTTTCGCTGTTCCAACTCTTCCTTAAGCTCCGACATGGTCAATTCATTAATTTTTAAGTTTAAGCTTCGTGGCATTTTTAATGTTTCTTTAAATTTTCCTATTGTGCACTATAAAAATGCTCAAATATTCACTTTCAAAATTTTTCTTTCGCACTTCTTGACACCACTGTTGCGTGTTATTGGTTCGCGGCCAATAATTTTAATGTTCCGGGAAAGTGAAAACGCAATGTCTTTTAATTTAAGTTAAAAGAGTTTATTTAATTACAAAAATGCACAATAAACAATTTAACACTTTCACTTATTTTAATTTTCACTATGAAAAAAATCTAACACTTGTCCATAAATTTCTTATCGCAATTGTCTTCTAAATCACTTCGCACTCAAACAATCACTCGTCTTTACTTCGCGTTCCACTATGTCGCAGTTTTCTATCGCGGTTGTAATGAATGAATCCCCCCATTCATTCAGCTCGCCTTTATATAGGGTCTCTACCTATTCACCCATTTCTCGTACATTATCGAATGTTCTACCGAGAGGTACCTGGTAGATTCGAGCAAATTAATGAATGGAGTGACGTCACTTGCAGATGTTGATCATGCTTGTTGGGTTCTCGTGGGTTCGAGTAAATTCATTTGTTGACGTTGATTATGAAAACAATTGCGACAGCAGCTCGCAGAATTATTTGTACATGTAATTATTTGTACATGTAACAATATCAATGGACAAACGTTCTCTGAAAGTGAAGAGTCCTCTATCAATATCCTGCCCGCAATTTTTCAAGCCTCATCGGAAATCACGAAATTACAACGACTTAACGAGCTTCAGACATTACCAGACATACAAATTAATAACACCGAGCAAATCTCATTTCTACCAACCAAGAAAAGTCTACATCAATACACTAGCTATGGCCTGATTATTATCCTATTTTGCGTTATTTTCGTAAACCTGTTTTGCATTGAAAATGTAATATCAAAAAGGAACAAAATTGAAATATCTACTTCTAGCAAAGTAATGGAACCGAAAATCGATTCTCTAAACTCAACCAACACATTATCTAAGAAGTCTCGTGAGCCCCCCACATCATCGATGTCCTACCTTATGACGTCACCAAGGTCCTGCAGCACACCATCGCTGAAATTTAGCAACACACCATACTTCTAACGATCGGAGACGATCGCAACTAAAGGGGGAGGAGTTAACGCCAGTCATAACAATATCATATGCATTTCCAGAATTACGGAAATGCATGGTAAGTGGTTCCCACATTCAAGCGAATTCGACTGTCCAGATGATCCCACGATCGAAAAGTGCTGACAAATCAGATTAAGTCTACTTTTTACTTAGATTTAAGTAATTCATTTCATTCATTGTAATTTTGGAATCAGAGGAATAAAGACGCAAGGCACTCGTCTTACGATATTTTTTTAAAGTCGTAAAAGACTTCTTTAATTAACTTATGTTACATTGTGTAATGAGTCGGCCTCGTACACATGTCCATCACTACCATATGGCTTGCTAGCGAACGTCAGCTTTGGATGACATTCCCATCCTACGTCAATTTGGTCGAGGAACGTCACCCAAAGCTGACGACAGTTGGAGTCGGTGATGTCAAACGGGTGCAGGTGGCAGATAACCGTACACAGCGCGTGTGGTTCGAAAATTTAAATTGTGTAGAGACGCGACGAGTGGGTGTTTGAGCGTGTGGCTTCCGCGGCTCTTCTCATATGAGCGAAGGAAATTAGACCCATTCCAACTGCCCTCACACAATCGGAGTGGGAACAAAGCAAGGAAGCAGCAGCACTAGGTGCTTCACCGGAGATATTAGGTAACGTTGTTTTCCCAGTTCGCCTTAATTTTTGCTGATTTAACCTCAAACTCAGTTTTAGCAACGTCACCACCACAGCCCCCGACACTTACTACAGGCCGATCCAAATTACAAATCGCACCAAAATCTTTCATAATCATCCGCTCACATGAAGGTGTTGGTCCTGAGGATACAGCTAAACGTCAGAACTGCATCAGATTGTCTTCAATTCAGGAAGCGCATTGAGGAGCTCAACGTATCGTTGCGGAATGTTATGGTACGTGAGAATGAATCGATTGTTGTGGGAATGTACGTTTAAGATCTGCTTACTCTCCACAGTAGAATCTCACTCTCCTCTAATCTCAATCGCACTCTCGAATCTGGAAGCAGACGAAACGAGGAAGCATCCGAGTGTATTGTCTGGAAACCTGTCTGTGTTGGCAATGGTGCGCGGGTTGCGGAGTTGGCGAAATGCTAAGAGGAGTGATTGGATCTGGTAGTGGCTGTTGGGTCTATGTGCAACAAAGCCCGGGTGTCGGCAAATAGCTTGAAATCACTCAGCATTTTCAACAGAAAAATAATAGGCTTATTGACCACCCGTGTTTGTGTGGTTCCATATGACAGCGGCGACAGTCAGGATTTGGGCTCACTGGATGCTGAAGTTAAGCGTTCTTTATGATTGTGAGTTGGATTCTAAACATGAAATGGCCAAAGTTGATGTGTCACACAAAATTACAAGTAAGTTCGGTCCGCAAAGTTAAGCAAGCAATTGGTAGCTTCATTCACATTTTTGGTGTCTTTTTCAATTAAGTATCTTCTAAAAAACTAGAATTCAGTTTTCAAATCATGTTTGCATGGTTTCAAGATACTTTCTATAAAAATCAGACTTCTTAAGCTTGGAAAAAAATCACCTGTTCTAGTGAGTGATGCAAATAGCAGGTTACAAGATAAATTCTTGTCCCAGTTCATAGAGATTACGGACGCTGGCAGCGGAATTATACCTTAATTATCATTGAAGTCCCTATTTGCAATTCATTAATATTTCATTGCTTCATCTGTGATCTTTTTCTCTACTCTAGGAAGAGATAAGTTTAGTGCAAATTTCCCAGGCTGCATTATATGTTAATTTTGCGGGATAGGTATGTATTGATTAAAGTAATTTTGTCATATTTTTGTTGGCAAAGCTTATTTGTAAA
Organism: Odontomyia ornata; assembly: GCA_963969285.1. NCBI lineage: Eukaryota > Metazoa > Arthropoda > Insecta > Diptera > Stratiomyidae > Odontomyia > Odontomyia ornata. The sequence continues at coordinate 79,338,911 of OZ017739.1, read as the reverse complement.
GCTATTTAAACTCAATCAGTTTGCTTTATTGTTTTGAATTATTCATAAAATTATCGAATTTGTTTGGTATACGAAGTAATTGCTACAATTTGTTACGAATGCATTGTTATAAAACTTTACATATAAGATGAGGTAAAAATCACTGGAACAGCATCAGTTAGAACACAAATTTTAAGAGATTTTCGTTTGCATTGATTTTGAAAAGAAAGTTCTCTGGAAAGTAGTAATAAATAAAAGAGATTGAAGAAGTAGGATCTTGATATGTCTCAAAGAGGATTTAAAGAAGCCAACTTGAATGAATATTTGCCTTTGAAATATTACACTCCAAGAAAGTTGTACACGGCGTGAAGTTAACCGAATTTGGTTTATGAAAATTAAAGGAGGTCGCAGTTCTCCTTAACTAAGTGTAAAAAAAAAAAATTCCCCGAAAATAAATTCATATTTATCGCATTAAAATATCGAAGAGGGGTAATGGAACATAACAATTTCTAAATAAAGTTCAAGTACGGGGACAACATTTTAAGTGCAGTGTTAGTAATACATATGAAAAGTTAACTTTAATTATGATATGCGAAGATCTTTGCAAATCGGTTTATTGGTACTATAAAAGCTTATTTATCAAAGTAGAAAAATAATATTTAACTCTACAAACGAGACAAGACAGAGACTAGTTTTCATTGAATGCGTTTATTCAGTCAACAGAATTCCGCAAAGCTGTAAGCGGAGTTAGTCCTATAGTTTGAGATTATTTACTTGTAAATTATTTTTTAAGGAAATAAATTTTCCTAGTGCACCATTCAAAGCTGTTGATGTGCGTGCATTCAGACTCGGTGAGCCAAAAAGTGCTGTAACTCGTCCACTGAAAGTCATGTTCATGAATAAAAATTTTGCACATTGGCTACTTGTTCATTCTAAAAAGGGCGCAGATTCAAATGTAAAGTGTGTTCCGGATAGAACTGAATTGCAACGTAGTCAGTATTCTAAATTAGTCAATGAATTGAATAGAAGAAAAGCAAATGGAGAAGAAAATTTGCAAATTAAATTTATTAATGGCACTGTCATGATTAAGGAAAAGAAGGGTTATCTTCAAAAAAACCACAAAGAAGTTCTAACTCAAATCAGACAGCAGAAATAACTATTTATTATCAAAATGTGAGAAGTCTTAAAAGTGGACAAAAACTTGTCGAATTTAAACAAAATATACATACCAATATTATTCATTATGATGTTATCGCTTTAACAGAGACATGGTTAGATGAGCAAGTATATGACGCTGAATTAGTTATACCTGGCTACAAAACTTTCAGATCGGACAGAGATTTCCAACAAACAAATAAATGCCGTGGTGGTGGTTTGCTGATTTATATTAAAAACTGTTACAAGTGTAATGTGATAAATGAGCAAAAGCGGGGTGTTGAATTTATATCACTTTTAATTAACTTCCACGGACAAAAAACTCTCTTTACTCTAACATATGCTCCACCTTTTGAATACAAATATAGGTTGGAGTATCTGGAAAATTTAAAAAAATATTCAAATGCAATGGATAATATGATGCAAGAGTTAAAGGACTTTAATTCTATTCTTTGCGGTGATTACAATCTACCAGGATATAGCTGGGATTTCGTAAACGAAGTAACATTAGTTCATGGTTTTCATCCTAACTGGCACATTCGAGCGGCTGTTGAAATTTTTGTAAACCTTGCTAACCGATGTCAATGTAAGCAAATAATTAATGAATTTAATAAAGCAGGAAACTGTTTAGATTTACTCTTTACTGATTTTTTAGATGCTAGTTATCAGAAATCTGATGATTCTTTAATTACTGTATTAGATGAAGCGCATCCTTTTCCTATAGTTGCAACTGTGCGTTTTGGTAAAATGAAAACTATTACCTTTAAAGAAGAAGTATATGACTTTAACAAAATGAATATTAACAATATATATTACAAATTAGCACTTATTGATTGGGATTTTGAATTTTCTAATAATTTATCCATTGATGAAATGACATCCATCTTCTATCAAAAAATGTACACTTTAATTGTTAATGAAATCCCTACAAAAAAGTTGTTCAATCTTCTTCATATCCTCCCTGGTTTGATTCTGAGCTGAAACGTGCAGTTACTTTAAAGAAAATGTCGCATTGCAGATTCAAAGAATCACCTTCCGAAATTACTTATAGTGATTTCAGCCATCAAAGAGCTTTATGTAAAAGATTGACACAAACTAAGCACTGTATTTATATGGAAAAAATTGAACAAGATATTAAAAAGAATCCTCAAAAATTCTGGGGTTTTGTTGATGTAAATAATTCCAAAAATAGAAGCATCCCTGATTCTGTTTATTTGAATGATCTAAAATCATACAGTGGTGATGTCACGGTGAATCTCTTTGCTGACCATTTTAAACAAACCTATACTTCTTCAACTAACTTAACTGATACTGTTCAGAGTTTCCAGCGTATTGATGGAAATTATTTCAATCTTATGCCCTTATACACTTTTCAAATATCTGAAATAGAAATAAAAAAATCGATCTTGGATTTAAGTAATAAATTAAGCATGGGTCCAGATAAAATTCCAGTAAAATTTGTAAAGACTTTCAGTGATCATTTGACAAAACCATTGTTTTTAATTTATCAAAAATCATATAGGTCCGGAATATTTCCATCTATTTGGAAAACATCATTTATTATTCCTGTACCTAAAAAAGGTGACAAGCAAAATGTTGCTAATTACAGGTCTATTGTTAAGAACTCAATTTTCGGGAAACTATTTGACTTGCTAACAGAGTCTCAGATTTCGAATTATTTACGAAAGGTAATTATTAATGGTCAGCATGGATTTATGCCAAAAAGATCAACTACTTCAAATTTAGCCATTTATACCAATTTTATTAATGATAGCTTAAAGTGTAAGATACAGGTTGATTCTATTTATACGGATATGAAAGCTGCATTTGACAAAGTAAGTCATAAAATTTTATTACAAAAATTAGAAAAAGTTGGAATTGTTGGAAATGCACTCAAATGGATTGAAGGTTTTTTAGCACACCGTAAATTAATTGTAACAATCAAAAACTTTAAGAGCTACGAGTTCGAAGCCACGTCTGGAGTTCCGCAAGGTTCTCATTGTGGACCGTTACTATTTATTTTTATGATTAATGATTTAATTAAAGTAGTGGAACATTCTCAGATATTACTGTTTGCGGATGATTTTAAAATCTTCAAGTCCATTTCTTGTTACGATGATTACTTGAAACTACAGAGTGATATAAACAAAAATTATAGCTGGACCTGTCAAAATGGGTTTGAATTCAATACTGATAAATGCGCAATTATTTCTTTTTATAAAATTACATGTCTTAAATTTAACTATTACATTGATAATTGTATGCTGGAGAGAGTCGACTTGGTTAAGGATCTGGGGATTTATTTTGATAGCTCCTTATCTCTTGAATATCACGTTCATTATATCGTAAATAAAGCTAGCAAAAAATTAGGATATATTCAGAGATTCAGTAAAGAGTTTAAAGACTCGTCGATATTTTTAGAATTGTACAAAACACTAGTTAAGCCTTTATTAACATATGCATCAGAAATATGGTCACCTAATACTAACGTACTATCTAAAGAAATTGAACGCATACAGCATAGATTTTTAAGAGCGTACTCTTTTCGTACTGGTAATCCGATGTCATTTAATGATCATGACTATTCAAACATTTTAAAAGTAACAAGACTACCTACATTAGAATGTAGTCGTACTTATCAAGATTTGCTATTTTTATATAAAGTAATAAAATCAGGAGTCGACTCCCCAGATTTACTAAGAAAGGTAAATTGGCATGTTCCGCCTAGATGTTTACGGCCAACTAATATAGTATTTTCTAAAGAATCGGAACCTATTAATACTTATCTATATATAAATGTTATTATAAGAGCATCTGATGTTGTTAATAGGAGACTTGGTAATATAGATTTAAATTTTGCTACTGTTAATGAAATTAAAAGAATTTTGAGAGGAAAAATTCTGTTCAATGATGAGCAAATATCTATTATTGAAGAATAACATCTAATTATTTAGCTTCTTACTAACTAAGAGGTAATTTTACGATAATTTAAGCGCCACAAATTGTATTTTTATTTTATAATGGGCTATGCCCGTATATTTGAATAAATAAATAAATAAATAAATAAGTACTTTAAAAAGTGTAAGCTAAGTTTGTCCCATAGGTTCAGATTATTAAGTTACACATTATTGCTTAAGCAAATATTTCGGTAGATTCTTTCAAGCTCACTTTGGTTCAAGAAGAATGTATATGTTATAAATTGTTAATAGAAAAGTAACGAAAACAAGTTGGGTAAACAGACCTACGCTCATGTCAGAATGGTTTTGTATTCGATTTACAAAATGCAGTCACCAGTTCGAATCAAATCAATGAACATGTCAAAGACGATTTTATTGGAGAAAATATGAAATACGAAGATCATACTATTATTAACAAAGTTGAACGAATATTGACTTCTGAGGTTTTCGCTATTGTTATACTCATAAATATCTCCCTTGATAATTATTTCAGATGTCCATCCGTGACGGAGGAAACTCATTTTTCATGTATTTCCCCCCTGTGCCCCCACTGAAGCAAAACCTGACAGTTTAACAACTGTTTTGAAAAGCTCCCATAAAAACTTTTATTTCATACTCATATCGGCTACGTTTGATGAATTTTTTTTATCAGGGGCCAGTCTCCTGTAATGTTATCATCGATTCATGGCCTATTTTTTCGAATCCTAGAATGGTTACACAACCCTTTTGCTAGGAGCTCCCTCCCACCTCCTTGACTTGTTTCACTTATGAGTATTAATTGCAGGTACTCATCTTCAGTCATTCATTAAATTAAATCAAGTGTTCAAAGCATGCACCTTAAACGTTGAAGTTGGGAAAAAATAACTCAAAGTTATTCAATCTTCGCATTTAAAACAGCCACTATTTTGTTTTATGATTACTGATACCACTAGCTGAACTGATTCTCAAAGATATACATGACACCTATCATTCCTGAAATTTTGATGCAAATCCTAGCAAAACTGTAGTGTCTGAGTCTGTAAAAAGCGCATGTTGTTCCATAGCCATATGTTGCCATAGTAATAAATGCAGTGCATATTGTTCCATAGTAAAACTGGAAAATTCAAACCGCTATAACTTCGCTAAATATGATTCAATCTTTATGGATAGATCAACTTTATAAATAGACATCTATGTACTGAATTTCATTGAATTTAAGGGTACCGTTAAGATTTTATTCAAGAAAACATAAAATTGATAAATCAAACTATTACTAACAAAGTTGAGTGATTTGTGGCTTCTCACGTATTTGTTGTTGTTGTACTCACCAAGGCCTACATTCCTGATTTTTTTCAGATTTTTCGGACCACAGGTGTCCAATCGCGAGGGGGGGGGGGGACACAAATTTTTCGTGTATTTCCCCTCCCTGTGCGCCCCTCGAAGCAAATTTTACCAAACTAAGACCTGTTTTGAAAATTTCTCATCAAGACCTTTCATTTGATTTCCATATCGGCTACCTTCAATGAAATTTTTTTTCGGGAGGTCACTCTCCCATAAGGGGAGACCCCCCTTAAATACCTTATAAAATGTTTTTGTAGTTGAACCTTGAAGAGATTACCACATTACACCTACACACAAAATTTGATGTTTGTAGCTTAAGTAGTTTCCGAGAAAAACTGCTGTGACACACGGACGGACGGACGGACGGACGGACAGACTGGTCGCGAAACTAGTGGGGTTTTGTAAAATTATTTTACAAAACCCTAAAACACTATGAATTGCCAATCAGATAACATGACTTTCCTTTCTAGCGGCCCTTCTTTTTCAGAGGCAGTAGAAGTGCATGGTAGGTATGCCGTCAAAAGGGTAGGGTTTTAAAAAAATCCTCGGATGGCCGGTTTTGCGTCGCGTGCGGTACGCGGTACCCTAGTTTGTCTTGCCTTTTTCTTAGCGTAGATTTCTTCGGGATTGAGTTAACGTAGTGTATTTTTCGGTACCGCGTCGGTAAAATTCGGGAACGCGAAATTGAAATTAGATTTTTGTACTTGACTGAAATGATGAATGAATACGGAATAAAGTAAAGTAAGTTTCTTTACCGTATGTCTGTGTTTTCGACGCATTTGAAATGGGCATTTAATGGTGGCTGAAATACGTAATTGAGCGTAATCCATTTTAAGACCTGCGACCGAAATCCTCTCCGATCTAGCTGGATGACCAGCAGCCACCGCCAAATGGATTACGGGTGCACGAACTGGTTGACTGATTGGTACCATTAGTTGGCACGACTCAGACTTCACGTCTAGAACCGATGAGAGGTCGGTTCCGAATTCGTTCGTGCAAATTTAGACATGAAAAGCATTACAATTTCCAGGAAGAAATTGATGCTCAAAAAGTTTTAAATAATATTTTTTTTCAGTTCCTTGGCGAGTTAATACATTGACTCTTACTGATATACACGATTAAATGTATTTGATAATCAAAAAACAATTTCTAGTACTTCTTGTCCTCAAATGCTTTCTCTAACTCTATAATCTGATATGCAAATGTTCCAAACCACCCTCTCCTGGGTTATTTCTTGTTACGGGCCAGGTGAGGTGCAATATGAATGTAGGTATAATTTAACAACTTTGACATTAACTAAAAATTAATATAATCAACATGTGTTAACCAATTAATATGCACATATACTACTCACCTTAGCGAAATCTGCAGAAAAACGGCTCAGCGCACAAACATTAGATACACACGTTTAATGAAAATCAAACATTGTTTATTATATAACAAAAGAGTTTACATCGATTAAATTACATAGATTATAGTGCAAACAAACATTTTTCCTCATTTTTTAACGTTACTCGATATTTAATACTCGTTACATTCATTGGCTACCATCGACTTTGGAATTAGAACGATTCATTCATCACTTTCATCGAGGTCGTAAATAATTTTTCTACACACTTTCCAACGCCATCTGCATCTAATTTCCTTGGTTAAATCCTTGTTACTGTATAATTTAGTTGCTTCCTGTTTTTTATTTTTTTTTTCTGTTGTCTTAATTTACTTAAATTTATTTTATTCATTATTGTAGTTGATTTGTTGTCATCCACTTCAGTAAAAATTGTTCATAGAAATGAAAGTGTTGAAACCGAAAAACTTGAATATAAATTCAGCCTGTTTACGTTAGTATATTTTGTTTAACTATGGTTGATGTTTTTCTTACTTGTTAACGAACTGTTAAAATATCCATTATTTATTTTTCACTGTAAATCAAAAACGCGTAATCGAACAAGTAACGACATGTAACAACTTTCATAATTTCATACATAATTTGTAATTGTTTATTCGTTATATGAGATTGTTTATTAACTGTGAAAATTGCCTAACAGTTTTCTTTAATATCACTATTACAAAGTATACAAGTAGAAAATGTTATCTTTGCTGATTTTTATAAGTAAATTGTTAAAGTTATGTTTCAATTATTATTGAACGCACATTTTCCATGTCTGACCTGTGTATGCGCTACGAGTGTTTCTTGTTAACATTTGCCTATGGTTAAAACAGATTACTTGTAATTCATTTGACTGGCTATCACTTTCTAAAAAATAGGTTTGACCAACTAAATATCCTTTCACTCAATTTCTACAATCCACATTTAAAATATATTATAGGGGATTATCTTCATTATTAACGGTTGGCGTTTTTAGTAGATTTAAAGGGTTAGTTGTAATCTTAACATAATTCGTGCGGTAGGACTAGTTTCTTCTGATTATGTTTAGGGGTTGGAATGTTGCGGGAGAGTTTGTGAATGACAATATATAAACTGTTGCGTTTGGTAGAAACTTGGTGAAGAACGTAATGCAAGTTGAAAAAACTCGTTTCCGAGATGCAGTTCAAGAGGGTGACACTCGTCCTTTTACTCATTTGTTTGCAGGGTTCCCTGTGCTCTTGTTTCAAACGACGAAGACAATAAGTATTTGTTGCTGAATGTACTATACTTCAAATTTGAGCATTTACTGCAGGAATTACTTAATTATTGCTTGCTGAATTGTTTTATTTATTCTGGAATCTTGGTTTTACCAGTCTGGTTGCTGTGGATACGAAACTTAGGAAAACGCAGACAATTTACATTTTGAGCATATAAGACGGAGGAAGAACTCAAATAATTTGCAAAAATTTCATCCTAAATCTATGTCACGCAGTCGGGTCTTCTTCCGGTGAAAGCATTGCTTCCGCGGAACTCTCATTGTATTACTGAGTCTAGTTGAACGCATAATTGGCACCGGTGAAAGTCAATCCACTACTTACAGGAAATGAGCTGATTGTTTATTGCTATTGTACGTTTGCCTTCCTGAGCGCTAGCGCTCAGTTGCTATGTTTTATCGTTTCGGTTCCTGGTTCATAAAATGCATTGATATGTTGCCAGTATTGTCATGTTAATGAATTTTCTTACGCTTTCTTGGCTTCATTTTGGCCCTCTCTTTCGTCTGTCCTTAATCTACTTTCTGCTCTTGCGGTCCCTTAATATCTGAAATGCGTCGAATTTATTGAGTCTACTCGGTAAAGATATACTTCGTCCCTGTCATCGGGCATTGATTTTGGCAATCTTGGAGGTATAATTTCCGGCTCAACTGTTGCACCTCGAGACATTACCGTGACGTGTGATTACGCGGTGCTGGCCGTAACTAAGTACTTCTACGTGTCTTATCGCCGAAACTTGTAAAAAATGAAAAAAAATTTCGCACTACTTTTTGCACTTAATTATAGAAACTTGAAATTTTTTCATATTACTACTAATCAGTCACTAACAAATCGGAGGCCTTTGCTATCCATCTGGGAAGTTGCCAGGCCCCAACTGAAGTTTATCTCACTTGGGCTCGTTCATCGTTTGCCCCACAACTATGATGATGACAATGAAGACGGCCAAAAGGACCAGTATACAACAAATTGCCACAGCCACCATTGCACTGTTACTCATTAAACACTGTACGAGATAAATCACGTGGAAGTCCGCACTTAAAGGGGCGATTTTTTAAAAATTTTTATTCTCCAGACCGACAAAGTTAAATCCTTAGCTGCTGGATTACTCCTTTTTTTCGTTTCCCGCTTTCAGCGTTATTAGCCACAATTCAACCGAGATCAAGTTTAGTTGTGAGCTTCGCTGCTTGACGATGAAATTAGTTTAAAAACCGCAAAATCACAAACACAGGAAGATGCCGTAGATTAATTATCCTTATGCTTTGCGCTGCAAAGTATGATGGTTGGAGCTGTCTGCTTATCCTTTCACTGAGATTATATCCTGGTGGCGGTGAGTTTTCTGAAGCGGTGTTGCACGGTGCCTTTGCGAGAAAACTAAATTATGGAAGCAGAAGAATTGTTGAAACTGAGAAGAAAAGTAGCAGCTTTAGAAGTAGTAGTAGCGGAAGATTATAGCAAGCTTGCATTATTCGCCTTTCATGTCATTTTCTATATTCACTTTAACTGATTTCACAATTATTAGCGCAATTTTGTGCCAAGTTAAAAGTCATTTGTATGTAAGTCACTCATACATGGTTAGTGGATGTTTTTTTTCTTGTTGCAGACTTTAAAACTTTCACTGCTTTCACTGATTATTTTAAAGTTTATATGCTGTGACAAAAGTTAATTATTCATATATTTTACCTTTTCTTTTCACGCAAGGAGAACCATAGATGAAGAAATATTCAATTTGTGTGGTTTTTAAATCATATACGACATTCATTCTATAAATATTTTTATGTGAACTTGCTTTTTTGATGGGTTAAACCGAAACGTTTGAATAAAAATCGTTTAGCTATGAAATTATTTAGATATTCGATAAGCGTTTCGTGACTACAAAATTGATAAAAAAAACTAAAGCATTAATAAGTAGCTTTAATATTCTGTTTTATTAGATAAAGGTTCATAAACTTAGTCTTGCTACCTTAATTCAAGCCATTTCATCGAAGTTACAGAATATACTTATATCAACACTGGAGAAACTGGACAACTGGCAACAACGGATGCCAGTCGTGAAATGTAGTCAGTCGAGCGAGTCAGCGAAGCCGAGTAAATTGGTTGAGCTCAATTGGTTTTATTCATTATCCATTCTGACAGTTCAGAACTGGGATCAGTCATGTACGTGATTAAACCGAAAAAAAGAGATAAAAGACTTGTGCCGTGAGCGTGGGCTGCCGACGTTGGGAAATAAACCAGAATTAATCAAAAGATTAGTGGAATAAGATTTCCCAGAAGCAAGCAGCACTTCAAGGCAGATGACCGAAGTTCAAATTGTGCGCGATTTAAGGGGCAACGCGAGTGATCATGACGAAGAAATCACCCTAACGGAGGAGACGGGCGAACCCAGAGAAGCCGTGGAGGTGATGCATGAGCATGGGGCACCACGGTGATTAAATCTTCAACAGCGTGAACGCACTTTGCTGGAAAGGGAGTAGGCATCCCTAGAATCAACATATCGACAAGCGAGAACGTTTTTCTCCATCCGCGACATTGCGGAGATGTTGCCAAGTTTCGACCCGGACAAACGAGACTGGAAGGTAGAACAATTTATTAAGCGCAAATGCGCGAATACTTTTATAAAATGACAGCGACGGGGAGAAGTGTCAGACGTAGCAGTCATAAAGTATATCCAACGAGGCTTCAGTCATCCAGCCCTGCAAAATGCTCTTGCGGGAAGTGAGTTCGCAGAACTACAAGAATTTCACATGACGATTAGCCGCTTCGAGGAGAATGTTGTGCCGGCTATAGATCCACATCAGATGCGTGCATCACGTTGTGAATTTGTGCCGCTACGCAACCAGTCGGTATGAGTGTCGAATACTAGGCCAGTCGAAATGCGCGAAACCGGACCAACACGTTTCAATTCCCGTCAGCGAGGTCATTTGGCAGTGCGATGTCCGCATTCACAACTACGTCCGCGTTGCGATCATTGCCGTCGCATGGGGCATAGAGCAAGAGAATGCCTTGACAGAGCTCAACAATCGAGAGGATGTACACCATAGCAGTCAGATGTAAAGTTCATACAAGGATAAACTATGATCAGTATTAATTACAAAATCATCGGAACACTTTACACCATTTCCGTTCAATTTCAGTTACATACAAATTTTCGATTTTAAATTCACTACATGCTATCAATTGCTTCAATTGAAAATTCATGTTTTCCTTTCAAACGAAAACCACAAAATGCTTCCACAAACCACTGGTTGGCCATGCAATGACTGCTGAAAGTTTCCCATGGTTTCCTGCAGGCAAGGATGGTTGACATGAATAGAATCGGAAGCGTATTGATAAAAGCAACTTTGCGATATGATTTGCACATTTACTTTCAATTCAGACTTTGCAAATTATTTTACCTCGTGGTTATGCTTCCAGGTACTTGATTCCTTTCCAGTGAAATGAAATGGATCATCAACATTTGTTTGTTAAACTTTTTCTCATGATATAGCAAATGTGTTTTTCTGAAACTGAAAGCATTTAAATTAATTTTTGAATCATTGTTTGATGCTCAGATTTTCATAACTTCCCGGGGTTTTAGTTAAATATTAATAGGGGCTGCTTTGACCTTTTTCTTTCTACGTTTACCATAAACAAATGACGGTATATTTTCCAGGCAAAATTTCCTTCTATACGAGGATTAAAAATGATTCTATGTAATAAACCTTAGAAATCCTTGAAGATTTGCATATTTTTGCAAAGTGTTAAATTAAATTTTTTACCATTTACCACGAAGTTTCGCATGTAGCACCCATCAAAAAGGAATCGCCAATCAATACAAGGATAATTATTCAATAATTTTTTTTCATAAACAAAGACAGTATGAAATACTTCTGGAAAAAATTCTTTATTCTGAGAAATTCACGAACACTCATTCTTGTAATTACTAAGTTAAGTTTCTATCTGCCAGTCACGTACCATCAATTCATATCTTCCTCATACTTCAACGGATTTCACATTAATGTCCTTCTCACCCTGGCCAAGAAAAACGGAGGTCATCCACTTCATGCCTCGTGCATGAATGCTATACCGCTATCGGTATCACTACGGCTAATATCCACTTGAAACAAAAACGTTTATAATTTGTCACGTACACAGTCTAAGTGGTGTTTAGCTTTAGTGTCTTATTTTTTCCAAAGCTTTTGTGTAGAGTATTGTATAGCTCGGGAACACTTGAAAGAAATTTGTTAAATTATTATGCCTAAGGTGCATGCTTTTAGATCTAAGGATGTATTACCAACAAGCCTAAGTGGCCGTTAATGCCAAGAAATTCAAATTAGACATGAATTATTAACGAAACTTTAATGCGTTAGGCAACAACGAAAAAGGTTTCTTCCTGTTAGCAATGAGTCCTTTTAAGTTTCCATTGATACAAGAGCGGGCTTGGCAAATGATCCATAATTTATGTATTTATTTAGGGAAACTCAATGAAACTTTATGCTTTTTGATAGAGAATTATGGAGCTTGGTCTTTTAAGTTTTCTGTGAAAATTTATATGTTTATTTGGAAGCTTTTAGCTGAAGTTTGAAACAAAATTATAATGGTTTTAGGGTAGAATTATGACAAACGAAATTCTAGGTAATATCTGTAGATTTCAATTTAATGTTATGTATGGATTTAAATAGATTTAATTTATTGATTCAATTTCAGGATCTACGAATATATTTGTAAACTTTTTTGTATCGCTCGCGTTGGGTTAGCTATTGGATGGGTTTGCATTCCAGTCTTCTCGATCGTGTCCATATTCTTTACAATTTTGGCGAAAAGGGGTATTTTTCTGGGGTAACAGTCTGTGTACTGTGCACGTTATTCTGCAAAAATTGTAAGTGATTTTTGAATATTTGTAAAGCTTGCCAGCATTCGTATTTGAAGTGACTTTAGTTTGTGGTTGAAAGGGTGCAATATAGGGATTAGTTTGGAATTTTGATTGGTTTAAAGAGCAAGAAGCCAGGCTGGATAGATAATTCGAATATGCTTAGCCGCAGTTTTTTCAAAGGGGACAGCTCCCTGTTGAAGTTTTTCCCTCTCTAACGCTTCGAAAACTAGTTCCTCAAAAGTCGCTTCCTCGTTGTTGAGTAAATATACTAGCACAGATGAGGATCAGTTATTCCACCTCTAAGTCTTCCTTTTGCAAAATTCTCCAATCGTAGATTGATCACCGCAGTAACTTGTTCACCATATTTAATTAGCACAGCTTCCTGGCAACGTTTTAGTAGTTATCTCAGACATGATGTTAAAGCCACGACAGTCTCGGAGGCACCCTGTTTAGCTATAATCAAGCATTTATCTTAACCCCAAAAGAAATCTGTTTGTTTCTCTTTTTCTGGTTTTTATTTTCAAATTCTCTTACGATGACCTGTGATTCATTGAAATGTCAGGATCTAAACGACAAATCTCCTATGGTCCGTTGTTCTGGGCATTGCGATCGTTCCTTTCACTCGGTGTGTCTGAAGCATAAAAGTACCATAGCTGACCTAATAAACGAAACGGACAATGGCCTGCAGTGGTACTGCGATACCTGTCGGAGACAGCCTACTTTGGACTATGTTTCTGGCCTACGTGTGGCCCATCAAACTATTAAAACTCTCAGTGAGGAACTCACTACCCTGAAAATTAAATGCGCGAGTGCATTCTCTGAGGTTGACTTATTGCTGCAGCCAACTGTCCCTTCATCGTCATCTTCATCTGTAGCTTGTGATATTTCGATTACGACGTTGGGTTCAACACCATCCATCGCTACAAAGCACTCGTTGCAGAACAAATCTTCGTCTTCGAATCTCGAGCAATTTACAGCTAGTGCTGAGTTCAATGCCGTGCAGAATACGTCACCAGTCATCTCAACAATTCAAACCAGAAGCAGAAAATATTCTAAAAATATGTATCCATCTCCTGCAGGATCTAATAACCCAAGCAATAGCCATGCTGACTACATTCTTTCTATTGGTAAACCTGCTTTTGATGGTCCTGGAAGCGATCCAATCGTAATTCCAATTATCGATAACAGTGACCCTGGTCGTTCAACGTCTCCTTCAGGTGTTAATAATAATCAACTATACCGTGTTGTTGCTCCACCGAATCAAATTTTCATCTCGAGACTAGCATATGAGACTTCGGTAGACGACATTCTCAACTTTATTAAAGCGAAACTTGCAAATCTAAATGGAATCATAAGCTGTACTAAGATTACAAAGGAAAATCTGCCGGATCGAGTAGTATCCTCCTTTAAACTTACAGCTCTACCAAGCATTGATTCTGTATGTCGTCCCGAGTTCTGGCTTCCAGGTACACTAGTGAAACCATTCGTACCTGTTAAAAAGACAAATTTTTTCCGCAATCCTTCGGTTCACGCAAGAAAATAGTACATATAGCTTTAATAACATTAAAATTTATTATCAAAATGTTAGGAGACTAAGGACCAAATTAAATATTTTTAATACGTCTTGCTTTACCGCGTCGGATGATATCATCTGTATTACAGAGACGTGGTTGAATGGAAGTATCCTTAATAATGAACTTTCGACTGAACACAATATCTTTAGATGAGATCGAGACATCACAGCTTCATCTAAAATCGATGGCGGGAGTGTCTTGATAGCTACTAAGAAGACTTTGTCAGCTTCAGCCTGTTCGAATTTCTCTCCATCTTCTCCTATAGAATGTATTCTTGTAAAAGTCCAAACCTAACACAATAAGTTTCTTCTTGTTGCCTCTACTTACGTTCCTTGTAACTCTTCAATTCCTACATATGAAACGTTCTTTGATGAGCTTTCATCTTACATTGACTCCTTCTTCCCAGACTCCCCTTTATTTATTTGTGGAGATTTCAACTCGCCCTCGGTTTCTTGGTCATCTTTTTCTGCATCAGTTCCGTCTTCTACGAATAATCTATCCATCGTTCTTTCCTCTTTTTTAAATCACTGCTCCCTCTCTCAATTTAATTCTGTACATAATGTTAACGACAAACTGCTGGATCTAGTGCTTTCCAACGTTGCTGATCAACATCTTTCTGTATCTCGGTCGGCGGTTCCTTATGTAGACACTGACACATTTCACCCTCCCCTCTCTATGGTCCTTTCTTTGAAATATCTAGCACGATGCAAAACTCGTACGCGGCCTAGGTTCAATTTTTACAAATCCGATTTCCATTCAATTTCCACGCATATTTCTACCATTGACTGGCAAAGTTTCTTTGCTGACTTGGATTGTGAAAAAGCAATATCAAAATTCTATTCCTTTCTATTTATTAGTATCCATAACTTCACTCCACTTTATGCCTCCTCAGCAGGCGCTAATCCTCTCTGGTTTACGAGGCATGTTAAGGAAGCCATTAAAAATAAGGATAAAGCTCATAAATTGTGGAAATCTCATGGAACAATTGATTATCGTCAAGAGTTTGTTAGGTATCGGTCAATTGCCAATATGGAGGTTCTGAGAGCCAAAAGAGCATATTATGACAATATCGAAAAGTCTCTTCATTCCAACCAAACTAAGCCCTTTGGTCTTTTGTTAAAGCTCAAAGATCTTCAAGTGCATTCCCAAATTTTTTTCAGTGGAATAGCAAGACTGCTTCTTCCCCTTCTGAAATTTCTAACTTATTCTCCACCTTTTTCTCCTCTACATTTTCTTCATATAACAAGACTTCTATACCTTCCTCTTTTTCCGTATTGCCTTCGCCTATTATCACCTCGATAGTCACGAGTCCTCTTCAAGTTGAACTTATTATCAACTCTATTGATCCTAACGTTGGACCTGGGCCGGATGGCATTCCCAATTTCTTTATTAAAGCATTAGCATCTACCATTAGCTTTCCACTTTCATTGCTTTTCAATCTCAGTTTGACAACAGGCCACATGCCAGATTGCTGGAAGATTGCTAATGTTACTCCAATACACAAAAGTGGTGACCCGACCATGGTGGAGAATTACCGCCCTATCTCAAAACTTTCATCCTTTTCTAAAATTTTAGAACGAATTGTCCACCTAGAGCTCTATTCTTCTCTTTGTTCCCAAATAGCTCCTGAGCAGCATGGTTTTGTGCCAAATCGTTCTACCATAACAAATCTCTTGGAACTTACGGACACTGTGGCGGTAGCCTTAAATGACAGTCTTCAAGTGGATACTATCTACACTGATTTCTCTAAGGAATTTGACACTGTCAACCATGGCATTCTTATTTGCAAATTGCAGCGTTATGGTGTGAGTGGCTCCATTGTGTCATGGTTAACTTCATACCTAGCTTCTAGAACATGCCAAGTTGTCATTGATGACTCGGTTTCTAAGTCATTTCATCCCTGCTCTGGAGTTCCACAAGGTTCCATCTTAGGTCCGTTCCTTTTCACCATGTTTATCAATGATCTCCCATCAGTGTTTAACTCTTCCTGTCTCTTATTTGCGGATGATTTGAAGATCTACAGAGTAATCAACTCGCCTGCTGACTGTCATATTCTCCAAAACGATCTGTTATCTCTGTCTTCTTGGTGTAAGGCTAACCTTTTGAATTTAAATGTACCAAAATGCCACAAAATGTCGTTTTCGTTGAAAAGCTCATCAATATCCCATTCCTATTTACTGAATCAAACTCCTCTAACAGTAGTGGATCAGGTGAAAGACTTAGGGGTTATCTTTGACCCAAAGCTCAAATTTAACCTTCACATTATAAACTTAGTCACTAGAGCTTCCCGTGTTTCGGGTCTTGTTTTTAGGCATACTTCTATTTTTTCTAACCCTAAGTCTGCTATCAAACTATTTATCTGTATCGTATGTTCCCTTCTTGAATACTGTCCTCAAATTTGGTCACCTCACAATGATTATCTGATTGTTCTCCTTGAATCTGTCCAGAGGAAGTTCACCCGTTTTCTATTTTTCAAATTCAAAATCCCTTATGTGACCTACGAAAATCGCCTGTCCTTCCTTCAGATTCCTTCTCTTGAAATTCGCAGATTGATACTTGATGAATGTCTTCTCTTTAAAATATGTAACCGCTTTACGGATACAAATCTTGATTCTCGAATTTATTATAGGCTAAATCTGCGCTCGGGTAGAAATGCTAGTATCTTTCTTGTATCCTTTGCTCGGATTAACCCGTACTTCCATTCTCCACTGCTAAGGCTACCTCGCAATCATGATCGTCTACAAATTGGTCCTTTTCCTCGTTCTCTTTATTTACTTAAACAAAAACTTATTAGTTTACTAATTTGTTAATTTTGTGTGTTTCTTAGTATATACTTCACCATTTGTATTAGAGGTAACTCTGTTAATGGCAACAACATAAATAAATAAAATAAATAAAATTCCTGATAAGTCTCTTTTGGTAGGTAAGCTTGGTTTAAGAGTTTGTCTTGAGCTTCAATGGTCATGAGGTATTTTGAAGCGATTAATTGATATGCTTCGGTTCGGAGCTGCATGGGAAAATTCTGCATGAGGCTGACTGTTCTTGGGAACACAGACATTGCCAGATTCTTTTGCTGCAGTCTATAAATGCTTGTAGCTCCAGAACCAATGTAGTGCGTGGGAAATCTAGAAAATTGCCCCATTTGTTTGGCCACTTTTGTATAGTCTGCTTTTTTATGAGCCTTAGCTTCAGGCTTTTTGTTTAACATGGGAAGAAGTTGAACGGAAGTGATGAAATTGTCCTGCAATTGCGACAGGCTTGGTAAGCTAGTGGAGGATCTATGTGAGATTTCGCGGAACTATTGTATGTCTTCCTTAAATCTCTCCGTGTCAACGCGAAATTTGTTCACGCGTCGAGGACGTTGAAAGTGCAATTTGTCAACCGCGTCGGTTACTTTATGTACCGATGTCACCTCTTGAGTTGCAATACCTTTTTTTTGTGGTAGGGAGGTGAATACTATTTGTGCACAGAGTGTGGGACTCCCATGCGTGACTGGACTACCCACTAAACACCTCCCCTGTCAACCTGAGAACCCAGCCTGGAACCGTATGACACATTACTTCGGGCCAAGTTGCAATATCTTACCCTTCATTTTTGCAAAAGATTTTGACTTGCTTCTAGGGGTAGGCAGTATTTTGTCGCTTCTTGGGGTAACTCTCGTCGTTTTCTCGGTTGGAATGGATTGATGGTGGATATCGTTGAAAGTTTTTTATTTTATTTGGACGTCTGTTATTATTAACCTGTAAGGGTTTATTTGTCTTCACCTCCCGTATGAAATGTTTTATGGGGTATTTTCAGCATTTTTATTGTTAAGTTAATTCTTGTTCTACTCCGCCGTAGACGGTCCCAAGCCCGTTTGAGAAAGGAGAAGGGAACCCCCTTTTTCCCCCAACCCACAGCTTCCATGATTCTTCATCATCTCACACCCCCCAATAATATGGTAGCAAATTTTCTCGGGATCGCACATTGGGTTTACTGGCTCCCAAATTATGGGACATTAAATGCCGAAAAATGCGAATAACTGTAAATACATCTACAGCTCTGCTACTAAATCCTACTTACACCTTCTTTGTGGGGAGGTAAGACGGCTAAGGCAACACATCCGCGCCTGATAACAGAATTGAAGTAATATCTATGCCGTCAGAATGGAGATTGGGCTACGGGCTAACTCCCTGTCCCTGCAAAACCGTAAAATTTTTCGAAACCTGCAGATGGGCTGGATTGGACTCACGGCAACGTCTTCGCAATCGGAAAAAGGACTATGGCAGTGAATCCTGGAATGTCGGATCACTCAATTATCTTGGCGCTGTTAAGAACCCTTTGCAACAGACCAGTCAATATAAATTAAAAATACTGGCAGTGCAGGAAACTAACTGGACTGGGAATGATATTCAAGATATGAGACCACATACAATTTTCAAAAGTGGCAAGCCTGCAGGAAAACACGAATCCGCAGTGGCCTTTATTGTGGACAGGAAGCTCAAATCGCACGTTATTTATTTCAAGGCAATAAAGGAACGGTTATGTGCGATCCGTATAAAAGCGAAATTCTTCAAAATCTGGCTAATTAATGTTCACGCTCGACCGAAAAAAAAGACGCAGAAACGAAGGAATCGTTTTACAATCACCTGGAAAGACTGGTCGACTCATTGCCCACAAACGACACAAAAATTATTCTCGGTGATTTCAACGCTAAGGTTGGCAACGAGCTATCTCTTTGGGGAACGACTGAAGGATAAAGCCTCCACGATGAAACAAATGACAACGGCCAGCGCCTGATTGACTTTGCTTGTAGCAGAAATCTAGTCATACGTTCGACTTGCTTCCCACATCGACGCATTCATAAAATGACCTGGGTATCAGCCAGATCGATCATGTTCTGATCCAACAACGTTGGGCCTCGAGCATACTTGACGTCCGTACATACCGAGGAGCTAATTGTAACTCAGATCATTACTTGATCAAATTAAACTATCGATATCGTATGTCAAAGTCATATTCAACGAAGACCAGCCCGTTACAAAAATTTGACATCGAAACGCTCCAAACGGCGTCTGTGGCCGAAAATTTCACGGAGACCTTCGACAACCAGCTGGCCCCCATCTTATCAGACGCATCGTGAAAGACGAGCAACGAACTCTGGATCGAAGTGAAAGCGGCTATCAGAACCGTGGCAGAACAGACGATCGGACATCAAGCCTGGCGCAAGAGGAATGATTGGCTCGATGATGAGTTCCAGAATACGTTAGATAAAAAGAATCAGGCGTAAGAAGAATACGTAGGTAGGAAAACCAGGACGAAGAGAGAACACTATGAAAATCTCAGAAGAGTAGCGAATAAGATAATTAGGATTAAGAAAAGAAAATACTATGACAACCAATTGAGAAGTATAGATGTAAGTTTAGCGAGCAATAACACAAGACAAGCATACAAAGTAGTGAAAAGCCTGGAACGTGGTTATCAGCCGAATAGCACGCTCTGTCGTGATGACAGCGGCAATATAATGGCTGATGAAATCAAGATTAAGGAAAGATGGGTATCATATTTCAAGAGCATCCTTAATCTTCCACACAGCTCCAGAACATCGGGGCCTATAGATGTCTGCGGAGAGCTTTCGTTGGCCCCACCAACTCTGGATGAAGTTCGTTGCATCATCAAAGCCCAAAAGAATAAGAAAGCGCCGGGCATCGATGAGATTCCAGTGGAGCTCATCAAATATGGTGGCAGTAGTGTTCATCAAGCTATTCACAAAATCATCCAGTACATTTGGCAAAAATGACATATGCAGAAAGAGTGGAGCCAATCAATTATATTCCCTATCCACAAAAAAGGTGACAAGCTACAGTACGAAAATTATAGAGGCATATCACTACTTTGTATGGCGTATAAAATATTTTCTAAAATCTTAGAAAATAAATTCGGACCATACGCCAACAGTATTATTGGGGAGTATCAAGATGGTTTTAGGGCAGGTAGATCGACAACAGACCAATTATTCACAGTCAAACAGGTACTTGAAAAATGCTGGGAGTTCAACATAGACGTACACCAAATTTTCGTTGACTTCAAGCAAGCATACAAAAGTATTTATCGTAACGTACTGTACCAAATAATGCTTGGTTTTGGCATCCCAGCCAAATCAGTCCGTCTTACCAAAATGACAATGACATCGACAACCTCCCAAGTTCGCATCAATAACCAACTCACCGATGCCTTTGACACAAATATCTGACTAAAGCAGGGAGATGGGCTGGCCCCATTACTATTCAATTTAGCTCTGGAGTACGTCATACGGAAGCTACCTGCCGATACGCGAGGTACATGACTATACAAGTCGACCCAAGTAGTGGCCTATGCGGATGACATCAATATTCTGTCACGGTCACTAACAACTGCCAAAATACACCGAAGAATACAGCTTGCAAATAAAATATTTTATTCAGTATTTACAATCTTTAAGACCAGCTGCATACACAGGAAAACAAAACTCCAAGTATACAAATCTGTGATAAGACCTGTGTTATGCTATGAGTGTGAAACATGGACCCTAACCCAAGCATCCGCAAATATATTGAACGCCTTTGAGCAACGGGTCCTGAGGCGAATAATCGGAGCGAAGCTAGACGGGGACCAATGGCGAATTCGATACAACCATGAGCTGTATGAAATTTTTGACGAACCGGAGGTCTAAACGATTGCAAGACTGCGGAAGCTGCAATGGGCTGGACTTATGAATCGTCTGGACAAACAACGGATACCCAAGAAAGTATTCGTTAGGAGAACTGAAAGCTAGCGGCCAGTGGGGAAACCGAGGAATCGCTGGTCTGACTCGGTCAACGAAGACAGTTCATCGCTGCTCGGATTTCGGAATTGGATGACGCGGTCAACGGACCGAGGCAGTTGGAGGCGCTGTTTGCCGGAAGCAAAGGCCCGAAAGGGGATTTCGTGCCAAGAAGAAGAAGAAGAAGAACGACTTGGAAACTAGTTCCTCAAAAGTAGCTTTCTCGTTATTGAGTGAATATACGGGCACAGATTAGAATCAGTTACTCCACCTTTAAGTCTTCCTTTTGCAAAACTCTCCAATTGTAGATTGATTACCACAATAACTTGTTGTAACAGCTTCCTGGCAACGTTTTAGTAGTTATCTCAGGCATGATGTAAGAGTCACGAGAGTCTCAGAGGTACCCTGTTTAGCCGTAAACAAGCAATTTATCAATACTTGGTAAGTCTCTTTCGGTAGGTATGAGGGTAGTCCCAAAAGTACCATGACTTATGAATATAGATAGTTTTAGAAAAACAATTACTACGATTGACAATACCACCTTTCAACAGTTTAATGTGAAAAATTCACAACGGTATGTTTGTTATTATTTTTTTACAGACATCCAAAGTGAACACTTTCAATGAATTTGGAAATACGGAAAAAATCGAGCATTGTTATGGAATACAATACGAGTACTTTCATTTGAAAGGTCGAAGTCCAACCGATATCAAAGCCGAGTTGGATTCTACTCCGGGGAAGTCTGCTTCTTCTTTTACAATGGTCAAATGTTGGGTAGCTGAGTTTAAGCGAGATTGTACGAGCTGCCAAGATGAACGCCGCAGTGGTCGACGAAGTGAGGTCACTACGTCAGAAAACGTGAAGAGAGTCCACAAAATGATATTCGAAGACCGTCGACTAAAAGTGCGCGAGATAGCAAACATGGCAGGCATTTCAAAAAGTGCATTGCATCGCATTTTGACCGAAAATTTGGAAATGAGAAAGCTGTCCGCAAGATCGGTGCCGCGTTTGCACACTATGGAGCACAAACAGCAACGTGAGGATGTTTCCATCGAGTGTTTAACAATGTTACGCAGCAATAAAGCCGAAGTTTTGCGTCGATTCATAACCATGGACGAAACATGGGTCCATCATTTTACAACTGAGACCAAGGAGCAGTCAAACCAGTGGAATGAAAAGGGAGACCCGGCTCCAAAGAAAGCAAAGACAGTTCAGTCAGCTGGCAAGAGCATGGCATCCGTTTTCTGGGATGCGCGTGGAATAATATTTATTATCTCGAAAAGGAAAAAAATCAACTGCAGCCTTATTGCAGCGTTTGAGTGATGAAATAAAATAAAACGGCCCCATCTGACGAAAAAGAAAGCGTTCTTTTATGAGGACAACGCACCAGTCCACACGATCGATGAGTTGAAGTTCGAATTGCTTCCTCATGCACAATATTTGCCAGATCTGGCTTCTTCGGACTATTTTCTTTTTCTGAATTTAAAAAAATCGCTCGGCGGCAAAAGATTTGCCAGCAATGAAGAGGTAGAATCTTCGGTTAATAGCTATTTTGAGGAGCTTGACGGTTCGTACTATAAAGCGGGTATTGAAGCTATTGAACATCGTTGGGAAAATGTATCGAGCTGAAAGGAGCATATGTTGAAAAATAAAAAACATTTTCGCAACTTTTTTACTGTTTTCTTTGTCGGGTCAGTTACAGTTGGGACTGTTCTCGTACATACATAGATAGCAGCACGCATCTTGACCAAGACGTCTTGTGTAAGTTAGATTGTTTCAAAAAGAGTTATTGGTTTGGCACTGCAGAGTCCAATATGACTCGCTTATGGAATCCCGGCCGATTAATTTTAAATATGTCTACATGGGAGTATACATATTTTGTTTCTGTTTTCTATTTGAATATTTAACTGACTTAATAAAGATTATTCTAAATGTTTAACATCTATACACAAATAAATAAATATATATATATATATATATATATATATATATATATATATATATATATATATATATATATATATATATATATATATATATATATCTATATATATATATATATATATATATATATATATATATATATATATATATATATATATATATATACGGTGGTCCAACCATAATGTATGATGTTAATTTTGAGTCACACCTTAATGTCAAGCTTTCCGCCCAACTTAATTTGACATTTCCTTGTTTCAGTGTTTGACAAATCCACAATTGAGCAGCGCGTTAAGGTCGTTGAAGCCTTTTATGAAAATGGGCGTTCAAATCAAAATGCATTTCGTGCACTTCGTGGTGTTTTTGGTCAGCATGATCGATCAAATAATCGATCAAATGTGTCCACAACCGGGAGAATAGTGCACGAATTTCAGCAAACCGGGTCTGTAGAAAAAGTGAAATTACTTGTGCATGCTCGCCCAGTTCGTTTTGCGGAAAACATTGCTGGTGTTCGCGATAGTGTGGCAGAAGAGCCATCAACCTCGACTCGTCATCCCACGAACATCACTGAAGCGAATTTTGAATAAAGATTTGAATTTACATGCTTACAAGGTTCAATTGGCTCAAGAGCTGAAGCCTACTGACCATTTCAAGCGTCAGCAATATGCCGAATGGTTGGTTGAACAGACAGAAGCAAACGGTGACTTTACGAAGAAAATCATCTTCAGTGTCGAGGCACACGTTCAACCAGTGAATTCGTTAAATGCCGCATTTGGGCAAATGAGAATCCACGAGCGATTGTTGAAATGCCGATGCATCCACAATGAGTGACTGTTTGTTGCGGTTTATGGGCTGGCGGCGTCATCGGGCCGTACTTCTTCGAAAATGAGGACGGCCAAGCAGTTATCGTGGATGGTGTTTACTATTGCGAGATGATAATGGACTTCCTGTGGCCAGAAATAGAGGCTATGGACCTTGACGATATGTGGTTCCAACAGGATGGTGCCACTTGCCATACAGGCAACGAAACAATGGCTCTTTTGCGCGGGAAATTCAATAGCCGTGTTATCTCACGTTTTGGCGATGTTAATTGGCCGCCGCGATCATGTTATTTGATACCATTGGACTTGTTTCTCTGGGGATATTCAAAAGAAAAAGTATACGTCAATAAGTCAAGAACAATTCAAGGGCTAAAAGATGAGATAACTCAGCACATTAACGACATTGCACTTCAATTATGTCTTAGAGTCATTGAAAATATGGACTATCGGATAAAAGTATGCCACCGTAGCTGTGGCGAACGTTTGGGCGATATTTTGTTTCACACATAATTGTCATAGATCCTTCTATATTAACATAATTCTCTGGAAACTTTTTGTTTTCTTTACGATTAACATCGTGCGTTTTGGTTGGACCACCCTTCAGATAAGTTGCTTTACTATTCTTAACCCCAAAATTACAGGTAACTGAAAAATCTGAATCGTAGTAGACGATTGAAAGATTAAAAAAATTAAAAAAATACCTATACTGCATGTTTCATCATAAAATTTAACTTTTAAATAGTTGAAACCAAAGGGTTTTTTATTTTTTACAAAGAGTCACACTTTTTACCCTCAAAAACCAAAAAACGCACATTGCAAATATATTACTTTCGAAGTGAAAAACATTTTCATGAGAACTCATCTTTGTTTAAAGATTTCGGAAATCATGCCTTTTTTTCACCGCCATAGACTGGACCAATATAGCGTTTTAATTTGTATATGAATACCGTTGTTGTAAAGCTTTTACGTATCTGTATAGAGCAAAAGAAACAAGTTCAAACATTTGCCCAAAGTTCCTTCAGAAATAAAATAATAAGACAGATAGACTGACAAAAATATGATTTGAAACTAAATGATAAAGTCAAAAATTACCTTGCTTTCGATAAATTTGACCTTCGAATTTCCTTGTTAATTTTTGCGGAGGGCTTTGCATAGTTTTTTTTTCGGTTTCCCATTGTTAAAAACTTAAAAATATAAACAACACAAACCATTATCGCATCCTCATATTTAACTTTACATGCTTATTATCTTCAATTTCTCATGGAGGTGAAGTAGAAAAACGCAAAACAAAACATGAGAAAATCAAAAGACGTGGAAACTACCTGCGTACTGCTTGCCGATTGCAAGTCTACTGACTTTGGATTCGTAGAGATTAGACTATGTTTATCTAATTTTTCTAGCGTGGTGTTATTACAAATACCTTATATTTTACTTTCAATGGCATCTCAATAATATATTCTTTGTAGTATTTAATGAAATATATTTTACTTCTTGATACTAAGGTGCTTAACCCTTGGAAGGCAAGGCTTTTTTACAATCGTAAATAACAATAGGGGTGTGCGGTCACCCCATCACTTTTGAAATCAAATAAAACAACCACCTAATCAAAAATTATTAATATTCAGTCTAAAATACATTAGATTGACTCAATTAAAAAACAAAGAAATTTTTCTTTTTGCAGTGATTAAAATTTCAATTCGTTATTCTTGTAATTGAACACAATTCAAGCAGACATCTTTACGGTGTTCGGGACATGCTGGCTGGTGGCACCTTACACAAAAAGTTTTAACTTTTTTGTCTCGTTTTCTTGGGCAGAGCGCACATCTTGACTGCTTCTGTAGCTTCACTGGTAGTTAACCTTCAGAAACATCCTGCGTCATACCAAGAATATCACGTAAAGTGCTCGCTAATTCTCGTGGCAAATTTGTGGTGCAACGACGTTGCATATGAGGCTTTGCCAATTGTAATGCCAGTTCCTTCAAATAGGTACTTCGAAATTTGCGAGTAGGGATACCAGGGTCCTTCTGTCAACGTAAAGCACCATAGAATTTATGCCGGCCTGGTCCACCATTCCATAAAAATATCGAAGTGGCCATCGTCTAGTGCTTCTTGCTGAAGTAAATGAATGCATCATTTGATCCAAAGTATTGACTCCTCCTTTTGTTGCGTTATAATCGTGTATTATTTCCGGTTTCTGTGTTTGTCGATTTACTTCAGCCTTACAATGCATTGTGGACAAAAGTATCACAGATTTGTTTTTCCTAGGTGTAAAACAAACCAGTATTTTTTCTCGGTCGAAAGCAAATTGAGAAGTAAGTGGTGGCTTACTTCTATGTGGCAAAAATGATGGAGGTATTTCCCGTTTATTTTTGCGAAGCGTACTCAAAGTTGTTAGCTAATAATCTTTTAACATTTCATCCGCTAGTGGAATAGACGCAAACCAATTGTCATAGGTGACATTACGCCAGGACCCTTTGATGCTTTCGGATAGTTTTTTAACATACTCCGCAGGTGTTTTTACTTCCGTTTCCTTGCCAATATACGGAATTGCATCGAACATGTAAAATGTTTTGGCATCACAAATGGCTACTATTTTTAAGCCATATTTGTCTGGCTTTGATGCTATGTACACGCGAAATGGACATTTGCCCCGAAAACTCAAAAGCTGTTCATCGATCGTAACAAAAAACGTGGTTCATATGAATCTTTGCAATTTTTAATAAATAATGACCATATTTGTCGGATTGGGGCGAATTTGTTGTACACGTTTCTGTTATTCTTGTCGTCGAAACGCAGACAAATTAGCAAAAATCGGAAACGATTAGCGTTCATTATGCATTTATAAATAGTAGCACTAAACGGTGACCACATATCTTTTACACTTTTGCGGTTGTCTCGATTTATAGCCGAAAAGTAAAGCAAACCTATTAACGCTTCCATTGCTATGCTATCCGTTTTACTAACATAGTGCTGGTCTGCGTAGTTACTTGCACGCCGCTCGATTTCTTGATTCGTATGCAAAACAGTCGAATCAATGATCGACTGGGAAAATAAAGTTTTGAACGCATCTTTTTCCGTTTGAATATTTTGGGCGGCTCCTCGTGTAAGTCGGCGGAGAGTCACAATATTTCGCCGTGCAGTTCGACTTGATGGTGGCGGAACTGAGGACCAAACATGGTGATTCTTACCTCTGAGCACTTCGGCTTGGGCTTGTGGGAGATTCTCGTCATCACTATCATCACTGCAGGACAAAACGTCATCTTCTTCTGACTGCACAATCACACAATCATGTGTTTCAGAGATTTCCCCGTCTTGTGAATAGCGCTCATTGTCTGAACTTTCGTCTTCAGAATTTTCCAGTAATTTCCTGATTTCATCTTCTGTGAGCGAAGTCATTTTCACCTTAAAACTAAAAATTTATTCTTAATACTATAAAAATTAAAACATACGTTAATACCAAGAGGGGTGTTGAGTCACCCCAGCAATGCCAATATAAACTAAATCACAACTTGCCGCGATGCGCTCACTTATTTGACTGATAGTAGTCCCTTTAATTATAGAATAGACAGAATGATAGAAAGAGATAATTATTGCAACATCATAAAAAAATACTTTTCTCACGTCGTGGGGTGACGTATCACCCCGGTTGCCTTCCTAGGGTTAAAAATGTAAATGAATTCGATCAAAAATAGGGTTCTTTAACTCAATTTTAATCACTAACATTATGCAAAATCAAGAATTTATTTAAAGCAATCCCTTTTTGCATTCTTTAAGAAGCGATTTTTGAAAGAATAACATGTTTACATTTTAAAGCGTACTTAAAAAACCTATTTGAAAATCGCTCTTTTTAAGTTCTACCCGCAAACTTTCCTTCATAATTTTGTTCAAAACAAAAATTCATATTTTAATCAATACAAGCCCTAGCGCAAAATGCAAACACTAAGATGTGAAAAAATCATTTCATTCATTTCTACCACGATCGAGAAAAATTCAATCGAAAATAGCCATTTTCCATCGAATATGCTGTTTTGGTGCTCTTGGCGCCTTAATCTGAATAATACTGGCCCAATGATTTCTTCAATATTTATGCCTGGTAAGCGGCTTGCTCTGTCATGTGATTACATTTCTCCATTTAGCAAGATTTACGCAAAATAAATGTGTTTGTGCATGCCAAGTTAGCTCCTTTCTTCCAGGTGAATTCCTATAATTTACCGTGAAAACTTTTGCCATATCCTCCAGTTATGTAAACATATATCACGTATGACATATTTCTCTTTTGTTTGCAGATGTGTACAACAGCATCGTGATGATTTGATCCTTATTTCAAAAGAACATATCAAGCTTAAGCGCAAAATTCAACACATCAAATTTACAGGGAGAAACTCGTATAAACGAATCGTATATCTTCCATCTCGTAGAACATGAAACGTTTTCTTCGTATCATATTTTAATTTGGCCTTGTTTTTGCTCGTCTTTGTTGGGAAGATAAAATCTGCACAGCTTCATGCATTCAATATAAAACGGAGCGTACATCCCTGTCAGGAACATATGCAGCAATAAGTTTCGTATAACCTCCAACACATCCCCAAAATAACGACACACCAAGTCGTTCCATATCTTATATCCATCGTTCTCAGGCATGCTTCGAAAGCTCATCTTTATATCTCATTTCCTTCCTCCTCGCGATAATCATCTTCACAAGGAGGTTGGTTAAGCCCTGCTAGTTAGAATATTCAGATAAATTGCATGGGACTGAACGTTGGCTGCCACCCTCACTATTAAAGTTAACATATAACACCATCTCGCAACAGACTTGCATCAGATCTGACTATCTCATCAAGAAAATGAGACAACATCGAAGAGCACAGGACCCGTGGCCTACACCATATTTGCTAGTTATTGCCTTCTTAAACGTTTTCAAACGTTCGGTTTTAATATGAACGATGTTGGCTTCAGGCTATTAATCTCGGGGATGGGTGGTCGTTTAGCTGATAGCTGGAGGATATGACGCTCGAAACAGCCTATTTTGAACAGCAGCTGTCGTTGAAACGGGCTCGATTTTATGGGAAGAGAAGTCGCTAAAATGCTATAGAAAAAAGCTAACCTTTAGGGGGTAATATTTTTCCAAGCAGAGTAGAAAAAAACATGAGATCGATACTGTTGGATATGAACGAGAGCTTAACAGTTGATACGTACGAAAATATCCTTGAATTTATACCAACGTTTTGCACTTCACAGAATATATTTCCGTCGTGTACTTCTATCTGGGCTACTCCATTTCGATGTTAAGGAGGTAACAAGTCATGTCGGTGGACAACTCCCTAGTGGTTTTGAAATATCCCAAGGGTGAAAGGATAGATGAAGCTACATGGTCTTTTGGGACAATGTGAAAACCTCCAAATTAAAATGATAGAGAAATCAAGGTACGTTCTGTTAAAGATTGTTTAGTGGTGACATAGTGAAGTAGATGTTTAAATCCAACAATACGCTTATCATTAAGATTAAAGCTTTACTTAGATGTTTTACATTTATGCAGTAATTGTCCTGATGTGCTTTCCCTCTCATTTATGGCTTCGTCAACACATATTCTTAACAAGATGGAACACAAATCAAACATAGAGACTAATTAGGCCGTCTATTGACACTAAGTAATTGACAGGACACACATGTGATCAGAAGTCAACACTAGAGCGAAAATTGTATACAATATCAAGTAAAGCAAATATCCTTTCATTGTCACAAGTTGGACTTGAGGTGAATGATATACTCGTAATAGAAGTGAAGAAGAATCTAGGGCTCAACAAGATTCCCTGGCCAGCATTGTGCTCGAAAAAAATGCCGGAAAATGAGTCCTTGAGGGATAATGAAATATTGTTTTCGTGCTTACGTGGACAAGAAGTACACACTCGCGTCATAATCATCCTATTGGGCCCATCATAATGTCAGAACCATTCAATACAATCGAATGACCTAAGCAATTTCGGCCTCGAATCGATGTAATCGGACAATCTGTGCAATAAAACAAGCATCTTTGATCTAGAACACCAAAGCTATAACTAAAGATGATGCGGTGCATTAAAGTAGATCAGTAAGGAATATCTTAACAAATAAACAGAACTTTTTATCTTATTTGCAAGCAAATCCTCTCCTCGGAGCAGATAGCAAAACGAAATCCCAAAATTTCTGATATATTTTTTCTGTAGCTACTGTATGAATTAACTTCCATTCTCTTTACAATTGCTTTGGTAATCTGCTGCCTTCAACAAAACACTGTGGAAAAAGCTCGTATATTTTCCTGAAAATACCTTTTTGGGAATATCTAGGGATAAGAAGAG
Organism: Odontomyia ornata; assembly: GCA_963969285.1. NCBI lineage: Eukaryota > Metazoa > Arthropoda > Insecta > Diptera > Stratiomyidae > Odontomyia > Odontomyia ornata. Next base: position 79,308,562 of record OZ017739.1, on the reverse strand, counting down.
AATAATCAATATAATTTAGTAGAATTGATAAAACTTTCTCTTTCTGCTGAATGAGCAGTCATAAATAACGTTCTTGCGGATGAACTTAGCTTCACGAAATTGCTTTTGAATGTTTATAAATTAATGCGGGCTGACGAATGGAAAAGAAGAAATTATATTGAAAATAATTGCTGAGCTATCGGTAGGGACATCGTATTTCATTTAATTTGCTAGTTCAATAACTGCTTTAGCTCGAAAAAATAAGAGAAAGGATTATCTTTGTTTTAAGGTGCTTGGAAGAGGGGGGAATTGCTATTATAACTACTTCCATATGAATGTATCTAAAATATAAATTTAAAGAAAAAGTATTTACGTTTATGACCTAACTACAGCTAAAATTCTATACCATTGGATTTTTTGATAATTCATGTCGTTTTTTTTTTCATAGAGACGTGAACTGCATATTTCTGTGGGGACAGCAGCTCGTCGCTACAAGGTTTCGATGTTATGGACTCACCGCCAGAGATGATGCAACGCTCAAAAGAGAATTAACCAACAACGCAGGAGTTGAGGAGCAACAGTCAGTCTGATGACGCCATTCGATGTAAGCAACACACAATTCTGACTAGGTACATGACGATACGTGATTATTGTTAAATATTAAGTTAAATAAAGTTATATACAGTGACAACGCGTGTATTGTATTGTGTCATATCCACAATTGGTGACCCTGACATTTAGTGCAATGGCAACAGAACAATTTAACGATGTTCATAGTGCGGAGCAAAGCGCAACAGCGATCGACACACTGACGGAGTTGCATAGTATGGCGGCTGTGAAATCACCTCCATTTTGACAATGCCAACCGGCTTTATGGTTTGCACACGTCGACGCACAATTCCCCGCAAACAAAATTAAAGCCGACAGGGTGATAGCGGAAGTCGAGGTTTCTGTGCTCGCACAAATCACCAATATCATCGAGTCGCCGCCAGAAAGTCATAAATATGACAACTTTAAAACAAAACTGCTGTCAGGTTACGGCATGTTGGAATCGCAGAGTACGCGTGAACTGTTGCACGGGTTCGACCTAGGTGATCAACGTCCGTCGCAAATCCTTCCCCGCATGCAAAACGTAGCTAAGGCAAACATTTGCGAAGGAGGCTTGCGTCACATGTGGCTCGAACGTCTGCCATCAGGGGTGCACTTAATAGTGGCCCCGTCGAACACACCAACATTAAGCGAATTGGCACAAGCAGCTGGTCAAATTTTCAACAGTTACAATGACCACGCCATTTCAGAAATAAACCCAAGCCGGCTGGCAGAAACGCTTCATGACGGCATACAAAACGAAGATGCATTGAGAGAAGAAATTGGAGAACTCCGAAGAACGTTACATCAAACTCATGTCCAGCCTGTCAACGTCAGTAATTGTAGTTGCCATCCAAAATATAAGTACACGCAAGCAAATCAGTCAAGCGCAACTGTAGGATTAAAGAAATCCTTTCAAGAGAAGAAGGAAAACGAATGCTGTCGCTGATGAGTCAGGTGGGCATTAGCGACACAAAGACAAACCACCTGCTAGTGCGCGATAAAAACAGCGGATGAAAATTTTTAAGTCGACACCGAAGTCGAAAATCCACACACAAGATCGAAAATCTGCAGAACATAACGCTGTCACTGAAACTACCAAAACCACAGACTTGGAAATTTCACGTAGCCGCCGTGTCTCAATCAATACCAGGCGCCGATATCCACAAACATTTTGGGAAAATTTCAGACCTTAGAAACAAAAAACTCCTCGATCCCACTAGACGATCAACAAAAGGACAAATAAGCCAATCCAGCTGCGCAGCGGTGTCTACCGTGAACAAAATTCGGTATTCCACGCCTTATTAAGAGGGTTCCCGGAAATCACGAACTCATGCAAAACGCGCAAAGTCACAACTCATAAAGTTCAGCACCACATAGTCACTACTTGATCACCCGTAGCCGATTGTCTATGTCGGCTTACTCCCGAAAAGTTAAAAATAGCGAAGTCTGAATTCGACTACTTAACCAGAAAAGGGATTTGTCGCCCTTCCAGTCACCCATGGGCTAGTCCACTTCACTTAGCATAAAAGAAGGGTGGCACGTGGCGCCCATGCAGCGATTACCGCCAGTTGAACTCAAAAATTCTACCCGATCGGTACCCAATGCGGAACTTCGAAGATATCACTGCTATCGCAGCTAACAAGGTAATCTTCTCAAAAGTGGATTTATTGCCGAAGTCGTAACAACGCCATTTGGATTATATGAATTTACGGCAATGACATTTGGATTGAGAAACGCGGCACAGTCTTTCCAAAGACTAATGGACGAAGTTTGAAGAGATCTCGAGTTTTACACGTGCTATGTAGATGACATTCTTGTCATGTCTGACTCACAAGAGCAACACTTACAACATCTTCGCATAATTTTCGAAAGATTAAGCAAATACGGAATCGTTTTAAATCCTGAAAAGTATGTTTTTGGCGTACCAAGCATCGAGTCTCTAGGACACATAATAAGCGAGAAAGGAATCTGACCACCCCCATCGCGAGTTACTGCAATCCGCACATACCCAAAACCCGTAAACGTACTGCAACTTCGAATGTTTTTGGGAACATTAAACTTCTATCGACGTTTCGTAAAAAACGCAGCGCAAATTCAAGCCCCTCTACATAAAATTTTGTCGCAGACTATAAACAATGATTAGCGACCGATTCAATGGACCCCAGAAACCGGCAAAGCATTTGTGGACTGCAAGAACTGTTTGGCAGATCAGCAAGTAGACCTACGAGGCTGGTATCAGACGCATTTGACAACGCTATTTAGGCCATCCTGGAACAACGCTAAAATGACCAATGGCTCCCATTGGCTTTCTATCAATGAAAACTATCACCCCTAGAAAAGAGATATAGCGCGTATGACCGCGAACTGTTAGCCATTTACAGCAGTATTTGTCATTTTCGCCACGCGCTAGAAAGCACCAACTTTATAATATATACGGATCACAAACCGCTCGTCTATGCGTTCTCACAAAAACCCGACAAGGTATCACCTCGACAGCTCCAACATGTAAGCTTCATATCTCAGTTCTCAAAGGACATTAGACACATCGCTGGTAGTAAAAACTGTGTTGCAGACGCCTTGTCACGCCTCGAGACCATATCAATGCCCGTGTCCAATAGAGTCGACAAATAATACATCATCAAAACTCAGGCGAAGAGCTCCAAGCTCTATTAAGGAACAACAAGTCATCTCTTGAATTAAAACTCATCGCCTTCAATGGTAGACTTGGGCTATACTGCCATACGTTGACAGGAAGAACTCGCCCTTTTGTAGCAGTTTCCCCGTGAAAAAAAAAATTCATTGCGTTCCATCAGCCATCGCACTCTAGCGGCCACGCCACATACAAAGCTGTTTCCCGAAGTTTTGCCTGGCCCCGGATGCGAAAAGATACACACCAAAGGGCACGTAACTGCATCTCGTGCCAGCGTTCCAAAGTAGACCAACATCAAAGAAACTCACTCCAGCATTTTGCAGTTCTAGCTGAAAGATTTTAGCATGTCCACTTTGATATAGTAGGACCACTTACTCCTTGCCAGGGATTCAAATACATCCTCACTATTATGGATCGCTTTTCACGTTGGCCCGAGGCAGTTCCGCTTAGCGATCAAATGTCTGAATCAGTCGCCAAAGCGTTTTTCAACAATTGGGTGGCACGGTTTGGAGCCCCACAGACCGTAACAACGGACCAATGCACACAGTTTGGGTCATCATTTTTAACAGCTTTAGCTAACCTTATCGGCTGCGAACGCGCTAGAACATCACCATACCAACCCTCGTCTAATGGCGCGATTGAACGATGGCATCGATCCTTGAAACAAGCTATTATGTGTCATGAAAAGAACTCAGCCTGGGTTGCCCTACTTCCGACAGTTTTGTTGGGCCCTAGAAACACTGCGAAAGAAGGCATTGGTACATCATCGGTAGAAATGGTATACGGGACAACGCTTACGTTTCCAGGTGAATTTTCATACCCAGCAACGAACAATAAGTCTTTACACGTTTTTAAATGACCTCCGTCAAAAGATGCAAGAACTTCGACCCACGCCAACGTCCAACCACAACAATTCACCAACGTTTCGCCACAAAAACTTAAGCAATTGCTCACATGTCTTCCTTTGAGTGGACGCCGTACGCAGAGCTCTATGGCAACCATTTACCAGCCCTTATAAAGTACTAAATCGATTATCAGAAGTACTATACCAAATTGACATAAACGGGCGCTCAATAAACGTCTCCATCCAGCGATTGGAGCCCGCGTTCCTCGATGAAGTCCCAAATGTAAACAGCTACCCCGAAATTAGCCAACCAAGTGCTGCAGCGACCACATCGCAGCATCCGAATTGTGAATTCCGGTCCACCATGGTGCAATCGCCCAAGCACTTGCTTTACGTGAACCAGGTGTGCCCTTTGGCTGGGAGAGAAAATCGGTATATCGTCGAGGTAAACAAATACGTTGTCCAAGCCACGAAGCACTTCGTGCATGAAGCGCTGAAACGCCTGACCTGCGTTGCAAAGTCCGAATGTCATGTACATGAATTCGTACAATTCGAACGGTGTAATGATGGCAGTTTTCGGAATGTCGCTTGGTTCCACGGGGATTTGGTTGTACGCCTTCTGTAAATCGATCACGGAAAAAAATGTCATTCCGTGGAGGGCTGCAGTACAATCCTGAAGAAATCCGATGGGATAGCGGTCGGGGATTGTTTGGTTGTTAAGCGCACGGTAGTCCCCGCATGGTCGCCAATCTCCGTTCGACTTTTTCACCATATGCAAAGGGCTACTCCATGCGCTTTTTGATGGGTGGCAAATTCCAAGTTGTATGAGGTGATCAAATTTGGCTTTGGCGGCGGCCAGCTTGTCAGGTGGAAGTCTCCGTGCCTTAGCGTGGACCGGCGGCCCCTTGGTTAGGATGTGATGCGGGGTTGAGCACTTGGTGTTTGGTTATTGGTTGTCCTCCGAGAGGTTAATGTATTCCAACAGCAGTGATCGCAGCTCGTCACTAACATCATCCGGGAGCAAGTCAGCTTTGGGCGGTTTTTTGTCGATGAGCGCGTAGATTGTTTTGAGGCGTGCGCATTCAATAAGCCGTCACCCCTTGACGTCGACGAGGAGGCCATAGTGCTCGATGAAGTCGGCCTCGATGATTGGAGAACTTACATCGGCTATTGTAAAAGTCCACGTAAACGGCGTTGACTATTCACTAAACATCTACTGTATAAACCCGAGAACTCAGCTTTGATCCGTTTTGAAAAGTAACTTCGGGCAAGGTCTAATTTTATTACACCGTGAGGCGCCTTCAAGCTGGGAATCCCTCTTCTAGTGGGAGGGAAGAAGGGGAGCGGAATTGCCAGACAAGCTATCCTCAGCCCCAATGTCCCCGGCTGCTATGAGTACCTTTTATCTTTCAGGACTGCCCGAACATGATGTGCCACCTGGTTCCATTTGTCAACTGATTCAAGCATCACCGCGACTATACTATCCGGGGTGAGCTCTCTCGTCTCGCAGTAAAGGCCCTGTCACAGCCTGTCCCATTTTTCGCCCGCAAAAAATTTCTTCTTCTCCTGGGCAGACCCAACAATCGGGGGACCGTGACCTACCACTCTTGTGTATCATTCCCACACAAAAGCTGGGTCAAATTGAAGTAAACCTCACCATGCCTTCAATTTAGCCACGGTCTCACATCCGGAATGAAGCGTGTAGTCCACCTTCCCCTCGTGCAATTCACCCAAGACTGCTGCCAATCGTCGAGTGAGTGCTGTTTCTCCTGGCGAGAGACGGTTACCCGCCAGGATGGAAGTAAATAGCTCGGCGCTCTCGATGGTAGTAAATAGCGCGGTGCTCTCTAGCAGAGAGGGCGATAGGTATCATGCTTGCAATAAATCTTACCGCCAAATCAGGCACTGTTGAACATAAAGATGCAATCCTCAGTGCTCCTATTCTCTGTACCTGAGTACATCGTTACTGAGAGCATCGCCTCATATTTCTGCTCTATATAAGAGCACTGACACTACAGTAGCAGTCTTTTCAGCCGTTGTCTGAATTGCTCCGCGAACCTCTGGTTCGAGTCGATCAGTACCCTCCACAACTTCATCGCTGGCTTCGATCTTCTTCTTCTTCTTACCACTATAACCCCTCTCGGGCCTTCGATTCCTGCAAACAGCGCCTCCAACTGTTTCGGTCCATTGACCGCGCCCTCCAATCTCGAAATCCGAGCAGCGATGAACTGTCTTCGTCGACCGAGTCAAACCAGCGATTCCTCAGTTTCCCCACTGGTCTCCGGCCTTCAGTTCTCCCAACTAATACATTTTTGGGTATCCGTTGTTCGTCTATGCGGTTCGTATGGCCAGCCCAGTGCAAGTTCTGCAGTCTTACGATCGTTGAGACCTCCGGCTCGTCAAAAATTTCATACAGCTCATAGTTGTATCGAATTCACCATTGGTCCCCGTCTAGCTTCGCTCCGATTATTTGCCTCAGGACGCGTCGCTCGAAGGCGTTCAATATATTTGCGGATGCTTGGGTTATGGTCCATGTTTCATTCCCATAGCATGACACAGGTCTTATCACAGATTTGTATACTTGGAGCTTTCCTGTGTATGCAGCTGGTCTTCAAGATCGTCAGAACTGAATAAAATATTTTATTTGCGAGCTGCATTCTTCGGCGTATTTCGTCTCTTTCATTGCCCGTTTTTCGCTACTGTACTCCCTAAGTGTGATACTTTGTGCACTTGAAGTATCTTCCCTTGACTGCGTCATGCGCTTTGTATTATTCCCATTGATTTGTAGCCCCACTAATTTTGCTTCACTGTCGAGTTTCAGGAAAAGTTGTTTGGCAGTTGTTAATGACCGTGACAAAATATTGATGTCGTCTGCATAGGCTACTACTTGGCTCAACTTGTGTAGTAATGTACCTCGTGTATCGATAGGTAGCTTCCGTATAACGTACTCAGTGAGTTAATTATTGATGCAGATTTGGGAGGTCATCGACATCATTGTCATTTTGGTAAGACGGACAAATTTGGCTGGGATGCCAAAGCAAAGCATTATTTGGTAAAGCACGTTAGAATCAATACTGTCCTATGCTTGCTTGAAGTCAACAAAAATTTGGTGTACGTCTATATTGAAATCCCAGCACTTTTCAAACATCAGCTTGCCTGTGAATAATTCGTCTATTGTCGATCTGCCTGCTCTAAAACCACCTTGATACTCCCCAATAATACTGTTCGCGTATGATCCGATTCAATTTTCTAAGATTTTGGAAAATATTTTTTATGCCGTACAAAGTAGTAATATGCCTCTATAATTTTCGCACTGTAGCTTATCACCTTATTTGTGGATAGGGAATATAATTGATTGGCTCCACTCTTTCGGCATATGTTCTTGTTGCCAAATGAGTTGGATGGCTTTGTGAATAGCTTGATGAACACTTCTTCTTCTTTGTAGCCCTACAGCCCCTTTCGGGCCTTCGCTTAGAGATAATTAGAGTATCTCATTGTCATGATCGAGTGTATCGGCACTACTGCCACCATATTTGATGAGCTTCACTGGAATCTCATCGATGCCCGGTGCTTTATTATTCTGTTGGGCTTTGATGATGGAAAAAATTTCATCTAGAGTTGGTGAGGCCAATGAAAGCTCTTCGCAGACATCTATAGGCTCCCATGTTGTGGAGCTGTGCGGAGGATTAAGGAGGTTCTTGAAATATGATGCCCATCTTTCCTTAATCTTGGTTTTATGAGCGATGATTACCGATTTCATCACAACAGAGCGTGGTTTTGGGCTGATGACCACGTTTCAGGCCAAATACCAGAATATCAGAGTCTATAAATATTCCCGGAGAGCTTCCATTGGTCCCATCAACTCTGGATGAACTTTGTTCTATCATCAATGCCCAAAACAATAATAGAGCGCCGGGGCATTGATGAGATACATGTGGAGCTCATCAAATATGGTGGTATTGGTGTTCAGAAAGCCATCCACCAAGTTATTTAGTACATTTGGCAACAAGAACGTATATCGAACGAATGGCGCCAATCAATGATGTTCCCTATCCACAAAAAAGGGGTTGAGCTACAGTTCGAAACCTAAAGAGGCATATCACTACTTTGTATGGCGTACAAAATATTTTCAAATATCCTAGAAAATAACATCAAATCATACGCATCAAGACAGTGTTAGAGCAGGTAGATCAGCAATAGACCAATTGTTCACTTTCAACCATGTGCTCGCGAAATGTTGGGAGTTCAACATAGATGCACACCGAATTATCGTTGACTTTAAGCAAGCAAACGGCAGTATTAATCCCATTTAGTGTACCAATATTGGTTTGCTTTAGTATCCCAGCCAAATAACTCCGTCGAACCAAAGTGGCAATGACGTTGACAACCTCCAAAGTCCGCATCAATATCCAGCTCATCGACGCTTTTGACACTAATATTGGACTAAAGTAGGGAGATCAACAACTGTGTAAAAATTTTGACGAGCCGGACGTCTCGACGGTTATAAGACTAAGAAAGCTGCAATGAACTGGCCATGTGAATCATATGGGCGAACAACGAATGCACAAAAAAGGTATTTGTTGCGTGAACTGAAGGGCGGAGGCCAGTGGGAGAACTGAGGAAACGCTATTTTGACTTGGTCAAAGACGACACATCATCGCTGCTCGGATATCAAAATTAGAGTACGCGGTTAATGGACCAAGATATTTGGACGCGCTATTTGCACAAAGGGAAGGGCCGAAAGGGACTATAGTGCTACGCAGAAAATACGTAAGTATTGACAGAAATATCTTGCACAAAATAATGCTAGAATTTGGCGTTCCACCTAAACGACCAAGGTTACAACGCTTAACAACGAGGCTCAGGTCAAAGTTAACGGACATTTGACTGAAAGCTACGCAACGATCTTATACCTAAAACAGGGAAATGGGCTTGATCCAATTTCGTTCAATATTGCTCTTGAACATGAAGACAGGAAAACGCCAGCAGACACCACGAGCATGCTATTCTACAAGTCTACGCAAATAGTAGCGTAAGCAAGCAACGTTAACATTATGTCCAGATCAATTCCGGATGTGAAAAAAACGTTCGTATGGCAGGAGCGAAAAAAGTCGGCGTCCTGGTATATGAAACTGAAGCTAAATTCATGACCCAAACAAGAAATATACGCGTGTATGACAAAACCTTATCTTAGGAGACTACCAGGTGGAATGCATAACTTTCCATGCTTAGGGAATCCATCTTGGTCGAAAGGCTACAGAAGAGAATAGAATATGAAAAAGTATAAATACAGCAAACAAAGCCTACTTCTCAGTACTTCCCAAGGTTAAATTCAGTGAAGTTCACAGGGTATGTAAGATTTGCATATGCCCGTCACTAATACGACCTGTGCTGCTATATGTATGTGAAATCTGGACTCTTACAAGTGTTTCCGAAAAGGTTCAGAACATATTCGAATGCAAAGTACGTAGGAGGAAATATGGCCCAATAAAGAATGGAGCAGAGTGCAAACTTCGTTACAACGATGAGTTGTATAATGTTTAGGACAACTCACCTGTATCCGTATGCGTAAGTTACGCAAACTACAATAGGCAAGACATTTGAAGAGAATTGAAAAGCACAGGCCCTTCAGAAGAAGGTTGAAGGGTGGAGGGTAGGGAAAATGTCTAGTTGGAAAACCGAGGAAATAATCAATAGATTCAATCGATGCTGAAAGCAGATTCCTGCTTGGGATTTCCGATTGACAAACGAGGTCGCAGAATCGCGGAGATTGGAGGCGACTACTACTGGGGGTGAATGCCCAAATCAGAGCTATAGCATAAATTATGAATGATTACCAGGAAACTTTGGAAAAACGTAGCGATTATTTTCACAACAATATTAAATCCACTGCTCCATCAACACTGTCAACGGTGTGGTAAAAGTGGTATACACGCATTAGAACATACTCCATGAAACATGAAAGGAAGAGAAAAAAAAAACCTACTAAGACCATAAAATTTAATTTCATTTGTTCTTAAAAGCAATAAATTGAAAACTACTGAGTTGAGAAAGTTTACCAGCAGCATTTTGTCCTTCATCTTAAAGTAGATACTATCCGTATATACAACAAAAACAGAAAGATTTTCCTCATGCTTCGATGCTTGTTCGTAATGTCCTTAGGTATACTTTCGGTTCTTCATATCGACGGATGTACTTACTCTCGAGCAGATCCTACTGACAACTTCCACTTGCTTTTTATGTTGTTTTGCCCTTCTTCAACGAATATGTGAAGGATACTCGACGAAGCAAGTAACAGCAAATTTCCCAACTTTTGCAATTTATCCTGATAAAACTGCTGAGCAATCTCTTCGATACGCTTTGAAACTTTGCACATTTTAACACTTATGCAAGCAAAGTAAAAGTAGGAACTACTTTCCCTAACTAACTTCAAGTTCCACTTCGTTCATAATTAGATATCATTATCATAATTACAACCTTCCACCGCAAAACGTATCGCGTTGAAAATAAATCCAACCTTGTTGATGATGACGGGGATCATGATGATGATGATGATGATGATGAGATTTATGATCCGTATGAATCAGAACGAATCCATGAAATTAGGTACAGGACTGACAAATCAGAAGTGGCAACAAAAATTCCTTCCTCCCCAACGTTAAGTATGAATCTGTTATGGATTATATCTATCAATCACTTAGGTGAGTTGCTTTTTAATGATATAATTGAAATTAACGTTGAATGTTCATTGAGTGGCAGACTAATCGATTTAGTGGACCAGATTATAATCAAATTGAAAGCTGATTAAATAAAATAAATTTAGCATAATAATTTGTGGTAGTATTGACAAAGTTTGCCATGCTTAAACCAATAAAATTATTTCCGGTTGATTACTTTCAGCACGAATGGAAACAAATTTGGTTTCACGCATGAATGCAAATCAGCAAATTGAAATTGCATTTAGAATCATGATGCAATATTTCAATATCAATACGAGTGCTGTTAATTCCAATGCAGGAATCATATGAATTCAATGGCTTAGTTTAATTTAAAGTTAGGTACGACCTTCATTACTTTAATAAGGCCAATTAGTGCTGAATATTTTTGTTTTTTATCATATAGTCTCGTGAGAGCAAAGGGTATAAATTATTGATTTTTCTATAGTAAGGGAGAGCAGTAGAAATTTATTGGACCGTATTAATCCTGATGCATGCAAATCACATACGTAAATGAGCTCGTATTGAAACAGAAAATCAATAACATGAATCGTCGCTTTAATTATAATCCATTTGCAACGAAGAGAAATTACCCTAGGTTGGAAAAAAGGATTAGGAGTTATCACTACTCAGGGAATTTTGAATAACATATTACCAATATAAATATTGGGTGTACAACTTAATAACCGGAATTTTTTAGCGAAATTTGATGCCTTATTGTGGAAAAATCTTACAATATATTTTATTCGAAGTATTGCCCATCGGAAACTACAATATTTCCCATCTTTCAGGCAATTTATGATTCCATCCCCAAAAAATTGCTCCAATTGCTCCAATCTATCCAATTTCGGATGCCTTGCTCTGAAGTGAAGCGTATTCCGGTGAGGGCGTTTTACATCAAGCGAAATAAATGAAAGTCAGACGGAGCAAGGTCCGGATTATAAGGCGCGTGGGCCAATCTTTCCATCCACTATTTTTCCAATAGTTTTTCACAGGTCTTGCAACATGCGGCCGAGCGTTGTCGTGATGAAAAATTAAATCCTCATGTCTGGTCGCATATTCTAGGCGTTTTTCGATGATGGCACGCTTCAAATGTATTAATTGTGTTCGGTACAGGTCACTTGTGATTGTTTGGCCTGATTTCCACAACTCATAATATAACGGCCCCTTCTGATCCCACCAAATACACAGCATAACCTTGGCGCCATGGATATTTGGCTTCGCCGTTGATTTGGCTGGTTGGCCGGGCTTCACGTATGACTTTTTGCGCTTGGGATTGTCATAATGGATCTATTTTTCATCTCCAATCACGATCCGATGCAAAAATGATTTCTTTTTTTGGCGCTTAAGCAGCATTTCAGACATACAGATGCGCCATTCAACGTCTCTCGGCTTCAACTCATAGGGTACCCAATAACCTTGCTTCTGAATGCATCGAGCGGCTTCCAAACGTTTTGAAATGACTTGCTGAGTCATTCCCAATGATTTGGCAAGTTTATCTTGCGTTTGACACGAATCCTCATCGAGTAGCGTCTTCAATTCTTCATCTTCAAACTTTTTTGGCTGTCCTGGGCGTTCTTTGCCTTTGATGTCAAAATCACCACTTTTGAAGCGTTGAAACCATTTTAAACACTGTGTTTTCACTAAAGCGTATTTACCATAAACTTCGACAAGCAAACGATGACTTTCCGCAGCAGTTTTCTTTGCAAAAAAATGATCCAACAGAACCCTCCGCAAATGCTGTCTTTTTCTCCAATTTTCGAAGTTATCCATCGTGACAAATAATAACGATGCACCCAAGATAAAACTGTTTTGTCAACAAATTTTGATAGCTGTCAAATGGACCTTCAAAGCTGTCAAATGTACCTTCTAGCGTCAAGTTCCGGTTATTATGTTGTACAATTTGTACCTAAGTACGGCGACACATTTCAGCGACTTCGAAGTCACTTTCCACTCTAAGTTGAAGTTCGACGTTCATATTTCTGAAATTACTTCTAGAGCCTCTCGCATTTCTGCCTTGATTTTAAGAAATGCCTATCATTTTTATGATAATTTACTGTGTGTGAAATCATATTTTAGTTTGGTTGATTCCAGGGGACGACTGGAGGATAAAGCCTCCACGATGAAACAAATGACAATGACCAGCGCCTGATTGACTTTGCATGTAGCAGAAATTCAGTCATACATTCGACTTGCTTCCCACATCGACGCATTCATAAAATGAACTGTGTATCACCGGATGGTAACACACAAAACCAGATCGATCATGTGATCCAACAACGTTGGGCCTCGAGCATACTTGGCGTCCGTACATACCGAGGAGCCAATTGTAACTCAGATCATTACTTGATCAAATTAACTCATCGATGTCGTATGTCAAAGGTACATTTGGTGAAGATCGGCCCGCTACAAAAATATGACATCGAAATGCTACAAATGGAGTCTGCGGCCAAAACTTTCACGGAGACCCTTGTCAACTAGCTGGCTTCCATCTTATCAGACACATCGTTAAAGACGAGCAACGAGCCCTGGATGGAAGTGAAAGCGGCTATTAGGACCCTAGCAGAACAGACGATCGGACATCAAGCCCGGCGAAAGAGAAATGATTGGTTCGATGATGAGTGCCAGGATGCGTTAGATAAAAAGAATCAGGCGTACAAAGAATACGTAGGTAGGAAATCCAGGACAAAGAGAGAACACTACGAAAATCTCAGAAGAGTAGCGACTGAGACAATTAGAATTAGAAAAGAAAATACTGTGACAACCAATTGAGAAATATAGATGTAAGCCTAGCGAGCAATAACACCAGACAAGCAAACAAAGTAGTTAAATGTGGTTATCAGCCCAAAACCACGCTCTTTCGTGATGACATTGGCAATATCATCGCTGATGAAACCACGATGGGCATCATATTTCAAGAACCTCTTTAATCCTCCGCACAGCTCCAGAACATTGGAGCCTATAGATGTCTGCGAAGAGCTTCCATTGGCCCCACCAATTCTAGATGAAGTTTGTTGCATCATCAAAGCCCAAAAGAATAATAAAAGCGCCGGGCATCGACGGGATTCCAGTGGAGCTCATCAAATATGGTGGCAGTAGTGCTCATCGAGCTATTCACAAAGTCATTCAACTCATTTGTCAGCAAGAACATATGCCGAAAGAATGGAGCCAATCAATTATATTTCGTATCCACAAAAAAGGTGACAAGCTTCAGTGTGAAAATTATAGAGGCATATCACTACATGGTACGGCGTACAAAACATTTTTTTAAAATCTTAGAAAAGAAATCGGACCATACGCAAACAGTATTATTGGGGAGTATCAAAGTGGTTTTAGCGCAGGTAGATCAGAAACAGACCAATTGTTCACAGTCAAGCAGATACTTGAAAAATGCTGGGAGTTTGACATAGACGTACACTAAATTTTCGTTGGCTTCAGGCAAGTATACAACAGTACTGATCGTAGCAAAGAATGCTTTGCTTTGGTATACCAGCCAAATTAATCCGTCTTACCAAAATGACAATGACGTCTACGATCTCCCAAGTCCGCATCAATACCAACTCACCGATGCCTTTGACGCAAATATCGGACTAAAGCAGGGAGATGGGCTGGCCCCATTGCTATTCAAATTGGCTCTGGAGTACGTCATACGAAAGCTACCTGTCGATACGCAAGGTACATTACTATACAAGTCGAGCCAAGTAGTATCGTATGCGGCCGACATCAAGATTTTGTCACGGTCATTAACAACTGCCAAAGAACATTTTATGAAACTCGACAGCGAAGCAAAGCTAGTAGGGCTACAAATCAATGGGAATAACACAAAGCTCATGACGCAGTCAAGGAAAAATACCTCAAATACACAAAATATCACACTTGGCGAATATAGTATCGAGAATGTTAGCGAATTTGTGAGTTTAGTGGGCAATGAAAGAGACGAAATACGCCGAAGAGTACAGCTCGCAAATAAAATATTTGATTCAGTATTGACGATCTTGAAGACTAGCTGCATGCATAGGAAAACAAAGCTCCAAGTATACAAATCTGTGATAAGACCTGTGTTATGCTATGGGTGTGAAACGTGGACCCTAACCCAAGCAACCGCAAATATATTGAACGCCTTTGAGCGACGGCTCTTGAGGCGAATAATCGGAGCGAAGCCAAACAGGGACAAATGGCAAATTCGATACAACCATGAGCTGTATCAAATTTTTGACGAACCGGCGATCTCAACGATTGTAAGGCTGCGGAAGGTGCAATGAGCTGGCCACATGAATCGTATGGACGTACAACGTATGCCCAAAAAGGTATTCGTTGAGAGAACTGAAGCGTGGAGACCTGTGGTAAAGTTCATCGCTAGTCGGATTCCGAAATTGGAGGACGCGGTCAATGTACCGAGATAGCTGGTGGTGGAATTTGCAGGAAGCGGATGCCTGGGAGGGGCTGTGGTGCTACGAAAAAGAAGATAGTAACTGAATCAGGCAAAGTTATTCATAAGGATAGATATCGTTCCAATGAAACCAATTGATAGATATTAATTGGTTTCATTGGATCGGCATGGAAGTAGATAGCTGGAACCCTCGATAGAGAAGATTTTGCCACAATAAAACAGAAGATTTCAAACGTTTTAGAGAGCAATGACAAACAAGTAATTATCAACAAATTATGCAATGAACGATTGAATAACATTACCAGAATAACAAATACTATCCAAGAAATGATTGAACCAAAGATAGTTTTGTAATGGATCTGCAGTTTAGAGTAAAATCAGTAAAAGAAGATTATTTAGATATATTTTTACGCAATTCATTGCGCTAAAGTTAGCACTATGAATTCTATTACATTTTAAGAAGAAGAGATACAGGTAGCTATCAATTTCTTGAACGCAGAATCATTACCATATACAACAGTGGAGACAGCTTTAGACTTTTCGGAAGTCACAATTCGAACAAACAACGTCTGCAGCCTTTATATTGTAGCCATACCAATTACGTCAAATAAATTATACGAAACCTAGTTAAGCCTATAAAACACTGAAATTATGTACAATATCCCATTCAAAAAAATCATCAAAAACAAAGACGAAATATACGCTCTCCTGGAAAAGTGTAAAACAATTAACGAACTACTTATCTGTGACCAAAACAACCTTATAAACATCAGCTTGACCAGCTGCATTCCCAATCTACTGAAAAGCCTAAACACCATCTGTCAAACGATCATCAATCTGCAAACACCAACCATTGAAGAAGTTTCCCTAGAAGTGCTGCTCCTAAACCAATTTTCGGGAACCATGGAGGTCGGCGAAACGCATCACAAACTCAACGGTACTTTCGTCATCTAGTTTCACAATGCTACCATAAATGGGAAGACCTTCGTATCAAAGGAGATTTCAAGCCTAGAAATCCTACCTGCGATTCTACAACCAACGCTAGCTATCAAGGAGTAGCAAGCTATCTTTGCGAACAACAACATGACCAAACCGATGATCAATACCACCAAGGTCATCCAGCAACTTAAGTTAGAAAACGACTTCCACAAAAGAAAATCATATGGGACACTAACCGTATTCTATATCCTATCAGCCATCTATATGTTTTCCAGAACATATACATAGATGGCTGATAGGATATAGAACACCCTAGAAGCCTAACCATATTTTACACTCTATAAAGTCTAATCATACTTCATATCGATGTGCAACAATTAAGCACTTTTTTCAATACTAGTATTTTGTATTTTCAACTTTTTAACTTTTGTTTGCTAAAGTTTTAGGTATTATCGATAAAAATAGCTAATAATTCATGAAAATATTTATCAAATTTCTGAGATATTGGCAATAACAAAATTCTTTGGAAAAATTGTCAAAAAAAGAAAAAGTTTTCTAAAAACAACATAAAATGATAATCCTTCAGTTGTTTTCTCATATTATTTACCAAGTATCGACATAATAGCTACAAACCAATTATAATCAGTCAAATTTATAATTGTTTTAAGTTAACTGCGGTTTTGACAAGATTCAAGTTTACGTTATCCACATATTGGCTTTTTACACTTATGACACTGTGATTTCGTCATTCTCCTTTTTTTGCGAGAGCAAAATACGCAATAGCTCCGTTTATTTGGTCTTGCTCTAGTATCAGATATTTTTATGGAGGTTCTAGGCATTTTTGGCATCAAATTTGTAATATTTTCGCGAACGCTTCTCTTCAAAGTGGGGGCTTTTAGCATCTGCTCCATCCAACGTGCTATTAAGTCTGTACTAGTTTTTTTCATGAAATTTGGTCTGGTCATAGGCCATGATGACAACGTTACTGCAATAAACGATGTATGAATTGACAAAAGCCATATTCATCATTGCATAAAAAACTGCTATAGACCATCTGTTTGTCTTTCGGCAAGGCAACATGACATGAAGAATACAATTGATCGAATGAATCTACCCCACCTTTTATTAGGTTACAATACAAAACCATATCCGGTTTTTCATTGTCTTTATTGACGGCAGCATTTTGATTGGACGATGACAGCAAGGGTACTATCATTGATAGCTTCGGCTTATATGAAACAAGTGTTAAAGAACAATCAAAGCAGAACATAGATGATCCCACTGGAAGCGATCTTGAGTTCTTTAGGAATTTCGTGCTTATTCGATCATATCGTTTCCACTAATGTCAGCTTGTAAGGATGTAAGAGTAAACTTTTAGCTAAAGGAACTAATGAACCAGTTGTCACGTTATATTCCTTTTGCTTCCATGAATAGTCTTAGACAGTTTCTTGACATAGTACTCACTAAAAGGCAAACCTCCAGTTTTTATACTTTTGCCGAGATATGGTATAGCATCCACCATGTACTTTGTGATAGTATCACACTTCATGAGGATTTTAATGCTAGAGCCCCTTTCGGGCCTTCGCTTAGAGATAGTTAGAGTATCTTATTATTATAATCGGGTGTAACGGCACTCCACAAGGTGATATGATCATTATTACGCTTTGGGCAAGTGTCTGTCCACCCAGCTGCGATACGTTCTGATTTTCAACCAGCACGTATCATAACTGAACAGGCTTATAGTTCGTCCGAAGAATAAATCGAACTAAATCTCGTTGATGCCAACGAAACTCGAACCAGAGATCTTCGGCTTACGGGCTTAGTGCTCTAACCACTATATAATACACTATACAAACTAGTTGCTTATTTGGTATGTACATGCTATATCTGCACTGCACAAGGAAACCGACTAAGTGCTCATCAATTCTCTGGTTTGATCCAAGAATGTAACCATCCCTACAATGTTGGATAAAGATACTCCATATTTTTCTTACGGGAACAAAAACATCTTCTTCTTGAAGAGAAGCTCTTAACGATATGTCATCAAATTGAAGACACCTTAGCAAAAACTCGAATCGCTCTTTGCTCATAGTAGATACGTGCCTTGTGCCAGAAAGTGATGAATCAAATAATTCTTCAGCTGATAAATGGTTGTCCATCATTACTCTAGTTAACGTGAACATCCCTAACAAAGTCCGTATTTCTATATTATCGGTATCCTTGTAAGAGGATGATGTGGCCTTGATATTACGGCTTTTTATAATCATCTTCATAATTTCCACAATTATATCTTCAGTTGTGGAGATATTTAAACAGGCCAAAGGGTCCTTAATATTTTTGTATATTAGTGATAGTTCTCGTTCAATATTTTTGGATGGGGTTCTGCCACTATTCTGGTCTTTCCTGATTGACCAAACGTGTTTGTCTTCACCTCTAATTACGCGCTGAGACACTTTGATGATTTGCCCCGAACTATCTTGCGGTGGTTTTTCAAAAGACTGATCAGAAAGTTGAAAGTCTGCCTGATTAATCATTCTTTTTGCATTGTTCACCACTTTATCTTCAAAGTCACTCTGAAAATTATCTTTTTGTACGATGTCTTCATTTTCACTTGTTGAATCTTCAGGAAGCTGATCATCTTCTTCTAGCAGTAATACCTCAATTTCGCCATTCCGCAATGATTTCGATGATGTTATGATTTTTCACATGTTTAATAAAAATGTTAGTTATTTTACTTGTATTGCTTTGTCAGCTTCCGTTTGGCAGCAACTTACTTCAGTGCTAACTCTTTACATCACTTACCCGTTCTTATATGCTAGTAGCTTTTAACGGATATCTGAGTAACAGCATTTAAGTGTTAAAAATCTGATAACCGGGTTGCGAAATGAAATCATCATTTTCTTGGAATATCCTGTTTCTGCAACAGTGACGATTTAATAAACGAGACTCAGTTATCAGTTTTCAAACACTTAATTACCAAATATCTGGGTTGGGGCAATTAAATCTTCATTTTGTATGATTATCTTGGTCCTGCGATAAGGAAGATTTAATTGCCGCAGCACATGCATCCGTTAAAGGTGCCAGCTTATAACATAGGGTATATTATATCAAAAGCTTAATTAACACTTATAGAGGCAGTAAGTGATAGCTAAGCCAAGCGAAATTTGGAAAGCCAGAGTCCATGAGTTTTTTGAAACTAATACGCAAGATTACAACCTTATAAACTTCAACAACGCAAAAAGCGGGAGCAATGGATTATATGTAGTATGTCTAAATTTACACAAAGCATAATTATACGTCGATTCGACCTATACAATCATAATACCTCCAAACCTTTTAAGCCCACTAGCAAACCGCAGTAGGCATGTGCTAGCTGCTGGCAAGAAAGAGTTGGCACGGTAGGAGAAAACGATAACTAGAAGCGTTAGAAAGAGAGAGAATATTCACTAACACGTATATCATAATGCCATAGGCTAGGCTTATAGGGTTGAAAAGCCAAACACTATTCTTTTAAAATGTTCATTCTTTCCAGAAATACCATTAATATATCGACAGCACCAAAGAAGATCGCAAACAACAGCAATGCAGTATCCCGGGAGTTCAATGATCTGCCCTGTTTCTGACAGTTGTGAAAAATCGTGCGTAGAAAGGGAAAAGTCAAAGACATACAAATAAATGGACGAGTAAGGAGAATCTGTGTACTTGTCCATGTGGGAAGCAAGTTTTACACATAAATATCTTACGCTCACGAAACTATATGCTTCCCTCTACTTCTCCTTCCCCTTTGTTTCCGGAGAGCTTTTTCTTTCCTCTCTTCAGAAGAATCACTTCACCCGCACATGCCTACAAAATTTTGTTTCACGGGCAAACGATCGCACCTTTGTTATCATTCGTTGAACAGTTTGAGTACAACACAACAAACGTTCTCGCACACAGAAAGCTCGTACGGCAAAGTTGATGAAAATTCGTAGAGGCTAGAAAACACATGTGTCAAAACTGACGAACAATTCATAAGTTTTTAATAAATAACAAGTTGAGTAAACAGACCTACGCTCATGTCAGAAGGGTTTTGTATTCAATTTACAAAATGGAGTCACCAGATCGAATCAAATCAAGAAACATGTCAAAGACGATTTTATTGGAGAAAATATGAAATACGAAGATCATACTATTATTAACAAAGTTGATCGAATTTCGACTTCTGAGGTTTTGGTTATTGTTATACTCATAAATATCTCCCTTGATAATTATTTCAGATGTCCATTCGCGAGGGAGGAAACACCATTTGTTCGAATCCAAGAATGGTTACAAAGCCCATTTGCTAGGAGCTCTCTCCCACCTCCTTGACTTGTTTCACATATGAGCATTAATTGTAGGTACTCATTTTCAGTCATTCATTAAATTGAATCAAGTGTTCAAAGCATGCACCTTAAACGTTGAAGTTGGGAAAAAATAACTCAAAATTATTCAATCATCGCATTTAAAACAGCCACTATTTTGTTTTACGATTGCTGATACCACTAGCTGAACCGATTCTCAAAGATCTACATGACATCTATCATTCCTGAAATTTTCATGCAAATCCTAGCAAAACTGTAGTGTCTGAGTCGGTGAAAAGCGCATGTTGTTCCATAGCCATATGTTGCCAAAGTAATAAATGCAGCGCATATTGTTCCATAGTAATACAGGAAAATTCAAACCGCTATAACTTCGCTCAATATGTTTCAATCTTTATGAAACTTTCAGGATAGATCAATCTTATTAATAAGCATCTGTGTACTAAATTTTATTGAATTTAAGGGTACCGTTAAGATTTTATTCAAGAAAACATAAAATCGATAAATCATACTATTACTAACAAAGTTGAGTGAATTGCGACTTCTAACGTATTTGTCGTTGTTGTACTCACCAAGGCCTACATTCCTGATTTTTGTCAGATTTTTCGGATCACAGGTGTCCAATCGCGAGGGGGGGGGGGGGGAGACACAAATTTTTCATGTATTTCCCCTCCCTGTGCGCCCCTCGAAGCAAATTTTGCCAAACTTAGACCTGTTTTGAAAAGTTCTCACCAAGACCTTTCATTTGATACCCATATTGGCTACCTTCAATGAAATTTTTTTTTCGGGGGGTCACTCTCCTGTATGGGGAGACCCCCCTTAAATACCTTTTAAATTTGTTTTTAATTGAACATTGAAGAGATCACCACTTTACACCTACACACAAAATTTGATGTTTCTAGCTTAAGTAGTTTCCGAGAAAAACTGCTGTGACACACGGACGGACGGACGGACGGACAGACGGACAGACGGACAGACTGGTCGCGAAACTAGTAGGGTTTTGTAAAATAATTTTACAAAACCCTAAAAAAGAGAACTAAAGTGCCGATTTCATATCTTCAAAACCAAAAATTTTATAAAAGTGAATGTCTTTCGGAGTGAAGTTAAGTGCAAACACGTATCGCTCCAAACCTCAACTTCACGCAACTTGAGCGAAGGTTACTAATTGCTTCGGCTCTCGCGACCGGTTGCGGATCCAGTACTTTCTATATCTATGGGAAAAGTTAACAACACTGATTCGATGACATTAGTGTCATCAAAACTCTTGCCGTGAGAACATCGACCAAGCGACTTTTCCCATGATTGGGAAAATGCAACATAATCATATTCATAACATAAATATAACTGTGCTTTCTAGTACTTTAGTTAGTCGTGTATTTCAAACTAGCCTGCAAGTGTTGTAACTGAGTGTAAAACATTTTTTTAAATATTTATTTTATTGTAAATGTTTTAATTTACGTATGTATCTGGAGAGAATTACGATAAAGAAATAAATAAATGGGTTATTTTTTATTTTTTCATACAATAAGTATGTAAAGGGGTCAGAACTTTTGTGGAAGCCACTGCGACGAATGCAGCAGCATATAGAAAGTTAGCCAGATATGCGAAAAAGTAGCAAATTCAATAGACTTTCGTCAAACCCCTAAAAAAGCTACAACTGAGCCTCCATTAAAGTCATTATTTTTATTGCCCCGTATCCAACGGATTTACTGACAACTAATCACAAATACTAACCAAAATTTCAGTTTCAAGCAAACATCGACCTCTCAAGAATACATTGCCTCAGATGTCCCTTTGTGAGAAAGTAATTTTCAAAACTTTTCGCATCTACTCCCAGCCAAACAAAAATAATTTACGAGCCTGCGAGTACTTATAATGCCGAAAAAGTTTTCTTGCAAAAATTTCGGAAATTTTCATTGCAATTTCAATGGCCAAATTTTTCCGCGTCGTTGAATATACAAACTATTTGCAGAATATTTGTTTTTATTATGATGTCATTGCATACCATTCTGAATACTGAAGTTTTACCAGAAGTTTCTGAGGGGGAAAGAAGTATTAAGCGAATATTTCGATTTTATGGCGGTGGCATTGTATGTAATGGGATGGAACTTAATGTTTTCTTCATATTTTTCACACTACTTTGATCAGCAGTTTGCTCTTTTGATTATTTCAGCTGGAAGCTATGAACAAGTGAAACTCTATAACATATCAAAATTTACTTTCCATTGAAAAGGATCCCTGCATATACTAACAGTGAAAAGTTATTCGTATTCTTATTAAATCTATTGCATCTCTCAAGAAATTTTCAGCCTATCAAGTGAGAAAATTTCCATTTATATGAGTCAAAATAAACGTAATCACATTAGAATTCGTCCTCTCACGCTTGTCATGTTTGCATTCTTCACCAGACGCCTTAAGTTCATCCGCATAATATATTCCATTCATAAAAATTTAATTAGAATACCAACTGTTACCCGATACTAGCCTTGTCCTTGTAAATGTATGTTATATGCAGACCAGCGTGGGAGTGTTGATAGTGTCAATAAACAACCACGCCAACATTAAAGAACATGAGTCCGCTCCCATATGTGTCCCAACTACCATTTTTACCATTTTTCAATGTAGAAGCCAAAAATAGAAGAGCTCACCTTCGAACATGGTCCTATCTGAAATTGCTCAATTGTCCTGCTTGCGATGTGTATTTGCTTGTGTGGCAAACATTCTGTGTGACCCGTTACAAGTCAACAAGCACAAGAGAAAGCTTTTCGGTGTAGTCTGCCACGTATATCATTCAAATTGCCTTTTGGTGCTATGTTATTGGAATGAAAATTGTGCTAGTGAGGACAACATCGATTTAGATAGGAAGCAATCAGCAGGTGAAAACAACATTTATTAGTTCACTCTTTGCATCCCTCAGTCGCGCAATTCGAAATGGCAATGCACTATATATGATATGACAGTTGGCAAAGATATGCAATACTATTTTCCCAACATTTTGATACAATCTACTGTTTCCATGTTCGAAAGAATCCCTAAGGGTCTGAACATAAATTAGTCATGTTCCATTGTAAATTAGATTTCGAAATAGGGTGCTATGTTTCAACAGCACGTATGAGATAGATGTGGATAAATCTAATTTATACTTGTATCCTTAATGCCTACCAAGGTTGATATATTGGAGCTATTCGGACGTGGGAGTCGAAAGTAAAAAGATACATTTGTGTTTCGAGTAACATGAAGTTTATTCCAACTTCATAAATAATAGTTTTGAAGCAAACAAACTTATAGTTGAGAATGAGGATATTCTGTAAAGTTTCTTTGCTTTAATTCACTTGATGCTATCATTCAACCCTTCACACCTCGAACAGGCTTAAAACCAATATAAACTTTATGGAGATTAATTTCGGATGTTTGCTGTTTTGAATAGAATCCTAGTTGGAAAAGGTGTTCCCTAAAGCCTTACATATAAGTTCAACCGTAATTTACCAACTTTTGTCGAAGATTCAAAAATTTTGATGAAAATATTTCAAAGGTTTTTATAAAGTCTCCTTAAATAAAAATATTGTCGATGAAGGACTATTCCTTCCATGGTAATCGAAAGTATCAAATAAAAGTTCTGTCCAGGGGACATAGCGGTTTAGAAGACAAATATGATGATGAAATTTTCAGAAGTGGTACTGTTCATCCTCAATCAATTTTGCTTATTTATTCGTTACACATTTAAAGAATACTCGATACGATTTTGAAAAAACCAAAATTTGTTCTTATCGGAGTTTTATTCTGGACTGGAGAAAAATATTCGATTTTTATCGAAAATGGTAGCTAAACATAATAAGTTTAAAATTTTCGAATATTTCCTTCAATAATTTATCATTTTAAGTTTCATTAAAGTTCGCTGAGAAACTTGACCAGTAGATGGCCATGAAAATCAACCACAGTGGTCTGCGCAGAAGTCATAAGTAGAAAAAATCCCCGTTGGCAGCACCAGCCGGAAAGGTAAATTTCTCGTATGTAGCGAGAAGTTTCGAAAAAGAATTTGGCTTGCCTCCTTCTAAACTTCTTTCTGGAATTTTCGTAGTACCACATGGGTACTTATTAACATAAAAAAAATCTGGCCACGTTCGATTTTAGAAACCTTTTATCGGGGCGCAAATATTTTTCTAATTAAATTGAGTTGCATGCGTATGGATTACATATTGTTGTAAACATATAAATACCGGTTTCGCCCTTCTCGCATCTGCTGTTTACACAGTTCACAGTGGTAACCACACAAAGGCTTAAATAGCTCGAATAGTTAATTTCAAAAGATTTCCATAAAAGTTTAATCAGCACTTGCATTGCCATTAATATATACATTTCAATTTTATTCTGAACTGTGAGGGCCGTCATTTCGATTTTTATTGAAATCGGCTGCTAAAAATATTAAGCTGTAAATTTTCGACTGTGTTACTTGTCATTCGATTTGCATAATCAAATTAAATTAACTTGCCTTAATAACTTATAATTTCAAGTTTCAACGGAATCTGTTGAGAATCTTGGCTGCTAGAGGGCTACAGAAATAAAAAAAATTTTATGCCATCCGCCTGTATGGGGAGACCCGCCTGTATGGGGAGACCCCCCTTAAATACCTTAAAATATTTTCTTGCACTGCAAATTTCAAGAGGCACCACTTTTGACCTACGTAGAAAATTTCCTCATTCTAGCTCATGTGGTTTGCGAGAAAACTTGTTATGACGCACGAACAAACGGGCGGAGGGACGGACAGACAGACAAGTCGCGATTTTATATTTTTTTAGGGTATTGTTAAAAATATTATACAATATCTTAAAAATGATCTGGTTTATAAGTTCTTTCAAGTAAAGTCATTTAAAACGTTTCAATGAAAAATATTCATTATTTCAGTTGGCACTAAAATAGCGAATTGCGCTTGCCTTCAGACCTTTGGGGGCCGCCATTTTGAATGCATGCATTTGATTTTGGATTATTTTAAATCTTTGTATGCTAGGACCTCATAAATCAATGTACTATCTCGTTCAAATAGGAGTTTCACTCTAGACAGGGCAAAATAATTCAATTTTTAAAGGAAATCGCAGTTAAAAATATTAGGCTTTAAATTTTTGACTTTTTTATTTTTCATTCAATTTTAATAATTTCCTGCAAAATACAAGAACATAGTACCGAAATTCATAATCTCAAGTTTCACCAAAATCCGTTGGAAAATGTGACCGCTAGAGGGCCACAAAACATGAAAAAAACGCATATTTAAACGGCCGCCATTTTGAAATTTGCTCATGCATGATCACCAAAATATCAAAGACTGTAGGTGTAAGTAATGTCTATCTTGAAACCAAGTTTCATATATGTCGGATTAAAATTGCGACTTTTAAAAGCCTTTGAAATTTCGACCTTCAACTGGCCGCCATTTTTTTTTTGCAACCTGACCTCCAGTTTTTTTACGTAATTCTTTAGGTACTTATAATTTCTATCAAACTACCGAATTTCATGAAAATCTGTGGAAAGCTTTGACCACTATTGCAACAACAAAATTTTGCACGTTTTTCGACCTTTGAGCGGCCGCCATTTTGTTTCTGCCGTACCGACTTTAGACTTTTTATTGTGAGATTCATCACATACATCAATGAACCTTTGTACCGAATTTCATCCAAATCGGAGCTATACTTTGGTCAGAACAGAAATCGCGATTTTTCGTCTAAAATGGCCGCCATTTTGTTTTTGCCCGGCCGATATAGCTGGTTCACGAACTTAACCGAGATAATTACCCATTGCACCTTTCCTGAAAATTTGGTGAAAATCGAAGCAAAATTGCAACCTCTAGCGTGGTCACAAATTTCGTTATATCCCATATATATATATATATATATATATATATATATATTGTCGCGTGTTATTGGTTCGCGGCCAATAATTTTAACGTTCCGGGAAAGTGAAAACGCAATGTCTTTTAATTTAAGTTAAAAGAGTTTATTTAAATCAAGAAAATGCACAATAATCAGTTTAACACTTTCACTAATTTTAATTTTCACTATTAAAATAAAATCTAACACTTGTCCATAAATTTCTTATCGCAATTGTCTTCTAAATCACTTCACTATTACGAAACACACTTCCCACACACTTTCGCAGTTCTTATCGCGGTCGAATGAATGATTCCCCCCATTCATTCAGCTCGCCTTTATATAGGGTCTCTACCTATTCACCCATTTCTCGTACATGGGCGAATGTTCTACCTGGTAGGTTCGAGCAAGTTCATGAATGGAGTGACGTCACTTGCAGATGTTGATCATGCTTGTTGGGTTCTCGGGGTTTCGAGTGAATTCGTGTTCTTCATTGTTGTGAAAACAATTGCGACAGTAGCTCGCAGAATTATTTGTACATGTAACACTGCCCCCACCTCAGTTCTTTTCGCCCCGAAAAGATGTGTCGCCAGTTGTAGTCAATTCTCCCTGGATGTAATATGGGGCAAGACGGTCTAGATGCACGATTTTCATTTTGGCTCTCGGTTTACGGTGTTCCTGTATGCGATATACGACGTCGTTGATTCGCTTTGTGACTCGGTATGGTCCCTCCCAGTTATGTTGCAACTTTGGAGACCTACCTTTTCGCCGTTGCGGGTTATATAGCCACACCAAGTCATCCTGCTGGAAGCCAGTAGAATTAGCCTTTAGATCATACCTGGTCTTCATGCGGTCAGTAGCCGATTCGAGGTATTTTCGCACTGTCCGATGTATCTGGTTCAACTGTTGTCTTAGATCACTTGCGTACTCCGAGATCGTTTGGGGTTTCTCGGGGGGTGTTCCAAACTTTATATCAGCTGGCAGACGAATAGTCTTTCCAAAAATGACTTTGGCTGGGGCTTGGCCCGTTGATGCATGTTCGGCAGCTCTGTACGCCATCAAAAATAGTGGGATATATCGGTCCCAGTCCCTTTGGTTCTCGTCAACCATCTTGGCAAGGTGTTTATTGAGCGTGCCGTTGAAACGTTCGACCATTCCATCGGATTGGGGATGCAGCGGTGTTGTCCTCGTTTTCCGTATTCCGAGCAGCTCGCACATTTCGCCAAAAACGAGTGACTCAAAGTTTCGGCCTTGATCCGAATGTAATTCGCAGGGTACGCCGTACCTACTGACCCAATTTAACACTAGCTGTTCAGCTACGGTAGTTGCTTCCTGGTTGGGAATGGGGTAGACCTCGGGCCACTTGCTGAAATAATCGGCTACAACCAGCATATATCGATTTCCCCAATCGGATTCAGGAAAGGGTCCAGCGATGTCAACAGCAATCCTTTCGAATGGCACGCCTACGTTATAGGTTTGCATTTGTCCTCTCAGTCGTCGTTTTGGGCCTTTGACGCAAGCGCAAATGGTGCATCTGCGACACCAGTCCTCTACGTCTTCTCGAGCGTGGAGCCAGTAGAATCTTTCCCGCAATTTCGCTAATGTTTTGTTAACACCAAGATGGCCTCCCGAGGATCCTTCATGCATTTCCTTAACCACATCGTGGATTCGGCTTTTGGGTAGTATAGTTTGCATCCTATAGGAGCTGCCATCTGCCGTTTCCCATTTCCGCTTGAGTACACCACCCTCCACCTGAAGGGAGTTCCATTGTGCCCAATAGCTTTTCAGGGTTGCGCCATGCGTTGAAACGTCCTTCCACTCAGGTCGCCCAGTCGTCTCCTTCCATACGAGCAATGGTCCGATGTCTTCATCGGCTAGCTGGGCATTTCGAATCTCCTCCGATGACCAACCTTCATCGAATTCGGCCGTTATCAGTCGCAGATCAACGGGCGGTTCCTTTTCCTCAATCCGTCGGCAATGCTTGCAGTTAGCTGGACATGGGCGACGAGATAGGGCGTCAGCATTTCCATGAACTCCGCCCTTTCGATGAACAATTTCGTAGTCGTACGACTGCAATCTTTCGATCCATCTCGCAACTTGTCCCTCGGGGTTTTTGAAGTTAAGTAGCCATCTCAGCGATGCATGGTCCGTTCGAAGAACAAATTTCTGGCCATATAGGTACTTGTGGAACTGCTTGGTGGCCTCTATTATAGCCAATAGCTCCTTCCTGGTCACACAGTAGTTCCTCTCACTTTTTGAAAGAACTCGACTGTAATACGAGAGGACTCTTTCTTCGCCATTGATCTGCTGGGAGAGTACAGCTCCAATACCGCCGTTGCTTGCATCAGCGTCAACTACAAACATTTTCCCGGGTTTCGGATACGCCAGCACGGGTGATTCACACAGCTTTTCCTTCAGGGTCTCAAAGGCTGTCTGGCATTGTTCGTTCCAGACATACGGACGATTTTTCTCGGTTAGCTGATGGAGACACTTAGCTATTTTGGCAAAGTCTTTGACGAATCTTCGATAGTAGGTTGCCAGACCCAGGAAACTTCGTAGTTGGCGCTTATTGTTTGGTGTTGGCCAGCTTTTCACGGCTTCAATTTTCTCAGGGTCTGTTTTGACCCCTTCAGCTGATACGACATGTCCCAGGTATTTTACTTCAGCTGCGAAAAGGGTACACTTGTCGGGACTAAGTTTCAAATTTGCCAGTCGCAGTCGGGAGAAAACCTCTTCTAAGTTCCGCACATGCTCTTCGAACGTTCTCCCGATGACGATGATGTCATCTAGGTACACCAAGCAGGTTTTCCAGGTTAGACCACGTAGCACGTATTCCATCAAGCGTTCGAAAGTGGCTGGAGCATTGCAAAGCCCAAACGGCATCACCACGAATTGCCACAATCCGGTCCCAACTGAAAATGCGGTCTTCTCTCGGTCCTTCTTGTCAATTTCTACCTGCCAGTAGCCACTCTTGAGATCGAGTGTAGAAAACCATTTTGCGTCGGCTAAAGTGTCCATGATGTCATCGATGCGTGGGAGCGGGTAACTATCTTTCTTAGTGACGTCGTTAAGCTGCCTATAGTCGACACAAAAGCGAGTGCTACCATCCTTTTTCTTTACTAGAACTACAGGCGCGGCCCATGGACTTACAGAAGGTTCAATAATGCCTTGTTTTTCCATGTCCGAGATCAGCGCGCTCACTTCTCCCTGTTTGGCTATAGGGAGACGTCTTGGTGCTTGTCGAATCGGCTTGGCTCCCTGTGTATCTATGACGTGAGTTACCAAACTCGTTCGGCCTTGGTCATCCGGGCTTGTTGAGAAGATGTTACTGTACTTGGTGACCAGATCAGAGGCTCGCTTGAATAGCTGCACCGGCAATTTGGCTTGCTTCAATATTGCAGACGTGGATTCCCGGGCTTTGTCTGTGTCTTGCCTCCTTTTCCAATGATGGTTGTGAGAAGCTTCCAAAGAGGTGATGGTTGAAACAGGCTGGCAGCTGCCGATGACTTCTCCCGCTTTGATGCTCGTGGTTGAGTCTGCGGTGTTAAGGACTCTAACCGGCACATATCCGTTCCTTAAAGATCTTACAAGGCTTCGTCCTACAATCAAGCTGCGCAATGCGGATGTCTTCGTTGGCTCTATCAGATAAGATCGGTGGTCTCCAGAATCACCATCAAGCTTGGCCCATACAATGCTTTCGGAGGAATTCGGTACATCAGTGTCAGTACATACCACTACATTCATCTTGGGGATTTGGACGCTAGGATCCTCCATCAGTACTTCGACATTCTGCCATTTCAACACACGTTTGCCCAAGTCTAACGTGATTCCATGTGGTCGGAGAAAATCCATTCCGAGAATGCAGTCATCCATAATGTTCGCGATCAGAAAATTATGTCGGAACACAAGGTCTCCCAACTGTATCTGGAGGTTGACCTCTCCATGAACAGGTGCAGTTTCTCCCGTAGCTGTCCGTAGTGAGAAAATTCTGCCCTTGTGAAGTTGTTGCTGTCTAACTAGGTCTGGTCGGATAATCGATCGGGTAGCACCCGTGTCGATTGTTATGGTGCAGTGTTCTCCGTCAATTTGACCCGGAAGGCATAAGTTCGCTTCTCCACGATGTAGTCTTGACACGGTGATGGTGGTGCTGGGGACGTCGATCCTCCTAGTCGACCTCTGCCCCACAAATTTGGCTCTTGCAGTTTGATGGTCCTCCATTCTAGGCTCCTGACACGGTCTGAATCTCCACCATCCTGGACAATAGCTCCATTTTCTTCGCTTCTTGCAGTCTCTTTGCAGGTGCCCCTTCTCTCCACAATTCCAGCATCTAGGCGCACCATTTACATGCGGATCTCGCTCAATTTGCACGCGCTCGCACCTGCACTCGTCTGTCACTACCTCACGAACCCGGGCAGTGGTACGAGTCACATTTTTCGCTGCCTCAAAGTTCAGACTGTAAGCCAATGCGTCCTTAACCGTTTGCTTTTGAGCTAAACGCACGGCTTGTTGCAATTCCGGGTCCTTTAGTGCGCTGATGAATGCTTCTGTCGCTGCATCATCTCGATGTTCTGGGTCGTAGGCTGGGTAAGCCAAAAGTGCCAGTCGCTCAATGTCTTGGGCTAGCTGCTGTAGGGTTTCACCAGACTTCTGCATTCGATGCCTTAGCTGTGACCGATAAATCTGCTTTAGATGATCGTCTCCATAACGCATGTCGAGCGCATTCATTATAGCATTCGGGTTTGAGTGCAATTCAACGGGGATCGTCTGCAACAGCTCGGCAGCTGGGCCTCTTAGAGCAAGAATCAATGCAGTTGCTCGTTCCTGCTCATTCCAGTGATTTATGCGAGCGGCTGCTTCGAACTGGGTTTTGTAAATAGTCCAGACCGTTTGCCCATCGAATATTGGTGCTTGCACATTTCTGGATGAGCTTTGCGCTGCGGTTATAATTGGGGCTGGTGAGGCGGTTACTACTGCCTTCGCTGCTTCTAATTCTTTTTTCACTTTTTCCATCTCATGGTTTATTCTCTCTTCGACCTGGCTGACCTTTCCCTCGACCTGGCTGACCTTTTCCTCGACCTGGTAAACCTTTTCCTCGACCTGGTCAACCTTTTCCTCGACGCCTTTTATTTGTTTGTTCAGATGGCCGAGCTCCGCTTTTATTTCGGTTGACTGTTTCTCCAGCTTCTGTGTGATGTCTGCCTTGATTTCGATCGCTTGTTGGTCCAGCTTCACTGATTGTTCATTTAACTTCGATGATTGTTCATTTAACTTCGCTGATTGTTCATCAAGCTTCGCAGTCAGACTGGATGACATTAGCATCAACATTTGCATCAGCGCATTTTCTGACTCCTTTGATTTTGGTGTGTCCACTTATCCCACTTCTGACACCACTGTCGCGTGTTATTGGTTCGCGGCCAATAATTTTAACGTTCCGGGAAAGTGAAAACGCAATGTCTTTTAATTTAAGTTAAAAGAGTTTATTTAAATCAAGAAAATGCACAATAATCAGTTTAACACTTTCACTAATTTTAATTTTCACTATTAAAATAAAATCTAACACTTGTCCATAAATTTCTTATCGCAATTGTCTTCTAAATCACTTCACTATTACGAAACACACTTCCCACACACTTTCGCAGTTCTTATCGCGGTCGAATGAATGATTCCCCCCATTCATTCAGCTCGCCTTTATATAGGGTCTCTACCTATTCACCCATTTCTCGTACATGGGCGAATGTTCTACCTGGTAGGTTCGAGCAAGTTCATGAATGGAGTGACGTCACTTGCAGATGTTGATCATGCTTGTTGGGTTCTCGGGGTTTCGAGTGAATTCGTGTTCTTCATTGTTGTGAAAACAATTGCGACAGTAGCTCGCAGAATTATTTGTACATGTAACAATATATATATATATATATATATATATATATATATATATATATATATATATGATTCTCTCTGCAATAGGTAAATTTCTCTCGAGAAATTTACCTAAAATTAAGGTCGTATTTTTAAATATTGAATACCGTCCTGTCAATAGTAACTAAACGTTCTATGCTTACATATATGTATGCAGAACCCGAATAACTCATTACATTCATTCTTTAACCAAAAAGGAAAGTGAACAAAATTTTAGTTTTTACACAGAATTTCATTACAAGCTAATTAGTGACCATTTATTGGTAGTGATTTTTTGAAATTCTGTCTACAAGTAAACTTCTTAAGTAATGGAGATTTAAGAATCAGCAGTTTATTCTGAATTAATTTAGTTGTTATGTTATGTTAGTGAAAAGTATGAAAATGACGGCGTAAATTTAATTTAAAGCATAAGCACAACTTTTTTTAAATTAAATTTTTAATTAGGTTCCTAATCGAATCTAACTTTAGGTTTTTTTATTTCATTTGTATCGGAAGTCTACAGATTGTC
The DNA here is from genome assembly GCA_963969285.1 of Odontomyia ornata. Classification (NCBI taxonomy): domain Eukaryota; kingdom Metazoa; phylum Arthropoda; class Insecta; order Diptera; family Stratiomyidae; genus Odontomyia; species Odontomyia ornata. The sequence goes on along the minus strand of OZ017739.1, from coordinate 79,275,837 downwards.
TTGTTAGAAGACCGCTACAAACACGCTGGCCAACATGCACCAATGCTATGAAAATATAGGGTGATTCATTATGAGATGGTTTTAATCTCAAATATAAGGCTTACATATAAGTCGAAAAGTTTTACGTCAGTACCTGCCACGAATAGGCCTAACATCACGGTCTCAACAGACGGGGACGAGTCAAGCATCGACCAACGCCCCTCACCCAAAGGACAAGGCTCCAGTAACCCCAGTTGAGAACCCGGCACACACTGGTTGGTGCGCTAATCTCCTTTCTAGTCATAGTTAAAAAACCACAAACCACCACGTTTCAGCCAGGAGAGGCTCCTCGACTTCTAGGGGGTGACAGTAACCTGACATGGGCTCCCCCTAATCTGTGGTACAGATCAAATCTCTGCTCAGGTTGTCGCGGCACTCCATCCGAATATCGCTAACATATTTTCCCTCTCAATATAAAGCTAACATAGTCGATTCTGATTAACTTGAGTACCTGCCATGTACAAGGGCGTGTTTGTCGTGCGACAAATAACCTCTCTCAATAGTTCGGCAAACTAACCAGCAAAGCAGCAAAACTAAGGTATTTTAAGAAGGTATTTTTTTAGAATTTCGGGGGGTGCTGAAGCCCTTTCACAACTACCCGAAATTCTAAAAAAATACCTTCTTAAAATACCTTAGTTTTGCTGCTTTGCTGGTTAGTTTGCCGAACTGTTAAGAGAGGTTATTTGGCGCACGACAAACACGCATACGGACAATTAGAGCTCTTCTGTGGCTGACTGTACGTACTCGTCGCTTCTGTGGCTGACTGTACGGACGCGTCGCTACACGAAATGTTCAGCGGCTTTACTCACAGTCACAGTGACATATCAGTCAGTCGTCATATTACATTTGTTGCGCTTGCATTACAGTTTTGTAGTCTAGACCAACAACAACTAACGTTGTGTGGTGTCAGTGTGTATTACACTGTGCTGTGCGTATAACAGTGCTGTTAGTTTGTTGTTGCTGAGTATCTATAGTGCGGTTATATCTTAAATAAAATGAAACGTCGTCACGTGAAAACAATTGTGAGTTATTTTTTTAAACAAACAAAAACAAAAGAATCAATTGAAAATGAAGCTTCGACTTCTGCCTCAACAAATACACAAGGAAATGAAAGCTCTGACAGTGACAGTGATAGTTGTGTGCAATTTCAAACCGAGAATGAGACTACCAAAAACACTAGTTCACAGCCACACGTGCAAGAATATGGCGAGGTTTCTGAAAACGACATTGGTAAGATTTCAGAATTAGTTTTTTCTTCATTTCCTGTTAAAAATATGGATGAATTGAGGCGTGAAGCATTGCTTGATGCATTCATACCAAATGAAAATTTTAGTTTTCCGCCTACTTTGGCAGGCGGTCAAAAACGAAAGTTTCAACATAACTGGCTCGTAAAATACCCGTGGCTGTCGTATTCAAAATTGTTAAATGGAGCTTTTTGTAAGTATTGTGTAGCATTTTGTTCCGAAAGTGTAGGAAAAGGGAGTCACGAAAGCATAGGCTCATTAGTTAGCTCACCATATACAAAATGGCAAAATGCGTTGGAAAAATTTAAAGCTCACTCTGATGCTCACTATCACAAAAAATGCGCTGCTTCTGCTGAACACTTTTTGAATGTTATAAGAATGAAAAATGACAGTATCGCTTCTCAAGTTGACACGCAGAGAAAGAAACAGGTTGCAGAAAATAGAGAAGCCCTGAAACCTATAATTGAAACGGTCATTTTTTGTGGGGAAAATGAGCTTCCTTTACGAGGCAAGGAACACGATCCTGAAAACTACGGTCCAGTTTCCTTGGAAAATCCACATCACAAGGATGGGAAATTTAGAGCTCTATTGAGATTTAGAGCAAATGGTGGAGACGAGAAATTGAAAACTTAACTCTCCAAAAAACGCAACCTACGTGAGTCCTTCCATACAAAATGTAATATTAGACATTTCCTCAAAAATTATTCAAAACAAAATTGTACAGAAAGCAAACACATCTGGTGCCTTTACAATTATAGCAGACGAAACTTTAGATGTATTGGGTACAGAGCAGCTGTCTTTATCTGTACGTTTTGTTGATGAACAAAACACACTTCATGAAGATTTCCTTACTTTTGCAAATTTAATTGACATGACTGCCGAAGGCGTTACAACCGTTATCTTAGACAAATGTACAAAACTAGGTCTTGAAATGGAAAAATTGGTTGGTCAAGGGTATGATGGCGTTAGCACTATGAGTTGACAGTTCAACGGCGTACAAGCTAAGATCAAACAACTGTACCCAAAAGCAATCTACGTTCATTGTGTGTCACACCGGTTGAATCTTGTATTGTCATCAGCTTTAAGTGAAAAAAACGTGAGAAACTGTCTTGGCACTATGACAGAAATTTGCAACCTATTCAGAAATAACGCGTATGCAGGGAACTTACTCAAATCTAATATCAAAAAGTACGTTCCAGAGAGCAAAAAAACCCGGTTGCTCCTTGTTTGTCAAACGAGGTTCATTGAAAGACATGACGCAGTTAATGTGTTTGTTGAGCTTTATGAGGCCATTGTCCTCAGTTTGATCGAGTTATCAGAGTGTGACCGTTCCATATCATCTCGTGCAAGTGGACTTCTTGCTGCTATAGAGAAAAATTACTTTGTGGTATCTCTCTTGACGTGCGAAAAATTGTTCACTTTTACTTTGCCTCTTTCAAAGTATGTACAGAGTCTAGATGTTGATTTAAGCTCAGTATACAGACATGCTTCTTCTGTTATTGAGATACTGCAGGCATTAAGAGATGACATTGATGCTGAGTTTCACAAGTTGTTTGAGTCAGCTTCTAAGATGCATGAACTCTATTTTGACGCTGCATTGAATGTGCCTAGATTAGTGGATAGACAAACTAATAGAGAAAACTACCTTTACGGTAGTATTGACGAATATTACAGAAAAACTATTTTCGTCCCATTGTTAGATGACTTAATAGCCCACCTCAAAAGCAGATTCAGCAACGGCCAGGATGACATGTTAACTGCGCTGAAAGTTATGCTTCCTCAGCATGCATCCAGAAAAAATATTGATGAAGTCGACAAACTTTCCCATTATTTCGAGGAGAATGCTGTAGTTGTAAAAGCAGAGTACCTAATATGGTGCAAGAAGTGGGAAAAAGAAGAGATGGCGACGAAGAAGAAATATCCAAGTATTTCTGAATGTCTGGATAACTGTGACAAGACGTTTTTCCCGCACATTCACCATTTGCTTAAAATCTTGGCAACACTTCCAGGTAAGTTTAGTTAGCAAAAGAATTCTGAAATTTACCCGAAAAAACATTAACTAAACAGTTTAATATTTACCCAAAAAATATTAACTAAATTGTTTAGTTAATTTTTTTTTGGAAAATTACAGAATTTAAACAAAGTTTTAACTACTACTCTTTTTTAGGTCTTTGTAAAAATTTTTTGTACAAAGACCTACTAGTTTCGCGACCAGTCTGTCCGTCTGTCCGTCCGTCCGTCTGTCCGTACGTCACAGTTGATTTCCTCAGAAACTATAGAAGCTAGAATGCTCAAACTTTGTGACAAGGTCAGAAGTGATAGTCTCTCAAAAGTTAGGGCCTTAACAAAAATTTAAAAAATTTTTAAGGGAGCCCCCCCTAATAACGAATTGGCCCTTAAAAAAATTTTTTAATCAAAGGTAGGCGAGTGGGGTATCAAATGAAAGGTCTTGATTAGAACTTTTAGAATCTGAAATAAAAAAATCATTCTATGAATCAGGGGTCCACGGGAAGGCAAAATGTACCCAAAATTTGTGTCCCCCCCCCGCGATTGGACACCTTTCAGCCGAAAAATCTGAAAATTTTCAGAAACGTGGAACTTAATGAGTACAAGGGCAACAAATGCCTTAGAAAACAAAATTCACTCAACTTTGTTAATAATAGTATGATTTGTAGATTTTACATTTTTGCCCATAAAATCAAAACGGTACCTTTAAACTTCTTGAAATTTTGCAATAATATAGACTGACATAAGATATATATGTTCACAAAATTTAACTGAGATCGAATCATAATCAAGTGAGTTATAGCCATTTCAATTATGTGGAATTACAACAACAATAACACGTGTTTATGGTTGATATAGGGTTTTCCAATAAGAGGTGTTATTTTGATATTAAAAGAAAAATTTTTTTTTTAATACAAATGATCGGATATTTATTTCATTATGAAGAAGAAGATATGCCGTTTATAGCAATAACTAACATTGGGCAAATAACGACTACCACACGCTTACAGGACCATATCCTCTTCATGAAATTTTTTATAACCAAATCGCAAAGTGGCTGCCCTATGTCCTCGATAGCCTCACGAATTTCATCTTTGAGGTCTTGAATCGACGCTGGGCTATTGGCATAGGCCTTCTCTATCACGTGGCTCCAAAGGAAGAAGTCGCAAAGTGTTAAATCAGAAGATCTATTCAAAATAACACCTCTTATTGGAAAACCCTATGTATATTTAAAATTGACTTAGGCACTTTTATTTTCTTTCAATTTTCATGAAAATTTAAGGAATAGTGTTTAACTTGAACATGTTCAATCGGCCGAGCATTCAGAAAAATCATTTAAGCTAGATTAAAATGGCGGCTGCACTGTCCTTATGAAAGAAACTGTGCATCTTTTGTATACATTTGAACGATTTCATATCTAAGTATTGGATGAATAATTCAAGTTATCGATTCACGCCATTAGAAAACTTGCTTCTAACCCTAACTATCGATTCACGCCATTAGAAAACTTGCTTCTAACCCTAGGATGTTTACAAAGACCTTCTGGTAGGAGCACTCTCCTGCTTACTCAACTTGTTTATTATTCTTTCAGTTATTATGCTTTTTTACTTTGACTTACCTTTACCTTATGCTCGTTTTAAATTATAAATTTTTCTAAGAACCAAACTCTCATTAGTTAAAACATTAATTTTAAGAAGCCTAGCCTAAAGTCATAATTAATTGTTCGTTTTGACAAAATGGTTTTGTTTTTCAGTATCAACATACACAGCCGAACGGTCATTTTCGACAATGAAACGAGTAAAAAACTATTTGAGAAATCGAATGAACAATGACAGATTTACTGATCTAGCACTCTTGTCCGTTCACTACGGCAATATCAATGTTTCGCCAGAAGACGTGTTGGATATAATGGCGAATGTGCCGAGGAGGGCTGTTCTCTTGTAGTTTTTCGTGCTTTAAAAACTATCTACATTTTACAAGTATCTATGGAACTTATAGTCTACAACTATTAATTATTAACTAATCATAGAACATGTAATTAATTATATCATAATACGTTTTCTGTTCTAAGCAATTAAGCGATAATAAAATTGACATTTGTTGTAATTTTGTCTCTTGTTCGCTTTTTTATCCCATGAAACTATTAAATCCTTATAACCTTCCTGCCTATTTCAGCACCCCCCAAAATAAAATCCTAGCTACGCCCTTGGCCATGTACAAGCCAAACCTCACGGTCACCATTAGACTGCGATTGGTTTAAGCGCCAATCAACGCTCTCTCTCTCTCTCTCTCTCTCTCTCTCTCTCTCTCTCTCTCTCTCTCTGTTTAACGCGTTAAGAACAATAAAAGAAAATTACACGCACGCAACAGTTCTGTTCCGAATTAAACGAAAAAACAGGAGCATCGACCTACTACAACGCGAACGGAATTACTCGGTTGGAGTTTACCGAGTGAAGCCAATATAAATTAAGTTATAAATTGAAAGCGAAAGTAGTTTCTCCACACATAACCACTTATAAATCATACAAAAATAATTGAACGTATATATACTCGCATTTTATATTAAGTTAAACAGTTACTTTAATCAATTTTTTTTTTTTTTTTATTAAAAACATTTAAATTGAATAATTAAAACAGAATGAGTACATTCGTTTACAAAAATAAACTATAAAATTGTCTAAATGGCTAAAGTCATAAAAAGATAAGTTGAGTAGACAGAGTTACGCTAGTGTCAGAAGGGTTTTTTACTTATCATACAATATGCAATATTCAAGAAAAACTTTAATGACATGTACAACAAGTATGTTTTTGCTTTAAAAGAAAAACTAGTGTTACTTCATCTTAACTGGCCTATGTTTTGTTGCAATATTGCTAAAATCATTGACTGAGCCGAATCTTAAATGTCTTTTGTTCTATAAATTTTGAGAAAATACAATCAAAAGTGCAGTGTTTGGTTTGATGGAAAGCCCATGTGTTTGATTGTTGTAATCGGAGGAATTTCAAACGGCAATAACTCCTGTATATTCTATTATAACTCGTAGAGTATACGGACCTTTTGAAGGACACCAAAATATTTACTTTCATCCAATTTAACCATAGTAATACAGTTTTACTGGCGGAAATAGTTAATTTACAGATTCTACTATCATTAGCAAAGTTGACAGAATTTCATCCATTAAGTTACAGAATCTACCTTCAAAATATTTTCACCGATTATTTTTAACCTGCTTATTTTCAGTTATTCATAAGTAGATTCAATCAAGTGTTAATAGCATGTACCTCAAATGTCGAAGTTCGCGAAAAATAACACAATTTTATGCAATATTCTGGTTTAAAATAGCCATTTTTTTTACGATTACGGATGTGACCCGTTGAATAAACTCTCAAAGATATTCATCTTGGATATAATTTCTGAAATGTTCATGCTAATTCTAGCAAGCCCGTAGTGGCTGAGTTGATTGGAAGTGCATATTGTCCCAAAGCCATGTATAGTTGCTGTTGTAATGCAGGAAAATTTAAATCCTCGTAGCTCTGTTAAATACGATTCGATCCTTCTAAAATTTCCAGGACTGATTAAACTTTTAAAAAGGCATTTACCCATTGAAGGTAAAAAGGCATTTACCCATTGATTTTTTTTTAAATTTGGCATTTACCCATTGATTTTTTTCAAGAAAATGTAAAATTAACATATCATATTATTGCTAGCAAAGATGAGTGAATTTCGACTTTTCACGTATTTTTTGTAGTAGTGCTCATAAAGGTCTACACTCACAATTTTTTTCAGATTTTTCGGGTGAAGAGTTTCCAATCACGAAGGTGGGTACGCGAAAATGTCGTGCGTTTCCCCTTCTCCTGCCTCCTCCGATGCTGATAAATTAAGTTTAAGTAATTTTTTCGAGGGCCTCTCCTCTATATTGGGGGACCCTCTTAGAGCACTTTGAAAAATTTTTCACCCCAAAACATTCCAGAAGTCATAGCTTCCGACCTTTCTACAAAGTTTCATGGTTGTGGCTTCTAAAGGGTTTTCCAATAAGATGTGTTATTTTGAATAGCCCACTATTTTGGTAGATGTCACTTTTGAAGCTGTCATTTTTTGACATTTGACAAGTAGAAACTACGCTATTCATAAAAATGGAACGATACATGCTTCAACAACGCATTGAAATTATTAAAATTCGCTATAAAAATGGTGAAAATTTTGCAGAGACGATTCGTAAAATTCGAAGATTTTTGGGTCGTCATCAAGCACCTTGTCGGACCGCAATACAGAAATTGGTAAAAAAATTCAAGCTGTTAAGACAACTTAGTGATGTGAAGAATAAAACCCGTGCAACTCAAGAACAGCCGAGAATATTGCTGTCGCAGATGAAAGTGTTGAAGAAAACCCAGGTTTGTGCGTTCCTCGTCGTTCTTTGGAATTAGGCATTCCACAAACGTCATTACACCGTATTTTGCATAAAGATTTGGGTCTTGAGGATTTTAAAGTTCAGTTGACACAAGAACTCAAGTCGGTTGGTCATAAACAACGTCGTGTTTTTGCTGATTGGGTCCTTGGAACGCATGAAAATGATCCGCAATTCCATCGAAAAATCATCTTGCATGATGAAGCCCATTTCCACCTCGGTAGCTTCGTCAACAAGCAAAATTGTCGCATCTGGGGCCTGGGAAACCCAAGAGTTTTTGTTGAAAAGCCTCTCTATCCTCAAAGTGTGACTGTTTGGTGCGGTTTATGGTCCGTCGGAGTCATTGGACCTTACTTTTTCGCAAAGGAGGCTGAAGCGACAGTTACGGTGAATGGATTGCGTTATCTAGAAATTATTATTAGTTTTTTAAGGCCGAAATTGGATGGTATTGATCTGGACGACGTTTACTTTCAACAAGACGGCGCTACGTGCCACACAAGTAACTAAACCATTGATCTTTTACGGGCAAAGTTTCCGTACCGTGTTTCTCTCAAAGAGGTGATCACAATTGGCCACCAAGATCGTGTGATTCAACACCTTGCGACTTCTTCCTTTGTAGCCATGTGAAAAAGAAGGTCTACGCCAAGAGCTCAGCGTCGATTCAAGACCTCAAAGATGGAATTCGTGAGGTTATCGAGGACATAGGGCAGCCACTTTGCGATTTTGTTATGGAAAATTTCATGAAAAGGATAAGGTCCTGTAAGCGTGGTCGTGGTGGTCATTTGCCTGATGTTATTTTTCTCTATTAACGGTATATTTTTTCATTATAATGAAATAAATATCCGATCATTTATATTAAAAAATGGCATTTTTATTTAAATATCAAAATAACCCCTCTTATTGGAAAATCCTGTATAGTTTTGAAGAAATACTGCTATGACATATAGACGGACGGACAGACGCATGGGCGGACGGATGTACACAGGTACCGATTTTAATCCGGTTTTGAATTTTAGTACAAAACCTTAAAAAGAAAAATGAAATACGTCACGCGAATATGTCTGCACCCAGTAAAAATTTGCGCCAACATATAGGCAAGTGTGTATTTTAGTGTGGTCGTATAATATCTAACAGTTTCATTTCTCGATTCCATGTAACGAAGTATTTTCACAAGAATTAATTAGGGTAGGCTCTATATTTATACGTAGTTAAAAATTAAATATTTATAAATGTCTGCATTGTGTTCAAATCTTCCATCAATTTCTTTCCTTGCCGCAAAACACAGAAAAACGCTTATGAAATTCTTTGTAGCTACATGATTGAGTTGCTTATTTCAATGATTTTTTCTGAATAATTATTAAAGAAGAAAAATATTAGAAGAAGGTACTAATTTTCAACGGGCCATCACTCTTATTAGATACACACCAGTGATGGCGACCACCATGCTTAGAGGTGAGAGCTATTTTTAATTTTCCTACTTACGTGAACTCAATATGTTTTTGTGACAACGAATTATATTCAGGTTGAATTTCTCCTAGAAGTATTTGTCTTGATGTAAAAAGGGTAAAATGATCAATTTAAAGTTTAGCAAAGACAAAGAAAAACGTATTTTTTATACATTTTGATCAAAAAATGAAGAGATAAACAGGAAAAAGTTCAGTTTTTTTCATTTTTATGAAACCCTGACCAGATATGGGACCCGCCTCGTTGGCTGGTCCCTATACTCATGAGCTAGCCATTGATTGAGCTCACCCCTTTTTCTTTGTCGTTATAGGTACTCTTCCAGGGTGGAGTGGCCTTTCGCTTGGGTTTCCTATTTATGTTGAAGTATTATGTGATTCCATCATATGAAACTTTAACATAAATCTAAAGCCCCTTGGACTCGTTTTCCTTGGAGCTGGTGCGATTTAGCACCCTAGCTCCCTTCTATCTGTGAGCAATTATTTGCCCACCGTTATTAAAAAGATTGTGCTATTCTAATTATTGTCAATTAAATTTTCTTGAAGTTAGCGCGGATAGTTGGATAAGTTTCTTTTGGTAGTGCTTTGCGTTTTAGGACACCCAGGGTAGTGTTAGGATGGTTGTCTACTTTGTCGAGCAGTTTGAGTGCTTTGTCACGTACGAATATGTCGACAGGTTCTATTCTAAGGTCCTTGTATATGTCCGTATTTCTAACATACCATGGGACTCCGAAAATTTGCCGAATGCGAATGGATTGTAGTGCCTTTTTGTTGGTCTCTGTCGTCTGGTAGAAGGCTGTTCTGCTATATAGTAGCGTCGGTCGTATTATTTGTTTGTAGATCAGCTGACGGCTCTTGATGTTGAGTTTCTTGACCTTAAGGAGTGGAAAGAGTTGGGATAGTGCATTGTAGCAATGTCCTCGTTTGTTGCGTATGTGGCCGGTCCAGGAGAGTTTGTTGTCGAATGTCAGTCCTAAGTATTTGGCTGTTCTTGACCAGGCAATATTTTCGTTTTCTACAGTCAAAGTTTTCGGTTGTTGTTGTCTTTTTCTGGTTATAAATAATGCCTGGGTCTTGTCTGAGTTTAACTTGATCTTCCACTTGCGAAAACACTTCAAAAGTATGTCTATGGAGAGTTGCAGTTTGGTGGTGATGACTCTTGCTTGTCTAGATGAGTATAAAACACAGGTATCGTCGGCATATAGGGACTTGTGGACATTCAAAGGCAGCCGAGGAAGGTCTACAGTAAAGATGTTGTATAGTATGGAAGAGATGGGTGATCCTTGTGGGACTCCAGCTTGAATTGGCCGCATGGTTGAGAGGTGGTTATCAATTTTGACACGGAATGATCTGCCTTTTAGAAAGAAGCCAATGATTTGGATGAGCTGCAGTGGCATTTGGGATTCATGCATTTTGTAAATAAGTCCTGCATGCCAGACTTTATCGAAGGCTTTGGCTATGGCAAACATAACCAAACCCGTTGATTTCCTGCGGTTTAGCACTATTCTAATGTGTTGGACCACCCTAGTAAGCTGGAGTTCTGTGGAGTGTGCTAGCTTGAAGCCAAATTGTTTTTCTGGAATTTTGGGGTATTTTCGCAAGCGGAAAATTTCGTTAATTATCGCTGCTATTGCACCGAGAATATTATCCGGGAGCCATTTTAACATGGTGTTTGATATTAAATCAAATCCCGGTGCTTTCCGTCCGTTCAGTACTTGTATGATGTCTTTAACGTCTTGAAGACAGGTGCTTTGTATTAGATCGGAGTCTGTAATGTCTGACCTCATGAGCCTGTTGGTCAACCGATTGACGTGGTCTTCGTGATCGTCAAGGTCCTCCTCATCGGATGAATTTTCACAGAACTGTTGTTCTAGAGTATCTGCGAAGGCCTCCACCTTACCAGAATTGTCAAATTTGATACCGTAAGGGCCGTAAATTGGTGGTATTATAAGTTTGTTTTTACTACGAAAATATTTGGAAACCCTCCAGAAAGCATCGCTCCCAGGCTCCAAACTTTGCAAGAAGCTCTCCCATTGTTCATTGCGGAATTTTGATATCCGATCACGTATTTTGTTCGTAAGTTGATTTGCTTCCTGGCGTAATCTAGGATCACCTGTGTTCCTAGCCCTTCTCCGAACTCGATTCCTCCTCCTTATTAAATTTTTGATGTCGTTAGGGAGTTCATAGGGGTTTGTCACCCTTGTCAGAGTTGTGACTGTGTTGTTCTCTTTTGCCTGCATTATTTTGTCTGTGATTTCTTCTATCATTTTCTCTGTGTCGCTGGCTGTTTCAGGTGTTTGAATAATGGTTTCTTTAGCCAGTGCGACTTGGAAAGCTTGCCAATCAGTTTTCTTCTTTACTTGTAGGGGTTCGCCTATGAATATTCCTCCTATTAAGAAGAGCACCGGTTTGTGATCGGATGAAAGTTCGTCGAGGACTTCGATGCGTACATCGTGTTCAAAGGTACGTGATATACCAATATCGAGAGGATAACCATTTCGGTAGCCGTAATGTGTTGGTTCGTTGGGGATATGCAGGCTTAGTGGATTATCTGTGATGAATCGGTTTAACTCAGTCCCAGCAAGATTGCTTCTCACAGCTCCCCAGCTTCGGTGATAGGCATTGAAGTCTCCGGCAAGGAGTATGGGACCCTGAAAGTCCAGAAGTTTTTTAATATCTTCAATGAGCGTAGCTGCCTTCGGGCGGCTGTATACCGAGACTACCCTGAATTCAAAAGAATCCGTCCGCACTTGAATTGTAAATCTAAAGCATTCATATTTTTCATCTAAAGGGAAAACTTATGCGAATTATGTCTGTATGAGTTTTTCATTTAAATGGAAAATATGCGGCCATGGGGAAGTGTGAGGGGCACCGCTTCCACCTAGATGCCCCACTCTAATGTGGGGATCGTAAATATCGAATACGAGTAGTAACGACGAAATCCTCTCTCCTCTCTCTCTGTCGTTTTGTTTTACGATTCCATCCCTTCAGTAGGCTACCTCGGCCTCGACACCGTCGAACAAAACCTACGACCACTTAACTCGGTGAATGCGAAATTTTTGTGTAGTGGGCCTGGGGAAAAGTACCCGCCCCACGACACCGCAATGCTAGCCTGTTAGCGCATTCACGCGTCCTCAGACAAGACCAATTCTGGCGACAACTAACATTTTTTTAGAAGTTCAGAAACTTTTCTATAACAATTTAAGCTGGTCTATGAACACATGTATGGTCGGTATTGATTAAAATTTAATAAATTTATCACCCTTATGGACCACAAATAATCAAGTCTAAAAATAAAATAATAACACTTCAGATGTTAAAAATGTAGCCAGTTTCGCGAAATTACAACTAGTTTCGCGTCTAGCGCTGAAGTTTGTTGGCAGTATCGACCGAAATGCATTCGTGCCGTTTAGAATAAAATACATTCATGAACGGTTATTATTTTATTTTTAAACTTTATTATTAGCTATGGGCTATAAGGGTGAAACATTTATTAAATTTTAATGAGCACCAACATTTCCGCTCATCGAGACAGTAGACCATCACTGACGTCCTTTACGGACACTGGACATCCCTCATTTCACTACAGATTATCTCGTTTAAATGTTGACTGCGACTACGCCGTAAATGGTCCATCCTGAGGGCCCAATTTTGGACCACGTATTTCAGCATAGCGACTGGTATCTTGCAAATGACACGAGTAGTGTTGGTTTCCAAAGCGTTAATTGAAGTTGGCTGAACACTGAGGACCAGAGACTTAGGCGGCTAATTCACCGGTACAAAAAGTGAAATCAGGTTCTCAACAAAATGATTTCACAATAAGCTCATTGTTTCTCTCGCTGCATGTGAAATAGAGTCGTCTTGCAGAAACCAAAGTCCATTTCAGCTATACAAAAAATCCGTTATCATGGTGCGATAGCGGTCGCCATTGACAGTTGCGTTCTAACCTTACTCATTTTTACCGACCCATTTTCCACCGACCCATAAACCATACCAAACTGTGCATTTCTGAGGCTGCAATGGTAGTTGTTGAAGCATTACAGGTTCTTAACCAGCCCCAATATGTCAATTTTATTCATTGACGTATCCTTGAGCCAAAAATGTGACTCATCACTGAACAAAATTTCGCGATAAAGCAGCGGGTTTTCATTGAGCGAATTCAGAGCCCGTTCACACCATAAACTGATCTAAGAACACGGATTTTTTCATAGAACGCTGATTATCGTTATACAGCTGAACAATTTGAATATGTTTTTGCGGTGTAAGTCTTTCCATACGATTCATATGGCCAACCTATTGCAGCTTCCGTAGTCTTATAATCGCTCGCCAAGAATTTCATACAACTCATGGTTGTATCGAATTCACCATTGGTCCCCATCTAGCTTCACTCCGATCTTTTGTCTCAGGACCCTTCACTCAAAGGCGTTCGATATATTGGCGATGCTTGGGTTAGGCTCCATATTTTACAACCATAGCATAGCACAGGCCTTATCACAGATTTATTTATTTCAGAAAATCAACTTACAGACTAGTAGTCCAATTATAAGTCAATCATTGTAATATAATATTTTAATACAAACATATGAATTCAAAATATGGAAGAAATTAAAGAAAAAAGATCACAATACAATATCAAAAATTAATTATTGATTTTTCATTGAAGTTTTGAATACGCCAAGAGACTGTGGTAGAGGACCAAGACCTCGCTGGTTGTGCATACGAGGTAAGCGTAGTAAGGGAGAGTGAAAGAAGGTGTTAGTACGTGCATACGGAACCTGAAATTGAAGCGAGGATCTTCTAGGGCGAGCAGCGTTGAATGTATTTATTTACCTCCATATATTTATCTATCTTTTGAGCTTTGTTTTCCTCTGTATGCGACCGGTCTTCAAGATAATCAAAACTAAATAAAATTTTCTAATTGCGAGCTGGTCTGCGGCGTATTTCATCCCTTTCATTAATGTACCTTACTATGTTGGCACCTAAATACATGAATTCGCTAACATTTTGGATGTTATATTCGCCAAGTGCGATATTTTGTGTATTTGCGGCATTTTTCTTCGACTGTATCATGAGCTTTGTTCTATTCTAATTGAATTGTATCCCCACTAGATTTGCTTCCGTTTTGAGTTTTAGGAAGAGTTCTTTGGCACTTGTTAATAACCATGACAAAATGTTTATGTCATCCACATAGGTTACTACTTAGCTCGGCTTGTATAGTAATGTACCTCCTGTATCGACAGCTAGCTTTCTTATGAAGTATTCCAGAGCTACGTTGAATAGCAATGGAGCTGGCCCTATTCCCTGCTTTAGCCCGATATTTGTGTCAAAGGCATCGGTGAGTTGGTTATTGATGCAAACTTGGGAGGTTGTCGACATCATTGTCATGTTGGTTAAACGGACTAATTGGGTTTAAATGCCAAAGCAAAGCATAATTTGGTACAGTACGCATTTTTCAAGTACCTACTTGACAGTGAACAATTGGTCTATCGTCGACGTACGTGCTCTAAAACTACCTTGATACTCCTCAATAATACTGTTGGCGTATGATCTGATTCTATTTTCTGAGGTCTTTGAAAATATTTTGTATTCCGTACAAAGCAGGGATATGCCTCTATAATTTTTGCACTGTAGCCTGCCACCTTTTTTGTGAATAGGGAATATAATTGATTGGCTCCACTCGTTCGGCATATGTTCTTGTTGCCAAATGTGCTGGTTGATTTTATGGATGGTTTTTTGAGCACTGCTGCCATAGTATTTGATGAGCTCCACTGGAATCTCATTTATGCCCGGCGCTTTATTATTCTTTGATGGTAAAGCAAACTTCACCCAGAGTTGGTGGGGACAATGGATGCTCTTTGGTAACATCTATAGGCTCCGATGTTGTGGAGCTGCGCTGATAGTTAAAGATGCTCTTGAAATATGATGCCCATCTTTCCTTAATCTTGGTTTCATCAGCGATGATATGATGATATCATCACGACAGAACGTGGCTTTGGGCTGATAACCACGGTTTTATGCTTTTCACTACTTTGTATGCTTGTCTTGTGTTGTTGCTCGCTAGACTTACATCTTTACTTCTCAATTATTCGAGGGCTATTACTATTTTGTTTAAAGAAGAAAAATATCAGTCGGAAAGAAGAACAATTTGGAAGTATTGAATATATCTACAACGGAATTTGCTACATGTGCTTGCAATTTTTTGGTCAGGGACTGTAGTGGAAGTTGACATAATTGTATTTTTGGCCAGGGACTGTAGTGAAAGTTGACATTATGGTACATGAAAGATGAAAAAAGTAAACTGGCAAAAGGTTCAAATAGAGATACACTTTGGGCCTAACGCCTGATCATGAATAAACATAACTGTAAGGATGAAGCAAAACCAATACCTAGGTAAAACTTAGGTATTCTAATAACCAATTTGAATTTTCCTTATATTTTATAAAACCGCCAGGCCTTGTTTTGTTGAGTGAGTAGACGCGTTTTGACTTCTTTGAGCCATTTTCAGTGTCGAAAACATCTTCAGACCCTGAAAATGACTAAAGGAGTCGAAACGTTTCTATTCACCCTACAAATCAAGGCCCGACGGTTTTTGAAATAATAAGAGGATTGGCCTGTGGATGTCAAACAAAGAAAATAATCGACTACAAAATTTGAATAAAAAATAAAAACAAGTTGGGTAGACAGACCTATGCTCATGTCAGAAGGGTTTTGTACTCAACTTACAAAATGCCGTAACCAGCAACGAATAAAATTAAGAAACACGTCATGTTCAAGGATCATACTATTATTAACTAAGTTGAAAGAATTTTTTAATTCTGAGGTATTTGTTAAAATTATACCCATAAATATCTCGCTTGATAATTTTTTTGAGATTTTTTTAGATCACGGGTGTCCATTCGCGAGGGAGAAAATACATTTTTCATGTATTCCCCCCTCCCCCCCCTGTGCCCCCACTGAAGCAAATACTGTCAGTTTAAGAACTGTTTTGAGAAGCTCTCATAGAGAACTTTCATTTGATACTCATATCGGCTACATTTCATGAAATTTTTTTCAGGGGCCACTCGTCTGTTCTGTAAGCATCGATTCATGGCCTATTTTTTCGAGTCCTAGAATGGCTACAAAGCCCTTTTGCTAGGAGCTCTCTCCTGCCTCTTCGACTTGTTTCAATTGTATGTAGTCATCCTCATGATATCTATCATTCCTGAAACTTTCATGCAAATCCTAGCAAAGCTGTATTGTCTATGTCGGTAAAAGCGCATATGGCTCCATAGCCATATGTTTCCATAGTAATGCAGGGCACATTGTTCCATAGTAATACAGGAAAATTCAAATCGCTATAACTTTGTTAAATACTGATCGATCTTTATGAAACTTTCAGAAAAGATCAATCTTATAGTCATCTGTTTGCTAAATTTTATTGAATTTAAGGGTACCATTTAGATTTTATTCAAGAAAACATAAAATCGATAAATCATACTATTACTAATAAAGTTGAGTGAATTTCGACTTCTCATGTATTTGTTGTTGTTGTACTCATTAAGGCCTACATTCCTGATTTTTTTCAGGTTTTTCGGATGGAAGGTGTCCAATCGCGAGGGGGGGGATACGCGAAAAGTTCGTACATTTCCCCTTCCCCTGCCCCCCTCGGTACTCATAAGGCAATTTTAAGACCTGTTTTCAAAAGATCTCATTGAGACCTTTCCAATGACACCCTACACGCCTACCATTGGTGAAATTTTTTTTTGAGGGGTCAACTCCCTATATGGGGAGACCCCCTTAAACCCCTTCGAAAAATTTTTTCACCCTTGAACTTTCAAGAGGTCACCACTTCTGACCTTTCCACAAAGTTTCATGGCTGTAGCCTCTATAGTTTCGGAGAAAAAGTGCTCTGACATACAGACGGACGGACGGACGGACGGACAGACGGACACAGGTCGTGATTGCAATAGGGTTTTGTATTTTAGTACAAAACCCTAAAAATGTAATAGTTAAGATAGAATCAATGTCAAGAAACCTCCGAAAGTATCAGAATGAAATTGTTTAGTGGTATGAAGGAAGTTATTTGAGAATAAAAATTAAATTATCAGGCACAATAATTCCATTGGCAACATTTTGAATATTTCTTTATCATCTGTTTGTAACACAAAATTCATCCCTTCCATGGTTTTGTGACAAATTATATTACGATATAATGAAGGTAATTTTACTTTTACAAATAAAAAAACACATATGTCTGTACATATATATATACATATATATATATATATATATATATATATATATATATATATATATATATATATATATATATATATATTGTTACATGTACAAATAATTACATGTACAAATAATTCTGCGAGCTACTGTCGCAATTGTTTTCACAACAATGAAGAACACGAATTCACTCGAAACTACGAGAACCCAACAAACATGATCAACATCTGCAAGTGACGTCACTCCATTGATGAATTTGCTCGAATCTACCAGGTAGAACGTTCGCCAATGTGCGAGAAATGGGTGAATAGGTAGAGACCCTATATAAAGGCGAGCTGAATGAATGGGGGGAATCATTCATTCGACCGCGATAAGAACTGCGAAAGTGTGTAGGAAGTGTGTTTCGTAATAGTGAAGTGATTTAGAAGACAATTGCGATAAGAAATTTATGGACAAGTGTTAGATTTTATTTTAATAGTGAAAATTAAAATTAGTGAAAGTGTTAAACTGATTATTGTGCATTTTCTTGAATTAAATTAACTCTTTTAACTTAAATTAAAAGACATTGCGTTTTCACTTTCCCGGAACGTTAAAATTATAGGCCGCGAACCAATAACACGCGACAATATATACATATACAGGTGTATATATATATAAATACATATATATGTATATATATAAGTATATATATATATATATATATATATATATATATATATATATATATATTTATATAAATATATATATATGTATATATATATATATACAGGTTTATATATATATATATATATATATATATATATACCTGTATATATATATATATATATATATATATATATATATATATATATATATATATATATATATATATATATGCATATACATATATATATTTATATAAATATATATATATACATATATATATATATATATATATATATATATACATATATATATATATATATATATATATATATATATATACATATATATATATATATATATATATATATATATATATATATATACATATATATATATATATATATACATATATATATAATATTCAATGCATGTTGTCTTTGCTAGTTTTGTTTCAACCAATCAATCCATTTCTCTGCAATTCG
The DNA here is from genome assembly GCA_963969285.1 of Odontomyia ornata. Classification (NCBI taxonomy): domain Eukaryota; kingdom Metazoa; phylum Arthropoda; class Insecta; order Diptera; family Stratiomyidae; genus Odontomyia; species Odontomyia ornata. The sequence goes on along the minus strand of OZ017739.1, from coordinate 79,257,343 downwards.
TAGTTTAAGTGATTTTATCAAAATTTCTTAATATCTAAAAAATTGATTATTTTTTCATCTTTTCTCCTTGCGTGAATCATTTATAAATATTTATAGCTCATTATTCACAAAATTCTATTAGACTTGATTATCGTATTTCTTTCACTGCACAAGATTTGAGGTAGACACGATATTCACTGAATTTTCACAGTTTTCCACATTTTCCTTGCACTTACACAAATACCTGTCTTCTTTTTCAATTCAATTTTTCATTCGTATCATATAAACATCACAATATTATTTTAATTCAGTATCAAGATTACACTTTTCACTATGCAAATGTTGTTTCCTTATCCAAAAGTGAAAGAAATTCACGAAAATTAAAATCGAAAAAGAGCAATAAAACGGAGAAGCACTTTTATATTCAACGTACGCGAATCGAATATTTAATCTTGGCGAACGCGAGCTATGAAAGATAATGAATGGACCAACACGAACGATGTTGAAAGTGAGCAGATAATAAACAATCTAAAGTCCTTGTGGAATAAGTACGAAAATCTGTGGAAATTATCTGTAATATCCGGGCTGTAGAAGATTAAACGAGCCGGAGAAAGTTATTTATTTGAAAACGATAATTAAAATGCTTATCTGCCGGGATATCTCGAAGGGACTGGATATGGGAACAATGACACAATCAGTAGTTTAACGCGCACTAGAGGCTTTGTTGGGAAGGGTTGGTAAATGATTAGAATATTACTCGAAAATTTACCACTTAATTATCTGAACGGTGAAGAATAAAATACAAGCAGAATATTTTTTGTTATTTGTGCGGTCGACAAAAAAATAAAAATTAGATATTTAACCAAATCGCTTTTATTAAAAAGCCACCAAAACTTCACGACATGTGTCTGTACGTTTTATTGCCACGAACACGACTTATCAACTGATTGAAAATCGTTCAGAACTTCGCCGGCGCAAAAATCAACCCCGAATTTTCAATTTTCTGTCTCTACGCCTCCATTTTCCCCTGAACGAAGAAAAAAATAAGCAATAAGGTATAGGAAAGCGATAGCAGCACAAATTGCACACGAAAATCGAGCGAAGTTAGGTCCGTCGTATATCGTCCTGAGATACATACTGCTAAACGGGAAAAATCTTCCTTTTCGAAACATTCGTATGGTTTTCGAAGTGAAAACTTAGAGACCGCCCAACACCTCTTACCTTATCATCCTCGAAAAATTGATGGGGAGCGAAAATTCTGTTGCAAGCCCCAACCGTGGGGTAACAGTGGGTGGAGTAGGAGCCTTTGGAAAATCCAAAGTGATATGATTTTGATGGATGCTATAAAAAGGAACAGAGCTGGCAAGAGATAGCTGGAACGTCAATGCATCGTATGTGTGAATTTAATATCCAGGCTCACGTCAGGGGTTGAAAGGTTACACTGGAAATCTGGAGCAAAAGAAAGCTAAAAAGCTTTTTAATGGAATTATATGAGAAGACTGGAAGATTTCGTGTAGGGAATATTAAGGGTTAGGGATACAAGAATTGTAATTATTCACCACTATTTCTATTACCAGACTGGGGAAAATTTTTACAATCTCTGCAATAAATTAAGCTAGCCATCGTGATTTAATGAATGTAACATAAGAAGCGAAGAATATCTGTGATCGATACTTTAACCTTATATCCATTGTTTTGCCGAGAAAACTTATAGAACACAGCTTAATTATTTCTACTTTGTAAATGTTAGATTGGCAAAGTTAATGAGCAGAAAATTTTAAAATGCCATTGTAAAGATAGCTCATGAACTTTGAGCTAACCAAACACTTAAAAAGCATCTTGAAATATATGAGACTCACGAAAGCATATTTCAAATTCGAATGGTTAAAACCATTTCCACTTTTCATACTACAAACTAATTTAGTCAAATTCATAGGCTCATTTCTGAAAAAATATTATTTCAGCTTTTAGATGAACATAATAAGAAAATGTCATCTTAAACTATTCATTTTCCACGTTGACAATTTATTTTAAGAGAATATTAAACAATGCTCTTTTCTCCAAGTCTTTTCTCTAGGCACATACAAGGTAGTGTTGCAGATTACGGCCATACTGATACTTTCCCATTCGCAACTTCAAATTGCTTCCGTGTCATCTCCACCTTCTTTTGGGCACACCTACCTTTTTCTTCGTATATTTTTAGGGTTTTGTAAAATAATTTTACAAAACCCTTCTAAAATCGCGTCCTGTCTGTCCGTCTGTCCGTCTGTCTGTCCGTCCGTCCGTTCGTGTGTCACAGCAGTTTTTCTCGGAAACTACTGAAGCTAGAAGCATCAAATTTTGTATATAGGTGTAAAGTGGTGATCTCTTCAAAGTTCAACTACTAAAAAATTTTATAAGGTGTTTAAGGGGGGTCTCCCCATGTAGGGGAGTGACCCCCCGAAAAAAATTTCATTGAAGGTAGCCGATATGGGTATCAAATGAAAGGATATGGGTATCAAAAGTTTGCTTCGAGGGCCGCACAGGGAGGGGAAATACACGAAAAATTTGTGTCCCCCCCCTCGCGATTGGACACCTGTGATCCGAAAAATCTGAAAAAAATCACGAATGTAGGCCTTGATGAGTACAACAACAACAAATACGTGAGAAGTCGCAATTCACTCAACTTTGTTAGTAATAGTATGATTTATCGATTTTATGTTTTCTTGAATAAAATCTTGACGGTACCCTTAAATTCAACGAAATTCAGTACACAGATGTCTATTTATAAGATTGATCAACCCTGCAAGTTTCATAAAGATTGCATCATATTTAGCGAAGTTATAGCGGTTTGAATTTTCCTGTGTTACTATGGAACAATATGCGCTGCATGTATTACTATGGCAACATATGGCTATAGAACAACATGCGCTTTTTACCGACTCAGACACTACAGTTTTGCTAGGATTTGCATGAAAATTTCAGGAATGATAGGTGTCATGAATAACTTTGAGAATCAGTTCAGCTAGTGGTATCAGTAATCGTAAAACAAAATAGTGGCTGTTTTAAATGCGAAGATTGAATAACTTTGAGTTATTTTTTCCCAACTTCAATGTTTAAGGTGCATGCTTTGAACACTTGATTCAATTTAATGAATGACTGAAGCTGAGTACCTACAATTAATACTCATAAGTGAAACAAGTCAAGGAGGCGGGAGGGAGCTTCTAACAAAAGGGCTTTGTAACAACTCTAGGATTCGAAAAAATTGGCTATTAATCGATGATAACAGTACAGGAGAGTGGCCCCTGAAAAAAAATTCATCAAACGTAGCCGATATGAGTATGAAATGATAGCTTTCATGGGAGCTTTTCAAAACAGTTCTTAAACTGTCAGTTTTTGCTTCAGTGGGGGCACAGGGGGGAAATACATGAAAAATGTGTTTCCTCCGTCGCAAATGGACATCTGAAATAATTATCAAGGGAGATATTTATGAGTAGAACAATAACAAAAACCTCAGAAGTCGAAATTCTTTCAACTTTGTTAATAATAGTATGGTCTTCGAATTTCAAAGTTTCTCCAATAAAATCGTCATTGATATGCTTCTTGACTTTATACAATCTTGTGACTGCATTTTGAAAATTGAATACAAAACCCTTCTGACATGAGCGTAGGTCTGTTTACCCAACTTGTTTTATAGTTATTCCATTTACCTTGAATTTTAATTTCCCCATGATATTAATTCTACCTTTCTTACCCTATTTTTAACTGTAAAAGAAATGTTATCTTTCCCACTAACAACATTAAGAAAAGTTACACAGTTGAGGTTGCTAAAGGGATGAGTGGGTGATCATCAGAAGGTCGTTCCGGTGGTAGCATCGTGGACCATCAATAGGAGGTCCACTGAGACCCTGGGTTCAAGTTCCCCCGAACGCAGGAATACTCTTTTTGATATAAGCAAAAGCAATTACAGGGTTATCCATTTCGTGGTAGGAAAGTATAACCCTGTCATTTGACATCTGTCAGAATTAAATGTCATCCAAAGCGTGTTTTTTTTAATTGAAGGTTTGCCATTTAGAAATATGGATCGTTGATTAGTTGAAGAACGCGTTTTATGATGAAAATGGTGATTATCAAAATTTAGGGCTTTACGAGCCAATTACGGTCGACATAATCGACCAACACAGCAAGCAATTTCGAACACAGTGAGAAAATTTGAAGAGACTGAATTAGTTATTGATATTGCAAGGCCAGTGCATCATTGCAACATTCGTTTTGCTGAAAATATCGCTGTCGTTGCTCAAAGTGTGGAGGAAGACCCGAATTTGTCGATTCCTCGACGTGCTCAACATTTAGGCTTGTCTTACGGCTAATTGTGGCGGATTTTGCATTTGGATTTGGATGTCCATCCGTACGAAGTCCAACTCACTCAAGAGCTTAAGCCTCAAGACCATACACAACGCAGAATGTATACGAATTGGGTCATTGATAACGATTTTTCGAACAAAATTTTCTTCAGTGATGAAGCTCATTTTTCGCTCAGTGGTTACGTAAATAAACAGAATTGCCACATATGGGGCTCTCAAAATCCTCAGGTGATCGCAGAAAGGCCTTTGCATCTGGAAAAAGTGACCGTTTGGTATGCATTATGGTCTGGTGGTGTTATTGGCGCGTATGTTTTTGAAAACGATCAAGGAAGAGCCATTACAGTCAATTCTGACCGCTATGAACGGATGTTAACTGATTGTTTTTGGAGAGAAATTGAAGATTATGATCTGGAGAACATGTGGTTCCAACAAGATGGAGCCCCAAAACACAGGCTAATCGAGTACTTTTGCAAGAGAAATTTCCAGGACGCGTAATTTCGAGATTGAGTGATGTCCATTGGCCCGCAAGATCCTTCGACCTAACACCTTTGGATTTCTTTTTATGGGGCTGTGCAAAAGATCGTGTTTACATGAATAATCCTCAAAATCTTGAGCAACTGAAAACCAATATTCGTGAAGTTATGGCCGGGATATTGCCGGAAATGTGCCGAAAAGTCATTGAAAATTACCTCAAAACGATTGAGGCCTGTAAGAAGTCTCGTGGAGGACATTTGAATGTATTTCACGTATAAGGTCAGTCTCTATACTGAATAAAAATTGTATGTGTTTTCTTTAGCTTAACTTTCCCAAGCGTAAAATGGATAACCCTAATTTCTGTGTGTATGATGACTTGCGTATAACTTAACGCTATCATGTTATGTAAATCGCCATAAATGCAAAATGGAAATTGTTGCAATTGTCGAGATGGAAAAGGTGTGTGGGTAACAGAATCGAAGTGTATTTAACTTCGATAATTTAACCCCGGTGCTACAGCGGTGATTGGGAAGTAAGGGATTGCAAAATTAGTTGGGTTAGAGTCTGGTTTTGAGTTCGGAAGGGATTTGAGTGACGACGACAAAATTTAAAGGTGAAAATAAAAGTGGAGATAAGAATTGGCGATTACATTAAGTGTTAAACTGTGAAATACATGAATTTTTCACCTGTGAAATGTATGAATTTTTTCGTGAAAAAGAGTGGATGACGAGGAAAACAAACGTGAAAAAGTTTTGTGGAGGAACCTAGTGGTTGTGGCTTTGCGGGCAATTTGTGAAAGTGGATGTTGTATCCTCTAATCCATTTACGTGAAGCAAGAGAAAACAAGTTGGGTAAACAGACCTACGCTCATGTCAGAAGGGTTTTGTATTCAATTTTCAAAATGCAGTCACAAGATTGTATAAAGTCAAGAAGCATATCAATGACGATTTTATTGGAGAAACTATGAAATTCGAAGACCATACTATTATTAACAAAGTTGAAAGAATTTCGACTTCTGAGGTTTTTGTTATTGTTCTACTCATAAATATCTCCCTTGATAATTATTTCAGATGTCCATTCGCGACGGAGGAAACACATTTTTCATGTATTTCCCCCCTGTGCCCCCACTGAAGCAAAAACTGACAGTTTAAGAACTGTTTTGAAAAGCTCCCATGAAAGCTATCATTTCATACTCATATCGGCTACGTTTGATGAATTTTTTTTCAGGGGCCACTCTCCTGTACTGTTATCATCGATTAATAGCCAATTTTTTCGAATCCTAGAGTTGTTACAAAGCCCTTTTGTTAGAAGCTCCCTCCCGCCTCCTTGACTTGTTTCACTTATGAGTATTAATTGTAGGTACTCAGCTTCAGTCATTCATTAAATTGAATCAAGTGTTCAAAGCATGCACCTTAAACGTTGAAGTTGGGAAAAAATAACTCAAAGTTATTCAATCTTCGCATTTAAAACAGCCACTATTTTGTTTTACGATTACTGATACCACTAGCTGAACTGATTCTCAAAGTTATTCATGACACCTATCATTCCTGAAATTTTCATGCAAATCCTAGCAAAACTGTAGTGTCTGAGTCGGTAAAAAGCGCATGTTGTTCCATAGCCATATGTTGCCATAGTAATACATGCAGCGCATATTGTTCCATAGTAACACAGGAAAATTCAAACCGCTATAACTTCGCTAAATATGATGCAATCTTTATGAAACTTGCAGGGTTGATCAATCTTATAAATAGACATCTGTGTACTGAATTTCGTTGAATTTAAGGGTACCGTCAAGATTTTATTCAAGAAAACATAAAATCGATAAATCATACTATTACTAACAAAGTTGAGTGAATTGCGACTTCTCACGTATTTGTTGTTGTTGTACTCATCAAGGCCTACATTCGTGATTTTTTTCAGATTTTTCGGATCACAGGTGTCCAATCGCGAGGGGGGGGACACAAATTTTTCGTGTATTTCCCCTCCCTGTGCGCCCCTCGAAGCAAACTTTGCCAAACTAAGACCTGTTTTGAAAAGTTCTCATCAAGACCTTTCATTTGATTTCCATATCGGCTACCTTCAATGAAATTTTTTTTTCGGGGGGTCACTCCCCTACATGGGGAGACCCCCCTTAAATACCTTATAAAATTTTTTAGTAGTTGAACTTTGAAGAGATCACCACTTTACACCTATATACAAAATTTGATGCTTCTAGCTTCAGTAGTTTCCGAGAAAAACTGCTGTGACACACGGACGGACGGACGGACGGACGGACGGACGGACGGACGGACGGACAGACAGACGGACAGACGGACAGACAGGACGCGATTTTAGAAGGGTTTTGTTAAATTATTTTACAAAACCCTAAAAATGAAACGGCTATCACTCTTATTGGCGATCATTCTTGGTATTTGGTCGCCCAGTGAAGACCGCCTTTGTGATTCCATCGTGCGAAAGTCTCTTGTCCTTAGTCCTTAGCCAAGTGCCAAGACGTGACAAATTCCGGGGGCTGCTCGTTATAGTTAGTAATCATCAACATTGTGAAGAAAAATGAAAGTTGCGCATTGACTTAAATCGCGCTAAGGATTCTCAGTGGACAGAAGTGTCAGCACTTTGAAGTAGTGATTATTTGCTGCAATTAGATTGGCATCCTAACTTGATATGCATTGAATATTCAATTGTTGATTGAAATAGGGAATTTTACTAGAACTAGACAATATTGAACTTGAATTTTAAATTACTGGCAATCCGTGAAAGTAAAATCAGTGTTCTTCCAACATACAACCTAAGGAGTGAAACAATCTACTAAAAACTTTAAAGCACATTAGTGGCCGATATTTTCCTTATTTTATTAAACTTTGCTATTATTTCATAATAAGAAAACATGTAAACAAAACTTTACAGTGCCTCCCCTTCTGTTGTAGAGCACTTGGCATCATAGAAAGGAGGGAGTAATTTTTTTATTTTTACTATTCTCTTATATTATCCATTAAAATGAATTTTTAATATCTATTTTTTCGGTTATCAAAAGAATTTTTTTTTTGATTGCTTGAATTCTCTTTTCTTTCGTTGACAAGGGGGTTTAATTTTTTTGTAGCAATCAAGTTAAAATTTTCAGTTTATTTGATTTTGTTTTTAATGAATTGTTTTGTTTCTTTCAATAAAATGGCCCGTATATATTACAACACACAATTTTTCATTTCTCGAATTGGCCTCCTTCTCTCCCGTCCTTTTCCCTTCGTGGTGAGTTCTTTGTGCAGTGTGGCTCAGCACGAACAGAGGGTGCCCCGGACGACCCGCGACACGACTGAGCGCCAGCCAGCCTCTGCATCCACCCCGGGCTACGCATCCCTCTGCTATACTTTAATGTCTGCAACGGCGATGACTTCCGTGGTTGTTACAATAGCTTAACTCTTCTAAGCGACGAATAATTCACAAAACCTACTTATCATAAATTTCTGAATAACGCACGCTCTTCATAAGTTGCTTCGTGTCTGAGTTATTCGTATTGGTAACTACTTAGCATTTCAGTGTAGATATAACATTGCAAATGCTGAAAGCCTTAAGTTAACGCCCTTTGCCGTCAAATTGTATGTAGTCATTTGAGACACACTTTCAAATATTTAAGTGAGCTCTTTTCATACACTCAATGTGTGTTCATACCATTGATCATGGATCAGTATATTTTTTATTAGATACTATACCTCACGCAGACCATCCTAACACTGATTTCATTACGGTGCTTCAGGAATTTATGTGGATGATATTCTTAATGCAATAAACACACTTGATTTGATCTATGGTCCTGGTCCTGATTTACTTCCACAATATTTTTTATTTGAGTGGAGAGAACAATTAGTTTTACCCCTGTATATTTTTTTAATAAATCACTCTCACGGTATCTCTCCAGAATAGTGGTAGTCCTCTCACTTAACCCCAGTCCATAAAAACAAAAGTAAAAATGTTGTTCAAAATTATAGAGGAATCGCTATATTATATGTCGTTCCAAAATTATTTGAAAAAAAATAGTATATGCTAAATTATCTCCCACCATAGAGCAACGTCTCAATGACCAACTATATGGCTTCAGAAAAAATAGATCCAAAATCACAAATCTAACAGTTATGGTCTTTAACATACTTTGTGCAATGGAAAATGGACATCAAGTTGATGCAATATACTCGTACAACGACTTTAGCAAGGCATTTGATGGAGTCAACCATACGATTTGGTCAAATAAATTGCAAAAATTTGGAAAAACTGGCTCCTTGTTTCACTGGCTGAATACCTATCTACGAAATCGGACCCAAACCGTTAAAATCCAAGACCATATTTCCAAATAAATCAGCGTACCGCAAGGTAATATAGTCATTTTGAACTTCTTCTCTTCAATATTTTTATATCTGACCTGTCTGATGTGTTATCACACTTATTTTATGCGGATTTTATGCGGATGATCTCAAATTATATCGTATTATAATATCACATAGTGATTCAGTATTCTTACAAAATAAGATAAATTAATTATGAAGTTTTAAGAAGTTTAAGGGTTCCGTTTTGATCTTAAAGCACAAAACGTAAAATTCAAATATTACACTGCTGATAAAAAGTGAGTGAGTAGCTGTTGCTCTTGTACTCAGAAAGGACTATCTCTATGTTTTTTTCCGATTTCTTTGACTCAAAGGTATCCAATTAAGAGGAGAGGGGATACAAGATTTTCGTGCATTTTGCTTCCCCTAAGCCCTCAGTTGCTCCATAAGGGGCTTTTGATCCCCCCATCGGACGCGTCCTTTGGTGGTGAATAGAGGCTGCACTAACCAGCTAGCCGGTGGGTATGTGGTAAATAAAATACCACTTGTGGGACAAAAACCGACTAAAGTCGAAGCGCTGACAACACCCCACTTAGTATTTACTGGTCATGGAACCAGGACAACAGCATCGGATTAGATTAGATAAATGGCAACGACTATTGCAACGTATAAAGGACTATTCTTTTGGCACTTGCAATGTTAGATAATCAAAAAGGCCAGGTGCACTGCAATAACTTCTGGATGAAATAAGGAAATACAGAATCAACATCCTTATAGTGCAAGAGGCCAGATGGCACGGTGGAGTAGGTTTCATTGTTGACAGCACATTAAATAAATTATCATTGACTTCAAACCCATTAACGGAAGGCTCTGTGCGGTTCGTATTAAGACCGAACTTTTAATGTCTGGCTGGTCGACTGTCACGCTTCTACAGATGACAATTAAGAGAATGCACTGCCAATGCATTACCGTCATACGACATTAAAATTTCTGATTAACTTTAATGCAAAAATCGGCCGAGAAACAGCACATAGAGGAACTACCGGAGAACACATCCTCCATGCAGAGGCCAACGACAACGAACAATTCCTGATAGACTACTAGTACAGGCTTCACAGTATCGAGACATCCATATGAGAATATAGGCATCCCCAGACGGCCATTCATTCAACCAGATCAACCATGTTCTCATACAAAAAACAGCCGCCACTAGCATTCTCGACACGCGCTTGTTTCACGGCGTCTGTTATTTGGACCAATATCCCATAAGGGTCAGGGCGGAGACCAGTGGGGAAACCAAGCGAACGCTGGTCTGACTCGGGCGACGAAGACAGTTCAAAGCTGCTCGGATTTCAAAATTGGAAGACAGGATCAATAAGCCGAGGCAGTTGGAGGCGCCATTTGCAAGAACCGAAGGCCCAAGAGGAGCTGTAGTGATGCAAAGAAGAAGAAGATGAAAATATTTAAGGAGAGTATCAGGGAGGTTTACAAGTGCATGGTCCACAACAGAACAAATATTCTCAGGAAAGCAGGTGCTGGAAAAGTTCTGGGATTATAACATCAATATGCAACAACTCTTGGTAGATTTCAAGCTAGTATATGACAGTGTCGACAGAAATACGCTGCACAAAATAATGCTTGACTTTGGTGTCCCAACGAAACTAGTCCGCACGGTCAAGGTCACTATGCGAAACACAGAGTCCCTGGCCAAGGTAAACGCTGAACTAACGGGCAGCTTTATAACGGGATTAGGCTGAAAACAAGGCGATGAACTTGCCTCAATGCTCTTCAATATTGCGCTGGCACACGTCACCAGAAATATCAGCTGAAACCTCAGCTATACGAATGTTCAAGTTCATACAATTGACAGCATATGCTGATGACATCAAAATTATGACACGTTCATTCTTAAATGCCAAAGAAGTATTTCTGAGCTCAGAATCTGGAGCAAACTGAATCGGCCTAGAGTTAATGAAACTAAAACTAAATTCATGACCCAAATGAGTAAAAAGCTCCATTCCAACCAAATCTGAGCACAGGCGACTATAACCTTGAAAGTGTGGAAAATTTTATCCATCTTGGAGACAACCTGAAGAGAAGGGGCACCGCAAAGGACGAGATTGGACGCTGTATAAACGCCGGGAATAAAGCCTTTCACTTCGTACTTCCCGTTCTGAGGTCCAGAGCTGTGCACAGGCAAAATAAGCTCCACATTTACAAAACACTAGTCAAACCTATGCTGTTATATGGAAGTGAAACATGGACCTTGAAGAGCGAGTAAAGTAAAGTAAAGTGCTCCGAAAAATCTACTGCCCAATGAAACAAGGAAAACTGTGGAGACTACGTTGCAATGTTAAGTTGTATGAACTGCTTGACGATCCACCTTTTTCCTCTTGCGTAAAGTTATGTGAATTGCAATGGACGGGAAATGTAGAAACAATGGAAGAAAACTGGCTACCCAAAAGTGGGAAAACCAATGACTCGAGATGGGAACATACGATAAAAGATCCTGGTTGGAAGTTAACAACTGGCCGACAAGTTCACGGAACCGAGCTGTTTAGATAAGATTATTTCTGCAGGCCAAGGCCTGGCTTGGGCAAGTTTTTTTACCTAATTTTTGTATTCAATTGAATGGATTGCTAATTTTAATCTATTATTCTACTTGAGAAAGGTACGACGTGCCAAAATAGCTGTTACAGTTTAAAGAAATAAAAGTTTTAAAGTGTTAATTGACATCCATTGTGTCTTCCAATCCATCTCAGGCTTTCTGTACAGACCAGTACCATTTCCCTTCGAAAACACTTAATGTTTGACTATACCAGACCTGACATTCCTGTGTCAAAACTGGTATTACCAGGATCTTGTATGATATAACTTTGACCTTGTGATTAATGCATCTAAAATTAAAGAGCCTTTGAGGGCCATGATCACTTTCTGTGCTTTGTTGAGCATAATTGGACATGTTTATTGTAGTACAGATACTGACCAAGATATACATCGAGCTATCAAACATAGAATTTATGTAGGAAACGTTCTGAATGATCCTCACCAGCCATACTAAGTAAATCCTCCCACTTTAATTTCAAGCCTTAAGTGCCCAACTGCAGCGTTTTCCCAAACAAAATTGTTTCGCACTTTTACGCATTGATTTTCTTCCAGCATTCGTCGGTATAGAGCTGCACATCATTACACATTTTCTGAAGATTTCTCTGAAATATTGTAGCTTTTTGGTCTGCCGTTTCTATGATAAGATCATCAGCAAACGCTACCAATGATCGCGTTGGTGAGGCGTTAAAATCAAAGCCGTTCAGTAGCTTCCGAATGAATATTGAGAAAAGTAGAGGCACAGTAACTATTCCCTGCTGCAGAGCACTCAATACCTTGAAGTCGCGTATTGTCGTTAGATTTCCATCAGCTACAACAAATGATTTCCCGCATAACATATTGCACATCATGGTGACAAGCTGTCTAGGGAACCAGTATTGAAGGAGTTTAAAAACTAGTCCATCTCACCACACCATATCGAAGGCTTTCCACATATCAACGAGACATGGACCACCACATTCTCTTTCATTTCGTTTCCAACAGATGTCTGAGGTTACTTTCGTTATTGCATGTATGGTCGAATGCCTGGCACAAAAACCAAATTGGAAACTCGGTATTAATTCATATTTCTCAATGTGGGCGTTTAGTGCTTTGTTTAGTATCACTACAAACACCTTGCTGATGTAAGGCAGTAAGCTGATTGGGCGATAGCTTTTAAGGGCTCGAAGATTTGTTTTCTTTCTTCAAGATGAGAAGCGCCTTATCCTTTTCCCACTCGTTTGGGAAATATGAATCACTCAACATGTTGTTGAACAATATGCAATAATTCCTAATAGCAACCTCAGGCAAATTTTGGAGAGCTAAATTTGCAATATCGTCAGTACCACATGATTTCTTGTTGTTTATCCTGCCAAATATGAAACAAAAGTTTTTATAGCTGACAAAATAATCAAAAAGATTCAAGCCCGGTATGAAGTCAGGTGTTAATGTTTCGTTGCAATGAAGAGTTGATTTGAAGTCGTAAACTTTTACTTCATTGACCTTTGAACGTATTTGATTCCTCCTTTCAAGGTTCGGTTTCTAGAATTCATCATATATAGTCCTGTTTTCATTTCTATCGGGAGCCGTACTATCAATTTCGATATCAGCCCAATCGAGAAGATTTATCTCATCACTAGCGACTTCAAGAGTAAATACCTTCACTCTAAACTTCTTACGGAACAAGATATTCACTTTCATGAAAACGCCATCGAGGTCTTGTGGGCTAATAATTTTTTCGCCCATTGATTGCTGACCTCACACCTGAAGTATGAACGGATTAAGTTCCGAACATTCCTCAGATATAATTACAACAGAGCCAACGAGGGATGGTTGTAGTCCAAAAATCGCCGATGAATATTGTTGACACGTGTTAGAAGAAGGCTTCTCAATCTTTTCAACCTTGCGATGGTTGATGTTTCATATCCTTCCATATTGTTTCAATGTTTAATCTTGGTCAACTTCAGCTTCTCTAACTTCGACAAATAGAGATCTTTTTCATCGTTAGTTAGATTCCTGTCATTAGGAACCATTGAGAAAGCAAAGGAAGACATTGCTTCCGGTAATTCCGATTAAACTTCTTTGAAACTTTCCCCAGTCTGTTTTTTTTTTTAAATCAAACTGACGATTTTAATGTTGAACTAGAATTAGGAAAAGACCATCCTTAAATGATTAATTATCATCATGATTGCGCTATGGTCGCTATTGTTAGCAAGAACCTACAGTTTCCATTGAAGACTATAAAAGCTGAATTCAAGTCTTGCGTCACCAATGCAGAGGTCCGAATATGAATTTGTCCTAGGGTATGTTGGGAGCTCCGACCCATATAGATTGCACCTGTATTCAATTTGGTTTTCTGTTATCCACGAAGGAATACATCTCTTGGATTATTGGCTCAGGAGTACACTTCTTGGATTATTGGTGGCGTTCAGCCATGATGTATGTTTGGCGTTCAGGTCACCGGCAAGAAGATAATAACTATGCAGCCTGTTCAATTCGAGTATTTCAAACAAGAAATTGAGCTCCTCCTGGAACTTGAGAACATTTTGACCAGTTACATAGGCAGAGATAACGAAGAGGTTGTCCCCACCTGGCAGTGAGATTTTGATAACGGACACTTCAAGAGATTCAAAGCTTTTGAATTCAACTTTTTCAATATTTTGGAAACAATATGGTCTTCGAACCAATATCCTGGTGCCACCTCCCCCATCACCGTTTACCCTATCGTTTCTTACTAATTTAAAATCCTTGAATTTCATGGAGTGCCATGAATTGAGGTGGGTTTCAGTGAGAAGCATGATGTCAGGCTTTTGCTTCACAACGAATTCAAAGAGATAATCACGTTGATGTATAGTAACAATGGAGTTGACGTTGATCGAGATGAGACGAATTCTATCTATGGGAATGTGACTGCATGACAAATTATTTTGTGGTATTTTCCATATCTTGTTTATCGATTCTTTCTGACAAAGAATTTAGTTGCTGTTAAATTTTAAGAAGCAGCTCATTATTACTACTTACATTATTTACATTATTTACCGCATTTTCTGCTAGTCCTCTAGCGGCCAGTGCAAATGATACTCCGGGCTCCGGCTTTGGAGCGCAGACACTGCGGTGTAGCTGTGTTTGTTTTGGATCAAATTTGACTCTCGCATCTTGATATCGGGAACATCCTCGATATGATGCTGGGTGACCAATTGACACAGTATAGTTTCTTTTTTGGCTCCGGCTAAGCCAATCTTCACTCACCGGGAGCATGAACGTCCTTCCATTTGACGCATTGATAATGCATGGCGCAGTCTGCAGCCAAATGTCCAAATCTTTGACACCGATAATATTGATTCACTTCTCCTTTCTGGAGGTGTTACCAACTCACTGCTCGGAAGTTCAAGTATCTTATTTGCTGAAGAGCACTTGGACTGCTCTTATTTAAAATATGGTCCAAATAAAGTAGAAAATTCTTTTTTCTACTGTCGAATTTCTTGTCTTAAATGTTTGAACGGAAATAAATTCAATTTTCGATGCTACTTCCTTGAGCACCTGAAAAAGATCGACGGTATCTTCTCCACAGCCCAACCCCTTCAACAAAAAGGTCTGATTCTTCTCACTTTTCGGGGTATAGGTGAAGTGTGGAACTTCCCAGAATCTAGTGCATTTTTAAGCTGATTTGAAATCAACGAGTGATTTCGTTCTGATCATTAATTTTTTGGCATTGATTGTTTTAATTTCAAAATTAGTCAATTTATTTTCGGCTGCCAATAGCCGAACGATATCCTTTCCGCTTTGACCGAACACATTAATTGGCGGAACTTTCTCTATATTTTTGGTAATTTTTTGAGAAAGACCAGCAGAACTGCGAGCTGGTTTCTTCTCCTTTGTTTTTATTTATTAAGTAAATGATAAAATTATCATTGATACCTTGATTAACATTACCTTCAATACTTTCTTCAACATCCATTCCTTGTTGGAGTCCGTCCAGTGCTGCAAAGTAGTTTTGGCTGTCGTTAGCGCCTCCAGCATTTAGTATTGTTTCTGGGATGACCTGTTTGACAGCTTTCTTTACCTTAGTTTTCATATTTATTTGCCTTTCCGGATCTGCATCGAAAGTTTTCTTCCCTCTCTTGTACATATCTTCGAGGGTTTTCAGTCGTAGTCTCAATTCCTTATTTTCAGCTAGAAGTCGACTCAATCCTTGTTTGTCTTCGACTAATTGAGTTTTACGCCCACCATCTGCGGAGTCGTGGTTACTCGTGTGACATTTTTTTTAATTGACGATTGCGGCCAATTTCGTATTGCTACTCTCCCCGCGCCCCCCAATGGAGAGAAGCCGTCGGGCTCCTCCATAAAACAGTCCCGAGTTAGTCTTTGGCTTTTTTGCGTTTGCTGATTTATCGAAGTGAAATAATATTCGATATGGTTCCGTCCTTCGACGCTCTTTCCAATAAAAATGAAAAATTGGCTTTGACTGACTTATAAAAAAATTAATTTAATTTTTAAACTGACTTTTGTGAAAAATTAATTAATTTTTAAAATTAATCACAGGAGCGATTAAAAACACATCTACATGCAACGAGTGCTAAACGTAGAAATCTTTCAAAACAAGTCTGTACGCAACGAATGCTAGACGTCGAATTCATTTTTGCAAATACTTATTAAAAAGCCGTAGAAACGTCCTTCCTACACACTGAGTGCTTATGGGCCTGAGTATACCACCGGTACCAAGGGAACTTCATAACTTTGATATTCCATTTCCTTGGAATTCATCAACGATTTTTTCAGAAAAAAACTCAAAAAATTAACACTATTTTTCTGAGCTTTTACACTTCTTTACATTATTTATTTGTGCTAATTGTATGGTTACGATCCTGATTTGTAAACTATTTGTAAAGGACTTCGTGCCTAGGAAAGAATGATAAGCTCGCGCATTTATTTATGGGGCGTTCTAAAACGTTTGAATATTTTTAAAAAACTTTTCTGAGCATCATAGCCTCGTTAGGTTGTTAATCAAATCTACTATATATGGTTCAAAACAATTATAATACTATTTTCTTATAAAACCTTAAAACTAGATTTGAAAAGTCGAAATAATTTCCTGCCGATAAAATAATATTCAATTCTAGGCAAATATGTTGCTTAAGTAACGACTGAAGGAAGACATTGGCTGCAAAGTTTGTGCAGTGGCGGAACAAGCTTTGCAGCATAAAATACACACTGAAGATGACTCGAAGTAGTCGACAACAAACACACACAACAAAGCAAGGCCCGACGGCTTTTAAAGAAAAAAAAAATATTTATATATATATATATATATATATATATATATATATATATATATATATATATATATATATATATATATATACATATATATATATATATATATATATATATATATATATATATATATATATATATATATATATATATATACATATTTCTAGTAAAACTGCTTCATCAACGTCGAGAAAGAAGACTTTCACTGAAATGGGGTAACGTTTCCTACCAAACTGCAGACGTTCAGGCATATTGTATGTTCAATGACATGTAAACTACCAGACAAACATTTTCGTTAAGCATGTGCATGAAATCCAGAGAGATGGTTGATTCCCATTTCAAGTGGCTTCAAGAAGTGCGTTAAAATTTTTATTTATTTTAGATGGACTTTGTTTTTTGATTTTCATTAATTTTGTTTAGTCTGCCTGAATTGATTGAACGATTGTATCAATTTAGAAAAACTAATTGAATCCAGTCCAAGTCAATACAGTAGCAATACATTTTTTTCGAAATTTACTTCATATTATCATTTCTGAGTAAAAAAGTCAAATGGTATTTTATTGTACATGTGTATCTCCCTATCTCCTTGCATTCATTCCAAGGCAATTCCTTCTTGAACGAGTTCGTGAATATTGGAACATTTATTCCAGTGGAAGCTTTGGAAAACTTCTCCTTTATTTCCTGCTGATAGCAAAAGCTTGAAGCGCTTTAAGGTACATACTGAAGCTTTGTGCCTACTATGTAGGTACGAACTGAGATTCCCTCTTCAATAAAGTTGTTCCCAGACTAATTGAATTTAATAGTTTCTGCAAGCTACAAAATGCTTTAGGGATGCAGCTACGATTTTACTTCTCCTTTCTACAAGTTTCGACTGCAGGTATAGGATTTTAACGACCACAAAGTATTTACCCTTTTGCGGGCGTATGAAGCTCAGAATTATTGGAAGAAAACTCATTTCTTGCCAAAAAAGATTCCAACCATGATACAAAGTAATCTTCTTTATCTTACACTTTTTTCATATGCTGCTCACAAACGGATAACCGCCTTTATCAGGCAGTATAAACGACTAAAAGGATATTACTCTCCATTATAAACCCAAACACGGTGAGGAAAATGAAGGATAATCACGTTTGTTCATTAATATCTGCCTCCTATAAATAGGGAACTCGTACCCAAGTAAACAATTTTAATGGAAAATTTAATGCAGATTATGTGTAAACCTTGGAATCGTGAAATAACACACGCACCTGCTTAAGTCGCCACCAAACCAAGATACCCTCTTAGGTGATGCATTTCCTCTCGTAGATGAACGATGGGAGACCTTTCTACTCGTAGATATTTACGGATATTCCTTCCGGCGATAACCGTGAAGGATTTCACTGAGACTCGTTTGCATACAGGGCCACCGCCATTCTAACTCCAAACCATCTTAACATGTTTCAAAAGAAAACTGTAAACAACTTTTACGTATAGTACACTCACATGTATCTCAATATATCACCACGAAAATTTATGTTGATTTCATAGCGAAAAGTTTTCAGTGCAATATTTTATATTAAAGTTAATACGACAGAAGGATTACAGTGGTTAGAATATAAACGAACGCGTATGAAAACAACTTTGTGTAGACTAACTGGAGAAGAGGAAACTATAATATTTCATTGGATATAAGATGTTATCAAATGTTTGAAACCATAAGATAGAGCGATTATGGAGGTAAAGTAACGAATTCAAGGTTGGATATATAGTACATATATGGCGACAGTAAACTTCGCTGAGCGCTATAAAGTTGGAAAGTGAATGACGCAAAGTGCGTTAAAGTGTGGGGATAATTCAACATGGTTTGAAGCTTATTTTGAATTCAACACCTAGTATTCGTTGTATACAGACGGGCTTGAATAGCTTCTGTCATTAATTTTTTATAGTTAAATGACTTTTAAGCATCAATCGGAAACTATTTTTAGGTCTTTGTAAAATTTTTTTTACAAAGACCTACTAGTTTCGCGACCTGTCTGTCCGTCCGTCCGTCTGTCCGAGCGTCACAGCTGATTTCCTCAGAAACTATAGAAGCTAGAATGCTCAAACTTTGTGAAAAGGTCAAAAGTGATGGTCTCTCAAAAGTTAAGGACTTAACAAAAATTTAAAAAATTTTTAAGGGGGGCCCCCCTAATAACGAATTGGCCGTTGAAAATTTTTTTTAATCAAAGGTAGTCGAGTGGGGTATCAAATGAAAGGTCTTGATTAGAACTTTTAGAATCTGAAATAAAAAAATCATTTTTATGGATTAGGGGGTCCAGGGGAAGGCAAAATGTACCCAAAATTTGTGTCCCCCCCCTCGCGATTGGACACCTTTCAGCCGAAAAATCTGAAAATTATCACAAACGTAGGTCTTTATGAGTACAAGGGCAACAAATACCTAAGAAATCGAAATTCGTTCAACTTTGTTAAAAATAGTATGATTTCTAGATTTTACATTTTTGCCCATAAAACCAAAACAGAACCTTTAAACTTCTTGAAATTTTGCAATTATATAGACTGACATAAGATATATATGTTCACAAAATTTAATTGAGATCGTATCATAATCAAGTGAGTTATAGCCATTTCAATTATATGGAATTACAACAACAATAACACGTGTTTATGGTTGATATAAGGTTTTCCAATAAGAGGTGTTATTTTGATATTAAAAGAAAAATGCCATTTTTTAATATAAATGATCGGATCTTTATTTTATTGTAAAGAAGAAGATATGCCGTTAATAGAAAAAATTAACATCATGCAAATAACCACCACGACACGCTTACAGGACCATATCCTCTTCATGAAATTTTCAATAACCAAATCGCAAAGTGGCTGCCCTATGTCCTCGATAGCCTCATCTTTGAGATCTTGAATCGACGCTGGGCTATTGGCGTAGGCTTTCTCTATCACGTGGCTCCAAAGGAAGAAGTCGCAAGGTGTTAAATCAGAAGATCTATTCAAAATAACACCTCTTATTGGAAAACCCTATATATATTCAAAATTGACTTAGGCACTTTTATTTTCTTTCAATTTTCATGAAAATTTATTGAAAAGTGTTTAATTGAACATGTTCAATCGGCCGAGTATTCAGAAAAATCATTTAAGCTAGATTAAAATGGCGACTGCACTGTCGTTATGAAAGAAACTGTGCATCTTTTGTATAAATTTGAACCGGTTCATATCCAAGTATTGGATGAATAATTCAAGTTATCGATTCACGCCATTAGAAAACTTGTTTCTAACCCTAGGATGATTACAAAGACCTTCTGGTAGGAGCACTCTCCTGCTTACTCAACTTGTTTTTTTTTTGAATTAGAGAAAAGCTTAGTATCACATTACCGAAGTAATTTATTCGAACAATTTATATTGAATATCTTGACTTAAAAACTTGTAAAATTTTTTTCTTCAAGCAGAAAATTTAACAAAAATGGTAAATTCTGCTGGTATCATTTTCGCTTTAGAAAATTGCAACTCGTTGTGTTAAACAAAAATATCTAATACCAATTCCCCAAAATGAGAAGTCACAAAACTAAATGAATCCGCTGATGAGGTGGCCAGCAATGGTAAAAAAATTATAAGCCGCCGACTGTGTATTCGGGATACAATGCATAATTGAAATTTCTTAGTCAATATCGGAGCAGATTTGTCAGTTATTCCTCATAGGAAATTCAAAAACACAAAAAAATTCGCGTCCATTATTGTCAGCAGCTAATGGTAGCACAATTAGCACATACGGCAATAAACTCCTTGAAATAGACTTCACTTTAAGGAGAAAATAGGTGCACTCCCTCGTTCTGGCTGAAATAAACAGACCACTATTAGGCGCGAATTTTTTATTAAAATTTAATTTACTAGTCGATCTTCACCACAAGGGTATTATTGACCAAAATACTAAACTTGAGATAAATGCTGTCGAAAGCAAATTGAAGGATGTTTCACCTTAAAAGTTTTTCAATTGAGAACGATTTTGGAAATATTCTAAAAAAATTTCCAACACATAGCTGCACCCAGTTTCAATGACGCTATTAAACATAAAGAGGTCCATCGCATACACACAAACGGATCGCTTCCTTTGGCAAAATCACGCCGTTTGGGCCTAAAAGATATAAAGAAGTACAGAATTTTCTCATATGGTAGAATTGGGTATATGTCGTCCTTCTTCTTCACAAGTCTCGTCACCACTTCATATGGTAAGAAAAAAAGAAACGACAGATTGGCGACCATATGGGGATTATCGCACTTTAAATGCCATAACGATTCCAGACCAATAGCCTATACCACATATACACGATTTTTCCCTTAACTCAGAGGAATGCAAATACTTTTCAAAAATCGATCTTTTTAGAGCTTATTATCAGATACCAATTCATAACAAGTTGGGCAGACAGACCTACGCTCATGTCAGAAGGGTTTTGTACTCAGCTTACAAAATGCAGTAACCAGTAACGAATAAAATCAAGAAACATGTCAAAGACAATTTTACTGAAGAAAATGTGAAATTCGAGGATCATACTATTATTAACAAAGTTGAACGAATTTTGACTCCTGAGCTATTTGTTATTGTTATACTCATATATATCTCCCTTGATAATTTTTTTCAGATTTTTTAAGATCACAGGTGTGCATTCGCGAGGGAGGAAACACATTTTTCATGTATTTCCCCCCCTGTGCCCCCACTGAAGCAAAAACTGCCAGTTTAAGAACTGTTTTGAAAAGCTATCATAAAGAACTTTCATTTGATACTCATATTGGCTACATTTGACGAAATTTCTTTTTTTCAGAGGCCACTCCTCTGTACTGTTAACAGCGATTCATGGCCTATTTTTTCGAATCCTAGAATGGTTACAAAGCCCTTTTGCTAGGAGCGCTCTCCTGCCTCCTCGACTTGTTTCAACTATGAGTATTACTTGTAAGTACTCATCTTCAATCATTCATTAATTTGAATCAAGTGCTCAAGGCATGCACCTCACACGTTGAAGTTTGGGGAAAATAGTCGTAACTCAAAATTATTCAATCTTCGCATTTAAAACAGTCTCCATTTTGTTTTACGATTACTGATACCACTAACTGAACCAATTCTCGAAGATATTCATGATGCCTACCATTCCTGAAATTTTCATGCAAATCCAAACAAAGCTGTAGTGTCTAAGTCGGTAAAAAGCGCATATTGTTCCATAGCCATATGTTTCCATAGTAATACAGCGCATATTGTTCCATAGTAATACAGGAAAATTCAAATCGCTATAACTTCTTCAAATACCATTCGATCTTTATGAAACTTTCAGGACAGATTAACCTTATAAAAAGTCATCTGCGTGCTAATTTTTTTAGAATTTAAGGGCACCGTTTGGATTTTATTCAAGAAAATGTAAAATCGATAAACCATACTATTACTAACAAAGCTGAGTGAATTGTTGTTGTTGTATTCATAAAAGCCTACATTCATGATTTTTCGGATGAAAGGTGTCCAATTGCGAGGGGGTACGCGAAAAGTTCGTACATTTCCCCTTCCCCTGCCCCACTCGGTACCGATGAGGCAATTTTATGACCTGTTTTGTAAAGCCCTCATTGAGGCCTTTCCAACGACACCCTACTCGACCACTTATGCTGAAATTTTTTTTTTTGAGAAGTCACCTCCCTATATGGGGAGACCCCCCTTAAACCCCTTTGAAAAAATTTTCCATCCTTGAACTTTCAAGAAATCACCATTGCTGCAGCTTCTATAGTTTTCGAGAAAAAGTGCTGTGACATACAGACGGACGGACGGACGGACACAGGTCGTGATTGCAATAGGGTTTTGTGTTTCAGTACAAAACTCTAGAAACGATATATAGAAGACTGCATTTACCACTCCGTTTGGCTTATTGGAATTTGGGCGAGTGCCATTCGAACTCAGAAATTCTGTACAAGCCTTCCAACGTTTCATGAATGAGGTCTGTAAAGGATTATCTTCGCATTCGTTTATAAAGACGATATTTTAGTGGCAAGTAAGTCATTAGAAAAACACAGGGGGCATCTACGCATGTTGTTTAAGCGATTTACCGAATATAGAGTTACGATAAAATCGCCTAAATGCATATTTGGTACAACTTCAATCGATTTTTAAGCAACGGCAGATGGAATTCGTCCTTCTCAGAATAAAGCTAAAGCAAATTTGGATTTACCTTCATCGAAGTCGGTTTGTGGAACACAACAGTTTATCGGCATGATAAATTATTTTAGTTGTTTTGTACCACATCTATCGAAACTTTCAACTCCAATTATAGATAAAATATCCTCAATTAACAACACAAGAAAGAAGAAAAAGGCAAGTGGCATTCAAAGAAACCAAAAAGACATTAGCACATGCTACCTTACTTGTTCATCCATTACCGAATGGATACATCAGTATCACAACCGATGCATCAAATGTAGCTGTTAGAGCAGTTATCCAGCAGCTAAGAAACTCTGTTTGGGAACCACTAGAATTTTTTTTCAATAAAACTGTCAAACCAACAATGAAATATTCTGCTTTCGATATGCAGTTATTGGCAATATATTTTGCTATTAAACACTTCAGGAATTTTGTTGAAGCTCGTGAATTCTGTGTTTTTACAATCATAGCTCTCTTACAGGTGCAATACTCGTATATACGAAAGCAAATCGTAATCTAAACAGTTTAGGCATCTGGACTACATAGCTCAATACATATACTCGTACACACGATGTTAGGCGTATTGCAGGGAAAAGTAATGTCAAGGCAGATTATCTTTCAAGAATAGAAAAACTCAAGAATAGAAAAACTCAAAATATAAGAAGACCCTACAACTAGTTGAATTGCCTGTAGAGGGAGAGTAAACTTAGACCATATATTCCAGAGGCTCTTCGTAAGGTTTGTTTCGATAACAGACATAACCTCTCACATCCCGGTATTTGAGCCACAAGAAATTCAGCAGCCTCGAAATACTACTGACCTAATTTTAATAATCAAGTTAATTAATGGGCCAGATCTTGCATTAATTGTCAAAAAGCTAAGATAGTTAAGCACATTAAATCTCCCGAAAACTACCGTAGAAAACTGCCAGGAAAGTGATAGCGAAAGTTTTTTGCGGCAGCCGTGGAGTAATTATGGTTGATTGCCTTCAAAAAGGTTAAACCATTAACGAACCCTATGATGCTGCGTTGCTGGACCAATTGAAGACGGAACTCAAGAAGAGGCGACTACATATGGCGAAGAAGAAAATGCTGTTTCGTCAAGACAATGCACGAGTCCACACATGCATGGTCGCAATGGTGAAATTGGACGAATTGAAGTTCGAATTGCTTCAACACCTTCCCTACTCACCAGACGTAGCTCCGAGTGACTTATGTTGTTTCCCAATTTGACAAAATTTATGGGTGGGAAAAAATAAGGTTCAAATACTAACGTTGAAAAAGCAGTAAACCTGTATTTTTCAGGTTTACCTAAAGATTTTTTTTTCTGATGGCCTGAAGCATTGGTTAAAAGCGTTTGACCAAATGTGTTGACTTGCGTGGGGTCTATGGCGAGAAATAAATTTGTGTTTGGCTTGAATTATGTGTTTTTCTTTAAAAGGCTGGAAACCGTTCAAATGACTCTCATATCTTTCGTGTTTCTTGATATGAAATACTACTGCACATTTAGTTTGTTCAATATACTTCATACCAAATTCTGTGCAATTGACTTCGTATATTTGTTTTGGTGAAAATTAATCTTTCATAGAGCCAAGGAGTGAACCAAGCTTGCGGGATTGTTATGCATAATCCAAAGATTGGCTTTGCTGAATTCCTTCTTGAGGGAGTTGTAAATCTTTGGAACATATGCCATAGCTACATGAAATTGAATATTATTCGCTATGGAGTTTTGATGAAAAGGGATGAAGCTCTCTTTCTTTTCAGTTTTTGTATGCACCTAGCAATTCATTTATCTATTAGCGCTTAATCGTATCCATTCGTTCCTGCCAAGCATATCATATGCTCATACTTGTTCTTGTAATCTGCCACTGATAATGGTAAGCGGCACATTCGATATAGGTATCATCGACTTAAACACTCCAATTTTATTTTGATGCGAACAATACGAGTCTTTCTCCAAATCGACCAAATGTATGTATAGTCAATGAGATGAAACTATTTGACAATTTCGAAGGGTTTTCGGTTGAAAACTCTTACAATTTTGTCGACAAGGTCAAAGATATAGAAGGCAAGGAAGACAAACGGCTATTTTTTTCGATGTCACAACTCTTTTCCGCAGTGTTGATTTAGCCATCGAAGCAATTAAAGATGACCTCCAAAATTAAATTAAATTAAAAGAGAGCTGCATATTAATCCACTACCGATCACAATCAAAAAAAGGCCAATCAAAGAATGAGGCAGAATGTTATGATATAAGGAGATAAATCACGAAGGAACCTTTTAAATTATAATTAAAGCTTAAACCAATTTAATTTTCAGACGAACTGTTCTCCTTTCTTTTATTTCTTCCAATTACAAATTATTTAATTATTTCAATAACATGCGTTTACAAATACAAATGAAAAGGTAGATGATCACTGAATAAGTGCGTGATCAGACTAATTGAAATGAAAATGATAACCTGCTGGTCTAGATTGAATTGAATTTCTAGCGATGGTCCCAGCAGGCATAGTTAAAACTAATATGATAACTTACTGGTAGAGATTGGTCGGATTGGCTCCAGCAATCCTGATGAAAAGTGAGTTGATTACTTGCTGTCTAGGTGATTGTACTAGCTTAATCGTTGCTCCCAGTAAGCCTGATGATCACTTGCTGGTCTCGATTGATCGCAATCACCTTTTCTTGATTCCCAGCAAGCCTAATGAAATTTACTTTCGTTAATGAAAGTTAAGAGCAACTTTCATTGCGTTCCAAGCAGACTCAAACTAAATTACTGTCTAAGGGCGTTTAACCAAAATAACGTTCACTTTGATAGTTAAAACCAGATGTGTATCAGTTCTAAATGGAAAGGGATGGTTATGCGGCACAGATCCTCTCTTCACGAGACTTCAAGAAAGAAAATAGATATGTTCGCGGCTCAGATCTTCTATTCGCGAGACTTCAAGAAAGACTTGAATTAAAAAACACAAATAGATATGTTTGCGGCACAGGTCTTCTCTTATCGAAACTTCAAAAAAGACTTGAATTAAAAAATACAAATAGATATGTTCGCGGCACAGGTCTTCTCTTCACGAGACGTCAAGAAAAACTTGAGTTAAAAAACACAAATAGATATGTTCGCGGCACAGATCTTCTCTTCGCGAGACTTCAAAAAAAAACTTGAATTAAAAAACACAAATAGATATGTTCGCGGCACAGGTCTTCTCTTAGCGAAACTTCAAAAAAGACTTGATTAAAAAACACAAATAGATATGTTCGCGGCACAGATCTTCTCTTCGCGAGACTTCAAGAAAGACTGAATTAAAAAACCCAAATAGATATGTTCTTGAATTTGATCACAGGATGCACCGCACTTTATGAGGGTGCAGAGAAGACTCGAACTAATTATGATAAGAGGACCTTTCGTGGAAATTATCCTCACTTTATGAGGGTTAAGAGAAGATTTATTAGACAGACGGGACGCCAGGACTATGGTTTGAAAAAACGTATATTTTGTGTTTATCACGATGATATAGGAAGAGCAATAAAAAAGGAAGGTCCACAACAGCCCAAGAGGATAGTCATGTGCGCGTCTCATGTTTCAACAAGTTCCTAACATTTGGAAATTAGGATGCGGGGAAGATTTTGATACTTAAGTTATAAATTTTGCATATGTATGCTTATGGTCTATTTTGTTATGGGTTTTTTTTTATTTTTTCCATGCACAAAGTACTTTGATTTTCGAGTACTTTGATTTTATAACACAGAACAAACGATTGGACATTAAACCGGGTGCAAAAGAAATAATTGGTTCGATGGGGAATGTCCAAATTCATTAGACTAAAAGAATCAAACGTGCAAGCCATATTTCGGTAGAAAACGCAAGACAATGAGAAATATTATGAAAATTTTAGAGGAGTGACGAATAAGATAATCTCATTCTAGCAAGCATCAACGCAAGACAAGCATACAGATTAGTGAAAAGTCTGAAACATGGTTATCCGCCAAATACCACGCTTTACCATTATGAAATTGGCATCGTCATCACTGATGAAAACAAGATTAAGGTAAGTCGGGCTTCGTTTTTCAAAAACCTTCTTAATCTTTCGCACAGCTCCAGAGCATTGAAGCATATAAATATTAATGGAGAGCTCCCATTGGCCCCACCAACTCTGGATGAAGTTTGTTCCACTATCAAGGTCCAAAAGCATAATAAAATGCCGCGCATCCTGTAGCGCTCATAAAATATATAACAGCAGCGGTATTCAGAAAGCCATACAGCACATTTGGCAACAAGAACATATGCCAAAAGAATGGAGCCAATCAATTATATTCCCCATCTACAAAAAAGATGACAAGGTACAGTGCAAAAACTGTAGACATATTACTTCTTTGTACGGCGTACAAAATAATTTTAAAAATCTTGGAAAACAAAGATAGATCATACGCCAGCAGTATTATTGGGGAGAATCAAGGTCACTTTAGAGCAGGCAGAATGACGAGAGATCGATTTTTCACAGTCAAGCAGGTACTTGAAAAATGCTGGGAGTTCAACACAGACGTACACTAAATCCTCATTCAGTTTAAGTAAGCAGGTGACAGTATTCATCGTAACGAACTGTACCAAATACGGTTTTTCTTTTGTATCCCAGCAAAATTCGTCCGTCGTACCAAAATGACAATGACATCGACAACCTGCCAAGTTGCCACCAATAACCAACTCACTGACGCGATGGGCTGGCCCCATTTCTATTCGATTTGACTCTGGAATAAATCATGAGAAAGCTACGTGCCATAAAACCAGTACGTTATTATATAATTCAAGCCAAGTGGTGCCTTTGCGGATGACATCAACATTTTGCCACGGTCATGGACAACTGGCAAAGAACTTTTCCTGAATCTCGAAAGCAATGAAAAACTAGTAGGGCTATACATCAATGAAAATAAAACAAAGCTCATGACGCAATCAAAAAACACCTCATATACCCAAAATATCCCACTTGCGAATATTATATCAAACATTTAGGCAAATTATGTGTTATTGTACCAAAATAATGAACACCGGTAACCAAATAAACGAAATATGCCGAAGAATACAGCTCGCAAATAAAACATTTTATTCAGTTTTGATGAACTTCACGACTAGCTGCATACACAGGAAATACAAATCTGTGATAAGCCTTGCGCTATGCTTTGGATGTGAAGTATGGACCCTCACCCAAGCATCCGCAAACATATTGGACGCCATCGAAAGACGGGGCTTGAGGTGAATAATCGGAGCGAAGCTAGACGGGGACGAATGGCGAATTCGATATAATCATGAGTTTTATGAAATTTTTGACGAGTCGTAGGTCTCAACAATTGTAGGACTGTGGAGCTGGGCAATTGAATCGTATGGACAATCAATGAATACCTAAAAAAGTATCCGTTGGGAGAACTGAAGGGTGGAGGCCAATGCGGAAATCGAGGAAACGCTGGTCTGGCTCGGTCAACGAAGACAGTTCATCACTGCTCAGGTTTCGAAATCGGAGGACGCGGTTAATGGACCGAGACAGTTGGAGGCGCTATCTGCAGGAAGCGAAGGCCCTGCGAGGGGCTGTAGGAGCACAAAGAAGAACAAGAAGATAATCATAAAGCCAGTGTCAATGAAATGTTTTATGTGGTTAAAAATACTACTGTAAAGCAAGACAGATTTTATGGGACCTTAACTTCAGTGTGTGCTAGAATTGCTAAGCGATAGAGACTGATTGTATGGACTTTAATTTTATTCAAATAAAGCACAAGATTCAATGCATAAAAAATAATTATGTGATTTTCGTTTACCGATGTATTCCTTGTTCATCAGCATGACTAGAAGACTTCGAAAATCAAGAAACCAAAATTGTCAATCCGATTCAATGATAAAACTAAATTTAAACAGCAATTCCATTGAAAAACTGAAATATAATTTTAATTTGATGCATCTTTTCAATGCCAAACACTTTTAACTTGAAAATGTGCTCATTCTCAAACACATAACAAACGATGAAATTGCATCTAATTCGGTTAAAACCAAACACCAAGCATTTTGGATTTTCTAATAAATTAAGATACATTTCAAATCTTTAAACAATTCTATTTTTGCCCAAAATAACAAATGTCTTTGATGGTTTTCGTACGAAATGCAAAATTAGCTTTCATCAAAGTCATTATTGCAAATAATTTCACGCTACTCAAAGCAGCACTTTATTCCAAGACAAATGCTCGTTTCCTTCTTGAATGGATTATTATGATTAATCCATGTATGTACATATATACATTTTATTCCAAATTTAGGTCAGATATAAATGATGTAACTTTGTAATATTTAATATTACTATTTTTCGTAGATATGCACGTAAAAGTCGCTTTTAGCAAGGGAAAAAGTTTGCCAGCCCGAAAAATACAACGTGCTAAGATACAGAAGTATAAGCTCCATTGCGTGCAGCTCGGTAAAATTTTCTCAATAAAACTATTTCCCAAACCAATGTGAAAAAATTATTGAATAATCAGTAGCTGGTTGAAGGGAAAAGCAATTCCATAAATCATTTTCGCACGATTCATGCTTCTTCTCCCCACTCCCCACTCGAATATCCATTTCCTGTCCATTCGTTATATTTAAAATGTTTTCCCATACGCTTAAGAATGTACACATCGCGAATCATTGGAACCACTTGTTATCGTTGGAGCGTGTTTAAATGTAATTAACGCTGCGAGTGATTTGCTAAATAATGCAATGAAACCGCCAAAATCACACCTGATGAAAGAATTGCTTAATAACTTATGATGGTTCATGTGGTGGATTTTTTGGGAAGGAGTTTGAGGACATATAATGTATTGCAGTAAGTGAAATTGGATTGAAGCTTTGATTTTTGTGAAGTTTTTCTTTATTTTTTTTTTTTTTTTGAAACGTTTAAAGGAATGAATCAAATATTAGTGCTATATTTTAACTCTTTCAGTCTTCGTGGTTAGTGTCACTAACCAGCTATTAAGATTTCTTTTTTGTTGATGCAGTGCCACCTATCGGATATTTGCTGATTTATTGCCTTTCTATGCATCTCGGGTGACAGGAATTCAATTCTTAATTTCTCTCTATAGCACAAAGTTCATCAGAACGGAGATTAGAATATAACGTGCGCCAAGTTGTTTATTTCATCGTGGAAGAAAAAAAATTATAAAAAAGCAGGTAAAGAAGTTATTTTAACCTTGGGGTTGGTTTGTTTGATAAAATATTTCAATCGCTAAGCAATCATAATAGAGTTATCTCCGGTTTGTGTGTTTGTGACGTTTTATCGTGAAAAATATAAGGTGGTTATCGTTGCTCACCACCGTGACGATCGTAGCTGTTATTAGTTCTGCTTGTCCGTGAGGATGTTTTAGTCTTTATGTTACTTTTTACAATATGTCTCGCAAAACTTACGGACGAAGAAATTCTAAATTATTTGTTGCAGGACATAACCTCGGATGATGAAAGTACCTGTGAAGAAGAGTCCGATCACGAGCCAGGAGATGACTAACGTATTGAAATGTTCTTAGGTGACACAATAGGAGAAGCTCAAAAAATGGATTCTCTCGGTTTTGATGCCGATGATAATTTGCCTTTATCTAGTTTACCGTTTGCCTCAGTAAACTTAGACCTAACGCTCCAAAGTGGAAAAAACTACAAAATGGACTTGCCGGGCGAATTCACAGAAACTGTTGGAATACCAGAAGACATAAATTCATTAGGAGATGTGAGTCCTTTGCAACTTTTCCGCATGCTTTACTCTAGTGACTTGCAAAAAATATTAAGCTTTCAGACCAACCTATACGCTACACAATCTGAAAAAGTTTACACTGCAATTACGATTGAAGAATTGGATGTGTTTTTGGCATTGAATCTGGTGATTGGGATAAAAAAGCTACCGAGCTATAAGGATTATTGGTCTTCTAGTCCAGACTTACATGATCCCTATGTATCAAGATTTATAGCATTTAATAGGTTTAGTTGGATTTTGAATAACTTACATCTGAATACTAGTAAAAACACAGAAACTATGACAAGTCATACAAAATCCGACCCTTGCTACATATAATGCAACGAAATTCCCGCAGAAATTATAGACCGCCTGAGCATATTGCCATAGATGAAAGCATGATCAAGTTCAAAGGCCGAAATTATTTGAAACAGTACATGCCTAAAAACACACAAAACGTGGTTACAAAATCTGGATGGAGTTTGCTGAGCCAGGTCATTGCCTAAATTTTGATATCTATACGGGCAAACAAAGAGATAAGGTTGAAACTAATCTCGGTGGAAGGGTTGTGAAGAATTTTTGTGAGCACCTGAAAGGCAAAAACTATAAAGTTATTTCGACAGCCATTTCAATAGTTACCCTTTGCAAATAATACTCAAAGAGAATAAAGGTTGGGCATGTGGGACGGTCAACTCAACAAGAAAGCTATTCCCCAAGCTAAAAGACGATAAAAATTCACAGCGGGGGCAATATAATTTCCATATCAGTAATAGCAAAACTAGTTTGCTAAAATGGAAAGACCTGCTTTTATTTTGGCAAATTATCTAGATTTCAAAGACACAAGAAGGGAATGTACTGGAGAAAAAGTTGAAATTTCCTGTCTGAACCCTATCAAAGAATACAACAATTACATGAATTAGGTTGATAAGTTTGACCAGCTCAAAGAAAGCTATGCCATAGACAGAAAATCACACAAGTGGTGGCATCGTATTTTTTTCCATTTCCTGGATTGCTCGGTTACGAATGCTTTTCTAATTTGCAAAGAACTACAATTTACTTCTCGACCACAACGCTGCTTATAAATCTCAAAAGAATTTTGCTGCTCAGTATATCAACTACTTTTAGCTCCAGCATTTGTGAAACTACGAGGTTCAGAACCATTTTGCAGTAACAGCGGCTCGCCAACAGCATCTCCTAAGCCAAGGGTTTAAAAAAAAAAAATACAAACCAACAGTTCCAAAGGAGATCCGCCTTGAAAGTAACTGCCATCAACCAGAACGATCCTCTTCAAAAAAGTGCTGTAAATGCAGCACTAAAAAGTTCCAGTCCGTACTATTTGGCAATCCAGCAATTGTAAAGTTCTGCTTTGCTTACCTAAAGGAAAGGCCTACTTTCAGGAATTCCACGAAAAATAGGTTCGCTAAGTTGGTTTTGTGTTTTATTGAATAATTTGGGTTACGTGTGAATAATAAAAAAATAAATTTTTCTCTGCTATTTACAGTCATAGTGGTCATCGTTACTAATCACCATTTTTCTCGAAAGTCCTTTATAAAAAAAATATCTGATTATATTTTTCAAACCTACTAATCACCTGTAATTCTGGAATGAACGCAAATGAGTTGTTTTTTTATCTAGGTAAAAGTGTGACTGAAAGAGTTAAACAAGAAAACGTTGAGTAGGCAGAAGATTTCTACTAGCAGGCAGGCTTTGTATACATTCTTGGATTTAAAACAATTTTCCCCATGACACAAAATACATAAATTCATCTCAACGCTTGCATGTAGACAACCGCCGCACTAACGCCTTGAAGCTTTTAATCCATTATTTAAATAAATTAAAACTAATATTATGTAATTGGTAATGCGGTCGAAATAGAAATAGTGAGCAGTGACGTAAGAAGAATTATGTTTTCATAAAATTATTTTAGAAAGAATGTGCGTTATTCTTCTTTGAAGCGATGCATTGTGACGTTGCCATCTATTAACGTACCTGACGTCACTTCCCGTACCGGAAACAGCTGATCAGTAGCTCTAAATTTCGATAAACAGCTACTTTTGAGAGTGTCAAATATGACATTTCTCAGATGAAATTTAGCCGAAATGATACAAACGGGATCGAAATACATATATTTGCGCGCCAATGTCTTTGACGTCTCATATTTAAAATAAATCGTTGACATAGTACTTATAAAATTTCAAACTACAGTCATATGTACTGTCAAAAATCTTTGAAAAATTTGTTTGATGTAAACAGCACTAGATAGCGCTGATTAGGCTACTCGAAGCGGTTAGTTCGCGACGTGACGCGGTGTTTCCGTTTTCGGTCCTGAGTAAGAAGGCAACAATTGTTACTAAATTTCCAAGAAGCGAGAGACCACAAGCGCGCGGGCTTGACCTCTCCATCCGAGCCTAAACGTCCAAAAGATGTTTTTGTTTTTTAAACAATTAAATATGCGAGTATCTTTAAGGGCAAGTAGTCCGCGGGGTATAGTTGTTAGAGCGCTCGCTGTGTAAGCCAAGTGTCACTAGTGCCAGTCCCGCTGGTGACAATAAGATTTGTTTTGAGTGATTCTTCGGACGGACTATAAGCTCGTTCAGTGTTGATACGTATTGGTTTAAAATCAGAACATATCGGAGCTGGGTGGACGGATCAACGGCAAAATCATGGTACTGACCATATCACCTTCTCGAGTGCCGATATATATGATCAAGCTAATAAGATACTGTAACTATCTCTAAGCGAAAGCTCGAACGAGGCTGTAGTGCTAAAGCAAAAAAATGTAAGCAGAAGTAGATTAGATGAAAGGATGTTCATGTTAGATTAAGAATATTTCTGTGAAGTTACTTTAGCTTCGGGATATGATTAAATAATTTGAAATAGCACTCCAAGTATCACTTTGCGTTAATTTATAGATCAGGGATAGAATAATTTAGTTATAAGTAAAAATAAGTTTTTGTTTCTTTGTATATGTAATTTTGTAATATGGTTGGTTGATTTTTTCAATCATTTTATTCCTTTTAATGTAATATTCCTTCTTTCTCCTTCCGCTCATGGAATAATATTGTAAAACAAGGCTGAGCCTAAAGTAATGTGTCAAACGGTACTAGGCTAGGCTGTCAAGTTAAACGAGGAGGTGTTTAATGGGTAGTCAAGGTGTCAACTTCACCTTCCAACCACAAAAAAGACTCAGAGTTGCATACAGGTAAAATAAGCTTTGTTTTTACGAATTGTTAGTAAAACTTTCTTACGGGATGGATTGAATGTTGAACGGAACGCTTCTTTAACCATTATCACCTGAACAGCAAGGGACGTTAGAAATCGTATTCAGAATGGATAGCTTTCAGCCAATCGAGCAATGACCAAATCAATTAAAAAAATTATTTATGACTCCGAGGCTGTTAAGAATTGAAATTTGATTTCATTAAATATTGTAATCAGTAATGTAATAGGAGAATAGGTTTAAAGTGTAAGTATTACTCAAGATGGTTGGGAACTGCGAGACACTGCACAATAGCATGATTACCAACAATCACAATAGCCGTAATAGCAGCCATTATATATTCAATACGTTAAAAGCAATGATGTACAAAGCCACATGGGTTCAACGACCAACTAGTTTCACATCAATTAAAATATAACTAGATAGATAAATATCGTTGTAAGGGCCATTTTTTGAGCCTTCATGGTGAATACCATTTAAGCACTGAATGTGGCGCTTCTATGCTCACAAGCGGCTTAACTACCCACTAAATACCTCTCCTGTCAACCAGAAAACCTAGCCTGGAATCGTTTGGCACATTACTGCAGGCCAGGTCTCGTTTTGCTGTGTTGCGAAGCGCCTTCATCCTGGATGATCCTTCCTCTCACGGGAGGAGATGGAGGAAGAAGAACTACTAGACTAGAGGTCAACCGATTCCGCTGTCCTCGACTACTGTAAGTCCATTTTACCTTTTAGGATTCTTTGAACATAATGTGCACTTGGTTCCATTTGTCAACTGATCCAAGCATCACTGAAACTAATAGGGGTACCAGTTAATTCGTGCGGTTTTCTAACAGATGGTGTAACTTGATTTTTATTCCAGTGATTCACCTTTCCAAATATGTATTGAAAAGCTACTGTCATATAGTTTCAGAATCAGTATGTGTCATTTAGCTGAAGCGTAAATAACAATACTTTTTTTTACTCTAAAAATGTCAAATTTTATGCCGAATAAAGTGTTTTTGCGGGGAGTACTTCTTTATTGAAGAAAGAGGCTGCCTAAAGTCATAGTATTTTGGTGGAAGTGTATGGTGTGCATGCTCTAGCTAAGCGTACGTGCCAGAAGTGGTTTGCACGGCTTAAAAGTGGCAATTTTGACTTGGAGGACGATGAACGGCCCGGACAGCCAAAAAAGTTTGAAGATCACGAATTAGAGACATTGTTCGACCAAGATCTATCCCAAACTTAAAAAATCACTATTATATTATCCGGGATGAGCTTTTCCGTTTCTCTGTAGAGGTCCCGTCGCAGTCTGTTCCATTTTCTGCACGCAAAAAATATGTGGCAGATATTGTCTTCCTTTCCTGAGCAAAACTGACAATTTGGGGATAGTAACCTACCAATCTTTTGCAGGTACGACTGAAAACACGTTGACCATCAGCCGACTTAGTGCCAATACTCCCAAAGCATCCTTCCCAGCCATTGCCCTGATTTGATCAAAGTTATTATGAGCCCACCAGCAATCATCCAGTCTCTCAGTCGACGCATTAGCACACCTTGCCTAAGTTAGACCTGTTTAATGGTGCGTCCAGCAGCTAGAGCTGCAACATTATCTGCATCGCTGATCAAGTGTAACTAATCTTGCATCTCCAGTCATATGGATGGATCCCTGAACAACACCTGATGTAACTTCCATTCCTCGTTAGCCCTGTGTCGTACTGTAAAGGAGAGGTCCTTCAGGTAGTCACTTAGAAGCCGCAGAAGATATTCTCTAACTTAAAAAGGTATCTAGAATATCCACTCAGATAGCGGAGTTGAAGGCGTTCCTCACATCGAGTGACACAAACAGAACGATCAATCGCTCAATTAGGCTATGTTGCTCTGCCTTTTGGCATGCACTCACCACCTCAGCAATCTCATCAGTAGTGGAGCGTTCTAGTCTGAAATCGTACTGTTGTGGAGATAGGTCCCCAGCAGCACAAATCGCATCAATAAGTCTTCCCTTGATGAGATTTTCCAGCACTATAGCATGTATAACGGGCGATATGCAGACGGCGATCTGGTATTCCCTTCCCCATACTGATAAGCACGAGCTTCTGCACTTTCCGTCGTACCGGGAAAATCCTGTCCCGTAGACAAGCGTTGAATGTGCTGAGTAGCAAGTCAGGACAATGGTGGTAGACAAGCTGCATCACCTCGGCTGGAACACCATCTAGACCTAGAGCCTTCCTTGCTTTCAGTGAAAGGACTGACTCGTCTAGTTTAAACTGTGTGAGGAGCAGGCACTCGATTGCAGTTTCATTGTGGACAGCGTCAACACGGACGGGATGGGCAGGAAAAGTCCCCGGACTATCTCGTCCAACTTTACCGCTTCATGTATGCAAGACATCCGTTAGGTACCCAACTATCGTATAACTAGCTTGTAGCCAAGGCCCCACGGATTCTTGTTCACATTGTTCACTAGAACTTGACAGCAGCGAGTCTTGTTGTTGTTAAGCAATTCGCGAAGGTATTTCCTGCCTGATTTATATGATGCTACCCGGTTGCATGCCTCGTTACGGTTCCATACCAATTGAGCCTCATTCCGAAGCTTGTGACACTATCTTCGCTTTTCAGCAATTTCAGTACACTGGGGGCTTACCATGCCGGGGTTTTTAACGGGGCGCAGAAGCAATGCAAGCAGTCATGATGATGCTCATAGTCGAGTTTACCAACAGAGGCCTTCGAAAGGAAACGTGGCCTAGTTTCCCAGACAATGCGGAAATTGGTATAGTGATCGCAACTATGCGTTAGCACTATATCCGCAAAGGATTCAGGACAAAATTACGTCGAAATGAATCAAGGTATTATATATATATATATATATATATATATATATATATATATATATATATATATATATATATATATATATATATATATATATATATATATATATATAACTATAAGCCCCTAACATAAATGAAAGCGACATGAACGAATGCAACAGGAATGTTAGAGAAATGACACCGGGACCTTTGGAAATATCAACTGATCCATCGATAACTGGAAGGTGGCGCGCATGTATATTCACTACACAGTTATGTCTGTGCGAGTGAGAAATGATACTTGCTCGTGTTACAAAGATGAAAGTTCTCCAATGCGCTTTCCAGTGGAAGTGCAGTACTAACCGCGGGATCCACCGCAGTTGTAGACATTTGATTCTAGCAGAGGGGTGCTTAGCCCGGGGTGGTATACTGGGGCTGGCTAGTGCTCAGTCATATCGTGGGTCTTCCGGCACACCCTTTGATCGTGCTTTACCACTCTACATTTAATAAAACATCACCAACGAAAAGGAATTAAAGGCGGAGACATCTTGAGATATGACATATTTTCTATATAAAGTTTCATGGTAGTTTTATTGATTTAACCTAAAAAAAGCAGAGTCATCGTATACAGCATCCAAGCGATCTTTGATTTTGCGGAGAGATTTCCCTTCCAAAAACAACTATCGAATCACCGACCAATATTGCTTTCTCTCCATTTTCCTAATTTTCGCGGACACGTCCGCTGCCACACGCAGTCAAAACAAAACTACGAATTCGATTCGGCTGAAATTTTGAAAGTAGCCATCCTCAAGAATGTGCTACACGATAGTGAATCTCTCTGGCAATAGTGGCCCCATCGGGCGGTTAGGCTAAGTACTTATCGAACCGCCGTCGTATTTCGAGTTCAAGAAGTCTGCTCTTGTCTCTTAGTATGTCAACCTATTTCACAGCGAACAATCTCAGTTTCACAATAATGTTACTTTATGCCCAGTGAGGTATGAGTCGAATCTTTGGCACAGTCAAGCCAATCCTCAGCTTTCAACTTCATTTCACAACGTGGATGATTAACAAAATTGGTCAACGGGATTCGTCACGTTTTGGCACTTGAGGCTGATAATTAGAATCTTACACAAGATATAGTCACAAAGGTTTTCTACGCCATATGACCGATTACATAGAATTATTGCCAATAATCACGATACATATTTTTCGTTTCACGCAAATAGATTAAAGAACACGACATCCTCTTAAGATTTATAAAAATATCACTCAATAGTTTCCTGCACTTGCCTCTAATGCGATCTGCATTTTCGAACTTCAAGGACCGTTCGCAGAATCACACTCATTCGCTTTTTCACCCTCATTAACCAGACTTTCTTCACACTGCCTCACTGTAACACTATTTTAATCCAATTCTCGCCATCATCTCCACTTGCATAAACCAATATTATTTTATATCTGTTTCTTTTAAGTCTCCGTCGGCGAGCTCATTGCCTTGCCCAGCCTGGTCCTTTGGCCTTTGGTTCTTCCGCTCAGTAGCTGCCTCTCTACCAGTGCCACTGACAGTGGCAACTTCAGTTGGTGCGTATCAATTATCAGTGCCGGTTGACAAGCAGAAAGATCCATTAGATACATTGCGCCCGATTATACGGGTTGACAAGTAAGCTTTCTTAGTGATTTTTAATACTGTATCAAGCTTTTTACCTGGTAATTTCATATAACACAACATTCTTCAGTATTCTGTAATTAGTGAACCTGTTCTTGGACTCTGGCTTGTCAAGCATATTGCGTCCGATCGTGAAATGGGTAGTAGAACATTTCAATATATTTTTTTTTTTATTTATTGTGAAGTCATTTTCATAACTATTATAAATGTTGGTTTATTCAATACATCAATATGTGAAAAAAGTGTACTCTATGAGCAAACTTGAAGACGTTGCAGAAACATGTCGTTTATAAGAAGCATTCGGCGAAGAAGACGACGAATTCATGGATGAACATTTTTTAAGACGAAAGCGATATTGATCCTGAAGGGAATTTAGACGATTATCAAGAAGGATCAGAAACGGAACAAGAATATAGCGATAATAGTGAAGACCAAACTACAGAGAATAGCGATTTTTTTGTTGGGGGAGACAAAGCAACTAAGTGGTATAAGACTCCTCGGAAAAATAATATTCGTAGGAGGGCTCTTAACATCTTAACAGCCAGAGTTGTTGGTGCGGCCAAATTACCCAAAACTCTTGTTGAATCTCGGAACGTCTTATTTGCAGAGGACATTTTAAATGATATCATAAAGCTTACTAACCAGTATATAAATACCATCAAAGAATCATTTTCCCGAGAACGAGATGCAAAATATACAGACTTGGTCGAATTATGAGCTTCCATAGGATTACTTTACTTTGTTGGAGTTTACAAAGCGAACAGACTCTCTCTTGAGGAACTATAGGGAACGGATGGCGATGGCATTCCTAAGATTGGCCTGGTAATGAGCATCAAAAGATCCGGTGTCTCAGATTTGATGATCGAGAAACAAGATCTGCTAGGAAAAAGCTGGCCTTTCAGGCAATATATCCCATCCAAACCCAGTAAATATACCATATTCTCTCTTGTATATTCCAGAATGTTCTATTCCTTCAATTTGGAAATATATGCTGGAAAGCAAAACGAAGTACCATTTTCTGTGAACAACAAGGCGCTAGATGTGATTAAAAGGTTGGCGGAGCCATTGTTTGGTTATGGAAGAAACATAACTGCCGACAATTGGTTCACACAAGTGAGTCTTTTAAATGAACTGAAAGAAAAAAAAGTATCTTACGTTGTCACGGTCAGAAAAAATAGAAAAGAGCTACCAAGTGATTTTATTGCTACCAAAGGCAGAACCTAACACTCTAGTTTTTTTGGTTTTAGTACTGATGGAAATACTTTGGTATCATGCGCTCCAAGAAAAAACAGAAATGTCCTCCTTGTATCATCATTACATGAAGACCAAGTGATTGATATTTCCACAGGCGTAAAACCGAAACCAGAAATAACCAGTTTTAACAATTCGACCAAGTTAGGAGTGGACATTGTAGACAAAATGTGTGGAGCATATAATGTGTCTTGCAACATAAGACGATGGCCCATGGTAATATTTTTTTACGATGTTGAACATTGATTCAGTAAACTCGCAAATCATTTATGTTGGCAATGGACGTGCGGATCTGAAAAGAAGATTTTTCATAAAAGAGCTAGCTAGTGACTTATTCTTGGTCTACTAGCTAAACGAAGTACAAAGTCATTTGGGAGATCAGTAAATCTTCAACAAAAATTGAAAAAATTTACTAACACCAGTGAACAGAAAAATGATGATGACAACCAAGTACATGCAAAAAGACATAGATGTGAAACGTGTACTTTAGAGATACGTAAAAGGAGATTGAGTCAGTATGAATGCAAAAAGCGCCACACTGCTACTTGTCTCTCTCATGCTGTTTTCATGTGTCCTCCTTATTACAAAAAAGAGATAGAAGGATATGATGATGATTAATGAGATGACCAGTATTTAAAAGTATATGTATTCTTGTTTTTATTCAGTTTAATTTTGTATACCCTTTCTTGCATACAATAAAGATTTATTTCGTTTGAAAAATATATAAACCAGTTTTATTGTTTCTTGAGTATTTGTAGAACTTGAGGGTGTAAAATATAGTAGTTAACCTATTCTGTCGTTTATGAAAAAGTTGTTATATTTACAAATGGTCAGCAGTGCGTCACAGGCTCAATACGCTCGACACCGTTTTGAAACATATTGCGCCGACGGAGTGTTAATTATATTTTGAATTTAATGGGGCCAATATCCATAAATTTCTACAAATTAAATTAGAAAATTACTTTGTTATCGTTCACATTTTTCCACTTAGTGTAAAAAGAATGGAATATCATTTTTTTTATTTTCCAACGCGCATTTATACTATAATAGGAAGGTAAAATGGAGCAAAATATTATTCAAATGTAGTTCAATTGCATTCACTCATGATTGTACTCATATGAACAACAAACAATCATTCGAGAATCGTCGGAGTTTTTATCACTAGTTTTTTATTTTGTATCGTTGTAATGAATAAATATTTAGTCCAATAACCGTGACTGCACTGACCAAAAATATATGATTAACTTAACCAATGATGTCAATTATGAATGCCAAGTATACTATTCAATCCAAAGATATTTTATTTATTTAAATATCGTTAAAAAAGAATCAATTTTTCACTTTTCTTTTAATCTTCGCACAAAGACAGGCATTCTTGTTGACTCCAACGTTCCCAACTAATTTCCGATCGCCCAACCTGAGCATCCCTCGGTCAAGTGTTCATCAGACGGCAACTGCCTTTCTCGACGCATTCCGTTCAAAAAACGCTCAGCTGATGCTCCATGGCATTTATTTGGCTGTGCGCTTAACGGCAATACATGTGATCACCACGTCAGCAGCCAGCTGATGCAAACTTGTGACTGCCAACAACGCCCAGATGCTCGCATCATTCAATAATAATGCAACATATGCTATTGAATGACGTGGACAAATGTTCGTTGCTGTTATTATCGCATATTAGAAAAAAATTACTCTAGGTTGGATTCTATTCATGTTCATTAACTCGATGGCTAATAATGAAAAATTCAGCTAGATGAGAATAAATTTTCTACATTCGATACTTACTGATCGCAACAGTGCATTAACCCATTCATTATTTGACCCCGACTTTGAAACAGCCAAGCCGGGGAGTTAAAAAGAGCCAGGAGGAAACGGTCGCGCTCTTTTTCCCTGGAGTTAGTTAAGTCAAAGAGATGGTGATGGCGCAAACTAGAACAAATAATTAAAGTTTGGAATTTTAATCGAAGAATTGAAGGATTCGCAGTCAGGAAATTTGTATCGAATACTGGGAGCATTTGCAGAGACAGAAAAATTCAAATCGGCTTATGTGCGAGGAAATTGGAAGAAAAGGAGAAGCAAAGACTTCTGGCAAGAAAGTAAGGTGGCCCTCTAGTCAGTGAAAAAAGCTAGGGAGGCCTAGTGAATAT
Organism: Odontomyia ornata; assembly: GCA_963969285.1. Lineage (NCBI taxonomy): Eukaryota > Metazoa > Arthropoda > Insecta > Diptera > Stratiomyidae > Odontomyia > Odontomyia ornata. Next base: position 79,215,421 of record OZ017739.1, on the reverse strand, counting down.
ATTTTTTTTTATGAAATTCGGTACATTGGTTGTGTACAGCCCATAAAACAATATGACATCGTGATCTTATCAATTAAGGATAATGGGGCCTGATTGTGAAGAGGCAACTTTAGTTGCCAATGGGATGAGTCATGTTGTTTTTTGGAAAATAATGAACAAATCAAATACGCACATATTAAAAATGTTTTTATTAGATCAAAATGTATCATATTGCAGAACTTATGGAATTTTTATTTCCGTCATGAAATACTTCAAAGCACTCATGGGGATGAAGCGGGATTTCACATTTTTTACATAGATATGTAGTGCGCCTGCTTCAAATTCGGCAACGCCGATACTTTTATGGACCTTATTCTATTATGAGATCAGTTCGGCCCTTTCTGATGACATCAAGGACAGGTATAAATTTTAAGGATGATCGAACACCGAATGTTAATGGAGGAGTTCCATAAGACTTCAGAATGGTAATCGTTACCTGTCCCCTAAATTCTAATAATGATATGGCATGACCTTGGCAACGATATAAAAGCCAGCCTAGCGTAGAGAATACATCTACTGCCCATGCGAAAAAAGGGCCACCACCATTTTTCGAGCGGATTCTGCAACCGTAGGATGCTGAAAAAATGATCAGCAATATCTACTCCACCCATATTGTTGTTATAACGAGTGATTGGACCAGGAATTTCCACCGGAATAGTTTTTTTTTCAATTCACAAATAACGGCTAGATTTTTTCACTAGATGTGCGTTATCACAGTTAGTGAGTACCGTTACGACATTGTTATCGTTCGAACGCACAGCTAATATTTTACGGGTAGATGATGTTGCCATCTCAGCTCTATGTATCTTTTCCCATATCTTTTTTTCTGGTGGCTTCATGGAAGGATTGCATCAATTTTCACGTAGTGTACTAGTTCCGCCCAATCCTCGGACACTTAGCTCATCTAACAAGCCATCTGATGTGAAAAAGTTATTGAAGTAAAGACGAGACTTTTCAGGTTACTGCATATGCTCAGCCAATCCTAGAACAACGTCTCCTCCTTGACCCAGACCAGTCGCAGGAAGAAGAGTTGAAGTTCCACAAAAAGGTTCAACGTGATGAATCTACACTGAAGGATCTGCAGCAACCCATAACTAGAAACCGTATCTGATTGGTTCTATGCGTATAAATTGCTTGCCGCCATGCTTTTCATAATAAGCAATCATGCTAACGGTGGGTCCAGGAATGATTTGTTTGAATGCATCATTTAAAAGGACGAATTTTATACATTGTATCAGTCCCGTCATTGGCTTCATTGTCAGCTAAATGGTAGCTCATCAGTTCGTCAAAACGATTTCAGCGTATTGCATCTGACACTAACTGGGGATGTACATCGTGATCCTGTTTCCAGTATAATCGTTTATAAGGCAGGGGGTGATATCCCGACAACAGCATCACTCCGATAAATGACATAATTTCTTCAGGTTTAACATTAAAGTGTACGAGTTTCTGTATTGCATATCGGTTGGTTTTAGAAACAATGTGATGCCACACAGCTTCTCAAAAAATACCTTGAAGGCTTCGATTGGGTTTTTCATATTTTCTCTTAGAAAATCCTCTATGGTTGGAAGATATTCACAATTAAGTTCGGGAATATTTGAGGATAGTTTGTTCGTATTGGGCAGCAAATTTACTAAAGTGATCTTCTTTCGCTTGGGAACTTGCACATTTTCTTTGAAGAGGTGCTTGGTGCATCTGTTTCAATTTTATCTACATTTTGAAGTACGCGGCTATTATCTTCCTCTTCATTCCCTAGCAAATTGCGCAACAATACATAGGAACGCAGTATGTGGGAAGGAAGATGGCCAATATCACCCACCGGCTCTTCGTCGGACAAATCGGATTCTTTATCTGTCTCCGCATTTAGAGGCCCATCAGGCGGGCATATAGCTATGCTGTAAGGGTTAATTCTTCGTCCTCGTTGAGTAGAACAATAAGCTCGTAAAATAACAAGCCAATGCCATTTATACCACGAGTGTACCTGTCAAGATAATCATTTCTTAAAAAAACTGAATTCTGCCAAAATTGTAGTCATATCATCCTATTGACAACTTTAGTTGCCAACAAAGTTTGAGTGAATTCCAAGCCAACTGCTTACACAAAATTCAAATATAGAAATAGCAGACAATAAAAAAATTGACTTCCGTGCATAGTATAATAGCTTTACTTACCAGTTAGGAGTCACTGCCATATTGCTTGAAATCTGTGATCGACAACACTGCACAGCTTTACCCTTACACTTCACATGAAAACAAACAAGTTGGGTAAATAGACCTACGCTCATGTCAGAAGGGTTTTGTATTCAATTTACAAAATGCAGTCACCAGATCGAATCAAATCAAGAAACATGTCAAAGACGATTTTATTGGAGGAAATAGGAAATACGAAGATCATACTATTTTTAACAAAGTTGAACGAATTTCGACTTCTGAGGTTTTGTTTTTGTTATACTCATAAATATCTCCCTTGATAATTATTTCAGATGTCCATCCGCGAGGGAGGAAACACAATTTGTTCGAATCCTAGAATGGTTACAAAACCCTTTTGCTAGGAGCTCTCTCCCGCCTCCTTGACTTGTTTCACTTATGAGCATCAATTGTAGGTACTCATTTTTAGTCATTCATTAAATTGAATCAAGTGTTCAAAGCATGCACCTTAAACGTTGAAATTGGGAAAAAATAACTCAAAATTATTCAATCTTCGCATTTAAAACAGCCACTATTTGGTTTTACAATTACTGATACCACTAGCTGAACCGATTCTCAAAGACATACATGACACCTATCATTCCTGAAATTTTCATGCAAATCCTAGCAAAACTGTAGTGTTATGTCGGTAAAAAAGCGCGTTTTGTTCCATAGCCATATGTTGCCATAGTAATAAATGCAGCGCATATTGTTTCATAGTAATACAGGAAAATTCAAACCGCTATAACTTCGCTAAATATGATTCAATCTTTATGAAACTTTCAGGATTGATCAATCTTATAAATAGTCATCTGTATACTGAATTTCATAGAATTTAAGGGTACTGTTAAGATTTTATTCAAGAAAACATAAAATCGATAAATCATACTATTACTAACAAAGTTGAGCGAATTGTGACTTCTCATGTATTTGTTGTTGTTGTACTCACCAAGACCTACATTCCTGATTTTTTTCAGATTTTTCGGATCACAGGTGTCCAATCGCGAGGGGGGGTACACAAATTTTTCGTGTATTTCCCCTCCCTGTGCGCCCCTCGAAGCAAAATTTGCCAAACTAAGACCTGTTTTGTAAAGTTCTCATCGAGACCTTTCATTTGATACCCATAACGGCTACCTTCAATGAAATTTTTTTTTCGGGGGTCACTCCCTTATATGGGGAGACCCCCCTTAAATACCTTACAAAAATTTTTTTGTAGTTGAACTTTGAAGAGAACACCACTTTACACCTACATACAAAATTTGATGTTTCTAGCTTAAGTAGTTTCTGAGAAAAACTGCTGTGACACACGGACGGACGGACGGACGGACGGACGGACGGACGGACGGACAGACAGACGGACAGACAGGACGCGATTTTAGAAGGGTTTTGTAAAATTATTTTACAAAACCCTAAAAACGGACTGATTGTTTTTCTGTTTAGAAGAAAACACATAACGTATTAGCAATGTATCAGCCAAAGTGCTCGAAGTTTGGAGATGCACACAGGATGATAGAAATTCGCCATGGCAACTTTAGTTGCCAGTGGGCTTTTAAAATTTTAGCAGAAGGCTTTTCCTTAAATTTTAATTTTATCCCAAAGTACTCTCCTGGTTGGAGTGGAGAAGTGTTGAGCCTTTCAATTATATATTGTGCTTTTTATAGATATATTTTGGTTTAGAATTTCATTGCTTAGAGTGGCGGAAAAACGTGGTTAGGAGTTCTTTTCTACGAAGAAAGTCATAGTTCATTTTCCAGTAGGTTTGTGATATTAATATCAAAAGTCTTAGATTGTCTAGAATACCAATTACATGTGACTTCTCAGCGGCAGTGACGTACATTTAACCCGCAAAGGGTAACCTAGCTGTGATATAGCAATTTACTCCAGCAAGCCACATTCTCGTTTGGCGGCAAATTTGGGCTCAGAGGAGAAAATGAGTGGCACTCAGGCACGTCTTTAGAAGGCCTTGGCCTCCCAGCCGGAGTGCGTTAGGAAAAATCCTTTACAACCTTGCTGTTATGTGGAAGCAAAACATGGTCCTTGCCGAGCGATTCCGAAAAAAAACAGTGGAAATATTTGAACGCAAGGTACTCCAGGAAATCTATGGCCCAGTGAGTGACAGAGTGGATACTGCATTACGACTGTTAGCTTAGCAAGGATCGAATAAAACTGGCTACCCAAAAGAACATTAAAGCGTAATGTACAACGTAGACGTACAGCGAGAAGACTGGATAGAAGTTGACAGCATATCCTTGATGGGAGTGATCAATTGACAAACGACGTCGTAGAACCGTGACAACCTGAGGACATAATGACAATGCAGTTCGACCATAAATTAACGGTCAGAATACATTCAAAGCCTTTTGGTGAATAGTTACAAAAAATTAAAATTCGTTTTGTTCAAAATAGGCTTATGGTTTTGAATTCAATCAGCCAGCCCCCTGGAACATATGTATGAGCTATTTTTATTGGCTTCATGTATTGTCTGTCTTTGCTTTTTTATACAATTCTTGCTGCTTTTGTTGTAGCCTGGGCCCTCTCATCTGCCTTGCCTATTCTCATTGTATCACTTTCAATTTCCTAGGGGTTATTCCAGGCTTCTTCAAAACTTATATTTTTTCTCTCATATCATGTCACACCATTTCATTTATAACAGCTTCACCGGAAATAATCGTTGACCTACATCGAAAACATAAATTTTTGTTCATGTAACCTTACACAAAATTCATAGTGAAAGGCATAAATATAATCACTATTTATCACACATCATAAATTATACTCACTCAGAAAGAAATTGTACCATGCAATCCGAAATGTTAACTGGCTGAGAAATGATATGAAAATACTCGTACCACTAACCGCAATTTTCAATGGTTATTCTCAGTCGACATACAATTTTACTCCACATGTAACGAGTATTAAAGCTACTGGTAATGTATGTACAATCCTACTAGTTCATTAATTTAATCGCTGCTTGGTGCAGGTTTTAGCAGGCATTGTCATAATTCACATTTGAGCCCTCCCCGCTCTTCACCTTTCCTGCTTAACGGAAAGTTAATAAATTGCCACATTTACGGATCATAATTTCGCTACAACCAAAACAATTAAGGCTAGCATTCTTATGGTGGCTTGACGCGACGTAGAAATCTGGCAAGCAACCATCAAGGACATTAAGCAGGTGAATAGGTACAATGGGAAACAATGACAAGGAATGTGCTTACATGTGTGAATGGAAATGAGTTGGGGGAGTAGTAAAATTATAATAAATCATTTATTAAGTTGAAGGTCAGAACTCTTGGTAACTTTTTGCTGGTTGCCTGTGCCTTGATGGAAACAAAGGATAACAGAATTTGAGTGAGAATTAAATCTTTGTTCTTGCTTTTTAGGGTTTTGTAAAATAATTTTACAAAACCCTTCTAAAATCGCGTCCTGTCTGTCCGTCTGTCTGTCCGTCCGTCCGTCCGTCCGTCCGTCCGTCCGTCCGTGTGTCACAGCAGTTTTTCTCGGAAACTACTTTAGATAGAAACATCAAATTTTGTATGTAGGTGTAAAGTGGTGTTCTCTTCAAAGTTCGAATACAAAAAAAATTTTATAAGATATTTAAGGGGGGTCTCCTCATATAGGGGAGTGACCCCCCGAAAAAAAAATTTCATTGAAGGTGGCCGATATGGGTATCAAATGAAAGGTCTTGATGAGAACTTTTCAAAACAGGTCTTTGTTTGGCAAAGTTTGCTTTGAGGGGCGCACAGGGAGGGGAAATACACGAAAAATTTGTGTCCCCCCCCCCCCCCTCGCGATTGGACACCTGTGATCCGAAAAATCTGAAAAAAATCAGGAATGTAGGCCTTGGTGAGTACAACAACAACAAATACGTTAGAAGTCGCAATTCACTCAACTTTGTTAGTAATAGTATGATTTATCGATTTTATGTTTTCTTGAATAAAATCTTAACGGTACCCTTAAATTCTACGAAATTCAGTACATAGATGACTATTTATAAGGTTGATCTATCCTGAAAGTTTTATAAAGATTGAATCATATTTAGCGAAGTTATAGCGGTTTGAATTTTCCTGTATTACTATGGAACAATATGCGCTGCATTTATTACTATGGCAACATATGGCTATGGAACAACATGCGCTTTTTACCGACTCAGACACTACAGTTTTGCTAGGATTTGCATGAAAATTTCAGGAATGATAGGTGTCATGAATATCTATATCGGTTCAGCTAGTGGTATCAGTAATCGTAAAACAAAATGGTGGCTGTTTTAAATGCGAAGATTGAATAATTTTGAGTTATTTTTTCCCAACTTCAACGTTTAAGGTGCATGCTTTGAACACTTGATTCAATTTAATGAATGACTGAACATAAGTACCTACAATTAATACTCATAAGCGAAGCAAGTCAAGGAGGCGGGAGAGAGCTCCTAGCAAAAGGGCTTTGTAACCATTCTAGGATTCGAAAAAATTGGCCATTAATCGATGATAACAGTACAGGAGAGTGGCTCCTGAAAATAAAAATTCATCAAACGTGGCCGGTATGAGTATGAAATGAAAGCTTTCATGGGAGCTTTTCAAAACAGTTGTTAAACTGTCAGTTTTTGCTTCAGTGGGGCACAGGGGGGAAATACATGAAAAATGTGTTTCCTCCCTAGCGAATGGATATCTGAAATAATTATCAAGGGAGATATTTATGAGTATAACTACAACAAAAATCTCAGAACACGAAATTCGTTCAACTTTGTTAATAATAGTATGATCTTCGAATTTCATATTTTCTCCAATAAAATCGTTTCTTGATTTTATTCAATCTGGTGACTGCATTTTGTAAATTGAATACAAAACCCTTCTGACATGACCGTAGGTCTGTTTACCCAACTTGTTAACATATCACATTATTCAGTAATTACTTTTATATGTACGTTAATTTTTCGAAGGTTATACTAAATTCGAAGAAAATATGAAGGGAATATATTCGGGTTGCAGAAAATGTTCATTGAAAATTATTTTCTTATCATCAATACACTGGCTCTATTATTATCATGATCCAATTTTGCTCAAGAACTTTATTTCAATTTTTATATACTTTCAAAGCCTGCTACGGATGGAGTAGAGAGGCATCAACATTATCTCACCCCGAACACTACCATATCAGTCGCGTGACTCGTTAAACTAAGCAATCCTAAGCCGCACTCGATTAAGGATTTGATTAACACTTCTAATTGTACGTGTAGCCGTAATTTAAGTACGAGTACTTGTAGTAATGATTTTCAAAAAGAAAAAAAAAAAACAAATATAACCCATACTCGTAGAAACGAAGGATGCTGCGAACGTATATGCCACATAAGGTTCGGCGCTAATCGGACAACTTAATTTGGAAGGAATGTCTTGCACCACTGGCCAGCAACATTCACATCCTAAACGAGTAGGTTCAACACCATTTAGATACCAAAAATGCCCTAATGAGATGAGTTGTGGAAATGTACCGACCGACTATAATATTGTGCATCATGACAAAGGATTGCCTGCAGCTAAAGATTAAGGAGGCGAGTCAACATCCGAAGCAGATCTAAATTTTGGCAGCGATAACCACGATGATGAAGACAACGTAATTGAAGAGGATAAGAAAGCAGAAAACACGAAAAGCTGTTTAAAATTAAGTCGCACAATATCGAAAAACTTCGTCAAAGGAGAACGCGAAAAGCAAAGAAGCTTTTACGTGCCTACAACAAAAACAGGCTGAGACAGCTTTTTCAACCAGCGTGTAGCATAATTTAAAACATCATGTTGAATTCTGTTTCGCTTCAATGATTCCCATCATTCTGAATTTCTCATGCTACTCTCACAATGCTGTTGACCACCCGTCACATACATGAGTAAATAAACTTTAATCGGATGAAAGAAACTAAATCCAATAGGTGGCATTTTCTGTCTGTCTATTCTCTAAAACATACGAGCATAACATTTGGTATCGATTATTTAACTCTCTTGAATGACTTGATATGTTGCATGCAAATGAGCATTGCCTTCGACTAGCTATTTACACAATTTTTCAAAAACGAAAATAATAAAATAACTTAGCGAAATATTTACCTTACCGGATATTCTCCTCCAGGCGTACTTCATGGAGCTTCGTACGATCAGTAGCACTAGGTAAATCACGTCGATCAAATCCGGAAAAGCACTGTTTATACTCACGCAATTTTATCTTGTGACATGAATAATTATTGAAAAACAATTTAATCTGACATTAAAAACTGTCAGAGAAGATGTTCAGCCGACTCAGCCGTGATTGTAGTTATCGCCACCAGAGAGTTTGTAGGTGGAGTGGAAATCACGCTGAGTTTGAGTGAAACCACTCCTCCGGAATAGGAAGAATCACTCCGAAGAGGTGGCTGAGCCGGAGACAAAGAACTCGGTCGGGGAGCGGTAAAGTGACCATTAGAGGAAGATTATATAAGAGTGCGACGAATTACCCGCCTCCTCTTTTTTCTTGCGTTTGGCGAATCAAAGGGGGAAAAGTGAAGCGACAGCGGATAAGACAGAGGACTAGCATTGGCTGGATTTCGGAAGCAATGGTAACAAGTGCGTTCTAGACGGATTAACATATAGCGATCTTCCAACTTTTCGATACCATTTTTGTAGTACGATTTGTCTTTCGGTTCAAAATAGGCATCAGTTCGGCGATTATTTCTTCATTGGCGCTAAATTTCTTTCCAGCGAGCATTATTTTGAGGTCTGAGAACACGAAAAAGTCACTGGAGGCCAGATTTGGCAAATACGGTAGATGTAGAAGCAATTCGTTTTCATTGATTTGTGTCGTGATGAAAAAGCATTTTTTTTCTTCAAATGGGGCCGTTTTTTAAACGATTCCATCCTTTAAACGATCCAATAACGCTATATAATAATCGCTATTGTTGGTCTGGCCTTTTTGAAGGTAATCACTGAATATTATACCTTGCACATCCCAGAATACTGAGGCCGTAACCTTGCCAGCTGACTGTTGTGTTTTTTCTCGCTTTTGATTCGGTTCATCGTGTGCAGACCACTCAGCTGACTGTCGATTTCCGGACGTAGGGAAACTGGCAAAAATAATTCCAATATTCAAAGGAGGAGATCATCTGGACCCGAATAGTTACCGCCCTGTTGCACTTTTGACAGCCTTTAGTAAAATATTCGAAAAACTTGTAAATAACCGTTTAAATTCTTTCTAAATAGATAATGCCACACAAGAGTACTTTCTGTCTCACGTTACATCAATGTAAGTCTTGATAAAGGAGATTATGTTATTGCAATTTTTGTGGACCTGAAGAAAGCTTTTGATACGGTTGATCATGACCTGTTACTTCAAAAATTTGGATCGTGTGGTATACAAGGAAAACCGAAACAGTTTTTAAAACGTTACTTGGAAAGGAGATTCCAAAGAACATCAGTTAATAATGTCTTGAGCAATCTAGCACCAATGAAATCGGGGGTTCCTCAAGGATCCATACTTGGACCAACCTTGTTTTTGCTATATACCATTAATTTGAATATATGTAAATTGAAAGCTCACTGCCCATTATATGCTGATGATAATATACTTCTTTATTCAGGACATGATAAAGTTGCCATGGAAAATATCGTCAACGAGGATCTAGATAAATATCGTTCATGGCGTATCGAAAACAAGCTAGCATTGGAGACTACAAAAACAAAATAAATTATGTTTTTGTAGAATAAGGAAGACACAGAAATCGACCTAAAAATTAACGACGAAAACTTGCAAAGAGTATTTGAAATTAAATATCTCGGTCTTACCATAGATCATCGTTAGACGTGGTTGCCACCCATAAATATTTGAGGAGACAACTAGCACCAATGATAGGAGTGTTGAGAAGATATGGAGGTTTCCCAATGCATATAAAGAAACTTGTATCAAATGCATTTGTACTGACAAAGCTACAAGATGCGGTAGTCATTTGGAGTCAATCGTCAAAGCAAAACCTTAATATTATATCCAGGATACTAACTAAAGCCTATAAAAATATTCTAAATCTTCTGATTCTCACTCCAACAAGACTAGTGTATCAACGGACCAATACACACACCTTCAGTCAAATCATTACTATAGAGAAAGCTAAATTTATCTTGAAATTTCTAATTTCCAGTGAATCGGAACGAAGCCCCTTTATAAAAGTATCACAAATAAATCCATATAATTCAAGAAATGCCAACAATTTTGTAATACCTTACGCTAGAACTGTTCGACTAAAGAACGATGCAATGAATGATGCTCTGCGTATATACCACAATCTTCCAGAAACAGTGAAACAGTTTTTAAGAAACTTAAGGAACATCTAATGAATTTAAATTAATGATAAGTCCGGAGGATTGAAAATGCAGTATCTTAGGGCATTTTAGACCCTAACGTCGAGATACTTAAAGACAGCTAGTTTTTGTAAATTCAGAGTTTCTTTTTACTGCGTCGTATGACAATATTTTTTTTTATTTCTGAGAACTGTTCACGAATCGTACTAGACTTGCATGAAAGGAGTACTTCACAGCATATGGTGTGCCCCTTATATCAATGTTTTAGCATTGCCTGAAGGCGCACGTAGGAATCGACGACTTGTGAAGTGCAGATCACACGAGCGTTGTGCAACGATGAAAAAGTGATGGAGAGAGTGGTAGGGAATGGAGGTATTTAGAAAAAAAAAACAGTTCATCGCTGCTCGGATTTTGAAATTGGAGGAAGCGGTCAATGGACCGAGACAGTTGGAGGCGCTATTTGCAGGAAAGGAAGGTCCGAGAGGGGCTGTAGTGCTACGAAGAAGATATTTTAACACAAAGTCCTCCAGAAAATCGACTGCCTAGTAAAACAAGGAACAAAGTGGAGACTACGTTAAAATGATGAGTTGTATGAACTATTTGACGCTTCAACTGTTTCCTCTTGCATGAAATTAGGTAAATTGCAATGGACAGGCCATTCAGAAAGAATGGAAGAAAACCGGTTACCCAAAAGAACATTGAAGGGTAGAGTACAAGGTAGACTTCCAGCAAGAAGACCGAGGACTCGATGGGAAGACATGATAGAAGCTGGCAGCAAATCTTTGCTGGGAGTGATTAGCTGGTGGTCAAGCTTGAGGATCCGTAATGATTGGAAGAGATTAATCCTGAAGAGCAAGACCCGGCATGGGATTTTGCGCCATAAATGATGATGATAACTCCGGCAAATATGATTCGATCTAGATTTAAATAAAATTTCATTGAATTTAAAGGCATTCATGCTATTATATTGAGAAAAATATGAAATTTACGAATCATACTACCATTAACGAAATTGGGTGATATTTGACTTCTAAGATATTTGCTGTTGTTGTCCTCTGACCGATCTACCTCCATGATTTTTTATACAATTGTCGAGTCAAAGATGTCCTCTTGCGAGGGAGGGACACAAACATTTAATACAATTTGCCGTTTTAAACTGTATAATAAAATTGAATGAATGTTACTTATGGAAAATCCCATGAAATGCTAGTGTTATTACTCAAGAATGGATTTCCAGACAAAAAGGAAACAAAATAATAAGAAATTTCCAAAACGCGGGCACACGAAATGTAATGACGCATATTGTACACCATGGCCTAACAAGACCAAAATAATTAGATGGAAATCGTAGCAGTTTTTGTCTGCCTTGTCTGGTTCTTATTATGCATGTTTATTGCTTATGTCTCGTTTTACACTGATTAGCGGTTTATGTGTTCTTGTTGAACATGACATTTCAGCTAAACTTATTTTAATTAGATCATTTCACCCTTTTCACATCAACTTTAGCTAATACAAGTACTTACAAGAGAAATTTACCTTGAATATAACTTGCAGATACAAAAAACATATTGAGTTTGCATAAGTAGAAAAATTAAATATTAACTCCCTCACCTCTGAGCATGGTGGTCGCCATCACCGGTGTGTATCTAAGAGTGATGGCCTGAGGAGAATCAGTGCACACGTCGAAACCACCTTCTTCTAACATTTTTCTTTTCTAGTTATTTTTCAGAAAAATTATTATTCAAAATATGTAACTCATTTATGTAGCTGCAGAAAATTCCATAAAAAGTAATTACATTTCAGATTTTTGGTTTAATTTTTGGTTTTTGGCGCCTTTCATCGAGTGAACTTGAGAGGAGAAGCTTTTTGCTATTGTTCGTTGATTATTTATATTATTTGAATTTTTTGTTTGAAAATGGAAGAAAAAATTGTGTGTGATGAGGTGGATACAGTTTAAAATACTCGCGGGCATGTTCAAAATCAAGACTTTTTTTGGAGACTTGCTGCAGCCATTGCAAATGATTTGGAACGCGAGAGAGCACAAGCCAAAAATATTAAAGATTCGGTTCAGCAATATTGAAGATTCGGAAGCAGATAAAGATACTGATGGTGATTATATACCAGATAAAAATGAAGCCTCTGATATTGAACGAGAAATTGAGGCTGAAGCGCACAGCGAAGAGGATTCTGAACCTGAGAAAGACGAAGAAATTGATCCTATAATTCGGCAAGTTACAGGTGGAGTTGATGCAGCTAATAGTTGTAGCAGTTTACAACAAAGTGATCATCATTAATTGATGTGTTTGCGTGCGCTTGAAATAGTGCATATTTTATTACCAAAGATAGAACCAGGTGGTGTGAAAGTGTACCACATGTGAGTGCAACAGGAGGCCCGATTATAACATCTCCCGCGTCAAATGATGTTTTTAAACGATTGTTTTTACAAGAAATGGTTGCTCTCATGTTGAGGGAAATAAATAGCAAGGCATCACAAGTAAAAGATGAATGGAATGTAGAGAGTTCACAAGCTAAGAAAAAGAGAAAGTGGAAAAAGTAACAGAAAACGAGCTCTACGCATATTTTGGCCTATTAGTGGCAGCTGATGCTACCAACAGCAACTGTCAACACACAACCTTGCATTGGAGTCCAAACATTTGCCAATAATTAGAGCAACAATGTTGGTACGCCTTTTTCGATCGCTTTCAAGGCTCATTAGATTTGACAATTCTCGGACATGTGAAGAGCGCCTCAGTTGCGGCAAAGCTGCGCCAATCGCTTTAAATTGCGTATATCATCCCCCAAAAAATATAACCGCGGATGAGCCATTATTACCGTTCCGAGGAAGAACTCGCTTTACTCAATACATTCCGAGAAAACCAGCAAAAGATTGAATGAAAGTTTTTTGGGCTCATGATTCGAAAACAAAATTTCCTCTCAAAGAAATTATATAAACTGGCAAACAACTAGGTAGAGAACGCAAAAGATACCAAGGAGAACGAATTGTCATAGATTTGACCAGTCAATATGCAAATATAGGGCGTTGTATAGTTGCTGATAACGTTTTCACTTCGTTCAATGTTTGTACACGTTTGATGGATACTGGCTTGAGCTACTTTGGTACATTTCGAAGAAATAAAGCTTACGTTCCAGGAACCAAATCGTTCACGTCCAGTGAGATCAAATGAATTTGGCTTTTATGATAAAAAAATAGCTATGTGTTCCTTCTTACCGCAAAAAAAACAGATAGGACGCGATTTTAATTTGGTTTTTGGAAATTATTTTACAAAACCCTGAAAATGTGTCAGTGATTTTGGTATCAACAATGCATTATGACAAAGAATTGTCTGGTACACAAAATTAACTAGCTACAATTTCATTTTATAAATCAGGGGTTGACGCAATGAATCAGTAGATGACTAGATACATTTTCAAACGTCGTACACAAAGATGGCTATTGACTGTTTTTTACAATATTATCGATGTATGTAGTTTATCTACATATATTATTTGTAAGGAAAATAGTCTAATGATAGGTATTGATGCTCGTCGCAATTTTCTTATCAAAATCAGTGAAATACTGGTTACACCACACATTGAAAGTCGCTGTAAGAATCCACAAGTTTTAAAATAATTTGCCTAACGATCTGGAATTAAAGCTTTCCTGGGAATCATTTGAGGTCAGTTTATATTTCACATAACATTTTCATAAACCAAATAAATTTAGTCTTTGGATGTGAGAAGGATCCTATACCAAGCTCATTGGTAAGCAAAGAATGAATGCGGGAGCGAAAAGGATCCTGAAATGTTCCCTCTAACTATTGTTGAATTGTATTTCTGCTACATTTAGAATTAATTTGTTGGTTATTTCCGGTAGAAATGATGTACAAAAATGTACCGTTAATGCAGGAAATTAAGGATACTGATCATTTTTATCATCCGTCATCAAAGATCTCGCTATCTCCAACAAATCCTTGCAGAGTGCCAACTAATTGGCACTTTTTGTACGAAATATCATTTAAATTCAATTTCTCGACATCAATGTATCATATTTAACTGTTAATATCTACAGAGCCCTTGGAGGGATTTCAATTCTGTTTCGATACATTTTAGATCAATATGTTTTCCTTGATTTGAAACCTCTATAATCAAAATCCTTACACGCGTCGATCAGTTATGCTAAAAAATCGGGGTGAAAGTCGGAATTTTTTTAGTTTTAAGGATAAAAGTCCTTTACCGTTACTTGAATTTCTTATCCTTTAAACGGGACCCAACTGGATGAAAGACGTATCATTTGCCAAAAACAGGACTCTTTTATCTATCTCCGTTTAGAAGTTATGCGTGAACATACAAAAAAAAAAAGCAAAAAAAAAATATACGCAATGAATTGATAACCTTCTTTCTTTTGGAAGTCGGTTAAAAATCGAAAAATCTTACGAACTGTCGATAACTGTCCGTTGCATCCAGCCATACAAAATTTAAAAAAAAATCGAGCTACATTTTTTATATAGATTATATTATATAGATTATAAATAGACTGAAAAAAAAAAAATATTAAAAATGCTTGGAGTAACGTGTCAGAAAAATGTATTGAACATTTTTTTCGACACCCTGGCGTCAATAGAATGGATTCGAGAATGGCAGAAATTTCTGATCAGTCTGATGAGCTTGAAGATCTTGAAGAATTGAGAACAATATCAGCATTATCTTACACACGCGAACAAATCATCGATTCCGCAAATGTGGATAAGGATGTTGTTACTAGCAATTCCAATATTTTAACCGATGAAAAATCGCAGAGGCTATATCCAACTCAAACAACAAGGAGAAGCTTGATGAAATGGCTGATGAAGACGAAATGTTATACCAATCGCCGACTGTCTCCGAAATGGTTCAGCCACTAGATCAAATTCGAATATTTGTTGCCACGACTGAAGCACTCAACTGACCAGAAATTTCAACAGCACTACAAAAAATTGAAAATCTAAAAACAAACAAAAAATACTGACTTTTTTAAAACTTAAGATACATAGTACACGATGTGGTTTCACAGGACTTTTTATTTTTCAAAACTATATATTGAATCACATATTTGTAGGTTTTTTCTTGTTTTTATGGTAAAACTTCAGGTTTAAATTATTTTCCAGCCCTTTGTCTTTCTTTGCTCCGGGTATAGTGATGTCCACTTATGACGGTGTATATATAACAGTCCCTTGAGCATCGTTAAAAAAGGAATCTACTGTATATGGTGTGGTGTTGACACAAGGGATAAGCTCAGGTTTGAAAATATCTCATCAAATCCTTTCATTTGATACCTTACATGAGTATCTTTGGTAAAAATTTTTTTCTTTTAAAGTACGCCTTCCTTAAGACCCTTCGAAAGAAAAATTCTGACTACCAAATTTTTCAGAAACTATCGCTTTTGACATACCTACCAAGTTTAGTGTTCGCAACTGCTGTAGTTAAATAAACTGCTGTGCCACACAGGCAGATAGACGGACAGACGGAAAAAGAGGTCACAATTTCAATATGGTTTTGTATGATAGTACAAAACCCTAAAAAATGCAAAAAAATTAATATAATCAATGAAAACACAAAATATCCATATAATATAACTTAACAACAAATATATCCATATAATATAACTTAATTCATGCGGTTTTTTTTCAAAATTTGAACGTTTATTTAAGAAAAAAATTAAACAATAGTATTATTCAAAGTATTGCCCATCTGAAGCTATGACCTTTTCCCATCTTTCTGGCAATTTGTGGATCCCATCCCAAAAGAACTGCGCCGGCTTGGCAGCCAAGAATGAATCAAGCCAATTTTTGATATCCTGCTCTGATGTGAACCGTATTCCAGTGAGGGCGTTCTGCATCGATCGGAACAAATGGTAGTCAGAAGGGGCAAGGTCTGGGCTATAAGGCGGGTGGGGTGAGACCTTTCCATCCACTGTTTTCCAAATAGTTCTTAACCGGAAAAGCAACGTGGGCCCGAGCGTTGTCATGATGGAAAATTATTGCCTCGTGTCTGGTCGCATATTCTGGGCGTTTATCGGCTACTGCTCTCTTCAAATGGATTAATTGTGTTCGGTAGCTCGCTTCATTGATGGTTTCACCCGGTTTTAGCAGCTCATAATACAGCACACCCTTCTGATCCCACCGAATACAGAGTATTACCTTCGCGCCATGGATATTTGGTTTTTCCGTTGATTTGGCTGGTTGGCTGGATTTCACATATGATTTTTTGCGCTTGGGGTTGTCGCAATGGATCCATTTTTCATCACCAGTAACAATCCGATGCAAAAATGACTTCCTTTTGTTGCGTTCTAGCAACATTTTGGACATGCAAAACCACTTTTCGACGTCTCTCGGCTTGAGTTCATGTGCAACCCATTTTCCTTGCTTTTGAATATATCCAGCTGCTTTAAAACGTTTTGAAATGGCTGCTTGAGTGACACCCAAAGATTCTGCGAGCTCTTCTTGTGTTTGGCAACAATCTTCATCGAGTGATCTTCAAACTTTTTTGGCTGCCCAGGACGTTCATCTTCTTCCAAGCTAAAATCACCACTTTTAAATCTTGCAAACCATTTTTGGCAGGTTCGCTCAGCTAGAGCATTTTCATCATAAACTTCCACCAAAATACGATGACTTTCCGTAGCAGTTTTCTTCATATTAAAGTAATGAAGAAGAATTCCCCGCAAAAACACTTTTTCAGGAACAAAGTTCGACATATTTGAGTGAAAAAAATTTATTGTTGTTAACGCTTCAAATGAATGGCATATACTGAAAAGACGTACAATGACAGTAGCTTTCCAACGCAGGTTCGGAATATTGGAACGATGTAATATTATGCAAGTTACGCCATCTCTTAGCAAACCGCACGAATTAAGTTATATACCCAAATGGTACTATACCAGAAGTCATTTATTTACCATACCAGAAGTCATTTATTTACTATTATATTTAATTTCTAGAATCAGGGAGATAATAAGTTTTGAGATTGCTCAACGGAACAATAAAGGCACCCATAAATCTTTGATGTATATTTTTTATAAGCTTCAGAAATTTATTCCTCTTAACTGCATCTGCAACAAATAACTTCAGCAAACATCCTTCTGAATCCCCCACGACAAAAAGCCTCTATTGATCTCGTTTTACCATTTCCCTTACACCAATCTGCAATAACGCAGATTTCAATCCTGAACAAGAGGTCACCACAGTTGACTCAAGCCATCAAAGTTCATACTTCGACATTTTCATCGTGTTTACAAAGCTAAAAAGACTACATATCTGCAATAAGCAGTAACGACTCAACACTTCGACAATTCACTAGAGCCTAGGCATGGTTATCGTCCTCGTTCCCATCTAACGTCATCCTCCGACATTTGCACAGGATATTGACAAACAGAGATACTGCTCAAGAGAGCATTCAAATCACCGGAGGCAAGTTATGCAAGCTGTTCAGCCGACTGAAGAGTTCCGAGATGATTTTATTGAGTTCTGATAATAACTATTTGACCTGGTTCACAGCAGTTTAGAGCTCGCTTCCTTACACTTTATGCAATTTTTCCTGGTAGACTCCCCAGGCGCTTGAATTTAGTAAACTAGTCAAAACGGA
The DNA here is from genome assembly GCA_963969285.1 of Odontomyia ornata. Taxonomy (NCBI): domain Eukaryota; kingdom Metazoa; phylum Arthropoda; class Insecta; order Diptera; family Stratiomyidae; genus Odontomyia; species Odontomyia ornata. The sequence continues at coordinate 79,197,270 of OZ017739.1, read as the reverse complement.
TATGATTTGAAAGTTGGAAAAGATTTTATAGAATTTCAACGAACAGTTTAATTTTAAAGAATTAACGGAAGTTATATTAGACCAAATGTTAAAGCCAGGTGTGAGGCTTTAAGGTCTTTGTCTCCAGTAAATCTTCCTAGTCTGAGCTTTATTGCCAGGATACTTCCCTTGTAAATCATCTTGATGATGTATTCGTGGATTTTTGCGAATCTTGTTCAGTTTCTTTGTGCATTAACATTGACGATTGTTTTATCTCCAACTCTAAGATATTACCATAATGCCAATGGCAGCGACGAAACAAGAAGAATGTCTTCCATGCATAGAATGTCCACACAGCATAAAGAAAACGACTGCGCTATGCTGGTGGCTTTTGCAAAAATATGGCAAATGGTGACATTAAGAAAATTGCAGAATACTAACGCTGTCACACATTCCTATCCTTAGATTCATTATTCTTTTGCTGGATCTCGTGCTTTTTGCATTGTGCTGTGAGAAATAGGTGGGAGTTATTGTTGGTGTTTAGTTTCTGAACTCGTAGGAGGTATTCTTTTAACAGCACATGAGGAGTGGAGTTATTTTACAGTTTTATTCAAGAGGAGGGTATAACTCGTCATTAAGTTTACAGTTATCAACGAGACTCTTTGCTTGCCCACATTGGGCGCCAATTTGAAAAGTGCATTCAACTAATGGATGAGTTGCATTTTAAAGGACTGGCTTTAAATCTTAAATTCAGCTAACTAAAAATTAAATACGCTGGCCTTTTATTTCATAAAATGCACTTACCTGCATAGAGTAGAGGCAACATATTAAAGAGTATGAAAAACGGCAGAAGCGCTCGCACGATTTTCTGCAAATCGTTGAGAACGTACGTGGAACTCGTCCGGAATTCTTCGAACTTAGACAAGATGCGATCCAACTGGTGATATTGTCTGAGAGTTTGATAGGCATGCAATTTGGTTGATATTGACGGCATCGTCCTGGATGATTTCGTTGGTGGACGTTCATTAGCAGCTGCGGTTCGGACAATTGTCGGTAACCTGCTGGATTTCGAGCAACTTTGTTGAGCTTTTCGACAACTTCTGCTATAGATTTCTTCAGCAGCAGATGAAAATTGATCAGACCCAGCGTATCTGGTGCTGAGAGCCAACAAACTTTGCGACTTCCATTTGCTTTTCGCTCCATTTGCTTTCGTGTAGGATGATTGTGTGCCTGCATGTGCGGGCATGGCGCAGGATAATTTTGGTGATTGTGATGATGATGCGGGTAGTGATTGGGATCGTGGCCAATTGGTGGCGGTAACAGAACATTTACATTGGCAGCAACAGTAACGCGTTTTAAAATCTCCGTAATAAAATTCAACAAAACACTTACTCGGACATTGTGATAACGTTTTATAACTACTAATTTTCTTAATATATGTATTTTTATTTTTAGGATTTTCTTTATTCGTCGTAGAAAGATTATAGTTTTGAGCATCTTCGTCATGACTAAGCGAACAACAATTCGTTTGGCAGCTTTGAAAGTTTTCAGTACAACACTGGCATAGGCGCAGCTCCGTGTGCTCCTCCTGGCTTCCGCGCTCCTCTGCTGAACATAGACCTTCCCTTCCCATCTTTCGCTTGACGCACGGTAATCGCTTACTACATTGCTTATTATTCCCTGTATTGCATGCATCGATCGCTTGATCGTATCCACTATGAATTTCACTACGATAAAAAACAAGTTTGCTAAAATTCTCATAATTTGACTCCAATGACGATCGCACGAGATCCCCAACTGCGTCCTCCATTGCATGCTCTTGCGCACAGGATGTTGCCGGAACTGTAGCTTTTGCAGATACTGTTTGTTGGTGAATAAATTGCTCATTATTGATGCTATGAGAGTCACTATCATCTGAACATGTCTGACAATCTTTCGAATAAGCTTCATTCGATGTTGCTGAAAGTTGCGGTAGTGAGGAAGAGCGTGATTGTTCAAAAGTTTTATTTCGCGTCGTTTCGATCCATACAAATGGTGATTGAAATTTCTCTGGATATTTATAGGCGGTGCCTTGATAATCGTTACAGATTTGGCGTTTGTAGAGTTGAAAACTATGGCATTCGATTTTTTCGCACAGTAGTTCTGAGGCCATGTTGTGCCCTATAATAAAAAAAAAAATCAATTAAAAGTTAGTAGTTGTAAAGTTAAAAAATACAAAATATACATATAAGTATAGATGACCCTTATTGGTAATCAAGTATGTAAGGATATAAGAACTGAAGTTATTTGAAGAAGAGGTACAGTTTGATCGTACTTTGAAGGTGCCAAGAGAGGCAAGGCTATGATGAATGGTCACTTCTCTGGCGCCACCAGGTGCCTGACCTCACACAATATACCTTTTATTCTGAAGACTATTCTATGAACCAAATCGTCCTTGGATATAGTGTAACGGCCTTAAAGACACGCTAATCAGAAGGAACTACGCTAGCTATCACTAGCTAAAAAATTTCTAACAAGATTCCATAAATTGAGTTCGAAAAATGATTATGGTTATTATGTTTTTAAAGTCTTCCCCATTTTGTTTGAAGTATTTTGACCACGTTGCTTCATTAGTCATGGTAACACATCAATATCATAAATCATTTCTAAAATTTTCATCATAATTCCTACATATTTGTAATGTCTATGTCCGTTGCAAACGTGTATCTCCCTAGTATCACGTGTTAATGTTGTTGTAATCGTTAAATATTCAATCGGCTATAACTGAGCTGTTTATAATTCAATCATTGTGAAATTTTCAGAACACATATAATTGCTTGGAAAAAATGAAATTGTAGCTTTTGGGAAATTTATGGGTTTTGTAGGCAAAAATCTAAAATTTATAAAATGTACTATTATTAACAAAGTTGATCGAATTGCGACTTCTAAAGTATTTGTTTTGTCCTTTTACTCCTAAAGTGTCACCTCTATGATTTTTTTCAGATTTTTCGGGTGAAAGATCTCCAATCACGTGGAGGGGATACAAAATGTTCGTTCATTTCCCCTTCCCTGGACTTCTCAAAGCAAAACTTGTCATTTTCTTTTTCGGGGGTCACTCCCCTATATGGGGAGACCCCTTTAAACACTTTATAAATTTCTTTTGTGGTGAAACTTTGAAGAGGGCATCACTTTGCTTCTACCTACAAAATCTTATGTTTTCAGCTTATGCAGTGTTGCGAATTCCGGCTTACCGGCACTCTCCCATTCGCAACTTCAAATTGCCGCCGTAACATCTCCACATATACCTTTTCCTCGGTGTATTTATTTATTTTTATTAACATTTAACAATTTCCTAATAATTTTTATTTCCCCATCATCTCATTTCTACCCTCTGATCATATCTTTAATTACAAAATTAATAATATAATAATAATCTTAACTTTCCCATTGACAACACTCCATTCGTTACTTCCCATTCATAAAATTTCATTCGATACCTTTTCCCTAACAAAACCTAATTCCTTCCTACATACCAGTACTAACTAATTTTATTCATTTGTCATACTAGCAAAAATTCATTCACGCTTCCCTACGAACAAATTTCATCTCAATGCCCATTATGAAAGGTTCATAGTTGAAGTTGCTAAATAAATGAATGGGAGATCAATAGAAGGTGGCTCCGGTGCTAGCATCGTGGATTCTCGACCGGGGGTACGCTGGGATCCTGGGTTCAAGTTCTCCCGAGCGCAGGGAAACACTCTTTTTGGGATATCAGCCAGAGCAATTGTTTCCGTATACTCGTGTATGACGATTTGCATATAGCCAAACGCAATATGGTTATGCAAAATGGAAATTTTTGCGTTTGTCGATAAGGAAAAGATGCGTGAGTAACGGAATCGAAGTGCATTTAACTTCGATTACGTTACCCGGATACGGCAGCGGGAATCAGGGAAGGAAAACATTGCGGCGGAATTGGGCTTTTGGAGTTGATGGCATTCGGTTTTTGGGTTGGGTAAGAAGAGGAAGTTCTGTGGCGGTGTGGGAAAAAAACTTTTTAATTTTGAATTTGAGCAGAAAGTTTGGTGAAGTAAATTTCAATTTGGGATGTTGAGTAGAAAATTTGGTGAAGTGTGTTAATTTTTAATTTGGGGAGAAAAGAAATCTGTATTTGAATTGTATGGGATTGATTTTCGTGGTGACGGAGGAAGAAAGTGAAAAAGAAACAATTGAACTGATTGCAAAGTTTAGTGGCGGAAATTTTTGTGTGGAAAAGTGTAAAAGAAATGAGAAACTACATTGGAAGTGGAACAAAGTAAAATCCGTTCGTAAATATGATAAATAATTTTCGTTTTCAGCCTCCGGAAATAAAATTAGTGCGAGTTTGTGTCTAACTTCTTAACTGAAATAAAATAACAAAACAAGTGCAGAGATTAATTGTTCATTTTAAAAAACTATTTTGTAGAGTTGTGGAGAGGGCCAGGTTCCGCTCATTAAATTTTTCTGCGATTACGCTATAACGACGGATCGGAGATTGAAATAAGTGGCCATTGCGTGTTTATCGATTTTGTTTGGTTGACTTTTCAAATTAATTTGAAACTTACTTCACAGTGGCCCACACTTTTTTTGTCTTCGCCGAGCGCTTGGACATCAACAAGGAAAGAGTGAGTACCTTTTTGGTTTTTTTCTATTTATTACAGTGGATTCACATTATTAAGTTTTTTTTGTTTGTTTTCTTATGCATAAAAAATTTATTTGATTGTTTTTTCCTTTACATAGAATTTCAAAGAGGTCTTTTTATTGAAATTACAAATTGAAAATTTTTTTTTGGAATTTTTCTTTTAAATTAAATAAAACGGCCATGCTTCTTTAAGACATAACTTTCATTTCTTAAAATGAGCTCCCCTTTCCCGTCCTTTTCCCCTTTGTGTCAGTTATCATGCGTAGGGTGGCTCAGCACGAGCAGAGGGTGTTCCGGAAGACCTGTGACATGACTGAGCGCTAGCCAGCCTCAGTATGCCACCCCGGGCTACGCACTTCTGTGCTGAAACTGTAGTTTGCAATAAAAAGTGGTGTTTCATACGGACGAACGGACGGACAGATGGACAGATTGGACGCAATTTTAGTAGGGTTTTGTAAAAGGAATTTAAAAACCCTAATAAACCTCGTGGGCACCTCCAGCCGGAATGGCATATTTCTCATAGGTACCATTATTTGTTGAATTATTTGCCCCCATTGGCCCCCTTTCTAAAAGTCCAACATTGTTTAAGGTAAGTGAAAGTAGCAGAAGAGTCGTTTTACCAGAAGGATATTGTAAATTAATTAGCAAATCAAATAAATTCTCCTGAATATCAAAACGTGGCTCACAAATGTATTCCATGAATTGAACTGGAAAAATCGTGTATAATTATTTTGTATTTAGAGCTGCCGCCATTTTATTTTCAGTCTGTTTACCTCAATATTTGAGTAGTCATCATAACTTATCAATGTTTTAAAATATTTCTAAAATTTTCATCATCCGTAGTTTTTGAGTCACGCATAATTGTTGTTGTAATTGATAAATTTCAATCGTCAATAGCTTAGCTGCTTACGGCTCGATTTATATGAAATGTTCAGGAAGCGTTTCACATTCGAAAATTAAGATATACATTTTTATAAAATTTAAGTGTCACCTTTCGATTTGTAGATGAAAATTTTAAACTATTAAAGTGTACTATTATTAACAAAGTTGATAGAGGTTCAACTTCTGAGGTATTTGTTAGCCTTGTACTCATAAACACCTACTTTCGTGATTTTTTCAAATTTTTCTGTTCAAACGTGTCCAATCGCGAGGGGAAAGGACACAAATTTTTCGTTTATTTCTCCTCACTCTAGTCCTTTTCTTACAAAATGACTCTTGTTTTGAAAAATTTTCACCGAAACCTTTCATTTGACGCCCACCTTCGATAAAAGGGTGTTTAAGAGTCACTCCTATGTTTAGGAAAACCCCAATAACACACCTTAAAATATTTTTTTTGCACTGCAACATTTGTGTGGGCACCACTTTTGATCTACAAAGAAAATGTGACCATTAGAGGGCCACAAAAATCTTGAAAAATTGCATATTTGAACCACCATCATATTGAAACCGCTCATGCTCACCAAAACGACAAAATCTTTAGGTCTGACTATTTTCTGCTTCGTACATAACATAAAAGTCTTTGAGATTTCAAGCTTCAACAGCCACCAATTCGTTTTTTGAGAACTGACCTCCAGGTTTTTTACACAATTCTTTAGGTACATACAGTTTTTACGGACCGACTTTGGATTTTTTTATCGTTAGGTTCATCACATAGTTCAATGAACCGCTGTACCGAATTTCATCCAAATCGGAGCTACAGTTTGATCAGAAAAGAAATCACAATTTTTCGCTTTTTTGTTTTCACTCGGCCGATTTGGCTGGTTAACGAACTTAACAGAGATATCTACCCAATACACCGTTTCTGAAAATTTAGTGGAAATCGGAGTAAAACTGCGATCTTTAGCGTGGTGATAAATTTCGTTAAATCTTATATATATATATATATATATATATATATATATATATATATATATATATATATATATATATATATATATATATATAATATATATATATATATATATATATATATATATATATATATATATATATATATATATATATATATATGATACCCTAGCTGGCTCCACGGGTAGAACGCCGGACTCTCACTTGAAATACCCTAGCTGGCTCCACGGGTAGAACGCTGGACTCTCACTTGAGAGATGCCAGGTTCGAATCTCAAACACAGCTTTTTCATTAAATAAAAAGTTTGTCTACCCAGCTAGGGTAAATTGTCCATTGGAAGATGGTAGTTTCGATGGACCCTCCCCACCCACCCCGATCCTAACTAACCTCACGAAAACCCCATTAACCCTAACCCCTTGCCAACCCGCAAATGAGGCAGCGTGGCAAGGTATTGTCTCAACCCCCCCCCATCATGAATAGACAGAATAAGCACCAGCCCTCATTCTCCGTAGGCCGGAGTGGACCTAGGATAGGTAGCTCCCAGGGACAATCCACGAAGGCAGAGGGTGTTAAGAACCCGCGGAGGTTAAACCGCTACCAACCACACCTGACAACGCTACACATAGCGACATACAATTGCCGATCACTATCAAGCCAGGCAAGGCTAATTGAACTAGAAGAGGAAACAACTAAAATTAAATGGGACATCATTGGTCTGAGCGAAACCAGACGTAAAGAAGAAAACATGATTGTACTAGAATCGGGCAACATCCTATATCACCATGGGACCCAGCTAGGTAGAACCAGCGGAGTAGGGTTCCTAATCAACAAGAAATGGGCAGATAGGATAGTTAACGTCACAGGTATCTCAGATCGAGTAGCCAGCCTAACACTCAAGCTCTCTCAGAGATACACAGCGCAAATCATACAAGTCTATGCACCAACAACCAGCCACACTGACGAAGAAATTGAAGAGTTCTATAATGAAATAAATCAGGCTTGGGACAACAACAGCAGCCACTTCAAATATCTAATAGGCGACTTCAATGCTATTATAGGGGGAAAGAAAGACGACGAAATCCTGGTAGGAAAATTCGGTTTGGGCACAAGGAACGACAGAGGAGAAAGACTGGTCCAATTCACCCACCAACATAGCCTCTATATAGCAAACTCGTTCTTCAAGAAAGGCCGAAATAGGAAATGGACTGGGCAAGCCCCAAACGCAACCAAAAAGAATGAAATTGACCTGATCTTAACCGACAAAATAAGAACAGTTAAGGATGTTTCAATAATAAATAACTTCAGGACAGGAAGCGATCTTCGTCTGACTAGAGCAAAGATTACCCTAGACCTAAAAACTGAAAGGCTTAGATTAGTTAGAAAACCAGCAAAATCAGGTATTAACATAGACAACATCAGGGACAACGCCGATCTCTACCAAGAAATGCTAGACTCCGAAATGCGCAATAAGGACGCAATGTTTCTCGCAGATGCAATCCTGAAATGCGCCGAAGAAGTAGGTGGACCAAGCGTTGATAACAAACACCACAAGCTCTCAAATGAAACAAAGGCTCTACTTAGAAAATGCAGGGAAATGAAGCTATCCTCGAACATCCAAAGGATTGAGTACACTGAAACCTGCAAAACAATTAGAAAGAAAATAACAGAAGATGTGAGGAACTATAACGAGAAACTAGTAGAGAGTGCCATCGAGAGTAACAAAAGCCTCAAGAAGGCAAAACGAGCATTACTGATTGGTAGAAAACAGTTGATTGCTATGCAACACGAAAACGAAAGAATAACCGACAGGAAAAGAATATTAGAGATTATCACCAGCTTCTATCAAGATCTCTATAAAGCCCCCGAAGCAAGCCAGAGAGCAGCAACTACACCAGCAGCACTTGAGGAAGAGGTACCAGAAGTTCTCATTGATGAAGTGGAACTGGCGCTGAAACAAATGAAAAATGGTAAAGCAGCCGGCAATGACGGCATCACAGTGGAATTACTGAAATATGCGGGCAGAAAAACATGGAATATTCTGGCCAACGTATTCACAAAGTGCATCAGAACCAGACAAATTCCTGACCAGTGGAACAGCGCCAACATAATTCTGATCCACAAGAAGGGCAGTAGAGAAGACATTAGAAACTATAGACCGATAAGTCTTCTCCCAGTGTTCTATAAAGTATTCACCAAAATCATCAATAACAGAATACAGTCAGCCCTAGATGCAGAACAGCCACGAGAACAGGCTGGTTTCAGGAGAGGCTTCAGCACTATAGACCATATCCATACACTAAGAGAGATCATGAGCAAAGCGAAAGAGTATGAACTCCCTCTCACCCTGGCATACATTGACTTCGAGAAAGCCTTCGACTCAATATATCCCGACGCCATAATAAGAGCGCTTATAAGCCAAGGTATTGAGAAACCATATGTAGAAACACTAGCCAACATCTACAAGAAGCGAAGGTCAAAGTGTTCGAGGATACACCAGAGTTTCCCACACAAAGAGGTGTTAGACAGGGGGATACTATATCACCAAGACTCTTCAACGCCACCCTGGAGGAAATCTTTCGAGGCCTAGAATGGGATACTAAAGGCTTAATCATAGATGGAAAACGGCTAAATAACCTACGATTTGCTGATGACATAGTCCTCATCGCCCAAACCCAGGATGAACTACAAACGCTACTCAAAGACTTAAGTGCAGCTAGTGAGACAGCAGGACTGAGAATGAACCTCAATAAAACAAAGGTTATGTACAATGAATTCATAACGAGAGGCCAGGATAAAATATCAATTAATAACACTGATTTAGAAGTGGTAGACGAATATGTGTATCTAGGCCAAGCAATAAGCAACTCAGGATCGCTACTACCCGAAATAAACAGACGAATTAAACTAGCGTGGAGTGCGTTTGGAAAAAACTCCATAATCTTCAAGTCAAAAATGAAAATCCACCTGAAAAAGAAAGCCTTTGATGAATGCATTCTGCCAGTCATGACCTATGGTTGTGAAACATGGACTCTGACCACAGACACCATAAGAAAACTTCAGGTTGCCCAAAGGGCAATGGAAAGATACATGTTGGGTATCACAAGAAGAGACAGAAAAAGAATAACCTGGATAAGAGCAAAAACACAGGTAACGGATGTGATCAATAGAATCAGAAGTCTCAAATGGCGATGGGCTGGACATTTGGCAAGAATATCAGACAATAGATGGACCACAAAAGTTATGAATTGGTACCCAAGGGGAGTCAAAAGACCAAGACGGCGCCCGAAACTTAGGTGGGACCATGACATAAGAAAGCTAGCTGGCATTACCTGGACACGTATAGCTAAAAACAGACAAAAGTGGAGGGAAATGAGAAGCCAATACGTAGGGGAGGCTACACCATGATCCGTATACATAGTTGATAAGCTGACAATGATGATGATGATGATGATATATATATATATATATATATATATATATATATATATATATATATATATATATATATATATATAAAGTACTCTCTCGAGAAATTTACCTTAAAAATGAAAATGCAAACGTTAGCCACTGGAAATCATGTCTACATATTCCAGATAGTTCTAGGGATAGAGGACATTCATTGTTAGAACTTAAACCGGCAGCAACACCTAGATTGATAATTAATTGTCTTTTCCGACGTTAATCGCCTGCTTCACACGCAGGCCTAGCCGCTTTAGACTTAACCCAGGTAATCCGTTTTAATACTTTTGTCTATTCCGGCGTTAACCACCTAAATCATACGCGGACTTCGCTGCTTTATAATTAAAATATATTACTCCTTCTGAAAATTACTTTGGCGTTGACTACCTTTCTTGCGGTGGTAATCACCTTTACAACATGCAGGGCTTTAGAATTAATTTAGACAAGTTTTAATCTATTTTCTGCATTTTCCATAAAATGGCAGCCAATTAACTCACTGGGTATGGAAAGTATGAGGGAGATTTGGGAAGCCTCCAGGCCTAAAACTGTTACTCTGGAAGTTGAAGTACCCGATCGTACTCCCGTCAATGTCCCGAAGTACTGGCCACGAGGTAGCCTTCAGCCAAATCAAACTCGAAAAATGCAAGCGATCTTAGACCGACAAGCCGCAAGACTTTCCTGCGGAGTACCAGTGTCGCCAGCAGAAGCGGCTCCACACTCCCCGGCAGATCTAATACCACCAAAGAAACAGCGAAGCGGGAAAGCATTCCAACGACGTGAGGCTCTCGCTACTCTCTATCAGGAGTACCACACGACCGCTGACCCGTTTGTAATCGTTTTCAGCATGCTGACGTTGTCCGCAGTGATGTCATGTTTTTCAAGGATTATACATATACTGCATGCTGAAAACGATTACAAACGGGTGGAAGTTTGATGTAGCAGAAAGTTTGGAGATATTCAATCGAAAGACTCAGGACATTTGGAACGGCGACCCAGGTGATGGATACACCTGGCTATTCAAGCTTACAATATAATGAATGTAATTAAGTAGTAATTAAGGAAAACTAAAATTTTTGAATGGTAAAAGAACCAGGTAATTAGAGATTAAGTATAAGAACTTTGAGGGATTAGGGACATGTTAGGTGTAATCAGACATTCATTTTAATAGTTTAAAAAGTTTAGTATAAATATAAGGACACTTGTAGTTTAGGGAATAGTAGTACTGAGGAAGTTCTCGAGTAGTGAATGAAACAATTGTATACGGAATTAAAATAAAATTAGTAGAACTAAAGGGAATTTACTTTCTTCATTTTTTATATTAATTTAAATTTAATTCGAAAAATTGCGATGGCAGGTACTCTAAAAGACGCTTTTTTGAAAAAAAAGTGGAATATTGTATGTGCGACCGGTGAAAGTTGACCGGCATTTGTGACGGACAATAGGATGGTAATGTTTGAACCATTACCTTTGTCGTTCGGAGCTCTTTCTAGATACAAATTGTCAAATCTTTAAAATAATAATAATTTATATTACCATAATAAAAGTATCACGCGTGAAAAATACCAAAAAAAACCTGGCTAGGAAAATAAAATTTTAAAGTTAAAAATCGATACATGAAAAAAATAGAAATTTTTTTTAAAGTAGCCGGAAGATGGCTATAAAAATGTTGTAATTGAATCAAGTTTTTAAAAACTTCTTTTGATAAATTATTCCATTGAGATTAAATTAAACAAAATAATCACTTTTGGATATATTTACAACATGAGTTTTGCGCAAATACATTTATACATTCCTATTTTTAAATTGCATTCATGTAAATTCTTCCTAGAAAACCCAAAGTTAGTGACTTATAAAACCCTTTCCAAACCAGCATTGCATAAATTCACTAAAAAAATTGGCTTCGAATATGTGATTAGCATTTTGAAAATCAATTCACTAAAAAAATTTTTGTTAAAAATAATTCACTGCACAATTTTTGTCAACATAAAATATGCTAATTGAAATATTTAACAGCAGATTTTAAGTCTTAGGAAGTTTTATTCCACATGGGTAAATGCGCCTTCAAACTCTTTTATAGCTGCTCTTTTATACCTGCTTCCGGCGAATAGCATCTCCAACTGTCTCGTTCCATTGACCGCGTCCTCCAAGTTTGAAGTCCGAGAAGCGATGAACTGTCTTTGTCGACCGAGTCAGACCAGCGTTTCCTTGGTTTCCCCACTGGTCTCCGGCCTTCAGCTCTCCCAACGAATACCTTTTTGCTATCCGTTACTCGCCCATACGATTCACGTGGCCACCCTATTGCAGCTTTTGCAGTCTTACTATCGTTGAGAACTACGGCTAGTCAAAAATTTCGCACAGCTCATGATTGTATCGAATTGTCGATTGGTCCCCGTCTAGCTTCGGTCCGATTATTCGCCTCAGGACCCATTGCTCAAAGGCGATCAACCTATTTCCGGTTGCTTGGGTTAGGGTCCATGTTTCACACCCATACCATAATACAGGTCTTATCACAGATTTGTATACTTGGAGCTATGTTTTCCTGTTTACGCAACTGGTCTTCAAGATCTTCAAAACTGAATAAAATATATTATTTGCGAGCCCTATTCTTCGGCGTATTTCGCCTCCTTCATTGCCCGTTTTCATTATTTTGGCGCCTAAGTACACAAATTCTTCTTAATTTTCAATACTCTTTCGGCAAGTGTGATATTTTGTATATTTGAGTTATTTTTCCTCGACTGCGTTATGAGCTTTGTTTTATTTTCATTGATTTGCAGCCCCACTAGTTTTGCTTCGCTGTCAATTTTCAGGAAGAGTTCTTTGGCAGTTTTTAATGGCCGTGACAAAATGTTCATGTCATGTGCATAGGTCATCACTTGGCTCGAATTTTATAGAAGTGTAGCTCGTGAATTGACAGGTAGCTTCCTTATGACGTACTCCAGAGCCAAATTGAATAACAATGGAGCCAGCCCATCTCCCTGCTTTAATCCGATATTTGTGTCAAAGGCATCGGTGAGATGGTTAATGATGCGGACTTGGGAGGTCGTCGACGTCATTGTCATTTTGGTAAGACTGATTTGGCTGGAATGCCAAAGCAAAGCATTATATGGTCTTACGATCAATAGTGTCATATGATTGCTTAAAGTCAAAGAACATTTGGTGCACGTCTATGCTGAACTCCCAGAATTTTTCAAATATCTACTTGACTATGAACAATTGGTGTATTGTCGATCTACCTGCTCTAAAACCACCTTGATACTCCCCAATAATACTGTGGGCATATGACCCGACTTTATTTTCTAAGATTTTAGAATATTTTTTGTACGCCGTACAAAGCAGTGATATGCCTCCATAATTTTCGCACTATAACTTGTCACCTGCTTTGTGGATAGGGAATATAATTGATTGGCTCCACTCTTTTGGCATATGTTTTCGTTGCTAAATGTACTGGATGATTTTGTGAATAGCTTTATGAACACTGCTGCCACCATATTTGATAGCTCCACTGGAATCTCATCGATGCCCGGCGCTTGATTATTCTTTTGGGCGTTGATGATGGAACACACTTCATCCAGAGTTGGTGGAGCCAATGGAAGTTCTCCGCGAACGTCTATACACTCCGATGTTCTGGAGCTAAGTGGAGGATTAAGGAGGTTCTTGAAATATGATGCTCATATTTCCTTAATCTTGGTTTCACTACCGATGATATTGCCGATCTAATCACGACAGAGCGTGGTTTTGGGTTACTAACCATTTTTCAGGCTACTTTGTATACTTGTCTTGTATTGTTGCTTGCTAAACTGACATCGATACTTTTTGGTAGGTCGTCGTGGTTTTTTTTTTTTATTGATTCTATTTATTTTATTAGCTACTCTTCTGAGATTTTCATAGTGTTCTGTCCACATCCTGGTTTTCCTACGTACGTCATCGTTGTATGCCTGATTGTTTTTGTCTAATGCATCCTGGCACTATCATTGAATCAATTATTTCATTTCCACCAGACTTGATGTCCGATTGTTTTAATAGCCGCCTTCACTTCCATCCACAGCTCGTTGCTTGTCGTTAACGATACATCTGATAGAATGGGAGCCAGCCAGCTGTCGAGGGTCTCCGTGAAATTTTTGGTCACAGACGCCGTTTGGAGCCTTTCGATGTCAAATTTTTGTAGCGGGCGAACGTTCGCTGAGTATGCCCTTGACATACGACATCGATAGGTTAATTTGAACAAGTAATGATCGATTGGCTCTTCGGTTTGTGCGAACGTCAAGTATGCTCGAGCCCCAACGTGGTTGGATCAAAACGTGGTCGATTTGGTTTTATGTGCTAACACCCGGTGATATCCAGGTCATTTTATGAATGCGTCGATGTGGGAAGCAAGTCAAACGTATAACTAAATTGCTGCCACATGCAAAGTCAATCGAACGCTAGCCGTTGTGTCATCGTGGAGGCTATATCCTCCAGTCGTTCCCCGATGAGACATCTCATTGCCAAACTTAGCGTTGAAATCACCCAGAATTATTTTTTTGTCGTTTGTAGGCAATGAGTCCACTAGTCTTTCCAGGTAATTGTAGAACGTCTCCTTCGTTTCATCGTCCTTTTCTTTGGTCGGGGCGTGAAGATTGATCAGCCAGATTTTGATGAACTTCGCGTTCATACAGATTGCACACAACCGTTCGTTTATTGCTATGAAATCAATATTGTGTGATTTGAACTCCCTATCCACAATAAAAGCCACTCCAAATTCTCGTTTTCCAGTAGGCTTCTCACGTTTAAATATTGTGAGTGATCTCATTTCGTGAATATCATTTCCACTCCAGCTCGTTTCCTGGGTTGCCAGTATTTTTAATTGATACTGACTGCCCTATTGTAAGGGGCTAATTGAGTGATCTGACATTCCAGGATCCAATGCGATAGTCCTTTTTTCGTTTGCGAGTTCGTTGCCGGGAGTCCAATCCATTCCGAGGCCTATCTGCAGGTTTCGAAACAATTAAAGGTTTTCGAGGGACGGGAAGTAGGCCCGTCGCCCAGCCTCCATTCCGGTGGCATGGTTATTACGTCGATTTCGTTATCAGGCGCGGAAGATTCGCCTTCACTCTCTCACGTCCTCACAGAGGAGGGGTGAGCAGGATTTAGTAGCAGAGCTGTAGATGCATTTACAGTTATTCGCATTTTCTCGGCACTTAATGTTACATTATTGGGGAACCAGTAAACCCAATGTGCATCCTGAGAGCATTTACTACCATTCAATTGGGGGGCTTGGGATGAGGAATCATGGAAGCTATGGGTTGGGGAAACAAGGGGTTCCCTCCTCCTTTCTCAAACGGACTTCGGACGGTCTATAGCGGAGTTCTCATTACATACAACAAAAGCAATATTAAAGATTCTTGATTGAAGATTTCAGAAGGTTCATGGTCCGAAATCGACTCTTGGGTTGCTGCTTGTGGAAGGATTGAACCAGTAATCCTTGAGGCCAGAATTCAGGTTGCAGTATAAATGATAAACTCTTAGGTACCGTTAGTTTAAAGGAGCTTATAAGTTGGTCCAGAAGATTGCCCTTGGTTAATTTGACGCACTGAAATAATTTAGGTGCATAACCAAGTCTAGAAATAACGTACTTTGTCATATCCTCGTTCGAAGTTTCATAGGCAAGTCTCGATATGAAAACTTAAAGCGGAAGGAAAACTGCAGTCAACATACCATTACCTTTCGTGGCGCTTACTTGTGGGTTAAGTAAGGAATTTGGTGCAGGACTATCATTTTGAACCTGTGGTTGAACGACCTGTTACTGTTGCAGAAAAAGCATACTTTACATGAGAGGACCAGCCTGCAGATCTTGAGATCCTCAATGATCGGTTGATGATTGTTAATCTCTGGATAGTGTAGTGAATTAAGGAGTTTTCATAAGTCCGTGAAGGACTGCAGCGATGTTCTGCTGCCTCGGCAGAGGAAGGTGTCGGTTTCTGCCGAGAATGCCCTCGTCCGGAGACGCGTGAATGCGCTGGCAGGCTAGCATTGCGGTGTCGTGGGGCGGGTTCGTTTCCCCGGCACGAGGACCCACTACAAAAAAATTTCGCATTCACGAATTGCTTTCAGGTCAAAAAAGGCGACCAAAGTCGCAAAGTTGTAGATAACCTCACCGAAGGAGATGTACTTGTTACAAGAACAAGTGAAACCTGAGAAGAAAGGCGAACTTGGGGTGACCTCGTCGTTACCCAACGAAGTTCATGGCCCACAAATGAAAGAGGGGCAACCGGGTGGTGGTGGAGCCCCTTCATACCCACCCAACCGGAATAAATCCATTGATAGCTTGTTGAAGTGGCCAGGTATTCCTCTTCTGAGTGGAAAACTCATACAACTGGAATTGTATGAACCTTCTCATCAGAAGGGGAGTACCCCGGTGACCAATTTATGTCATAGAATTATACAATTGGATTGCATAAATCTATGACATAAATTGGTCACCGGGGTACTCCCCTTCTGATGGGAAGGTTCATACAATTCCAGTTGTATGAGTTTTCCACTCAGGAGAGGAATACCTGGCCACCTCAATAAGCTATCAATGGATTTATTCCGGTTGGGTGGGTATGAAGGAGCTCCACCACCACCCGGTTGCCCACTTTTCATTTGTGGGCCATGAACTTCGTTGGATAACGACGAGGTCACCCCAAGTTCGCCTTCCTTCTCAGGTTTCACTTGTTCTTGTAACAAGTACATCTCCTTCGGTGAGGTTATCTACAACTTTGCGACTTTGGTCGCCTTTTTTGACCTGAAAGCAATTCGTGAATGCGAAATTTTTTTGTAGTGGGTCCTCGTCCCGGGGAAACGAACCCGCCCCACGACACCGCAATGCTAGCCTGCCAGCGCATTCACGCGTCTCCGGACGAGGGCATTCTCGGCAGAAACCGACACCTTCCTCTGCCGAGGCAGCAGAACATCGCTCCAGTCCTTCACGGACTTATGAAAACTACTTAATTCACTACAAATGGCGCCCAACGTGGGGCCCGAAATGCCCGGCTGTATCATCAGTCGTGAGCACGAGACAGTCCATCGTCTCTAGGTGTCCCCACTAGGTGTTAGAAGTATTGGCGGGTAGATAACTCCCGAGGGTTTTTGCACTAATCGTGCCCCAGCAACTTAATAACTTTCGAACGTGTGTTGTCTTTGGACATCAATATCGTTTGGTCCTGCTTTTGATTTATACTTTGGTGGTTTACCACCATTGTATAACTAGTAAGGCCAAATGATATTAGAGTCCCTTTTTGTGTTCGGAGGTTATTATCCCAACAACTTTTTGCGGAGGATTCTGATTCGCTCCCCAAACCAGCGGTGCCTAGGTGTCTTAAATTACATGGATTTTGATTTCATGTGATTGGCTGATTAGCTAATCCATGACTATCCATGACAAGACACGCGCTGCTTGTGGATTAGAATCCAACCCTGGGCTAACAAGTTGTAACTTGAGAAATTTGCTAATGAGGGATCACTTCTGAACCCTGATTTTCATGGTGCCACAAGAGAGTGTCCCTAAAACGCTCTAGAAGGATTGTGCCATTGGTGTCCATACTTGGGAGGAAGGACGGAAAGGAAAGGCCTATTATTTTTTTTTGATAAAGTAAAATTTTTTGATAACGATTAAAACTTTTTCATACACTTTGTTTTTTTTTGTGAGGATTGCAAATAGTTCGCCACTTTCGGCCACTTTTATGTTTTTCCTTATTAATATTTAATTATTTCCTTTAACGCGTTATTTTTGCCTTTGGTTACCTCTTTTAGCAATTTAGGTATTTATTTAGACAATTAACTTTCCTTTAGGATGTCGACCAAACGCACGCCAGACAAGCGCAGGTTGCGTTCGGAAGCGGGGCCCACGGCATTATGCGTCATCTGCCAGCAGGCGCGAAATGATGGAACGTCCGTACAAACGTTGGCGTGCGGACATGAATTTCATGAGGCCTGTGTGACCCAGCATTTATTGGTTAGCCGTACTTGCCCTTTATGCCGACAACCAGCCACCTCGGTGGATAAACCTTCGAGCCACCTAGAGAATCCAGCTGCTCAAGGGGCGGTGCCCAAACCAAAGGACCGGCGGGAGCAGTTTCCAACAGCGGCTGATGAGCCTGACTTAATGGGCCGAGCTGAAGCAGTTCCGCCTGCAGAAGAGACGAAAGTGCACCGGCAGGCAGGGCAGTACGAGACAAACAGCCACTGCTTTTGAGCGTGGTGTCTACGGGATTTTAATTCTATTGTCACGTTTTGTTTTTACTGCGGTTTAGAAGACTTTCCGTTCTAGTTTGTTTCGAAAGTTTATTCACATTTATCATTAAAGGGCTTTCGCTAATAGTTTTAATTAGTGTGTTCATTCTCAGTATACCAACGAGAGTGACGGGAGTTCTGCTGTCGGGAGCTATCGACACACTCCGCGGAGTCCGAGTGAATAATATAATATTTTTGCAATTTCGACAATTTCGCGTATCGATCTACGTAAATTCTATTTCAAGCCATGAAAAATAATGTTCCTGTTCTTCGTATCGTCCGACATTAGAATACCTCAACCGTCCCGTACGTACGGTACACACTAGGCGAAAGCAAAAAAGTCACGGACACACGTCCGCTGGTATGGTGCCGATGCGAGTAGTGAAGTGTTCTAGGCAGTGTACGGGACGCAAGACGAAGGGACAGAAGAAAGTTGGATTCGAACTATCCATGGCGTGCGGAAGCCATTGACTATTCCGTCGCGACTGAAAAAGAAAGATTGCGGGGAGTTAAGTGGAGTGTGCCGGGGCAATCAGACTTGCGTGGATCGATAATTTATATTAGATTTATTATAAGAAGAGTCGAAAATTCCATAAGTGGTGTGGTGTGACTCTGTCCAACGACGAAATCCCGTCCGTTGTTGCGCGAAAGGTTAATACCATATTTGCAAGTCAGTGGGCGTGCGGATGACAGTTATGGTGGCTAATTTGCTGTGAACGAAATGATTTCCATGGTTTCGGACATTCCACGGTGCTTTGTTTAACAGTGATGGTGTTGTGTATGCTGGTGGAAACGGATAGCCACAGCTATTGTCACCTGTTGTTACGCCGCATGTCTCTGGGCGTCAAGCTAATGACAAATGGATATTAAATGTGAGTATTTCGAAATGATACGTTGTTAAGAGCGGTGAAGAGCGATGGAATACTGGTGGAGATCATAATGAGAAAGATTATGTATAAGCTAAAGCAAAATTTAAAAGGATAAAAAGATCAAATGGAAACACACAAATGAGACAAAAAAAAATGATAATGTACACACGCTCAGCAGCCAAACATTTATGCATTATTACACAAATTTACTATATTTGATTGAAGATCAAAAACCACAAAACGGAAGTTACAAGAAATCTGAAGGAGAGAGAATTGCAACGATCACAAATAAATCTTTACGAACTTATATTGAGAAATACAAGCAGCAAAGAACATATCTAATAATTCAACGTCTCTTCACAACCATCTCTTGTTAAAATAACAGCAAATGTCAATGCAATCTATTCCATTCTTCATACAATAAGTAACGATTATAATGTTCGTCTTCAATTTTCGTTTCATTTTGTATAACGAATTATATGATTTTTTATATTTTTGTTCGTTAAAGGACGTTACTTTATTCACGTATTAGCATTAAAAACCGTTCAATTATTTGGAATTTATGAGAAATTCATGCTGATATCCCTTTGAATCAAAAATTTGGCGCTTTATATAAAATCAAAAGACAATAATACCTCCCTTATCCCTATCATTGCCATGAGTAATCCTTTTCAACCTTCCATAGTGAATTCATGGAAACACTACTAAATTATCCTTATTTAGTTAATTAAAAAAAAAAATAATGAACGGTGTATTATATTAATTGAAGGAAAAAGAATAAATAAAAAATGAATTATTAAACCTTAACCGTCGGTCTTTCCCTTCCGTTTTATCTAACCGGGTATAGGACCCAGTACGGTGGCAGGCTTCCACCTCAAAACATGAGCCAGCCACCGGGTAAAAATTAATCCTTTTTGTTTCAGGTGACCGTTATGGGTTGAGTGGCCCAAGCAGAGTGCCTTTTTATGGCATAGATTTATGCAATCCCATTGTATAATTCTATGACATAAATTGGTCACCGGGGTACTCCCCTTCTGATGGGAAGGTTCATACAATTAAAGTTGTATGAGTTTTCAACTCAGAAGAGGAATACCTGGCCACTTCAACAAGCTATCAATGGATTTATTCCGGTTGGGTGGGTATGAAGGGGCTCCACCACCACCCGGTTGCCCTTCTCTCATTTGTGGGCCATGAACTTCGTTGGGTAACGACGAGGTCACCCCAAGTTCGCCTTCCTTCTCAGGTTTCACTTGTTCTAGTAACAAGTACATCTCCTTCGGTGAGGTTATCTACAATTTTGCGACTTCGGTCGCCTTTTTGATCTGAAAGCAATTCGTGAATGCGAAATTGTTTTGTAGTGGGTCCTCGTGCCGGGGAAACGAACCCGCCTCACGACACCGCAATGCTAGCCTGCCAGCGCATTCACGCGTCTCCGGACGAGGGCATTCTCGGCAGATACCTCCATCTTCCTCTGCCGAGGCAGCAGACCATCGCTGCAGTCCTTCACGGACTTTATTGAACATCTTTTTAATCATTACAATAGGTGTTGAGAGACATACTCATCTTGCACACAAGGTGATACTAATGGGGAGGGCAAATAATGAGGATGCTGCTGGAACCACTGCGGCGGATGTTCTTGGGAAACATTTGGTGATTTCGCTGATGTAAGCGGTTGTAAATTTACATCACTTTGGACTAAATTTCGATTATGATTTTGATGCTGCTTGAGCTTATCCTTTTTCATAGCATCGCTGAACTAGGCACCAAAATAACGGGAATCGATAATGAAAGAGACAAAATACGCTGAAGAATGCAGCTCGCAAATAAAATATTTTTTTCCCATTCGACAATTTTGAAGACCAGCTGCATACACAGGAAAACAAAGCAAAAGTATACAAACTTGTGATAAGGCCTGTATCATGCTATGGGTGTGAAACATAGACCCTAACACAAGCATCCGCAAATATATTTATTTATTTATTGATTTGTTTATTTATTTATTTCGATCATCTTACAGACTAAAGTCCGATTACAAGATTGGTTCAAACAATACAAATAGAAAGGTACAACATAATATATCTACTAGGCTAGGTATTTAAAATTGAATTCTTAAGTCTATGCTTATAAATTACTAAATATGGAGGATACGGGTCAAACTCCATAGCACTGTGGTTTCTTGGCAGACGCAGCAGTGGTGAACTATAAAATGTTTCCATTCTTGCAAATGGAATTTGGTAAGATCCTTCATTTCTAGAGGGATAATTAGAAGTCCGCATTGTCAGTAACTCTCTTACATTTTTTAGGGTTTTGTACTAAAATACAAAACCCTATTGCAATCACGACCTGTGTCCGTCTGTCCGTCCGTCCGTCCGTCCGTCCGTCTGTATGTCACAGCACTTTTTCTCCGAAACTATAGAGGCTACAGCCATGAAACTTTGTGGAAAGGTCAGAAGTGGTAACCTCTTGAAAGTTCAAGGGTGGAACAATTTTTCAAAGGGGTTTAAGGGGGGTCTCCCCGTATAGGGAGGTGACCCCTCAAAAAAAAATTTTACCATTGGTAGTCGAGTAGGGTGTCATTGGAAAGGTCTCAATGAGATCTTTTCAAAACAAGTCTTAAAATTGCCTTCTAAGTACCGAGGGGGGCAGGGGAAGGGGAAATGTACGAACTTTTCGCGTACCCCCCCCCCCCCCTCGCGATTAGACACCTTCCATCCGAAAAATCTGAAAAAAATCAAGAATGTAGGCCTTAATGAGTACAACAACAACAAATACATGAGAAGTCGAAATTCACTCAACTTTGTTAGTAATAGTATGATTTATCGATTTTATATTTTCTTGAATAAAATCCAAACGGTACCCTTAAATTCAATAAATGATGACTTTTTATAAGATTGATCTTTTCTGAAAGTTTCATAAAGATCGAATAGTATTTAATGAAGTTATAGCGATTTGAATTTTCCTGTATTACTATGGAACAATATGCCCTATATTACTATGGAAACATATGGCTATGGAGCCATATGCGCTTTTTATCGATTTAGACACTACAGCTTTGCTAGGATTTGCATGAAAATTTCAGGAATGATAGGTATCATGAAAATGAGTACATACAATTGAAACAAGTCGAAGAGGCAGGAGAGAGCTCCTAGCAAAAGGGCTTTGTAACCATTCTAGGATTCGAAAAAATAGGCCATGAATCGATGATTGCAGTACAGAGGAGTGGGCCCTGAAAAAAATTTCATGAAAGGTAGCCGATATGAATATCAACTGAAAGTTCGCTATGAGAGCTTTTCAAAACAGTTCTTAAACTGACAGTTTTTGCTTCAGTGGGGGCCAAGGGGGGGGGTAAATACATGAAAAATGTGTTTCTAAAAAATCTGGAAAAATTATCAAGGGAGATATCTATGGGTATAAGTAAAACAAATACCTCAGAAGTCACAATTCGTTCAACTTTGTTAATAATAGTATGATCCTCGAATTTCACATTTTCTCCAATAAAATCGTCTTTGACATGTTTCTTGATTTTATTCGTTGCTGGTTACTGCATTTTGTAAGTTGAGTACAAAACCCTTCTGACATGAGCATAGGTCTGTCTACCCAACTTGTATTCAACTGATGATGGTGAAACTTATATAGGAGACATTCATCAAGAAAGTGTCTATGAGAAGATAACGATGGGAGGTGCAGTAAAGAAAGTCTTTCTTCATAAGATTGGTACGGGACTTTAAATTTAAAGAATAATATTCGGGTGAACTTCCGTTGTACAGATTCCAGTAGTGAGTCTAAGTATACATAATGTGGTGTCAAAATTTGGGAACAATACTCAAAGAAAAGCTGAACAGTTCTTATATAAAGATGTACTGGAGACAGGATATTTCCAAAGATGCAAGAATGACGAAGAACAAATCCAGAAACCCGAGAAGCACGTGACATGATGTCGAGGATGTGCTCTTCAATCTTGAGTCGCGGGTCTAAGATCACCCCTAAGCCTTTGAACTTGGTTACTACAGATAGCGGCTCATTGTGTAGGCTATATGGAAATGAGATTGGGTTCGGTTTTAAAGAGAAAATCATTTTATGACATTGTTGTACATTAAGGGAAAGAAAATTTGATTCATTCCAGTTGCATAGGACGCTTAGGTCATTTTGGAGGGAGATGCAATCATCAATACATCTAATCACTTTAAAAACTTTTAGATAATCAGCGTAGAGAAGACATGAAGCATCTATTAAAGAGTGAGGGCAAGTCGTTAATGTTTATTAGGAATAAAATCGGCCCCAGGATGGATCCTTGAGGGACTCCAGTCTGTGGATAGAAGAAGTGAGAAAACACTCCACAGAAACTTACTCTACATGAACGATTTTTTACGTATGAGATAAACCAAAAGAGCAAACAACCAGAAATACTATGTTGTGTTAGCTTTTTACACAGTATGTTATGATTTACTTTATCAAACGCCTTGGTGAAATCAGTATAAACGACGTCAACCTGAAAGTGCTTATCAAGGGCTTCAGTGACAATGTGAGTTAACTCAAATATATTTGTAGTCGTCGACCGACCTGGAAGAAAGCCATATTGAGCAGGAAATGTCGAGGAGGAACATATATAAGTTCATATAAGTGATTATGAGCTAAACGTTCTAGGATCTTCGGGAAACACGATAGAAGTGAGATTGAACGGTAGTTGGGGATACACGAAAGAGGACCAGGTTTATGAATTGGGAAAATGTTTGCTGTTTTCCAGAAGCGAGGAAAAACTCCGGAGGCGTTAAAAATAAAACTCAGAGGAAAACTTATTGAAAAGGACAGAGATTTGACGGAGACATTTGGAACTCCGTCTGGCCCAGAACCAATGCTTGTGTCAAGAGTATTAATTATGGACTCGATATCTGCAGGGCTAACTGCAGGAGCACTATCAGCCAGAGAAAAATGAAGAGGCAAATCATAAGAAGAATCAGATGCTAAAGAGGACGTTCTAGTGGAAAAGCAGTCCGCAAACAAGTTGGAAACGGATTCCAGTGTTGAACTTTGTTTATCATTCCAATACATGGTACTAGAAAAGTGCGGGGAGGACTTTAGATAATTAATGTATGACCAGAATGGTTTCGACTTGTTGGAATGAAGTGACTGCTCTATGTGCGTAAAGTAAATTTTTCCTTGAGCTTTCAATTAATAATTTCGTGGAGGCGTGGAGGCGTCATTACGATTGTAAGACTGCAAGAGCTTCAATGGGCTGGCCACATGAATCGTGTGGACTAACAACGGATACTCAAAAAGGTATTCGTTGGGAGAACTGAAGGCCAAAGACCAGTAGGGAAACCGAGAAAACGAGGTCTGACTCGGTCGTCGAAGACAGTTCATCGTTGTTCAGATTTTGAAATTGGAGGACGCGGTCAATGGGCTGAGTTAGAGGCACTATTTGCAGGAAGGGAAGGCCCGAGAGGGGCCGTTATGCTACAAAGAAGAAAAAGATTTTGATGAACAGTTATTCATAATATTGATGAACTATAACACATAATATAAAATATTTTGATGAAAATGTGCATTGAATATATGGAAAGTTCATTGCAGCAAATCTTTTCAGTTTATGGCCATTTTTCATCAATATTATGAACAGAATTAATCCCAGTGCAGCTTTTCAAAATGTTTAAAGGATAAAATACATTTTATGTACAATTCATTTAGGGCGATTTGATTTGCCAAAACTTGCCGATTCAAGAGTTTTTAATCTTAAAGTTTCACCAAAAAACACGATTATTATTTTCTCCGAATCAGCAAAAATGGGACAAACGTAGAAAATACAATCAATTCTTGAGCAAATACTGAGTGAACTCAATCGCTATCATGCCTCTAAAGAAATACATGGCAGTGTTAAAATCTTGCTGGTTTTTTTTCGCTCCAGTCTTGAAAAAAGTAGCGAGCATTCACCGCAAAGAAAAACATTTCTAATATTCTCAAAACTGAACGAACAAGTATTGGAAAGATTCTAAATCATGTTCGAAAAAATCAATGTAAGTCCTATTCTTTTTCTACTCTATATCATTAAAACTTTGTTATGTAATTCTGAGTTGAAATTCATTAAGAAAAATATAAATTTCAAAAAAATTTGGGATTATAGTTTTTGTCCACTATTTCTATAGCCTCGTTACACTCTGGGGAGACTCGATGAAAAATTCTAATGCATCAAGAGTTAAGGAAGCGCTCTTCCAACATTAAGACACGCTTGTGTCCAAAAAGAAAGCACCAAGTAAAGTTAAATTGATGGGTTGGTTCGAGTCCGAGAACGGAGCTAAAAAATTTAAATTAAAGTCAAAAACTCATTTACCAATCATGACCAAAATGGTAAAAAAAATGGATTTAGCATGCATACCTTTAAATTTATATGATCTATTTAAGGGTGTTTTGCAGTTGGCATCCCTAAAAAAATATTTTTTAACATAGCTCTTTCATATTTCATTTCATTTAAGTTTCGATTATTTCGATGAAAGCTTGTGCAAAGTTTCCCCATGGATGTTTTCATTACAAACAGTGCAAGCAATCAAGAATTTATATGGTTACATTTCTTGGAAGTAAGCTCTGATAAATTCTTTTCTTCTATTGTAGAAAATACTTATAGTTCACAAGCTTTCAAATGAAAGCATTGAGGTTGTGTTCTTAGATCCAAAACATTGCAAACTTTCACAACTTTTCCGCGGACGATTTGTGGATGTTAAAGTTTTTGGAATATTTATTTAAGCTTGCTTAGAGCTTGCTAGCACTAGCGCTTTTCATCTTCAAGTTCACTTCTAATTTTCAAACCAAATTTAGCTTTACAACATATGATGTGGAGTGATATAACTTAAGAAAACTGATGATAAGCTGTTTTATTTTACAAACTGTTTCACTTGCTTATTCTTCATACAATAGATATATTATCGCCCTTTTGCTGCGGAGTCTTTACTTTTTCATTGGCCTATTATTAAAATATACAAAGTACGAGCCATCTTTGCAAACCATAACTAAATTATAAAATCTTAACGTTTCAGTGAAAATTTGTTACTGTGACCACTTTAAATTTCCATTCCCATTGCTAGTCACGTTAAGGATCCTTAAGCAAATAAATATCCTTTTATCAATTTGTCATTGGTTTAGAGCAAACATGCATAGTTCAAACTCAATTAGTCCGTTCATACGCTTATGTTGGCGCGAGATTGCTCTCATACGGAAACAACCGCAAGGCATGCCTTGCAGTATGTAAAGTGTTTTCTCATGGAATCTCGGTAACGTAGCTCCCATAATATAAAATTTCTTCCCATTCAAAGTTTGTGTATGCCAATCAGTTCAAGTTGATTTTTCTCACAACTCCCTACCGCAAGTACGAGTCTGCTCCACTCTATAGATGCTGCATTATATCCTTTCTCTGTGTACTCTTCATTGAAAAACATTCATCCTTGTGTGTCATACGAGGTTTGCAACGCCAGCAGCAATAGCGACGAAACCAGGACCAACGAAAAGATTTTCTTCTCTACGACTACTTGTCGATGCAAGATTGTCGTAACTAAAATATTGATATTATATGTATGCAGAAGGGAATAAATGGTGCCAGCAGCGTTAACTTTGTCTTCTGCTCCTCCTTGTTGTTCGGAATATGGTTGCCATGATTGCATTTCACTGAACAGCTAATTCCTGATTGTGTGTCAGCGTCCTACCGATGAGAGTTATGTGTTTCAATACGTAAAGTTTTTGCTCTGCTTTGTCGCATCTTAAATTAACTTTTGAGTTTTGAGAAGTTCGGGGAAATTATTTGCCAGTGTATTCATAGTTGTACATTTATTGTAGTTTATATACGAAAAGCTTGAATACTTTGAATAGAGAAATGGTAAACGATATGTATTTATCTATCGATCAAGCGTGGAACTGACCATATCACCTTCTCGAATGCCGATACATTCAACCAATATAGTGAGATACTTTAATATTTATTTTTTTTCTTAAAAAGCCGTCGGGCCTTGCTTTGTTGTGTAAGCAGATGCGTTTCAACTCCTCTGAGGCATCTTCAGTGGATTTGGATTTGTGTAGGGGCATGACTTTATATAGGTGTAGGATGGGGGAAGCAGGTAGGTAATAAATTAAGTCAGGTAGAGAGATATTAGGTTTTCGTCTCTTGAATTGTTGAATGTCCATTTGTTCTGGTTTGTATCGCTTTCGTTTTTGTCAGAGGGTGAGGTTTAGTACTGAGAATATTTCATCGGAATTTCAAATAAGTTATTCGTTGATAATGCTACAATCTGTCTCTCTTCTTCTGCTTTGTATCACCACAGCCCCTCTCGGACCTTCACTTTCCGGAAATAGCGCCTCCAACGATCTCGATCCATTGACTCCGTCCTCCGATTTCCAAATCCAAACAGCATTGAACTGCCTTCGTCAACCGAGTCAAACCAGCGTTTCCCCGGTTTCTTCATTGGTCTCCGCCCTTCAGTTCTCCCAACAAATACCACTTTAGGGATCTTGCTCCAGTTTGTTGACATTATATCTGCACATTCTTCAACTGATATGAGCCTCGATATTCGCAATGTATTGCAGCCTTCTGCACTAGATTTTCCACGTTCAGGAGAGAATACTAAAATCACATTGAATACAACTGCAATAATATCGGGAAGTAAGTCGCAAGCTAAACCTGCAACAAAAACAGCGCTAAACTGTTGGCCAGCAATGACTCTGAGATCTATTTCAATCATCACCCGGGTCCTCATCTTCTCATCAAGGTGCTGCATCGGGAAATGGGCCCCCTTCATCCAAGACTCTATTAACGCAGACTTCAGACTTTACAATTATTCAACCAACGTCAGTAGCGGATGTTTCTAATTCCACTGAAACTCTGCTGGTACCACAAATAGTTCCCTCTCTTCATATCGTGCCCCACCGAAGCAAATATTTATATCTCGGCTGTTTTATGCGGTATCGACGAATGACATCTATAATTACGTCTCAACGAAATTCGGACCTTCGGTAAAGATCATCAGCTGCCACAAACTGACAAAGGATAACATTGAGGGAAGAGTTATTTCTTCCTTTTAGGTTAATGTACCATCAACCTGCAGCATAGTTCTTCACCCAGAATACTGGCCTCCTGGAACATTAATTAAACCTTTCGAGGCGACCAAAAGAAGAAATGTTTTGTCGTGTGGTGAGCTCTCTTCCGAGACTTTAACAATCGGTCACCCTAAACCTTTCCCGCTTGAGATTCATTTATCTTTTCTGGCACCTCAATCCAAACATAGTCCTATTTCCCCAAGATTTAATTTCCGCAAAGCTAACTACGCAGCCATCCAGTTAGAGCTGAATAATATTGACTGAAATGCATTGCTGGAGCAGCTAGAGGTAAATACAGCGTTATCTACTTTCACCTATCTACCATTCCCCTCGGAAAAAGAGCCCCAGCTGGCTTTTCGCTGAAGTCTCAGAAGCCTGGGTCCTGATGGAATACTGAATCTGTTCATAAAGTCATTATCTTTTTCATTATTTACTTTACCATCAATTATTTTCAATATTAGCCTTTCTTCTTCTTACTTTCCCGATCTCTGGAAACATGGTAACATCTTTCTGATTCATGAGTCCGGAGATCGAAGTGAAATCTCTAAATATCGTCCGATTTCTTTGCTGTCTTGTTTTGACAAGCTCCTTGCGCGAATCGTGCATAACAGAATGTATGATGCCATCAGTATCCAGTTTGCAAATGAACAACATGGCTGCATTAAAGGTCGTTCGACAATAACTAATTTGTGAGAACTTACGAATACTATCTCTCTTGCTTTTAACTAGAGCCAATAAGTTGTTACAATTTACACCGATTTTGCTAAAGCCTTTGACAGTGTTGATCATGGCCTACTGGCCAACAAACTCCGAGCGCTTCGCGTTACCGACTCAATTCTCTCTTGGATCTTATCCTTCTTATCCCACCACTACTGCGCCGTTGCATGGAATAATTTTTTTTCGTTGGCCTCATTTGGTCCAAAATCTGGTGTTCCTCAAGGATCAATTTTAGGCCCTTTGCAATTTAATATTTTCATTAATGATCTTTTCCAATGCCTGTCCTCTAATTGTCTTCTTTACGCTGTTGATTTAAAAATCTATCGTTCCATTAATTCGAGCAAAGACTGCTCATACCTTCAAAATGATCTTGACAATCTCCAAAATTGGTGTCAAGGTAATTTGCTTCCTCTTAACATTTCAAAATGCTGTCACGTGATATTCACCAAAAAACTTCATTCAGTATTATATGAATGCCGGGTCGATGAATCTTGTGGACAAATTTAAAGATTTGGGAGTAGTATTTGACCCAGGTTTGAAATTTAACGCCTATATATCATGCATAACCACTAGAGCTTCACGTGTCGCTGGTTTTATTTTCCGATCCTCCAGCAATGCCTTTAACATCTTAACCAGCGTCCATCTATTTGTACTCCTAGCCCAGTGAATCCTTGAATATGCCTCCCAAGAATGGTCTCCGCGCTATACCAATCCGTCGGATGCTGTTGAAATTGTGCAACGTAATTTCACACGTTCTTTATTCTACACATACGAGTATAACCTCCCTTACAGCTCCTACGATGAGCGCTTACAGATCCTCAACATTCCATTACTCAAAAAAAGGAGAGAATTCTTAGACCTGTGTTGCTTATTTAAATTATATCACGGTATTCTTTCACCCAACCTTCGTGAAAGGCTTTATACACATCTCACCTCAAGAACGCATTCAATTGACATATTCATTATGCCCTTTGCTCGTACCGATACTTATTTTTATTCCTTTTTAGTACGCGCATCACGTCGTTACAATAGGCTCCAGCTGGGTCCCCTGTCATATTTCTTAAACGCTTTTGAAAGCATATTACATAACATTCTCCTTAGCTTCTAATAGTTTATCAGTATTTTATAGTCTTGTTTTATTTCTATTTCAAGTTGCTGACTTTGTTTTTGTTGCATGTATTATTGTATATTATATTATATTGCATTACCTATTTTGTAATTGGATTCATGGAACTGTAAAATAGCGCAAATAAAATAAAATAAAACTTTTGACTGTTTTTAATTTTCACTATATTTCCGCTTACGCGATATAAGCATGATAACTTCACTTGCCTTGCACAACGTTTTCCCTAGGGTTGGCCATGTTCTCATACACGTTTTCCGATCCTGAATAATAGCCAGACACTAGAGCCGGATGAAAGTTTTATTCCTATGCATAAATGGGGCTTCAAGTTTGATGGTGGCTCATGTGGAATGAATGCTCGCCAATCTGTGTTCCGCGTTAGCACCCTGACTCAAAACTGTAATATTTCAGAGAGTGAAATGGTATCGGGCAAACCAATTTTATTTGCAAGGTACCGCCGTAAACTGGTACTGGCAGATGCGTGAACTGTATGGAGACTTGAGTTGGAATCAGCTGAAATGCGAACTCATTGAGCGATTCGAATCTCGGCTCGATGATGTTTTCAAATAAGAGGTGTTATTTTGAATAGCCCGCTATTTCGGAGATGTCGCTTTTGAAGCTGTCATTTTTTGACATTTGACAAGCAAAAACTACGCTATTAATAAAAATGAAACGATACACGCTTCAACAACGCATTGAAATCATTAAAATTCACTATAAAAATGGTGAAAATTTGGCAGAGACGGTTCGTAAAACTCGAACATTTTTGGGTCGTCGTTAAACAACTTATCGGACCACAATACAGAAATTGATGGAAAAATTCGAGTTGTTGGGACAACTTCGTGATGTGAAGAATAAAACTCGTGCTCGTCACTTAAGAACAGCCGAGAATATTGCTGCTATAGCCGAAAGTGTTGAAGAAAACCCAGGTTTGTTCATTCCTCGTCGTTCTTTGGAATTAGCCATTCCATAAACGTCATTACACCGTATTTTGCATAAATATTTGGGCCTTAAGGCTTATAAAGTTCAGTTAACACAAAAACTCAAGCCGGCCGATCATCAACAACGTCGTGTCTTTGCTGATTGGGTATATCGAAAAATCATCTTGAGGGATGAGGCCCATTTGCACCTCGGTGGGCTCATCAACAAGCAAAATTGTCGCATCTGGGGATCGAAAAACCCAAGAGTCATTATTGAAAAGCCTCTCTATCCTCAACGTGTGACTGTTTGGTGCGGTTTATGGTCATTGGACCTTACTTTTTCGAAAATGAGGCTAGAGTAACAGTTACGGTGAATGTATTGCGCTATCGAGAGATGATTAATGATTTTTTATGGCCGGAATTGGATGGTTTTGATCTAGACAACATTTACTCTCAACAAGACGGCGCTACATGCCACACAAGCAACGAAACCATTGATCTTTTACGGGAAAAGTTTCCGTACCGTGTTTCTCTCGAAGAGGTGATCACAATTGGCAACCAAGATCTTGTGATTTAACACGTTGCGACTTTTTCCTTTGGGGCCAATGTGAAAGAGAAGATCTACACCAATAGTCCAGCGTCGATTCAAGACCTCTAAGATGGAATTCGTGAGGCTATCGAGGACAAAGGGCAGCCACTTTGCGATTTAGTCATGGAAAATTTCATGAAAAGGATATGGTCCTGTAAGCGTGGTTGTGGTAGTCATTTGCCTGATGTTATTTTTCACTATTAACGGGATACCTTCCTCTCTATAATGAAATAAGCATCCGATCATTTGTATCAAAAAATTGTACTTTTCTTTCAATATCAAAACTACACCTCTTATTGGAAAACCCTGTATTTGGGAAAATATGTTCACCCGCAAGCAGAGATCAAACGAGCCGTTCATAGAGTTCTTTGAATTCCATTAAAGCGATTGCTCTCCAACTCAGGGCTCCAATGATGGACATGGACTTGCGAGACCTTGTTTTCACGAATATGAATCCCCGACTGCAGGAGCATCTGGTTGCACATGATTTCTTAACCACCCGAGATCTCATCATAAGGTGTCGCCAAATTGAAGCCACATGACAAAGGCTGGAAATGAATGAACGTCGATATCCAGTTCAGATATGAGGAGTCAATTCCATGCAACTGCTTGATGGATTTTTAGCTGGTTATGATTCATGTTGCCCGTCCGGTGTCTACCTTACCGAAATGGCGGCTAGTAATCAGTCTGTATCGCGTCCAGCTATCCTTTTGCAATCACTTGCTCAGGAAATTATAATTCAGTCATCGAGGACTGTAAATGTTTCCACACGAGCGTCGCTGCCTGAGGTCCAATTTCACCCTGGATGTGGCTCGTGATTTTGGTTCTGACCGCAAGCAGCAAGAGTCAAAGTCACGATTCTATAGGTTATGGAAATATTTTGCCACGCAACGCTTTCTCAAGCAAGAGTGAATTGAGTCAATCATGGTATTGCACGAGGACAAACGGCCTTATGCTGAGATCAACATTAAGGGACGCAGATTGAAAGGTTTTTTAGACAGTGGTGCAACCATTAGCATCCTGGGTGCGAAAGCCCTTGACCTTGTCCGTGAAATTGGTTTGTATCCTCATTTGGTGCAAGCCAATGTCAAAACGGCTTCAGGCCATAAGGATGAAGTGTTGAGATATGTTACAGCCTGGGTTCAATTCAATGATCAAACTTAGCTGATTCGGTTTTTGATTGTGCCGGCACTAACATGTTCTATTTATCTTGGGATTGGTTATTGGAACGCTTTCAACATCGCACCTGTTTTATTGCCTCTGTCTGCAGAACTTGGTGTCTCCTTTCCAGTCCCCTTGAGTCGTTTTTCTTTTGTGGCTGATGGCCCATGCTATCTTCCATCGATGAGGTGGAGCTGGGCAAAAGCATTCTGATTTCCAAACGTCATCATTCAGGTACTGTTCACTACACGGGCAATACTTACCATACTTGGTGAAATGATACTACTGAATGAAGTCTACAATAATTCAGATGGAACATTATCTACCGGGAGGAGCGAGTTGAGTGACGGATTCTGGCGGTCGCCCGTCACCTAACTAGAAGCGAGACAGATTATTCCCATGGTGTGAAGTTCAGTGAACGTCTATTTTTTTGTTTTTCTTTTCAGTTATCCCTGCTGGTTCCTTTTTTGATCAGTTGAATGAGATTCTCAGGGTCTGGGTCGCCCCCACGAACGTTGCAATCAGCAAATATCGCATATTGGGAGTTTATTCTCATCTAGTTGAATTTTTTATTATTCGCAATCATGGCTTAAAAAATTCAAACACCCAAAAATTGCTAATGAATGTTTTTCCAGCGGGGACTAATTTCTTTCCAATATGCGACGATAACAACAATGAATATTTGTTCGCGTCATTCAATAGTGCTTTTTACATTACTATTGAATGACGACCAGACCAGATCCTTGGTCGTTGTTGGCAACATCAGCTGGCTGCTGTTGTGCGACGGTATGGGCTGTTGCTAAGCACACCGCTAAGAAGAACCAGGCAAACAAGTCCTATGGAGTATCAGCTGTGCGCTTTCCGAAGGGGATGCACCGACAACGGCAGTTGCTGGCTGTTGAACTTTTGACTCACATTTGATTACATCCACTGGCCCCTCAAACCTTGCAAGTTAACGTGGATGATATTTTTGTAGGACTAAATTAAAAATCGTCACTGCCTATATTCACCAAGTTAGCGGGAAAATACCACAAGAACTTTTAGAAAAAGTTATTCAGAACCACCTCCAGATGATTCGCTGTTAGAGAGCATCCAAGGGAGGCCATTTAATGAATATCATTTTTCACAATCAAGAAAGAGATTGTATTTTGCATGTTTTAATGCTTGAGCTATTGAATGGAGCTCTGTGTGGGGTTTTAAGTCCCCCATAGAGCGCGTCCTTAGGTAGCGGATAGAGGGTACCCCTCATGGACCAAAATCGACTAAGTCTGAGCACTGACAACGCCCCACTTAGTATTCTCCCGTCATAGAACCAAGAGAACAGCTTTGGATCGGATTGGATAAGCAGCAATGACTATCGCAACGTATAAAGGACTATTCTTGTGGAACTTGGAATGTTAGATGATTGAACATTCCAGGTTCACTGCGAAAACTTCTGGATAAAGTAAAGAAATACAGAATCAACATCCTCGTAGTGCAAGAAACTAGATGGTACGCTGAAGCTATGTGGGGGCATACCGTGTTTTAAAGCGGAAAACTACAAGAAAGCTACAAATTTTGAGTGGCTTTCATTATTCACAGCACATTCAATCGCGTCGATGAGAGGCTCTGCGCTATTTGTATCAAGACCAAATTGTTTAATGTCTGACTGGTCAACTGTCACGCGTCCATAGACGGCAAGGAAGAGGCAATCAAGGCCAAATTTTACAGCATTGAACGCGCTATCGATGCATTGCCGTCAAACGACATTAAAATTGTTCCGGGTGACTTCAATGCAAAAATCGGCCGAGAAGCGTCACATAGAGGACCAACCGGAGGATACAGCCTCCATGATAAGGCCAGTAAAAACGGACAGCGGCTGATCGACTTCGCTACTAGTAGAGGCTTCACAAAAAGCTCCACATGCTTTCCACATCGAGACATCCATAAGTGAACGTGGGCATCGCCATACGGTCAATCATGTTTTCATGCAAAAACGAGCGGCTACCAGCATTCTCGACACGCTCTTGTTCCGCGGCGCTGTCTGTGACTTGGACCACTACCTTATAAGGGTCACGCTCCGATGTCGCATTTTCAAGAGCTATAAACAAGCAGCATCAGTTACTCCAAGGTACCAGATATACAAGCTAAATGATAGCTCAATAACCTGCACATACATGTCAGGGCTGGAAATTCACACCAATATAGCCGCGCAAGCGGGAAAAAGTAGTGATGACATAAAAACCACGTGATAGACAGCAAGGGATGCGGTAACAGAAGCAGCCGAGGAGGTCTTGGGACACCAGGCAAAGAAAAGTAGAAACGACTGGTACAAAGAAAAACGCAAGTGTGCGATTAAAATAAAGGAACCAGGCACACAAAGAATATATCCAGCGACCAACTCGGGCCAAAGAAAAACAATATAAAAGCATTCGACGTGAAGTTAAATAACTGTGCCGAAGAAAGGAACGACTGACCATCAACTCAAAGATCCCACGGATAATCGAAAACATCATCCCACAGGAAGTCAGGCTTCAATCCACAAACAGGTCTTCACAAAAGCGTACAGAGAGCAATCATAGGTGGCCCAAAAATTAAAAACAGATGGCCAAAAATTAAAAACAGATGGCTGCAATGTTTCCAGAAGCTGTTCACAGCGCCCCCAACAACGAATAACGCTGTGAGCATTCAAGAAGCAGGAGGTCTCGCTACCAACTAGAGACGAAGTTCAGCCCACAGTACAGAACGTTAAAAAAATAAGGCTCTTGAAATAGATGGAATACCAGCAGAACTGCTCCAGAGCGAGGGTCAGCATCAAAATAATTGCCTGCATCGGCTGATATGCAAAATATGGACCGAGGAGCAGTGGACTGGCGGAAAATTATAATATGTCCTATGCACAAAAAGGGGGACAAGTCAAGGTGTCTTATGAAGTGCTATCTAAAATCATCGGAAGAAAATTCAAGCCGTACTATTAAAATATTATAGGAGAGTATCAGGAAGGCTTTTGAAGTGGGTGGTTTACAGTAGACCAAATATTCTCAGTAAAGCAGGTGCTCAAAAAGTGCTCGGAATATAACATCGGTGTGTACCAACTCTTTGTAGACTTCAACCAAGCATAGAACAGTGTCGACAGAATTGCGCTGTACAAAATAATGCTTAACTTTGGCCTCGCAACAAAACTAGTCCGCATGGTCAAGGTCACGAAGCTAAGCGTAGAGTACCAGGTCAAGGTAAATGGTGAACCAACAGACTGATTTATAATGAAACCTGGCTTGAAACAAGGGGATAGACTTGCCCCAATGCTCTTTAATATTGCGTTGGAACACGTCATTACACATCAGCTGAAACCTCGGGTACACTAGCATTCGAGTCCACACAATTCGTAGCATACTATGCTGATGATGTAAATATTATAGCACGCTCAATCTTAGGTGCCAAAGGAGCATTTCTGAGCCTAGAACCTGAAGCAAATCAAATTGGCCTACGAGTTAATGAAACTAAAAGTGAAACATGACTCAAACGAGAAAGAAAACTCTTGTTCGACAAAACCTGACCGTAGGCGACAACAAAGCACATTACTTCCCATTCTAAGTCCCAGAATAATGCACAGGCTAAATAAGCTCCGCATTTATAAGACACCTAGTTAAACCTGTGCTTTTATATGGAAGTGAAACATGGACCCTAACGAGCGAATCCGAAAAGGCAGTGGACGTATTTGAACGCAAAGTGCTCCGGAAAATATACGGCCCAGTGAAACAAGGAATCGAATGGGAACTTCGTTATAACGACGAGTTTTATGAAC
Organism: Odontomyia ornata; assembly: GCA_963969285.1. Taxonomy (NCBI): domain Eukaryota; kingdom Metazoa; phylum Arthropoda; class Insecta; order Diptera; family Stratiomyidae; genus Odontomyia; species Odontomyia ornata. The sequence goes on along the minus strand of OZ017739.1, from coordinate 79,160,842 downwards.
TTTTAGTGTGAGAGCCAATGGTGTCAAGATCTGGTGGACTACATGAACAGGGATCCCTGAGAACCGGGCTGTAATGAAGTTATGTGCTTAGTGCGCTAGGGATGTTCAGTTCACATAAGAGGAAAAAGATGGATGAGATTGAATAGGCTCTCTTTCCCATACATACCGTCGGTTATGATACAGTCCAAGAAGAAACACCAATAAAAAAATTGTTTTAAACAAGGATACAACTGACGAAAGTAAATTTATCCATATAGGCAAAGAAGGCCCGGATAGCATTATGAGTAAGTTATGCAGCTTGTACATCACCTTTGTCCTAATTTACTGCTCAGCTTCTTCAAAAATGGTGTGCCAGAAGGGATGTGCTCGAAGGCAGCGATACTTCTACTTATCAGCAAAAGGGAAAGAAAATATTGAGTCGCAGTCTGTATTTCACCACTTTTTGATCCCCTGAAGGCGTTAAAGAGAAAAGATCCATCGAAACGGATTACTTTAGAGCAGCAGGTAAGAAACCTTGCCTGGATTAATCTGTCAAAGGTTTCCAGGTAATATAGTTCGCGAGGGAAGTATTTAGTTTGTAATCCAAAGTTTGGAAGGGACCTCCAAACTTTGGATATGAATAGCATTTGGCTCTCACTTAAAAGAAAAAGCTGTTTGAAAACTCATAAATTACAAGGGCTCTGCTCGATGCACTCATCTCGGAAATTTCGTACCTTTTCCGATTTTTTTTACTAGTGAAATCAGTTGTTCCAAATTTTATATTCGTACCACCTTCATCACTATTAATAGATGACCTGATGTTTGAATTATATTAGTTAATTTTCAACTCAAAATAAAATAAGTAGATGCGCATGGTGCTAGAGATGGGAATAATCGAGTGACAATAATCGAATCATTCGATTATACCAGATCATTCGAGTGATCGATTATTACTCTTCGAGTGATGAATGATCACTCGGACTCAAAATAATGGAATGCACAACCAATCATTCAGCAGAAGAATCGCTCGAATGAAAATATCCGAATGATTTCTCGCCTCAAATGATGTTTATCTTATTTCCTTCCTTCGCACTCTCAACATAGCTTGGAGTTTTGGGCTTGGTCGAATGCTCGTCTCGGCAGTTCTATTGTGGGCATAATCGACAGGCAATAATCGAATCATTGGATTATACCCATAGATATAGAGAGTACTGGATCCGCAACCGGTCGTGAGAGCCGAAGCAATTGGCAACCTGCGCTAAAGTTGTGTAAAGTTGAGGTTTGAGGCGATATGCTTTTAATTTAGCACTCTATTCACGGCGAAACACGTTCACATTTAAAAAGTTTTTAATTTTAAAGATCGCGCGTACGTAATTGGAACTTTAATTCACTGTTTTAATTAAAAATTTATGAAATTTCCATCCGCTTTGACACATGAGTTTTCCCGCGTGGTTCGCGCTCTTTTCGATTTTCTTTTGCTTTGACGTTCGAGTTTTCCGTGAGAGTTGTTTGTTGTTTATACTCAAACTGAAATGAAATTTCGTTGGTGTGCGCGGGTGTCAGTGAGGGAAGCAATTCTTCTGAAGAGAGAAAAGAAAAACCTGTGTGGTAACAAAGGGGAAGGAGAAGCAGAGGGAATCACATAGTTTCGAGAGCGTAAGTTATTTATAACTTATTTATGTGGCAAATTTGCTTCTCACATGAACGAGTACACAGATTCTCGTTGCTCGTCCATTTGTTCATATGTCTTTGATTATACCCGATCATTCGAATGATCAACTTACTCTTGTGGTGATGAATGATCACTCGGACTCAAATAATCGAATGAATGCATTCGAGTGATCGACTTACTCTTGTGGTAATGAATGATCATTCGGACTCAAATGATCGAATGAATGGATATGAAAGTTGCATTGACTCTTGATTAGAGAATATCTCGAATGAAAGTATTCGAGTGATTTCTTGCCTTGATTTTGGTTATGTCACCTGCGAGGAATTTACCTTTCCGACTGGTCGTGCCAACAGGGATTTTTAGATAAATGTCTCGAGAGAAATTCACCTATATATATATATATATATATATATATATATATATATATATATATATATATATATATATATATATATATATTTATATATATATATATATACATATATATATATATATATATATATATATATATATATATATATATATATATATATTCGGAGCGCAAATTAAAAATGCGGGAGTTTTTCAAAATTTTGAGAATTTATTTCAAAAAAAATTGTAACAGACTGATCAATCGAAGTATTGTCCATCGCTAGCCACTTCTTTTTCCCATCTTTCTGGCAACATACGGATACCGCGACGAAAAAACGACTCGTCTTATGACTCAATCCACGAACCGGCCCAATTTTTGGCTTCCTCATAAGAACGAAAATGCTGATCAGCCAGGTCATGCGTCATCGATCGGAACAAGTGGTAATCAGAAGGAGCAATGTCTGGGCTATACGGCGGGTGGGGTAGGACTTCCCATTTGAGTGTTTCCAAATAAGTTTTTACGGGTCTTGCAACATGTGGCCGAGCGTTATCGTGCTGCAAAATCACTTTGTCGTGCCTTTCCAAATATTGTGGCCGTTTATCACGCAATGCTCGGCTCAAACGCATCAATTGAGTTCGATACGAAGCTCCTGTGATCGTTTCACTCGGTTGCAGCAGCTCATAGTATACGACACCCAGCTGGTCCCACCAAATACACAGCATAAGCTTCTTGCCATGGATATTCGGCTTTGCTGTCGATTTTGAGGCATGACCGGGGTAACCATATGATTTTTTTCGCTTGGGATTGTCGTAGTGGATCCACTTCTCATCACCAGTAACGATGCGATGCAAAAAACCTTTCCTTTGTTGCCTTTGAAGCAGCTGTTCGCAAGTGAAAAACCGCCTTTCGACGTCTCACGGCTTTAACTCGTACGGTATCCAATGTCCTTGCTTTTGAATCATTCCCAATAGTTTCAATCGATGGGAAATGGCTTGGCGTGTAACTCCGAACGATTTGGCGAGTTCTTCTTGCGTTTGATATGAGTCCTCATCGAGTAATGCCTCCAATTCAGTATCTTCAAACTTCTTCGGCTGTCCTGGACGTTCTTTGTCTTCCACATCAAAATCACCACTTCTGAAACGCACAAACCACCTCTCGCACGTTGAAATCGAAAGAGCACACTCCGGATAAGCTTCGGAGAGTAATCGATGCGATTCAGCTGCACTTTTCTCCAAATTAAAGAAGTAGATCAAAACTTCCCGCAAATGCTGCCTTGTGGGCACAAAACTTGACATATTGAGAGCCAAAAAAACTATGTTGTTTACACTCCGGGCAAATGACACATACTGAAAATGAAAGCTATGGAATGAGGTTATGACATGAATATAGTTTCAGTATTGTCTGATGGGTATATCCCGAACGACGCCATCTGTTGTCAATCACGCATTACAAATTTGCGCTCCCAATATATATATATATATATATATATATATATATATATATATATATATATATATATATATATATATATATATATATATATATATACATACATATACATGAGATATAAAGAAATTCGTAGACACACTGCAGGTCGCAATTTCGCTTCGATTTGCACCAACTTTTCAGGAAAGGTGCATTTAGTCAAAATCTCGGCTACATTCGTTATTCAGCAAAATCGACCGATCAAAAACAAAATGGCGGTCATTTCAGACGAATATTCGTGATTTCTAGTTTGGCCAAAATGTAGCTCCAATTTAGACGAAATTTGGCACAAAGGTTCATTAAGGTGTACAATGAAACTGACAATAAAAAATTCAATGTCATACAAGCAGATTTAAAATGGCGGCCGTTCAAATGTAAAAACTCGTAAAAAAATGTTATTATAGCTGTGACCACACCATTTAACCAATGTTGATGAAACTTTGTAGTATGGTAGAAACCAAAGATATCTAGACAACAAAACAAACATTTTTAAAGTCAGGTCTCTAATTTCAAAATGGCGGCTGGTCAAAGTTCGAAATTTTGAGTGCCTATAAAAGTCACAATTTCTATGGGATTTTAACTAAACTTTAATTCGAGGTAGATATTATCAAGTTCTAGCGACGCTGTAGTTTTGGTAGTTATAAGACAGTGGATTACAAAATGGCGGGGGTGTAAATAAACGATTTTTTTGAGATTTTTGTCACCCTCTAGTGGCCAAGCTACTTAACCGATTTTGATGAAATTCAGTATTTTGCGTTCTTGGATCAAGTCCTTTAATCGTACCAAAAATTGTGAAAATCGGATGATAAATAAGAAAGGCGTAAATTTTTATCGTAATTTTATTAGCTACTGGTTTGCATCAAAAATTTGCGATTTTCATTCTCTCAAAGTATAACTCTGATACGAACACTATTTGCTGCACTGGCAGATAACACTAAACGATGGGTCCATGCAAAAACCAAGAAAAATAAAATGCACACCTTCAAAATGGATGCTCTTCATTTCGAAACAAAACAACGAGCAAAGTTTGAATGCTTTGCAATAGCAAACGGAGTGCTCACTAGATATCCATGAATTTTTTTAAAACGGTTGGCATTATAGGTGTTCATAAAGTGGACAATGTTTTTTAAAGGTTTGTTCTCCAATTTCAAAATGGCGACTGATAAAAGTACCGAAGTTTCAAGGCCTTCATTTGATATCAAGACCGAGTTTTCAAGTAATAAATCTGTTCAAATTTTTTGTTTGTATCAGAATAAGGCTTCAAGTACTGAGGACTGTTAGGTTTTTAGGCTCCAGTTTGGCGGCCATATCTCGCAACCAATATTAATTAAATTTATATGTAAATGTAAATGGAAAAATATTCTAAATTGGACTTTAAAAACGAACATCAAAGCCTGAATTTTCAATCTTGAATCTCCTCTTTCTACGTAAATCTAGTAACGTGCAAACCTATATGTTCATCGAAATCTAACCACCTGCGAGGAATATTCCTTTCCGGCTGGTTGTGTCAACGGGTATTTTTTTAGATCAGTTGTGTATATAGATAGCAAAATTTGTAAGTTGTGGGGATTGTGAACTGGATTTTAAAATAAAAGTATGCTTAAAACTACCGTGTAAATATATTTTAAAGTAGCGGCGGGGATAAATTAATAGATTTATTCTTTATTTCTTTATGAAAGAGGAGAAGAAAGAACAGTGGAGAGCAAAAAAAACTCTCGAATTGAATGAAATGACTAAAATGAAATATTTTTATTTAAAAACCTTAGTTGATTGATATTTTTGCTGATTAATCTGCTCCTTCGGTCGTTTGTCAACTCTCCCGCTTCTGAAAACACCCGTTCAGAAGGTACTGACGTTGCTGGCACACACAAAAATTTGTTGGAAAGTTCATGTAATTCTGGGAAAATTTCTTTTTTCGACTCCCAAAATTGTAAGGGATTCATTTTCCTCTCTAGCAGTGGTAGCTCTAAATACTGTTTGACCTGAATTATCGCTGACGTAGAGGTGGTCGAAGCGTGTTGACTGCACTTTGCTTTAGCTTCAAAATGCTCCCATAGTAAACTGCATGGTGTATCTTTATCATTTGAATCTGAAAATAGTAAAAAAAGAACATGGACAAATGCTCTACAAAATTTTCATTACATGCTTTTTAATTAGACGGATGTATTACCCGTAGATACTCCAAGATCTACATTCTGAGGAATCTGCGTCTGCCCATTTGCTTTTGTAGCCATCAGCCTCTCAACATCCTGAATGATCCACTGTTGTACTTGGTCGGCATTTGTTTCTTGGCCAAAGGCCAGTTTCTTAAACCTAGGGCCCAAAAATGTAGCTTTGGCGTTAATTTTGGATGTTTCCATTAAATCGAATCTCTTTGCGATGATATTTTTAAGGTATTTTTTTACTTGTTGTCCTATTGCTGTTATGGGGTTTATGTTGTTGAGGGCGTGTTGGAGACCACGAATTAAAGGAATGATCATCGATTTGTTATGTACGCTTCACCGGATAACTCAGTCGTCAGTTCTTCCATAGGTTTGAGAATGGTTATGCATTCTTGAAGCACAGCCCAATCATCAGACGACAAGAGGGGTAGTGTAGCTGACAAATTAGTCATTGCTGCTGATAAAGGAAGCTTAATGTCTTGCAATCTTTCCATCATTATAAGGCAAGAATTCCATCTAGTCGGAACTTCTTGCTTAACTTTCAGCAACGGAAGATTCATTTGCTGCTGCATTCTCGTCAATTCATCCGACGCTAGTGTGCTGCGTTTAAAGTGAGCCACGATAGTTTTACATTTTTCGACCAATTCTAGGATGTTAGGTTGGTTACTTCTTTCGCTGTCCTTCGCCTTATCGCCCTTTAGTAAGTCCATGACACTCAGATTAAGTGTATGTGCCACACATGGGTGATGATGCTTTTTAAGATGGTCGTTAACCGCATTTTTCATATTCGAAGCGTTATCGGTGACGACAGTCACTACTCTGTCGAATAGGCCCCATTTTTCCAAAATTGCACGTAGTGCACTGGCAACATTTCCCCCTGAATGCCGATCAGTTAGTTGTTTGGTTTCCAACAACGTGCTTTTCATTTCACATCCTTTTATATAATGGCCAGTGACAGATTAAAAATGATTTAGTGCAACAAGATGTCCATATGTCTGTTGTTATCGCCAAATGTGCAGGTTCACTTAATTCGACTTGAACTTTAGCCAATGTGTTATTGTACATTGTTGGAATTAATGAATTCATAATTTTCCGCCGGCTTGGGGGTTCGTAAAGCGGGTTTAATTTTTTTATTTTAAAAATCCAACAACGAAGGATGCAGTCTTTTCAGATGTTCACTCAGATTGGTTGTATTGCCAAAAAATTTTAAAATTTTCTTACACTGGTTGCATATAACTGTGCCATCGTCTCTTTTTTGGAAAAAGTCCCAAACTAAAGACCGCTTTACACCTCGCTTCGACATCGGAAAATTGATCACAATTCAAAAGTTAACACTGGGAATAAACTACTACACACACACACACAATGCAATTATGCAACAGCTAACACTTAAACTGCGACTGAAACTAACACGTCAAATTTCAAAGAAAAAACGGAAATGATTGACTTCCAGAGAAAAAGCGACGACCATGTGTAGGGTAGTCTCGCCCAAGAATACGCACTTTACTTACCTTGTACAAAAAATAGTAAAGATGGTCTTATTTTCAGATGTTTTATTAGTTTATACTTTAGTGCGGTAAAAAAATCAACTAATAAAACATTGCTCAATACAGTTTCTTTCAAGGCTCCCATAAAGAAATATACAGGGTGCGTACGTTATTTGAGGACGTGCATAAATGTGACTAACTTCGCGATTTTTTTGATTTTTTTCCTTTTCAGATAAATAATGGTGGACTACAACATCACTCAAGAAATGAAGAGACATGCTGCCATCGTCGCTATATGTGCGAATCATACAGACTTAGAGATCTCTAGTTTTCTTAATTGCGCCCGTTCATTCGTGCATAAGGTTCGCCGCGAATCGGAAGCATCAGGAGGCGATACAGAAACACGAAAAGCACGTTCTGACACTGTCCAATCTGCAGAATTTTTAGAGCAAGTGCAAGCGATCATAGACGAGGACCCTTCAAAATCAATGAGGGTCCTTGCGAGTGAGCTTCATGTTTCTGAGCGCCTTATTGGTAGAGTTGTCTATAAAGGCCTTCGGTATACGTGATACGTAGAGGACAGTTCATGTCCTAACGAACACGTCAAAACGTCTTTAAAACAAAATCAAAAAACCTGGGGCGCCCAAAATATTATGGTTTTTTCCAACGAATAAAATGTTGACCAAGATCAAAAGACCAGTCGCAGAAATGACAGATGGCTATGTTCAAATCCTACGGAGGTTCCTGTTGTTATGCACATAAAATTTCCAGCCACTGTTATGGTTTAAGGTGTTGTCAGCAACGAAGGACATGTTATGCCACCACACTTTTTTACTCAAGGACTTCGAGTGAACTCTGCTGCATACATCGAGGTTTAGGAGACAGTAGTGAAACCCTGGGTAGACAATGTAAGCGGGAGGCAGACCATACATTTTTAAACAAGACTCTGATCCTTCACATAAAGCGATGGCGACACAAGATTGGATGGCCGAAAATTTTCATGACCACATAACACCGAACCTATGGCGCCCAGCTCCGTATGGGGCGTAGTTGAGCGTGAGACCAATAAGTGTCCTCATAATACCACTTCTTCGCTGAAGACTGCTATTAATGCCGTTATGGTCAATATGAACAAGGAGCATTTGATTCGGGCATGTAATCGTTTCCGGACCCAGATCGAAGAAGTTATTGCTGCTAATGGCGATTTTATTGAATAACTTTATATCCATATATTAATTTAACGTTGCATCAAAAATTTCAGAAATTTCATTAAATTTTGTTAAATATACAAGCTCGCAAGTTGTCCTCAAATACCGTACGCACCCTGTATCTTAAAAAAACAGAAATTAAAAGCTGCAATATAAGAAGTAGAAGTAGAAAAATTGAAGCGTTCGAATGATCATTCGATTATGAAATCATTCGATTATTACAATCACTCGATTACTGATCATTCGATTATCCGAATCTCTCGATTATGCCCATCTTTAGGTAACACATACTTTTTAAGGGAAAATTAAGTTTAGAATAATTTATTAACTGGTTCACTTGTTGCTCCGAGTAATTTTCTTTCTATTATCACTATCACAATCAATAATTTCTTGTCGTTACTTTACAATTGGATTTACAGTAGACCAGTAACGAAAGTTTAAGACGTGATTTTTAGATTCTGCTGTATTCAGTTGCTTAAATGAAAACGAAATCAACGAAGCGTCATCCAAAAGCAAGCTAATTGAGCAAATAATCTAATGATATGTGTACAAAGACAAAAAACTTCTGATGAAAATTTTCAGGATGAAGAAAACGGTATAGAGCAAAGAATCTGAATAAAACTGTGCCAACCTGGTTTCTTGCCAAGGATTCGCTTTTTCATGGAATGAGTTTGTCATCAGAAGATTGAAAAACCATTTGAAAATGATCCTTTGGATGCAGATTCGGATTCACTTGGCTTGAGAGAATAGAAAAATTGTAGAGCCCAAGCAACCTATTTCTCTGTCAATTGAATGCATTTAATTTTTTCTAAAATGCAGTAGCCGTTCATGTATGCTTGTTTTGTGTAGTGATTGAATTGAAAATGGCAGTCCTGATGTTTGGAAAATGATTTCTTCAACCAAGTTGTTGTAGTCCTGCATTCAAGTCAAAAAAAAAATCACTATTCGGCATTATGCGCTCGTAAGTCTCCTATTTCAAATTTAAGTTAACCAATATGTAGTATGTATATACAAAAATACTTGATCGTACTATTTTTCTATGCTTGAGCGGAAAACGGATTTTAATTTCAATGAATGTAATCTTAATGCCAGACACACCCTTGCACTGAATGTAGTACACGTACGAGTATATAATATATGTACTATCCTTCCCTAAGGTTTAACATTCACAGACCAACTTTGGAATATTTTCCGGGTTGCGTGTAATAGTGGTCGTGGTGGTATATTATCATGATGCATTAAAGCTGCATTAAGGAAGAAGATTTCATTCCCTTACTTGGTGAGTTGCCCACTTAAATATGCACAAATGCATGAGCGTGTGTGCATGCATAAATGGATATTTTAAGTTGGATAGGATTCTGACATGGTATCCATCCTTCCGTTCATTGGTGCCAAGAAAACGGAAATTTAATTCATTCGAAATATGATAGTAGAAATTTTGGGTGAACATTGACCATAAACTGTTTGCATTTGATCTACACTGTGTTTAATAAAGGATTGGAAAGTGCGGTTTGTTCATTATACATTAGATAAGAGGATTGGCTATGACAGAGGACATTATTGACGAAACTTCTTCTTCGTAGCACTATAGCCCCTTCGGGCCATCGCTTCTCAAAAAAGTGCGCTGCCTCGGTCCATTGACGACGTCCTTCAATTTCGAAATCCAAGCAGCGATAAACTGTTTTCGTCGACCGAGATAGATCAGCGTTTCCTCGGTTTCCCCACTGGTCGCCGCCCTTCAATTCTCCGAACAAATACTTTTGGGGTATCCGTTGTTCGTCCATACAATTCACGTGACCAGCCCATTCTGCAATCTTACAATCTTTGAGACCTTTGGCTCGTCAAAAATTTCATACAGCTCATGCTTGTATCGAATTCGCCATTGGTCCCCGTCTAGCTTCGCTCCAATTATTCGCCTCAGGACCCGTCTCTCGAAGGCATTCAATGTGTTTGCGGATGCTTGGGTTAGGATCCACGTTTCACACCCATAGCAGAACACAGGTCTTATCACAGATTCGTTTACTTGGTGCTTTGTTTTTCTGTGTATAGAACTGGTTTTCAAAAATGTCAAAACTGAAAAGTAGCTGTATTCTTTGGCATATATCGTCGCTTTCATTAGGGGTTCTCATTACTTTGTCGCTTAAATATACAAATTCGCTCACATTTTCGATACTGTATTCGCCAAGTGTGATGTTTTGGGTATTTTAGGATTTCTTCTTCGAATGCATCATGGGCTTTGTTATATTCTCATTGATTTGTAGCCCTACTAGTTTTGCTTCGCTTTCGTATTTCAGGAAAAGTTCTTTGGCAGTTGTTTTTATTTTGACAACTACCAAAACAAAGAATTAGGAGTTGTCTAATACTTACGAGCATTTCAGCTCACTGGCTTGAGACTACACAATTTTTCCTACTGAAGATACTAGAGAAAAATGTGAGGTAATCGATGAGCGATGCTTTGAATACTCATCTAATCTTGATGTGGTGGTTGTGGTCAATCAGAAAGTACAGCATTTAGCTATATACAACTTACCAAATCTTTAGTTTTTAGGGTTTTGTACTAAAATATAAAACCCTATTGCAATCATGACCTGTGTCCGTCTCTCCATCCGTCCGTCCGTCTGTATGTCACAGCGTATGTCACAGCGCTTTTTCTCCGAAATGATACAAATTAAAGCCATGAAAGTTTGTAGAAAGGTCAGAAGTGCTGACTTCTTGAAAGTTCAAGGGTGAAAATTTTTTCCAAGGGTTTAAATGGGGTATCACCATATACGGAGGTGACCCTTAAAAAAAAGTTAACCATTGGTAGTCAAATAGGGTATCATTGGAAAGGTCTCAATGAGGTCTTTTCAAAACAAGTCTTAAAATTGCCTTGTTGGTACTGTGGAGGGCAGAGAAAGGGGAAATGTCCGAACTCTCTGATGCCATAATCAATTATTTGAATTAATTACCCAATACTTGTTTAAGAAATCGTTCAAATTCAATCAAAAGATGCAGAGTTTCGTTTGTTAGCACAAAACAGCCACAATTTTGTTCCATGTTAAATAACTTTCCTAATGCTCGGTTCATTGAACGAACATATTCAAGTAAAACACTGCTCTTTAAATGTTCATGAAAATCCGAAGAAAGCCAGAGTGCCTTGGTCAATTAGAAATATATTGTCGCGTGTTATGGTTCACGGCCAATAATTTTAATGTTCCGGGAAAGTGAAAACGCACTGTTTTTTAAATTAACTTAAAAGAGGTTATTTACTAAAAATGCACAATCATTTATTTAACAATTTCACCGATTCTACTTTTCACTTTGTCTATAAATTTATAACCGTACTATCTTAACGTAAATCACTTCACAATCAATCAATATCGCCTTTACCTCGCGCTCCACTCTATCGCAGTTTTTACTATCGCGGTTTTGCCATCGCAGTTTTACTATCGCGGTTGTAATAACCCCCCATTCATTCAGCTCGGCTTTACGATTATATAGGGTCTCTAGTCATTCAATCTTTTTCTCGTACATTGGCGAATGTTTTGACGAGAGATAACTGGAATATTCGAGCAATTGAATGGCCGCAGTGACGTCACTTTCAGATTTTGATCATGCTTGGTGGATTCTTGTGATTTCGAGTACATTCATTGATCAAAATGTTGTTAAGAGTTGCAACAGTAGCTCGCAAAAATGTCTGGACATGTAACTCTGCCCCCACCTCAGTTCTTTTCGCCCCGAAAAGATATGTCGCCAGTTGTACTTAAGTCTTGCTGGGTGTAATATGGGGCAAGATGGTCCAGGTGCACGGTTTTCATTTTGGCTCCCGGCTTGCGATGATCCTGTATGCGATAAACGACGTCATTCATTCGGTATGGTCCCTCCCAATTATGCTGCAGCTTCGGAGACCTACCCTTACGCCGTTGTGGGTTATATAGCCAGACCAAGTCATCTTGCTGGAAGTCAGTAGAATTTGCCTTTAGATCATAACTGGTTTTCATGCGGTCAGCAGCCGATTCGAGGTGTTTCCGCACTGTTCGATGTTTCTGGTTCAACCATTGCGTTAGCTCACTTGCGTACTCCGCGATAGTTTGGGGCTTCTCAGGGGGTGTTCCGAACTTTATATCGGCCGGCAGATGAATAGTCCGCCGTCTGACTTTGGCTAGGGCTTCGCCCGTCGATGCGTGTTCGGCAGCTCTATACGCCATCATGAATAATGGGATGTGTCGGTCCCAGTCCCTTTGGTTCTCGTCAACCATCTTGGCCAGGTGTTTATTGAGCGTGCCGTTAAAACTTTCGACCATTCCATCGGATTGGGGATGCAGTGGTGTTATCTTAATTTTCCGTATTCCTAGTAGCTCGCACATTTCGCCAAAAACCAGTGACTCAAAGTTTTGGCCTTGATCCGAATGAAGTTCACAAGGTACGCCATAGGTTCTGACCCAATTTAACACTAGCTGTTCGGCTACAGTAGTTGCTTCCTGGTTGGGAATGATGTGGACTTGGGGTCACTTGCTGAAATGATCGGCCACAACCAACGTGTTTCGATTTCCCCATTCGGATTCAGGAAAGGGTCCTGCGATGTCAACAGCAATCCTTACAAATGGTACCCCCGCGTTATAAGCTTGCATTTGTCCTCTCAGCCGTCGCTTTGGGCCTTTGACGGAAGTGCAAATCGTGCATCTACGACCCCAGTCCTCTACGTCTTCTCGAGGGTGGAGCCAGCAAAACCCTTCCCGCGATTTCGCTAAGGTAACAAGACCAAGGTGGCTTCCCGAGGATCCTTCGTGCATTTCCTTAACCACATCGTGGATTCGGGTCTTAGGAAGAATAGTTTGCATCCATTAGGAGCTTCTATCTGCCGTTTCTCATTTCCGCTTGAGTATGTCACCCTCCACCTGAAGGGAGTTCCATTGTGCCCAATTACGTGGCGCCATGCCTCAAAACGTCCTTCCACTGAGGTCGCCTGGTTTTCTCTTTCCATATGAGTAATGGGCCGATGACTTCATCGGCTTGCTGAACATTATGAGTCTCCTCCAATGGCCAACCTTCATCGAATTTGGCCGTTATTACTCACAGATTAACGATCGGCTCTTCTTCTCAATCCGGACACAATGCTTGCAGTTAGCTGGACATGACTACAAGTTGAGGCATCAGCATTTCCATGAACTCCACGCTTCCGATGAACAAGTTTTTAGTCGTATGAATGCAATCTTTCAATCCATCTTGCAATTAGTCCCTCGGGGTTTTTGAAGTTAGGCAGCCATCTCAGCGATGCATGGTTTGTTCAAAGAACAAATTTCTAGCCATATAGGTACTTGTGGAACTGCTTTGTGGCCTCTATTATAGCCAATAGCTCCTTCCTGGTCATGCCGTAGTTCCTCTTAATCTCGACAGCAATACAAGAGCACTCTCTCTTCGCCATCAGTCCGCTGGGAGAGTACAGCTCCAATCCCACCGTTGCTTGCACCAACTTCAAACCTTTTTCTGGGTTTTGAATGTGCCACCACAGATGATACACACAGCTTCTCCTTCAAAGTCTCAAAGGCTGCCTGGCATTGCTCATTCCAGACATACGGACGATGGAGACTCTGAGCTATTTCGGCAAAGCCTTTGACGAATCTTCGAAAGAAGGTCGCCATACTTGGAAAACTTCGTAGTTGGCGCTTGTTGTTTGGTGTTGGCCAGCTTTTCACGGCTTCAATTTTCTCAGGGTCTGTTTTGACCCCTTCTGCTGAGACAATATCTCCTAGGTGTTCTACTTCAGCTGCGAAAAGGGTACACTTGTCGGGACTAAGTTTCAGATTCACCAGCCGCAATCGGGAGAAAACCCTCTTCTAAGCTCCGCACATGCTCTTCAAGCGTTCTCCCAATAACAATAATGTCATCTATGTACACCAAAATGGTCTTGTAGGTTAGGTTTCGTACCGTGTATTTCATCAGGCTTTCAAAAGTAGCTGGAGCATGGCAAAGCCCAAATTGCATCACCACAAACTACCACAATCCAGTCCCAGCTGAAAATGCGGTCTTCTCTCGGTCCTTCTTGACGATTTCTACCTGTCAGTAGCCACGCTTGAGATCGAGTGTATAGAGCTATTTTGCGTTGGCCAAAGTGTGCATGATGTTATCGATGCGTGAAAGTGGGTAACTATCTTTCTTATTGACGTTGTCAGGCTGCCTATAGTCAACACAAAAATGAGTGCCACCACCCTTATTCACTAGAACTACTGGCACGGTCCATGGACTGAAAGAAGGCTCGTTAACACCTACTTTTCCCATTTTCGAGAACAGTGCGCTCACTTCTCCTTGTTTGGCTGTAGGAAGATGTGTCGGTGCTTGTCAAATCGGTTTGGCTTATTGAGAAGATGTCACTGTACTTGGTGATCAGATCAGAGGCTCGCTTAAATAGCTGCACTGGCAATTTGGTCTGCTTCAATATTGCAGACGTGAATTCCTGGACTTTGGCTGTGTCTTGCCTCCTTTTACAATGGTGGTCATGAGTAGCTTCCAAAGAGGTGCTGGTGGAAACGAGCTAGCAGCTGCCGAAGACTTCTCCTGCTTTGATGTTTGTGAATGAGTCTACGGTGTTCAGGGTTCTAACCGGCACGTATTAATTTCTTATATGTCTTACTAGGCTTCACTCTACAATCAAACAGCGCAATGCTGACGTCTTCGTTGGCTCTATCAGACAAAATCGGTGGTCTCCAGAATCACCATCAAGCTTCGCTCATACAATGCTCTCTGAAAATTTCGGTACACATACTACCACATTCATCTTGGGAATTTAGACGCTCGGATCCTCCCTCAATACTTCGACATTCCTCCATTTCAATACCCGTTCGCCCAAATCCAACGTGCAGCCATCCATAATTTTCGCGACTTGAAATTTATGTCGGAACGCAAGGTCTCCTAACTGTATCTCGAGGTTGACCTCTCCATGGACAGGTGCAGTTTCTCCCGTAGTTGCCGGTAGTGAGAAAATTCTGCTCTTGTGAAGTAGTTGTTGCCTCACAAGCTCTGGTCGGATAATGGATCGGGTTGCACCAGTGTCGATTGTTATGGTGCAATGTTCTCCGTCAACTTGACCCGGAAGGCATAAGTCTGCTTCTCCCCGATGTAGTCTTGACACGATGATGATGCTGCGGCGGCATCGATCCACCTAGTCAACCTTCCCGACCCCTCAGTTTGAAGGGCTTCCATTCTGGGCTTCTGACTCGGTCTGGATATCCTCCTAGCTGCACGCCCGGAATAGTCTCTTTGCAGGTGCCCCTTCTCCCCGCGATTCCAGCATCTAGGCGCACCATTCACCAGCGGATCTCGCTCAATTCCCACGCACTCACACTTGCACTTGTCTGCCACTACCTCGCGAACCCGGGCAGTGGTACGAGTCACATTTTTCGCTGGCTCAACATTCAGACTATAAGCCAATGCCTCCTTAACCGTTTTGTTGAGCTAAATGCACGGATTGTTGCAATTCCTGGTCCTTTAATGCGCTGATGAATGCTTCTGTTGCTGCGTTACCTCGATGTTTTGGGTCGTAAGCCGGGTAGGCCAAAAGTACCAGTCACTCAATGTCTTGGGCTGTTGTAGGATTTCGTCAGACTTCTGCATCCGATGCCATAGCTGTGATCGGTAATCTGCTTTAGATGATCGTCTCCATAACGCATGTCAAGGGCATTCATTATAGCAGCCGAGTTTGAGTGCAACTCAACGGGAATAGTCTGTAAAAGCTCGGCAGCTGGGCTTCTTAGAGCAAGAATTAATGCATTTGCTCGTTCCTGCTTATTCCATTGATTTGTCCTAGCGGTAGCTTCAAACTGTGTTTTGTAAATACTTCAGACCATTTGTCCGTCAAATATCGGTGCTTTCACATTTCTGGATGTGCTTTGCGCTGCGGTTATAAGCGGGGCTGGTGAGGTGGTTACTACTGCCTTCACTGCTTCCAATTCCTTTCTTATTTTTTCCATTCGATGGTTGGTTTTCTACTCGACTTGGTTGACCTTCTCCTCGACCTGGTATACCGTTTCCTTGACGGATTTAATTTGGTAATTCGGACTACGGAACTCCGCTTTTATTTCTGTTAACTGTTTTTGCAAATCTGCCTTCGAATCAGTCGACCGTTTCCTCAGCTTCTGTGTGGTCTGCGTGATTTCAAATGCTTGTTAGTCCAGCTTTGCTGATTGTTCATTTGGCTTAATTGATTGTTCATTTAGCTTTGCAGTTAAACTGGATGACTTTTATTTAGCTTTGCACAAACTGGATGACTGTTGTCGCTGGCATTGCTGCATCACCACCAACGTTTGCATCAGCACATCTTCTGGTTCCTTTGATTTTGATGTTTCTGCTTCTCCCTTAAGCTCCGACATGGTCAATTCACTAATTTTTAAATGTAAGTTTCGTGGTATTTTTATTATTTCGGTTTTTTTTACCACCAGTTTCCACGCTACATTGCATTTTAAAAATGTGTAAGTTTTCACTTTCGAAATTTTCTATCCCACTTCTGACAACACTGTCGCGTGTTACGGTTCGCAGCCGATAAGTTTAATGTCCCAGAAAAGTGAGAACGCACAGTCTTTTAAATTAAGTTAAAAAAATTTACTTACTAAGAATGCAGAATAATTGAATTCGCTATTTTACAAATCGCATTTTAATTTACTTTTCACTTGTCTATCAATTTATGATTCAAATGTCTTCAAATGTATCACAAAATCTTTTACTTCACTATCAATCAATATCGCCTTTAATTCGCATTCCACGCTTATCACAGTTTTTGAATATCACAGTTTTTTGATATCACAGTTTTACTATCGCAGTTTTACTATCACTACATCCTTCATTCATTCAGCTTGGCTTTATATAGGGTCTGTAGTCATTGAATCCATTTCTCGAATATTCGCAAAGATTCTGACGAGAACCACCTGGAATATTCAAGCAATTCTGAATGCGCGTAGTGACGTCACTTTCAAATTTTGATCATAGATCTACTTCGTCCATTCTTGTGCTTTCGAGTACAAACCTGTGACGTCATACGTTTACTTTTCTTGGTTGCTTCTTTTCAATCAATATTGATCATGATGTAATTAAAAGTTACGACAACAATTGTGACAGTAGCTCGCAAAATTGTGTCGACATGTAACAATACGGGGAAAGCTTTTCATACGGTGTGGTTAGACGAATTTACTCTTAAACTTCATCAGAACAGGTTACCTAGCCGTCTAGCGGCCATGATGTGCATATGTTATACGCGAAATCATTTGTTATACCTGATGGAAATCGGACGACAATGCGCGACTTTAAGGTCTTGAACGGTCTGCAGCAGAGAACAGGTACTGAGCCTCTGCTCTTTTCAATATTTATTTGCAAGCTATTGAACGGCTTTGATTTTATCGTCTCGCCAATGCGATCAGTGGTAGTGTTTGCTGATTACCTGATCATCTGTATGGCACATCAAAAGGCTGCAATCATTCAGAGCAATCTTCAAAAATGTTTAATGATATGCAGCCCTACACTGACAATTGGCGAATGAAAATCAGGAGAAGTGCGAAACAATTTTGCTTTGGACAGCGCTGCAGGGGATCAGTCAAGACCTGAAACGTAATTGGAAGGATTTCCACATTATGGCTCTTAAGGTGGTTCAGAACGGGTTCCACATGAATTCTGTGTTTGATACCTCGGCCTTCATCTCGATCGGTATCTGTACTATACTGAACTTGACAAAATGATGCTCAGCAAAGCACAAAAAGTAGTCCTGTCCCATCGACGATATTTCCATTCCAGATACATAGATCAAAAGGTCAAAGCTTTATGTTACAAGACCCTGGTAAGACCAGTTTTGACATACGAATGTCAGATCTGGTATAACTAGACTCTATGGAACACAGATAGCGCGTTAACGAGACCAAAGGGCATCACGTAAAATTCATATAGATCGTCAAGGGTAATGAACGCGGTGTATTTCTTCAAGGATTCTTCCAACGGAACTTGATAGTATCCGGCCATTAGATCTAACGTTGTAAGGAAATGATTTCCTGAAATTAGTGCCAATTGTTCGTCGACGGGATGTATTGAGATTGCATCAATGCATCAATGCTTGGTAGTTGACGCTCACTCCCGACGATTTGGCATCCAATTTCAGCGGTATTTATTCGTATGAGCGAGCGATCACTCCCTGGGTCGATGAATGCGTTCACGCGTTTCCCGTCTGGAAACATTTGCTTGTGGCAGATAAATGCTGTATCATCTGTTATGTGGCGGACATTCGCTGATTTCTGTTTGTCGGGGCATTGAGTGGTTGAATGTGTAGTGCAAGGGTACGTCGCGCGTCGTTCTCTACATTGCGGTTGTTAACAATTGATTGAGACATGTCCGCTACTCTAGCCATTGTAACACACAATCTCTTTTCGTTTTCGTTTTTAAGGGTTTTGTACTAAAATACAAAACCCTATTGCAACCACGACCTGTGTCCGTCTGTCCGTCCGTCCGTCCGTCCGTCTGTATGTCACAGCACTTTTTCTCAGAAACTATAGAGGCTACAGCCATGAAACTTTGTGGAAAGGTCAGAAGTGGTGACTTCTTGAAAATTCAAGGGTGGAAAAATTATTCAAAGGGTTTAAGGGGGGTCTCCCCATATAGGGAGGTGACCCCCAAAAAAAAATTTTCACCATTGGTAGTCGAGTAGGGTGTCATTGGAAAGGTCTCAACGAGATCTTCTCAAAAAAAGTCTTAGAATTGCCTTAAAAATACCGAGGGGGGCAGGGGAGGGGTTAATGTACGAACTTTTCGCGTACCCCCCTCGCGATTGGACACCTTCCATCCGAAAAATCTGCAAAAAATCATGAATGTAGGCCTTTATGAGTACAAAAATAACAAATACATGAGAAGTCGAAATTCACTCAACTTTGTTAGTAATAGTATGATTTATCGATTTTATGTTTTCTTGAATAAAATCTAAACGGTACCCTTAAATCCAATAAAATTTAGCGAACAGATTGATCTGTTTTGAAAGTTTCATAAAGATCAAATAGTATTTAACGAAGTTATAGCGAAATTTTCTTGTATTACTATGGAACAATATACCCTGTATTACTATGGAAACATATGGCTATGGAGACATATGCGCTTTTTACCGACTTAGACACAACAGCTTTGCTAGGATTTGCATGAAAATTGCAGGAATGATAGGTATCATGAAGGTGAGTACAATACAATTGAAACAAGTCGAAGAGGCAGGAGAGAGCTCCTAGCAAAAGGGCTTTGTAACTATTCTAGGATTCGATAAAATAGGTCATGAATCGATGATTACAGTACAGAGGAGTGGCCCCTGAAAAAAATTTCATGAAAGGTAGCCGATATGTGTTTCAACTGAAAGTTCTCTATGAGAGCTTTTCAAAACAGTTCTTAAACTGACAGTTTTTGCTTCAGTGGGGGCACAGGGGGGGAGGGGGGGGGGGGTGGTAAATACATGAAAAATGTGTTCCCATCCTAGCGAATGGGCACCCGTGATCTACAAAATCTGAAAAAATTATCAAGGAAGATATTTATGGGTATAACTATAACAAATACCTCAGAAGTCAAAATTTTTTTAACTTTGTTATTAGTAGTATGATCCTCGAACATGACGTGTTTCTTGATTTTATTCGTTGCTGGTTACTGCATTTTGTAAGTTGAGTACAAAACCCTTCTGACATGAGCATAGGTCTGTCAACCCAACTTGTTTGTTATTCAGAGCCAGCGTGGTTGTATTGGTGACACTTATTGTTCAACTCGTTCTCTTGTTGTTTCATCTTCACGTTGGTCCTGCGGCTGCTGCTGCGCGTTGGACATATATCTTCACATTGCGGCGAGGAGCTCTGTGGTGCTCGTTATGTCTACATTTGCGATGGAATTCTGTAGAGCGGGCAGTCGGTTGTTTGTTCGAAAATATCGTATGGTGGCTCTCTTACTAACACTATCACATCGCGCGATTGCATACATACGATAAAAGAATGTTTCAAGCGATTCGCTTGGGTTCTTGTACGTGGCGATCAGTTTTGAATGTACAGGATTTTCCAATGAGAGGTGTTATTTTGATATTAAAAGAAAAATACCATTTTTAAGCATAAATGATCAAATGTTTATTTCATTATAAAGAAGAAGGTATGTCGTTAATAGTGGAAAATAACATCGGGCAAATGACTACTACGACCACGCTTACAGGACCATTTCCTTTTCATAAAATTTTCCATAACCAAATCACAAAGTGGCTGCTATATGTCCTCGGTAGCCCCACGAATTCCATCTTTGAGGTCTTGAATCCATGCTGGGCTATTGGCGTAGACCTTCTCTTTCACGTGGTCCCAAAGGAAGAGGTCGCAAGGTGTTAAATCACAACTTTTCCCGTACAAGATCAACGGTATCGTTACTTGTGTGGTACGTGGCACCGACCTGTTGAAAGTAAACGTTGTCCAGATCAATAGCATCTAGTTCCGGCCATAAAAAATCATTAGTCATCTCTCGATAGGGCAATCCATTCACCGTAACTGTTGCTCCAGCCTCATTTGCGAAAAAGTAAGGTCCAATGACTCCGCCGGACCATGACCCGCACCAAACAGTCACACGTTCAGGAAAGAGAGGCTTTTCAACAATAACTCTTAGATTTTCTGAGCCCCAGATGCGACAATTTTGCTTGTTGACGAAGCCACCGAGGTGAAAATGGGCCAAATCACTCAAGATGATTTTTCAATGGGATTCCGGATCATTTTCATGCATTTCAAGGACCTAATCAGCAAAGACACGACGTTGTTGATGATCGACTGGCTTGAGTTCTTGTGTTCACTGAACTTTATAAGCCTTAAGACCCAAATCTTTATGCGAAATACGGTGTAATGACGTTTGTGGAATTCCTAATTCCAAGGAACGACGAGGAACGGACAAACCTGGGTTTTCTTCAACACTTTTGGCTACAGCAGAAATATTCTCGGCTGTGCTTAAGTGACGTGCATGGGTTTTATTCTTCACATCACTAAGTTGTCCCAACAGCTCGGATTGTTCCACCAATTTCTGTATTGCGGTCCGACAAAGTTCTTCACAACGACCAAAAAATGTTTATTTCATTATAAAGAGGAAGGTATCTCGTTAATAGCAAAAAAATAACATCAGGCAAATGACCACCACGACCACGCTTACAGGACCATATCCTTTTTATGAAATTTCCCATAACCAAATCGCAAAGTGGCTGCCCTATGCCCTCGATAGCCTCACAAATTCCATCTTTGAGGTCTTGAATCGACGCTGGACTATTGGCGTAGATCATCTCTTTCACATTGGCCTCAAAGGAAGAAGTCGGAACGTGTTAAATCACAAGATCTCGGTGGCCAATTGTGATCACCTCTTCGAGAGATAACACGGTCCGGAAACTTTTCCCGTAAAATATCAATGATTTTGTTGCTTGTATGGTACGTAGCACCGTCTTGTTGAAAATAAACGTTGTCAAGATCAATAACATCCAATTTTGGCCATAATAATTCATTAATCATCTCTCGATAGCGCAATCCATTCACCGTAACTGTTGCTCCAGCCTCATTTTCGAAAAAGTAAGCTACAATGACTCCGCCGGACCATGAACCGCACCAAACAGTCACACGTTCAGGATAGAGACGCTTTTCAACAATAATTCTTAGAATTTCTGAGCCCCAGATGCGACAATTTTGCTTGTTGACAAAGCAACCGAGGTGGAAATGGGCCTCATCAGTCAAGATGATTTTTCGATCGAATTCCGGATCATTTTCATGCATTTCAAGGACCTAATCACCAAAGGCACGACGTTGTTGATGATCGGTCGACTTAAATTCTTGTGCTAACTGAACTTTATAAGCCCTAAGACCTAAATCTTTATGCAAAATACGGTGTAATGACGTTTGTGGAATGCCTAATTTCAAAGAACGATGAGGAATGGACAATCCTGGGTTTTCTTCAACACTTTCGGCTACAGCAGCAATATTCTCGGCTGTTCTTGAGTGAAGTGCACGGAATTTATCCACCACATCACTAAGTTGTTCCAGCAGCTCAAATTTTTCCACCGATTTCTATATTGCGGTCCGACAAGGTGCTACACGGCGACCAAAAATGTTCGAGTTCTACGGACCGTCTCTGCCAAATTTTCACCCTTTTTATAGTGAATTTTAATGATTTCAATGCGTCGTTGAAGCGTGTATCGTTTCATTTTTACTAACGGCGTAGTTTCTACTTGGCAAATGTCAAAAAATGACAGCTTCAAAAGTGACATCTATCGAAATAGCGGGCTATTCAAAATAACACCTCTTATTGAAAAGCCCTTTCTTATGCTTTCGTCGATGTCGTTGGGAAAATCTCTCTCGAGATCGGCTGCGAGAGATCTCCATGACGTGTGTGGTTGTGGGTGGCTGTCAAACCATACTCGAGCTGTGTTCCTGAATTTCGGGGGTACGGTAAGAAGAATCGTGTTGTCCTCCCATCCGAGCGTATGTTGCAGCATGTTCATACGCGTCGAGAATTGTTTGGATGTCAGCGATAGTTCTGACAGTGGGTTGAATTCCAGTAGCATGGCGCTCACTTCACGAATTGTTAGTGTGCGTCCATTGTTGCGAGTCAGTATTGACGCTGAATGGTTGGCTGTACGAATGGTTGGTACAGTATCTAATGGCGTCATGATGTTCTGTGCGATGTCGCAGTATGTTATTTCGGTAGACTGCACTATCGGATTCGTTGGCGTGCAGGCAACGGACGTGTGTAACGGCGGCGTACCCATGTCGTTTGATGCTCCCAATGGCGGCAATGATAGTCGGTTTGGTTGCATCACGTTGTTTACTGGATATGACGGCGGCAAACAGAGTGAGTCGACGGCTCGGTTGCTATCGACTAATATGTGGATGTTGGTCGGGTGTGGTATTTGTAGTGGCGGTCCGATGATTGTCGTACGTGTGCCGTGGCGCATTGGACACTGTTGTGGCGAACCCTTTTAGTAACGATGCAATTGTGGCAATTTCATTTTTAAGCTCGTTAAATTCACTGCACGACACTGGTGGCATTAAATCGGTTGGAATATCGTCCAATTCGATTTCGTCTGAGCCTACATCGTCCAAGACACGGTTCATTAGTTCGGCTTTTGTTCCTCCGGTGGAACGATTTCACGATTGCAGCACGGCGCGTAGCTGCTTAAGTGTTAACGATTCGATTATCTCGGTCGGCATTTTATGGTTCCGTTCCGTTCCGTAGCTATTACATTTCTCCAGACTAATAAGTTAACAAACTTTTACAATAACGCAACACCTGCCTGCTTAGTAGAATCGTTGAAGTACGATATTGGTTTTAAGTTCACCTTATCGTTGTTACTTAAAACTCCAAAGATTTAAAATTGAATGGTTATCTCTTATTACATAAACCAATTTGTTGAAGATTACTAAGTATAAAAATAATTAAATATAAATTACAAAGATTGAAACATTTTCTTTCTTTCCGGTAGTTATAGTATTTCAACGGAAACAGAAGCTGAAGGTGAGTATGTTGTCGAGCAAGCAGGGTTCTATGTAAACTTCGTCTAAGAAGCTCAGGCTTTTTGGTTCATGTTATCCTAGTTTGCATTTTGGAAATTTTATCTAGCCGTGAAGTATTTTGCTTAGAATTAGCGTAGAGTATGTTTGACACCCCGTTGGTACGTAAATTGGGAATGCGTGAGTGGGAGGTTGTTCTTCTTGAGATGTTGGAAGCCTCAGAAAGTCTAAAGCAAAATACAAGTAATGTCGGAATTTTTCATGGAAAAATGTTTCAACGCGTTTCAACCAAGCGAATCGGCGATTGAAAGATTGTAGTCTACTGGCGTCAAAACCCACGACCGAAATTCCGCTCCAAACTTGCTGGCCAACAAGCACCCACCTCGGAGTAAACTGGGAGCATCCGAACGGGTAGGCCTTGAGAGGCACAGATTGTTTATGCGTCTGAAGATACTAGTATCTAACAAAATACTAGTATACCAATATCTAATAAAACAAAAATGAATTATGGTCAAAATAAATGTTTCGTGTGCTTAAAATGTTCCTGGGCAACAATTGAAAGGCTCCATAAAAATCATTAAAAGGATTTATGTTTCAAGGGATTTCTCCAAGTAGTTCCTAAATAAAATTTCCTCTGGGGTGAGCTCTGTAGATGCAAATCTGATTCCTGTCATTATTATTTGTCTTAAGAAAAATAATTCTTCTCTTTTTGTCACAACCCCTCCATTTTTACAACATCAAAGAATTACTTCGCCCATTGTCATAAGTTTTACAAATACAATTAACGAAACCAGTCATGTCAATACTTCATAATCAAAATGCGAGCACCACGGTCAAAATACAATTTGTATTCAAAAACCAATTTGAATTCAATTAATTACACGCATATCCAATCCTTGTCACCGAGGCGTATGGCTGAACCCGAATAACAGCAGTGTTTAAATTAGTACTCAATTTCACCTTCTATGGGCCGGGACACCCGATTAACGTGACACCACAATTTGACCACCTCCGGCCCCAGGACGACCATCCTTTCACCATCCGCAGTACATTGTGGGCTATTCAACGTAGCTGGCACGTAAGCAGTGGGTGCTTAAATGCCATCTGACTCCCTGCTCCAACCATCGCTACAGAATAAGCACCGGATACTAAAGAGGAAAATCTAGGGGATTGAATGAAATGAAAGAAAATTGAGTCAAGAATATTGTTACTATCGTCGGCAATATCTATCGTAGCAATTTTCCTGTTAACACAATTTTCTATGGTTGGAATCTTGCACAGAATCGCAGCTATAAAATTCAATATGCATTTCCTAGCCGGGGCTCGTTTCATCTCTTAGTTGCAATATTAACTTCCGTTTCATATTTTCCACTAGACAGTAATGTTGTAGTATTGAATCATCCTAGGCTTAAGTTTCCATCAGGGAAATTGAATAATTGCACCGTAAATTGGAGGTTGCGTTCTGTTATTCTCAAGGGCTTTTCCGATAAATGTAGAATTAAAATTTGGTCAGCATACTAGATTTTGATTTCCACGAAAATTCAAGAAAGTTAATTCAATATTCATTAAAAATGTATCTCTAAAAATAGTAGAAACAATTTTAGTCCGGAGTTTGATAGTTGAGACGGATTGTTGTCGCTTGTTCTCTAAGTCACATATCATGGATTAAGCTAAACAAATTTAATTCAATCAAACTATGAAAGCTTGCCAACGAGATTTATCACTTATCTCGACGCACGTCGTCGGTTCTCAATCATTTCATCACAACTAGTAGTTAAAGTAATTCAAGTTTCTTTCAAAAAAATAAATGAAATCAAAGCAGATTCTTTTCATGAAATCAAAAGATACATTTATATCGAAATTTAAAGCTACTAATAACATTTAAAATCCGCTCGGCAACCTTAATAAATTGTCTCCATCTTTTTCTTCGTCTTTCAAATGTAAAATGTCTTTCACTTTATATTTCTGATTAAATTATAGCGTGCCGTCAACAAACGTAATAGGATAGAATTGCGTGGCAGTGGAGCGGCCAAATTGAGGAACAAACTAAGAAATGTATCTTTTAGTACTATATCAGCACTCGTACTTGTGTTGTTCTTCTGTCTCCGGCGTATTGTCATGCTAAATCGCAAGGAAAAGTGATAGATACGACGATACGAGTACAAAGAGATTTGATTGAAAGGAAGCTTACGTTTTGCGCCCTGTGCCCAACAACCCTTCTCCAATCGAATGAACAGAATCAATTTACAAGGAATCTGAATCATGTTTTAACCGTTTTACTATAATATGGTATTCTCTACTTTTTAGGGTTTTGTAAAATAATTTTACAAAACCCTTCTAAAATCGCGTCCTGTCTGTCCGTCTGTCCGTCTGTCTGTCCGTCCGTCCGTCCGTCCGTCCGTCCGTCAGTCCGTCCGTGTGTCACAGCAGTTTTTCTCGAAAACTACTTAAGCTAGAAACATCAAATTTTGTATGTAGGTGTAAAGTGGTGATCTCTTCAAAGTTCGAATACAAAAAAAATTTTATAAGGTATTTAAGGGGGGTCTCCCCATATAGGGGAGTGACCCCCCGAAAAAAAAATTTCATTGAAGGTGGCCGATATGGGTATCAAATGAAAGGTCTTGATGAGAACTTTTCAAAACAGGTGTTTGGCAAAGTTTGCTTCGAGGGGCGCACAGGGAGGGGAAATACACGAAAAATTTGTGTCCCCCCCCCCTCGCGATTGGACACCTGTGATCCGAAAAATCTGAAAAAAATCAGGAATGTAGGCCTTGGTGAGTACAACAACAACAAATACGTTAGAAGTCGCAATTCACTCAACTTTGTTAGTAATAGTATGATTTATCGATTTTATGTTTTCTTCAATAAAATCTTAACGGTACCCTTAAATTCTATGAAATTCAGTACGTAGATGACTATTTATAAGGTTGATCTATCCTGAAAGTTTCATAAAGATTGAATCATATTTAGCGAAGTTATAGCGGTTTGAATTTTCCTGTATTACTATGGAACAATATGCGCTGCATTTATTACTATGGCAACATATGGCTATGGAACAACATGCGCTTTTTACCGACTCAGACACTACAGTTTTGCTAGGATTTGCATGAAAATTTCAGGAATTATAGGTGTCATGAATATCTTTGCGAATCGGTTCAGCTAGTGGTATCAGTAATCGTAAAACAAAATGGTGGCTGTTTTAAATGCGAAGATTGAATAATTTTGAGTTATTTTTTCCCAACTTCAACGTTCAAGGTGCATGCTTTGAACACTTGATTCAATTTAATGAATGACTGAAGATGAGTACC
The DNA here is from genome assembly GCA_963969285.1 of Odontomyia ornata. Taxonomy (NCBI): domain Eukaryota; kingdom Metazoa; phylum Arthropoda; class Insecta; order Diptera; family Stratiomyidae; genus Odontomyia; species Odontomyia ornata. Next base: position 79,133,704 of record OZ017739.1, on the reverse strand, counting down.
TACAATTAATACTTACGGGAGAGAGCTCCTAGCAAAAGGGCTTTGTAACCATTCTAGGATTCGAAAAAATTGGCCATTAATCGATGATAACAGTACAGGAGAGTGGCTCCTGAAAATAAAAATTCATCAAACGTAGCCGGTATGAGTATGAAATGAAAGTTTTCATGGGAGCTTTTCAAAACGGTTGTTAAACTGTCAGTTTTTGCTTCAGTGGGGGCACAGGGGGGAAATACATGAAAAATGTGTTTCCTCCCTAGCGAATGGATATCTGAAATAATTATCAAGGGAGATATTTATGAGTATAACAACAACAAAAATCTCAGAACACGAAATTCGTTCAACTTTGTTAATAATAGTATGATCTTCGAATTTCATATTTTCTCCAATAAAATCGTTTCTTGATTTTATTCGATCTGGTGACTGCATTTTGTAAATTGAATACAAAACCCTTCTGACATGACCGTAGGTCTGTTTACCCAACTTGTTTATGCATAAAATAAGGAATGACTACTTACCATATCGTCTGTAACAGAGCGGTTGGGTACAACACGTCCTAATCACTTGTAATCGTACTCTGAAAATAGAATTGAAAACTCTTCAGTAATCGATGAATGTACATATGTATCTGGTAAATGCAAATAGGAACATATTCATTGAAGAGCTGTTGAAAGAATCGAGACTGTCATGAATACATGAATAATGCATTAGTATTTTGATCATATAGAGAGAAGGTTTGTAAGTTTCAATGTCACCTTTTCATTTCTTTCTCAAGAAGGGAAAATTTCCTTCAGCTTGGTCTTTGTCAATGTGAATGGCCTAATTTCTATTTGTAAGAATTTGCCGAAACCTTGCAATTTTATTAATTGAATTGACTAAGATTCTGGTAAATAATACACAGGGCTGTCGAGAGGGGGGAGATGCGGGGAATCCTCCCGGGCCCGGCCTTCCTAAATGGGCCCGTAGGTCTTATTCACCAATACAAAAATTTGCATTTTCTTCTCCTGAAATTCTTACCACTTGAAAAAAAATTCCTAAAAATCGTAAATTAGCAAATAATAACTGAATTTAGAACCGAAAATGAGAAATTGTTTAGAATTTTTTTCAAATTTGGTGTGCTTATTTTACCGTGATGCTCGTGCCGCAGTTGAATGGGCAAGTCTACACGTGGCCGCAATTAAATTTGCGACCAGTGGCCGCAAAAAATTAGCAGGATACTGTCTCAGGTCTAGCGGGCTCAAAATGCTACCCATGTTTATTTTCTATACGATACACATTTTATCTATGAATGTGTATTGTCGCGTGTTATGGTTCGCGGCCAATAATTTAATGTTCCGGGAAAGTGAAAACGCAATGTCTTTTAAATTAAATTAAAAGAGTTTATTTAATTCGTTAAAAATGCACAATCACTTTACTAACAATTTCACAGCTTTAATTTTCACTATTAAAATTCTACCTTCCACTTGTCCATAAATTTCTATCGCAATTGTCTTCTCAAAATCACCTCACTATTACTTGATCGCTTTTCAATTCGCTTTCCACACACTATCGCAAATTTTTATCGCGGTCGAATGAATCCCCCCATTCATTCAGCTCGCCTTTATATAGGGTCTCTAATCATTCAACTCAGTTCTCGTACATTGGTGAATAAGCGGGAACATTCCAGCATGAATGAATGGGCAGTGACTCACTTTCAGATGTTGATAATGCTTGTTGGGTTCTCGTGGTTTCGAGTAAATTCATTTGTTGTTGTTCTTAATGATTGTGAAAACAATGGGACAGTAGCTCGAAGAATTATTTGTAGATGTAACAGTATCATACTCAATCCATTGCCATCCCTCGTCAAGTGCAGACAACCTACGCACTGCCGCATAGCATTGTCATGGGTTTCTTGCCAGGACCAAGCACACATTTCTCATCTGCCATACATGATTCGCATGATCTTTCCCCCTGAACTAGCCATGGATGAATGATTGCCTTGAGCCTTTTAAAAATTTCTGAGGCGAAGCTGATGGCCATGCATTTGTTGTAGATCGATTTAACATGTGCAAACCTCTTTAGTATACATTTTGGCTTCTCTCAACGTCGCGTTCCTTTCGTCTAAGAAAACCTGATTAACCTGTTTGCAACTGGCAGCACGCTGAAGCGTGTGGACTTGCTCAATATTGGCTACGATCGCAGTGCATCTGGCATTCTAACAGAAGTTGTGGCCCAGACTGCAACACTTTGTAATTGTTTGTCGTTTGTCGTTTTCACAACGTTGTGCGAAACAAAAAAGAAAACAGTGGCGATTGGACATAATAACACATGAGTAAGTAACAATCATTCATTATCATTGTGCTTCGAGTGGGAGAATTTTGCCGATCGTCTAAAGATGGTGGCGTAAGGGCGCATAAAGTGGGATTTAAGAATTTTTGAAGTATGCACGTCGCATCGTTGCGTGTAATTTTCGAAGTTCTTATTCATATGGTCATGGCGATGCTCTCAATCTTCAAATAGTTGTGCACTATATTTTTACATCCACGAATGTTGCTTGGATACGTTATGTCGAAATATCAAATAACAGATCGAGGGTTTTGATATAATTGACGTTGACAGAGTAAAATAAAATCTCGTGATGGATCGTATTCCACTCTCCTTCTATAATACGTCAAATAATGGATTTTTCATTCGCGAGTTGTGAATTTTTCTTATCATGTTTTTCATCTCCCGGTTGTTATTAAATTTTGCAGAGATGAAAGTGATTATTGGTAAGAATTTTTTTCAAACTTTAGGACTTTCAGAAATTCCAAATTTAGCAAATTGTTAAATATTTCATAAATCCTCCAGCTACATATCATTAAGCAAAATCGAGAGTAATTAAAAATAAAATTTTCATAATAGCTGCATTATGTTCAAGCACAAGTCTGAAGTTTAAAAGCGTAAAGTACGCTTGGAGTGAGGCAAAAAAGAAAAGGAACATACTAAACAGCAAAGAAACCTCTTCGGGTACAATTTCGGACCGAAAAACTCGATTGCTAGAACTGTTAAAGGTTGTCAGTATGCTGATTATATGATTTAAATTTAATATTATGATTACATCTTGCGCATTATCTTAACCATGAAAACAACGTTCTACCAGTCTCTTTGGCAAGAGACGAATCAACGGAAGCTGCAAAAATTACGTAGTTATTCAAAACTTGAGAACTGAAAACTCTGAAATCGACATTGGTTATGGTTCACCTTCAATGGTAACACAATCCATGCGAAGGACCCAAGAAGAACAGCTGTATCTTTATGATTATGAAATTGGCTCTGTGTGTACTGAATTTGTCCACCCCGACGTGGTGAACAATATAATTCGTCGAGGTCACCAAAAGATGCCGTCTTCTGATCGTAACAATGAACCATTTCTAGCCTCGCTTTTATCGAAGACTTTGGCAAAAAGGGAGAGAGTGGAGCGAGATTGGTTGGTGTGGAGTATCCTTATGAACGCTTTGTATTACTTACCTTGTCAGTTTTTAAGTACCAATACTTTCAACCGTCCAAAACCTTGCTGCCTTAAAGGGTACTCTAAAGACAAACTTTGGAAAAACTTGTACGATCAGTTATCAGCTCATGAAAATAATCCAGGCCACATTCAGTTCTACGTTCAATGGCACTCGTTGCAGATTCAACTTCAAGATAAAGGAAAGATGGGCATCATATTTCAAGAACCTTATAAATCCTCCGCACAGCTCCACAACATCGGAGCCTATAGATGCTTGCGGAGAGCTTTCATTGACCCCTTCAACTCTGGATGAAGTTTTTTCCATCATCAAAGCCCAAAAGAATAATAAAGCGCCTGGCATTGATGAAATTCCAGTATAACTCATCAAATATAGTGGCAGCAGTGTTCATCAAGCCATTCACAATGTCATCCAGTACATTTGGCAACAAGAACATATGCCGAAAGAGTGGAGGCAATCAATTATATTCCCTATCCACAAAAAAGGTGACAAACTACAGTGCGAAAATTATAGAGGCATATCATACTTTGTACGGCGTATGAAATATTTTCTGAAATCTTACAAAATAAAATCAGGTCATACGCCAACAGTATTATTGGGCATAGTATCAAGGTGGTTTAGGGCAGGTAGATCAACAACAGACCAATTGTTCACTGTTAGGCAGGTACTTGAAAAATGCTGGGAGTTCAACATAGACGTACACCAAATTTTCGTTGACTTCAAGCAAGCATACGACAGTATTGATGGTAACGTACTGTACCAAATAATGCTTGGTTTTGGCATCCCAGCCAAATCAGTCCGTATTACCAAAATGACTATGACGTCGACATACTCCCAAGTCCTCATCAATAACCAACTCACAGATGCCTTTGACACAAATATCGGACTATTGCAGGGAGATGGGCTGGCCCCATTGCTATTCAATTTGGCTCTGGAATACGTCATACAGAAGCTACCTGTCGACACGCGAGGTACATTACTATACAATTCGAGCCAAGTAGTGACCTATGCGGATGACATCAACATTCTGTCACGGTCATTAACAACTGCCAAAGAACTCTTCCTGAAACTCGACAGCGAAGCAAAACTAGTAGGGCTACAAATCAACGAAAATAAAACTAAGCTCATGACTCAGTCGAGGAAAAATACCCTAAATACACAAAATATCACACTTGGCGAATACAGTATCGAAATCGTGAGCGAATTTGTGTATTTAGGTGCCAAAATAATGATCACGGGCAATGAAAGAGACGAAATACGCCGGAGAACACAGCTCCCAAATAAAATATTCTATTCAGTATTGACGATCTTGAAGACCAGCTGCATACACAGGAGAACAAAGCGCCAAGCATACAAATCTGTGATAAGACCTGTGTTATGCTATGGGTGTGAAACATGGACCCTAACCCAAGCATCCTTGAATATATTGAACGCCTTTGAGCGACGGGTTCTGAGGTGAATAATCGGAGCAAAGCTTGATGGGGACCAATGGCGAATTCGATACAATCATGAGCTGTATGAAATTTTTGACAAACCGGAGGTCTCAAGGATTGTAAGAATGCGGAAGCTGCAATGGGCTGGACACATGAATCGTACGGACGAACAACGGATACCCATGAAGGTATTCGTTGGGAGAACTGAAGGCCGGTGGCCAGTGGGGAAACTGAGGAAACGCTGGTCTGACTCGGTCGACGAAGGCAGTCCATCGCTGCTCGGATTTCAGAATTGGAAAACGCAGTCAATGGACCGAGACAGTTGGAGGCGCTGTTTGCAGGAAGCGAAGGCCCGAAACGGGCTGTAGTGCTAAGAAGAAGAAGAAGGATAAGTCAACAACAACACAAACATTTGCAAATACTTCGTTATCATCGTTGATGCTACACCTGATTCAAACCACGTCGATTAAACTACGTTTACTTTGTTGTACGTTCATTTTAACTCGTGGAAAAACATATTTTCAATTCAAGTCCGATTTCTGGCTTTTGTCAATTGTAACCAAAAAATGGCCAGGCAATTGCTAGTTTATTTTTCGATACTGTAAAGAGTATAACATACCTTTGGAAGACATTCGAGCACAAGGACACGACAATGGTGCTAATATGAAAAGATCATACAATGGGGCACAACGTCATATTCTGGAGAAAAATTCAAATGCTGCTTATTCGCCCTGTGCAACACATATTCTCAATTTATGTGGTGTTGTTCAATAGAATGCTGTGAGGCAGTAATCATTTTCTCAAAAAAAAGTATAACGGGTTCCCTTCACCGACTTTCAGATACAAGGTGGTCTGCTAGAGCTGAGGCAGTTAAACCTTTTGCCAAACATATTTCAGGATTGATTACATGGAGCACTAGAAGGTTTGACTAAACCTATTCTGACTGCGGAAACTCGTAGTGATGCCAACGGCGTTCAGCAATACATGCAAAAATTTTAGTGCATCCTGATGTTCTCAATTTGGTTTAAGTTATTGACAGCTATCAATGAAAGGAGCATCATTCTTCAAGCCAGCGACGCTACTATCAACATAACGTTCAAAATCTCGAAAGTTTGCTGTTTGACTTAAATTTGATTCGAAATCGATGGGATGACATTTTAAGTGAATGCAAAACGGCTGCTATTCAATTGGGGATTTCATCAACCTTCTCTATTACTCGAAACAAAAATGCAAGAGGTGTTTCGATGAAAATGAAGATGACGAACACACGAGTGCAGACGATCAAGAGACCAATTTCAAAGGGAACACTTTCTACGAAATCATCGACTCGGTTATTATGGGCATATCCAATAAGTTCAATGCCATGAAGGATTTACATGATGGTTTGTCTTTTTTATGGCTAATCACAGCGACGGACGAAACCAAAATTCGAAGTGCTGCTACAAATTTTGTCCAAAAACATAAATTAGACGTTTCTGAAGATTTAGGAGATGAAATGGTCCATCTGAAACACATATACAAAGGCAACTTCGAAGAAGGGTTATCACCCTTGAAGTTTAGGGCCCGTGAGTGTTTACCCCCGGGACCAGATTTTCTAAAGACGGCCCTGATAACATACATATACTTCTGTTTGAATTGTTTGTGGACCACGCGGCTAATGGCAGATCTGAGGCCGTGGCTCAATAAAAGGGACGCACAGGGTCCCGTAGTAGTTTATAGGATTGAAGTTACGATGCTCAAATCAAGCCATGATACTACGTTTACTTACTTACTACTAAACATACTACTTAAAGACACAAAAGAAATTTATTCGTTACATTTGTTTTTGCGCCAAAGTGGACGCATCAAACTTAGTTACCTTTAGCGTAAGCACCAAGTGGTAATTAGTCGCATAAGGAACACGTACTTTTCCTAGAATATGCTTTTTGTAACTTGTTGTTCTGTAATGGAGACTTAAGTCGAAGGCATGTTTTTATACCCTACACGGGCGGATATGCTCCGGCTGGGGCGTACGGACCCGGTAGGCTCGTCCGGAGATGGACGCAGGAACCACTCGCTTTGCCTGAGACCCCAATAAAGCTGCCAAGCGAGAGCGTGGCTCAGGTGAACTCAAACAAAACACTTAGGGATGAAATCCGCACCTTCTTCCTTTCCTCAATATTTGAGGCCGGCACACACTTACGCCGCAAAGGGACAAAAAAGGGACTATCTCCGTTTGAAGCTGGAACCACGGTTAATCACCACTCGAATATAATACTGGCCTAGCTCTCGATCAAAGTTCTTGTTTCTATCAAAACTCCTGTTTAAATCTTCCCGCTTCTCAGATTCGTTTTGCAAAGTCAGCTCGTTGAACTCCACTATTCGAATCTCCCGTTAAGCACCACGTCAAGGTGCCTTTACGCCTCGCATCCACCGGGAATTCTGTAACGGCTATCGCCGGATAAATTGAACGTTGGGGTGTATCGTAGCTCACGCGTGTAACCTTTGGTGGTTATTTAAATGTATACGTTTAGTGTTGGCTTTAACGTATTGGTGGTACGGCTGTTTGGTGTATACTCGCGCAGATATTGAATTGCAAAAGAATCTTTTACAAGAATCCATAAAACGTGTGGAAAAAACAACTTCAGAAGCGTAAAGATATAATAGACAACATAATATACTCCCGAACCCGGTCCTCCCACGAATAAGAAGGCAGCCAAAATACACAAGGAGGGAAATGAGATGAGGGAAATTATAGCGGACCTTAGTTTCCCTACGTACAAAATAGCAAAATGGCTAGTGCAAGAATGCTACAAAATAGGAAATATTTACGGTACACAATCGATCAAAAACTCAGCAGAACTCATCAGCCAGCTCCAGGAAGGTGGTACAATCAATAACAACGAAACAATCGTGTCCTTTGACGTAAAGTCGTTGCTCCCAAGTAAGTATACTTATAAAATCGGCATTATATGAATTCGTGACAGCCATTGGCTGTCACGAGAAGATGGAACAATGGAATGAAGAAAACTGAAACAATACGCAAAGTTAGCTACACTATGCATTGCCAAAAACTACTCGTATTTTACGTTTCGGGGTGTTTTTCAAAACGGTGCGAGGAACAGCAACGGGGAACCCATCTTTGCCAATATTTGCAGAAATTTACATGGCAGCGAGGGAAAAGAGAATAGAAAACTTGGAATGATGCATAGAGTGTGTGGTTTAGATATGTGGATACGTAGTAGCAATAGTGAAAACAACGAAGCTTAAGGAATTATTGACAAAACTCGATAAATAACAACAAGCAATTCAGCATGGAGCGGGAAAACAACAGAAGAATCCCATTCTTGGATGTGGTCATCATCAGAGAAGAAGAACAACTGCAATTTGATTTTCACAGGAAACCCACAGCAACACGACGGACAATACCAGCATCGTCAAACCACGCAATACATACATAAAAAACTGGCGGCATTTCATTACATGGTACAACGGCTAACGACATTGCCCCTCAGCGAAGACCGATATCATATGGAATTGGAAAACATAGAAAAGACAGCAGATATTAACGGTTATCGTGAAATAATGATCGACCAAATGATCAATAAAAAGAGATCGACGGACGTAATAAGCTACCATACCACATTAGTCTGGCCAAATAGCGAACCCAAAAATATTAAGGCGGTGATAACATAACATACTCACCATTATTTCAAAGGACAAAAACAATACTGAACAAAAGGAACATCGACAAAGTTGGTTCAAGCAGGAGTATGCAACTGAAAACCATTCTCGGAAGCCCAAAGGATCAAGAAACCATTTGGGAGGAGAATGGCATTTATATAAGCGATATTAGACAAATCAAACGATTGATCGGCGTAAGAACGTGTGTATGAGAAAATAAAAACTACAATTATTTCCCGGAGTATTGAAGTGGTAATTTTACGTACAACTTTACAAAAGGTGAATTTAATAAGGTGTTTTATCGAACCAGAGTAAAGAAGTGGTGGACATTATTACCTTAGTTTTTAGGGTTTTGTAAAATAATTTTACAAAACCCTTCTAAAATCGCGTCCTGTCTGTCCGTCTGTCCGTCTGTCCGTCTGTCTGTCCGTCCGTCCGTCCGTCCGTCCGTCCGTCCGTCCGTCCGTCCGTCCGTCCGTCCGTCCGTCCGTCCGTCCGTCCGTGTGTCACAGCAGTTTTTCTCGAAAACTACTTAAGCTAGAAACATCAAATTTTGTATGTAGGTGTAAAGTGGTGATCTCTTCAAAGTTCGAATACAAAAAAAATTTTATAAGGTATTTAAGGGGGGTCTCCCCATATAGGGGAGTGACCCCCCGAAAAAAAAATTTCATTGAAGGTGGCCGATATGGGTATCAAATGAAAGGTCTTGATGAGAACTTTTCAAAACAGGTCTTTGTTTGGCAAAGTTTGCTTCGAGGGGCGCACAGGGAGGGGAAATACACGAAAAATTTGTGTCCCCCCCCCTCGCGATTGGACACCTGTGATCCGAAAAATCTGAAAAAAATCAGGAATGTAGGCCTTGGTGAGTACAACAACAACAAATACGTTAGAAGTCGCAATTCACTCAACTTTGTTAGTAATAGTATGATTTATCGATTTTATGTTTTCTTGAATAAAATCTTAACGGTACCCTTAAATTCTATGAAATTCAGTACGTAGATGACTATTTATAAGGTTGATCTATCCTGAAAGTTTCATAAAGATTGAATCATATTTAGCGAAGTTATAGCGGTTTGAATTTTCCTGTATTACTATGGAACAATATGCGCTGCATTTATTACTATGGCAACATATGGCTATGGAACAACATGCGCTTTTTACCGACTCAGACACTACAGTTTTGCTAGGATTTGCATGAAAATTTCAGGAATTATAGGTGTCATGAATATCTTTGCGAATCGGTTCAGCTAGTGGTATCAGTAATCGTAAAACAAAATGGTGGCTGTTTTAAATGCGAAGATTGAATAATTTTGAGTTATTTTTTCCCAACTTCAACGTTCAAGGTGCATGCTTTGAACACTTGATTCAATTTAATGAATGACTGAAGATGAGTACCTACAATTAATACTCATAAGCGAAGCAAGTCAAGGAGGCGGGAGAGAGCTCCTAGCAAAAGGGCTTTGTAACCATTCTAGGATTCGAAAAAATTGGCCATTAATCGATGATAACAGTACAGGAGAGTGGCTCCTGAAAATAAAAATTCATCAAACGTAGCCGGTATGAGTATGAAATGAAAGTTTTCATGGGAGCTTTTCAAAACGGTTGTTAAACTGTCAGTTTTTGCTTCAGTGGGGGCACAGGGGGGAAATACATGAAAAATGTGTTTCCTCCCTAGCGAATGGATATCTGAAATAATTATCAAGGGAGATATTTATGAGTATAACAACAACAAAAATCTCAGAACACGAAATTCGTTCAACTTTGTTAATAATAGTATGATCTTCGAATTTCATATTTTCTCCAATAAAATCGTTTCTTGATTTTATTCGATCTGGTGACTGCATTTTGTAAATTGAATACAAAACCCTTCTGACATGACCGTAGGTCTGTTTACCCAACTTGTTTCGTTTTGTTTTTGACGGAATTTTTCTTTAGCATTCTCTAAATTTTTTCTTGTTTGTTCAGGTGATACTTTACGGAATTGCACATCAGCTGGAGTAGGTTGAATTGTTGAATGGAATCTAGTTCCTAACAACTTTATGAAGGATTCGTCTCGGAGATAGCTTTGATTTGTTGCTAATAAGGTTCGAAATTTTTCTACGAGTGAACTATGTACTCTTTCAGTGTCGGCTAGTTCCGTATGGCTGCGTGCCTTCGTCAAGTGCAAGGTTATATCTTCTTCTTGCAAAAACTCTTTGATTCTTATTCCATCAAACTCATTGCCTGCGACAATTTTATTAGGCTTGCCCAATTTTGCAAATTGATCTTCAAATTGTTCTACTATTGTAATATGATTTCTGTCTGTCAAATAATACGCAGCAGTACATTTGGAAAATTTGTCAATTATAGTCAGAAAGTTGTGTCTCAGAATTGTGTAGATATCAATATATAAGATTTCATTTATGTCGAAAGGTGTTTCAGTATGCTTGAATTTGGGCTTAATTGGGTTTCTATCATACTTTACTTGCTGACATATATCACACTGACTTATTACGATTGCGATCAATTCCATCAGTTTAGGGAAACAAATTTTGTTCTTGAATGCGTTGAAAGTTTCTTGTATACCTGAATGCATACTTTCTTTAACATGATAGAACGATATTTGCTTTACAGCTTGTTGCGAATACCGGCGTACCGACTATCTCCCATTCGCAACTTCAACTGCCGCCGTAATATTTCCATCTCCCTTTGGGCACTTCTACCTTTTCCTCTATAAATTTATTTATTTTTTTTTTTTACATTTTTTCATTTTCCCTTTAATTTTTACTCCCCCATCATCACAATACTACCCTTTTTCCTTATTAACAACTACGAAAAAAATAATACCTACTAATAATTTCAATTTTCCCACTAATAACGTTCCATTTATTAATTCCCACTAACAAAATTTCATTCTATTCATTTTCCCTAACAAAACCTAATTCCTTCCTTAATACTAACTAATTCCATTCCCACTAACAAATTTTATTTTTTTATACTAACAAAAATGAATTCACTGATTCACTAACAAAATTTAATCTCGTGCCCAAATGCATTGTTGAAGTTGCTTATGAGTTGAATAAGAGATCGACCATCCACGGCACCATTGGCTGCGTCGTGAGTCCTCGATCGTGGGTCTGCTGGAACCCTGAGTTCAAGTTCTCCCGGGCGCACCGAAGTATTCTTTTTGGGGTATCGGCAAAATCAATAGTTTTCGTAATGTATATGTGACACTTTACATTCAATCAAGCGATTCTTGGGGATGTAAATTGCCATATATGCAAGTCAATGGATACTATTGTGATTGTCGATACGGGAACAAAAAAAATGTGTGGGTAGCGGAATCGAAGTGTAATGAACTTCGATTACGTTACCCAGATGCGGCAGCGGTAATTGAGAAAAGGGATTGCGGAATCTGATTTGGAAAGGTGAAACGCGGGATTAAGTTGTGAGGAATTAGGCAGTCGATATTGGACTTGGATATGAAAAGGATTGTGTTTGGCTGTGCGGGATTGTTAATTCGAGGAGAAAAGATTCGGTTTTTTTTTTGAAGTTTAAAAAGAAGAAGAGGAGAAAGTGCTTTGGATAGTGTCTAAATAAAGATTAATTTTGATTTGGTGAAAAGTGGGGCTTGAATTGGATTCAATTACGAACGTGGGAATTAAATAGGAAAATTAGTAAAATTTTGTTTCTGGCATATGCGGGTGAAATTAAGTGCGGATTTTAAAGAAAGGAAAACTTAGTCAAGTGGAGTGAACCAAGAATAAGAATAATCAGGCATAATTCAAAACCAAAAAAAATTGTGTGGAAAATAAAATCAAAACTTGTATTGTGAATCAGAATTTTAATTGTTGGATAAGGCAGTTAAAAGTGAAATAGAAAAGTGTCGTAATTTTATTTATTAAAACAAGAAAAAAAAAGGGAAAAAAAAACACAGAGGGAAGTTTCCATGAATTATTTGATCTATAAAGTGGTGAAAATATTCAATTTTTTTTTTTGCATTTGGAGATAAACTGTTGGATGAAATTGAAAAGATAATGGATTAGCGAAGAGAGAGAGTATTCAGCGTCTTGTGAAAAGTGGCCGTTCTGTGATTTCATTTTTGGACTTGTGTTAACAATAATTTTTAAATTGAAACTTGAGTTTCAGGTACCCCGAATTCCTTTCTTTTGTTCTTCGCCGAGCGCTCGGAGTTCAACAAGGAAAGCGTGAGTAATTATTTGGATTTGTTTTTTTCTTATATACTGTTAGTTTATGTTATTAAATTAATATTTTTTTTCCTTTTATTAAATTGTATCTAACGGATTTTGCTTGCCTAAATTTTAATGAGGGGTTAGAAATTTGTGAATTTTACCTGTAAAATTCTTTCTTACTTTTTGTGAATTAAATAAAACGGCCATGTCTCGTTAAGACAACAAACTTTCATTTCTCAATATGACCTTCCCTTTCCCGTCCTTTTCCCTATGTGCTAGTATTTATATGTAAGGTGGCTCAGCACGAGCAGAGGGTGTCCCGAAAGACCCACGACATGACTGAGCGCTAGCCGGCCTCAGTATGCCACCCCGGGCTACACACCCCTCTGCTAATTCTTAATGTCTGCAACTGCGGTGACTTCCGTGGTTGCTACAAGCTTCTACCTGCATTTCGATGTCTTGAACGTGATAAGAGCATCGAATGAATTTTAGTTGTTTTTCATTTAAATATAAGGACCTAATTTTCTCTTGCACAATATTATATTTTGCATCTTCTAATTCGGTAAATATACCAATTTTTCCTTTTGATATATACCTCCTCAGAATATCCGTAAGATTTTCAAAGCCATACTCTGCAATGTATATCTTACGTTTTTCATGTATAATTTCGAATTCTTGAGTCTTATTGTTTGTTAGTATAATTTGGGTTTTATATTTATTGACTATCTCTTCCTTGATTGATATTTAATCAAGTAATTCTTCCTGTGCAAAGTGTATGGTAGCCAATGTTTTCATATCATCTTCTTCGACATTACAGAGAATACCCAAATCAGAAAATGTATTAGTGTGATTCTCTGTTACGGAAACTATCTCTTCATTCATATCATCAGGTTTGATATGACTTAAAAAGTCTGCCACTTTGTTTTCTCGGCTTTTTAGGTATTCATTTTCAAACTGCTACTCTCCGAGCTTAATAAGCCATCGTTGGTGACGCGGAGATAAATCTCCATCTCTATACTTCGCTTGAAGGTAGGTCAAAATATTGAATTTATTACCATACAAATATGGTCTAAAATAGTTTATAGACCACATGATGGCCAAAAATTCTTTGTCTGTGGCAGAATAGTTTTCCTCATGAGAGTTCAAGGTTCTTGATACAAAACAAACGGGGTGACCATCTTGCGACAAGACGGCTCCTATTGCAAAGTTAGAGCTATCTGTAGTTAATTAAAATTGCTTAGAAAAATCAGGAAAACGGAGTATAGGGTGTAAGCTAATAAGACTTTTAAGATTTTTAAATGCATTGATGTAATTTGGATCATGCGTATTGATTTTTTCGTTCTTCAAATATTTGGTAATGGGTTGTGCGACGTTCGCATAATCCTTCATAAATTTGCGATAAAAGCCAGTAATACCCAAAATCTTTTGATTTCTTTTTCAGTTTTTGGTAATTTTAAATTTTCAATAACTTGAATTTTATCAGGGTTTGGGTTCAAGCCTTCCTGGGCTATGACATGGCCCAAAAATGGTGTCTCTCTTTGCAGAATCTACATTTATCAATTTGAATCTTCAATTGGTATTGTTTCAAACTTTTCAAAATGTGTGTAGCTGCCTTAATGTGCTCTTCAAGGGAGGTACTTAAAAATAAGTACAACATCTAGGTATACTACACAGGTTTAATTTATATGATCCCTCAAGACATCGTTCATTAGCCTCTGGAACGTTGCAGGGGTGTTTTTTAGGCCAAACGGCATCCTGATAAATTCATAAAGACCATGTGGGGTCACGAATGCTGTCTTTTTTCGATCCCCTTCTCGGATCAGAATCTGGTGGTAACCTTTAGCCAAGTCAATTGTCGAGAAATTTGGGCTCTGCCAAATTTGTCTAAAATGGAATCTATATTGGGTAACGAGAATTTATCATCCACCGTTTCGTCATTCAATTTACGATAATCAATAAAGATTCTGAATTTCTTTTCGCCAGGTTTATCGTATTTTTTGGGTATGAAAATAAGCGGACTTGAATATTTGGAATTACTTTTCCGTATAATTCCTTGCTCTTCCATTTCCGCGATTTGCCTTCTTACTTCTTGCTCATGTTAAGGGGGTATCTGTAAAGCTTTGAATTGATCTACGTATCGGTTGTGGCGATAATCTCATGTTTGACACTTGAGGTACTTGTGAGCTTATCACCTTCTTTAAAAAATAAATTTTCAAATTTTTTAATGAGGTCTGTTATTGGTTGACGTTCTTGGACATTAAGGTGTCCGAGATCAAGACATTCAAAATATCCTTTTTCAATTGTTTCAAGAGCATATACTTTCTCGTGAAAATGGGATTATTAAAAAATGTGATTCTTTGGTTGTTGAGTGTTTGAATTTTATTTTGGATATCTATAACCGCTCCTAATTTGTTTAGAAGGTCGGTGCCAAAAAAACATATAACTTCTATTGGCAAGATTTGTTTGAAGTTTGATTTCTAATGGGACGGGAGTATGAACTTCATACTTTATAGCATCCTTTCCAGTTGTGGTCGTAAAATGTAAGGGTTTTATTTTAATTTTTGGAGATTTGGAAATATTTTCGTTTATTATGCTGAAAGAAGAGCCTGTATCTACTAATGCTAAGTATTTTTCAAGAGCGATAGCTATATGAATCAGTGGTAGTTCGTCCGAGACTAGTTTATAAAAAACTGGTCCCGTTCTTCAAAACCACCAACGTGGTTCAATTCATCTTCAACATTTCTTTTTCATCCACTACATTCTCTGGCTCAAAATTTTCTAATATCGACTTCTATAGGTGTAACTTGTTATCTACGGAAACCGGAAGTGCCATTCGGAGTTTTCTGAAAATTATTCTTTTTTTGCCGAGAACTATCGAAATTATTTTTAAGATAATTTTTTGTATTTTCGAACTGATTTTGACCTGAAACACGTTTTATGGGGGGGTTAGTACTTAAGTTTTGATTCTGTTCTGTACGTTTGTATTGGTTTGATTGTCGCATTGATTCTGACAGTGGCTTGTGGTCAGTTTTGGTCTGATAGTATGTATGTTGTAGCGTATTTGTCATAGTTTGTCCTTTTTCATGATTTGTTTGAAATTTCGTCTTATTGCTATTGACAAAACTTTTGGTATTGGTTGAAAATTTAACTTTTTTATATGCTTCCCGAATGCACAAATCTTCATAGCGTCTTTCACGCATCACATTTATGATATCTAAAATTTTATTCATTTTAAAGATTTTTCCTAACAACACCCCTTGCGTCATTTCTTTGGCCGTGTTTGTGCGGAGAGAATCTACATTAATTAAATCAATATGTTGATTTTCACTAAAGTATTTCTACCAACCGGTCAAAATACCGGTTCGATGTATGGTCAGAAAAATATCAAACTTAAAACCAAATTTTAAAAGATAAATCTATTTTCAAGGAAATTAAAATGTATTTCATTTATAAATTGATGTTTATTCAATAAACTAAATAAATTTATGTAAATAGAAACAATTTTATACATTCTTTCAAATTATATTTCGATGACCGCAGATTTTGCAAATAGACATTTTTTTCAAAGTGCATTTACCACAAATATATTTTTGCAACTTACACAGATATTATAGGTTTTATTTTCATCGCATTTGACAAGTTTTTCGTATATTAGAATTTTCATGGCTCGCTAAGAGATCGGCGAAACTTTCTCGTTGAGATGAATCTTCATATTTTGTAGAAAGTTCTTCTGCTAATTGGAACAGGGAATCTTCTCTTGACACATTTTCTCCAGTTGTTTCGTTGTACAAAACCCATGCATTTATTGCTGCTAAGTCAAGAATATTGAAAAAGATGTGAAGACGCCATCTCCATGAACCAGACTTCACAGTATACTTTCTGGCCATTTGATCGGTAATATCCACCCCAAATTTAGTTTTATTATAAAATATAACAGTTTCAGGTTTATTTTTGTAATTTTCAATTTTGTTCGATGTATGTTTCGTACTTAGCACTAGTACCTTTTTCGTTGGTTTACTTTTATATACTGATAATGTAGCATTATTGGTTTTATAAAATACAGATGAATAAAGAGGTAGTTTATCCTTTTTTTGCTTAGCAAGTTTCGGTAATTACCTTTTGTTTGCACGGATAGTTCCAACCAACGTAGTATTTTTCTGCAATAACTTTGATGCCAGTGATAAGCTGGTAAAAAAATTGTCAGTCGTTACATTTCTCCCAGAAAAGGCGAACGGTTCAAATAATTTGAGGACGAAAAATTCACTCAAAAAAATCGACGGTGGCTTTGTTTCGTCCTTTCCCAAATAAGGGCACCCATTAACTACATATTTACTTTTGAGATCAGATGCCAACCAAAACTTTATTCCAAACTTGTCGGGTTTGTTTGGCATCTCGCTTTGGTTGAAAATAGTTGCTCGTCAATTGAATGTAACAATCCAGGTATGTAGCAGTTTTGGCTATTTTTGATAAATGAATCCCAGACTTGTGAGATCATTGCAAACTTGTCATTCTTCAATCTTTGACTTCTCTCATTTTTCTTATCGAACCGTACAAGCCGTAAAACATCAGTAAAATCTTTTTTGGTCATTGTTTTTGCAAAAAAAAGTTTGTCCCCAATGTTTTGACCATAAATATGATAGTTTTAAATTTTTGGCTTCATATGCGCCACGTCCGTATAAAACTGCAAGAAAAGCATTGAACCTTTCATGAGATAGATCCAATTTCCAAGAACTCGACAGTTTCTTGTTCTGTGCATGTTATAACATGGTCTATAATTTTATGATCAATGATCAATGAAAACGCGCTACTCACTACTGTGTGTATAGTTGATTATATTTTCTTTTGCAAACGCTGTAGGCCCAATAAAGTTTTTGAAAATTGTGTGTTTTGGTCTACGGGTTTTATTTCATTCCATATAGTTCCATCAGCAGCGATTTCAGTTACCTGATCGTCACTCTCATCAGAATATGATAGTAATCTTATAGTTTTTCTTCGTCTTCGCACTTTGAGATTATTCTCTCTCTCACTATCGGTGTCTGAGGATACATACACTTCACCTTTTTCAAATTGGTCCTCTGAAATATCAGCCCTCTCACGAAAATCTTCACCAATATTTGAAATGCCTTCACATGTATTTGTTATGTCTTGCAGAAATCTTGGCATTTTCGAACGTCTTTGCATATTCAAGGATAGTTTTTGGCTGAATAAAAGTACAACTAATTTATTTTTTCATTATAAAAATATTTGTTCACAAGCCACTTACAAAATGATAAGGAAATATATTCTAAAAAAATTTCAGCAAATAGATGCAATGTTTAAAAATTTCGACTCCACGCAAGAAGCACCAACGAGGGAATGAAGTTGCAAAGATGCAAAAATACAAAGTATAAGTAAAAAGCACAGCATTTTTATTTTCAGGGAATTCCCCTTATTCAGAGTAAGAAATATGCTTTTTCGTATGTTCAATTTGATGCTATAGTGGAATGAAGAAGCGTAGAAATATCGAACTCTGCTAATATTTTATATGCCGGTCAAAATGACCGGTTGGTATAAATAGGTATACCACATACTTACCTTTGCAAAATAAAAGCATACAAATCTAACAATTTGCTATATTAGAGCTTACGTTAATTTAGGAAAATACATAATACTTTTATAAGAACAAAAAAATTTTTCATGGACAAAATTTTATAATGAAATCAACCAACCGGTCATGTTGACCGGTTGGTTGTTCTAATGTTAAAGCTGTTTTTAGCGCATGCCAATCGTCTGTATTTCGGATACTTAGAACTGCTGCTTTTGCTACACCCTGAATCTTTTCGAGGAATATCATTCTCGTTGCTTCAATTTTTATTTCTGCATCTTCGATGGTGTTTAGGGAAAATTCCATACTGGTTATAAATGAGTTTATGGATATATCGCCTGTCCCCGTAAACATACTCATGTTTCGAAGCTCTTTATATATTCTGTCTCTAGGATTCGCTCCACCTCGTAGGAACATCTGTTCGATTGCAATTGCTAGTCTCCCAACTTGATCCTAGGAATTCTGAGCCATAACAAGTTGTTGTACTGCATCCGTCAACTGCATCATTTCTTCTTCTCGATGTAAAGGTTTTTGTCGTATTTCATTGAGCTGTGCTTCCATTTCGTGATTTGCTATGTCCCTTTGCTGATTAAAAGCAAAATTTCTTCGCTGCTTCCTATCAGTCATCCACCACAAAAGTCACTATATTTTTATTTTTTATTTTTACAAAACAAACCTAACAGGCCAGAGGCCCACTTACAAGGTTTAAAATCAAAAAATATAAACAGAGTAACAAAAGACAAAAGAAAGATATAGAAAAATTCAGAACGTAAACTAATATGAAAGATAGCAAAATAGAAAAAAAAATTTGAGTTTTAGAAAGAATTACATGTTAAGAATTTTAGATTTAAGTAACGATTTAAAAATGGAAATTGAATGAGGAAATGAACCAAGTTCCAGATTATTATGCACTCTGGGAAGACGCACCATGGCTGAGTAATAATAAATATCAGTTCGTGCGAAAGGAGTAATTAGTAACTGACTGGTGCGAGTATTCCTAACAGGGATCCGCCATTGAATATTATTTGCTAGCCGCGAATTAACCAGACGATGATGAAGTTTAAATAGAAAACATTCATCTAAATAAATACGACGAGAACACAAGGTGGGTAAATTAAGAATGGAGAGTCGATCAGGATAGGAATGATAAGGAAAATTGAATTTATAAAACAACAATTTAGTAAATCTCCTCTGGACAGTCTCAAGAGAAGAAATAAGATAATCTTGGTGAGGCGTCCAGGCTTGGGAAGCATATTCTAAGATACTTCGAACAAGGGAGACGTATAGTAAAGTAGCAGAATGAATATCATGAAATATGTGAACATGTCGAAGAATGAAGCCAGACACCTTCGCTGCTTTATTCGTGATGTGCTGAATATGAATGTCAAATTTGAGTTTGGAATCAAAAATAACTCCAAGATCTTTAGTTTGGGTAACACGAGAGAGGGGTAAGTCATTAATAGAATAGTTGAACAAAAGGGGACAACGTTTCAATGAAAAAGACATAACTAGACATTTAGAGATGTTTAAGTCAAGGTTATTCAAGCGACACCAATCACTAAGAACACATAAGTCATCTTCGAGAATTCTGCAATCATCAACATTTTCAATTCGCCTGAAGAGTTTCATATCGTCAGCATAAAGCAAGGATGAGGAATTTAAACTGGATGGAAGTTCATTTATGAATAAAACAAACAGGAGTGGACCAAGAATAGAACCCTGAGGAACACCAGAAATTGGGCAGAAGTAAGAAGAGTTTAGTTTTTGCAAACGAACGCAACAAGAACGGGAAGTTAAGTAAGATTCGAACCAGGAAAGCAAATTTTCAGGGAAACCATAATATTTCAGCTTAGTTAGTAGTATAAAATGTGGCACTGTTGCAAAAGCCTTGCAAAAATCAGTATATATGACGTCCGTTTGCGCGTGAGAGTCAAGCGCTCTGGCAACAAATTCCGAGAGCTCCAATAAGTTAGTGGTAGTTGATTTTTCTGGAATGAAACCATGTTGCTGATTACAAAGTAAAGGAGATAAAATAGGGATAAGTTTGTCATGCAAAATTCTTTCAAGGATTTTGGGAAAACCAGACAGAATAGATATAGGTCTATAATTGGAAACATCACGGGGATCACCGGACTTTAAAATTGGGGTGATATATGCTACTTTCCAAAAGCCAGGGAATTCGCCTGAAGATAAGCTCAAGTTGAACAAAATTGAAAGGGGAGGAGACAGTTCAGAGGAAAGGGATTTAACGAAAAAGCAGGGAATTCCATCAGGGCCAATGCATCCATTTAAACTGTTGATGACCGTCTCGGTTTCAGAGGGACTTATCAAAAAGCTAGACAGGATTTTAGGATGGGAAAAGTTGGGAGAAAAGTTACACACGGCTGGTGGAGTATTAAATGAAGAGGAGAAGAAGTTTGCAAACAGTTGAAGAACAGACTCAGGAGTGGAGCTTGTTAAGTTGCCAAAGAAAACATTGTCAGGTATATAGGGAGAGGACTTAAGAGAGCGAATGTACGACCAGAACGGTTTAGGTTGATTGCTGCACAAGGATTGCTCGATTGAAGCATAATAATTATGGAGAGCTCGTTTAATCTCGGTTTTGGCGATGGAGCGTAGTTTAAAATAATCATCGCGAGCTTCAGCAGACCCATCTGATCTAAACTTCATTCTGGCTCTCTCTTTGCTTTTTATAGCACGACAAACCTCAGAGGTTAGCCAAGGAGCGTCTGACAGTTTTTTTTGACGACGGACCGGTGTGAAATCAGTTATTAACTGATTCAGAAGATGATAAAACTTGGAGCGTCATCACAGGATAGGCCAGAGAAAAAATCCGACCAAATTACCGAGCTGAGGGCATTAGATATGGCTTCAAAGTTAGCTTTCTTAAAATTAAAAGACAGAGGGAGGGTTGATTTTTTGCACCGAATATCGGGAAAATACAACTAAATACTCAAAGGAGGATGATGGGGGTCAGACGGAACATATGGATCAGCGGAAGAAATAGACATATTATTTGAAAGGGAAGAGCTAATGAAGATAAGATCAAGGAACCGATTATGTATATTAGGGAAACAATTTATTTGATTGAGGGAGCAATAAGACAGAAATGACGCAAAAGAACTAGAAAGTTGACTATTTGACATAATACTTGTAAATTCAGTGAGGTTCCAGGTAATGACTGGTGCATTAAAATCACCGCATAAGAGAAGAAAGTCTTGAGGAAAATTAGTTAGAATATAGTTAGCCAGTTCATTAAAAAAGGTGACATATATGTTCAATGGGGAATAACAAGGAATATAAATGGAAGACACTAACAAGTAAGAACCAGGGCTAAGGAAAATTCTCTCCAAAATACATTCAATCGGGGGTGAGGGCAGAAAGTCACAACATGCAGTAGACGAAAAACAATGCTTGACACCAATAAGAACTCCACCACCGTCTGACTTAGAAGACACACTAGAATCGCGATCACGACGGAAGATATTATGTACAACAGACAAATCAAGGTCACTCACCGAATCGTTCAGCCAGGATTCCGAAATACAAATAATATCATCATCTGCAAGAGAACAGGCTGTTAAAAAATCTGGAAGCTTGGTTCGAAGTCCTCTAACGTTCTGGTAGAAACATTTCAAATGGTTAGTTTTCTTGATACTATTGGTCGATAGAAACTGTTTGTTGTCTTCGCTTACGAAATTTCCTATTATCAGGAACAAACTCCTTCACGAAGACTCCACTGGGCCAGAACTCCGATTTCAAGATGATAGAGGCGTCCGCAGAGATGTCAATTTTGAAAGAAGATAAATAGCGTTTTTCGTCCGTTAATTTCCGACAATTGAGAATAGTTGGAGATCTACGCAGCTTCCGACGAATGAAGTTTAAAATCTGGTCAGTAGTAGTTGAAGGGCCAAAACGCGAGACGAAAACTCGAATAGGAGGTGATACAATTAAGAGAGGATCCTCATCATCAGTAGATTCGTACTGTCTCTCTTGGATAGATTCAGATGAACTCTTACCTTGTTGAGACTTTTGTTGCAATGAGGAAGAATGAATCTGATGAGACGTCTGACGCTGATTTTGAACGGAAGCCATACTTCTGGTGGTAATCTTTACACGAGCAGGAGAAGCATCACGTACAGAAGGCAATTCAGGAAGTTTCGGCGATGTCGTAGGCTGTTCCACATCAGCAACTTTAAGTAATTTGGAAGTTTCAGATTTAGCAACCTCCAACTTACCATGCAGGTTATTAAAAGCGTCCAGTAGTGAGACTATGGTCGATTCAGCAGCACGAAGTTTATTGACGTATTCCGAAATAGAGTGGTTACGGCAATACTCACAGAACCAATGAAGACCGGAATCAACTTTGGTTAAAAAATTCGCCACTGGTATAGAAAGACATATGCATTTGGCATGAAAAGGCAGCCCACAGAAACCAAAACATGTTATTGATGGCGTTTTATTGGCCTTATCATTGCATACTTTCGCTGCGCAATATGCCATTGCAAATAAAAACTTTAATTAAACGAGAGTGTACTCAAAGGTTGGGAGATTAGCTTAGCACTTTTATAGGGGGGAGTCTACACTACAATAAAAGAACGAGAGTGTATTCCACCCAAGATGGCGCAAGAGAAAATTGGCATAAAATGAAGATAAAAACAAAATAAGGGTGTTTGTCTCAGCTAACTCCGTAAAAATTCAATAATGAACACTCTAAATCACGGTAGATGGCACTTTGATCTATCACTATCATGAACGTAATAAGTAAACAAACTATGCTTTGAGAATCGAAGTTTCCTAAGAGTAACGAAAATCACCAAATAATCCACTTTTACTTCATGAAAGCACTAATTCAGTACATCACCGCACACCACCGATCGAAATAAATGACCGCACAGTAAATATAATAATTAGAAAAAGGTTTCAGGCACCAAAAATAAATAAAATTGAAGGAGCACGAAACACAAAGGCGTTAATCTGACAGGAGCTTGATCAAGTTTTTTTTTGTATTGCTATATTATTATTTTTTTTTATATATAGAACAAGATGAGGAGCAGCCTCACAACCTCTTTTAAGCAACGTTATAGGCTTAATTGTTGCTTTTGCTCAAAAATTTTACACTCGATCGCGGTAACAAACTATTAGATTAGTTTATTTTTATTTATCTTTTATTTGCACACACGTCGTTGCCGATTAATTATCGGGGTGAAATTGCCTATTATGGACTTATTTTCTCACTTTGCCGATTTGGTTCGAATGAAAACCGACTGCGCCAGAAACGTAGTGTTTTGACGGGGATGCTTAAAAATAAAAGAAAGGTCGGACCAACTCTCGACGGAATAACACTCAAGGAACAACAAGTTGTTTTATCAAAAAGTTAATTTTATTTTACTGGCAAGATTCTTACAATAATACACTAAACGTGTCTGTTTTTCTAATTGCAGAAAACTGCAAGAAGAGTTATGCCGAGTCAGCGTCTGGATTTTCGCGTTCCTGAAAACTTACAACGAATTTTCTCACGTTTTGCAACGCGAACACGTATTGCATTCAAGATTCATTTTTCATCGACTGTTCATTTTTTTGAGAGAACAGACGTTGACTTATACATAACTAGCTTCCTTTGGATTCAGTACGCTCTGACAGAGTCAGTCACTACCCTATTTGGAAGAAAAATACCCGAAAAATATGCCAGTATTGCTCAAAATACTGTTTTTAGGGTTTTGTACTAAAATGCAAAACCCTATTGCAATCACGACTTGTGTCCGTCTGTCCGTCTGTCCGTCCGTCCGTCCGTCCGTCCGTCTGTATGTCACAGCACTTTTTCTCCGAAACTATAGAGGTTACAGCCATGAAACTTTGTAGAAAGGTCAGAAGTGGTGACCTCTTGAAAGTTCAAGGGTGGAAAATTTTGTCAAAGGCGTTTAAGGAGGGTCTCCCCATATAGGGAGCTGACCCCTCAAAAAAAAAATTTCACCATTGGTAGTCGAGTGGGGTGTCATTGGAAAGGTCTCAATGAGATCTTTTCAAAACAAGTCTTAAAATTGCCTTATAAGTACCGAGGGGGGCAGGGGAAGGGGAAATGTACGAACTTTTCGCGTACCCCCCCCCTCGCGATTGGACACCTTCCATCCGAAAAATCTGAAAAAAATCATGGATGTAGGCCTTAATGAGAACAACAACAACAAATACATTAGAAGTCGAAATTCACTCAACTTTGTTAGTAATAGTATGATTTATCGATTTTGTGTTTTCTTGAATAAAATCTAAACGGTACCTTTAAACTCGATAAAATTAAGCAAAGGGATGACTATTAATAAGGTTGATCTTTTCTGAAAGTTTCATAACGATCAAATTGTATTTAACGAAGTTATAGCGATTTGAATTTCCTGTATTACTATGGAGCAATATGCCCTGTATTACTATGGAAACATATGGCTATGGAGCCATATGCGCTTTTACCGACTTAGACACTACAGCTTTGCTATCACTTGCATGAAAATTTCAGGAGTGATAGGTATCATGAAGATGAGTACATACAATTGAAACAAGTCGAGGAGGCAGGAGAGAGCTCCTAGCAAAAGGGCTTTGTAACCATTCTAGGATTCGAAAAGATAGGCCATGAATCGATGATTACAGTACAGAGGAGTGGCCCCTGAAAAAAATTTCATGAAAGGTAACCGATATGAGTATCAACTGAAAGTTCTCTATGAGAGCTTTTCAAAACAGTTCTTAAACTGACCGTTTTTGCATCAGTGGGGGCACAGGGGGGGGGAAATACATCAAAAATGTGTTTCCTCCCTCGCGAATGGACACCCGTGATCTAAAAAATCTGAAAAAATTATCGAAGGAGATATTTATGGGTATAACTATAACCAATACCTCAGAAGTCAAAACTCGTTCAACTTTGTTAATAATATGATCCTCGAATTTCACATTTTCTCCAATAAAATCGTCTTTGACATGTTTCATGATTTTATTCGTTGCTGGTTACTGCATTTTGTAAGTTAAGTACAAAACCCTTCTGACATGAGCATAGGTCTGTCTACTCAACTTGTTTTCACTTAGTGCGAAAAATGTAGCGTGTATTTATGTCACAATGATAAACCCAATTGTTTCAAAGAGTTTCACGTAATACAAGTTAAATTTTGCTTAAACACATAAGAAGCCATTTATGGATTCACACGGAATAGCTAAACTGAATACGAAGCCATATATGGTGTTCATTTTTGGGGTTTTGTAAAATAATTTTACAAAACCCTACTAGTTTCGCGTCCGTCCGTCCGTCCGTCCGTGTGTCACAGCAGTTTTTCTCGGAAACTACTTGAGCTAGAAACATCAAATTTTGTGTGTAGGTATAAAGTGGTGATCTCTTTAAAGTTCAACTACAAAAAAGTTTTATAAGGTATTTAAGGGGGGTCTCCCCATATAGGGGAGTGACCCCCCGAAAAAAATTGAAGGTAGCCGATATGGATATCAAATGAAAGGTCTTGATGAGAACTTTTCAAAACAGGTCTTAGTTTGGCAAAATTTGCTTCGAGGAGCGCACAGGGAGGGGAAATACACGAAAAATTTGTGTCCCCCCCCCCCTCGCGATTGGACACCTGTGATCCGAAAAATCTGAAGAACATCAGGAATGTAGGGCTTGGTGAGTACAACAACAACAAATACGTTAGAAGTCGCAATTCACTCAACTTTGTTAGTAATAGTATGATTTATCGATTTTATGTTTTCTTGAATAAAATCTTAACGGTACGCTTAAATTCAATTAAAATTCAGTACGTAGATGTCTTTTTATAAGATTGATCCATCCTGAAAGTTTCATAAAGATTGAATCATATTTAGCGAAGTTATAGCGGTTTGAATTTTCCTGTATTACTATGGAACAATATGCGCTGCATTTATTACTATGGCAACATATGGCTATGGAACAACATGCGCTTTTTACCGACTCAGACACTACAGTTTTGCTAGGATTTGCATGAAAATTTCAGGAATGATAGGTGTCATGAATATCTTTGAGAAGGTAATCGTAAAACAAAATAGTGGCTGTTTTAAATGCGAAGATTGAATAATTTTGAGTTATTTTTCCCCCAGCTTCAACGTTTAAGGTGCATGCTTTGAACACTTGATTCAATTTAATGAATGACTGAAGATGAGTACCTGCAATTAATACTCATAAGTGAAACAAGTCAAGGAGGCGGGAGAGAGTTCCTAGCAAAAGGGCTTTGTAACCATTCTAGGATTCGAAAAAATTGGCCATTAATTGATGATAACAGTACAGGAGAGTGGCCCCTGAAAAAAAAATCATTAAACGTAGCCGATATGAGTATGAAATAAAAGTTTTCATGGGAGCTTTTCAAAACAGTTCTTAAACTGTCAGTTTTTGCTTCAGTGGGGCACAGGGGGGGAAATACATGAAAAATGTGTTTCCTCCGTCGCGGATGGACACCTGAAATGATTATCAAGGGAGATATTTATGAGTATAACAATATCAACGACCTCAGAAGTCGAAATTCGTTCAACTTTGTTAATAATAGTATGATCTTTGTATTTCATATTTTCCCCAAGAAAATCGTCTTTGACATGTTTATTGATTCGATCTGGTGACTGCATTTTGTAAATTGAATACAAAACTGTCTGTTTACCCAACTTGTTTTTAACTTCAATTGGATCTCACTATGTAAGCATAAATAAACACTATTTTGTAAAAATAAAAATTTTATTTCATCTCTTTAATAATTCATGCGGCAAGGGGTTAATGTAAAACGATTCGATTTGTAGTGTTATAATTAGTTCGTTGGATGTTTAATTATAAATTTATGCAGACCATGTGTTTATCACAAAGCTGATTCGGAGGAATCTCTCTTCAGTCCGTTCAACTTTATCCTGACAGCGTACAAAGTACAGCCCTTCATTATTTCACGTTCTATTAAATTTATCACTTTAAAATCGACCGATTAATTTTAATTGGTACTCTTATCCAACGTACAATATATCCTTTGAGTTTCAACTTTCGCTACTCCTGCAGTTATCACATACAATCTGTTTTTTCGTCATTATAGCTCCATCAAACTTTCGTTATAGATAAAGTTTCCCACCAAATGGAAAATAATAACATTTCAAATGACATCAATTAGTTCACCTAAGACCTTAATGCGTTTTTAATACTTTGCGAGTGAGCTTACGATGTGTACGTTGGTGAAAAAGCATTTTCCAAAGCGGAAAAGCCGAGCAGCTAACCCAGTAGTCGTAAGCTATCGCTGTCTAGGTGGGACGCAAAGCAACATTCAACTGTGCATAGTATAATAATGCTTCGAATTTTCTCTGATGCTATCATCAAGGCGAAAGAAGGATAAAGTACGTGTGACATGGAAGATGGTGGATAGAAAATTGGTTTAACGTCTCGGTTTACGAGATAAGTGCAGGTGTAAAGGAGCTGAGTGAAAAATGTGGTCGCTATACCAGAAGCTATGCAAATACAACCAACTGGCTTGATGAGATGGCTTTACTAATGCTATGTTCTTCTAACCAGCCATCTAAGCTTGTTTGTGGTATTCAAACAGTTTTTATGCGTCCATTTCTCTCTTTGTTAAGGTATTCTGATCCTTTAACAATTCGGTTTACACTCCCTACGGCACTAGTATTGCATTGCCGTAAAGTAAGTTGTGTTAGGGGTGAATTTCAACTGCAAAGTTTAAAGGATAATTTCGATAAGTTCTTTTTCGCTTTTCTGCTAGCGGTTTCTACTAGGGATTTGGCTGCCTTGACGCTTATTACTTTTAAAGAAAAGATGTGGGAGAATGACGAAAGAAGTAAGTTTTCATTGCAATCGAATCTAATTAATTTTTTTTCATTTTTCAAATTGCCGCAGAAGAGCAACAAAATGTTCGGTAGGTAGCGATGAATCCTTGGAAGAATTAAGAAAAAATAATTTAAAAAAATTTAAAAACCGATATCAAACAAATAATAGAACACTATAAAAAATGCCCCATTGAATAGCTTTCAGTTTATATTATCGTGAAAAAGGAGCAGCATTCCATTTCGTACAGACACTATTATTCTTCACTTTCGTATTCTCAACTCATTTCAACCTCTTCAATTAAATAACATTTAATTCAAAAACCAAGAAAAACTGAAAATTCTTTAAGCTTGTTAACGTCCATAATAATTATTTTCACAAAAACTTTCATTTCCCTCTTTCCAAGTCCAATTAAACTTTTACACTATCATTGATGGAAATCATCTCTAAACCATTTCCACTTTGACTTTTCCACACAAAAAGGAACTAAATGGGTAGCATCCCGCGGAAGGTGTGCATAAAACTAGGTGGTTGAAAATGACTCAAAAGACGAATTGCAGTTGCGTGCCCTACCAAGAAAAGTAAGGATGAGAGGAGTTTTCAAGTCGAGAGTCGCAAACATATTTTCCACTTGGCCTTAAGTGATAAAACTACTTTTTTGAAGGTACTAGCGAAAGAAAAGTGGTTTGAGGCGAGTACAAGAGATGCACTGGCAAACGACGAACTGCAAAGTTGAATGGGTTCAGGGGAGGAGAATGACTTAAAAAATACTTGAAAATCGTGGCAGTGGTGAAAATAATTTTTTAAAGTGAAACTGTAATGGTTGAAAAAATTAACAAAGGAATGAAGCAGAATGAAGAAAGAGGAGGAATCCTTGTTGGCTATGATACTTCACATCTACTGTGAGTCTATAAACGTATAAATGTGATGTGCTGTTTACCTTCAGCGGAGGATGTGTTACTATGGGGTTGAAAGACCATTCCTGCAATGTGTAAGGTCACGTTTTGAGTGCAGCTCTTGAGAATGAGTGAAAAGGGGTCGAGCAAAAGAAAGTAGTCCAGTCAAATTTCAATTCACTCAGCATACATGTGCAGTTGGTATAGAAATCGTTTTTCAGCAAAGAATGTTGAATGCAATTATTAGTAGCATAAGTGATTATTCTGAAATTGTCGTATAAGCTAAAGTTTAAGAAAACTTATCAACCAGAAATTGAGTGGTCAATAAGTAAAAGCACTCTTTTAAATAAACACATTAAGATTGCCCTAAAAAAAGCAATCCTTTCGAATTTTTTGCGAAACATTCAAGCATCATCCTCAGACCTTTCGACACCCTCAAAGGAACCAAAACTTATATAAATCAAAGTTGCGAACCTAGACAAAATAAACCAATACCTCAACAGTATTTTTTCAAATCTCCGGTAAAAGTGTCTATTGATTTGCTGGTTGGAGTGAAAAAAACGTTAAGATTTGCACGTTCACTTCAACCCATCATTCATAGTATCTGAAACTGAAAGAATCACAGAGATTCCTGGTATGGAATAGAATTAAATATCCGTCGCGATGTAACCCAATAGCAGCACTATGGAGTTGATAAGGGAAATGAAGATAGCAGGATGCAGACGATACAACAGTAGGGCTCGGCTGAAGTATGATGAAGATGTCATTGGATATGAGTAGAAGGTATTAAAAAGACAAGAAATGGTGATGAAATGAGCTTTTAATTATATCTGACTATCATGAATTTCATAACGTTGAAAAGATTCATTAGATAGATAGTACATTCACGCTGTTATTACCCTGGCCTTTTGATCAATTTGATCAAAAATCTTTGAATTAAAGGCTAAAATGTTTCCAAAGATCTTTCAGTTTACAGGCATCGAGCGTTCTTAAATGCTAGCACATAATTTATACTAATAGGAATATATGAGGGATTGCGCGCAAACTTCATATAGTAAGGAAGCTTGCTCATAGTGTTCAATGAAAACTTAAATTGAATTCTTGCAGTGAAGCTTAATTATTTTCTTAATAATGCAATCATAGTCAAAGTCAAAACCTCTTTAATTGATACTAGTTGTTGTAAATTTTCAATGAATATAAAGCAAATTCCAAACAATAAAAATATTACAACTTAATGGCCCAAAAGGCTCTCTAAATTTATGTAGATCTGACATCCATATTTCAAAAATGGTCTAACCCGGGTCTTGTAACATACAACTTTGACCGTTTGATTAATGTATCTGGAATGAAAGAGTCGTTGAAGGCCCATGACTACTTTTTGTGCTTTACTGAGCACGATTCTGACATGTTCAGTATAGTACAGATACTGATCGAGATGAGCAGTGAGGTATCAAGCACAGGTTTTATGTGGAACCCGTTCTGAACTGCCCTCACAAGCCGTAATGTGGAAATCCTTCCAAATATTTACTTATTTGCCAAACAAGGCACAATTTAAATTTAAATACATAGCATATTGAATTATAAACAAAAATACAAATATATAGCAAATTAAACTAAAAAAATATACAAAGCACCCAAAAATATTGTCAATGTTATCGAGGTATTGAGGGTTTGTAATATTTGGACTTAAAACAGAACGTGGAAATGGTTGGGGAGTAATGCTCGCTAAACTTCTTGAAGATTTTACAGCATCTATTAACCGGCTCATTGTCTGCATAGTTGGTGTGGTGCGTACACGTGGTTAACATGGGAATGTGTCTAGTGACTCTAACAGTATCGTGAAAGTGAATCTTGTCTGACTAAAATGGAACTTGAATATTACAAGTTAACATCTCCCCTCGATACGAAACTGCTGACGCCAGGGTTGCATCGCAACATGAAATCGAATCGCGATAATCAACATCTCGTAACAATGCAAAACTACTGACGCCAGAGCTTTACCGCAGAATGAAATCAGAATCGCGAAGAATTGAAAATGCAATCGCTGCAGATTGAATATTGGCATAATTAGAATTAGTTTAGATTATTTCAGTTCCATTATAACTCGCATCAAATAAAGACGGGCCTTTCCCTTAAAATTATATTTTTTTTTATTTGAAACCCACGTTTGATTTGTTAACTGGTGTCCAACGTGGGGCACTTGAGCACGCGTAAAAAAATAATTCGAACGAATAAGTTAAAAAAATTGCAAAGGATTAACAGTGTAATTTCTACCAAGATATTAATAAGTCTTTATGTCTTAACATTGCGCTGAGGCTGGCCAATGGTCCTAATTGCGATTCGGTTCGCAAATTTTTTAAAGAAAAAGTCTTATGTAAACAGTAATTCGTTAACCGCGATAACCAAGGACTCGGTTACTACACGTAAACTTAAGAACCGGAAATTTAAAAAAACGTTCCAGAAAACGCGTGTGTGTCGCTGTATTCTACCCCCAGTAGCCTTCATAGTCAAAAAGGCCATTCGGTCTGAACTCAAGGACAACGATCGACGTAGAAAGACAACTTCAAGTAGACAATCCAGAAGGAAAACTTCAAGAAAAAATTTTGTTGATATTTCAACGACTTCGACGACAACAGGAATGTTGCTTATGTAAATAATAAAAAAAAACTATAAACATATAAATAAAATTACGCCAAATAACCAGATTCAATCAAAATAATTGAAAAGAAAATTAAAAATAAAAGAAGTGAATGTTTTGATTAAAGTAAAGGAACTGAAGATTAAAAATAAAAGAAGTTAATTTTTGATTAAAGTAGAAGAAGTGAATCTTCGATCAAAGTAAAGGAAGTGAAATTTCGTGCATAGAAAAGGACAATTTCAAATTAGAAACGTTGTAGAATCCATAAGTATTTGAAAATATATGATCGGAAACTTTAATTTTTAACCATTTGTCGAAAAACCGAATTCCATATCGATCTATGATCTAAACGATATTGTATCCCAAGGAAGAAATTGAGAAATTTATTGATTATGTCAAATGTGCCTCTCTTAAATATTTTAATTGGACTTTTCTACATTTGTGTCTCAATTGCCAGCAATTCGATTCGATTTTTTCTCTAGTCTTTTTGTTGATTGGAAGGGTGAACTTTCAGATAACGCGTTAATTAGTTTGTCATTCCAACTAATCTATGTTTCTCTCGTGTTGCGAAAAAGAAAAGTGCGTGAAGTGAATACTTGCAATCCAACGGGAAACCGTGGAAAAGCCGAGAGATATGAATGTTCACGGTGGATAGAGGTCGAGTGGTATTTTTAGGCAAAAATATCTAACCCTAGTAACATAATTCAGCCTCCAAGGCTAAACCTCGAAAGTCTGGCGGATGCACTACCTAATATCAATCTTCCAGGTAGTAATAACACGCCTAATAAAACTCCAAATACTTTTACCATTAGCGAATTGGCTCAAATGAATTCCCGGGCGCAAGAAGGAAGATTTCCGGCTCTATCACGAACCCAATTCCTTACACCAGTGATGATGTCAATGTGCCCGTTAACGTCGACAATGATCGGAATCTGTCTGACATAGAAAGGATTCCTGAGGTCGTGAAGAGCCTGCGGACGTTCTTCGGGAAACCAGGATAGTTCAGCTCATTTTCAAAGATTACTGGCTGTTAAAGAACCGGTAGATCTACCCTAGGCATTACATCTAGTCCTACAATACCCCCCTGAATTGGTACAAAATTTTCAGGTGCCTGGCTCTGCATTATGTAGACAAGCGAGACCTCGGCACCTTGAAATATCAGATGACGACCCTAGTACAAGGCAAAAATACCGTTTTCCAATTCTGTTAGGAGGAGTACAGCCACTTGTCACTTATCTTGAACAAACTGGGATCTATCGACATGGGCCAAGATGCAATGAACATGATGACTCAATTGTGTCGTGACAAGGCTATGGACACATTTATTAGGGGATTGAGGGGTGATCTTCTAAGATTACTGGCTGTTAAAGAGCCGGTAGATCTACCCCAGGCATTGCATCTAGTCTTAAAACTGCAAAACATGGATTATCGTGCACAGTATGCAAATAATTCCAACATTAAGTGCACGGGGACATTATAATAATCCACCTCTGGTTCCACCACGAATACTGCCTGGCACTTGAGGGCCTGCTCTAGTTCTGGCTCCTAGACGTGAATTCTATCCCCAACTTGTTCATAATCCGCACGCATCACAACAACGGCGATTTCACCAACAGAATATTCAACAACCTCAGCGTGAATTCGTATTCAACCAACCGCCTTCTCGACCACCACGATTCCCCATTCTTATGGATGTTGACCAGTCCTTAAACACTCACATTGTTAACTACGCTAACCCACTTCAGAGGCAAAACTTTGCCCAAAAACGCCCTCCACAAGCATTCCAGAGGCAACATCAACCTCACAAAGCAAAAAGGTTGCTTTATACAGAATCCGATGGCACAAATGACATGAGGGAAGAACAATATGAAAAGGAGACTGAAAAAGAGGACAAAAACTATGACCAGACTTTGACTGAATGTACTGACTCACAGGACGAACCAAGTATCGATCAAGATAAACATTTGAAAGACATATATTTATTACGTGCTCTTCACTTCCATACTTCGAACATACGTTAAAAATTGGAGGGCAGTTGAAATGTTTATTAAACACTGGCCACAACAAAAATTACATACAACCGAGACACATTCAATACACTTTACTTAATAAAAAAGCTTTCTGCGCTAGTTTCGTACCAGGAAGTGTTCAGTCTTCTCATGACAAGGCAGCGGCGAGCAATACTATTATAGTTCCAGCCTCATACACATACACACATACATATAATTTTGCATCATGTACAAGCTACTCTCAGTACTGGCATCACCCCAGTACATACTTATGACAACAGTAAATCTTTTTTCTATCGGGAGTGATGCTAATACTGCGATGAGTCTTCCCCCTGTTCAAATTTGTCGTTATCATAGTGCGGACATTGGCAATTTACCCTTTTCGTTTGTACCCTTTTTCTCGGCCTTTGTTCCGCTTGCATTATCGATTTAATTTTAAATAAATTCTCGAAACAAATTTCAAAAACGCTTGAAATTTCTACAGGAAGCGTCCAAATTGCACATCATGCGTTCGCTAATCTATTTGGCCCTCAAACAAATAAAACTCAGTTCTTCATTCTCCCAAGCCTTTTAGCTTTTGGCGGGATAATTGGTAACGATACCCTCAAGGACCATAAGGCAGTCATCCATGCAAATGAAAATTATTTGGCAATATATCCCAACCTTCTTATGCCCCTAAGACAACATATCTCTGAAACAGTTTATAAAATAGATATCAGGATTACACATCTAAATCAAAGACAAACATTAAAACTGAAGAATATTTTGAAAAATTGTTCCGGATTATTAACAGAGCCGGATGAAAGTTTAACATACACGAGTACAGTAAAAGAAGAAATACGGGCAACATCAGACGACCCCATATATTCCAGGGCATATCCATACCCAATAGCAGTGAAAGAAGTAGTTGAGAAGAAAATTAACAAACTACTCAAAGATGGAATAATTAGACCATCTAAATCTCCATATCACTCTCCAGTTTTGATCGTCCGAAAAGAACAGGACGCATCTGGGAAGAAGAAGTGTCGAATGGTGATCGATTAACGGAAGATGAACTCGGTTACCATCGCGGAGGTACCCGATACCAGAGATAGGTGAGATCTTGGCAAATTTGGGGAAAAAAATTTTTTCTCTATTGTCGACCTTAAAAATGAGTTCCGCCAAATACCACTTTAGGAGAACGACACCCCTTAAACTGCCTTTTCTGTCAACAACGGCAAGTTTGAATTCACACGCCTTCTCTTTGGACTGGAAAATGCTCCATCTATATTCCAGAGGACTCTCGATGACATTCTACGTGAGTACATAGGAAATCGCTGCTATGTGTATATCGATGATGTTATCATCTTCAGAAGCAATGAGGAAGAGCACTTCAAAAATCTAGAGAAAGTTCCCAACACCCTAGATGGCTCATTGGAGCCTTCTAGGGTTTTGAGTTTCAATTGGACAAGTGTGAGTTCCTTAAGAGAGAAATCGAATTTTTGGGATTCATAGTCAGCAGTGATGGCATCAAGACCAATCCCAAGAAGGTGCAAGCGATGGCAAATTTTCCTGTTCCTAAGACTTCAAAGGACTTACGATCATTTTTGGGGATGTTGGGGTACTACCGCCGCTTTATTCAAAATTATGCTAAAATAGCAAAGCCCCTGATTTATCTTTCAAGAGTGGAGGATAAACGAATGTCCAAGAATCTATCGAAAAATAAAATAATCCATCTTGATTCAATGGCTCTAAATGCATTTGATAATCTCAAAAAATGCCTGATTTCCAAAGAAGTAATTCGTTTTCTTGTCGAGAACATTAACGAAAACTGAAGAGAACTATGCCACCAATGAGAAGGAGATACTTGCTATCGTCTGGGCTCTCAACTCATTGCGATGCTACCTCTAAGGCTCTCGTAAGGTCATCATATACATGAACCGTTAACATATGCGCTGCGTAACAAAAACACGAACACCAAAATGAAAAGATGGAAATCCATCTTGGAGGAGTACAATCACCAATTGGAATATAAACCAAGCAGAGTAAATGTTGTCACAGATTCTCTGTCACGGCCCCCCAAAGAAACTTTAGTGAACTCCTTAACGCCCACAGTACACAGTGATGAAAGCTCATCCCAAAATCTGATTCCTACCACAGAATTGCCTGTTTCCAACTACAACACCCTTTTCCAAATTATTTCAGACCTACCCTCATAAAGAGACAATATTTGAATACCAACTTAATAAACATCTTCAAATGTTACCTTAACCCTAATACGATGAATGACCTTCAGATATCTGAAGAAATCATGGGTCGTATTCAAAAAATTCACCCTGAACATTTCAAGAGCTATCGGATTTGATACTCTCAAAAGTTTGTTGAGGAAGTTGAGCAGGAGGAAAGAATCCTGCATACTCACAAAAGAGCACACCGAAATGCCGAAGAGAACCGCATGCAGCTCCTTGAAAATTTTCACTCTGCTCGCTTCAACTTTTTTAAAGCAAACTACTCCAGAATTGTACAGGAAATCAAATCGAGAAACTGGTTCTCTCTCCTCAAAAATCTAGGAGCCAATGTGGCAATTAGTAACTTCTATACCATACTATCTGAAATCATCCAGGAAAATACTCCTATGTGTCGTCCGAAAAAGCCAGGTGATGGTCCCATGGCTCGACTCTAACTTAGTTGCGGATTTGAAAGTTTAGGATTCTACTCGTTTAAAATTTCTGAAATCATGTCTCCATAGGGATTTCGAACTGTTTAATGAGCTTCGCAAAGAGGCCAAAGAGTTCTCGTAAATTTCCACAGTTTGTTCACTATGAAAACATTACTCTACATCATTACAAGATTCTTGCGATCTGTTCGCACGGTATTTCTTATCCTTCTTCACTTGATCAAATATCGGCCCAGTTGCTGAGTCCTCTACATCTTCGTCCTTATTGGATGCTTCTGGGTTTGTTTTAAATCCACTCGAGATCGAGCTTATGATGCGAAACCTAGATCAAAGCATAGGCTTTGGTACAGATGGAATCACGAATTTTTTTAGTAAATCTTTGTCATCTTCCTTGTGTGTTCCTCTATCTATAATTTTTAATATTAGTCTTACCAATGCCCCTTTTCCTTCCTACCGGAAATGTACATATGTATTTCCTATGTGTAAGGCAGATGATATTAATTGTGTTACTAACTTCCGACCTATTTCAATTCTCTCCTGTTTCAGCAAGATTTTCAAACGTGTAGTATATAATAGAATCCATGCATTAGTTCTTCCCTTATTGTCCCGTGTGCAGCATGGCTTCATAAAAGGTCGATCAACCATGACCAACATTCTGTCTTTTACCGACACGGTCGCCTCCGCGCTTGAGAAACAAAGCCAAATGGATGTTATCTCTGAGCAAAATAAAAAGCTTTAATCTTCCCCCCTTCCTTATATCCTGGTTTGTCACTAACCGCGCATGTGTTGTTTCTGTCGATTTCTACTTCTCTTCTCCATTTCGCCCTGTTTCTGGTGTTCCTCGAGGATCAATTTTAGGACCTTTATTTTTCTCATTTTCATCAATTACCTGTCTGCTTCGGCATCGTCATCCTGTCGCGGACGATTGTAAAATATTCAGAGTTATCGATAATATGGACGACTGCGTTTTATTGCAAAACGATCTTCATAAATTAGGTCAATGTTGCATTTCTAACGCTCTTAACAGATATAACTACAAGCAAACAGGACGCTAGCACGGAGAACCCTTTCAGGCAAAAAACGCTGTTGGCAAGAACACCGATAAAACAAGGCACCGAGTGCGGGGGGAGGCAGCAAACCCCAGAAATACTGTCAAAGTCAACATCATAGGTTAAATCATCGGAGACAGACCACAGACGGACTAACGAACGAAAGAAGGCAGAGTGCGTTGTGCAACCTGGCATCATTGCGACCTTTGGGCGCAGTAGAAGGACTATGCGCACCCCGGAGCGTCCAGTGCAAGACGTACACAATCCGGATCAAGCTGCGACACCAACAGAGGCCAGTGCAAGACTGGGGGAGGGAGAAGTTTTGCCGTTGGCCGACGCCACTTCAAACGCGACCCAAGCGATAGAAGCAAAAGGGCTAGGAAACGGGGGCCTCTCCCAAGAGGTGGCGCCAAATAACACAATCGCCCTTGACCGCGCCGAAGAGGAGCTGAGGGCTGTCTGCGAAGTGCAGAAAAACATAGGCAAGAGTGTCAAGAATGGCATTCTTGAACTGGAGGAGCTTTTTGGCCGCATAACGCACTACAGGCGGAGGTGGCTTGCAACCGAAAAGCACCAAAAAGACACGCTCTCCCTCGAGGCATCAGTGGGTCCTAGCAGCAGCAAAAGAATGGCCGGTAGCCCAATTGAAGGCGATAGTGAGAAAAGGAGGAAGGACGAGACCATAAACGAAGTTGTCACTCCAGGCGAGGAGTTTCATGTGGTGCGAAACAAGGCAGCGAAAAAAGCGGCCAAAAAGCTACTCCTAGAAAAAACAGACAAAGAGCTCAACCACGAAAAGAACAAAGAACCCCCCGATATACCGCAGAAAACAAAAAGCAAACCGCGGCGCAAACCCTTGCGAGAGGCACTGCTTATTAAACCCACTAAGGGCCGAACCTACGCAGATGGCTGTAAGGGACCCGACAGGAGATCTCTGTGCTACAAATGTGGTGAAACGGGGCACAAAAGGAAAGAGTGCACGAACGAGGCAAAATGCATTCTTTGCAAGGATGCTAAGCTAGCACCCGGCGACCTCAAACATGAGCCGGGGACAGGGAGATGCTGGGTTTTCAAGGAAGCCC
This sequence comes from Odontomyia ornata, assembly GCA_963969285.1. Lineage (NCBI taxonomy): Eukaryota > Metazoa > Arthropoda > Insecta > Diptera > Stratiomyidae > Odontomyia > Odontomyia ornata. The sequence goes on along the minus strand of OZ017739.1, from coordinate 79,095,238 downwards.
TAGCTACAGCCAAATCGATACTCAAATGATCCGTATCCTGCAGGTCAATTTGCACCGAAGCAGGACCTACTTGAGCAGTTTGCGAGGGATAAGAAAGCTGACCTCCTGTTGCTGAGCGAGCAACATCATAACAAGGACTCGCAAGCGTGGTACCCTGACAAATCTAGTACCTCGGCCATCTGGGTTCGAGACAGCGCCCGCCTTCAGGTGCAGGGCCATGGACGCGGGGATGGTTTTGTGTGGGTGCGGTGTTCAGGGATAACATATTTCAGTGTTTATCTGACGCCTAACGAGGCAATGCGATCTTTTCGAACCAAACTCGATGCCCTGGGGGACGCTGTCTCGAACACAGAGGGCCACATGCTGGTCGGGGGAGACTTCAACGCTAGAGCCATTGAATGGGGTATGCCACAATCCGACCCAAGGGGAAAGCAAATCTTGGACATGGCGGCCAGAACAGCGCTTTTTGTCCTAAATACTGGTAACACCCCTACTTTCCGCCGCTGGGGTTGCGTAGGAACCATACCCAATGTGACACTCGCTTCGGAGTCCCTGGTACCTAGAGTACACAACTGGCGAGTACTAGAGGACTACTCGGCTAGTGATCACCAGTTTATAGCGGTTGAGATTCACGACAGTGCCACTCTGCGTGCATATGCCCAAACTTCAATCCTCGGATGGAGGACTGGGAGGATGGACGTTGAGAGGTTCGCTGACGCGCTTACGGCAGGCGCACCGTTGCTGGGAGCTCCGCCAGGGAGTGGAGGGCCTACAGCCAAGGACTTGGTGAACTCAACTATGAGTATCATCATAGCTGCTTGCGACTCTTCCATGCCCCGTCGGAGACCCCGACACGGTAAGCCTTCAGTATACTGGTGGTCAAACGAGATCGCCGAACAAAGAAGCGAGTGTCACAAACTTCGGCGAGAGGCCCAGCGGGCGCGAACACGGGAGGAGGCAGACACTAGGCTAGCAGCATACAGGTCCGGCAGGAAATATCTTCGCAGGCTTATTAACAAGAGCAAGGCCCGATGCTGGCAAGACCTCGTGGACGATGTAAATAGGGATCCGTGGGGTCTTGGCTACCATCTGGTCATGGGGAAACTTGGTGCCCTACGGAAGCCGTGTATACATGACGCGGAAAAGATGGACGCGATAGTGCGCGGACTCTTCCCCGCCCATCCCGTCCGTGTTGATGCTGTCCATGGTGAAACAGCAGTCGAGTGCCCACTCTTCACATAGCTGGAACTGGAGGAGGCAGTCCTCTCCCTGAAAGCGAGGAAGGCTCCAGGTCTAGATGGTGTTCCAGCTGAGGTTTTGCAGCTGGTCTATCACCATTGTCCTGACTTGCTGCTCAGCACATTCCACGCTTGCCTACGGGACGGGGTTTTCCCGTTACGATGGAAGGTGGCGAGGCTCGTGCTGGTCAGCAAGGGGAAGGGAAACCCCGAATCGCCGTCTGCATACCGCCCGTTATGTATGCTAGACACGGCTAGGAAAGTGCTAGAGAAACTCATCAAGGGAAGACTCACTGACGCGATTCGTGCTGCTGGAGACCTATCTCCTCGGCAGTACGGCTTAAGAGCAGGACGTTCTACCATTGATGCGATTGCAGAGGTGGTGAACGCGGTTCAAAAGGCAGAGGCATATAGTCGCACCAAGCGACGGATCGTCCTGTAGGTGACACTCGACGTCAGGAATGCCTTCAACTCCGCTAGATGGGTGGATGTTCTGGACACGCTGGAAAACTCTTTTCAAGTTCCAGAATATCTAATGCGGCTTTTGAGGAACTACCTAAAGAACCGAAGCATGCTCTACGACTCGACACAGGGCCAACGAAGGATGGAAATTACATCGGGTGTTGCCCAGGGATCTATCCTTGGTCCGGACCTGTGGAACGTGTCTCACGATGGGCTACTGAGACTTGAGATGCCAGATGAGTCGCGCTTGGTCGGCTATGCGGATGATGTTGCGGCTCTAGTCGCCGGACGCACCGTTGAACAAGCGCAACTTAGGCTGGGTATGCTAATGCGCCGAGTGAGGGACTGGATGACTGCTCGCGGGCTCAGTTTAGCACTGAAGAAAACCGAAGTGGTCATCTTGACAAAAAGGAGAATCCCTAGAGTAAGGATGATCAGTATTGGAGATATACAAATCGAATCGAAGCAAGCGGTGAAATACCTGGGGCTACTGATCGACTCGAAGATGAGTTTCTCTGAGCAAATCAGGGCAACGGTTGAGAAGGCTGCTTCGGGAATATCGGCTCTGAGTCGACTTATGGCCAACGTGGGGGGACCCAGCCCATCAAGAAGACGCCTCTTGATGAGTGCTGTAGGGTCAGTGCTACTGTACGGAGCAGAGGTATGGGGCCACACTCTCAGCAAGGAGGTATACCGAAAACACTTGGCACAGGTACAGAGAAGAGGAGCACTGAGAATTGCATCTTCGTATCCAACAGTCTCCGACTCGGTGGTGAGAGTGATTGCAGGAGTGATACCTGTCGCCCTCCTTGCTAGAGAGCGCCGCGCTATTTACCTGTGCCGAAACGAGGATGCGAGGGAGATGGTTGTCCGCGAGGAGAGACAACGCTCGCCCAACGATTGGCAGCAGTCTTGGAGGAATCGCACGAAGGGGAGGTGGACTGTGCACCTCATCCCGGATGTGAGACCGTGGCTGGATCGAAGGCATGGTGAGACTGACTTCTATCTGACCCAGCTTTTGAGCGGGCACGGGTGTTTTCAGTCTTACCTGCACAAGATCGGTAAGTCACGGTCTCCCGATTGTCGGTTTTGCCCAGGAGAGGAGGACAATGCCTCTCACACATTTTTTGCGTGTACCAAATGGGCCAGGCTGCGAAGGGAACTCTACAGGGAGACGGGAGAGCTCACCCCGAATAATATAGTTGCAGTGATGCTCGAATCGGTTGACAAATGGAACCAGGTGGCACATTATGCTCGGGCAGTCCTAAAAGATAAAAGGGACTCGCAGCAGCCGGAGGTGCTGGGGCTGGGGGATCACTCTTCTGGCATTTTCTCTTCCCCTCTCCCCTCCCGCTAGGAAAGGGACTCCCCAGCTTGAAGGCGCCCCGCGGCGTAACAAAACGAGACCTGGCCCGAAGTAATGTGTCAAACGGTTCCAGGCTAGGTTCTCAGATTGACGGGGGAGGTGTTAAGTGGGTAGTCCAAGGGTATCCTCCATGGGAGTCCCACACTGCCAGACTCGGCGGGCGTAAATGCCTTCACCTCCCTACCACAAAAAAAAAACGCTCTTAACATGAAAATTTCTAAACGTCGCCAAATGAAATACTCTACCAAAAAACATTTTTTTGTTGTTTCCTCCTTGCTCCATTTTTGGAGAAATCCTGCATGAAAGTGTATACATAAAGGACCTAGGTGTTATTTTTAACGACAAACTAAAGTTTGATCATTACATAATGATAATTGTTTCCAATCGCGCCTTACTGGCTTTATCCTTAGATCCTCTAATAGCCTTTGCATTCCTTCTGCTTCCATCTGTCTCTTCGTTTCCTCAGTTCATAGTATGCTAGAATATTGTTCGCCAGTGTAGAGTCCGCACCTCAAATATCTCATTGAATCTATTGAATCAATCCAACATAGATTAACACGTAATTTACTTTTCAGATGCTGGTTGAACTACAAACCCTACAAAGATCGCCCACTAGTGATCCTTCCTTTTTTAGAATAACGAAGATTATTTTTGATGAAAGCTTACTTTTTAAGTTGCACCATCATTTGCTTCCGTATAATCTTTGCTCACTTGTCTCTCTCCATAGCTCACTCAGGTCTAGTCGCTCTCATGACATTTTCCGCGTTCCTTTTACATTTTCTCTCCACTTATGCGGCTACCACGTATACATAATAGCATGCGTCTTAGTCCTCTGCCTTTTTTTTATATTTTTAAAACTAACCTCAAACATTTGCTCTCTAATCATTCTTTTGATATTGTTTAATAATTTTAACTTATTTCGTATTGCTCTAAAATTTAATATTTGTGTTATTTTATCTAAGCCCTAATTGGATTAACTTTCGGTTGAGTACGATGTTAAATAAATAAACAATTTTTAAACTTAGACCCTTAAAGACTATCGTTTATTTATGTACCAACTTAAAATAAATATAAAATCACATTTCGTGAAACAAACTTAAAATATTAAGCTTTTATTTTTATATCCATAATTTTCTTATTAGTGGAAATTCATCGTAACAATATACACCCACGTCGAACATACGAACATCATGCACCTGCAAATGAATGTCTAACACCTGTATCCAATAGTGTATATGATGAAATGAATCTGAATGAATAATGACCATCATCAACACCCATTTTATAATTTCAAAGCCTTTTAACCGCAGCATCTATTGAGAGTAAGAGCAGACCTGAACCTCAATTGTAATTTGAAATTAGTAATTGAATACATATTGAAGACCCATTACTTTTATTCCATTACTTCTTTCAATTCGTCAGAGCAATGCCCAGTATAGCTAATGGAATCATAATGGGTAAAATTTGAATTCTGATTACTACTGAATAGAAATTTTCAATTTAAAATTACGTGTAATGAGAGCTGAGTTGTCAATCACAAATGGAATCAATCATTCCCGGCGCTGCCTTCAAGCAAATAAATATTTATGAGGTTTTATTCAAAACTGCTAATTTTTTCCTAAAAGCAATTAATCAAATTTAAATTTTTCTTGTCCAGCCAATTAGAAATTATTCTAAGGAATTTTAGAAAATAGCATACTTCAAATAATCCAAATCCTTGCTTTAAAAACTCGAGTAATTTCGAATTTTAAATAAATTAAGCATGCTGCAAACATGACACAAATATGTATCTGTTTGTTTACTTTTAGAAAATCCCTCAGATACTTATTCTCATTTATTCATATTCTATGCTAGCTCAGGCAAAAGCTTCGTTAGCCCCCACCATTTTGAATATAGCAGGGCAAAAAAACGGCATCATTAAACTCACTCACACTTGCTTGTTCGTGCAGTACAATAAATATCTTGGTCCTGTACATTCTTCCGCATAAGACTCTTATAACAGCTCCTGAACTGCAGTGAAGTGAACTAGTCCTCTTCGAATTGAAAAGTTTCGCCCCGAAGAATAATGAAGTAAGCGAAGTGGAAATTTCGTATTGTCAACAGTTTATCAGAAAAGCTTGCGAAAACAGCAAGACAAGATACATACGCCAACAAATACATATTACGAATGGATAGACACAAGAGCGGCGCACAGTGGTGATGGCATAAGCAGAATAGGTTAGTCGCAACTGTGTGCTCCTTTAAACTGTTCCTCCTTCAGCCTGATTTCGCCCATAAGAGGGTAAATGTCGAGAATAACAAACATGGCAGCATTCGGCGCAGATACTATTGCCAAAGACAAAACGAAGAACTCTAAACAAATCTTGAAAATTCTTTCATTTCAAGGAGTCTGCCTTGCGCTCGCTCGTCCTTTTGAATGAGTTTAATTAAATTGCGACAACGACGACAAACTTGCAACTCGCTTGCCACGTCACGTTGCCTCACCTCCAATATACGAACCACACTCTCTGCTTTACAGCTCTCCACCTCGCGATGTCCTTCTGCATCCTTTGCCGTTCTTGATTCCAAGCCTTTGTCTACTTTATTTTTTAACGTCATGTTAACTTTTCGTTCATTATGGCATGTAATGTGTGTGGAGTATGTCGTTAGTTTAAAGAAATTAACCCGGTTGCTCATAGGGCTGAGATCTAAGTCAATATTAGAGTCCTTGTTACTGCTGTGCAAGCTTGAAGACGTTGAGGTAACAAAGACTACGAAATGGTTATGGTGACACAACTTCATTCCATGCATGTAAGTATAACAATCATATTGTAAATTCAAACATTCTTTGTTGCAATTTTTGCACTCGTGTGGGCCCGAGTAAATTAAAGGTGGAATTAACATAAGAATATAATTTCACACTTGAATTAATTTTTAAGTATTTTTTAAATGTTATTCGCGCTAAAACTAGTCATTCACTAAAGTAAAGGGTTAGTGGGGATCATACAATACCGCAGTTATAATAAATTGTTTAAACTGAGTTGAGGAAAATGTTTAATAGCTTTTATTTACTGATCAGATTGTATGTAAATAAGAGGGTTATTTGAAAAGTTTCCGGCCTTTTAAAGAAAACCACATCATTCAAGCGAAACAAAAATTTATTTGTCGGCATAGTCTCCACGCAAGTCAACACATTTGGTCAAACGCTTTTCCCTATCTTTCAGGCCGTCAGGAAAAAATTCTTTTGGGTAAACCCGAAAAATACAGGTTTGCTGCCTCTTCAACGTCGGTATTTGACCCATATTTTTTCCCACCCAGATTTTTTTTCAAGTTGGGGAACAAGAAAAAGTCGCTCGAAGCTAGTTCTAGTGAGTGGGGTGAGCGTTGAAGCAACTCAAACTTCAATTCGTCCCATTTCGCCATTGCGACCATGCATTTGTGGACTAGCGCGTTGTCTTGATGAAACAGCACCTTCTTTTTCGTCAAGTGTGGTCTTCTTCTTGAGTTCCGTCTTCAATTGCTCCAGCAACGCAGCGTAAGGGTCCGTTAATGACTTCACCTTTTTGAAGGTAATCAACCATAATTACTCTACGGCTGTCCCAAAAAAACGGTCGCCATCACTTTTCCGGCAGAAAGAAAGACCTTCGCTTTCATGGGAGCTGGTTCTTCCACCACAATCCACTGCATTGACTGTAGTTTAGTCTCTGGAGTATGGTGATGGATCTAGGTTTCATCGACAGTAATTAATTGACGTAAAAACTTGATAGGATTCTTTTGGAATAGCTGAAGAGTCTAGCGCGGCATGTCCATCCATACCCGCTTTTGGTCGATCGGTAACAAACGCGGCACCCATCGCGCAGATAATTTTCTCATGCATAAGTCTTCATGGAAAGTCTTATGCACCCGTTCAGTTGATATTCCACAAGTCTCAGCAATTTTCTTAATGTTTAATCGGTGATCTTCCATCACGGTTGTGTGCACTAAACAGACGATATCTTCCATTGAGACAGTTTTTGGACGTCCTGAACGTTCATCGTCAAAAATGCTTGGGCGACTGCATTTGAACTCGGCCACTCAATGTTTCACAGTTGTAAATGAGGGCGGCTATTCACCATACACAGAATCTAACTCTTCTTTCACTTCCCGAGTTTTTTTCCCTTTCAAATGGAGGTACTTTATCACCGTGCGATTGTCGATTTTATCCATTATTCTTAACCAACATCACCTGTCAACTTTGGAAGGGTACCATGTGTTTTCTACTGATCAGAATGACTTGAAACTTTTATGGCGTACATATGTAAAGACAATCTATTAGTCGGCAAAAGAACTTGAATGTACCATGACTTTTTGTCGGTAAGGCCGGAAACCTTTCAAATGAGCCTCGTATCAAAGGTAAGTTCAGGCATGTGCCAACAATTCCTTTTCATTGTCTTTCATCAAAAAGCTATTTAGACGCAAAAATTGCGAAATTTGAGTCAAATAATAGTGATTTTTGAAAAGTTTCCTTCTTTGCTTTCAATTTACATGGATAAAATTTACGTTGGATACGAAGCATACGGTTAGGCGTCTAATTTTCAAAATAGTGCCGTAAATCATTCCAATACCACAAATGTGGTCAACAGCGAAAAAATTTTAATAGCTAACTAAGGAAAGCAGATGGGCGCTCCCATCGCTATTCAAAAGCTACCTGTCGATACAAGAGGCACGTGGTAGCCTATGCGGATGACATCAACATTTTGCCATGGTTGCAAACAACCACCAAAGAACTTTTCCTGAAACTCGACAGCGAAGCAAAACTAGTGGGGCTACAAGTCAATGAGAATAAAACAAAGCTCATGACACGAACGAGGAAAATTACCTCAAAACCATAAAATATCACACTTGGCGAATGGATTATTGAACATGTGGGCAAATTTTTTTATTTAAGCGCCAAAATAATGAGAACCGGTAGTAAAAGCGACGAAATATGCCGAAGAATACAGCTCACAAATAAAATATTTTATTCCGTTTCGACGATTTTGAAAACCAGCTGCATACACAGGAGAACAAAGTTCAAGTATACAAATCTGTGATAAGACCTATGCTTTACTATGGGTCTTAAACATGGACCCTAACTCAAGCGTCCGCAAAAATATTGAACGCCCTCGAAAGACAAATCCTGAGGCGAATAATCGGAGCGAAGCTAGACGGGAACGAATGGTGAATTTGATACAACCATGAGCTGTATGAAATTTTTGAAGAGCTGGAGGTCTAATCGATTGTAAGACCATGGAAACGGCAATGGGCTGGCTACATGAATCGTATGGACGAACAACGGATACCCAAAAAGTTATTCTTTTGGTAGAACTATAGGGCAGAGACTCATGGGGAAACTGACGAAACACTAGTCTGGCTCAGGTCGACGAAGACAGTTCATCGCTGCTTGGATTTCGAAATTGAAGGACGAAATTAATAGACCAAAACAGTTAAAGGTGCTTTTTGCAGAAAACTATAACTACTTACGGCACCATAACCCTGACGTTGAACTTTGGCTTACGACGCAACCTCACTTGGCGCTTCGCAATTGCAGATGTAGAAAGGCCAATAATTGGAATCGAAAGCTGTTGGGCAACACAATCCATCTGGAAAAGAAGGGCCGTTCCGTTGTTGGAGAAGTCTTCCACGCGGAACTGGAAACAGGATCAACACCATTTCATGAGCTTCTATCAAAATATTAGGGAATTCTGAAGCAAGAAGGATTGCCAAAAGTTAAACACAATACAGTTCACTATATGAGGACTACTGCAGGACCATCAGTTGCTAGTAAACCCAGACCGCTGCACCAGATAAACTGAAAATAGCCAAAACGAAATCCGACAACATGCTGATATCAGGCATTTCCAAACCATCACAAAGCTGCTGGTCTTCTCCCCTTCATATGCAACAAAAGTCCAACAATGAATGGAGACCCTGCGGGAACTATCGTGGGCTCAACGCGAAGACTATCCCAGGTCATTATTCCGTTCGACACATCAATGACTTTTTGCACACTCTTGCGGGGAAAAGGTTTTTTTCACTATTGACTTAGGGAAAGCATTTCACGAAATGCCGGTGGCCGTAGAAGATACCTGCAAGACAGCAATTACAGCACCATTCGGGCTGTTTGAATTCCCGTTCATGACGTTCGGACTCCGAAAATCAGCGCAAACTTTCCAGCGTTTCATAGATGAAGTACTGTGTGGCATGGATTTTTGCTATGTGTATATAGACATCATAGTTGCCTCATCATCAGTACCAGGACACATTAACTACCTTAACATCCTCTTTTACCACCTGCAAACGTACGGAGTAGTCATTAGTTCCGTTTAGTGCATCTTTGGACAACCAAGCGTATATTTCTTGGGCTATTCAGTCAATGAAAATGGCACTCGACCGCTACCGCAAAAAATTGAAATCATTAGACAGTACCCACAGCTAATAACAACAAAAGAATTACTACAGCTCGTAGGCATGTTAACTATTATCGAGGACTCATACCGCAAGCAGCAAAGAGCCAAGGTCCATTATGTTGCCTACTCACTGACAATATCAAGGGGAAATCAATCATACTTTGGACCCTGGAAGCAGAAGCAGCGTTCTATGAAGCAAAAGAAAGCATTGCACAAACAACGTCACAAGCTCATCGAGTACGCAATGCTCCACTAGCAATATTTTGTGACGCTTCTGACCTCAGCATTGGTGCAGCACTGCAACAACTCTCCAATGGCCACTCGTAACCATTGGCCTTTTTCTCAAGAAAACTGAAGTAAGCGAGGAGTAAATACGCCGCCTCTGATCAGGAACTCTTAGCAATCTACAAAGCCGTTAAATATTTCCGCCATATGATCGAGGGAGGAGAACTCCGTATCTACACTGACCATAAACCAATATACTTTGCATTCAGGAATAAAAATACGCAACGTTCGCTGAGATAGTTCAGATACCTCGCCTTTATCAGCAAATTCTCTACAGATATCCGATATATACCAGGATAGGAGAATACAGTTGTAGATGCTCTCTTAAAGAACGAAGAAATCGAAGCAAAAGTCGACTTTCCAGCCATAGCAGCAGCTCAAAAGCACGATAATGAGCTAAAAGGTCTACAAAATAATAAATCAGCACTACAACTGAAGTTGATTAAGCTACCAGGATCAGACGAGTCGCCACTCTGCGATGTTTCCACAGCAATAGCACGTTCAGTCATGCCAAAAGAGTTTCAAAGAACTGTGTTCAACAGTGTACAAAAACTGTCTCACCCCGGTATCAAGGCTACCCTTAAAATTATCTCACATCGTTATGTTTGGCTGTCAATGAATAAAGATTGCCGCGAATGGGCAAAATTCTGCATTGAGTGCCAGCAAGCGAAAATTTCTAGACATGTTAGCACTATACTAGGCAAATTCTCACCACCTACTGGTAGATTTAAGCATATCCACATTGACATCGTCATCATGCCTCTCTCAGAAGCATTTTGGTAGATTTTTAACATGCACAGATCATTTTACACGCTGGCCGAAAGCAGTTTCCATGGAAGATCAAGAAGCGGTAACCGTTGCAAGAACATTCTATTCCCAACGTATTTCAAGGTTTAGGGCGCCTTTACAAGTTATAACAGACCAAGGGCGTCAATTTGAGTCATGCTTGTTTAGGGAATTAAACAACACAAATGGTACCACTCATTTTAGGACAACACCATATCACCCAGCAGTAAATGGCATGGTCGAGCGATTCCACAGGCAACTCAAAGCAGCAATCAAATGTCACAAGAACAATCAATGGACACACGTCTTACCCTTAATACTCCTAGGAATATGTTGCGCTTTAAAACAATACCTCCAATCAACCGTTGCAGAGCTAGTTTAGGCTGAACTATTAAGAGTACCAGCTGACAACAAGAATATACGTGGCACCTAGGCTCAATGCCATCGCAAGCGAGAGTAGATTTGGCTACCCAAACTCAAACACCAAGGAATCATGCAGACGAATCCTCATCAGGGCATACACGTTCAGGAAGACGAGTTCGATTCCCAGTAATCATTGCAGCCGCCTGTAACAAAACCCCCGGAAACCCTATAAAAATAATAATAAGAATGCGGGTGCAATAAAACGTATCCTTTCTGGCATGAACTCAAGGAATAATTACCATGCGCTGGTGCAATGAACGACCAAACTACTGGCGGTCCGTGCATACAGGCTAAACCCTTTGACGATAACTACACATCTGGTCTCCAGATTTTTCCATATTTTCTAAATATAAAAATAGACGTGAGTAGATTATAAGAGGAATTATTGCCGCAAGCAACGTCGAAGTGAAACGGCTCAATAAAATTTAGATAATATTCATTCGTTGTGTTATCATTTTGAATTGAATGGTTGTGTTATTAGTTTGAATTGATAACGAGTCCATTTACCATACACCTAATATTTATGCGTGATTTCCATACCGTTTTTAGTTCTGAGGAAAGACACTTCCTTTCAGTAGACAATTTCTCTAATCTCTCAAAATTATTTGGAAACGAATGGGTGATAAGTGGCAGATCTGCCACTTTTGATCTCGTTGTGTTGCTGTGAAATACCAGTAAATTTTTTTCGATGATAGCGCTTGTTAGTTCATGATTCTTTTGTGTCAGCAAAGCGGCGTAGAACTGAACTTAGTAGTGAAAACTCCTACTCTAGTTGGTGATTTTCTTTAAGTTTTTAGTTCATTTTGGTGTGCAGAGGTTTTTCTTCGATTGTTTACTTTGTATATTGATCGAGATGACTTTTGTTTTCCAAGTGAATTAGAACAATAAGTATGTTTTATTAACGTATAATTTTGGGTTAGAGACAGTCTTGAACTATTAAATAATTAATAGTGAAAATAATAAAAATGATTAGACAAATATGTAAGTTTTTCCAATATTGGTGAAACAATTTCATTCCCTGTCGACAGCTGGTTGCTTTCAACTCCAGTTGTCAGCCAATAATAATGACAATTTATGAGATTTGAGTGTTTTGTATTTACTCGTATAACTCCAATATAACTATTCTAATTATGTGGCAGAACTTGGCAGCTTTACTGGAAAGCTCTCTTCAGGGCAAATCAATCCTGAATTCGTATAAAGAACATGGAGTACTGTTAAAGTCTGCCAGACATAAGGTTAACAAACATTATTTGCGAATTTTGGATAAATTGAAGCAATCGAGCAGTTGCCTAGGCAAACTGTTCGATTTCGAGCAGCCGGTTGTGTTATTTATTTGTTTACTTTGTGAATGTGAATCTTATACTTCCATCTGGTCGCGTTAAGAGGTGGTAAAGATTTCAGTGGCAAGATACATCGACTGACATGTAGAAAAGTTTCTCGAAACCCAGGCAGGTTCACGAATGATCAAGACCCGCGTCCAGATTTCTCATCAAAAGGTGTATTTCTTACCAATCTATTGATGAGCCATTTTCGCTAATTGCGCGAATTGGTGTTTTTAATCCATTTAACAACCGCGCGTTTACAAATCGTCATATATATGTACATATATCGGTGGAAAGTGACCCAAGTTCTCATATGTCGAAATACAATCGCGAAGCTCGGCCGCTTTACGAAATAGCCGCGAGTATGCCTGAAGATAGCAGTCAGCAAACGTCGTGGTTAGCCTAGAATATATGTACATCTACTCTTCAGATTATTGAACTTTCCGGTAGTCTTTCTGGCTAGCACAATATCTGTCACTATTCGATTCCGAAGTAGAGAAAATGCCAAAAATAGTAAAATCAACTCCCTGTCACCTCGCCGCTCGCTTTGTAAAGTCGCGATGGCGCTGTAGGCGCTCTATTAGGATTGCTAACCCTCTTCTTCATCACATACGAGTATGTATAGTGGGTGTCAATTAGAGATGGGTCGTTGATGGTTTTTCGGTTAACGTAACGAAACCGTTTACGAAGAGCCGTCAACTGGTTTAAAAACCAGTTACCGTTTTTAACTAGTTAGCTAAGCGGTTTGCTCGACATAATTCAACATACTGAACTGATAATGTTAATGAAGTAAATTGAAATTAACGTTAAAATAAATGAGTTTAATCTTCCGTATTTAAAAATGTAGAGTAAACGTCCCTTCATACTTATTCAGGCTTAGGACTGGCTAGTGTATACACTCCCTCGAAAATGTTTACACCAGGCGCATTTAAACGGTTACTCCATTCTATAAACAATGTTTCAAACATTTTATTTACATTTTTGAATTCACGATCAGTGCTTTAATTCTAAGTTTTTTTTTTTTTTTTTGTTTTATTTATAGCGGATAGTTTTGTTTATTTATTACTTTGGATTATATTTAATATGATTAAGTTATTATGATATTATTTATTATTTACATATTCAAATCCATTTTTACATATTTAAATCCATTTCTTTTTATAAATTTATTGTTTATAATTTTGCTTACAAATTATTACACACTTACATTTTAATTTTATATCATTTTTAGTAACATATGAGTTTAATGTTATGATTTGTGTATTTAGCGCTGGTATGTACATTTTTAAATCCATGATGGCTGCTTTAAACCTAATGTTTCATTTTTTGGTGGTTCTATGTTGTATGTTATTGTTTTCCATTCATTTGAATCGGTCAGTGTTCATATTGACATTCAAAAACATTAGTTTTTCAACTTTGCTTGTTGTCTATCTACTTCGTCTTTGAGAAACGATAAGGCCAGACTTCGAAAACATTCTTTCGCAAGGAACTGAAGTTGCTACAATATTGCAGTGAGCCAAAAATAATTTCGTTAAGTTTGGATAAACATATTGGTGATTTTTCCACCACTGTAATGGGCAGTTCCATGCACCAGCCTCAGTTTTCCTCTGGAATACTTCACCCGACAAGAACATATCAACTTCTTTCATTGCCATGGATAATGGAGTTCCTTGATTTGTTCTCTGAAGAATAAAGGAATCAAATATTTGCCAAGGACTTAATTCATCTTGGTCGATGTCAACGCTAGAATCCGTTGTCGTTGAAACATTATTTTTGTTTTGTTTTTCGGATATGAGCGTAGATACAAGATTTGTTATTTCTTCTTTGGTCCTGATTGCCTCACTTTGATCCGAAAATGCTTGCATTTTAAATCGTGGATCCAAAAAAGTGGCTACTGAAAAGGAACTAGGTTTCTCTACATCTTTGAACCTTTGTGCTATCCCTGATTTTAATGAAACTGCAATGTCTAAAACTAGAGGTGTCATATCAGTTTTCGCCAGTATTTTGTTGCAAGATTCTGCTAAACATCGAGTCATAACAATTACATAACTGGCAAACAATTACATAACTGGCAGTCAAGTAACTTTGAGCACTCATCATGCTTGTGACTTCCTCAAATGGACGCAAAACTTGGCAGAGCTGGGCTAACACGTTCCACTCTTCATTACTTATGACTGGCATGTTTTTGTTCACCAGTGCTAGCGTCGAACGAACGGCCTCTTGCAATTCACTAAATCTACGTAGCATGTAGAAGGTAGAATTCCATCTAGTTTCTACATCCTGTAGCTAGTGCTTTGGGGTTTGTTGTTGTTGTACTTGATAGTTTACCAATCTTTCTGCAGACACGGAACTTTTTTTATAGTGTGAAACAATCACTTTCACTTTGTTAATAAGTGGCTTGCATAGTTTTATTGCGTCTTCCACTATCAAATTGAGGGTGTGGGCGTAGCAACCAAAATGTTTCCAACTTAAACATTCTTTTATGGCTTTTTTTTTATATTTGCTGCATTGTCACTTACAGCCAAGTTCACTTTACCATTAAGGTTCCACTGTTCAACAAGCGAACTAATCTTTTCAGCAATATTATAAGCAGTATGACTGCCGGAAAAGTGACAGCATCCCAGAATCACTGTTTTCAAAACAAAGTCATTGTTCAAGTAATGACCTGTCACCGCTATGTAGCTTTCAGTTACTCTGGAAGTCCACAAATTGGTGGTAATGCAGATACTCACCACTTCTTGATTTACTTGTTCCTTAATTTTATGCTCAGTTTGGGTGTAAAGCTCTTGCAGCAAGGAATTTGACAGAGTTTTCCTTGTCGGTAGTGTATATCCAGGTATCCACTTAGAAAATTTTATGAAAGATCTTTCTTCCACTATTGAAAAGGGATGGAATCCATCAATGCAAAGATCTAGTAGGTCTCGATCTATTTTTTTTTTCTGCCCCGAATTTATTTTTTTTGCACGTATGTGTCCATCATTTTTTGGCGCCTAAAAGATGGCTGTGGGACATTTCCGGCACTACTAGTACTCGCCACATTAGGAGCCGCAGATTCACTTTCGCGTGCATTTTCAAGCAGTATCGGTGAATGCCGAGAGGTTCCTTTATCTTCCGACACTAGGGACATGTGCGTAGAAATATGTTTCCTTTTTAAGTGGCTTCTTAAGTTTGCTGTTGTGGATTTAAAACTAATAGTGTCCTTACAAATATTACAAACAGCCTTACCGTTATCATATTTTCCGAAATGGCGCCATAAAAGACTACCATTTTTCCTTGCCTCGGTTGACATTTTTGAAACTTCACTCTGTAATTCACCAGTCAATAACGCACAAAATATCTTTCTGTCCACACACCGATACAATATACAAATCTACACTTTGAAATTGGTGAAAAGCTTTAAAACTTTATAAGGCCGTGTTTATCTTAATTTATCTTTCTAGGTTTATATAAGAAATTCGAATTTTAAGAGAAAATTAGTATTAATTATTTAATTGTACGCGTTATGAATAGTTTGAAATTTCAAAATAAATGGACAATTCTAATTGTCACTCAGTTACTTTACTGGCAGAAAGAAATAAAATAAATTACCGATACAATACACTAAAGCCTTATAAAGTTCTTTTATTCTTGGCACGAATATCACTTGGCACGTAAAAAAATTCAATTATTCAATTACACATCAAACATCAAACGTTTTGCCCATCAACTTCTCTTTTCGCAGAACTAGTTGAATGCATCAACTGCTTTTTAAAGAACGATAAACAAACAGTTTTGTTGACAAGTTGAATCCATCAACCGTTTTGCTTCAACGAAAAACGATCAACGAGAGATGAAACCTATCAAAAGCAAATACATCAACTTTCCATCTCTCTATAAGTTTCATCTCTCGTTGATCGTTTCTCTCGTTGATCGTTGAACTGTTTATCGTTCGTTTAAAAAGCAGTTGATGCATTCAACTAGTTCTGCAAAGAAAGAAGTTGATGGGCGTTTTCTTTCAGTTTTTCGTTGAGCCATGCATGTGTGTAGTGTTGAATGATATGAATAGGCTTCTTGTCATTCACAAAACGATCGTTAAATTAGGAAGTTAATGGGTTAATGTTGGGACTTATTTATGAGGTTCAAATGGAAGCAAATGATCTTAGTCTCACACATGAAGGGAGCTTAATAGATTGTTCATATTTTGAAAAGACAAACTAATGGCTTGTATCATTTCATTGGAAAAGTGAAAAATGCGTGGGAATCCGCGGTAACTTATTTCTGATTTGTCTGCACTTCATTGTGTCTAGTGTTTCGAAAATATGTAGTGTATTTTATTGGATATTGATAGCTCTGGTCCCTCTTCTGTCTTGACCGAAATCATTCAAGCTAAAAATTTGTCTTCTTATCAAGAGATTTATATCAAAAGCAAATACATCAACTTGTTTTCTTCTTAATCGTTTTTCGGTGATCGTTGACAAAAACTGTTTCTCGTTCGATTAAGAAGCAGTTGATGCATTCAACTAGTTCTGCAAAGAAAGAAGTTGATGGGCGAAACGTTTTCTTTCAGTTTTTCGTTGAGCGTTGAAAAAAACGGTTGACGGAATCAACTTGTTTTTCGATAGCAATGAAACAGTTAACGGGTTAACTTTTGAAAAACAGTTTAAAAAACAGGTTTGTTGATTAAACGCTCATCCCTAGTGTCAATGCTGTTCTGTTTGTTCGGTGAAGTGTGAATGCGCGAAATACGGCTAATGCCACTAATATTGAGTAATAATGTGAATAGTTATTGGAAAACTACCTGAACAAGATTGCCCGATCAATTGTTGAAAAGCGCGGGAATTCGAGACTACGCAGAACCATCAAGAGTTGATCATATAAGTGGACGAGGGAGAAATCTTGATATGCTTTGGATTTGTTTATTCTTTAGCTCTCAGAAATAATCAGGTCCCCAAAGGAGATATGAAATCGAGAAACATTTGCAAGTGTTTAGATCAAATAAACAAAATCTGTGATCTGCCATGTTATTTGATTTGCCCCAAATCTAGTAACAATTATGTGCTTAATGCGTTTAATAAGTAAAGAATTTGAAAATCACAATTAGCGCTTTAGTCGGACATTTATCGAAATTTTCTGCAGCTACTTCGTTTTCATTCAAGTACAGAATCGTTTCGTGTAAAGCATTGGTATTAAATGCGACAGTGCTGATGTAAGAATTTACCCAAGCAGTTTATTCACGCAAAGCATTTCTTAAATGATGAAAATCACAGATAGGAAATTTTATCTGGGAACACTTTTTGTAGTGACAATGTAGCATAAACTTTCAATGAGCAATGCTTGCCTATCAAGCGGATGCCGATGAAGTATCAAATTATCATCCAAGATTAAGCCTATAGACAAGACACCTGCAAATGTAATTATTTACGATGAGAAATGCACTTTTATGGTGAGCCGGATAGTCTTCATTTATTTGTCAATCAATCTCGCCTTCGATTTCACATTTATTTGGATGGTTATTGTGTGACACATCCCGTGGCACATAATTGCAATTCGTAAAGGAAATAAACAATCATTTCGTAACTTACAATTTCCTTTTGCCACCTGACATTGAACGCTCGCATATTAGTCAATGTGTAAGTTCCAGCTACAATGAAATGTTCGGTTCAGCAGAAAGCTTTTCTCATGTGCAACGTAGTGAATTTTCAATGTTCACAGGCCTTACTCATCCCAACCACGAGCGCTCGTCGGAGGAGGACTGGGCAAGTACCCGTTTGTGTCTATATTTATATTAAAATTATCGCAAATTATATTCTTTTTTTTTGTAAATTATAATTGAACGAAACAACGAATATGAAATTTTCCAAATATTGGGTATCGTGCATTTGATACGAATGATTATAAAATGAGAATATTAAATACTGTAAAATCTGCATCATGTATTTCTTAGTTTTTTTTGTGGATCAATTTTTTTCAATTTTTGCGATTGTTGCATATATTTCAAGTTAACATGCGAAATGAAATAGTAATAAGACTAGAGATAAAAAGGAAAATATGAAAAAAAGGAGAGTAAAAGCGATTGGATGCGGATTAATTATTATGTTCGTATGAAATTCTGATCGAGATTGGAAAAAAAATAAATTAATAACAAGTAGGGTAGACAGACCAACGCACAAGTCAGAAGGGTATTGTACACAACTTACAAAATGCAGTCACCAGCAACGAATAAAATCAAGAAATATGTCAAAGAGATTTGCTAGTTTAAAAGAAAATCCATTGTTTCTGCATTTTCAACTAACAAAAATCACTCAAATCATGAAATACCAAAAGTATTTATGACATCGATCTTATCTGAAAATCTTAAGAAGATCAAATCAAAATTCCAGTGTCTGATTCGATGGAAAGTTCATAAAATACCGAAATAATGGGTTATTATTGTTGTAAGTGGAGAAATTTCAAATGTCTATAACTTCCGTGAATATGATACAAATTTCATCAAACTTACAGAGTATTAATATAGGATCTTGTGTAAGGCTACTTAAATATCGAGTTTTGTTGGGATTAAAGGCATCCATACGATTTTATTGGAGAAAAAGTGAAATTCGAAGATCACACTAGTATTATCAAAATTGAACGAATTTTGACTTATGAGGTATTTGTTATTGTTATACTCATAAATACCTCCCTTGATAATTTTGTCAGATTTTTTAGATCACAGGTGTCCAATCACGAGGGAGAAACACATTTTCCGTGTATTTCTCCGCTTATGCCTCCACTGAAGCAAAAACTGTCAGTTTAAGAACTGTTTTGAAAAGCTCTCATAAAGACCTTCCATTTGATACCCATATCGGCCACGTTTGATGAAATTTTTTTTTGCAGGGGCCACTCCCCTGTACTGTAATCATCGATTCATGGCCTATTTTTTCGTACCCTAGAATGGTTAAAATGCCCTTTTGTTAGGAGCTCCCTCCTGCCCCCTCGACTTATTTCATCTATTATTATTAATGGCAGGTACTCATCTTCAGCAATTCATTAAATTGAATCAAGTGTTCAAATCATGCACATTAAACGTTGAAGTTGGGGAAAAATAACTCAAAATTATTCAATCTTCTCATTTAAAACAGTCCCTATTTTGTTTCACGATTACTGATACCACCAGCTAAACCAATTTTCAAAGATATTCATGCTACCTATCATTCCTGAAACGTTCATGTAAATCCTAGCAAAGCTATAGTGTCTGGACCGGTTAAAAGCGCATATTGTTCCATAGTAATATAGCGCATATTGTTCCATAGTAATACAGGAAAACTCAATTTCGTTAAATAATATTTGATCTTTGTGAAACTTGCAGGGCAAGTCAATATACTGAATTTCACTGAAAGGCACCGTCAAGATTTTATTCAAGAAAATGTAAAATCAATAAACCATACTATTACTACCAAAGTTGAATGAATTTCGACTTCTCACGTATTCGTTGTTTTTGTACTCATAAAGGCCTACATTCATGATTTTTTCAGATTTGCCGGTTGAAAGGTGCCCAATCGAGAAGGGGGGCGTACGCGAAAAGTTGGTAACTTTCCCGTTCCACTGTCCCCCACGGTACTGATAAGGCAATTACCAATGGGGGAAATTTTTTTTGAAGGGTCACCTCCCTATATGGGGAGACCCTCCTTAAACCCCTTCGATAAAATTTTCCAGCCCAAAACTTTCAACAAGTCGCTACTTCTGACCTTTCCACAAAGTTTCCTGGCTGTAGCTCCTATAGTTTCGGAGAAATAGTGCTGTGACATACAGATGGACGGACGGACAGACGGGCACAGGTCGTGATTGCAATAGGGTTTTGTATTTTAGTACAAAACCCCCACAAAACAAGTTACAAGAACTCTCTCATATTGTTATTCTGCTAATCGATTCTCATTACACTCAAATTAAACTGCCAAGTTTACTACAGTATTCTTTATTTGAACTTCTACCAATATCCTCATAATTAATCTGTTCACATTTTCTCTTCCGCTCAACTGCACGAAACTCCCAATTTTCTCGAAGTTGCTGACATGTCCTTAATTTTACGTTTTGCCTCATTCGCCAGCATTACCACAATCCTATATTCTTGTCTCACGATTGTCCTCCACCTCAATCGTAAATAAAGTCGTTCCATTAAATTTTTTTCCAATTAACAGAATCTGAAACATTTTTATTGACACTTTAATTGCGTAACTTCTCACCTGAATTGATGGAGTTTGCCTTGAAATCGTGAACCGTACGAAAGTGCCACTCCATGTAAAACATAACAACTTCTCTAAAACTGTCCAATCGTCCTTCTTCGCTTAACCTAACCTAACCTGACCTGAATCAATCGGAGTTACATACATTTTATTGTTGGCCTGCTGCTATCAACTCGATATGTCGCAAAGGAGTGGTGCGGCCCTCCCCTCATGCTATGTTAGAAAAGCGAAAAGCGAAGCTAAACAAAGCACCTGTAGAAATAAATTTCGAAGCCAACGAGGAATTCTGCGTTAAAAATTCAAGGAATTGAAAGCCAAATGGGCGATGCTACGAAGCTCTCACGAACTTGTGAATTTGAAATGCTCAACTCATGAACTGGGTCATGCAATGGTTGGAATCTACCTAGCACAATTGCGCTATTTGTACATTCAATCAATTATTCGTGCATTGTTGCCTGGACATTGCATTCCTATGTAAGAGAGGGAGCTCCGCTTTGTCTTTTCCAACTGTTTAGTGTTGAAGCCAAGTCATTGGAGCAAAATTAAATTAAGTCAAATAAAATTATGCAGGGCTTAAAATTTATGGATAGTATAATTTTTGTTTTTCACTTCGTCTATGTTTGTCAAATTGGGTGCTTAGTATTAATTTTTTAAGCATTTTCAAATAATGTTTTTTTGAGATATAATATATCTACTCCCAAAAGAAATGATTTTTGGTGTTCATAGCAGTAAGCCATATAGGGCAAGAGCTTATCGTCCCATCCCCAGACGAAATATAGGGCAAGAGCTTATCGTCCCATCCCCAGACGAAATTTCAAGCCTTTTTTCAGTGACTCAAATCACCGTTTGTAGGCTTGGAGTAGCCCATTCATACACTTTACAACCTACATCAACGCTGAATATTGGTGCAAGCGAATAATTTATCAATATGCAGGGTGAATGTAACAGGCCAATTGAAAAGTCCCTGGTCTGATACACACATGGCGGTGGTAGTATTAAATCCATATGATTTTTAGTTAGCACCAACCTTCAAACGATACGTGTCAAAATTTGACAGCAGTCCGAGCATTTGTTTGTGAGATATTGCGTTGTGAGTGTAGCTACTTTTGTTATTTGAAAAGAAGATGGAACAAAAAGAATTTCGTGTGCTGATAAAATATTGCTTTTTGAAGCGAAAAAATACAATTGAAGCAAAATCTTGGCTTGACGAAGAGTTTCCGGGGTCTGCACCAGAAAAATCAACCATCATTGATTGGTATGCTAAGTTTAAACGTGGTGAAATGAGCACCGGAAACGGCGAACGCAGTGGACGCCCAAAAGAGGCTGTCACCGACGAAAACATCAAAAAAGTTCACAAAATAATTTTGAATGACCGTAAAGTGGAGTTGATCGAGATAGCAGACATTGTGAAGATATCATCTGAATGCGTACATCATATCATTCACGAATATTTGTACATGAGAAAGCTGTGTGCAAAATGGGTGCCGCGCGAGCTCACAATCGATCAAAAGCAACAACGTGTTAATGATTCTGAGCAGTGTTTGAAGCTGTTTAAGCGCAATAAACCTGAATTTTTGCATCGATATGTGACAATGGATGAAACATGGCTCCATCATTTCACTCTGGAGTCCAATCGACAGTCAGCTGAGTGGATTGCACACAATGAACTGAATTCAAAGCGAGGAAAAACACAACAGTCAGCTGGCAAGGTTATGGCATCAGTATTCTGGGATGTGCAAGGTATAATATTCATTGATTATCTCCAAAAAAGCCAAACCATCAACATAAATTATTATATAGCGTTATTGGATCGTTTAAAGGATGAAATCGTTATAAAATGGCCCCATTTGAAGAAAAAAAGTGCTGTTTCATCAAGACAATGCACCGTGTCACAAATCAATGAAAACAATGGCGAAATTGCATGAATTGGGCTTCGAATTGCTTCTGCAACACCGTATTCGCCAGATCTGACCCCCAGCGACTTTTTCCTGTTCTCAGACCTCAAAAGAATGCTCGCTCGAAAAAAATTTAGCGCCAATGAAGAAGTAATCGCCGAAACTGAGGCCTATTTTGAAGCGAAAGACTAATCGTACTACAAAAATGGTATTGAAAAATTGGAAGATCGCTGTAATCGCTGTATCGCCCTCAAAGGCAATTATGTTGAATAATAAAATCGAATTTTGCCAAAAAAAAATGTGTTTTACTATGGTAGACCTATTAGATTCGATCAAGATAATGAGATACTCGAACTATCTCTAAGCGAAGGCCCAAATGGGGCTGTAGTGTGTAGCAACCGCGGAAGTCACCGCAATTGCAGACATTAAGAATTAGCATAGGGATGTGTAGCCCGGGGTGGCATACTGAGGCCGGCTAACGCTCAGTCATGTCGTGGGACTTCCGGGACACCTTCTGCTCGTGCTGAGCCACCTTACATAGAAATCACTAACACGGAGGGAAAAGCACGGGAAAGGGGGAGGTCATCTTGAGAAATGAAAGATGATGGTTTTCATATGACATGGCCGTTTCATTCACTAAAAAAACAAAATTTTCACCACAAAAAAAATCTGCAAATTATTAGTTTCAATGAAAACGAGAAAAAAAGGACCCCTTTAAAACTTTACGGACAGAAAAAAACAAACAAATAAAATATTTTATGCAAAGGAAAATACATAGAAAAAGAAGAACTTGATGATGCGATTTTAAGTAACAAATAAGAAAATAAACCAAATAAATACTCAGCCTTTTCCTCGTTGATCTCCGAGCGCTCGGCGAAGACAAAAAAAAAGAGTGGGAGGCCACTGGAAATTGAATTTTAAATTAATTTGAAAATTCAATCAATAATAGAAAAAAAAATCAAGGAACACGCAACGGCCACTTATCGCACTCTCTGATCCATCATTATAGCTTACTCGCAGAAAGGAAAACTTTAATTCCGGCACCTGGCCCTCTTCGAAATCCAACAAAACAGTTCTTTTCTTGTTTTTTTTTAAGGGGAGAATCACTCTCGGCACTTCATTTTTTTTTCAATTATTATGAATTCAAACTCACACCAACTTAATTCCCAGAGGCCAAAAACCAAAAATTCTTCTCTCTTACTCGTATTTCCACATGGATCATAAGCTATTCCACAACGAATGTAATTCCCTTTGCCCTACCTCACACCAAAACTTTCGCCATTCAACTTCGCAATTAAATTATTCAATTTCTTCTACCAGCACAAAAAAGAATTAATCCCGTACACTTCAAATTCAAATTTCTGTATTTTTTGTAACTTAAAAATTAACACACTTCCATATTTATCCTCCCGATTCCCACATTAAAAAATTAGTTCACACACTTTCTATCCCAGTCAAATACCAACTCAAAAACTGCCTTTTCCGAATTTTTAAACCCCAAAATCACCTCGATACCGTAAAGAAAACTCCCTCATATTCACCAGCCAAATACTAACTGCCTCAATTTCACGAACTCAATCCAGCATTTCACCTCCAGCAAATCCGATCCCACAATACTTTTCATTTTCAATTACCGCTGCCGCATCTGGGTAACGTAATCGAAGTTCATTACACTTCGATTCCGCTACCCACACATATTTTTTCCGTATCGATAAACGCAATAATATCCATGGTTTTGCATATATGGCAATTTGCATAATCAGAGACGCGCTTGATTGGATGCAAAATGTCACATATACATATACGGAAACTATTGATTTTGCCGATACCTAAAAAAGAGTGCTTCCCTGCACTCGGGGAACTTGAACCCAGGGTTCCAGCAGACCCCAGGTCGGGAACTTGCGACGCAACCAATGGAGCCATGTCTTATTGATTCCCCATTCATCAGATTAGCAACTTCAACTCTTTCTTGGTAGGCATGAAAGGGAAATTTGAATACATTTTTGTTAGTATAAAAATATGAAATTTGTTAGTGGGAATAGAATTAGTTAGTATGAAGGAAGGAATTAGGTTTTGTTAGGGAAAAGGTATTGCATGAAGTTTTGTTAGTGGGAATTAATGAATGGAATGTTGTTAGTGGGGAAATTGAAATTATTAGTATATACTATATTATTTTAGTTGGGAATAAGGGAAAAGAGTAGGATTGTGATGATGAGGAAACAAAAATTATAGGGAAATTGGAAAAATGTCAATGAAAATAAATAAATACACGAAGAAAAAGGTAGGAGTGCCCAAAGGAAGGTGGAGAGGTTGCGGCGGCTATTTGAAGTTGCGAATGGGAGAAAGTCGATACGCCGGAATTTGCAACAAGTGCTAAAGCAAAAAATAACGAGTTGGGTAGAAAGAACTACGCTCACGTCAAAAGGGTTTTGTACTCGACCTACGATATGCAGGCAACAATACTGAATAAACCCAAGAAAAACTTTAACGAAATTTACAACAAATAGATAATCTCTTTAAAAGGAAAACCTTAATTTGTTGCAGTATCACCAACAACCATTGACTGAATGAAATCTTAAAAATGTTTTTATTATTCATTTTATCTAGAAATAAGAAGATCCCATCAAAAGTGTAGTGTCTGGTTCAATAGAAAGCCCAAATGGTAATAAAACCGTACATTGTTTTTGTTGTAATCGAAGAATTTTCATATGGCAATTACTTCCCTAAATGTGATTTAACATCATTGTAACTTCGAGAATTGTAAGGACCTTTCCTTGGACTACTTAAATTCAAAATTACGTGTACCTATATGCATTCTCTGGAAAAATGTTAGGTTTACAAATTCTAATATTAATAATAAAGTTGAGTGATTTCAACTTCTAAGGTATTTTGTAGTAATCGAGCAGTCACCTTGGCAAACTGCTCGAAAAACACCATTATACGTGATCCAATTTTAATTGTAAATTTGAAAGAATATATATATGAATTTACAATTAAAATTCGATCACAGTAACCCGTACAACGCAATTTGTCAACATGAATTGCGTTATCCCGCAAGGCAAACAACAGCTGACAGCATGAGAGGGCTAGCCAAGAAACCACCGTTGCGACACGTCTGATTGTGATCGTGAAACGGGGCGGACGTCGCGATTAAGCTAAGGCTATGGTGCAAATCCAAGTTAATAAAAGTTACTCTTTCATAAAAAATAAAATAAATTTATAAAGAAAAGTGACGAAATGCTGAAGTGGAATTCAGAATCGTAAAGGTGTCAGCGGGAATGATTTCTTGTGGTGCGAATGAGGCGATGTCGAGTGGCTGTGTACGAGATTTTTGAGAAGGATTAAGAAATGATAATTTAATTAACTCTTATCAAATTGTTCCCGTGTACGATGAAATTTTGTTGGAATAGTGCCAATAGCTTATAATAATTAAATGTTTTGATATGTGTTGTGCTCTTGCAACGGTCAAGCGAATTTGTTGAATTTCGCGGGAAATAATAACTGATCAAACTATCCAATAAGATGAGCGAACGATAAGAGAAGTTACGGCGCCACATGTCGTCACGATGGGTGGACACCTCGCTTGAGGGAAAACTTATATGTCCAAAAAACTATCGCATTATCTGAACTGCATTGATATCAATTCATGAGTTTTAATTTGGGAGAATATCGTCGGCAGGCAACAACTGCATATAAAAGTCATGAAATTTTCAGGCCAGATAATGACGAAGCACTGGCTATATGAAATAGAAGTGCAGTAGAAGTATTAGAAGATGCATTTTAATGCTAAGAACGAGGGGAAGCAGATGTTACCGTTTTTGACGAAACAAATTCAGCAAGAGTTAGTGTGTTATTGGCAATTACATTGAATCAGTGAACGATACAGATTGTTGCGGATTCCGGCGTACCAGAAGTCTCCCATTCGTAATTTCAAATTGTCTTCGTAACATCTCCACCTTCTTTTGGGCACCATACCTTTTCGTCTGCATATTTATTTTTTTTTTTTCAAACATTTCACGATTTCCCTACAATTTTTATTTCCCCATTATCTCGGTTCTACCGTCTTACCCTTTTCTAATACAAAAAAAATACACATAATAATAATCGTATCTTTCTCACTAACAAAATTCCATTCATTATTTCCTTTTAACAAAATTTCATTCGATACCTTTTCACTAACAAAACGTAATTCCTTTCCTTCATACTAACTAATTTTCTGCATTATCTCCCACTAATGAAATTTTATTTGTTATACTTACAAAAATTTATCCACGCTTCCCTACTAACAAATTTGATTTCCATTCCCATTAAGAAAGGTTCATAGTTGAAATTGATAAATAAATGCATGAGAGATCAACAGAAGGTGGCACCAGTGGTGGCGTCCGACCATGGGGTCCACTGAAACCCTGCGTTCAAGTTCTCCCGAGCGCGGGAAAGCGCTTTTTGGGATTTCGGCAAAAGCAATTATTTTCGTGAATATGACGATTTGCATATAACCAAATGCTATCATGGTTATGCACACCGCCATATATACAAATCGCCATATATGCAAATGGAAATTGTTGCATTTGTCGATATGGCAAAGATGTGTGGTTAAAGGAATAGATGTGTATTGAACTTCGGTTACGTTCCCCGGATACGGCAGCGGGAATTGAGGAATTTTTTTTGGGTTGAGGCATTCAGATTTTGGTTTTGAGAAAGAAGAATGAGTTTTTGCGTTTTTGTCGAGGTGATTTTGGGAATCAATAATTCGAGGGAAAAGGTTACAATTGAAATTTTAAGAAGGAAAAAAGGTTATGGGTCAGTATAGGATTAAGACAACGAATTGGTTGAAGTGAAACAAGAAAAAAAACGGTATTAAATTAAGAGAATGATTCGCGAGTCGCTCTGCAGAAAAACAAAGAAAACTGTGCTTGGTTTTGGTGGCGCCAGAGCGGAAAAGAGATTGGAAAGGGATTAATGACAACAGTGATTAGCAGGCGTGAATAACAAATCGCGTACAGTGCAATTCATTGTGCCAGAAGTGTATTCATGGAGCATAAGGTTTACGATTTGAGTGTAAATTGAAAATAACTGATGAGTTCTTAGAAGATTACCAAGATGTGATTAGAAAGTGTGTGAAGACATCAACGAAGAGATTTTTCTTTTGACTTTTTGGCCTATCAGAAATTATTGTGGATAAATCTGGTGGAGCCCTTTCTTTGAGTGACAAAAAGGCACATCTACTTAGGAATACTCTAAAAGCATAATAATTAAAACGACACGTGCTCAAACTTTAATAAACGATATAAAAAAAGTAAATCAATTTATTAAGTTTTCAAATTTTTGCAGTTGCCCCGTTCCCCTTTCAGTTTAAGTGCGCTCCGCAGCCGTAAAAAAATGGTGAGTAATTTTGAATTCGGTTTTTTTACGTCTATATTTCTTGTTTTTTCTCATCATACGACTACCAGAATCCCTTAATTAATTTTTTTGTGCAAATTTTTAGAGTAATATTTAAGTGGAGGTAAATTTTCATCTAATAATAATATTTTTGAATTAATAGGGGTATTGAAGCTTTACTCTGAAAAATTGTGTACCAAGTAATTTTGCAAGTTTGGGTTGGATCTTGGTCGAGCAATGTCTCCAATTCGTGATTTTCAAACTTTTTTGGCTACCGTTTATAGACCGTTTATAGTCTTTCAAGCCAAAATTGCCACTTTTAAACCGTGTAAACCACTTCTGGCACGTACGCTCACCTAGAGCATGCACACTATACACTTCCGCCAAAATACGATGACTTTCGGAAGCCTTTTTCTTCAATGAAGAAGTATTCCCCCGCAAAAACACTTTATTCGGCACAAAATTCGACATTTTCAGAGTAAAAAAAAGTATTGTTGTTTACGCTTCAGCTAAATGACACATACTGATTCTGAAACTATATGATATGTATATAGCTTTCCAACACATATTTGAAAAGGTGAATCACTGGAATAAAAATCAAGTTACGCCATCTGTTAGAAAACGGCATGAATGAGCCGGTACCCCTATTAGATTAAAATTTGTTTTAAAAAAGGGGGCTTATTGAATTGAATTTTTTTGTATATTATTTCTATTTGATAAATTGTTGTGTTCTAATCAAATTGGTTAAAAAAATATAAACTATATATGGTCACTTGGTGGCCATATTTTCAGGCATCTGTTTGGTATTTGAAATTCACTTTATGTAAAGAAATTCAACAGCAGCTCAAAAGTGTACAAGGGTATATCATAAATGGTTAATTAATCAATTTTTTGTAATTTTAACGAATTTATAGCGCGAGAAATCGACAAAAATTTGCAATCCAAAATTTCGAACAGCGGTGTGAGGTTTTCTCGCACTGAAATGGTAGAATGATGCTGACAGACTGTTGGCTCATAACTATGCTATTTCATCGTGCATAGAAAAACCTTTGATTGCATGCAGGTGGTGTTTGCGACTCACTGTTACTTTTTATGGGAATGCAAGATGTTCCGACTGGCCATATTTGCCACAGGTACCTTATAATGTATATAAAAAACTGACCATCAAATAAAAAGTTTTGTTCAAATTATTCTCTTATTTCGAAGATAAAGTTGAGCAAAAAATATTCAAGGTTTAAAAAGGGGCTGTACATAACTGGCCTGAATTATAAACAATTTGTAAAGAAATTTGAGACAAGTACTTAGGGCTTAAAAATGGCCCGAACATGGCATAATTAATTTTTATAATGTTAGCACTTTAAATTTTAGCTCAAACTTCGTCCGAAAATTTAAGCAATAAAGTAGAACTGGGTAATACGTCCCAGTTGACATATCGTCTCAGTTAATAAAACAGCTCACCAATCCCACAAACAGAGTTAGAGTTAGTTGTATGGTGAAGCGGATTTTGGCTATTTAATGAAATAATGAGCAACGCGATTAGTTACACAGAAGGGACATTTATTGAAACTCAAGGGACATATTATACGTAATAAATTAATTATTGAAATGGAGGAACGCGTCCAGATTCGTGCGGGCCCAGATGACAAATAATGAATTGCTTGTTGTAAAATTCGGATGCATATTTGCTCGCTATCACTGTCCGTGTCATGATTATGTCAAGTTATGGTCTTCATTGTGGTAGCGAGCCCCAAACAAATTATGCAATACCTGGACGTCAACAATGCCAGCCTTGACTTCTATGTCTTAGCACAATATTGCGTCAGCATATAAGCCCATCAAACTAGAATTTTCGGTATTTGTTAATAAATTGCAATTTCAGCTTATATATACATACAGGGTGGTGCAAAATTAATCACCGTATCTGAAGATGTTAAAACTTTTGTAAATGGCATTGTACGTGAATCATATTTGATATTTGTGAGCTAAAGAGCTGCAGAAAATAAACAGACAAGCCATGTCGATTTAATTGTGACGATTTCGTATTAAAATCATCATGAGTGAAAAAGCGTATTTCCACTTAGCGGATACGCGGATACGGGTGTGATGCACGAACAGCCATTACATATACTAAAAGCCACTGTGTGGTGTGGTGTTCACGACGGAGGAGTATTTTTTCGAGGACGCCATTGGCAATGCGGTCACTGTTACTGACGAACGCTACAGGGCCATGATAAACGACTTTTTACTTTCCAAATTGCATAAGCGGGGCTTAGTGAACATGTGGTTTTAACAAGATAGTGCAACCGCACACACAGCATGAGCCTAAATGTGAAGGAAGCTCTCCCTGGTCGCGTAATCTCCCATTTTGGCGATATGACATTGCCAGCAAGTTACCCCAATTTAACCATCACAGACTTTTTTTCTTTGGGGTCACTTGAAGTCATGGGATTATGCCAACAAGCCTCAGACAATCTCATACATTAACGAGGATATCCGACAGGAATGCGAACAGTTATCACCGGAAATCTTGCGAAAAGTCATGGAAAATGCGCTAAAGTGGGCACAAATGTGTGTCAACACTGGCGGCAGCTATTTGATGGATATAATCTTTTCCACTAAGCAGAAAAAAATTGTTAAGGTCCAAATGAAGATTAGCATCACTCAAAATCATATTTCTATTAAGTCAAAAAATCATTCAAAAACAAAATTGGATGATTAATTTTGCACCAACTTCTACAAAAGTATATCATTTGTAGGCTTATTTACTACAGTTGGTAACCCTTAAAAAGATGAGCTTATTCTGCATAAGTGGAATGCGTTGCAAACTTTTTTTATTGAAGACTTAAAAACGGCGACAGGTCAACAGTAATCGCCTGACGATAATAGCATAGATAGTGTCGCGTGTTATTGGTTCGCGGCCTATAATTTTAACGTTCCGGGAAAGTGAAAACGCAATGTCTTTTAATTTAAGTTAAAAGAGTTTATTTAATTAAATAAAATGCACAATAATCAGTTAACACTTTCACTAATTAATTTTCACTATTAAAATTCTACTTTACACTTGTCCATAAATTTATATCGCAATTGTCTTCTCAAAATCACCTCACTATTACTTGTTCGCTTCTCAATTCGCTTTCCACACACTATCGCAAGCTTTTATCGCGGTCGAATGAATGATGATCCCCCCATTCATTCAGCTCGCCTTTATATAGGGTCTCTACCTCTTCACCCATTTCTCGTACATTGGCGAATTGTCTACCGAGAGGTACCTGGTAGGTTCGAGCAAATTAATGAATGGAGTGACGTCACTTGCAGATGTTGATCATGCTTGTTGGGTTCTCGTGGGTTCGAGTAAATTCATTTGTTGACGTTCTTGATGATGATGAAAACAATTGCGACAGTAGCTCGCAGAATTATTTGTACATGTAATTATTTGTACATGTGACACTGCCCCCACCTCAGTTCTTTTCGCCCCGAAAAGATGTGTCGCTATTTGTTGTCAATTCTCCCTGGGTGTTATATGGGGCAAGACGGTCCAGATGCACGATTTTCATTTTAGCTCTCGGCTTACGATGTTCCTGTATTCGGTATACGACGTCGTTGATTCGCTTTGTAACTCGGTATGGTCCCTCCCAATTATGTTGCAACTTTGGAGACCTACCCTTTCGCCGTTGCGGGTTATAAAGCCACACCAAGTCATCTTGCTGGAAGCCAGTAGAATTAGCCTTTAGATCATACCTGGTCTTCATGCGGTCAGTAGCCGATTCGAGGTGTTTTCGCACTGTCCGATGTATCTGGTTCAACCGTTGTCTTAGATCACTTGCGTACTCCGAGACCGTTTGGGGTTTCTCAGGGCGTGTTCCGAACTTTATATCGGCTGGCAAACGAATAGTCTTTCCAAAAATGACTTTGGCTGGGGCTTGGCCCGTCGATGCATGTTCGGCAGCTCTGTACGCCATCAAAAATAGTGGGATATGTCGGTCCCAGTCCCTTTGGTTCTCATCAACCATCTTGGCCAGATGTTTATTGAGCGTGCCGTTGAACCGTTCGACCATTCCATCGGATTGGGGATGGCAGCGGTGTTGTCCTCGTTTTCCGTATTCCCAGTAGTTCACACATTTCGCTAAAAACTAGTGACTCAAAGTTTCGGCCTTGATCTGAATGTAATTCGCAAGGTACGCCGTACCTACTGACCCAATTTAACACTAGCTGTTCAGCTACGGTAGTTGCTTCCTGGTTGGGAATGGGGTAGACCTCGGGCCACTTGCTGAAATAATCGGCTACAACCAGCGTATATCGATTTCCCCAATCGGATTCAGGAAAGGGTCCTGCGATGTCAACAGCAATCCTTTCGAATGGCACGCCTACGTTATAGGTTTGCATTTGTCCTCTCAGTCGTCGCTTTGGGCCTTTGACGGAAGCGCAAATTGTGCATCTGCGACACCAGTCCTCTACGTCTTCTCGCGCGTGGAGCCAGTAGAACCGTTCCCGCAATTTCGCTAAGGTCTTGTTAACACCAAGGTGGCCTCCCGAAGATCCTTCATGCATTTCCTTAACCACATCGTGGATTCGGCTTTTGGGTAGTATAGTTTGCATCCTATAGGAGCTGCCATCCACCGTTTCCCATTTCCGCTTGAGTACGCCACCCTCTACCTGAAGGGAGTTCCATTGTGCCCAATAGCTTTTCAGGGTTGCACCATGCGTTGAAACGTCTTTCCACTCAGGTCGCCTAGTCGTCTCCTTCCATACGAGCAATGGTCCGATGTCTTCATCGGCTAGCTGGGCATTTCGAATCTCCTCCGATGACCAACCTTCATCGAATTCGGCCGTTATCAGTCGCAGATCAACGGGTGGTTCCTTTTCCTCAATCCGTCGGCAATGCTTGCAGTTAGCTGGACATGGATGACGAGATACGGCGTCAGCATTTCCGTGAACTCTGCCCTTGTGAAGTAGTTGGGGCCTCACTAGGTCTGGTCCGATCGTCAGTCGGGTTGCGCTAGCGTCGTTTGTTATAGTGCAATGTTCTTCATCAACTTGACCAGGTAGGCATCTGTCTGCTTCTCCACGATGTTGCCTTGGCACGGTGATGGGGGTGCTGGGATGTCGATCCTCCTAGCCAACGTTCGCTCCACGAAGTTGGCCCTTGCAGTTT
The DNA here is from genome assembly GCA_963969285.1 of Odontomyia ornata. NCBI lineage: Eukaryota > Metazoa > Arthropoda > Insecta > Diptera > Stratiomyidae > Odontomyia > Odontomyia ornata. The sequence goes on along the minus strand of OZ017739.1, from coordinate 79,062,325 downwards.
GATGGGCTTCCATTCTAGGCTCCTGACACGTTCTGGATCTCCACCATCCTGGACAATAGCTCCGTCTTCTTCGCTTCTTGCAGTCTCTTTGCAGGTGCCCCTTCTCACCGTAATCCCAGCATCTAGGCGCTCCATTTGCCTGCGGCTTTCGCTCATTTTCCACGCGATCACACCTGCATTTGTCTGCCACTACCTCACGGACCCGGGCAGTGGTACGAGTCACATTTTGTGTTGCCTCGAAGTTAAGACTATAAATCAATGCGTCCTTAACCGTTTGTTTTTGAGCTAACCGCACGGCTAGTTGCAATTCCTTGTCCTTTAAGGCGCTGATGAATGCTTCTGTTGCTACGTCATCTCGATGATCTGGGTCGTACGCTGGGTAAGCCAAAAGTGCCAGTCGCTCAATGTCTTGTGCTAGCTGCTGCAAGGTTTCGCCAGACTTCTGCACCCGATGCCTTGGCTGTGACCGATAAATCTGCCCTAGATGATCGTCTCCATAACGCATGTCGAGCGCATTCATTATAGCATTCGGGTTTGAGTGCAATTCATCGGGGATCGTCTGCAAAAGCTCGGCAGCTGGGCCTCTTAGAGCAAGAATCAGTGCAGTTGCTCGTTCCTGCTCATTCCAGTGATTTGCCCTTGCGGCAGCTTCAAACTGAGTCTTGTAAATACTCCAGACCGTTTGCCCATCGAATATTGGTGCTGGCACATTTCTGGATGTGCTTTGCGCTGCGGTTACAAGCGGGGCTGGTTAGGTGGTTACTACTGCCTTTGCTGCTTCCAATTCTTTTTTCACTTTTTCCATCTCATGGTTCATTCTCTCTTCGACCTGGCTGATCTCATAGTTAATTTTCTCCTCAACCTGGCTGACCTTCTCCTCGACCTGGTACACCTTTTCCTCGACGCATTTAATTTGATTGTTCAGGCTACCGAGCTCCACTTTTATTTCGGTTGACTGTTTTTGCACTTCCTTGATTACGATCGCTTGTTGGTCCAGCTTCACTGATTGTTCATTTAACTTCGCTGATTGTTCATTTAACTTCGCTGATTGTTCATCTAGCTTCGTCGTTAAATTGGATGACTGTTGTCGCTGCTCTTGCTGCATCAGCATCAACATTTGCATCAGCGCATTTTTTGGTTCCTCTGGTTTTGGTGTTTCTGCTTCACCACCTTCTGCGCCTTTTTCTGCATCTGAGGGCTCACCCGAATCCAGATACGCGCCTTCCGATTCAATTGCGTCTCGCAAGCGTGCAATCAGTGTGGCCTTTGTACCTTGCGTAGCCAGGTTTCACTGTTCCAACTCTTCCTCAAGCTCCGACATGGTCAATTCATTAATTTTTAAGTTTAAGCTTCGTGGCATTTTTAATGTTTCTTTAAATTTTCCTATTGTGCACTATAAAAATGTTCAAATATTCACTTTCAAAATTTTTCTTTCGCACTTCTTGACACCATTGTCGCGTGTTCTTGGTTCGCGGCCTATAATTTTAACGTTCCGGGAAAGTGAAAACGCAATGTCTTTTAATTTAAGTTAAAAGAGTTTATTTAATTAAATAAAATGCACAATGATCAGTTAACACTTTCACTAATTAATTTTTACTATTAAAATCCTACTTTACACTTGTCCATAAATTTATATCGCAATTGTCTTCTCAAAATCACCTCACTATTACTTGTTCGCTTCTCAATTCGCTTTCCACACACTATCACAAGCTTTTATCGCGGTCGAATGAATGATGATCCCCCCATTCATTCAGCTCGCCTTTATATAGGGTCTCTACCTCTTCACCCATTTCTCGTACATTGGCGAATGTTCTACCGAGAGGTACCTGGTAGGTTCGAGCAAATTAATGAATGGAGTGACGTCACTTGCAGATGTTGATCATGCTTGTTGGGTTCTCGTGGGTTCGAGTAAATTCATTTGTTGACGTTCTTAATGATGATGAAATTGCGACAGTAGCTCGCAGAATTATTTGTACATGTAATTATTTGTACATGTAACAATAGTATAAAACTTCGCTTAATATGGCGCGCAAATTGTGGTCTAGCAGTGACCCCTCTTGTTTAAATTCCGTTTGTTATGCTAGATTACCGCCATTTTGGAAATCTTATGTTAAACTTTGAATTTCGCGAATTGTATCTGCTTCAACTACTATAAAGTTAATTCCAATACAGCATACGAGGAGCTGAAAAAATAACTACCAGCACGGTTTACGGTACAGGCATTGGGGGTACTTTTCGTACCAAAGATGCACTTCACGCATAATGGTTGAGAAGACACCCAGTTCATGTGCGAGCCATTTCAGTTTCCAACGAAAAACAAGTGGCACCATTTTCAAAATGGCTGGCATAAGCGTGGAGGAATTTAATGTAGCACCAGCGGTAACAGCAATCACTTAACAAACTCCAGCTTATTGGCCTCAGAATTGGACCCGTCATTGCTATAAATTTTAAACATCTTAGGAATCTCAAAATGAGTACAGAAATAATCGTTCTAGTTATAATTTCAACAGATACGATCGATCTGCATCAATCAAATGTAAACTGATCCAGGAAACGTTGATACACAGGATAGAAAAACAGCACGCATCTGCTACTACCATCGGAACTCATTAAAAGCAACTTGGCTCGCAAGTCATGCTGTACGGGCAATCTCCTCCAGTGGGTTGGTTCTCAGTGCGTTGACTGCGTTGCCTTCGGATTTGGCTGCACTTACGGGACAGGTGTTGTCACTTCTCCTTCCGCTCTTTAGTGTGGAGGAACTTGATCAGTTCCGTAAAAAGGAAACACTTGTCAATATAGTTGGGCAAGTTCTCGTCACTCTAACACGCGTCACTGGCTATGGGGAAGGCTGGTCGTACTCCGGCGTGGAAATGACTCTCTAATTCTTACGCCGGTAGGCTTCCAGGAAGATTGGATGCGGCCCTATGCGTGGTTCCTGTACCAGTACCTCCTCCAATGCCAGTAGTGGTCTACGAGGTTCTATGAACTGATGCTTGAATTACTGGTAACCCTCGGTGGCACCACAGGAAATAAAAGTGCATCTACCTGGCGAAGTGTGGTATCCGGGCAGATGCAGCAGAGCTTCGGTGTCTTGTGGCTGGGTCTCTCTACAGTAACTCGGGGGCTGTTAAATAAAAAGAAAGTGAATTTATGGCGCTTAGCCAGAAAAAACTCAACCGGTTACTAAACCTTACCATGTAGAAGTGCCAACACTCTAAAGTCTTAGAAGGAGGATGAAAGTAAACAACAGAGCTCAATGAAGTCGACTCTCAGCGAATTGCGGTCAGCCAACACTGGGAACTCTCGTAGTACTATACAAATTGAACCAAGCAGTAACCTATGCGGACGACATCAACATTTTGTCACGGTCATTAACAACTGCCAAGGAACTCTTCCTGAAACTCGACAGCGGAGTGGCGCTACAAATCCATGAAAATAAAACAAAGCTTATTACGCAGTCGAAGAAAACTACCTCAAGCATACAAAATATTACACTTGGCAAATACAGTATCGAAAATGTGAGCGAATTTGTGTATTTAGGCGCCCAGAAAACGAAAACGGGTAATGAAAGAGACGAAATATCCCGAAGAATACAGTTCGTTAATAAAATATTTTATTCAGTTTTGACGATCTTAAAGACCAGCTGCCTATACAGGAAAACAAAGCTCAAGTATACAAATCTGTGATAAGACCTGTGTTATGCTATGGGTGTGAAACGAGGACCCTATCGATGGGTCCTGAGGCGAATAATCGGAGCGAAGCTAGACGGAGACCAATGGCGAATTCGATTTAACCATGAGCTGTATGACATTGTTGACGAACCAGAGGTTTCAACGATTGTAAGAATGCAAAAGCTGCAATGAGCTGGCCATATGAATCCTATGGACGAACAACGGATACTCAAAAAGGTATTTGTACGGAGGTCTGAAGGCCGAAGGCCAGTGGTGAAACCGAAGAAACGCTGGTCTGACTCGGTCAACGAAGATAGTACATCGCTGCTCAGATATTGAAGTTGGAGGACGCGGGCAATGGACCGAGACAGGCGGAGGCGCTGTTTGCAGGAATCGAAGGCCCGAGAGGGGCTGTAGTGCTAAGAAGATGTTTTAAGATATTGTGATTTTTGTTTTAAAAATGATCCAATTAAAGATAACAGTACGACACTTTTTTCAGACTATTCATATTCCCTTGGAAATAATGAGTAATATTTAAATAACATAAATTTTGCAAAAATAGAACAATAAACACATGCACAGTCCTAACTATTCGCTTAGTACATTATATTAAATGCTCTAAGCTCATCAAGTTGAAAGTGTACAAGTAAATGTTTGCCGAAAAAGAAAATTACTTTGCAAATACTTACCAAATACTAGAAAATAATAATTCGATTAAGATAAGCTTCAAATATGAAACTTATAAAGTTAAGCCATTTTGAATAGAACATGAAGTGATTAAATAGTTTTTGTTGGAGGAATAAGACTTATTTTATGTGGCGATTTTCATTAGAACTCTTGCTTAATGATAATGTAACTAGAATTAGTATTTATAGTAATTCACAGTCGATAAGATGAATTGCTAACTTAACCACGTCTTTCATTTCCAGCAAACCGTTCCCTTTCAGCAGGATAATGCAGGCGAAAGGTGAGTACGACGCCAATAGGGTAGGGTTCCAGTAATCAGCGAATGGTCGGTGTCGCGTCGTGGTCGTCACACGGTGCCATATTTTGAATTCGCGTTTTTTGTTAGAGTAGATTCTTTTTTTTTTTTTTTTTTTTTATACCTCCATTCCCTACCACTCTCTCCATCACTCTTTCTTCGTCGCACAACGCTCGTGCGATCTGCATTCTCATTTCGTCGCTTGGTCCTTTGTGCCACCCAGACAATGTTTAACACATCAGTATAAGGGGGCACACAATATAATGTGAACTAATCCTTTTCGTGAACATCTAGTCCAAAAAATCATGATCAGCTCTCAGAGATAAAAAAAATTCAATATCATACGACGCATTCAAAAAAAAAACTCTGAGTAACTGTCACTTCAGTATCTCGCCGATAGGTTCAAAAAGAACGCCCTAAGATACTGGGCTCATAAAAGCAGAATCACAAGTCCGCGCTTCAATCAGTACTCATTAAATGCTCCCTTAGTCTTTTCTTAAATACCAAAAGTGAGTTTGCTTCCTTAACAATTTCTGGTAGATTGTTATATATACGCAGAGCATCATTCGTTGCATCGTTCTTTAGTCGATCCGTTCTGGCAAAAGGTATTACGAATTGATTTGCATTCCTCGCATTATATGGGTTGATCTGTGATACCTTAATTAATGGCGCTCGTTCCGATCCATTAGCTTTTAAATTTCTGCAGATAAACTTCGCTTTCTCCATAATAATAATTTGACTAAAGGTTAATGATTTTGCCAATTGGTAAACCAAACTAGTTTGAGTAAGCATTGGCAGCTTCAGAATGTTTTTATACGCTTTGGTCAGCAGCCTGGATATACTGTTTAAATGTTGCTTTGCTGATTGACTCCAAATAAGTACTCCATAATGCAATTTCGCCAGGACAAACGCATTTAGAACAAGTTTCTTGATGTGTATTGGAAAATCCTCATATCTTCTTAACAATCCTATTATTGGGGCTAATTGCCTTCTTAAGCTATTTATGTGTGGTAACCAGGTCATACGATGGTCTATGATAAGACCAAGATATTTCATTTCTAGCACTCTTTGTAATTTTTCGCCGTTAATATTTAGTTCGACATCTATGTCTCCTTTGTTCTTTTGCTTAAAAACAATATATTTTGTCTTTGATGTGTTCAATAATAGTTTGTTTCCAATTAACCACTGATGGAATTTTCCTAGACCGTCGTTGATAGTGTTCTCAATGGCAGTTTTGTCTCGTACTGAATAAAGTAGAACTGTGTCATCAGCATATAATGTGTGATATCCCGTCAGCCCACATGTATTTAGATTATTTGTATATAGCAGGAACAAAGTTGGGCCCAGTATTGAACCTTGGGGAACTGCTGTTTCCGTAGGTGCATGGTCGCTCAGGACATTGTTGATTTAAGTTCTCTGTGATCTTCCCTCCAAGTAACTCCTAAACAACTGCTTAGGACTACCCTGAATACCATACGATTCAAGTTTACGAAGCAAGAGATCATGATCAACTGTATCAAATGCTTTTTCAAATCCACAAAAATTGCGATGACATAATCACCTCTGTCAAGTCCTAGATTGATGAAACGTGTGACAGAATGTAGGGCATCCAAAGTACTCTTGTTCTTTTGAAAACCAAACTGATGTTGGCTTATGATAGAGTTTTCAACTAAGAATGATGTTAATCGATTGTTTAGTATTTTTTCAAATATCTTACTAAATCCCGTCAGCAGCGCAATCGGGCGATAGTTATTCGGGTCAAGATGATCACCACCCTTAAATATAGGAACTATTTTTGCAAGTTTTTCTTCTTCCGGAAAAGTCCCATTCCTAATATGCACGTTTATAAAATTTGCCATAATCTGGGCTATGTCCTCCTTAATTATACTAATCTCATTCATCGTGATGCTATCAATGCCTGGCGCCGTATTCTTTTTCAATTCATTGATTACATTTAAGACTTCCCTTTTATTTGTTTGATGAATGTGAAAGATGGAATTTATTGCGATATTTGTATTATTTACATTGCCTGCTGAACTGGCAACGATTTCTTTAGTGATTCTTCCACCAATTGTTGAAAAAAAATTATTCAATGAGTTCGCCGCGTCACGTGGACACGATGTGTTAGAGGGCCCATCAGGATTCAGTTGAAAGTTTTGTGATATACCCTGGGTTGAAGAGTTATCCTTTACCTCATTTATTATTTTCCATATTTCGCGGGAGTTGTCAGCCGCTGTTTCCATTCTTCTTGAGAAATATAAGAATTTAGCCTCTTTCACCAGTCGTTTCGATTCTTTTTTCGCTTGCATATACAGAAACTTGAAAGCCTGGTTTCCACTATTCTTCCTGTAGTCCATGTATGCCTTCCTTTTTTTAATACCTGCATCAATTACTTTTTTCGTTATCCAAGTCCGTTGTCGACACCTGATTTTTTTCTCAATTGTAGAACTTTGCTTAACAGATATGATGATATTTTTGAGTTCAATAATACTATTTGGTTTCCGCTTTTCCAGTAACTCTCGTATGTTTGATTTAAAGAGCTCCTTGTCTAGAAATCTGAACGTTTTGTATGTCGGCTTCTGTTTGTTCAGGGTTTGGTCTTGAATAGCAATTTTTATCACACGATGATCCAATTCCGGCCAGTCCTCAAATATGTATGTCATGCTTTCAGCGACTTTTAAATCATTGGTTACTATATGATCCAGACAGGTATTTGACACTGGGCGAGTAATTTGGTTGTTGTTTATGACTACCGTTCCATTCGTTTCTAGCGTATCCTTATAAATCCGTGTTTCTGGTGATTCCGTTAGCACATCAATGTTTGTGTCCGCTACTGTGATCAAATTTTTTTCAATTGAGAATAATGTATCGAGTACTGTGCAAAAATCTTGCGCATTCATTCGATTGGGGTTGTAGTACGTCCCTAATTTTATTTATTTCACCTGCATGGCGTACTTCAATTATTATAACGTTATACTTATCAGGCATCACTCTCTTGGTAATGAAATTGATTGTATTTTTTACGTAGATTACTGTACCTCCACCTCTTCCAGGTCTGCAGGAGAATACCGCATTATATCCTTCAATATTGTAAAACCGTGCTTCTTCTGGGAAATCCAGATTTCATTTAGAATAATCAAATCTATGTCAGGATTTTGCTGCAGGTAAATCTGGATATCACTTAGCTTATGTCTTAAGCTTCTTATATTAGCATACATAAGTGTTAAATTTGTTCCCTTTGATTGATTAGAAAGATTAGCAATCATCAAAGTTGTAGTCGGTACTCCTCCTGGCGATCAATATTCTGCGTTGAAACTCCGGACACTCTACAGAGTCAGCTCTGTGAGAATGATCAGCATTGTTATTGTTACCAATACAGTTAGAGCACTTCTCAATCGTGCTTTTGCAGTCCTTTAGGCCATGTTTCCTCCACATTTTACACATATTTACTCCCCTTCACATTTTGATGTTTTGTGGTTGTATTTTTGACACTTATAACACCTCGTTACGTTGAAGTCCTCCTTCACAAAATACGATCCATAATCTATATTAATGTATCTATTCGCAAGCCTCTTATACATGCTCCCGTTTACCTGGATGATGTGCAACCACCTTCCATTTCTTGTTCGCCTAGCATGTACAAGTTCCATAGAATCACGCTCCTCTATATTGGGATTTAATGCCTGGATCTCATTTCTTAGTTCATTATTTGCGTATTGTTTTTCTAGTCCATTGATGACAAGTCTAGGCTGTCGCAATCTGGTCTCAGCAACATCATACTCCTCTTTCATTGCATCCATTGCTATATTAAAAAGCGAAGTAGTATTTTCATTTGTCGATGTTTTTATAATCGCCCCACCATTACGAATAGGCCTCATTAGTTGTAGAGGAATTTTACATTTGGATGGCCTGATCTTCGACTTAAAATCAATCAGTGTTTTTTCTTATGAAAAGTGATTTTTAGGCTTAATTATAATCCCTTTTTGCGATATTGTATTAGATCGATGCACTGATGGAGAAGTAGAACTTTTAATAATTTCGGCATATGAGGGCTTGCTCGCAGACGTAGATTTATCTATTAATAAGGTGACATTTGAGCTCATCTCTTCGACTTGGCTTTGCAAGTTTTTCATTTGTTGGAAGAGTTGGTCTTCTTTAGATTTACGGTGCTGAGCTCTACATCCGGCACACATCCAAATCACATCTTCGGTGATGTCCATAATAGCCCGATATCTCTCCTCCGACATTTTGATACACCTCAAATGAAACCACTTGAGGCAGAAGCCATCACACCCCATAGCCGAGTGGATATCCTCCACGGGTTTCCTACACTTCCCACACTTATCTGGTTTAGTAGCCATTATATTTTTAACTTTTCCAATTATTTCCTTGATTTATTTAATGTAGTTAGTGATTTATTTAATGTAGTTAGTGAAAAAAAATGCAGAAATCCGTACTTGCAAAAAAAAAAAATAATTTAAAATATCAAAATATAAATTTAAAATTAAATTCAAAAATTGTTTAGAATAAATTTAGCTACACGGGAATCTCACTCCTAGACCAAAGTAAGAATTCCCGGTTTCGTTAATTTTCGTTCGCCTAAGTAAAAATTTAATCAATGAAATTGATGACTTGAAAGATCGCTACTTATCTCGAAAACTTGATAAAACGACACTAGTAACCACTCCACTTATTTCACACAGCTAATTATAATTTATGACAGAATTTAAACTTCACTTAAGCCAAGAAATTCAAAGAGCTGAAACTGACACTTCTTTGTTTTGACACTTCGAATTGACAGAATTTCAGTTTTGAACTCGAGTAGAGTATTTTGGGCACCACGTCACTAATATTCGAGAGTGCGCATTTTTTTCAGCGTTTGTCCTAGTTCCTTTTCCTCGGAACGGATTTACGTAACATGAAGTAGAGTGGTTGTAAGTTGTTCGACGCGTTTTAAATCGGGCACTTGAACCGGTGGCTGAGTGTTGTAATTCGGACTTAGTCTGCTTGTGTAAGACCTGCGACCGAAACTCCTCTCCGAGCTAGCTAGCCAGTCAGCAGCCGCCTCGGAGTAGACTAAAAGTTTCCGGTCTTGGCGACTTGATGGGTGCAGTCCGTTGTCATGTTCCAATACTTCACGTCAAGAACCGATACGAGATCGGCTTAGATTTTCTTCAGGAAATCCCGAACGAACGAAAGTCAAAGTAAAGAATAAAATCATTACATATTTTAAAAATGTTTTTTAGTCGGCAAATAGCTACTTGGGAATTTGCATGTTTATGTGTGATTGTGTTTGTAAAATGTAAACGAACAGTTCTTTTTTGTATATGAAATTTTCTAAGGATTAGAATAAAATGCGATAGTGACTCTATTTAATATTAATTAATGTAAAATTAATCAAGTCGACGCAAGCCATAACTTTAAAATAACTTAATTTAAACAACTCCAATGACATCTTTTCGCTCGCTATGCTGTCTGAGATATTTACTTTGATTATAATTATAATCTTTCGCAATATTGGCACAAAGATGTTATATACCAGCGTAAAAAATTGAAACTATTAAGAAATTTATCCTCGTTGAAGTGCCACGAGTCCCATCGAAAACCACAAAAAGAAAAAAAGACAGCCATTCGAAATCGGTTCACAGATCAGTAGCACCGAATTGTGCTTTCTTCCAACAAATAAACAGCAAATCTCATTACTAATTTACCCCACAACATCACATATATCGTGCTCAAGAAAAACAAAAGCTTCCGTGAATACATATATCCTTGGCACTTCAAATTTACATAAAGTATCACGTATGAGAGGGAGTTAAACACGACTATCCTAACCAAAAGAATAGTCACTCAATACTTGTGGTCCGTACACGTTTCACATTTATGACTTCAATCGCTAGTTTATCTTTTCTCCACTTACATTTGCTTTTCGCACATTTCTCGAACACAAACACACACACATACTCACCCGCACGCACAATCAGCAAATGTTTCCTTTTATTTCAGAGGGTTTTGTGCGGATTACACGTTCTCTCACACACCATAGCCACGAAACAATAATGGAGTATCACACATGAGTGGAATGTATGAGTGAAATGCGGTATATTACAATATATGCTCCTTTTGTTTGGTAAGGGTATCCAAAACGAAGCAATAACATAAGGTCCTGATGCTGTTGGTCACACATAATACTATTCTTATTAGTATTTCGAAAACGCAATTTATCAAATTGCCTCTTATCTTCTTGTTACATAAATCATATTCATTATTGCCAGGACGAAATTGTGTAAAAGAGATTTTCAGTCAACGTGAAAAGGGCAGGTGAATGTCTCTCTAAGCCATTATTGATGAAACACAAATCAATGTATCGATATCACATACGACTTATAATCAGATTACTTTCTAATTAACGGTCAGAACCCACTCCACCATTTCACATTCATAACAAAAGCAAAGTAAGTACTAAGCTAGTGGAGATAGTAACTTCAATCTTCGACTAGAAGATTTGTAAAAATCATTCTCAAATTCGAATTTTCATCATTAAAATCTAGTATGCGACTTCCCAAATTGGTCCTAGTTCTTCCGGAGTAGTCAGTCACCTCTTATTGTAACGATCCTGTAGTCTGGCTGGTCAGGGTATGACTCCCAGCAAGGATCTGCTGACAACTTCCGCTCAGCCTTTCCAACGTTTCTTGATTTTCCCGATTAAAACTTCACTTACGAGTATACCTGTACTCTTACCTTTAAGTTGTCGGTGCTCGTACATGTTGTCTTCATTGCCACCATATTCAAATTTTTATACGTCTAAGCATACGGGCTTGGTAGGTTATCATAGAACTTACGAGTATAGTTATGACGAAATTCCTACACTTTTATATGTACGTAAAAGATTCTTTTTATAGGCCGAGACGACCAAAGTAAAGGAATGACCAAATTTTGATGTCGTCCTACACACAACTTTTAAAGTTCTTTTGATAAATTTGATCTAAACATTGTTGTAACCCTGGTCATGCCTACGCCTATAGGCTGAGCAATAAAATTTCTCCCCATTCAAACATGAATAGTTGACCCTATTTTCGATATGTAACCACAGTCAGACCGTTGTATCTCATAACAAGGTTGGTCATCCGGCATGATTATATGCGTAAATTTATCAAGCGCTAGGAAATTTCCAGGAGGTTGATTTTTTTTCCATAGATAGTTTAGTCTTCATGAAATTTATTATATTCATTTTTTGTTCGCATTCAAGCATAGAACAAAAATTAAATGGTATTAAAATTTTACCACACATCATTTACTTTTGATTTGAACATTTTTATATTTCTACTTTGCCCGTTGGACCCTTATAATCTAACAATTGTTTGTACTTCGACCAGGATAAAAGACGCGTCCCAAAATAAACGAGACTGAGCTAAAACAGAAACAACAGGAGCTTTGTTCTGATAAATTATTATTCAAAATAGTCTCCTCCAGGGTCGATACACTGTTTTACGCGGTCCAAAAGCTTTTCGAAAGAATATTTCAGGTCATTGGCCGGAATGGCCTTCAGGATGCCCTCTACGGACGCACAGCGCTTTCCTTTCATGGCCAAATGCAATTTTCCGAATAGGTAGAAGTCACAGGGAACCATATCAGGCGAATACGGTCAGTGATTGATGGTTAAAATGCGATTTCTAGTCAAAAAATCAGTCACAAGAGTGGATGGATGAGATGGTGCATTATTATGCAGTAAGCGCAAGCTCCCTTCTTCGCGGTATTCAGGCCGAATTCAACAAATGCGATGCAACAAACGTTCAAAACGCCAAGACAAAAAATTGCATTGACGGTTTGGCCCGTTGGCACGAACGCCTTGTGGACAATTCCCTTGAAATCATAAAAACAAATGAGCATAGACTTGATTTTTGACTTCTCCAAACGCGATTTATTGGGTGGTCGCTCGTCTGGGGCCTTCCATTCGGCACTTTGATACTTGGTTTCGGGTTCATAATGGAAACACCACGTTTCATAACCAGATACAATGTTGTAAAGGAAGTTCTCCTCCTTTCTCGCCTCCTTAATGATGTCTTTCGAATGATGAATTCTGTGCGGAACAAAACGTGCACAGACCTTTCGTAAGCCCAAATGATCGGTTGAAATGCGATAAATCAATGTTTTGGAGATATTCAACACCGATTCCATGAATTTCTACTATGATTTTAGCTCAATTTGATAAATTCACGCACAATTTCGATGAAGTTTTCGGTGATCACTGATTTTGGTCGGCCTGCACGAGTATGTTCATTGTCATTTATGTACTCCCGACCATGTCAGAAACCTGTAAACCACTCATGAAGTCTGGCATGAGATAGACAATCATCGCCATAAATTCAATTCAAACGTTTCGGTAAACGTTTTACCGATTTTAAAACGAAATTTGATATTAGCTCTTTGTTTGAAACTCATTTTTGTACCGATGACGCAAACATACTGTCACTTTAGATGCAATAACTTCGCTTCCACTGAGCTGAATGTCACTAAACTTTCACTAGAAGTCAGGGAGGGATGTAGCTTTCTAACGCATTCATTCACAGATGACGCTACCCAAAAAATTTTTATGAGAAAAGTTTCGTTTATTTTGGAACGCGCCTTGTATTATATTTTTGAGACTACATTGGAAAGATTCTACGATTCTACTGCTGTCAAAAATCGTCCAAAAAACCAACTTTATTTGAAATTTCAATTCTTTTGAAATTATTTGTACAGTTGTTAAATTTCATGGTTTTGAATTTTGACGTAGCTACAAGGAGCAAATCTTACTGGTGCAAACAACAGGATAGATTCTACGTCTAGCATTCATTGCGTACTGATATAGCTTTTAATGGATCCTATTACTAGTTTTCAAAAATGAAATAATTTTTAAAGCGTCAATTGGAAAAACTTTATCATATCGCCAAAGCAATTGATTCAAGCAGTTTATATCGAATATTATCCTTTCACTTCGATACATAAAGAAAACCGAAGAATCTCGAGGCAACTTCGGGACCGCTGGTATGCAGGAGCCCGATGGCTTCCCATTTGCGTATTAAACTGGCGACAATTATCAACACAAGAAAACATGATGAAGGAAACTCCGCAGATAGCGAATGTACTCGTACATTATAAACAATCGCAAATAAAACAAGCTGGGTAAACCGGCCTACGGTCATGTCAGAAGGGTTTTGTATCCAACTTCTCCAAAAAGCAGCCACCAGCAACGAATAAAGTCAAGAAACTTGTCAAAGAGATATGCACGTTTATAAAAAAACCATTGCTTCTGTACTTTCAACGGTCGTCATTTTGTTGCAAACCAACAAATATCATTCAAATCATGAATTCCCAAAAAAATGTCTATTATTGAACTTATTTCAAAATTTCAAGAAGATCAAATCAAAACGGCAATGTCAAATTCAATAGAAAGTCCGTAAAATACCAAAATCGTGTGTTATTGTTGTTGTATTAGGAGAAATTTCAAATGGCTATAACTTCCGTGAATATGAATGAATTTTCATTAAATTTGCAGAGTATTAGGATCTTATGTAAAACTACTTAAATATCAGTTTTCATTGAATTTAAGGGTATATATACGATTTTATTGGTGAAAATGTGAAATACGAATATCATACTATTATTAACAAAGTTTCACGAATTTTGACTTCTAAGGTATTTTTTGTTGTTGTGCTCATCAACACCTACCTCTATAATTTTTTTCAGAACTTTCGGATCGCAGGTGTCTAATCGCGAGGGGGGGGGACGCACATTTTTCGTGTATTTCCCCTTCCTGTGTGCTCCCTGTAGAGAAAAATGCCAGTTTAAGTCGTGTTTTGAAAAGTTTTAATAAAGACCTTTCGTTTGATACCCATATCGTCTACCTTTGATGAAACTTTTTTTTTGTGGGCCGCTCCCCTATATGGGGACACCCTCCTTAAGCACCTTTCTAGTGAAACTTTGAAGAGAGCATCACTTTACACCTATATACAAAATTTTATGTTTGTAGCTTAAACGGTTTGCGAGAAAAAGTGCTGTAACACACGGACGGACGGACAGACGGACAGACAGGCGCGATTTTAGTAGGGTTTTGTAAAATTATTTTACAAAGCCTTAAAAAAGAAAGATTAAATAACGAAACAAGCTGGGTAAACAGACCTACGCTCATGTCAGAAGGGTTTTGTATTCAATTTACAAAGTGCAGTCACCAGATCGAATCAAATCAAGATACATGTCAAAGACGATTTTATTGGAGAAAATATGAAATACGAAGATCATGCGATTATTAACAAAGTTGAAAGAATTTCGACTTCTGAGGTTTTTGTTATTGTTATACTCATAAATATCTCCCTTGATAATTATTTCAGATGTCCATTCGCGAGGGAGGAAACACATTTTTCATGTATTTCCCCCCTGTGCTTACACTGAAGCAAAAACTAACAGTTTAAGAACTGTTTTGAAAAGTTCCCCTGAAAACGTTCATTTTATACTCATATTGGCTACGTTTGATGAATTTCTTTTCACGGGCTATTCTCCTGTACTGTCATCATCGATTCATGGCCAATTTTTTCGAATCCTAGAATGGTTACAAAGCCCTTTTGCTAGGAGCTCTCTCCCGCCTCCTTGACTTGTTTCACTTATGAGCATTTATTGTAGGTACTCATCTTCAGTCATTCATTAAATTGAATCAAGTGTTCAAAGCATGCACCTTAAACGTTGAAGTTGGGAAAAAATAACTCAAAATTATCCAATCTTCGCATTTAAAACAGCCACTATTTTGTTTTTCGATTACTGACACCACTAGCTGAACCGATTCTCAAAGATATACATGACACCTATCATTCCTGAAATTTTCATGCAAATCCTAGCAAAACTGTAGTGTCTGAGTCGGTAAAAAGCGCATGTTGTTCCATAGCCATATGT
Source organism: Odontomyia ornata (assembly GCA_963969285.1). NCBI lineage: Eukaryota > Metazoa > Arthropoda > Insecta > Diptera > Stratiomyidae > Odontomyia > Odontomyia ornata. The sequence continues at coordinate 79,046,746 of OZ017739.1, read as the reverse complement.
TGCCATAGTAATAAATGCAGCGCATATTGTTCTATAGTAATACAGGAAAATTCAAACCGCTATAACTTCACTAAATATGATTCAATCTTTATGAAACTTTCAGGATAGATTGATCTTATAAATGTTCATCTGTGTACTGAATTTCATAGAATTTAAGAGTACCATTAAGATTTTATTCAAGAAAACATAAAATCGATAAATCCTACTATTGCTAACAAAGTTGGGTGAATTGCGACTTCTCACGTATTTGTTGTTGTTGTACTCACCAAGGCCTACGTTCCTGATTTTTTTCAGATTTTTCGGATCACAGGTGTCCAATCGCGAGGAGGGGGACACAAATTTTTCGTGCATTTCCCTTCCCTGTGCGCCCCCAAAGCGAACTTTACCAAACTAAGACCTGTTTTGAAAAGTTCTCATCAAGACCTTTCATTTGAATAGGTTTCAACGAAATTTTTTTTTCGGGGGTTCACTCCCCTGTACGGGGAGACCCCCCTTAAATACCTTATAAAATTTGTTTGTAGTTGAACTTTGAAGAGAACACCACTTTACACCTACATACAAAATTTGATGTTTCTAGCTTAAGTAGTTTCCGAGAAAAACTGCTGTGACACACGGACGGACGGACAGACGGACAGACAGGACGCGATTTTAGTAGGGTTTTGTAAAATTATTTTACAAAACCCTAAAAAACGATGAACTGAAGCTACGGCCACAGTCCCTCCTAGAAGTAGTCAAGAAAAGGATGATGATTCAAAAGTCGCAGCAGTTACGCAAATTTAACTTTTTGGTAAATTATAGAATTTTAATTTCTTTAAATGTAAATTAAATTTGTTTCTTTTTTATTCCATCATACATAAAAAATTTCGTTGCATTGATATTCGTTATAATAGTTATCTTTTATTATGATTTAAATTTTTAATCTATTATTAATTTTATTTACTTAATCATGCAAATCTGCGAATTGAAATTTTGGACATGGGAATACTGATTTAGTGCACCATATCCACGTATTGCATCGGCGAATGCAATCTAACTTAGCTGAGCTAGCAGCGGTTCGAGATTTACAGCTGCGACAGCTAATCATAAGGAGATTTGGATGGATCGAGGAATCTGTTATCAATCTTCACAGCGGACGCGTCGCGACTCCCAAGCAAGTTTATACAGAAAAACCTAAAGAAAAACATCTGATTAAATTCTGACGCAAAACTTTACATAGGGCCGTATCGAGCCGTAATCTAACGTGTTGTACAACAAGTTTAAGTAATGGACATCATTTTCGTTATTTATTGAGCGATTTAACTTGATTGTTGCTTGCTAAGTGCTCCTATTGAGGCATTATCTGATTCGTGCGTAAAAGATTTGATAAAGTTCCTGAGACACGTTGCAAAGTGTCTGCAGACTACAGAGAGTACGTTACATACAAGAAAATAAAAGTTTTCTGTGAGAATTCCGCATTCAAAAGTTTCCGTCGGGCGTTGCAAAATTCAAGTGTGAAAATTGCTATCATCGTTCACGGCGAGAAAAATTGAAAAAAAAACATATTCGCGAAGTGTATCACTGATTTAAAAAATTATATTGGAATTGTGTTGTGCTGGGAAATCAGTGAACTGATTTTCGCGTGGAATTTCACTCATTCTCACATAATTGTGCGTTTTCGCAAATTGCTTTTGGGATTTCCTAATTGACCTGTGTGCGGGCCTAGTTTAGTGCCGAGTTACCGTTTTGGAGCCCTGTCGCGACCGTTTGCGTGTGTTGTCTGATCACAGCTGCGACAAGGATCTCCCGAGAAAAGTGGAAGAGACAGCGCCGAGCATGGAGTTCTGCATTGGTTTTTCGCTTGCAATGGCCGTGGGAATCCGTCCGGCATAGTTTCTACTTAATTTCGATGTGTATGACCCCCACCTCTATGGAGTTTCACGTAGACAGCGCAAAATACTGCCCTGCCCAGCACAAATGAGCTAGAAAACCGAGAATATTTTTGTACATGCTGCAGGTAGAGAATAACCGTGGAAAGTTTTAAGATAATTAATAATTCACGAGCAAAAACATCATTAAGTCTTGTTTCTTGTATTTTATGTGGTGCCATCATCAGCGTCTTTCAAGTTAATTTCTACAAGTCGATCACGTCAACGCCTTGAAGTCGGCAAAGCAAGAATGATCTTTTTTTAGTCTTCAAAATCGACCAAAGGCCTTCAACTTTGCATTTAATAAGAGAATATAGAGTTTGAATTGGAATAAGACTCTCTCGCTCTTGTATCACTTGACAAGATTGCGATAAATCAAAATACTTAAACCTAAAAAGAATAAAGTGTATCTCTCTATTTGGCACGTAAATAAGAAGAAAAGTAAAAAAAATACACGCACGCACGGTTCTGTCCCAAATTAAATGGCAAAACAGGAGCATCAAGTTATTAACACGCAAACGGAATTACTCGATTGAAGTTTAAAAAAATTAATTAAATTATAAACTTATAAGGCATCAAAAAATAACTGCAAAAGTGTAATTTGAAAGTTTGCTCCCCCATTGCATTTACTTTTCAGTCGTATCACCACATCTTTTTTTTATAGGCACGATTATGAAATGAAAATATGAAATACATTAAAATCTGCATCATGTTAACTGCAGTAAAATATTTACTTTTTTGCTTTCATTTGTTGATCAAATTTCTTTTTAATTTTTGCGATCATTGCATGTATTTGGTTTATCATGCGAAATGTACTAGTAATAAGACTAGAATTAGAAAGGAAACTATTAGAAAGAAAAAAAACAAGAGTAAAAGCGATTGGATGCGGGTTGATTGGTTGGATAGAGTAAAGTTATGGTACTTTGCATTCAATTTATTTATATCTTATATGTTTTCTTTTGCAATATCATAAATAGAGAGTTGAATAATACAATTTCGGTCTTTCCTTTCATCCAACCTAAACGGGTATGGGACCCACAACGCTGGCAGGCCCCCCACTAAAATAAGCTAGTCATAGGGCGATCCTGCCCCTTTTATTGTGTTATAGGAGCTCTTGCCCGGGTAGAGTGGCCTTCCGCTCAGGTGCCCTTTTATGGTATAGTGTTATGTGATTCCATCGCATAATACTATAACATAAATTATAAATTATGTTTGTATGAATTTTACACTTAAATGGAAAACATATGGCCACGTCTACATTTGGATCTTGATCCGGTTGGGAGGATGCGAGCGGGCATCGCTTCGACCTAGATGCCCCACTCTTATTTGTGGGCCATAAATATCGTCGGTGATGATGAAAGTCAGCTCCTAAGTCCGTCTGTTTTCTCCCGGCCCAGTTTGTTACTGTCTATAACAAGTTCAACTCTTAGTAAGCTACCTCGGCCTCGACACCAGTCGATCGGCATACGACCCTTTTGAATCCGTGAATGCAAAATCTTTTCGTAGTGGATCCTTGTGCTAGGAAAAAGAACCCGCCCCACGGCACCGCAATGCTAGCCTGCCAGCGCATTCACGCGTCCCTAAACAACGCCAAATCTTGACTGATACTACCATCCTCTTTCGTCGAGGCAGCAGACCATCGCTGCAGTCCTTCACAGACAAGTTATCTACTATATTACTACAACCGTGAACAACCCCAAAAAGCGAGAAAATTGGACCTTTCTGTTGAAAGTTCTGGCCTGCGGTGAGGACACAGTCAATCTCTTTCAAGTGCTCAAGGCAGCTGCACCAGAAATTGAACTCATTTCAATCAAATCCTTTGCAACAAGGAGATCGACCATCGAAATAAGAATTTACCACATTATTTAGCAAAAATTTTTAATAAAAGTTTCCAAGTGCCCTTCAATGGATAAAGTACGTGAATTTTAGAGTGGTGAGGTAAGAGTACCTCCAGAAAATCGAAGTCAACCAATGTTACCGGTGTCAATGATTCGGTCATTTGGTTACCAACCACGCCATGCCCTATCGGTGAGTGAGCCTAAAGAAAGACTAAACTAGGTCGACAGCAGTTTCTTTGGTCAGCCAGCGTCATAACGAGGATGCCCCCGATATCAAGATCCAAAAGCTAAATTTATTCCAAAACAAACGCAATTGCACTATAGTGTGATACATCATAACTTCGTCAAGCCCGGGGTTTCGTTCGCACTTGCCGCTAGAGTACCAGCACATTATCTTGTAAATAATGGAAATAATTTAAATAAATTAAATTCTTTATCGGACATAATCAGCAAATAAGATTCAAAAATTAACTTTGTTTCCCAACATTCAGATCTTTCAAATGTGTGCAAATAACTTGGCATTCAGCGATATTCCCATGGATGAAATTTATTTCATCTCGAACAACATCAGCTCCATTCTTGCTCTCCATCAACGTGACTATTTCTTAAATTCATTATTCATGAAAATCATGCTTCTCACTGAAACTCAATGACGTTCAAGGGTTTTTAATTATAAAACAGTATAGAGCAAAAAAATGGGGCATATTAGTTAGTAGCCATTGTTTCCAACATATTGACAAATCCGAATTCAAAAACTTCTAACTTCTTGATGTGTCCATTACCGAAATCTCACTGCCAGGTGGCGATAACCTCTTCATTATCTTGGTCTATGTAACATGCCGAAGGGCTCTCAAATTCAAGGTGGAACTCGATTCCTTGTTCAAAATACTCGAATTGAACACGCCCAAGAGGTGTACTCCTGATCAAATTACATACATGTGCCATCTATATAGATAGGAGCTCCCAAAACACCCTAAGACAAATTCATACTTGGACCTCTCCATTGCTGACGCAAGACTTCAATTTCGATTTAACGACCCTTAACAGAGAGCTTGAGAATTTTTATGCCAGACTGAAAAGAATCAGTCGTTTTAAGGAATCTTTAGAAAATTTTCAATGCTGTGAAGGCGTACATGGACCAATGGCGGATGAAACTTAATGCGCAAAAATGCAAAACGATTTGGTTTTGGGCAGCGCTACGGCTGACCAGTCAAGACATGAACCGGTATCGAAAAGATTTCCTCACTATGGTTGGTGAGTTTAGTTCAGAACAGGTTCAACATACTCGTAAGTCCTCTATTCAATACCTTGGTGCTTATCTTGATTAGTATCTATACTATAATGGACATGTCGAAACCATGCGTAGCAAAGCACTTGAACAGATACATTGTTCAAAAGGTCAAAGCGATTACAAGGCTCTGGTAAGAACAGTTTTAACATATGGATGTCCAATTTTGTATAATCACAGCACTATTACGAATGTTACAAGTTTTTTTTACAAAAAACGATGATGGTTAAAATGACAGTGAAAACGGACGAAAAACGAAGATTAACGGACAACCTTACCCAGGTTGAGATTCCTGCGGCATTCGGGCACAGCAAAAAAAAATGGTGTGAACGCCAGAACGTCCAAACAAGAAGAGCGGGAGCATTGCACGCCAGATGTTCGAGCGATGAGGGAAAATATAAAAAGGATCGAGAATTCGATGGTTACTGCTGCGATCCTACGAAAGCGATCAAAACAGGAGCTTTGATTCCCAAAATAATAATGAACTATTCTGAAGTCCACAAAGTGATCATAGCAAGAAAAGACAGGATACTCGAAAGCAGAAGCCGATAACCTCTCCCAAGAAAAGTGGTCGCAAAGTACAATTACCGACCAGCGACATGAAGAAGAAAAGCTAATCTGAAAAGCAGGATATGTTCTAAAACGAATAAAATCTACATGCAACTCGCCAAAAATAGAGCATTACCGCAAGGACTAGTAAAAGGCCGAAGAAGACCAGAAGGTCGAAGAAGAGCAGAATGCTAAAAAGAGCTAGCCCTCAATTCTAAAGGGCATGCGAAAATAGCTCCACCATCAAACACTGATTAAGGAATGGCGTCTAGCCCAGTCAACCGAAATCGGGATAAAAGAAGGAAGGAAGAGGTACTTGATGGGCGTCGAACGCTAGATCAGGGGTTGCAAACAGTGCTGACAAAAGGCGCATAGAAAGCTGCAAAAGAAATGCCTCCAAAAAGTGCCAGGAAATAAATTCTGCTCGGACGCCCAGCGAGAAAAAAAATCGGATGCAAAACAGGAGAGAATAAAGTCGCGACAAAGACCCCGACAGAAGGCATTGCTCTTAAAACCCAAAGATGGCCAATCCTACGCAAAAATGCTGCAGAATATCAGGGAAAATGTATGGCCCAAAAACACCAACAGCAAGCCATAGAATCCGGAGCAGAGGCCGACAATAAAGAAGCATTCTGCTTTGCAGTAAAGAAAGTTCTCGGAAAAAGTACAACAATAGGCTCACTTAAGTCGATGACAGATCAAAATAAGCGACATTTTTTGCATTACGGACCCGGCTGAGGTAGGAGAGACCATCACAGGGTGCTTCCTTAGCGTAGACAGGATCAAACTGAGCCTGACAACAGAAAACCATAGGGGATAACGCATGGACATCATTGACTTGACCAAAAAGGACGTCGAACAATTCATGAAGAAGGGCAAAGTAAGAATATGGTCTGCGTGGCTTAGTGGTTAGGGCACTAAGCCCGTAAGCCGAAGGTCTCTAGTTCAAGTTTCATTGGCGTCAACGAGATTTAGTTCGGGTGGTTCTGCGGACGGGCTATAAGCCTGTTCAGTTATGATACGTGCTGGTTAAAAAATCAGAACGTATAGCAGCTGGGTGAACGGACACATGGCCAAAGCGTGATAATGATCATATCACCTTGTGGAGTGCCGATACATTAGATCATGACAATGAGATACTCTAACTACCTCTGAGCGAAGGCCTGAAAGGGGCTGTAGGGCTATGAAGAAGAAGAAGAATAGGGTGGGTTATATGCAAAGGACCTAATAGGAGTTTGCTATACTATAAATGTGGTTAAATAGGTTTTATGTCCCATTGGGTGGGTACAAAGGCGGCATACTGTATCCTTTGGTAGAATTCTGATGTGATACCGGATCTTGGGCACGTCTTGAGATCAGGAAAATTTCGGGTTTTCCAGGAAGCCCTAGCCAAGGCACAATCAGAACTTCGATGACCCTAATCCTGCAGCCAAGCCTACACCGTAGTTCAACTGCCCAAAATCTGCTTGAGCAGTTTGCGAGAGACGTGAGAGCCAACTTTTTGCTGCTGAGTGAGCAACACCATGATAAAATTTCTTCATCATGGTATTCTGATGAAACTGGTATTGCCACCATCTGGGTTTGAAACTGTGATTTCCAGGCGGAGGGCTATGGAGGCCGGATGGCTTTATGTGGATTCAGTGCTCAGAGACCAAATTTCTGTGCATGCACCTTATGCCGAACGAACCAATATCATCTTTCCAAGCCAAGCTTATTGCTTTGGAGGGTGCTGTCTCGAACGCAGGTGGAACGGCGAATGTGCGCCTTATTGGCTGCAAAGAAGCCATACTTGAATAGACATTTGCTTCAAGAATCCTTGATACGGAAGATATACAATTGGAAAGTATTAGAGGACTAATCAGCCAGTGATCATCAGTACATTCTGCTTGAGATAAGCGATGTTGTCTCCCGATGCCCATGCTCTCGAGGTGCTCACGGCAAGTGCTCCGCTTCAGGGTGATTGGGGGGGAACAGAAGCCCTGGCAACTCAAGACGTGGTGAATTCAACTATGAGCATCATCAAGACTGCTTGCATTGATTCTATGCCCCGTTGAAAACCCTGGCACGGCAAGCTCCAGAGTAATGGTGGTCAACTGAAATCACTGAAAACGAAGGAAGTGCCACAAGCTTCGGCGTGAGGCTCAACGGGCACAGAACCATGATGAGGAATGCAACGAGGTAGCAGCATATAAATCGGCCAAGAAACGCCTTCGCGAATTGATTAAAAACAGCAAGGCTCACTACTGGCAAAATCTAGAGGACAATGTGAGCAAGAATCCATGGGGCCTTGGCTACAAGCTAGTTATGCAAAAATTCCGCTCATTCCATCCATATTGACGCCACTTACTGTGAAACAACAATAGAGTACTCACTCTTCACTCAACCAGAACTGGAAGAGGCAATCTTTTCACTGAAAGCGAGGAAGACTCCAGATCCAGATGACGTTACAGCTAAGATGTTGCAACTTATCTATCACCATTGCCCGGGTTTTGCTGCTCAGCACATTCAACGCTTGTCTTCGAGACGGGGTTTTCCTGGTACGATGTAAGGTCGCGAGAGTCGTGCTAATTAGCAAGAGGAATGAAAATCCCGGATCACCGTCTGCGTAACGCCCGGTATGCATGCTAGACACGGCTGGGAAACTGCTATAGAAACTCATCAAAGGAAACCTCACTGACGTGATTCGTGCTGCTGAAAACCTATCTCCTTGGCATTACGGCTCTAGAGCAGGACGTTCCACCGTTGATGCGATTACAGATGTGGTGAGCGCGGTGCAAATGGCATAGGCAAATAGACGTACCAAGCAACGGATCGTTCTGATGGTGACACTTGAAGTGAGGAACGCCTTCAACTCCGCTAGATGGGTAGATATTCTGGGAAACCTTTTTCAAGCCCCAGAATATCTCGTTCGGCTTGTGAGGGACTAACTTGAGGACCGAAGCCTGCTTTACAATACGACACACGGCCAACGAAGGATGGAAGTTACATCGGATGTTGCCCAGGAATCTATTCTTGGTCCAAACCTGTGGAACGTATCTTATGACTGGCTACTGAGACTGGAGATTTCAGATGAGTCGAGCTTGATCAGCTAGGCGAATGATATTGCAGCTCTGGTCACCGGACGCACCGTTCAACAAACGCAACTTAGACTAGGTATGCTAATGCGCTGAATGACAGATTGGATGATGATGGGTTCAGTCTTGCGTTGGAGAAAAACGCAGTGATCACTTGACAAAAAAGAAATCTCTAAAGTAAGGATGATCAGTATTGGAGACATACAAATCCTATCGAAGCCAGCGGTAAAGTACTTGGGGCTACTGATTGACTTGAAGATGAGTTTCTCGGAACAAGTGAGGGCAAGGACCGATAAGGGTACTTCGGGAGTATCGGCGCTGAGTTCACTTATGGCCAAAGTGGGGGGACCCAACCCGTCAAGATGAGTGCTGTAAAATCAGTATTACTGTACTCAGTAAGGAGGTGTATCGAAAACGCTTGGCACAGGTATTGAGAAGAAGAGCACCGCGGATTGCATCTTCTTCCGACATTCTTTGATTTAGTGATACCTGTTGTTCTCTGGCCATAGAGGATCTACAAGATTGGATTTCTAGTCCATGGGTTGATGATGAACAAATGTAACATTACATTACACACATTACACTTATGTTACTTTTGAAAAAAATAAATAAATACACATGTGCAAACAATATTTGGGAATACAGCTAGTTGATATTTGACCAATTCTTAGGACTTTTTAATAGCAAGTATTTAAAAAAATTATTTTTGAATTGTTCACTTTCAAAATTTTATGGATTCAGAAATGCGGGGTATTGGTGTCATTCAAGAGGGAGGGGGCTCTACCAAATGTTACTTTGGGAAAAGGGGATTTGCAAGTGGTCCCTAAAATCACTTTTAAATTGTTAAACTCCGTAATTTTCAGAATAAAAAAAAAATTTCAATTTCCCATATCACCAGCTTGTTACTGAACAAAATTACTATCCCCTCAACCCAAAACTTGTCAAAAATGTTTAACAATTGAAGCGATTACAAGTGACTAGTATCAGAAACTTTTGTTACTACCCCAATACACGACACTTCCGGCCACAGTATAAATGATAACATCAAACGATAAGCAACGCCATTTAAACGCTAATAAGCATTGCTTTTTCTAATAAGTCAGCAAGCTTGCCAATTTCCCAGTGGCGTCATATTACGTCTTCGACTAAATCACATTTGAATAGATCCATTGTTTGTAGATACTTTTGTACAACACCTTCAAAGGAGGACCCAAGTATTCTTGATTCACATTTGATTACATTCACAAAAGGCACGAATAATTTGATTGCCTTTGATTAGATGAAGAGAGAATACTTACATTAAACACTTTTATGGGTCTGATGGTCATTTCATTTACTACGTTATAGTAAAGCAGCGTTAACATTTTGAGGATATAGCACAGCAAAATTAAATAGGACAAAGATGCGACTAGATAGTCGGACGGACCATATCAGACGGAACGGTATGCTGTACGAGCTGAAGAAGAACTCATCCACAATAAACCTACTTTATAACCACTTATGTTTATGTAGTGCAACCAAGTACTGTTTAAGAGAATAATGATAGCATTTAGATACTTTAATACAGTGTTTATTGGGTGAATAGAACGCACGTATGTGTGTATAAATGCGCTGATTTAAATGATTCCACAATGGGAGGGTTACTTGATAGTTGGGTTACTAACTTACATGTTTCGCTCAACAATCCATTTGGCACAGAGCTGGAGAAAAGATTCAATTTATTTCTGCAACTCGATGGTCTAAGCGATTGATGTTATGTAAGATTGTTTACATTTGGGTCAAAGGTGTCTTACATGTTTTATGGTTGAAGCGAGGCTAATTTTTAAGATGTTTGTACTGAAATACAAAACCCTATTGAAATCACGACTGGTGTCTGTCTGTATGTATCAGCACCTTTTCTCCGAAACTATGTTACAACCATCAAGATTCGGGGATGATCAAAAGTGAAGACTTTTTGAAAGTGTGGAGGGGCAAAACTTTCAGAGAGTTTTAAAAAGGGTCTCTTCACATTGAAAGATAACCCTTAAAATGTTAATCAATAAATTTAGTCGAGTGGGGTGTCATAGAAAAGGTCTCAATGAGATATAATGAAAATATTGGGTTGTTCGATAATTAATGTCCTTTTTTTTCATTTTTTCCAAGAAAATTTATTTATATTATTAACTAACATTAATCAACGATATATTGACAATTTTTTTGGATGACCTTTTGCCAGCTTTCAGTTAGTTGAAAAGTTTCACATTTAAAGATACCTGGTTCAACTCATTTTTAACATCTTGAACCGAATCGAATGTGTTACCATTCAAATTGTTTTGAAGGGAGGGAAACAAATGATGGTCTGATGGTGCTAAATCAGGGCTATAAGGTGGATGTGGTATCAGTTCCCAATTGAGCTCTATTAATTTTTGATGGGTTATCAAAGAATTGTGGGGTCTGGCGTTATCATGATGGAACATCACGTCTTTGCGATTAAACAGCTCAGGGCATTTTTCTTGATTTCTTCGTTCAATTTCGATAGCTGGCAACAGTAGACATTCGATACAATAGTTTGGTTTCTTGGACGCAGCTCAAAGTAGACTAAAGCCTTGTAAACGAACCACACAGAAAGCATAATCTTCTTTTGGTAAATATTGACTTTGAATGTTGATTGTGATGGCTCCTCTTAATTGGTCCATAAACCTTTTCGGACTACGTTATCATAAACAATCCATTCTTTATCGCCCGTTATGATTATTTTTAGAAATGGGTCGTTTTGGTTAGGATTCAGCAAAAAGTCGCATATTTTAATGCATTTGGTGAGATGAATTTCTTTGTGTTGGTGAGGAACCCAAACATCCAGTTTGTTTACGTAACCAAGCTGTTTTAGTGCAATTAAATGGTTGAATTCAATATGTCGAGCTTCTTTGCTATCTTTCAAGTTGTCATATGCCAGTTAGTTTCGAATGACGCCATTATTTTGTCGTCATCAATAGTGGTTGGACGACTTGCATATTAAAATTTCCAGAACGAAAGCGAGCACATCACCACTGGTACTGGCGTTCAGTAAGGCAGTCCTTGCCATGAACTTCCTACATTTCTTTCGAGATCGCGCCGTATTTTTGCCCTTTCGGAAGTAAAACAATAAAGTATGCCAATCATGGTCTCTTTGATTGTTCATTTTCAGGTTTATTGTAAGTTGTTGTTTACTAATGACGCTCAGTTTTTGACTGAAGATAGTCTAAAGTCTAATCTTTAAATTAGTATAGAATAATATAAGCCGCGCCCTGTGTGGGTTCTTGCAATGAAACGCCTTTCTTGTTGTGTTTTGATCGTTATGAACAATCTTCTACTCGGCCTGCATGAACATTAAAGGTTTTATTGCTGATGTGATTAATATACCAACACTAGTATTGTGAATCATGCAGGTAATACTTGCTATCTGCTTCCTTTTCCTCTCTTATCTTGGCTAGGCTGACGATTAAGTCGGTATCAATTGAGCCTAGTGCCCTGAAGCCCAACTGCTCTACGGGTTGCAATAGCATGGACCTGTTTTCTAAGTTGCCAGCGCAATACCAGTTCCAAACTTTTCTGAAATTTGCTTGGCATCTTCTAGCTTGATTCCACTGTTAGCTTCTGATCCTGTTTTTTTCCAACGATGTCCCAACTTCTTTTCTTGATCTGTCCCCCTCGATGATGATAATGAGCAGAACACATGCGAAACCAGCGGCACAAGTCTCCGAGAACCATTTAAGCCCATCAACCAAGGCTCAAAAAAAAATTTTTTTTTACGTCCTACCCTAAACTCCTTTCTAGGATTATAGAAAAAGATAGCTTAAAACCACTCCACGTCGTCATTTATATAGTCAATAACTTTATTATCATTTGTGAATCAATAAAAATCCCAATCAAGCAGCAACTTTTGCATTCTGTTAATAAAATAGATGTCAACACAGAACATCTTACAAGAGGACAATCAGATAAACGAAAAGTTTACTAACGGCACCAATGTAAGGGGTAAAATACGCACCATTGATAACAACTCAGTTCACCGCAAGACCTTCCCTTTATCCCGCAGCACTTATACCCATAGTTGAAGTTGAAAGACGAAAATTGCTCACCGACGGAATAATGAGACCGTCTCGACTTCCATTCAACGCTCCTATTTGGGTCCTTGAGAAAAAATCCGATGCATCGGATGAAAAGAAACACAGGCTCATGAAAGACTATTGCAAATTAAATGCGATAACTATCCCTGATCGCTATCTCTTGCCATAGATTAATGAAGTGTTAGCCAATCTTCAAAAAGATAAATGTTTTTCTGTTGGAGACCTCCAGAGTGGTTTTCACTAGACAGATTTAAAGAAAAGTAATATTGAGAAGACCGACGAACATGCAAAATATCACTGATTGGAGGACAACAAAACAAATCGTCAAAGAAGCTGCTGAAGCATCTAATACGAGACAAACAGTATCGATATACAACAAAAATAATGCACAAAGAAATGAATGGTTCAACAGTAATTGTGCAATTGAAAAACTGAAGCTAAATCAAGCGTAACAGCAAAAACGGAGATCTTCCATGCTGAACGATTACACAAATTATCTGAAAGCAAAAAAAGAGTAGTTTGAAGAGATAGCCCAAGCCAAGAAAGACGCGGACACCACATTACAACAACAATTAGCTACAATATAGTTGGCTCGTTACAAAGGACTTACTCTTTTGATAAGACGTACTCTTATTCTCAGACAATGACTTTCTCTTCAAATCATGGATCTCGGAGGGACTAAGACCTTTCAGAGTAATAAGGCCATTGCACCTGCTAATAGCCTTTCCCAAAAAAAATCTGCACAATCACTTGCACTTACACCTTCCTCAAATTTTGTCCAGGGTGATATGTTGGCCCTGCCTTTTGAGGGTATCCATGTCCATGTTCCGCCAGTTTCAGACACTATGATACCTGCTCTCAAGGCAAATTACCTTGATCCACTAAGTCCCACTCTTGTAAACTATAGCTACTGACAGGAATGATAATCTTGATGCTAGATATTTACTTTCTAGGCATAGGGATGACAGATTGTTTGATTGCGTTCAACTTTATCTTACTTACGGGCACAAAAAGCCGGAATATACCTGCTTTGATAGTACTTGTAAAACCAAAACTAATCTCAAAGTACTAATTCAGCAAGAAGGCCTACCTAATAAGATTGAGCTATTGCGCCATATATTTGTTAAATATGACGAGCAGCTCGGACTTTCTGTTTGCCAGGTAAAAATTGTTTTGAAAACATATAGTATGGTTTGCATATGAGATACTCCAAAAAGCAAGAGAAGAGTTTAAAAAATATCATTCCTAACAGTAATCTACTTTTGAATGGTATTAAACTCTTTTACCTTAATTGTAGCAGTCTGAGAGGAAAAATTAATAAATTATACCTTTATGCTAAGGCCTGCCATTTTAATAGTTTAACGTTTTTCGAAACCTGGCTACATGATAGTTACATCAACGAAGAAATTCTAGACAGTAGCTGGGCCATTTATGGAGCTGATCGTTACTATTTACTCACGGGTCTGAAAAGAGGGGGTGGAGGTTGCGATAAAAAGTTTCATGGCGTCTGAGAACGTTGATACTACCTCCAATAAACCATTTGAACATATGGCGGTTCAAATACGCATAGGCAAGTTTTTTTATGCATAGGGGCATTTTACCCTACAAGAAGGAACATGATAATAATAATTTTGAGAGACTTTAACCCCCAAATTTATATTTTACTCTTGATGAAACTGATAACCATCTTCTACCAGTAAATATCTCAAATACCATCGATCTTAACGTAATTAATGCATATCATGGTAATGACTTGCAACAAGTAGCACAGTCTACCAGCTAAAATAAAAATTGGTTGGATCTTATTTTTACCAATACCGAGTCCAACCAATGACAAGGAGAACCTTTTCTCCGACACACAAAGCCATCTCGCTTCTTCTGTTGAACTGCCCATACCTGATGTAATTTCTTCTCGAACGTACAATGACTGCATTGTATTTGAATTCTCAAAAGGCTGATTATAATAGCTTTAAATTTTATCTTGCCACTATTGATTGAAACTATCTGTCAAGCTTAGATTTAGAAGAAGCAGTCTCTTCATTCTATAAAGCACTCTTCTCTTTCCAAAGTTTGCAAGCCCTGACTTGACCGTGACCTTCAACATCTCTGCAATCAAAGGAATAAACTCTAGAAATTAATGAGAGAGAAAAACTTTGATATAAACCTCAACAGTAAATATGATGAGTTGGCTACTGAGTTCTCTATAAGATCCCGCGAAGCATATGATCATTACATCAATTTAAGCAGGTAAAATATTATCCGAAATCCCAATAAAGATAGCAGAAAGCCACACCATTTCCAACATCAATGTATTACGTTTGATGTTATTCAGCTAGCACTCACATTATATGCGGTCTTTTTGCCAAGCTACTCCAAGAGGTTTTCCAGCCGGCCACCACTTCTTCCAGCATATCAAATTGCCATTCAACGACAACACCATTCGTTGATGAAATGAGTTTGTCCAGCGAAGATGCCATAAACTCTTTTAAAGAACTAGATCATAATAAGGGACCTAGACCTGATTCTCTTCTTCTAAGGTTTCTTATCGAGTATATTTATTAAATCACTTCTTCTACTTCTAAGCACTACAGCCCCTCTCGGGCGTTCGCTTTCTGCAAATCGCACCTCCAACTGTCTCGGTCCATTAACCGCGTTCTCCAATTTCGAAATCCGAGCAGCGATGAGCTGTCTTCGTCGACCGAGTCAGACCAGCAGTCTCCAGCCTTCAGTTCTCCCAACGAATACCTTTTTGGGTATCCGTTGTTCGTTCATACGATTCATGTGTCCAATCCATTGCAGCTTCCGCAGTCTTATAATCGTGAAGACTTCCGCGTCGTCAAAAAATTTCATACAGCTCATGGTTGTACCGAATTCGCCATTGCTCTCCGTCTAGCTTCACTCCAATTATTCGCCTCAGGACCCGTCGCTCGAAGGCATTCAATATATTTGCGGAACACAGGTCTTATCACAGATTCGTATACTTGAAACTTTGTTTTCCTGTGTATGCAGCTAGTCTTCAAGATCGTTAATACTGAATAAAATATTTTATTTACGAGCTTTATTCTTCGGCGTATTTCGTCTCTTTCATTGCCTGTTTTCGTTATTTTGGCGCCTAAATACACAACTTTGCTAACATTTTCAATACTATATTCGCCAAGTGTGATGTTTTATGTACTTTAGGTGTTTTTTCTCGACTGCGTCATGAGCTTTGTTTTATTTTCATTGATTTGTAGCCCTACTAGTCTTGCTTCGCTGTCAAGTTTTAGGAAGAGTTCTTTGGCAGCTTTTAACGACTGTGACAAAATGTTGATGTCATCCGCATAGGCTACTACTTGGCTCGACTTGAATAGTAATGTAGCTCGCATATCGACACTACTCTAGAGCTAAATTGAATAGCAATGGGGCCAGCCCATCTCCCTGCTTTAGTCCGATAATTGTGTCAAAGGCATCGGTGAGTTGATTATTGATGCGGACTTGGAAGGTCGTTGACGTCATTGTCATTTTGGTAAGACGGACTAGTTTAGCTTTCCTTAATCTTTATTTCATCAGCGATGATATTGCCGATGTCATCATGACAGAGCGTGGTTTTGGGCTGGTAACCACGTTTCTGACTTTTCACTACTTTGCATGCTTGTGTTGTGTTGTTCCTCGCTAAATTTACATCGATACTTCTCAATTGGTCGTCATGGTATCTTCATTATCTTATTCGCTACTCTTCTGAGAACACTCACTTCGTACTGGTTTTCCTACTTACGTATTTTTTGTACGCCTGATTCTTTGTGTCTAGCGCATTCTGGCACTCATCATCGAACCAATCATTCCTCTTGCGCCACGCTTGATGTCCGATCGTCTGTTCTGCCACGGTCCTAATAGCCGCTTTCACTTCCATCCAAAGCTCGTTGCTCGTCTTTAACGATGCATCTAATAAGATGGGAGCCAGCCTCCGTGAAATTTTCGGCCACAGACGCCGTTTGGAGCCTTTCGATGTCAAATATTTGTAGCAGGGTGGTCTTCACCGAATATACATTTGACATACGACATCGATAGGTTAATTTGATCAAGTAATGATCTGAGTTACAATTGGCTCCTCGGTATGTACGGACGTCAAGTATGCTCGAGGCTAAACGTTGTTGGATCAGAACATGATCAATCTGGTTTTGTGTCATCACTTCCCCTCTGGTTATTGCATTCAACGTGTCCTTATCACAAAGGGCTTTTCATCTTTCTGGAAGTCCTGTCATTTGACTCCAATTTTCAAAATTGCGATAAGAGATCCATCACAAATTATAGAGGTATTACCATACTTTCAGCTATTCTGGAATTGTTCGAAAAAATTATTTGTGACAAGCTTACCACGTTAGTTGAGCCACGATTAAATGAGCAGCAACATTGTTTTTACGAAGGTCGATAAACTGCCTCTTATTTACTGCTTCTTGCCTCAATGATCCTATGGGAAATGGAAAAGGTAACCAGATTGACTTAGTTCATAAGGACTTCAGCCAAGCTTTTGATCGAGTCAATGATAAAATTTTGACCTCCAAAATTCTGAAGTTTGGCATCTCTGGATCCTTACTGAGTTGGATCGCATTATACCAAAATAATCTAACACAGTTTGTAAAATTTTAAGGCACTTTCTCAAGAAAAATTATGGCTTCTTCCGGAGTGCCACAATGTAGCCATTTTGGTCCCCTTTTCTAAACATTTTTATTTCCAACTTGTCCAAAATTTTAAGTGACATAGCTCATCTACTGTATGCCGACTACCTTAAACTATACCACACCGTCGATTCCGATGATATTTTTCTGCAAACCAAAATAAATTCATTAGTGAAATGGTGTAATAATAACAGACTTCATCTAAACGTTGGGAAAGTATTATGTTATAAGCTTCTCGAGAAAGAGTTCAGTATTCGAGCACACTTAGATACAACCTGAACAATCTCCTTCAAAAAGTTGACCAGATCTCAGACCTTGGCGTTTGTTTGGACAGAGAATTGAATTTCAATTCTCAATACGACAAAATGCTTGCTCGGGCATATAAGCAGCTCAGTTTCATAAAACGTCGTGCCAAATAATTCAAAAGCCTATGTCTTACCAAAACTTTCTCTATACACCTCATTTGTACACTCCCTCCTTGAATAAAGTTGTATTACTTCAAATCCATGCTTTGGGACGCACAGCATCCGCATGGAATCTATTCAGAAACAATTTATTCTTTTTACCTTGCGTGAAATTTATTGCCCAAGAGACTTCGCTAACTTGCCGTCTAACAAGGAAAAATTTAATATTTTGAATCTTTCTTCACTCTCATCTCGAAGAACTATCTTAAACTCCTGCTTTGTTTTTGATATAATTAAAAGGATAGTGAATGTCACATCACTTTCAGGCAGGTTCGTGTTCAAGGAAACTATTAAACGTACTAGAAACATAAAAACATCTACAGAGACAACGAGCCAATTAATAGGCGTTGCGCAATTTTCAATTCTATGAGTGAACATTACTCTCCTTCTATCTCAAAACTTTGCTTTTAAAAAAGAAAGGTAACTGGCGCATTAAAATAAATTGTTATACCTACTTTTATACTTTGCGTAGATATAAGTACATTTTTGTAATTGCCTTGTTTGGCTTAGTAAATAAATAAATACCACCCAAAAAAATTCTGGAGAGCATTTAAAAAACAAAAGGTAATAAGCCGCGGACTAACAATACACCGAAAAATGAATGCGACAGAAACTTAGATGAAATGTATCCTATTCAAACCACCCCTTTAGTTATAATAAATAATACGAATAGCAACCCCGTTCTTGACGATGACATCTCACTAGGAGAAATTAAGACAGTCATCAGCTTATTTAAACTGGATACAGCATCTGGCCCAGATAGGGCTATCAAATGAATTCATTAAATACCTTCCATCTAGAGCAATACCTTGCTTCAAAGGCATAGTCAAGGGCTCCAAATTCAACAGCAGAGACCTGCAACTGATAACAAGATCCCAAATATATGTACATGATATTTAAAAAAGGAAACCAAGTCGATACATCTAATTTCTGCCCAATAGCGCTAGAAAATGCGATCATCAAACTATTAACTTCAATATTTTCTGCAAAACTCATGCAATGGACAGGGGAACACAATATGATTCCAGAATACCAAGCTGGCTTTTGACCCAGAGGAGGGTGCATGGATAACATATTTATATTAGTCACAACGTTCAATATAACTACGCCAAAGCCAAAATCCTACATAATTGGGTTATTCATAGATCTCAAAGGGGCGTTCGACAACGTAAACCACTCACTTATTTCGTAAAAAGTAAACAACGAAGGTATAAGTAGAGCCTTCATCAACAAAATCTTAACAATATAAGAGACCTCGACAACTTTAATAACAACAAAAACCGGACCGACGCACCACAGATAAGTAACTTAGGAATGCGGCAAACTCACCCATTATACCCACTTCTTTTAAACATATTCACATCAGACTTAGACGAACATATCAAAAGAGAAAGACTTCGGAGAGAAGTGAACGACTTGTGCAGACGACTTAGTAATCTTAGCCAACAATAGAGTCGACATATTAGACAAACTCAAAGCACTTCAAAGAAGTGCCTACAAATTAATGTTTCAAAAAACAAACTAATGTTGATGAAATCTAAAGCATCCAAAAAGCTCACCAGAAGCGTTACATTGTCTTGCAAAGAAATCTAATGGGTCAAAAATTTCAAATAAGTGGGTGTCATCTTTATCACCAACGAGAAATACCTCGAAGGGGGTGAAAAAATACTTACAACCTTGAGAGCTGCCCCGGCACAAAGCTTAGGAGCACTCTCAACTAGATACATTTATAAGTTTAACACTAGACTAGACACTTTACAAGTCGTTAATTAAAACAGTTTTTCTCTAGGGAGCAGAAGTTCGGGGATTATCATGTACAGAGGAGCTAGAGAAACCACGATCCGCATTTGTCAAAACACTATTGCACCTACCATCAAACACGCCAAACTACGCTATCCGCAGAGAGCTCTGCTTGGAGCACATAGAACTGGAGATAGCTTTAGCTTCACCTGAAGCTAATCTTAATCGACGATAACAGAATTCTCAAACAATGCCTGGTGCTACAGAAGAACGATCGCGAAAGTTAAAACTACAACAACCAGCTTAGCAGAATTAAAGAGCATATTTTCAAAAGACAATCTTGAAAGATATTGGCAGGAACCTTTAAACTACAAGACCAACATATGGAACCTAATTATTGACTTTCACCGCATCCGCATATGTGACAAAGATACAGAACGAGTTCTAAATTCCCACCCCCTCACCATTTATATAGCGATAACAAATAACACCAATAACTTTTCACTTCACTTGCAATTAGACCTCCCTTTCACAATACACAGAATCATAGCACAAATAATCCTTTGCAATAAATACCAACCAAAAACTTATGTTAATTCGCCAACAGACAATTACAAATGGAAGAACTTTACCGTTTACGTGCCCAGTAGCCAGAGGACAACTTACACTGACGTAAAAATTTAAATAAAGAGCAGCAATAAAGGCAACTACTGGCGGCAACTCAATCAATTAATCTCACAAATTGCAAACAAAATATAATATGAACTGTAAAATTAGCTAAACTCAAAATGAACATTCAAGAAACAAATATTTATACAAATAAATTTAACGAGACTACATATTTTAAGATAAACAATCTATTATATTGATCGCGTATGTCAGCTGATATCGCGTGGCTGACAAATTTTTTAAGTTAATAAACGCATTATTATAATTGTTTTTTTTTTCTTGAAAAGCCCTCGGGCCTTGCCTTGTTGTGGAAGCAGACGCGTTTCGACTCTTTTGAGCCATCTGCATTCTAAAGGATGTGTGGAAAGAAATAACTTTGTGTAGGTGTAAGATATGTTAAGCAGGTAAGTACTAAATTAGGTTAGGTAGAGGGATATCGTTCTGTTTCATCTCGTTTTCGTGTAAGAGTGTGGTCTAGTACTGAGAAAATTGCGTCGCAATTTGTAATAAGTCGTTTGTTGATGATGTTACCGTCTGTTTTGCTATTTTCGTATATTTCGAGCCTTTCTGGGACGTCAAGTCTCGGTCCTTTGCTTTGTTCGTGTAGCAATGTCATAGAGTTTGTCATAACGTCAGGCTTATGTGCGTGTTTTTATAGGTGCGTCGCATAATTGGAGTCTCCCTTGTTGTGTAAGTAAGATCGTAAGTGGTCTTTGCATCTTGTCGTTAGCTTCCACGTTGTCCTTCTTATGTATACCATGTCGCAGTCCTTGTATGCAAGTTTTTATATGCCACTATTCTCGTGTATTGATGTGTCATTTAGTTTGGTTTCAGTTGGTTTCCGATGTTGTTGTTAGTTTCGAATGCAATTTGCTAGTTAACGAAATCCAGTGTTGGTAGTTCTTATGAGTTTCAGTCAGTTGGCGTTCCTGTGTTTATTTGTACTGCGTAACAAGTTTATCAATGTTACGTTGTTTGTTTCCGTTATTACTAACTATTCTGTAATTGTTGTTTAGTTCGTTGTAGTAGTTAGTGGGAGTCATAAGGATGGAGTGGAGTCTTTGCACCATTGATCTGTACGCTGCTAGTTTATGTCGTGCAAGATTGTTAGATGTTACGTGTATGGTATGATCTGTTGAGGTTAGTTTTCTGTATATTTTATAATCTAATCGTGTTTGTGTGCATTTCACGGTTAGGGCCATATAGTCTTTTTCTAAAGTGAAATTTATATTCGGGCGAATTTCATTCTTATAGGGAAGTAGTTCATCGTGCTTATTTTCTGGTGAGTCAATAACAATGTAACAGTCATCCAGATATTGTCTGTAAATTATTACATTGAACCTTTTGACAATTTTGGGTATAAAGACTTCTTCCAAAGATTGTCAAAATATTTCTGACATTATTGACGACATGCGATGTTCCATACCCAGACCATACTTGGCAATGTGTGTTATTGTCGAACTTAAAATAGTTTTTCTTGATTGTGGTCTTTCTGAGATTGAGCAGTCGATCTGTGAAACGTCGGCTGTTGTTGAATGAAAGTTTTCCTTTTAGTATGGTCATGGTTAATTGTAAGTGTGGATGTAGTAGTTGTTGGTTGATTCCGTGCTTTTCTTATGTAGAGTGTTCTTATTTCATTTTTAATGCAGAGTATTTGTGCACTATGTTGTTATGGGATTGCGGATACTCGGCTGCGTGACGTTGCCCGTATACAAGAAGTCAACTCGATGCAATCGTTGCTGCGAAGGTTCAAGGAGATATCGCTGTGCGATAGGAATTTTACAACAAGTTAAAATGCGAAACTAAACGACAAAGTGAGCGGCAGTAACTGTAGGAACGATATAGCGACGAACAGTAAGAGCGAGACAGGTAATAAAGGTTCATCCGATGAAAGAAGCGCGTCGAGCAAGACTAAAGAATGGGGTGTAAAGAAAAATTGTTATAATTGCGGTCAACGCGATCATATCAGTATTAATTGTCTGACGAAAAATAAAAATGTTTCACGTGAGGCAAGTACGAGCATATCGCGATGCAATGTAAGAACAAAATAAAAGACGAGACGAAGAGGAGCTGCGTGGTAGACCAGGCGAAATTGAGCGAGTACGATAAGCAAGCCCGATCGAAGCTATACTCGATAACAGAAGTGGCCGATTATGCGAGCAGACGAGTATGTGAAATAAGGCTCTCGGCGTTTTGAGAATAAGTCAGTTTCATTTGGGGGGTTGGAAAGGAGAATAACGCGGCGTTGGGAGAATTTCAAGCGACGCTGACGGTTGATGGAAACTCCTACCCGATTGTAATTCGTGTGATTTCCAACAATTTGCTAAGGCATAAATTGTTAATTGGTCACGATTTTTTACATACGATAGATTTGACGATAAAGCGCGGTAAAGCTGCAATCAGCCCTTTGGCTGAAAGTTCTTCCGCATGCGACGAAGAGCCAGAGATATTTCGAGTCAATGTAGTAGGATGCTGCGATGTGAATACGACAGCTTTATCGAATATTCAGGAAGAAAATACAGAGAAATTAGTCAAGCCCTCATCGACGATTACAAGCCGGTAAATACTCGCGTCGCTGGTGTAAAGATGACACTCATATTGAACGACAATGAACCTATATACCAAAAAATGCTCAGATTAGCATTTGTATAGACGACGCAATTGTTTGACAGTCCGTCTCGGATTATGCGAGTTCGGTTGCCCTAGTAGCAAAATAAGATGGTTCAAAAAGACTTTGTGTCGACTATCGACTCCTGAGTACAAAAATTATCAAAGACAGGTATCCGCTACCGCTGATTGAAGACCAGCTTGACATGCTGCAATGTGTGTGAATGTTCAGAATTCTTGATTTGAAAAACGCATTTTGCCACGTGCCAGTCGATGAGTCGTGTTGGAAGTATACGGCTTGCATAGTACCTGATGGACATTTCGAATTTATGAGATTATCGTTCGGTATATGTAACCCGCCAGCTGTTTTGCAATTCGTAAACGCCACATTACGGGAGCGTATTCGGGAAGGTGTCATGTTGATGGCATGGAGAGCTTGATCGTGCCGTCAGAAGATCATGCGAGCGGACTAGAGAAAGTAAAACGTGTATTGAAAACTGCGAGCGAGACTAGTCTTACCGTGAACTGAAACAAATTTGCATTTCTTCAGAAGAAAATTTAATTTTTGGGTCACATCGTTGAAAATGGACGTGTCCACCCGAATGAAAAAAAAAAATCGAGCTGTTGCAAAGTTTCGGAAGCCGAAAGATGTACGATAGATTCTGTGATTTCTCGGGGTAACCGGGTATTTCCGAAGGCTCGTACAGGGATATTCTCTTACGGCTCGACCGCTATTGAACTTGTTGAAGTCGAATGTAAAGTTCAAATTTGGAGACGCCCAGAATCATGCTTTTATGTGTTTTAAGATTATTTTGACGATTCAGTTTTGAATCTGTACTGCATAGGTGCGGATACGGAACTGCACACCGATGCGTCGAAGCACGGTTATGGGGCAATATTGTTTCAAAGGAACAGTGGAGACAAGGCATTCCACCCCTTATATTATGCTAGCAGTAAGAAGACGCCGGCAAAAGAGAACTACCGGAGCTATGAGCTCGAGGTAATTATGATTGTGAAAGTGCTCAAGAAGTTCCAGACATACTTACTCGCGATTCCGTTCAAGATTGTAACTGATTGTCGAACGTTTGCTCATACTCTGAATAAGCGAGAACTTAGCGTGCGTGTTGCGAGATGGGCGCTTTAGTTGGAGGAACTAGCATAGAACATCGTCCAGGCAAAAGCATGGCACATGTTGGCGCGCTTAGCAGCAATTCGCTAACGACGTGCATGCTCATCGAGGAGATCGACGAGGGATTGTTGCTGGGATTGAAAAAACCTCAGCAGGAAGATGCAGATACCCGAAGAAGGCAGACAAGGATGAAACTCGACGTTACATCGATCGCGGAGGTGTGCTGTTCTGAATTGACGACGGTCATCTACGACTTGTAGTTCCAAAAGGGATGCAGACGAAAGTCATCCAAATAGCACATGAGAGAGGTCACTTCTAGGTGAGCAAACGGAACACGAGAGGAGTCAAGGTTTCGTATCAACGGCGGGAAAGTGATTCGCAACTGTGTTAGTTGCATACTGGCAAAAAAGAAGCAAGGATGACAAGAGGGATACTGTGGGTAATTTTCACATAGATCATTTGAAACGACATATCTTTGTCGTTACTGACAGCTTTTCAAAATTTACATGGTTACACGCAACCAAATTGACAACGACGGCTGAGGTGCTGGTTCGGCCTAGCAAGCAGTCCGTGACATTTAGGAATCATAGAAGAATTTTATCCGACCGTGGTACTGCCTTCACATCGGATGGTTTTGAGGCCTACTGCAATAACGGTCCGTGTTCCGTCATTCCTCTATGTGTACTGTAAATGACAACATACATATACGAAAAGCTGCATTCGCAGAAGTGTGTGTGTAACTTTACTCGTATTAAGTATTAAACATATACACACAAAACTTCGCAATTGAACGTACCGCCTCAGTATAGCAAATTGGTTATACGCATATGCAATTAGCCAAATCGAGCGAAAGCTTGAGCTTTATGGTTGCACCAGTCACAGAGAGATGGCATTGAAACATATTACATTTTGAACTCTTATCATTGACTATTTGAAATTGTCTTCATTATTTTAGTTGGTAAGCAATTAAGTCAGCATGATTATGCTATACCCCAACCCAAGCATCCGCAAATAAATTGAATGCCTTTGAGCGACGGGTCCTGAGGCGAATAATCGGAGCGAAGCTAGACGAGGACCCATGGCGAATTCGATACAAACATGAGCTGTATGAAATTTTTGACGAGCCAGAGGTCTCTACAATTATAAGACTGCGGAAGCTGCAATGGGCTGGCCACATGAATCGTATGGACGAACAACGGATACCCAAAGAGGGAGAAATGAAGGCCGGAGACCAGAGGGTAAACCAACGAAACGCTAGCCTGACTCGGTCGACGAAGACAGTTCATCGCTGCTCGGGTTTCGAAATTGGAGGAAGTGGTCAATGGACCGAGACAGTTGGAGGCGTTGTTTGCGGGAAGCGAAGGCCCGAGAGGGGCTGTAGTGCTAAGAAGAAGAAGAAGAATATGCTTTAAAAGAAAAGTAAAGAATCAACGAAATCGAGGAGTATTTCTCCATTTGCTGGCTATTTCAAGGCACTTAGCCCGGGATGAGCGAATTAAGAATGCGTTCAACTGCATACTCAAGGCATCTGCTTGAGTATAACCACTCCAAGACAGTTACGCCCAGGGCCTGCAGTTGAACTAATAATTGATTGATTTATCAATCTGACCGCACACTCAAGGCATCAGCCCGAATATTAGCGTCCGAGAGAAATTACGCCCGCAGCCTGCAGTTACAGTCTCAATAGATTGGTTTCTTCGAATTTCATTTTCTCTCTGAACGACTAACAAATTTAATTAAAGTAAATACAAATCGCAAAAATTTTACAGCTCCATTAATGCTCCAACTTTATATGTATACAAACATAAAGCTCTCTGTAATAAATTGAATATAAGAAGAATTCATCAGTAAAATGTTATATTAAAATTATATAGTTAACTGAATTTTTAATTGTACAATCTAACAAAAAATGAAATAAAAATTAATTCATTAAATAAACGAACATCTCATTACTGGTCTAGTAGACATGTAACCAGTAGCATGTAAGTGGTATACAGTGATATCTCTCTCTGTCCCCCCCCGGGAGCCTGATGTGTATTTAGGATACACATCATATCAAGCTCCCAGTGCGTGCCAGTATACATAGGGTGTGCTGGTATGTAACACTATGAAGTTGAAATTCAAATAAATTTGTTAGTAATAGTATGATTTATCAATTTTACACTTCCAATGAAGTTTTACATAAATATGGCCACTTGTAAAGCTAATAACCCGTGGAAATTCCAGAACAATTAGATAGTATTTGACAAGGTTATGGTGCTTTAAATTTTCGATGTTACAACAACAACAATACGTGGCTATTGAGCAGTGTGTGCTTCCGATTGACTCAGCCACTACGGGCTTCTAAGGGCTTGCATGAAAGTTTCAGGAAGGATGTATATCATGCACATCTTTGAGAATCTGTTCAATGAGAGATATAAATTATCGCAAAACAAAATGGCGGCCGTTTTAAACGATAATATTGAGTAAATTCAAGTTATTTTTCCCAACTTCAGCATTCAAAGTACTAGCTATTAACTCTTTATGAAAACATACATTTTAAAGGAGAAAAATGCGTGATGGTAGGTTAAGAGTTACAAAATAACAACAAACACCTCAGAAGTTGAAATTCACTCAGCTTTGTAGGTATACCTTTTTCCCTGTGAACTCATAGAGGGTGCCTTAAAATTAAAATTAAAATAGTTCACGAAAAGGTCCTTCTAGTCCGGAAGTTTCAATAAAGTTAAATCGTATTCACGGAAGTAATAGCATCTCCAAGTGCAACAAAAAAATGTTCGATTTTTCTACCATTCCAGCTTTCCATGGAATCAGGCACTACACTTTTCATTTGATCTTCTTATTTCCAGACAAAATGAATAATTGAAAATATCTTTAAGATTACGAGTACATTCAATCAATGGTTGTTAGTGATATTGCAAAAAAATGGCATAATAATGGTTTCCCTTTTAAACCGAGTATGTATTTGTTGTAGACGTCGTTAAAGTTCTTCTTGAGTTTATTCATTATTGGTGTCTGCATAGCGTAGACTGAGGACAAACCCTTCTGACATGAGCGTAGCTCTGTCTACCCAACTTGTTCTTATTTGAAAAGTGTGCTTAACCTCCTGGCACCGAAAGGGTAAATAATTGAATTCAGACCAAGTTTTTTTATGTTCTGAGCTATTTGAGGTTTGGCTTAATCTAATCTATAGATTTAATGCTGCATTGATGTCTATTTTAAAATTTGGAGAGACTATCATATATGATACTTCGGGAAAAACAAGAAAAAAAACCATATGGTTTGAATACTATCAATTTATTTTTGTTCAAATAATGGTGAAATGGCTTTGTCAGAACACCTACTATATTATAAGACCTTTGTACCGCATACATTCTAATAAAGACTGATTATATATAAAAAAAATTTATTTTTTTATTCGATTAGATTGATCTCTTAATGTTCATGAAAAGATTTATAACAATTTTTGATTCAATTAAACCGCAAATATACGTCGCACTTCTGACGTTTTACATAAGTTAATGCTTTGCAACCAGGTAACCGGCAATTGGAACGATTTTTATCTACATTTGTCCTATCTTCTGACAGATGAGATGCTTTTAATTTTTCTGCGTGTGAAAGGGCTGTGACAATGCCTCTTTTCTGGGGACCGAGTGGATGAAGATGTTGAGGGAAGCATTGGACGTTAGTCGTTCAGGGTGTGGGTTCTGACGGTTCTTATTTTGAGACGCATAAATTAAAGTTTTTTCCCAGCTCCATTTTAAAATCAAAGTACTGATACGCAGTTTCCCCTTTGGCTTTAGCGTCCCAACGATACTCTTTCCAAGAAGCAGCAACTGCGAAATCTACGAAATGAAAAATAGCCCTCACGGTCCAATTTTCAGTCCGACTTCTCATCGCATATTTGCCAAGAACCCTATCTAGCAAGACTACCCCTCCCTGTATGAATTTTAAAATTTGACCGAGACGGGCCTTGTTACATCAATGTACTTTTTTTTACTTATTATTCCAACCTTTACAGGTATACTCAGGGTGTACAGCGATTTGTGTTGATGCGGTAAAGATTGTTTTCTTACCAAACCATTTTAATATGCCCACTCGTTCATCATCACGCACAATGCAATCAAACGCACCACGTCCCTGTTTTCTGAGGGCGCTGTCTGGTTTAAAATAATCAGTTTTGATTTTTATGGATCTGCCATTCTTTTTCACAGTTTTTTCCTTCTTTGGGACCTTGTTTTTCATAAAAATTCTCTTTGCCTGATGACATCTAAAAGTGGTATGAAGGTAAAATAACGGTCCATGTAAATTGAAGTCCCAGCAGGGAGGGTGTCCTGCAAATTCAATACTATTCTTTCACCTGCGTTTAAGTGTTCAGGTGTTGGGTAAAAAGCTGATCCCACGGAAGACCTTTTCTCTTCACACAAATACAAGCCTAGTGGAATAAAAATTTTTATACCTTCTGGATTTGGCTTTCCTTTTCCAACTGTTTTTTTTAATGCACCTTCTTTTGTACGGTAAAATCGGTTCATCGATGGGGACATTTTTGTCTCGAAAATTTTCCCGGCACGCTTTTTTAATTTCTGCATCGATTGGGCGTATTTTCCAGAAGCAGTCACGAGATCGTGTGGATTCGGAAACATCATCATCGATGACAACTTTTATATGTGAACTAATTTCAGCATAAAGATTTCTAACCATTGCAGATGCCACTAAATCACATCTAGGTTCTAAGGCCCAATACTGTTTTATTCTTAGCATCCCCAAATGTGCGATCACCATGCTGCATGATTTTTCCGTTCGCGAGAAGGACGTAATGTTTGTACGAAATCCTACGTTTGCAAAAAAATCAGCATTCAAATACCGCTCAAAATATTGCACGGGTTTTTTGACATCAGGCCTTTGTGAAGCTGACTTCAGCGGAGATTGATCTAACGGAGACGGGTTTAAAATCACTTGAATGCCTCCAAATTACTGTCCTACTGGCACAACTATTCTTCGTTAAACTGGAGGTGTGCTGAAGCGGCTCATCATCAGAGGAATCCTAATCACTATTTGGATCACGCAAACTTTGCTGTTCCTCAATAAAATTGATATTTTGGTTTTATATATAATCTTCATCGACATCTGAATTCTCCTCTTCATAATCCGAGACATCGAAGCTCAATAATGCGTGGCGGATTTCCTCATCAGACATACCTGAAATCATTGTAAAATGCTAACATTATCTTCAATAGTACCCCATAGTATCACATATGATACGCTTAATTTTTCGTATGATATTCACGTTGACAAAGACCTTCACGCCATTCATGATAGTTAAACACAAAAAGAGAACAACCATGGAAAAAAAACCGTTGACAGCTTGGGAATTTGTAAGTATTAATTACTTAACCTTACGTGAAGTCAACATATCAAAAACTTCAAATTTGCCAAGAAATAACGGCACCGCAACTTAACACTTGAAAGAACTTTACTTGAAGAAAGTAAACCTAAACGCCACTGGACGTCTATGATAAAGCCTTATCCAAGAGCTTACGCAATAATTTAACAGATGGCGCTGTTACGAAGCATTTACAGCTAGTATCATATATGATAGCTCAGATTCCAGGAGGTTATATAAAGACTGTTGATATTTGCGTGAAGTTTTAAATGTAAATTCAAAAGTAACTACTGGGTGTACAACTTTATAACCGGAATTCGCGCAGATGTCCGTACTAACAAATATCGTGAAAGCTCGAACTTTATAAACACTTGCCAGAAAAAGTATCCGTACATGCAAGATAAAAAAGTTTTGATTGTATTAAAAAGGATATGTCCACTTAATCTAAATGAATTCTTTTATAATATCATAAAATCTACACTTCTGCATGAATTCCAGTATGCTACATAATATTTACTATTTAAAAAGACTTGAAACTCAAACAAAATCAATTTATGGCACCAAAATAGACCAGAAAAGGTATCCGTACAGAACAAATCGGGGGACTCCCCGTGTTATGCGATGACATATCCAGATGCATTTTAATTTTTTTAGGTCCGATAACAGTTCTACTTTAAGTTGTGATAGGTTAAAAAGAGAATGCAGTTTTTTTTTAAGTTTTTTTGCACTAGAAAACATCATGACTCCCAAAATTTGTTAAATCAGTGCTGAGGAGAGGAAAATTATGCTTAAACTTAAGAGTGAAGGGAAAACTTTGCGCGAAATTGGTCAAATAGTTAACAGAACACACTCCTCTGTCCAGTATGTGGGGAAAACATTTAATACAACTGGTTCGATTATGTCAAAACCTCGTTGTGTTTGACCCTCCATACTGACTAAACGCAAAAAAAAGAATCGTTTTGCAGGCAGTTAAAAAGAATTCTGGAGTAACTGCTTCCCAAAATTGTTGTAAATATAAAAGACTATTTTGGCAAGGTTCTCCACGAAGATACCGTACGAAAAATACTAACGAGGGATGGATATCGCTCACGCATAGCACGTAGCAAGCCATACATTTCGGAAGTGAACAGGAAGAAAAGTGTGGATTCTGCAAAAAAATATAAAAACAAGCCACCAGAGTTTTGGGAACAGATTTTATTCTCTGCCGGAAATAAATTTTGCATATTTGGCATTAAAGGAAGAAAGTTAGTGTGCCGAAAGAGCATTACTGCCCTCGAAAAAGAAAGTCTCGCACCAACTGTGAAACATGGTGGAGGCGGTGTGATGGTCTGGGGGTGTATGGTGGCAGAAGGAGTTGGCCAACTTATGTTTATGGAGTCAACTATGGATCAATACGGTTACTTAATATTTTGAAGGTGAATTTAAAGCAAAGCAAAGGTTCCAGCAAGATAATGATCCCAAGCACACAGCACACAATGTGAAGCTTTGGTTGCTCTACAACACAAAACATCAACTGTATACGCCACTCCAACCCCCAGACCTTAATTCCATTGAGCATTTGTGGGACTTGTTGGAGCGCAGGATCCATCAGCACAGCATATCCTCGAAGGAAATGCTGAAAAATGTCGTCGTCAATGAATGGGGCAAAATTACCAGGCAGAAAATAGCCAAATTGGTTCGATCCATACCTAATCGACTTAAGAAGGTCCTTAAAAGAAAAGGTTATCCCGACAAGCTATTAAGCCCTGATATGTAATAAAATATTCGAATATTTCCAATTAATATTGTCATGTACGGATACTTTTTTCTGGTTCGTTTAAGTGCGGCTTTTTTGTTTTTATTTTGTAAAATCTAGTTTTTAAAGGATTCCACAGGAAAAATTTATCAAGAAGATAGTTTCATTAATGAGGAAATCTGTTGCTTAGATATTTAAATGTAGCAGCCTTCTTTAGCATGAATTTCCCAATATGTTGCTTTCTTTTGATGTTGTACGGATACTTTTTCTGGCAAGTGCATATGTCATTTTGAAGGTACATTTGACAGCTGTCAAAATCAGTCAACAAAACAATTTTATCTTGTGTGCAGCATTATTATTTTTCACGATGAATAACTTCGAAAATTGTAGAAAAAGACAGCATTTGAAGGAGGTTCTGTTGGGTCATTTTTTTACAAAGAAAATTGCTGCGGAAAGTCATCGTTTGCTTGCAGAAGTTTATGGCGACAATGTTTTAGCAAAAACACAGTGTTTTGAATGGTTTCAACGCTTCAAAAGTGCCGATCTTGACATCAAAGAGAAAGAACGCCCAGGACAGCCAAAAAAGTGTGAAGACGAAGAATTGGAGACGCTACTCGATGAGGATTCGTGGCAAACGCAAGACAAACTTGCCAAATCATTGGAAGTGACTCAGCAAGCCATTTCAAAATGTTTGAGAGCCGCCGAATACATTCAGAAGCAAGGTAATTGGGTCCCCTTGAAGCCAAGAGACGTTGAATGGCGCTTCTGTATGTCTGAAATGCTGCTTGAGTGCCATAAAGAGAAATCGTTTTTGCATTGGATCGTGACTGAAGATGAAAAAAGGATCCATTATGACAATCCCAAGCGCAAAAAGTCATACGTGAAGCCCGGCCAACCAGCCAAATCAATGGCGAAGCCAAATATCCATGGCGCCAAGGTTATGCTGTGTATTTGGTGGGATCAGAAGGGGCCGTTATATTATGAGTTGTTAAAACCGGGCCAGACAATCACAGGTGACCTGTACCGAACACAATTAATACATTTGAATCGTGCCATCATCGAAACACGCCCGGAATATGCGACCAGATACGAGGCTATAATTTTTCATCATGACAACGCTCGGCCGCATGTTGCAAGACCCGTGAAGAACTATTTGGAAAATAGTGGATAGGAAGTTTTGGATAGATTCGTTTTTGGCCGCCAAGCCGGCGCAAGTTTTTTGGGATGGAATTCATAAATTGCCTGAAAGATGGGGAAATGTTGTAGCTTCCGATGGACAATACTTTGAATAAAATATATTGTAAGATTTTTCCACAATAAAGTATCAATTTTCGCTAAAAAATTCCGGTTATTAAGTTATACACCCAATATAATAAATTAGGACACAAACTTTATTGTAAATTAGAATGAAAATCATTCCAAATAAAATAAACCTTCAAAAGCATGCATCGAGTATGCTGCACCTTAGAAGAGGCATATGGTAATCTACAATGCTATTCCCAAGAGGGTTACTATTCTGGGGTTAATCAGCCACAAGGCCCTTCTCTACAAGCATTATTCTTATGAGTACATGCATACACCGATTTCATGCTTTTCTTCTGAAAAAGTGCAAAATGTCTTGCGACTATTTTCATGGCAAGGAAAGGCGCAAATCCCTGTGAGTGCACTTACATATGCAAATGCATCTTCAAATAGCCAGTTTTTCAGCGTGACTTCAAAAATCGCTGTAGCGTCCAGCGTTAGTCAACAGAATGAATTGTCAGGACGTTTTTAAAAAATATTTTTCTATCACTCGAATTTAGTTCCAAATCATCAAAAGTGTTTGGCAAGCTTCCATCCTGAGCCACTGTATATTCCACTATCTTTGATGTATCTAATCCTTCATTGAACAGAAAAAACTTTATCGCTCGAATACACATAGAAATCCTAGTGAAACTGCCAGTCCGAGGGTGTTTAGCATGTTTGCTTATGGTGCAAAGGCAGTGAAATGTATATTTAGTTCATTAGATTGTATGTTATACGAGTATGTATTAAATTAAAATTCAAGCAACCGTTATGTGGTTTGTGAATTAGTTTGAGAAAATCTCTACATCGTTACAGGAGACGCTGAATCGTATACGCTTGATTTCAAGCTAGTCAAGGGTGTATATGCACGAGTTATTCCATTTCCAACAGATTTCATTTACGTTTCACATGCACGTGCTTTCTCAAAACGTATGATCCTTAACGAAGCTGTATTCGCTACAGATTAGGATTGCTTCACTAGCGTAGCATCCATAGAGAACATATTACAGTTCGATGAATAGTAAGCAATGCAAATATCGAAGGATTCTCTTTTAAAGTCCAGCTATGTTATTCGACCAACTCACGCCAAGTGCATATACATGATTTGCATAACTCATTTTATACATTGAACTACAATGTTGGAAAATATGGTTACCGAAGCAAACCAAACGTTATCCTAATTTCATACGCACTTGATCAAATTTGGTTTCATTTGCAGTACAATACAAAGTTAATTTTATTGATGTGCAGTACGAGTTTATACAAAAGAATATTTTTAATATTCAACATACCTTTAGCCAGTCGCAGAATTATTCGAGCAGCCTCCATTATTCAACACATGAAGATTCTCTATTATTCAGGTGTGCCGATAAATCCCGATACAATTGAATTCACTATTAAAATTATGATATCATCAAAAACTCACTCGCGTATTATTTTCCGTTATTTCTTTTCTATACTAAACTACATGAATATGTATACAATTTACTATGAACTTTACGGTTTTATCCACTTTCTTCCACATATTTATTAAATATTTACTAAAGTTTCACTAGAATCGCTCAATTTTAATTATTATTATTATTTCTAGTCAGTTATTTTCTTTATTATTATTTTTGTTTTTGTCTTTCATTAAATTTTCAGCTTTCAAATGTACAAAAACATATTAACAACAACAAGAGACTAATTTATTTTTCTAAATATTAATTTTTTTAATACTGAAATTATTTATATTTTGGATTGTTTATTAGTAATTAGTTTTTGATCTAAAAATGTTTCACTCCTTTGAATACATAAAATGTTCAAATAAATCATTATCTTACGTCATCATCTGCGCATTAACAACGGGCTTGTTTCGCGCTTACCCTTCATATTAATTATATACATAGCAAACAGCATTGTTCCTAGTTTTATTTATTGAATGTCGAATGATTTTTGCAATATATTTTTGGCACAGGCAGTACATAATTGTGATTGAAAAAACATCTGAAATGATAGAAAAAAAAATCAAATTAATCATTTGATATGATTTAGTTCTTAAGAAATATTTTTTTGCAGATAGTTTACAAAATTTATGCATTATTTTATTTTTAGCTGGAAAAATGTTAAATTTTTACAATAAAATATTTAAAATATATTTCATTGCAGCAACCAGGTCACTGATATATACAGCTGAGAACTTTTTCCCGGGGTTCTTTCCAGAAAACTCCTGGCCCGGATGATTTATCGGAACGGAAAATTGAATCATGAGAAATGAAAGAGTTAAATTTGAATAATTTCAATAATAAAGTAATATTTAAAAAAATATTTTCTTACCTTGTATTTGCCAGAAAACTAGTTACAAAATTTTTGACATGCAAATGAAATGCCTGATTAAATTCAAAAAAGGAAACCAGCAATCAAAAGATAAAAAGAATATTGTTACATGTCCAAACATTTCTGCGAGCTACTGTCGCAATTGTTTTCGCAACTGTCAATGATATGATGATCAATAAACGAATGTACTCGAAAGCAAAGGAATCGACCAAGCATGATCAACATCTGAAAATGACGTCACTGCGACCATTCAGAATTGCTCGAATATTCCAGATAGTTCGCCAATGTACGATAAATGGCTTGAATGACTAGAGATCCTAATAAAGCTGAGCTGAATGAATGGGGGGAATAGTAAAACCGCGATAGTAAAACTGCGATGAGTGTGGAGTGCGAATTAAAGGCGATATTGACTTATAGTGAAGACAGTTCGAATATAAATTTGTAGACAAGTGAAAAATAACATTTTAATTAATCGTTGTAAAAATAGTGAAATTATTTATTGTGCATTGTTAGTAAATAAACTCTTTTAACTTAATTTAGAAGACAGTGCCTTTTCACTTTCCCGGTATATTTAAATTATCGGCCGCGAACCATAACACGCGACACCGGTGTCAGAAGTAGGATGAAAATTTTGAAAGTGAAAACTTATTAGCATTATTTAAAATTCACAATAGTGAAATATAACGTGAAAACTGGTGGACAAAAAAAATAAAAATAAAAGACCAAATAAGAAAAACACCACGAAGCTTACGTTTAAACATTAATGAATTTACCATGTCGGAGCTTAAGGGAGAAGCCAAAATGCCGAAATCAAAGAAACCAGAAGATGCACTGATGCAAATGTTGATGCTGATGCAGCAAGAGCAGCATCCTGTTTAACAGCAAAGCTAAATGAAAAATCAGTGAAGCTAAATGAACAATCAGCGAAGCTAAATGAACAGTCAGCGAAGCTAAATGAACAATCATCAAAGCTAGACCAGAAACTTGACAGACAAGCACTCAAAATCAAAGCAGACATCACATAAAAGCTGGAGAAATAGTCAACTGATTTGAAGGCAGATTTGCAAAAATATACAACCGAAATAAAAGCGGAGCGTGGTACACTGAGGAACCAAATTAAATGTGTCGAGGAAAAAGTTTACCAGGTCGAGGAGAGAATCAACCATGAGATGGAAAAAATTAAAAAGGAATTGGAAGCAGCGAAGGCAGTAGTAACCACCTAACCAGCCCCGCTTATAACTGCAGCGCAAAACACCTCCAGAAATGTGAACGCACCAATATTCGACGGGCAAACAGCCTGGAGTATCTACAAAATCCAGTTTGAAGCCGCCGCTACGAAAAATCACTGGAATGAACAGGAAAGAGCAACTGCATTAATTCTTGCTCTAAGAGGCTCAGCTGCTGAGCTTTTGGAGACTATCCCCATCGAGTTGCACTCAAACTCGGCTGTTATAATGAATGCCCTTGACATGCGTTATGGAGACGGAGACGATCATCTGAAGCAGATTTATCGGTCACAGCAACGGCATCGGATGCAGAAGTCTGGCGAAACCCTATTGCAGCTAGCCCAAGACATTGAGCGGCTGGTACTTTTGGCTTACCCAGCTTATGACCCAGAACAACGAGAAGACGCAGCAACAGAAGCATTCATCAGCGCATTAAAGGACCAGAAATTGCAACAAGTCGTGCATTTAGCTCAAAAACAAACGGTTAACGACGCATTCTCTATAGCCTGAGGCAGCGAAAAATGTAGCTCATACCATTGCCCGGATTCGCGAGGTAGTGACAGACGAGTGCAGGTGCGAGCGCGTGGAAATTAAACGAGAGCCGCAGGTAAATGGTGCACCTAGATGCTGGAATCGTGGTGAGAAGGGGCACCTGCAAGAAGATTGCAAGAAGTGAAGACAACCGAGCTATTGTCCAGGGTGGAGGAGATCCAGGCCGAGTCAGGAGCCCAGAATGGAAGCCCTTCAAACTGAGGGGGTCAACTTCGTGGGGCAAAGGTTGACTAGAAGGAGCGACGTCCACAGCACCACCATCACCGTGCCAAGACTACATCGAGGAGAAGTGGACTTATGCCTTCCGGGTCAAGTTGACGGAGAACATTGCACCATAACAATCGACACTGGTGCAACCCGATCGATTATCCGACAAGACCTAGTGAGGCAACAACTACTTCACAAGGGCATGATTTTCTCACTACGAACAGCAACGGGAGAAACTGCATCTATCTATGGAGAGGTCAACCTCCAGATATATTTGGGAGGCCTTGCGTTCCGACATAATTTTCTGGTCGCGAACATTATGGATGACTGCATTCTCGGAATGGATTTTCTGCGACCACATGGAATCACCTTGAATTTGGGCAAACGGGTATTGAAATGGCGGAATGTCGAAGTATTGATGGAAGATCCCAGCGTCCAAATTCCCAAGAAGAATGTGGTAGTATATGCTGACACTGATGTACCGAAATCTTCCAAGAGCATTGTATAGGCCAAGCTTGTTCGTGATTGTGGAGACCACCGATCTTATCTGATAGAGCCAACGAAGATGTCGGCATTGCGCAGTTTGATTGTAGGACGACGCCTTGCCGGTTAGAGTCCTTAACACCGCAGACTCAACCTCGAAAATTAAAGTGGGAGAAGTCATCGGCAGCTGCCAGCTTGTTTCCACCATCAGCTCTTTGGAAGCTACTCACGATAACCATTGGAAAAGGAGGCAAGATACCGAAAACCCCGGCAACTTACGTCTCTTATATTGAAGAAGACCAAATTACTAGTGCAGCTTTTCAAGCAAACCTCCGATCTGGCCACCAAGTACAGTGACATCTCCTCAGTAAGCCCGGATGACCAAGGCCAAAGGAATATGGTAACTCACGTCGTAGATACACAGGGAGCTAAGCCGGTTCGACAAGCTGCGAGACCTCTTCCTATAGCCAAACAAGGAAAGGTGAGCACATTGATCTCGGACATGGAAAAACGAGGTGTCATTAAGCCCTCTGTCAGTCCATGGGCCGCGGCAGTAGTTCTAGTAAAGAAAAAGCATGGTAGCTCGTTTTTGTGTCAACCATAGGCAGCTTAACTACGTCACTAAGAAAGGTAGTTACCCGCTTCCACGCACCGACGACCTCATGTATATTTTAGCCAACGCAAAATGGTTTTCTACACTCGATCTTAAGAGTGGCTACTGGCAGGTAGAAATCGACAAGAAGGACCGCAACGCTTCGCAACGCTTCAGCCACCTTCGAACGCCTGATGGAATACGTGCTACGAAGCTCAACCTCGAAGATCTGCTTGGCGTACCTAGATGACGTTATTGTTATCGGGAGAACGTTCGAAGAGCATGTGTGGAAGTTAGAAGAGGTGTTCTCCCGATTGCAACTGGCGAATCTGAAACTTAGTTCTGACAAGTGTACCCTTTTCGCAGCTAAAGTAAAATACCTGGGACACGTCGTATCAGCAGAAGGGGTCAAAACAGACCCTGAGGAAATTGAAGTCGTGATAAGCTGGCCAACACCAAACAACAAACGCCAACTACGAAGTTTTCTGGGTCTGGCAACCTACTATCGAAGATTCGTCAAAGACTTTGCCAAAATAGCTAAGTGTCTCCATCAGCTAACCGAGAAAAATGGTCCGTATGTCTGGAATGAACAATACTAGGCAGCCTTTGAGTCCTTGAAACTGTCTGAATCACCCGTGCTAGCATATCCGAAAACCGGAAAAATGTTTGTAGTTGACAACGATGTGAGCAACGACGGGATTGGAGCAGTACTATCCCAACAGATCGATGGGGAAGAAAGAGTCCTCCGGCACTACAGTCGAGTCCTCTCAAAAAGTGAGAAGAACTACTGCGTGACCAGGAAGGAGCTATTGCCTATAATAGAGGCCACCAAGTAGTTCCACAAGTACCTATATGGCCACAAATTTGTTCTTCGAGCAGACCGTTTATCGCTGAGATGGCTTCTTAAGTTCAAGAGCTTTGAGGGACAAGTTGCGAGATGGATCGAAAGATTGCAATCATACGACTACAAAATTGTTCATCGGAAGGGCGGAGTTCATGAAAATGCTGACGCCCTATCTCGTCGTCCATGTCCACCTAACTGCAAACATTGCCAACGGATTGAGAAAAAGGAGCCAAGCGTTAACTTGCGAGTGATAAGTGCCGAATTCAATGAAGGTTGGTCATTGAAAGAGCTTTATAACGCCCAGCTAGCCGATGAAGACATCTGACCATTACTCGTATGGAAGGAGACAACTGCGCGACCTGACTGGAAGGACGTTGCGATGCATGGCAACACCCTGAAAAGTTATTGGGCACAATGGAACTCCCTTCAGGGAAACGGTGGATGGCAGCTACTCTAGGATGCAAACTATACTTCCCAAAACCCAAATCCACGATGTGGTTGAGGAAATGCACGAAGGATCCTCGGGATGCCACCTTGGTGCTAACAAGACCTTAGTGAAATTGCGGAAAAGGTTATACTGGCTCCACGCTCAAGAAGACGTAGAGGACTGGTGTCGCAAATGCAGAATTCGCGCTTCCGTCAAAGGTCCAAAGCGACGAATGAAAGGACGAATGCAAACCTAGGAGTATAACGTGGGGATACCATTTGAAAGGGTTGCTATTGATATTGCAGGGCCCTTTCCTGAATGGGAAAACGATCCACACTGTTTGTGGCCAATTAGCAACTACTGTAGCCAAACAGCTAGTGTTAAATTGGATCAGTAGGGACGGCGCACCTTGTGAACTACATTCGGGTCAAGTCCGAAACTTTGAGTCACTAGTTTTTGACGAAATGTGCAAGCTGCTGGGAATACGGAAAACGAGGACAAAACCACTGCATCCCCAATCCGATGGAATGGTCGAACGTTTCAACGGGACACTCAATAAACACCTGGCCAAGATAGTTGACGAGAACCAAAGGGACTGGGACCGGCACATCCCATTATTCTTGATGACGTATGGAGCTACCGAACATGCATTGACGGCTGAAGCTCCAACCAAAGTTATCATTGGAAAGACTTT
This sequence comes from Odontomyia ornata, assembly GCA_963969285.1. NCBI lineage: Eukaryota > Metazoa > Arthropoda > Insecta > Diptera > Stratiomyidae > Odontomyia > Odontomyia ornata. Next base: position 79,007,004 of record OZ017739.1, on the reverse strand, counting down.
TCATCTGCCGACTAATATAAAGTGAGAAACCTCAAACGATCATGGAGTAAGCAAGTGAACTTAGGCAACGGTTGAACCAGATACATCGAACAGTGCAAAAACACCACGAATCGGCAACTGGCCGCATGAAGACCAGGTATGATCTAAAGGCGAATTCTATTGGCTTCCGGCAAGATGACTTAGTGTGGCTAAATAACCCACAACGGCGGAAAGGTAGGTCTCCGAAGTTGCAGCATAATTGAGAAGGAACATACCTAGCTACAAATCGAATCAACGACGTCGTATATCACATACAGGAACACCGTAAACCGAGAGCTGAAATGAAAATCGTGCATCTGGACCATCTTGCCCCCTATCACATCCAGGGAAAACTACAGCTGGTGACACATCTTTTCGGGGCGAAAAGAACTGTGGCGGGGGTATCCGGAAACGCATCGAACCACTAACTCAGGAAGCGACGGCTGGTGGTTCCCCGGGAGGTCACCTCGAAGTTTTCGACCCAATGTCGAAAATAAAATTCCTCATCGATACAGGAGCGGATGCCTATATCATTCTTGTTTCTCACCTGCACTCAGCAAGAGAAATTTTCCCGTACAAATTATTTGCGGTAAATGGAACGACGATTCACGTAGCCTACCGCGCATGTTCCGCTGGCGTTTTGTATCACAAAGGTGTCATGCCCAATCCTGGGTGCTGATTTTTTCGAACGTTTCCATCTACTCGTGGACCTTAAAAACCGCAAGCTACTGACCCCTACAAATAAGGCGTTTATAGCGGGGACCAATTAGCCGGCATCAACAGGCGTCCATGTCAACCGTCATTAGAAGCTCGTCGTATGTATCCCTGCCGAAAGGATTTCTGGGCCTCACCAATCCAGCAGTCTTCATGCACTCTCTAGCACATCAAACCGAGCATTTTATAACGACCACGGCTCCCCAGTAGCAGACCGCCTGCGTCAAATAAACCAGGACAAGCTACGTGTAGCGCGAAAGGCATTCCAGTTTCTGCTGGATGGCCCTTGCACCTCGTCCCAAAGAAAGACAGCACATGGCGGCCATGCGGAGACTATCGTCGTCTTAACGCCACTACAGTCCTGGATAAATATTCAATGCTACACATCGAGGATATTTCAGTGAACTTAAGTGGGACGCGAGTTTTCTCGAAGATTTACTTACTGCGCGCGTTCCACCAAATCCCAATAGCGGAGGAAGACATCCCGAAAAAGGCGGTCAGGACTTTTCGAATACACGGTAATGACGTTGGGTTTTCGAAACGGAGCACAGACCTTTCAGCGATTAATGGACGAGGTACTCCGAGGGCTCGATTACTATTTTTGCTACCTCGACGATGTGCTCATCACATTGAAACCGGAGATGGAGCCTTTATGGCATCTACGATTGATATTTCAACGTCTATCGTGCTTCGGGATCATCATTAATGTCTCTAAGTGCGAGTGGGGCGTGAGCGAAATATAGTATCTCGGGCACATTATTAGCGAGAGACGCGTGTGCACCCCGACATCTAGAGTAGATGCGATCCGAAATTTTAAAGGCCTGTCGCAGTAAAGAAGCTCCGGCGGTTTTAGCAAACACTGAGCTTTTATCGGTGGTTTGTCTACAACACCACGGTGATTTAAGCCCCTTTCAAAAAATTGTGTAAAGGCAACAAGAAAGGAGACAGGACGACAATTCAATGGACTCTGGAAGGGAAGGAGGCATTTATAAGGTTCAGGGACAACTTGGCAGATTCCACATTACTCGTTTATTATCAGGCTGACTACTGATGCATCCGACATAGCCGTAGGCACCGTGCTAGAGCAGGAACAAAATGGTCGATGGCTCTCGTTGGCGTTTCTCCAAAGAAAACTCTCTGCACCCGAGTCGAGGTAAAGCGTTTACGACCGGGAATTGCTCGCTATTTATTCCAGCGTTCATTATTTCCGACACTATGTAGAAGGCTCTTCGTTTTTCGTCCTGACGGACCACAAATTGCTGACGTACGCATTCGCTCAATCTGCTAGCAAAGCCTCGCCATGCCAGCTTAGGCATCTCAACTACATTTCGCAATTCACGATTTCCGTTTCATTGTCGGAGCCAGCAACGAGATCGCAGGCACACTTCCCTTGTGAGTACTATTGAGACACCGTCTATTATCAGCGAGGATGAGCTTGCTCTACAGCAAAGCCGCGACATGGAACTTCAACAGCTGCTCCGAAACAACAACACCTCGTTGAAACTCATCCAGCGTTTGTGCGGTACGCATTAGAAGTTAATTTGCAACTAGTTCCTGGGCCGGCTCAGACCCTTCGTCCCGGTTTCGTTGCGCAAGAAAGTCTTCAAAATTTCACACCGACTAGCGCATTTTTCACCGACTGTGAGGCTATTGCAAGAAGATTTGTGCGGGCAAATACGAGGAAGGACATCTGCATTTAGACTCGTTCGTGCGTGCCGTGCTAGCGCACAAAGGTTACTCGTCATCAGATGAATTAGGTGTAGCCATTTTCAGTGCCGTTTCCAGCATATCCATTTAGACATCATTGGGCTGCCCCATCGCAAGGTTTTAAGTATTGCCTAACGATGAGCGATCGCTTTTCGAGGTGGCCTGAGGCCGCCCCCATCGCCGATCATGCAGTGAAAACCGAGGCGCAAGCACTGTTCAATAACTGGATCACCCATTCCGGAACCGTGCACCTCATCACGACGGACCAAGGCCCTCAGTTCAAATTATTACTGTTCAAATCTCTCGCTGCCTTGTCCGAAAGTACTAGAATTAGAAAGTCACCATATTACCTCTCATCAAACGGAATTATCGAACGCTGTTACCGTACGTTGAAAGCCGCAATTATGTGTCACGGTAGTGGCGTTTCTTGGCTCGATTTTCTCCTGATTGTATTGCTCAAGAGATCAAGAGCACCAGTTTGAAAGAGGACGTCAATGCATCGTGGGCATAGCTGTTGTATGAGACCACGTTATTGACTCCAGATGATTTCATCAGTCCCGAAACTCCTTCGGTTATCCCGCATGGTTTTCTCCTCATTTTGTATGAGCAAGTGTCGGAAGTCCGACCAGTGCTGATGGCCCACCGAAGCGATCGAACAATATTTGTCAACAAAAAGCTCAGCAGCTGCACACATGTTTTTCTGCGCATGAATGCAGTCCGTAAACCCCTGTCGCCGCCTTACTCAGGACATCATCGTGTGCTGCAGCGTCTGTCAGAATTACTATACAAGATCGATGTAAATGGCCGTCATGTCAGTTGTTGACGGAACATCTAAAGCCGGCTTTCGAACCGGCATCAACCCACTGATATACCGAGTAACGCCGTTTCACTGAGAGCCCTTCGTCCGCCAAAAGCTTCTGCGGCATCCGGAGCACCTGAAGTAACTCCTACCGAACACATGGAGTACTATGCCAACGCAGCTCAAAGTTGCGAGGCACTTATCATCATTTGCTAATCTCACCACCAGGGCAGCATGGTGGCAGTTAAGTCGGCAACAACTTCAAATCTCTCTCTCGTGATTCATACTTTAAAGTGTACACACGCATGACGAAATAGCTCAGCACAATTTTGTTAGAATAAAGTTTAGTTTTTATTCACAAACGAGAGCTCATACTTTTTGATATTTCGTATACTTGATAAACGCAAACGCCTCGAGGGACATCTTGCAGCCGGCAGTTACTTTGCTTCAACTTCCAAGGCAATTGAATATCTATTAGCAAAAATTTACTCATTGATTGTAAATTATTCTTGCCACGGCGCAAGAAGTCGACTATATCCCTGGGCGCCAAGGAGAATCCAACAGTCACAAAACTAACAAAAAATTGAAGTTGGTGCATTTTTGTCAAATACCATAATTACCTGTGTATACCGTGAGTAAAACCGTATTTACGGTTTCAACGATGCCAAATTTATCTGCGCTCAGGGTAAGGGCCCTTTCGACATAAAGAGGGAAACTGTGTGAGCATCGTACTGTCTGTGCGAAAGAAAAAAAGACTAACTGGAATAGAGGCTGGAAGGAATGAAGTGATTCGTGAGTTTACTGAATTAATGCGCTGCATGGCTCAAACGAAAACATATATTCGATTCTTCGTTTTTGTTTTTCAGCTCATTATTGCTAAATTTCGTGTTGTGGATGGTTTTTTTTTAGGTTAGAAACTAGGGAGGATTCCATATTTAGGATAGGTATTTGTTATGTTTATTAGGTTTAACGTTTAGGTTAGGAACATTTTGTTAGTATAAGACAAAGTTTTTGTTTGAATTTTATTAGAATTACATTATAACATATTAGCTGTTGGATAAAAGTTCACTGTTGTGTTGCAATTATAATACTTTATGAATACTCGTAGTGTTGAATGGTTTTTTTCCTTTTTCTAATTGAATCATAAAATATGTAATAACTTTAATTAATTTGAATTTGCTATCGTTTTCCTTGATTAAATGTGTTTCATTGATAACGGCTTAAATTGGAGAGTCATTTGACCCATTAAGTTTTTTTTAGTGTTTGTCATTTTCATTATATTCTTTAAAAATTTATAACGATGAGTATTGAATAAAGCACTTTTGACTTGGAGTTTGACAACCATCAATTTTTCCACATTCACAAATTTTCTGAAAGCTTATACTATTGCTGACTGCAAACCATGTGATAACCCCGATCCCTCGGATCGATATTCCGCAGAGATCTGTCAACCCTCAAATTAAATGTCTCAGCCAGCTGATATGTCCCAACCAGCTGATACGGTTGTTTGGCAGTTCTATGCCAACGAACACCACCGACGTCGGCGGGTGGACTGAAAACTAATTAAAAAACACAGAGCGACCGCGTGCGGATTTTATATAATTTAAGCCCAATATGGCGGTAATCCGAGCGGAAAGGTCGTCATAGTTGAAGGCGAGTAGTCTTTAGCAAAATCTCAGAAAAATAGGTTCCGGTCAATCCAAACGAGGACGGACTGCCCTCAAATCAAATGAATAATTAGGGAAGAGTGCAGACAAACCGTATCGAGTGATTTAGTGACCAGCTTAGGAGGTGAGCAATTACCAGTGTCTGTGCATCAGTGAAGTCTTCACCCATTCGGACTACTGGACGGGCTCATTTCAATTTTTCCAGGGAAGCAAAAAACCCATTGCAGCAGTTAAGTGAGGTAAGGCTACTAGAGCTTTTGACTACTGCATAAAATTCCCCAACAAAATATTACATAGCACCTCCAGCCAAATTTTCTGTCATGCGATTGCAGTGTTTTTTGTGCCCTAGTAACAATCATACAAATGCAGCGCATAGTTTTGGGGTGTAAGGAGCGCAAACTCAGTAGGCAATTGGAGAGGGAAAGAAGTGTGGAACAAAGTTGGTGAACGAGCCTTCCAATGATATTGGATTATTCTAGTACGGTGACTCCGAACAAAACCCGGTAGCCTCTATTTTCTAAATTCTAGATGGGAGTAGAAGATTTTTTAAAATCACTAGACAAAAGCCACCCGAGGATCTTTTACGAATATGTATGATGCCAAATGGGAGCAGTGCAACATATAGAAGAGGATGTGGTGCACTCAATCAAGGACTTAATAACGGCGAAACTTGCAACTTCAATACCGCGCGAAGTTTACTCGATTCCGATGCTGAAGTACATGGCATAAGCGTGTTCGCAAACGCTTTGTTTAAATTCGTATTCATTGAACTTAAACTAATCAAGTACATAAAACAGCGAAGTTTTAATATCGACAATGCGAACAGTTGCGTTAATTTTGACAACAACTGCAACAACACTTGTGAACCATCTTCTAATTGTCGATGTATGGTTTTCGTCAATAATAGCATGAAATGTCCCACCTTTGCACCAGCTCATAATACAACAATTGCCAATGGTGTAGATGCAGATATGGAACACCGAATCCGAGCAATTGCCATGCCCCACAAAGGATAAGCGTCGCACAATTCATTGAAAATAAATTATAGAAAGTCAAAAAATTTTAAAGTAGAAATTTCTCGTGAATTGCACTTGCTTGACGGAATGAGTAGCGATTGATAACTTGGAATCCATCGCAAATGTTATTGGAAATGCGGAATAATGTAAGCTTGTAACACAATATTTTGGGCGAAACAATATTTTGATTATATCATTGCACCCATTTCTTTAATCTTGTTCTTCTTCGTACCCCTACAGCCCCTTTCGGGCCTTCGCTTAGAGAAAGTTAGAGTATCTCATTATCATGATCTAATGTATCGGCACTCCACATGGTGATATGATCATTATCCCGCTTTGGCCATGTGAACGTCCACCCAGCTGCGATACGTTCTGATTTTAAACCAGCACGTATCATAACCGAACAGGCTTATAGTCCGTCCGAAGAACCACTCGAACCAAATCTCGTTGACGCCAACGAAACTCGAACCAGAGACCTTCAGCTTACGGGCTTAGTGCTCTAACCACTAAGCCACGCGGACTATTTCCTTAATAATAATTGTAATAAGTTGAAAAATTAATTGTTTCACCTTCGCCTTCCCAATATTTAATTTTTAATGTGAGCTTTCTTTTGCTCTTTAAATTTGCTTTTAATTCAATTGAATTCAAACAATCTAATCGATATTGAGAGTTGTAAAACAGTATCATCAATTTTTATAGCAGAGGTCTACGGACCAAAAATGGTTTTGTAATTTTTGGTAATCAAACTTTTGATATCAATAGGTCTTGTTATGCTCATTTTAAATATGAGACACAAATTAATCTTATGTAGACATATGCAAACTTGTAATTGTAAACAAATTTTTACAACAATTTCATAGGAATAACAAAATTATGAGAGTATTGAAGAAAAAAATCAGAAAAAATACAGAAAAAAATTTGATTGAATGACAAAGAAAAAAAAGTAGTTTATTCAGATCTGAAGAAACAGGATAAAGTACATAAACCGAACCTACCTGATACCAGTAACATATATAGATTGTTGGAACAATCGGATATCATAGTTTATAGACTTACTTATATCAATTTTTTTATTAGGGTTTTGTACTAAAATACAAAACCCTATTGCAATCACGACCTGTGTCCGTCTGTCCGTCCGTCCGTCCGTCCGTCCGTCTGTATGTCACAGCACTTTTTCTCCGAAACTATAGAGGCTACAGCAATGAAACTTTGTAGAAAGGTCAGAAATGGTGACTTCTTGAAAGTTCAAGGGTGAAAAATTTTTTCAAAGGCGTTTAAGGGGGGTCTCCCCATATAGGGAGGTGACCCCTCAAAAAAAATTTTCACCATTGGTAGTCGAGTAGGGTATCGTTGGAAAGGTCTCAATGAGATCTTTTCAAAACTAGTCTTAAAACTGCCTTATTGTTATTGTTACCGAGGGGGACAGGGGAAGGGGAAATGTTCGAACTTTTCGCGTACCCCCCCCCCCCCTCGCGATTGGACACCTTCCATCCGAAAAATCTGAAAAAAATCATGAATGTAGGCCTTCATGAGCACAACAACAACAAATACATGAGAAGTCGAAATTCACTCAACTTTGTTAGTAATAGTATGATTTATCGATTTTGTGTTTTCTTGAATAAAATCTAAACGGTACCTTTAAACTCAATTAAATTTAGCAAAAAGATGACTATTTATAAGTTTGATAAAGATCGAATAGTATTTACCGAAGTTATAGCGATTTGAATTTTCCTGTATTACTATGGAGCAATATGCCCTGTATTACTATGGAAAGATATGGCTATGGAGCCATATGCGCTTTTTACCGACTTAGACACTACAACTATGCTAGAATTTGCATGAAAATATCAGAAGTGATAGGTATCATGAAAATGAGTACATACAATTAAAACAAGTCGAAGAGGCAGGAGAGAGCTCCTAGAAAAAGGGCTTTGTAACCATTCTAGGATTCGAAAAAATAGGCCATGAATCGATGATTACAGTATAGAAGAGTGGCCCCTGAAAAAAAATTTCATGAAAGGTAGCCGATATGAGTATCAACTGAAAGTTCTCTATGAGAGCTTTTCAAAACAGTTCTTAAACTGACAGTTTTTGCTTCATGAAAAATGTGTTTCCTCCCTCGCGAATGGACACCCGTGATCTAAAAAATCTGAAAAAATTATCAAAGGAGATATTCATGGGTATAACTATAACAAATACCTCAGAAGTCAAAATTCGTTCAACTTTGTTAATAATAGTATGATCCTCGAATTTCACATTTTCTCCAATAAAATCGTCTTTGACATGTTTCTTGATTTTATTCGTTGCTGGTTACTGCATTTTGTAAGTTAAGTACAAAACCCTTCTGACATGAGCATAGGTCTGTCTACCCAACTTGTTATTTCCTTGGAACTATGTTGTCAAAACAGATTAAAAGAATGAACTCACGAAAAAGATAATAAAATATAAACAAGACATAATGTATATTTGTTACCAATGATCTGCGTAGAGAAGATATTAACGGAACTAAAGAAATATCAGATTATAATAAACGATAAACATGATGAACTTAGTTAAATTTATATTTAAGTAAATGCCCAACAAGAATAAAATATTAATATGTATTGAATCCGTAAACAAAAAAAATTTTCAAATAAATCTAGATGATAAGTCAATGTCAGAATTTGCTTACTTTAATACCCTCAAGAAATCGAGAATATGTTAAGCATAAAACATCATTCGAATTTTAAGTAATATTAAAATGTTTTGCTATGATAAACCTCACGTCTTTCCTTTCCAGCAAAAACCTTTCCCTTCCAGCAGAATAATGTCGGCGAAAGGTGAGTATGCCACCGAGAGGGTAGGGTCGGTTTCGCGTTGCGGTCGGTACGCGGTGCTATATATTGAGTATGCGTTATTCTTAGAATATTTTTTTCGATTTGAATTCGAGTAGGTTGTTTCGGACACTGCGTCGGTAATATTCGGGAGCGCGTATTTTTTCAGCGGGTGTCCTTGTTCCTTGTCCTCAGAACGAAGTCATGTAACTTGAAGTAAAGCCGTTGTAAATTGTTCGACGCCTTTTAAATCGGGCATTTAAACCGGTGGCTGAATTTTGTACTTCGGACTTAGTCTGCTCGCGTGAGACACGCGACCACAACTCCTCTTCGAACTAGCTGGCTAGCAAGCAGCCACCTCGGAGTAGACTAAGAGTGTCCGGACTGGCCGACCTGATGGCTACAGTCCGTTATCACGTTCCAAGACTGCACGTCTAGAACCGATACGAAGTCGGTTGGGAATACCTTCAGGAAACCTTTCTCGAACGAACGAGACGTGGAAAACTATTACAACCAAATTCTTTACATTGTAATATTGTATTATAGGAATTTGAACTAAAACCGTTCCTTACAAACAATCCATCATTACGTTTAATTCGTCTAGATAAATATTTATCACCCTTCAAAGACGTTTGATATAAATAAGACATTCGAAAATACTTTAAATACATTTTCTGTGATACACTTCTAAAATTTGCAAGAATGTGCTTATCTGACGCTCATGCATGCAAATTCCAACACAATGAAAAATATTTCAGAATTCCTCCTATTCGACTAAGATTCATCTCTTCATACAAATCCATTCAATCACACTCTGTTCCCTGTATAACCAAACTGTTCTCAAATATTGTTGATCAATTTGCCTTAAGTACTGCAGTCACAAGGGAGATGACCTTTTCTTATTCCCCTATCACCATCGTACTGTTGAGATTTACCATTGACATGTGTAGAACTACTCAATCGGATCCATCTCGCAGTAACTAAACTAAACCACTCTCAAATTCACATGTCCTTCATCCTACTTCTTGAGCTCCATCATTGACACCACCGAAGTAGCTCTATGTATCTGCCCTTATGTTTGCTCTTACTTTCGCTTCTAGTGCCCAGCTTGTGGTGAATGAAATATACGAACAAACGGGAAACGTGGAGGAAACAGATAGAAGAATCGCTCAACGTGGACAAATTGGTCTTCGATTTGATTAATGCGGACAGACTGTCCAAAATGACGTTGAATTCAATAGTATGACAACTTAAATTTTCGTCATTGAATTCATATAATGCACCTCTCAAAATGTTTGGAAGGATGAAGTGATGTGCTAAAGTTACTAAAAGGATTACAGAGTATATTCGATGCGTATTTTTCTTCTTATTTTTGGAAAAGTATTTTTGAACGTCAAAAGGACTCTGTGAGACTTCCTTTCAGGATTCAAAGTTGAAATAAATGCTAATGGAGGATCAACTTAATTCCCCAAAAATAAAATAAAGTTCTTTGCTAAACATTTTAGAACATTTCTTGAAAGATTATGTTGAAATATACTAAAGAGTTGATGGATTTCGGAATATTTTTCTATCGCCCCTTGTCATAATTGTTTCTTTGACAGATCGGTTTTTGGCAGTGTGCCATCCTAAGTGTATCTTTTTCGTAAGGGGTTCGTGATCCAAATTAAATTCAAATATCATGCTCAAATTGATAACTCGTAGTTAATTCCTTAGCCGCAGCAGGAAAGTTAAGGTTCCAATGATAGGATTTATCTATTCCAAAATAGATCTGACAAATGTGCTTGGAAGTACTAGATCGAAACCAAAGCGTAGTTTCTACCAATCTTGCTCAGCAGCGTGGATATGAATGAGTTCAAGTGATGTGGACAGACTACGAGTGTTCACTCAGTGGTGATATGTACTGATTCAGATCATATCATAGCTGAGGAAGCACACGGGAGCATGGTACTGACAAACCCAACTTCCGAAAAAATCAATACGGTCATGAAAATGAGATACTCTAACTATCTCAAAGCGAAGGCCCGAGAGGGGCTGTAGTGCTACAAAGAAGAAGAAGAAAGTGATGTTCACAAATACGAGTAATTATTATAAATCCATATTGTAAGGCTTAGGCAAAGTGAGAAGACTCCAGCATTCTGAGGATTAGAAAATACTTATTCAAGCAACAAAGAAGTTGGGCAGGCAGAAGGAAGCTTCCACCAGAGGGGTCAAGTAATAATAATAATAATATAATAATAATACGAGTAATTGCACACAAGTCCAATTCGAACGTTGGCGTTTAGATTCGTAAGGAAATTTCATTTCGTAACCGTAAAGGTGTTCGAAGAATACGGTCAGTACCACACTCAACAGTTTGATTATTACCAGATTTTTCAATCAGTACCCATCACAGCTGGGTAGGCTGATAATCCGACAGAAGTACCACCAGTACAAAATCGTTGCCACCAACGAACTTTGAGCTTGGGCTGCTGTTCAAGTAGTGACATCCTTACGACTGCATCAAAAGGACTACTAATTATAATGACATGCTTCATTTATACCCTTCCCAACATTGAACAAACGTATAGCGAATCCAAACACAAAAATTTATTATAACATTCAACAGCCCCAGGGCACTCAAATACACATTTTTTTCATCAGTATTTTCTCAAAGTAGAAATGAATACTAAAAATCAGTGGATAGGCAAACCCAACCAACCAAACCCAACCTCCTTTCGGGTCTTCGCTGCCTGCAACAAGCGCCTCTAACTGTCTCGGTTCATTGACCACGTCCTCTAAAATTGAAATCCAAGCAGCGATGAACTGTCTTCGTCGACTGAGCGAGACCAGCGTTTCCTCGGTTTCCCCGCTGGCCACCGGTCTTCAGTTCTCCCAAAGAATACCATTTTAGGTATTTTGTTCATCCACACGATTCATGTGGCTAATCCATTGCAGCTTCCGCAGCCTTAAAATGGTTGAGACCTCCGGCTCGTTAAAAATTCCATACAACTCATGGTTGTATCGAATTTGCCATTGGTCCCCGTCTAGTTTCGCTACAATTATCCGACTCAGGAACCGTCCCTCAAAGGCGTTCAATATGTTTGCGGATGCTCAAGTTAGGCCCCATGACACGTACAGCATAACACAGGTCTTATCAAAGATTTGTATACTTGGACTGAATAATATTTTTTATATTGATTATTTCGTCTCTTTCATTGCTGATTTCGATTCTCGTTATTTGGCGCCTAAATACACAAATTCACCCACGTGTGATATTTTGAGTGTTTGAGGTATTTTTCCTCGACTGGGCCATGAGCTATGTTTTATTCTCATTGATTTGTGGCCCTACTAGTTTTGCTTAACTGTTAATTTTAAGAAAGAGTTCTTTGGCAGTTGTCAATGACCGTGCCAAAATGTTGATGTCATCCACATAGGCTACTACTTGACTCGACTTCTATGGTAACGTACCTCGTTTATTAACAGAAAGCTTTCTTATCATGTACTCTACATCTGCCTGCTTTATTCCAATATTTGTGTCAAAGGTATTGGTGAGTTGGTTATTGATGCGGACTTGGGAGGTTTTCGATGTAATTATAATTTCGGAAAAACGGACTGATTTGTCTGGGGTGCCAAAGCAAAGCATTATTTGATACAGTACATTAAGATCAATACTGTCGTGTGCTTGCTTAATGTCTACGGAAATTTAGTGTACATCTATGTTAAACTCCCAGCATTTCCAAGTACCTGCGTGAAAGTGAACAATTGGTCTATCGTCGATATACTTGCTCTAAAACCACCTTGATGCTCCCCAATGAAACTAGTGGCGTATGATCCGATTTTATTTTGTAAGATTTTAGAAAATGTTTTATATGCCGTACAAAGCAGTGATATGCCTTTATAATTCTTGCACTGTAACTTGTCACCTTTTTTGTGGATAGGGAATACAATTGATTGGCTCCACTCTTTCGGCATATGCTCTCTTGTTGCCAAATGTGTTGGATGATTTTGTGAATAGCTTTATGAACACTGCTGCTACCATATTTGATGAGCTCCACTAGAACCTCATCGATGCCCGGCGCGTTATTATTCGTTTGGGCTGTGATGGTGAAACAAACTTCATCCAGAGTTGATGAGGCCAATGGAACCTCTCCACAGACATCTATAGGCTCCGATGTTCTGGAGCTGTGCGGAGGATTAGGAGGTTCTTGAAATCCATCTTTCCTTAATCTTGGTTTCATCAGCGATGATATTGCCAATGTCATCAAGACAGAGCATGCTCTTGGGCTGGTAACCACGTTTCAGGCTTTTCACTACTTTGTATGCTTATCTTGTGTTATTGCTCGCTAAACTTGCATCGATACTCTTCAATTGTTCGTCATAGTATTTTCTTTTCTTAATTCTAATAATTTTATTTGCTACTCTTCTGAGATTTCCATAGTGTTCTCTCTTCATCCTGATTTTCCTACCTAGGTAATCTTTATATGCCTGATTCTTTTTGTCTAACGCATTTTGGCACTCATCATCGAACCATTCATTTTCTTTTCGCCGGGCTTGATGTCCGATTGTCGGTTCTGCCACGGTCTTAATAGCCACTAACACTTCCATTCAAAGCTCGTTGCTCGTCTTTAAAGATGCGTCTGATAAGATGCGAGCCAGCTAGTTGTCGAGCGTCTCCGTGAAATTTTTGACGAAAGACAGCGTTTGGAGCCTTTCGACTTCAAATATTTGTAGCGGGCTGTCTTCGCTGAATTTGCCTTTGACATACGACATCAATAGGTTAATTTAATCAGTAATGATCTGAGTTACAATTGGCTCCTGGGTGTGGTCGGACGTCATTTATGCTCGAGGCCCAACATTGTTGGATCAGAACCTGGTCGATCTAGTTTTGTGTGTTACCATCCGGTGATACCCAGGTCATTTTATGAATGGGGCAATGTGAGAAGCAAGTCGAACGTATGACTAGATTTCTGCTACAAGCGAAGTCAATCAGGCACTCGCCGTTGTCTTTTGTTTCATCGTGGAGGCTTTATCCGCCAGTCGTTCCCCGATAAGATAGTTAATTGCCAACGTTTGCGTTGAAATCACCCAGGATAATTTATGTGTCGTTTGTAGGTTATGAGTCGACCAGTCTTTCTCGGTGATTGTAGAACGTTTCCTTCGTTTCTTCGTCCTTTTCTCTGGTCAGGGCGTGAACATTAATCAGCCAGATTTTGAAGAATTTCGCTTTTATACGGATCGCACACAACCGTTCATTGACTGCCTTAAAATCAATAACGTGCGATTTGAACTCCCTATCCACAATGAAGGTCACTCCGAATTCTCGTTTTCCATTAGGCTTCCCACTTTTGAATATTGTGTGCGATCTCATGTCTATAATGTCTCTTCCAGTCCAAATCGTTTCATGGATTGCCAGTATTTTAAATTGATATTGACTGGCCTGTTGTAAAAGGTCCTTAACAGCGCCAGAGTAGTTGAGTGATCTGACATTCCAGGATCCAATGCCATAATCCTTTTTTCGTTTGCGAGGTCGTTGCCGTGAGTCCAATCCATTCCGAGGCCCGTCTGCAGGTTTCCAAACAATTAAAGGTTTTCCAGGGACGGGGAGTTAGCCCGTCACCCAACTTCCAGCCCGGCAGCATGGTTATTACGTCGATTCCATTATCAGGCAAGGAAGATTCACCGTCACCCTCTAATGTCCCCACAAAGATGGTATAAGTAGGATTTAGTAGCAGAGCTGCAGATGTATTTGCAGTTATTAACATTTCTCGGCATTTAATGTCCCATTATTGGGGAACCAGTAAACCCACTGTGTGACCCCGAGAGCATTTACTACCATTTAATTGGGGAGTTTGGATAAGGAATCATGAAAGCTTTGGGTTGGGGAAACAAACGGGCTTGAGAACGTCTACGGCGGGGTTAGCACTTACTGCTGCCCAATCGATTCGCTTGTATAGAATGAAAAGTTGAGGATCTGGAACCTCAAGTTTCACACCCTTTTTCACTCTTAAGGCCAGCTCAACCAAAAGATGGTCAGACTCAGTGTCAAGAACTGCACACTCGAAATTCCTCCATCTATGGGAAAGATTTACCAGATTGGTAGACACGATGAAGAAGTCAATAATAGACGAACTTCGGCGGAAGGTAGGCTCTTTCGGGGCAATCAGTATGAGATCCAAATTTGACTAAGCCCAGTTAGTGATAGCTGTTCCATAGCCATTTGATGCAATATTTTCCATGAGGGATGCTTTGCGTTGAAACCACCTCCCATGGCATAGAAATCGATTTTTTTGCACAGAGTAAGCACTGTTTCCAAGTCGTCAATGAGTTCCCTAACCGGATATCCATATCGAACATAGATCCCCGAAAACGCATAGGTGCACCCTCCCAGCATGGAGCCTATTATCTCTGCTTGAAGACATTTCAGACTTGGAAGGCAGGGCCTTTGGACTTTCAGGTGATCTTTGTACCAAAGCAACTCCAAGACTTCCCTCTGGATCATGACGACTTGTACTTTTCCAGATGCACTCTGTGGCTTTCTTTGAGCCTTGTTTTCGACCAAACAAGAAGTCTGGTATATGAGCATTCAAGTATTCTTGAACCAAATTCCTTTTATATCGTCGAGCTAGTGAACATATGTTGAGGATGGAAAGTTTAATGGAACTCATGACGGCAACATACTTTGAAGGCAAATTTTAAGTTCGCAGCTTTTTTCTCACTAGGATTAGTGAGTCTTTTATAGTTGGCAATGAAAGAGTCTACCTATGAAATGAGTATGAGCAAATCACACTCGAAAAATTGTTGGCAGTCAGTGCTCAAGCCCGTGTTTCGGTCATTCTGCGACTTCTGGGGTTGCTGTTTGGGTTACAGTATAGGCTGAGGTGCAGTTTACTTCTTTGCACCTTGTAACAGGCTAGAGTACAAGGCACCTTCACGTACAGTATTTTTTTTTATAGAGGCGGTGATGAAATCCCTCCTTTCCTCTATTTTTTAGGGTTTTGTACTAAAATACAAAACCCTATTGCAATCACGACCTGTGTCCGTCTGTCCGTCCGTCCGTCCGTCCGTCCGTCCGTCCGTCCGTCTGTATGTCACAGCACTTTTTCTCCGAAACTATAGAAGCTACAGCCATGAAACTTTGTGGAAAGGTCAGAAGTTGTGACCTCTTGAAAGTTCAAGGGTGAAAAAAATTTTCAAAGGGGTTTAAGGGGGGTCTCCCCATATAGGGAGTTGACCCCTCAAAAAAAAATTTTCACCATTGGTAGTCGAGTAGGGTGTCATTGGAAAGGTCTCAATGAGATCTTTTCAAAACAGGTCTTAAAGTTGCCTTATGAGTATCGAGGGGGGCAGGGGAAGGGGAAATGTACGAACTTTTCGCGTACCCCCCCCCTCGCGATTGGACGATTTCCATCCGAAAAATCTGAAAAAAATCATGAATGTAGGCCTTAATGAGTACAACAACAACAAATACATGAGAAGTCGAAATTCACTCAACTTTGTTAGGAATAGTATGATTTATCGATTTTATGTTTTCTCGAATAAAATCTAAATGGTACCCTTAAATTCAATAAAATTTAGCAAAAAGATGACTATTCATAAGACTGATATTTTCTGAAAGTTTCATAAAGATCGAATAGTATTTAACGAAGTTATAGCGATTTGAACTTTCCCGTATTACTACGGAACAATATGCCCTGTATTACTATGGAAACATATGGCTATGGAGCCATATGCGCTTTTTACCGACTTAGACACTACAGCTTTGCTAGGATTTGCATGAAAATTTCAGGAATGATAGATATCATGAGGATGACTACATACAATTGAAACAAGTCGAAGAGGCAGGAGAGAGCTCCTAGCAAAAGGGCTTTGTAGCCATTCTAGGATTCGAAAAAATAGGCCATGAATCGATGCTTACAGTACAAAGGAGTGGCCCCTGAAAAAAATTTCATGAAAGGTAGCCGATATGAGTATCAAATGAAAGTTCTCTATGAGAGCTTTTCAAAACAGTTCTTAAACTGACAGTTTTTGCTTCAGTGGGGGCACAGAGAGGGGGGGAAATACATGAAAAATGTGTTTTCTCCCTCGCGAATGGACACCCGTGATCTAAGAAATCTGAAAAAATTATCAAGCGAAATATTTATGGGTATAATTTTAACAAATACCTCAGAATTAAAAAAATTCTTTCAACTTAGTTAATAATAGTATGATCCTCGAACATGACGTGTTTCTTAATTTTATTCGTTGCTGGTTACGGCATTTTGTAAGTTGAGTACAAAACCCTTCTGACATGAGCATAGGTCTGTCTACCCAACTTGTTTGGAGATTCTTCCTCGTCTCTTCAACTTCTTTTGCTTTAGGACAAACTCTGAAACTCGCAGGATGGACCTTAGCATTGCAGTTCACACAGAAGATCTCATCTTTTTTCTCGTCCTTCGAGATTGGGCATTCAATGGACTCAGGTTGCTTGTCGCATTTTATGCATCTAACTTCAAGTCCACAGTTAGAAGTGACGTGGCCAAATATTTGGCAATGAAGCACTAGCAAGTGCAATTTTTCTGCAGACGTCCCCGTTGTACCTTCTGATACAATAGGAACTTTATGTCCATCGCTTTCTTTACTTCAAAGTCCGGTTTGAACTGAACTAAGAAAGATAAACCCATTGCTCTTTTTGTTAGAAACAGCAAAAAAAATCTACCTGCACCGAAGCGAAGGCGACAGGGAAGCGGCTGCTAGGGAGAAGAGATAATGCTCTCTCAGCGATGGCAAGAGAGCGACGCAAAGGAAAAATGGAATGGGTGCCTGATCCCTGACCTGAAACATTGGACCAATCGGAGGCACGGTGAGGCTGATTCCTACCTGACCAAGCTCTTGAGCGGCCATAGATGTTTTCAATCTTACATGTACAAGGTTGGTAAGCCACGATCTCTCAGCTGCATGTTTTGCACAAGAGAAGTAGGCAACGCCTGACACACATTTTTTGTTAGGCAAAAGATACGCTGATGGTAGCTGGTGGATGGCTGATCTCTTTAGTGAAATCGGAGAGCTCCCCCAGAAATTGTTATCAGAGAGATGCTAGCATTGGTTGGCAAATGTAGCCACGTGGTACATTCTGCTCGGATATTCCTGACATTTATAAAATACAATAATAGCCCGCCGGGAGGCTTCGAGGGTGGAGGGGTTTCTTTTCAAGCAATGCCTTCTCGTACCTCTTTTACCACTGGAGAAGGGATTCCTGCAACTTTAAGGTGCCTCTAGGCGTAAGAAAACATGGCCTAGCTCAAAATAATGTGTCTAATGGTTCCAGGCTAGGTTCTCAGATTGACAGGGAAGGTGTTTAGTGGATAGTCCAGAGGCATTGCACACTTAGGAGTCTCACACTCAAAGCGTAAACAATCTTCACCTTTCTACCACAAAAAAAAAGCAATATGGATGTTTCCACCGAATTTAGTGACAATTGTTTCTATAATCTCTGAAATATTCTTCTGTTAAATGCAAAAGAATGCAAAGAAAAGTTATTATTTTAGCGGAACACTGAAAAGTCTCATTGTACCTAATAAATTGGCGTCGTAGGAATCACTATATTTAGTTTATGTGACAGTGGCAGGTATTATATCTATGGGTGGAATTAAATGATTTTTACGTATAACAACATGTTTAGTTCCACGCCCTCAATAAATCGACCCACACCCACCGAAACCAACATACTTTTGAATAGAATTATTCGGAAGTTACGTTAAAGGTTTGTTTGTACGCATATCGGGGACGACCTTTATGGAAAATTATGACGTCAACTTTTGTAATTCATTGATGTCTTCAGACATTGATTCAAGGCAAAGTCAATACGCTTTTCTATGTTGAATAGAACCCACTTAAAAGTAGTTTCTACTAGAAGACCAATAAATTTGACTAGAAAATTAGAAGACTTGCAAACCTACAAACTAATGCACACTTTGAATGCTAATTATTTGCTCCATAAACCATCCAATTAATTTCAACACAAAAGACCCATCATTTTATAATTGACACAAGAAACTCATGTAATGAATAAACCAAAGTCTCGCCTCAACTAAGGAAGAGATAAGATAGCGTAAAAATAATTTTTACCAGTATCCGCTACATCGTTGTCAAGAAAATATAGGAATAAATTGAAAGACACACATTTTGAAGAAGTATCGTTCTTCTCTTGTTCTTATTTCACTGTTTGTATACTTCCCTACAAATCGCCCTCTGACTCTGTCTGACAGCTAGCTCTTGCAGCTTCTTCTGTCGATACTGATGTTGCCGCTGCTAGCGCTACTCCACTTAGTCTGTTAGTCTGCTATATATAAATATAGCCTAAGTGCAACATAAAAGACCCAACAGAAGAAAAATATCCTTTCACTCACCTATTAAGCAAACGGTAAAATGCTCCAACATTCTTCACTAAAAGGCGAGGCACGAGAAAAGCCCCGAACTCTACGTACTTCGCAACATGGCTATCATCAACAACACAATGATAATCATCACAAGGAGTAGCGAGCGCTAGCAACAACATCACAGCGGCATGCTTCTATAGTTGTTATTGTATCCTCGTGGAGCCGAATAAAATCGAGCAAGGATACTATGCCCTCATTCTCGACGTCCTTCGTTTATCACCAAGAGGAGTAGAGCACGTGCATGTATACCATAAAAGATGACAATGTTAAACTAGGGTGCGCCATCATCTGATCATGTGCTCTGTATCCTTATACATTTACATTTTCAAACCTCCACTAATACGAGTACACCCCAACGACTAATACACTAACACAACAGTCAACGCCTAGAGAAGACTTTTCGCGCTAGCGCATTCAAAGGATTTGGAAAATATTTCCCACACCAAAGTGGGTTGACGAGTGACGTCATTATACGCACGTCCTTTCAAAGTTCATCGAGCTGAATTCACAGTATTTTGATGTTTAGTGCAAGGTGTAAAAGATGGAATGCGATTTGTCATATGTTTTACCAACAAAATCTCATGTAGTTTCTTGGCAATTACGAGCGTATTCAAAGTGTGAAGAGGACGTTGAACTTGCCTGTAAAGCGTGAGCTTGCAAGCTGAACGAAATCAACACGGGAAAAGCCTCCTTGCGAAGTTTTAAAGACATTTACGCCTTTCACTTTGCGAGTCCTGTGAATTTTATGACATACATATGTACGTGCTGTCTTCTGCGATCCATAATAAAAATTTTATTGAATAGACTAACAAATGGAAAATATCCGTTCCCTCGTCAAGATACAGGCTAAGGTAGGGTGACTTACTTTTGACGGTATACTACACATAAATCAATTCCAGGAATAAGGTGAATGAAAATGCATGTAGTTCCAGTAGACTGTAAACTTTCGTATAGTCCAAACTAGCAACAAAAATAAACCACTTTCGAAATTGGGTAGAAGCAAAGCAATAAGAAAAACGTTCACCCTAATTACAGTACAATCAAATAATTATGTTTTACGAACTAATTTAACAAAATTTGAAGATGATTAATAATTGCCATAAAATTTCGTGCAGCTAGGTTCTAGTGAAATCATTAAATCAAACGAACCTTTCCTAAGAAGATTTTCTAATTTTTACTGTGTTTAAATGCTTAAATACAGTTTTTCATGATGGAAACATGCTCTAAAGTCATAGTATACTGTGAGAACTTTAGATTTTATAGGCTTATTGCGCCCCATTTCAGATTTTATAGGCTTATTGCACACAGAACCTCAGTTTTTATAGGCTTATTGCACCCAATCTTTTAAGGATGACCAACATCAGAGCAACAAACAAATGGTTTCTGAATTCTTCAGGCTTCTCAATTCAGATAGGCAGTGTGTTTACAGATTATCCCTAGTATTTGAAAACAACTCTCTACAGCCTGCCTAAGAAATGTTTCTGGAGTTTTTTCCAAAAATTGACAAATTTGCGTTTACTATTCTTTCTGCCCTTCAAGTTTTAGACACTGCACTGAAAACACTGTACCCATTCTAAGTTCTTCATAAGTAACCAACTCTGGGACCAATTATTTTTGCTTACGAGCTTTTTGCTCATTATCTTCAATTTCTGCATACTCTTCTATTATACTGAGAGCATCCTTATACTCTAAGCCAATTTTCTAATACTACAATATTCTTCAGTATCTGGAACTTCATTACCGAAATAGCTATAGCTAAGCTCTAATGTCTTTCACCTATACAACCCTTTGCAGTCTATGCTACATGTAACATTTTGGTGGTTAGTGAAATCCCCTCACTCCTGGTTAACAAAACTGTTTTCCAATTTTTAGGCCATTTATCTAAGGCTTCGGGATTTTGCTATATGGATTTCCTGGCGAGAAACCTGTGCAACGCATCCCAGTAGTTGAAACGACTCATTCTTTTATATTAACAGTCAAACTATTGGATGTCAAACGACTGCCCACATTTTTTCCAAAGCAGAATCTTTAATCAAAACTTAATTCTAATATTGGCACAGCTATCTTTCCTGCGTAAAATATATTGTCGGAAGACCGCGACTTGCCTATCTTATGCAAGTAGAACTGAAAAGAGCTAAGCCAGGTAGAAATCATTCTCACCAAACCCTCGTTTGATCCACGGTTTCAGATCAAGTTTGAAGCACGCTGTCGATTTTCTCCTCGGCTGTTCCCTATAGGAACCTGTCTTTGCGTCGTTTCCTATATTAACGAAACATCCATATTTTGGATAATCGAAGATAGTATTTATTGAGCGCACAGAACTTTATCTTTATCGTTCAGAGTATAAAGCCAGAAGAAATTTTATACATAATAATTTAAGCTATACATATTAAAAAGTCGTTCGGCATCTTTGACCTAATTCACGGATGGATGGCGCTTTGCTGCTTTCAGGTTATTGGACGTTCGCTCGAGTACGCGAAATGGACCAACATACGATTGCTGCAAAGATTTTTTTGCTGTGTCAACTCGTACAAAAACGTGACTTCAGGTTGCCAAGTCTTTGAAAATAAATATGCTGCTATTTCGATGGTGTTCGACAGTTGTTGGCCGCAGTCGTCGCATGTCTTTCCGGAATTCAGACACAAGTCCTGTCTGATGGTTTCTACTGTCCGTATCTTCAACAAAATCTCCTGGAATCCAAAATGTGGTACCGTATACCATTTTCGCTGCAGTATATTTAATTTCCTCTCGGTAGGCAGACCGAAGGCCGAGAAGAACTGTAGGCAGAGCTTGAAGCCAGTTTTCGTTTTCATGACACATGAGTGCTGCCTTTAAAAATCGATGCCAGCATTCCACCATTAAATTTGCTGAAGGATGATAAGCAGTTGTCCTGATGTGTTTACAACCAATTATTTCGGTTAGCGAACGGAAAAGCATTGATTCAAATTGGCTACCGCGATCTCCTGTAACAATCCTTGGTGTACCGAAACGTGAAACCCAATGATGGTAGAAATTCGTAGCGACTGTGTCGGCGGTGATTTCGGTAATTGGTACGGCTTCCGTCCGTCACGAGAAACGATCGATCATCGTAAGGACATATTTAAAATCATTTATGACTGGCAGTGGACCAACTAAATCGAGATGTATGTGGTCGAATCTTTTATCTGGCGCTGCAAACTGTAACGAGAAAGTCGTGACGTGTCGGTTAGTTTTAGAGCGTTGGCACTGAATGCATGATTTTGTCCAATTAGCAATATCCTTGTGCATTTTTGGTCAGACGAATTTTTCTCGTAGTAAACGGCAGACAACTTTTCCACTTGGGTGCGACAGGTGATGCACAGAATGAAATGCTTGACGTCGAAGTGCTTGTGGTATATAGGGGCGTGTGATACCTGTTGATAAGTCACAGTATAAATGCTTTCCACTTTTCGGTACTCTCTGCAAATCCAATGATGTTTCCGAGTGTAACAGACTTTGTAACTCGCTATCATGTTGTTGTTCCGCTGCTACGTCTGCCATATCGAGTGCTTTATGTGCGGTAACTGCATCAAGTCGAGATAGAGTATCTGCCACAATATTTGTTTCACCTTTAACATGGAGTTTGTCCGTGGTGAACTGGGAAATATACTCCAGTTGTCGAATTTGGCGTGGTGATGCTTTTGATGACTTCTGTGTGAGAGCGTAGCACAGTGGCTTGTGGTCGGTTCGTATCACGAATTTGTGTCCTTCTACTCTGTCTCGAAAATATTTGATAGCTGAATAGATCGCCGAGAATTCTTTATCGTAGACGCTGTAGTTTCGTTGAGCGTCGCTAACTTTTTTGGAATAAAATCCTTGTGGTAGCCGAACTCGTCGACAAACTGTTCCAATACTACTTCCATCGCGAGATTCGAAGCGTCCGTTGTTATAGCTAGCTGAGCATTTTTTACTGAATGTTTGATACAAGCTGCTGCTGCTAACAACTTTTTACGGTCTTGAAAGGCATTAATTGTTGGTGACGTCCAGTTAACAGACCTTTTATCATTTTTTCGGGAATCGCGAAGGAATTCATTTAGCGGAGCAAGTACTTCTGCGGTATTTTTTAGGAATTTTCGATAAAAATTAATAATGCCTGAATATCTTCGTAGACTTTGAATGCTTTTTAGCTTTTCACATTCCAGTATAGCATTAACTTTTTCTGGAAGCGGCTTGATTCCTACGCTACTTACCGAAAATCCCAAATAACGTACCTCGTTTTTTTCAAAATTGCATTTGGTGGCGTTAATTATGATGCCGTGCTCCTTTAATCGAGTGAACACTTCCTGTAAATGTATCCGATGTTCCTCTTCCGAGCTGGACGCGATAAGGATGTCATCCGGGTATCCAAAAGAGTAGCTTAATCTAGAGAGAACAATGTCGATGTACCTTTGAAAGATTTGAGCTGCATTCCGGATTCCAAAAGGAATCGTCAAGAATTCAAAGAGTCCAAAGGGTGTGATGACCGCTGCCTATTCGATGTCCTCGTCTGCAATTGGCCCTTGATGATAGGCACGCATTAAATCTATGGTTGAAAAGATTGTCTTTCCGTACAGATTATGGTTGAAGTGTTCCATTCCTGCCACTAGATATCGATCTGGTATCGCAACTGCATTGAGTTTTCTGTAGTTGCCACAGGGTCTCCATTCTCCTGACTCTTTCGGGACTAAATGAAGTGCACTAGCCCATGGGGCACTTGAAGGACGATATATTCCATGTATTCAAACGCAGCCTTTACGGATTGATATTTGTCCTGCAGTAATCGGCGAAGTCGTTCCGCAATTGGCGGGCCTTTCGTCAGTATGTGGTGTTGGAATATTGTCTTTTCGGATTGTTGTGTCGTCACAGAACTCGTTAGCTTGGAAAATTTGGCGAGGATGTTGTGAAATGGCATCTGCCGATTCACAGTGGTGATTGCTTCTGCTGGTTTATCTGAAAGTGTTGAGACCGCTTCGAGATTTGTTTTACCATCCACCAACCGCTTCCGCTTGACAGCAACGAGCAAATTTAAGTGTTTTAGAAAATCAACTCCAAGTGATGATTAGCTCCGAGTGATGATCTGCTGCAGCAATGCAAAAACGTCATTTGAAAATCCTCCGTAGCCAAAAGTCGAGCGAAAGGATCTGTTCTCCGAACGTGTTGATGGTCGTTCCATTTGCAGCATACAATTTCCGTTCTTCCTGACGTGTTTTACCTTGGCCAGGGATTACCGATACCTCTGCACCTGTATACACGAGGAATCTTAGCCCTTTTTGCTTGTCGGTTACTAAAAGGCGGATCTTGTTTAAGTGGACACCATCGCTGTCCGCATTTTATATGATAGTTTTAGTTTTCCTGCTCGGAAAATTGGCAAGGCCGACGGCATTTATTCGCCTTTTCCCCTTATTCCCGGTGGTAAAAACTATTTTTCTCATCTGTACCTTAATTTCGTGTGCATGTTTGAGACCTTGGGCGCCAGCGAGTACGTGAACGGGATCGATTTTTAGAATGTGTATCTTGGTTTCTTCCGTTCACTTCTAATCTGTCAAGTCGATTTAGTATTTCCACGAGAACTGGATCCGACCTCGGAGCAGGAGTTTTTGATGTCGTTGCTATTACAGCTGGGGCAGCGTTGAATTCCTCGACAATTTTGTCTGCCATTTCGAGTAGTTCTGCAATGTCCCTTTCAGTTGACACGGACATGATGACACGTACATGCTCTGGTAAACGTCGTAACCATAAGGTAGGTAGAGCATCTTCTGGCAGCTGCAAGCCTGCCATGTTTTGCATCGGACGAAATAAATGCGATGGTTTTCGGTCGCGCAATTCAAGCTCCGTTAGCACTGGCGTTAGTTGCTGCTCAGGAGACGCAGCAAATCGAGCAATCAACTGCGTTTTTAGCTTCTCATATTTGTTTCCGACCGGTGGATGCTTTACTACTCCCGCAACTTGCTTGAGGATGGTAATATCCAGGGATGTCACTACCGCGTTAAATTTTGCCGTATCTGAATATACAATATTTTGTAATATCCGACGGTGGATTCAATTTGGGAAAACCAAAGTTCGACTTGCAACTCCCAAAATGGCGGAACTTTACATCACGCAAGGCTTCTTGTCGAGAGGGTTCACTACCGGGCCACAATTCACGTGCAAGATTCAGCGAAGTTTTCGGAGTTTCCGTAGTAATATTTCTTTCTCCGGGCGTTGACGATTCGCCACCGCTCGCCATTGCTTTTGTTTTTTTGTTTTTTTCACTTGTTTATTGATAATAACAAAACGTAAGGGTCACCAACTATTGGAACTTGTCTTCGCGTCGATTCCTATATTAACAAAACATCTATATTTTGCATAATCGAAAATTGTATTCATTGAGCGCACAGAAATTGATCTTTATCGTTCGGAGTCTAAAGCCTGAAGAAATTATATACATAATAATTTAAGCTATACATATTAAAAAGTTGTTCGGCATCTTTGACCTAATTCGCGGAGAGATGGCGGTTTGCTGCTTTCAGGTCCGCTACATCCCCGAAGACTGCTGCCATCTTTTGAGTAATCGTCACCTCTACTTGTAAGTAACTGTCTGACACTAATCAATCTCAGATAATGAAGAATTAAAGAGATACTTGATTGAATGTAGAGGAACCATTATAATTTTTAATGGAGGGCAAAAAACACTGAGTAAAATACCTCTTTTCTGCAGCCAAATCGGCAAAGTTTTCAGAAGCTTGTAGACTACAGAATATAATTTTAAAATTCCAAGCCACCTAGTTTGCTAAAGAATATAGACGGTATCTCAAAAAATAGCCAGGAAGCTCTCATTGCACTAACTAACCCAAAAGTCAAACTCAACTCTCAAGCTCAATCGATACTAAAACTACTCGTAAGATGATCTCATTTTTCTTGCATAGTCCGCCAGCTGTAGGCATAACAGAAGTGCCCTATCAAATCAATGAGGGTTCAAAGTTGTCAAGCCAAGTGTCGAATTTCACTGGATTACAGGTGTTCCAGGCATAGAAGACAATGAACTGGCGAAAGACCTTGCAAAAAGGGGATCAAAACATCAACCAAGCATTAACACCTTAGATAATAAGCTGATAGTCTCAGTTAAAGCTTAGCGGCAACTGGTAACTGGCAAAAACTAGGAAGATCTGTGGAAAATTTACGATGATGAGATGAAATTTCTTTTCATGTCCCCAAGGCTACTCTGTGTATTAGCGGTCGAAATATCTACTGGCTACTACCTCAAAGGTGCTCATAGGTATAAAATAGCAATAGTAACGTGCGACTTATGCACAAACCGAGGACAGACAGAGATAAAAGCTTGAGAGCACATCTTCTGCGATTGTCATCTTCTCTCCAAAAGATGATCGAAACGAATTGGAGTATCTCTTTTCAGTATTCTGAATAAAGTTTGAAAATGTGGTATGAGGAAGCTCCTTATAATGGCAAAAAGTATGCTTGGATTAAATCAGGAGCTTTAAGCCAGTCAGTATTTAATAATACAGTGGTATTACTATGGGGACGCAAGTGGTCTCTGTAAGGCTCAAGATACCATAATCAACATTCTTAACTGTGCTATTAATCTGTCAGCTTTTTCCACCACTTTCCCCTTTTATCAGTATAACAGGATCTAATTTTTTGCATAGGCATTGATCAAAATCGTACTCTCGTGTTTTTAGGGGTTACAAAATGTATTGAAATCACGACTGGCTGACCGTCTCCCCGTACGTCTATGTGTCACCGCAGTTATTTCCTAGACCATTGTAGATACAGACACTAAACTTTGTAGGTGAAAGTAAAGTGGTAGTCTCTTGAATGTTTGGGTATCAAATAAATTTTGAAGGTTTTTAAGGGGGCCTCCCCATATAAGGGGGTGAACCATATTTTGTTATCTTGATGAGAGCTTTTTTAAACACGAACAGTGTTCTAAGCATCGTGGGGTGCAGGGGTAAGGGTTCATGTGCCCGCCCCCACCCTTTGCATTTTGACACCTGTGATCCGAAAAATCTGACAAAAATTATGGAGGTAGATGTTTATGAGTACAACAACAACCAATACCTTAGAAGTCAAAATTCGGTCAATCTTATTAATAATAATAGTATGATTATCGAATTTCATATTTTCCCCAATAAAACCGTATAGGTACCCTGAAACTGAACGAAATTTGATATTTGAGCAGTCGTATAGACGGTCCTTAAACTATGTAAGCTTGATGAAAATCGAATGATACACACGGAAGTTATAACAATTTGAAATTTCTCCAATTACAACAACAATAACGCATGATTTTGGTATTTTACGGACTTTCCATCGAATCAGTCACTGCAGTTTTGATTTGATCTTCGTGAAATTTTCAAAAAAGGGCAATAGCGTTAATATTTTTAGGAGTTCATGATTTAAGTGATTTTTGTTGGTTTGCAATATAATGGCGCTCGTTGAAAATAGAAAAACAATGGATTTTTTTTTAAACGTGCACATGTCCTGACATATTTCTTGACTTTATTCGTTGCTGGTGACTGCATTTCTAAGAAGTTGAGTACAAAGCTCTTCTGACATGAGCGTAGGTCTGTTTACCCAACTTGTTCTGGAGAAGCCGTCGAGCCTTACTTTTTGTGAGAACAACTCATTTTGCCTCTTTTGAGTCATCTTCAGTATCTAAAGGATGTGTGGAAGGAAATGACTTTAAAAAGGTGCATGAATATTATGTTTTTTTATGGATATCCATTTGTTCTGATTCTTCTATCTGGGTGTAGTCTAGTACTGAGAAATTTGCGTCTAATTGTTCTTCTAGATGAGAAGGAGATAGGATGAAATGCTATGAGTTTCAAAGCATGGATTCCAAATAATGCAACCATATTCGAGAAGGGAACATACAAATGAAGTGTAAAGAGTGTTAGTGATCCATACGTTTTCGAATTCTTTTGCGTGTCTTTTAATAAAACTGTGCTGAATATTTTGTTGTTTCGTATGTTGAAATACAATTTCCTGTCCAACCACTAGTTCTGTAACTCGGTCAATTATCGAAGCAAAGAATTTTTAAGAGGTAAGTATGTTCGAACACAGTATTTTGTGGGAGAAGCTTATTACGCAACATTTTCCAATATTATGATATAGTTGATTATTATAACAACATTTCTTTATGAAGGTATCGAATCTTGGAGTGACTAGTGATGAGATAAATCTTTTCGATAGGGCTGGTATCGAAATTGATAGTACGACTCCGGGTTGAAATGGAAACACGATTATATGTGAGGGATTGCATAAACTTACCCTAATTGGAACACATTTTGAATTGGTTTATCTACCAAACCCTAAGAGAGGGAATCTAATATTTTCAGAGGGCGTTGAAGCAAAAGTTTCCGACTTCAAATCAAGCCTGAATGGTGAGTCAATTCTTCATTTCAATGAAACATTAACATCTGACCTCATACCGAGTTTGAATCTTATTATTACTTTGTCAGCTAGGAAGACTTTGTTTCATATTTCGCAGAATTTACAACAAGAAAGCATGTAGTATCGACGGTGTTCCAAATATAGTTCTCCGACATTTGCCTGAGGTTGCTATTAGGAATTATTGCAAATTATTCATCAAAATCTTGAGAAATTCATATTTCCTAAACGAGTGGAAAAATACTAAGGTATTTTCAATCTTGAAGAAAGGAAAAGAATCTTCATGCCCTAAAAGCTATCGCCCAATCCACTTGCTGCCTAACATCAGCAATGTGTTTGAAGTGATACAGAACTAAGCACTAAACTCCCACATTGAGAAATATGAGTTGATGCCGAGTTGCCAATTTGGTTTTCGTACCAGGCATTTGACCATACATGCGATAACGAAAGTAACAGAAATTTGTTGGAAATTAAACAAAGAGAATTTGTTGGAGCGTGTCTCAATGATCTGGAGAAAGCCTTCGATATTGTGTAGTTAGATGGACTGGTGTTTAAAATCCTTCAGGACAGGTTTTCAGATATCTTATCGCCATGATGTGCAATATGTTAGACGGGAAATCATTTGTTGTCAAGGTCTTGAATGGTCTACAGCTTTTCTCAATATTCATTCGCAAGCTTTTGAACAGCTTTGATTTTAACGTCTCGCCAACGCAATTATTGGTGGCGATGATCTGATCATCTATACGAAAGACCGAAAAGCTACAATAGTTCAGAGCAATCTTCAAAAAATGTTTAATGATGTGCAGCTCTACACCGACAATTGGCGAATAAAAATCAATGCACAGAAATGTGAAACAATTTTGCTTCGGACAACGCTGCAGGAGGCCAGTCAAGACCTGAAACGTGATTGGAAGGTTTTCCGCATTATGGCTCGTTAGGGTAGTTCAAAATAGGTTCGACGTAAATTCTGTGTTCAATACCTCGGTTTTCATCCCGATCAGCATCTGTACTATACTGAACATGTCAACATCTTGCTGAGTAAAGCGCAAAAAGTAGTCATGGCCCTTTGACGACTTTTTCATTCCAGATACATTGATCAAAAGGTCAAAGTTATCTGTTACACCAGAGTGCTAGTACTATGGAAAAATTAAGAGTTTTCGAAAGGAAATGTCTTCGTGCAATGTACTGGTTTGTACAGAAAATATGAGGCGAATTGATACCACTGTTTGTCGAATAGAAAAATTTATCAAACTGCGAAAGTGACGAGAGTCGATATCTTCATATTGAAACTTCTTCAGAATCATATCGCAAGATCTGTAACTGTGAGTGAAAACCCTTGGATTTCACAGCCGTTCCACCCTACAAACGGTCATATTGTGACTCGCGGCGATACTGGCTTCGTTCCTCTAGAAGCATTCGTGAATTTGGACATGAATCGATATGTTTTTGATTCTGACAGTGTCCCAATCATATATTACATATAAAGACGGGCCACAGATAAGAAGATAAAATGTACTCCGAATTTGAGTTCCCGAGACCGACAATTCCAATAGAGATACTCATTTGCTAGATTCGTTTAGGCTGGTCGAGGTGAGACCGAGCAATCAAGGTATTGTTGGCTGAGTGACAATGTCTAAATTATTCGTGTTTATTTTCTGTTGTTGTGTTATTCGTTACTTAGTTTTTGAGTTTCAGTTCATTATTGCTACATTTAGTGTTGTTGTTTGTTTGTGTTAAAACTTAGTAATTGGATTCAATATTTAGGATAGGTATATGTTATGTTTATAATAGTATTTTAAATACAAATTTTGACGTTTAGGTTAGGAATGTTGTGATCGCATTTTTTCGTATAAGATGTTATTTTTGGTTGAATTAGGTTATAACATATTATGTCTAGGATAAAAGTTCACTGTTGTATTAAAATTATAAATCATTTTTGAATAGTATTGGTTCGTTTTTTCTCTTTTTTCCAATCAAGTCATAAAATATGTAACAATCTTAATTAACTTGAATTTGCTATGTTTTTTTTTTGTTTTTGATTAAATTTATTTAACTGATAATGTATAAATTTGGAGAACCATTTGGGCCATAAAGTTTTTTTATTATTATTGTCTGCAATTTGCTTTATATTCTTTTTGAAATTTATAACGATAAGTATTGAATAAAGCGCTTTTGACTTTGACTTTGGCCCCAATTATTGGTTATTGTAGTCAAAAATTGGACATCTCGTTTGGACTTCCTCCGCAAAAGTTGCGGCACTCACATCCCCGAAAACATATTCAAATAAAAATGGCAAAGAATTGCCTTTGGTTTCATGGCAATCAAAAAAACTTATCTGTATTTCATTTCATTTCAAAGTTCTATACCTCTAAAGAACACCCTGTATATATTGCTATTTTTAGGGTTTACAAAACCCTACTAAAATCACCTCCTGTCTGTCCGTCCGTCCGTCACAGCACCTTTTCTCGCAAACTACTTTAGCTAGAAACATCAAATTTTGTGAGCAGGTGTAAAGCAGTGCTCTCTTCAAAATTTAACTACAAAAAAATTTATAGGGCATTTAAGGGGGGGTCTCGCCATATAGGGGAGTGGCCCCCGAACAAAAAAAAATTTCATCAGAGGTAGCCGATATGGGTATCAAATGTAAGGTCTTGATGATAAATTTTCAAAACAGGCATTAATTTGACACTTTTTGCTTCAAGGTGCGCACAGGGGGGAGAAATACACGAAAAAATTGTGTCAACTCGCGATTGGATATCTGTGATCTGAAAAATCTGAAAAAAATTTGTGGAGGTAGGTTTTTAAGAGTGCAATAACAACAAATCAAAATTCACTTAACTTTGTTAATAATAGTATGACATTCGAATTTCACATTTTCCCAAATAAAATCGTATAGGTACCCTTAAACTGAACGAAATTCTATATTTAAGTAGTCCTACAAAAGGTCCTTGAACTTTGTAAGTTTTATGAAAATCGAATGGTATACACGGAAGAATAACACATGATTTTAGTACTTTATGGACTTTCCATCGAATCAGTCTCTGCAGTTTTGATTTAATCTTCTTGAAATTTTCTAATAAGGTCCATAACATTAATATTTTTGGGAATTCATGATTTGAGTGATTTCTGTTGGTTTGCCACAAAATGGCGACCGTTGAAAATAGAAAAACAATGGATTTTCCTTCAAACGTGCACATCTTTGACATATTTCTTGACTTTATTCGTTGCTGGTGACTGTATTTCTGATAAGTTGAGTACAAAACCCTTCCGACATGAGTGTAGGTCTGTCTACATAACTTGTTATTACTGCTATTCATTTGATACCTTAATCTACAATCTTCGATGAAAAAAATTTAGGGAGTCTGATTCTTACATGGAGATACCTCCTTAAAATCCTTTAAAATTGTTTTCGACTTTGAAACTTTCATTAACCAACGAATTCCGAACTGTTCACAAGATTTTCTCTAGTTTCCGAAAACGGTCACTGTGATGTACTGACGACAGACAATCGAATGAACAGGCGGACAGGTACCCATTTTAATAAGGTATTTAGAAAATTTTTCTTTTACAAAACCCTAAAAAGGCTCATTATTTTAACTATTCACCTCTTTTCACTCTCCTGAGTTGTACATACAGAACAATTTCTTGACGTATTCATCAGGTGAATCTTTTCTGTATTTCTCACGAAAAATCATTGAAAACTAATGGGAACACATCGACAAGAAATGTAAATTGCAGTAAAAATACGAGTTGTGGCAATAATAAATTTGAATGGCTGTTGTAACCTTGTCAAATATTATTTCAACTCTTTAAAGCACGAGGATAACGCATATGCCCCACATAAGTTTGAAATTTTATAGAACGTAAAGGTGCTGTTATGATATTCCTCGTTCAGATCGATTACTTCTCGAAAGAAGTACGAATCGTCATCTCTGCAATTCCACCGCCAACAAACCATACTCTTAAGGACAACAGGTCCGGGCAATTATAGACTTCTCTGTTGTGACTGCTTGTCGGCCAGCTAATTTGGAAAGAAAGACGATCATGTGTCTTATCGTGAGTAGACTATGCTTGTTAATGATTTTCAGCCAACGTTCGGCGTATTCGTTTTAAACGCATTAAAAAATTTTCCGAAAATATGTAAAGTCTTCACTGTACTGTTGCCTGTCGCGCGTTCCCGATCTACATACCGGCGCGTTGCCAGCCACACTCAACTTCCACTCAACCCACAATAGCCTACGCTAAATGAAATGTACAAAGTACAAACTGTGACATTATGAACCGAACCAAAAGCACTCGTCTAGTAAGCCGCGGATTGTCTAAAACCCCGCCCACTCGATGATATACTCACTTCTGTTCCCGCTGAAAAATTTAAACTACTAAAAGGAAAGAGGAAGTTTAAGCTAGCAATTAAAATTGTCATTTTTTTATTCTACACATGGTATCTGTTCCAAATACAATAAAAGCTAATAATAATAATGCATCACACGATAGTCCAAATCCGAACCTTGGTGTTGCGATTGCATTGTTAGGATATCTCATTCCATGAGATGATATGGTCAATATCATGCTCAACCATCTGATTATAACCTAATTTTTCAATGACTATCCATCACAACTGGGTGAACTGATAGTCCGACAGCAGCATCAAAACCCAAACTCGATGCCGCCACCGAGGTTTGAACTTGGGAGCTGCTGCACAAGTGAAGTATGCCCTAACCCACTACTCCACACGGAACAGTAAAAAGCAAGTTATCCTGAATTTGTTTGGGATACGTAAATATATAAACGGAATATCGGGACGGAAATTTTCGTTTGATGAAAAGTCTTGGATTTTGCATTATAAGAAAATTTTAAACATTGTAAAGTGTTTATGAGCTGGGTGGGCATTTCAATTTCAATTTAGAATAAGCTATGGTTTTAATTTGACTTAACAAGGGTTTCTACCAATTCCACAGAAAAGGAAGATTTACAATTTTTTGGTCGACGCAACATCTAAAAAAAGATTTGGTGCATCTTAATTTCCATTCTTTTTCGTGAACAAAACAAAATAGTATTTGTAGTAATCGAGCAGTCACCTAAGCAAACTGCACGAAAACCGGCATAACACTCATCCAAATTTTAATTGCAGATTTGAAAAATTTAATTATTCAAATTTATAGTTTTATAAATTATGAAATTTATAAAAAAAATATTTTTTATTATAAACATAAATTTTATATATACATTTTTTTCACATATTAAATTTAAATTTTTCCGTACATTTATATTCTTTATGATATTTACATTTTTATTATTGTTTAAATTTTTCTAAATTATTATCTTATATTACTTTAATAATTCAAATCTGCAATTGAAATTCGGACATGACAACACCTTTATTATGCAGCTCAGTCACAAACTGCATTGCCGAATGCAATCTACAGTGGATGGATGAGAGGCTCATCACAAACTGCTGTTGCGGCATTTTACTGTACGGTGGCGATTGGAATGAAGTCAGAGATCTGCTTGGGCGGATCGAGACGGGAGGTCTGTTTCTGATCGCCACATGTAGCCGACGTCTGCAAGAAACAAGAAACGTACCGGCGACCGGGGATTCGCACGCGAAAAAGGGGGCACGGAACACTCAAGTAATTGTGGAATTTTCCAACTTCGCGAGGTGATCGATATTCATTATCAGTGGTAGAGCAATCGATCAAATGGATAAGAAATACATCCTGTGAAGTGCAGAATGATATTCGGAAATTTCTTCTGATATTAAGTATCAGTGGTGCTCAAATTGAGAAGATTCAAGTAATCCATATGGTGAAGTGCAGAAGCAAACATGACTGAAAGATTTATAAATACATTATCGTTACAATGAAAAATATTTAAATTCAATTGCGCAAAAACAATGAAAAACTTGCACGGAATCGGTTCAAACGTCTTCACAAAGGTAATGTGCTATGCCTTCAGCGCCACAAAACTATATATAAATAGTGTTAACTGATAATGAAGTATTGCGAGCAATCTCACCACCTCTACAATTGTTCATAGGCTCGCTTACAACACAACCAAAGATACACTTGCCAGCTACGTAACATCGAAACTTGGTTACATGCCTAGAATTTTCAGGTGAGTAAAACTAACAAAAGACCAGGTTATAAGTTCATTCAAACTAACCGTTCCGGCTGAACTTTCGATCCTACTTCGCTCCGATTTTAGGCCAAAGGGAATACTCGTTAAAGCATTCGAAACAAGGCAACCTGAGCAGCGATTTCATCCCGATACGGGTTCATCTAACACTGAAACAAATTCTTCTCTTCAAAATCGTCCATCTATTGGCTTAAGAACCAAACTTGAAAACTTATTACTCGTGTGTCAATTAACTAACGATTCTGTTATCCATTTAACTGAAACGAGGCTGAACGAAAATATTTCAAATGCGGAAATTTTACCAAGTTACTTAGTCTAAAGATGCAATCGTGACCTTAACTTAACTCATAAATCTGAGGGTGGGGGAGTCTTGGTTGCAGTCTGCAAAGCCCTTGATAGCTTACTTTGCGCTGGCTTCAAATTAGCTCGTGCTGTTGAGTGTGTAATTGTTAAAATCCCTCTTCTTCATAACTCCTCTTTATTAATTTCCTCTGTGTATATTCCCTGTGACTCTCTGTTAGCTGTGTACGATGCCTTCTTCAATGAACTTACCGCCTATCTTCTTCCTCGTCATCCGCATTCTAAAGTTATAGCTTGTGGGGACTTCAACATACCATCAGTAGAATGGGATCCCTTTACAACACCTAGTATTTACTCAAAAAATAGTCCTTCTTTGTTGCTTTCTTCCTTTCTTTCCCTTTGGTCTTTTTCACAGTTTGACCATATCTGTAAACCTAATGGTCGCCTTCTGGACCTTGTTTTGTCCATTGTTCATACTAATTGTCTATCAATATCCTATCCTGTTTTACATCCTCATATTCAACCTAATCTCCATTATCCACCTTTGTATCTAGCACTAATAAATTAACCGGAAACAATGATGCCAAACATAATTTTTGTAGACTGCATTCTTTGGCTCAAAAAAGCTCAAAATGGCCATGAAAAATTACTTCAGCAGATTAGAGAGCACCTTCCTGATAAATAACGCTAAGTCCTTTTGGTCCTACATCGGATGTTTTAAATCTTCCTCTACCATCCCGCATACTGTTAAATAGAATAACACTGAATCTTTCCGGAAGATATTTCAAACCTATTTGCCAAATTTTTTCTCTCTACTTTTTCCTCTTATGATATACTACACTCCTCCATAAACTCAATTCAAACTTGTCCAGCACCAATTACATCCTACCCCACTGATCCTTCTAAAATTGAATCTCTTATTAACTTGCTCCATCCAAATGTTAGTGCTAGTCCCAATTGATTGGCAAATAAATTTGTAAAATCACTTTGGTCGTCTTTGTGTTTTCCTTTATCCTTTATATTCAATCCCAGCCTTAGCACTGGCCCCTTTCCTACATACTGAAAAGATGCAAATGTTGTTCCTATCATCAAAAACGGTGACCTTTCAACTGTTTCTAACTATCGTCCCATATCACTCCTCTCCTGTTTCTCTAAGCTGCTGGAATGACTTGTACACAACAGATTTCCAGAGTCATTGAGTTCAATTGTCAAACCATAGCAACATGGATTCTTGAAGGGTCGTTCAACTTCCGCAAACTTGGCTGAGTTTGAAGGTTGTATTGCAAAAGCTAAGCAGCTTCAAGTTTATGCAATATTCAGGGACTTCTCCGAAGCTTTTGAATCCGTGAACCATGTTCTTCTCTGTCAAAAGTTAGCTTCCGGTTCCCTACATTCTTGGATTTCATCATATCTATCCTCTCGTTCATGTCGCGTTAATCTCTATGGCACAACATCCTTTCCATTCAATCCTACATCTGGCGTCCCTCAAGGGTCAATCCTTGGACCTCTTCTTTTCTTACTGTTTATCAATGATCTTCCCTCTGTAATGATGTTTTTCTCTCCTCTGCAGACTCATGCAAAGATCTTGGTGTAATGTTTGATCCCAAGCTTAAATTTTATGCTCATATTTTTAGAATAATTACCAAGGCATCAAAAGTTTCTGGGTTTATTATGCGGCATTTGTACAAGTTTGCAAATATTGCAAATATTGCAACCGCTGTTCGCTTCTTCACATGTCTTGTTCGCTCGCTTCTTGAGTGCTGCTCGGTAGTGTGATCTCCTAGACACTTGTATCTTGTGAGCTCGCTAGAAGCT
The DNA here is from genome assembly GCA_963969285.1 of Odontomyia ornata. Classification (NCBI taxonomy): domain Eukaryota; kingdom Metazoa; phylum Arthropoda; class Insecta; order Diptera; family Stratiomyidae; genus Odontomyia; species Odontomyia ornata. The sequence goes on along the minus strand of OZ017739.1, from coordinate 78,970,242 downwards.
GTTCAGCGCAAGTTTACCCGTATTTTATCCTTCAAAGTACAAGTAGAAGTAGAATCTTCTTAGGTCAATGTTTCCTTTACAAGTTGTACCACCAACAAATTGCTTCCACTCTGAGCGAAGACTTGCACTATGGACAGTATGCGCGTCCTAGCCGCTCTAATAGCATTCTCGAGATTCCGTACGCCCGGATAGACTTATACTTTCAGTCAATTATACCGCAAATAATCAGAAAGCATAACAAACTCGAGCTTGGTTCTCTATTCACGTCCGACTTGATTTTTAAAAATAAATTGAAGTCGTTACTTTTTTTGAATTGCGATTAATATTTCCCTATCACTCAATTTTTCAAACTTTCATACATGTTTTAATTAGTATTCTTATTGTGTCTTACTTTAAACGATATTTAATTATCTGACTATTTTGTAATTAGATTTTTGTCTGCAAGATGGATCCCAGATTCCAAACTGCAAATACGTACCTATGAAGCCACCATATGAAAATTTGAAAAAGTGAAATCCAATCAAATTTTCTTATTCCTTCTGCTTAGGATCATGTTGAACCCTTTGAAAACCGCATGAAATGTCAAAAGATAATAGTCATACATTTTCAGTTTTCAGATACTCTATCTTGCACATACTCATGTACAAACCAAATGGTATTCCATCAACGTAAGTCCATCACATGACCAATTCCATGTTATTTTTTTCGCCCTGTCTCAGCAAACAGTCGCATCCATCATTGTAAGCTGTTTTAATTTAAAATTCCCAATCAATATCCGAAAACTTATTTCAGCAACGAACGGCTAATCATCATTGAATAAATACACCAGGCGAATCCCGTACAGGTAAATAAAATTACAAATTGATTGCGATCTGCCATTTCCCTCTTCATAAATTATTTCGGAAAATTTAATTTAATTTGGCCAGGGCGCCTGGCGTTCGATTCCAACTCATGACCAATAGTCCTTCAATTTACTGAAGCTAGAATGGTCATGAAAAAATTTACTTAAAACAACAATCATCCATTAGTACGGAGCTATCGATTTTTCCATGAAGTCCAAGCAGACGCGGGAGGCGAGTGTGTTTGGATATCTTTCCGTATATCAAATAAATAGATGACTGGATAAGGAATAATCACAGATAGGCAACTGAAAGCTGGGCAGCTGTGGCAGGAGGCGGGTGTCGGGTGACTGGTCCTGCAGGGGGAATTCAAACGAACTTGCAAAGCAGGCAAAGCAGAAGAGTCGTCCAATTGTTTCAGGACACTATTCAATCTTGTGCTGGACTAGGTGGTATTTGCAGTTGGATCTCAGTATTTAATGGAATCTCATTTTTGGGGATGCTGCTCCATTGCCGAGCTTAAGCCAAGACAGAGTTGCCTTCTAAGTTGCAGAAGATTTCTAGGCCTAAGTGTGCGGGTCATTGCGAGTTGATAAATGACCGTCTCTACATTTGTCAAATGATTTTGCGAAATTAAAGAGACGATTTCACTTGGAGGCTTATGCCCACGACCACGCTACCAGGACGAGAAAAAGTGAAAAGGATTACCCTGCGATTTGGATGCGGCAGCGGTGGTATATATCTTGAGGAATGACCAAGCAATTGCCTTGAAAATTTCTAATAGGATTTGGTTGAAGATTGAGTTTGAGGTTGGATTTGTCCGTTACATTTCATCGATTAAAGTGGTGTTAAGTTGTAAGTGCTTGGTTTTGATTGGGGACAGGGAATACGAGATATATCAAGATCGGCCCCAGTTTATTGATATATAATTAATATGTTAAATGCAGTACAATATATCATTGTGCTCCTACCTAATAAGTTCAAATATTCTACATCAAATTATTATCGAAACTAGTCAAAGTAGTAGGAGGTGCCGGAAAACGAAATACTCATAAAATATACCTTTATTAAGAAAGTTCATCGAGTTTTGACTTCTGATGTGTTTGCTGGCCTTGTATAGGACTTTCCATTAGGGACATAACAGTTTTGTATCTTTATAAGAAGGCACCCTTAAACTTTTTTAATGAACTGTCAATGTCAAAACGTTAGTTAAAGCCAACATTTTCATCATGGTAAATGTCACAAACCCGCAACGTTTGGAAACTTTAAAAATTACTACAGAATTCTGAGTCAGTGGTTGCAACTTTGACAGCACTCACTTCAATTTTCGGCCGTAATAATCGTCCCACCCGACGGGCTGTGCGTGTATAGTGGATAAGTTCGAGTCCAAATTTTCAATATTGGACGTTCCGGTGCCGAAAATTGAAGGAAATATCGCAGCCGTAAGTGCAATGATTCAAAATGAGCCAAATCAGTCAACTCCACGTCGTTCTCAAGAATTAGACATCGCTCAAATGACACTGTAGCGTGTTTTGCGAAAAGATCTTGGCCTTCATGGTTACAAGTTCAAATTGACTCAAGAACTAAAACTACTTGATCATTCGAAATGCCGAAACTTCTCCAATTGGGTTCTGCCAAAGCTTGAAGAGAATGAAGGATTTCATCGAAAAATCATCTTCAGCGATGAAGCTCATTTCTGGCTCAATGGCTTTGGTAATAAGCAAAATATAAATCATTGGTCAGCAACAAACCCAAATGTGCCTCTTGAGATACCGTTGCATTCGCAACAAATTACTGTTTGGTGTGCTTTCTATGTTGGAGGTGTGATTAAGCCGTACTTTTTCGTGGATGAAAACGACCGTAATGTTAACGGTAATGGAAAGTCCTATCGCGTAATGTTTTGAAAATTATTTGTAGCCAGAATTGGATGAACTTGACATCAACAATATGTAGTTCCAACTAGACGGTGCCACTAGCCACACAGCACGCTTCACAATTGATTTATTGAAAGGCAAATTCGGTGAACATGTTGTCTCGAGAAATGGCCTGGTCAAATGGCCGCCTGGTTCATGTGGTCTAATGCCATTGGATTTCTCTTTATTTAGCTATATCGAATCATTGGTCTATGCCAACAAGCCAGCACTTTCGACGAACTTAAAGGCAACATCAATCGCAAAATTGCTAATATTCCGGCCGAAATGTGTGCCAAAGTGGTGGAAAATCGGACCGCTGTAAACGTGCGTGTGGTGATCATTTGGCCAAAATCGAATTTTATTCATAAAATATAACGCTTGCACTACACCCACAGCAAATTTGAACTCAATATCTCAAATATTTGTGTCTTTTAGGGTATTGTAAAATCATTTTACAAAACCCTACTTGTTTCGCGTCCTGTCTGTCCGTCCGTCCGTCCGTGTGTGACACCACTTTTTCTCGCAAACTACATAAGCTAGAAACATAAGATTTTGTAGGTAGGTGCGAAGTGACGCCCTCTTCAAAGTTTCACCACGAAAAGATATTCATAAAGTCTTTAAGGGGGCTTCCCCATATAGGGGAGTTGCCCCTGAAAAAAAAAGTTTTCATCACATGTAGGCAATATGGGTATCAAATGAAAAGCCTTAATCAGAACTTTCCAAAATGCTTTGGGGGGCGCAGGGGGAGGGGAAATGTACGAAAATTTCATCAACACTGGGCTGTTGGCGTAGACCTTCTCTTTCGCGTGGCCCCAAAGGAAGAAGTCACAAGGTGTTAAGTCACAAGATCTATTCAAAATAACACCTCTTATTGGAAAACCCTATATGTAGAAATTTTGATAAAAATTTTAGAAACGGTTTGTATTATTGATGTGTTATCAAGACTAATAAAACGACGAGGTCGAAATACTTGAAACAAAATGGCGGCAAATATAAAAATATAATAGCCATAATAATTCTTCGAACTCAATTTATGAAATATGTATATTAGTCAAGTTTTAATATGCTGAATATATTGTTTGATTTACTAATTGTTTTACAATACCCTTCAGGTAGGAGTACTCTCCTGCTACTTCAACTTGTTATTAATAGATGAAATTGTTATGTCCTGTAATGATTTTCTACGTCTCGTTAGCCCGAGAGATTTCCCGAAAAAACATCTCAACCGACTCCTCATCGGTACTAGACGTGAAGTCTTGGAACGTGACAACAGACTGTACTCATCAGGTTGACAAGTCCAGACACTCTTAGTCTACTCCGAGGTGGCTACTGACTAGCTAGCTAGTTTGGAGAGGAGTTTCGGTCACAGGTCGTACGCGAGCAGACTAAGTCCAAATCATAAAACTCAGCCACCAGTTTAAATGCTCGATTTAACACGCGTTGAACAAGCTACAACGTTTCTACTTCAAATTGCGTGACTTCGTTCCGAGGAAAAGGAGCAAAGACAACCGCTGAAAAAATACGCGCTCCCGAATATTACCGACGCCGTGCCCGAAAAATGTACCACCAATTTTATCAGACGGGGTGGGCCATGATCATCCGCTGAGGGTGCACGGTGGATACGGTCGTACGCTACGGCAACTAAAAACCTATTTCTTTTGGCCAGATTGGCACAAAAAATAGAAGCATATGTAGCCACCTGTGAGATGTGTAAGCGCTCCAAAGCGCAAAATACTGTCTTTCGGCCTCCGATGGGTAAGTTTAAACTAACTCGAGTGCTTGTTCGAGCGCTTATATATCGACCTCATCGGTCCTTATCTTCGTTCGATGTCTGGTCACATCGGAGTTGTCGTGGTCCTGGACCAACTATCAATGTTCCCAATCATTGAGCCGATTCGTAACACGCATACAGCCCCGATCATAACCTTTTTGGAGAAAGGCATCTTGCATGTTTTTGGTACGGAGTATGTTGTCTCCGCCAACAGAGTCCAGTTCACATCTACTAGATTTCGAGAACTGATGGATAAGTATGGCATAACTCACCAGTGGGCCGCAGTCTACTCTCCTTAAGCCAGTGCTTCCGGGCGACTAAATCGTACACTCCTAGCCACTATTCGCACCTATGTCCATTCGAATTATAAGGATTGGACCCGTTGAATTTCCGCCATCACCTTTGCCCTGCACTCCTCATACCACAACGCTACAGGGGTCTTGCCTTACTTTGCCATATTCAGCCAGTACATGATTTGTCATGGCAAATTGTACCGGTTGTTGGAGAAACTGATGGAAGACCCAGTAATGGCACTTGAGCCACACGAGAAACTCTGAGAACTACTAGACCAAATCCGAGAGAAGTTTGAAGATAGCAGACGTACTGGTTTCAGGTTAGGTGATGAGATGTATCGACGAAACTTATACAAAGCGACGCAGCCCAGCACTACAGTGGAAAACTGGATAAGAAATTTGTTAAATGCCGGGTTTTGCAAGTGCTAAGTCCCACACGTTATCTCATTTCTGACATGTCCGGAAAGGAACTGGGAGTCTACTATGCAGAAGACTTACGGCGTTGAAGCACGCCATCTCCAAAAAAAATTTCTTTTTGGTTGTCCCCGATTGCCATTGCTCACAAACACCTAAACCGGTAAACCACCAGTAGAGACATTCTACTCCAGAACTTACCTTTGGAATGTTATTCATCAGTCCACCACACGCACAAAAAGGTAACCTCAACTAAGAGCTTGAACCTCCTTTCCTTCAGTCTCCTCATCCCTGCCTGCCATCGTGGACACTGCCCTGTGATAACCTCGATCCTTCGGATTTATATTCCGTAGAGATCTGTCACCCCTCAATATAAATGTCCCAACCAGCTGATAAGGTTGTTTGATAGGTCTCTGCGACCGAACACCACTGACATCGACAGGAAAGAACTTAACAAAAACCGAGCGACAACGTGTGAAAAAGGAACATCGAGTGCGAATTTTATTTAATTTGAGCCCAATATGGCGGTAATTCGAGCGAAAAGGTTGTCGTAGTTAGAGACGAACAGTTCTTAGTAAAATCTCGAAAAAAGAGGTTCCGGTCAATCTAATCAGGGACAGATTGCCATCAAGTTAAAGGCGAAGATTTCTGAAATATCAAAGTGTGTGCCTAGCAACTAATGTGCGAACAATTGAAATTAGGGTGAATTTTCTTGGATTAATTCATTAGGAGTTCACACAAACCGTATCGAGTGATTTACCAGGTGATATATTAGGATTAAGTGAACTAATAAGGGATTCAACTTCGATATGGTCAGTGAAAAGTGAAGAGATGTCAATGGAGTGAAGTACGGGTGTATTAACTGGATCGGAGACATGAGAAGAAGGAATAAAAGTTGACGAGAAGAACTGAGAAAACAAGTTGGAAATCCTGTGGTGAAGAGCTAACTATATTATTCCCGCGGACTGAAGGAGGGGCAGAAGAGGAGGACTTAAATAGATAATTGATCAATTGGCGAAGTTTGTGGCTTGCAATGGACCCGAATGCGAATCCTTCACTAAAAGCAAGCAAGAGGACAATGCAAAGCTCGAATTCTGATACGGAATGGAAACTATATAAGAGATAAAGGTGGTTACTGTGCCCTTCCGCAATTTTCAAGAAAGTGACATTTCCAACAGTCCTTAATGGAAAACCCTTTTCTATTAAAGACCTACTTTCGCAAATTTTTCCAGATTTTTCTACCCAAAAATATCCAATCTTGAGGGGGAGATACAAATTTTTTCGTATATTCCCCTCAAACTGCACTCCTCCATGCAAATGCTTTTAGTTTAAGACTTATTTTGCAGTGTTCTCATCAAATTCAAATGTGTTTTATTAATTCAAACGTTTAAATGATATAAAAACATGAAACCAGTTTTAAAACACAAAAATACTCAAAAACTTACATGGCGCTCTAAATTTAAACAATATTCAATAAAAAAGTAATTTCCATCAGATGCACTACACTTACAACTTTTTGGGATGGCCTTCAGCAAGTTTTGTTTTGTTACCCGGAAATTGCAAATAACACGCAAAATATTTAATTATTCATCAAAATCACACGGAGCTAAATCTGGTGAATACGGTGGTTGTTTGATGGTATTTATTGCGTTTTTGGCTTTAAATTCAATCGCAATAGAAAAAAATCACAAAAACGCAACGGACTACTGAGGTGTGCCGACTTAAGTTGCTGCTGTTAACAAACTGGTTGACACACCGCGCTCATATTTCGCATATTAATTAAGAACAATCCTACCAACTTAACAAAATACATTTTTTTGAAATATCATTTACCCGGGGTATTTAAATTACAATTCCCGGGTACTTCGTTGTCACATTGTATGACATAAGCAGTCGAGCAGCCCCGTGATGATTAGGAGTGGCTGCCCCTGAGGAGAGAAGCTGGTAAGCCCGTCCAACCTGCTTAGTTTGTTGTTTCCTCAAGTTAAAGTTAACTATACCCGTCAAGTTTCCATTCTTTAGGCAAAGATGAGTGGTTTACTTCAGCCACTTCAACATCTTTATGTTTGACAATCCCCTTGTAATGCAACGACTTTCTTCAGGAATACTAACGGTCGCTTTTTGTGCAATGTTTTCATTCGTCTTAAGCCTCTGTGTCCGCTAACTTTAACGAAACAAAAAAATTGTTAATTAATGCAGAGTAGCTTTATTGACACATAATAGAGAATTTCTAAAGATAATAAAAATTGATCGAAATGTCTTTATAGTAGACTACGCGTGATAAATATTTTGTAGTGTAGCTTCGTAGCGCGACAAGAGCCCGCCTCATATTATCCTGCAAATAGCTAGTCGATAAGCACGCGTACTTGGTCATCAAACGTAGCTAGTCAGCTAAGCTTGGACTTCTTGATAGCTCTCTGACACTTGTGCCAGGCCTTCGGCAAACGTGCCCTGCACTAACTTCTATACTGAAAATCATTGCGAATAATAAGCTGCAATGAAAAGCCACGAAAAACCGGAAACGGCTACGAATAATTTAATAATTGCCATTTAGCCTACAAAACCTGGGCTGCTCCGTCTCAGCACAACCAACCTCAATATACTCTGCAAATGAGTATACGAGTATGCATTGAAACCATTGATCTCCCGAGCTCAAATTCAAAGGCTATTCTATTTTCTTACTATTGGCCCGCCTATATATATATATGTATATATATATATATATATATATATATATATATATATATATATATATATATATATATATATATATATATATATATATACACGTATATATATATATACACGTATATATATATATATATATATATATATATATATGTATATATATATATGTATATATATATATATGTATATATATATGTATATATATATATATATATATATATATATATATATATATATATATATACTAAATCATCCCCAAATGCACGAATGATTCGGAGGAATGAAGCCAGTGACGAGACAAGTCACAATGCACCCATCGGTAGGGTGGACCAACTGCAAAGCCCAGCGATTTTAGCTCATAGCTACAGAACTCGTGATATGATTCTGAACAAGCTTCAAAATGCACGTATCGGGCGGTCACCTATTTGGCAGTTTGGTAAATTTTTCGATTCAATGTATTGTATAATGTTTCCAATCCGTCTCAGACTTTCTGTACCCACCAGTACATGCTCGGAGACATTTCCTTTCGAAAACTCGCACCGTTTCCACTGTATTTTCACTGTGATTATACAAAATTGGACATCCATATGTCAAAACTGGTCTAACCAGAGCCTTGTGACAGGTAACTTTCAATGTATCTAAAATGAAAGCATCGACGAAGGCACATGAATAATTTACGTGCTTTATTGAGCATGGTTTTTGGCATCTCCATGATTGTAGAGATAGAATTTATGTGGAATCTGTTCTGAACTACCCTCACGAACCATAATGGGAAAATCTTTTCCACTACGTTTCAGGTCTTGACTGGCCACCCGCAGTGTTGTCCGAAACAACATTGTTCCGTATTTTTACGCATTCACTTTCATTCGCCAACTGTTTGTGTAGGTTTCCACGTCGTTGAACATTTTCTGAAGGTTCTTTTGAGCGGCTGATACCTTTCGGTCAGCCATATAAAGAATCAGGCGTTGGCGAGACGTTAAAATCAAAGCCGTTCAACAGGAATCGAATGAATATGGAGAAAAACAAAGGTGTACAACATTTAAGACCTTAAACTTGCCCTTCGCGCATCGTCATCAGATTTTCATAAGTTACAAGAAACGATTTTTTGTACAACATGTTACACATTATGGAGACAGGGTGTCTGGGGAACTTGTCCTGAAGGAGCTTACAAATTAGTCAGTCTGACCAAACCATATGAAAGGCTCTCCATATCAATGAGACACACTCCAACACATTCTCTATAGATAAGTTTTTCACAGATGTCTGAGATTTTGCTTTCGTTATCGCATGTATGACCGAACGCCTGGTATAGAAACCAAACTGGCAACTCGGCATAAACTCATATTACATAGTTCGCGCGGTTAATGCTTATTTCAGTATTCAGTATTCACTTCAAACACCGTGCTGATATTAGACAGCAAGCTGATTGGGCTTTAACTATTGGAGCAGGAAGATTCCTTTCCTTTCTTCAAGATTGAAAATGCTTTGACTTTTTTCGACTGATTTGAGAAATATGAAGTGTTCGATATATTGTTGAACAATATGCAATGATTTATAATAAGCAAATGTCGTAGTACTATATTGGGAATGCTAGCATTACGACATGACTTCTTGTTGTGTATCTCTTGCCAAATGTGAGACACAAGTTTCAAAGCTGACATAATAATCAAGAAGCACGGTATGACACTGGAGGTCAATGTTTCATTCAAATGAAGAAGAGATTCACCATTTAGGCTTGATTAGAAATTGGAAACTTTTGCTTCAACAACTTCTGAAAGTGTTTGGCTCCATCTCTCAGGGTTTAGTCGATGAACCATCTGAAAATGAGTTCCAATCAGAGCAAACTTCTGTAAACTGTCACATACAATCCTATTACGATCTATACACGGATTCATATTATTAATTACGATACCAGCCTATCTAGAAGATCTATCTCATTACTAGTGACTTTAAGATTCAACACATTCACTCGAGACTTTTTACGAAAAGTACTATTCACTTGTTGGCTATTACCACTCAGTTCCTCTGTCCATTGGATACTGACTTCACTCCTGAAGTATGAACGGATTAAATTCCGTACATTCTTCAGGTGTGGTTTGAACAAAGCCGATGGGGGATGGTTGTAGTGCACAACTCGACGCGTGTGAGTAGAAGGCTTCTCAATCTTTTCATCCTTGTGATGGTTGGTGTTTCATATTCTTCCATATTGTATCGACGTTTAATTTTTTTGCAACTTTTTCTGCAACTCATCATGCGCAAAGTTTTTTGTTATACACATAATGAGCCCACTATCATAAGTTGCAGTGTATCCTAGTCAACACTTAAGAACGGGCTACAGAAACCGGTCTATGTAAGACATACGTGATGCGCCTATATTTGATCCCCATGATAAATGTCCTAAAACAGGTTTAAATCGGCTATAAGGTTGCTTTCATCTCCTCGCTACTTCTGAGGAAGAATCTTGAGTACTTATTCTTGTGCGAGGCCAAATGCTACATGCGTTGATGAACATGGCAACGGCTTTCAAGGGAGTTCCGTACTTGCAAACGATTCTGATTTCGGTTGGTTCGTGTCTACCTTCGCACTTTCTCCATGGCTCATGAGACAAAGCAGAGTACCTTAAGCATTTCTATTATTTTATTGTGAGTGAAAATGAGTAATATTGTGTCGAAAGGTTGAAAATAATCTTCTTCTTTGTAGCACTACAGCCCCTCTCGGGCCTTCGCTTAGAGATAGTTAGAGTATCTCATTTTCATGACCGTATTGATTTTTTCGGAAGATGGTTTGGTCAGTACCATGCTACCGTCTGCCTGCTCAGCTATGATATGATCTGATCAAATCAGTACATATCGCCACTGAGTGAACACTCGTAGTCTATCCCAAAAATCCCCTGAACTAAATCACGTTGCTCCCAACGAGATTTGAACCTGGGATCTTCGGTTTGTGCGTTCATGCTCTAACCACTAGACCACGCAGACTACTTGAAAATAATAGTTATTAAATTAATACGTAGTGATTGTTGATCAGCTGGATTTATTCAAACAGAATTTCAATGAGCATTTTTCATAAACTAACTGTAGACGTGTGGAATAACTGTAGGTATGTACGAAAATCAAAATTATTATTGTTAATAGGTTAAACGATGTTCGTCGTGTGACGCCCAGGTCCCAAGAGAGATAGAGATATCGGGAGAAAATGGAAATCTGGGTCCGCAAAAAGACATCGGGCTTTAGGTTCAAGATTGATAAATTACCTCAAAAAAAAATTTCATAGCTTGACAAAATCAGATGAATTGATTTCTTTGACGTCGGATATCGCAACAGCCAATACTTCATTCAATTTGAAAAGTACTTCAGATGTATTGAGTAGTAAGCTACAGTCAGAAATAGAAATAGCATCAAACTCTACCCAATCAGAATCTGAGATGGTCGTTTCCCCTAACCGATTCTCACTGTCATATTGTTCAAAGTGTTCCAATGCAGTCATCAAATAACAGCGATGATGGTTATCCTAAAGATGATGATCGTAGGCACTTTTCTCAACTTTATTTTTTAAGAAGACGATGCAGTGGTGAAACTCAACATCGTCGCTGGCTGGTTTATTCTAGTTATCAAAACAATGTTTACTGTTTCCCGTGTAGACTTTTTAGCAATTCACAAACTCTGATGGTTCAGGGAGGATGCTGTGACTGGAAAAACTTAACAAATATTTTCCAAAGACAAGAGATTAACATATGTCACTAATGTTTCAATGGCTAACATTTGAGAAACGAATTAAGCATGGGAAAACAATAGATAAAGAAAACGAAAGGCTAACTCATGAATCTCAAAAATATTGGTACAATTTATTTGAAAGATTAATTGACATCATTAACTTCTTAGCCTCACATAACCTGGTACTCAGAGGGCATAGAGAATCTCTTGAAATGGACTGTAGTGATAATTCCTGCAACTTCATAGACTTTTCAATTTGCTTTCTTAATATGATCCCATGCTTCAAGAACACATGGAACCTATTGATGACCAACAACTTGTAGCACATTATCTACGCCACGATATTCAAAATGAGTTGATAAGGCTAATGGCGAAAAAAGTGACCGGAGAAGTGATTCGAAGGGTCAAAGAGGCGAAATATTATTCTATGTTGCTTGACTGCGCAAGAAACTATAGCCGAGTTGAACAAATGTCTGTCGTATAACGATTTTGCAAAATAACAACCGGTAAAACAGAAGAACATTTTATTGGGTTTCTTGCTGTCGCTGAGTCAACTGGGGACTACCTCACTAATGGAATATTTTAATAGTTAAGAAAAAATGGACTAGTTCATAATTGTTGCGGCCAACGGTACGAAAATGGTGTGAATATGGTAGGCATAAAAAACAGAGTTAAAACTCGAATTTTGAATATTATTCCGCCGGCATTTTTTACAAATTGCGATTGTCAAAGCTGGAACCTGCTGTTAGTAGACTTAACAACTAATTCTTCCGTGGCAGCATAAACATTTTTTGGTTTTATTCAAAAAATATATTTGTTACTTGCAAAGTCAAGCAAACGCTGGGAGTTTATCAAAGGGAAATTAAAACTTACTTTAAAACTTTTATCTGACTCAAGACGGGAAAGCAGTTAAAGCCATGTATTCCGATTTGATGATGTTGTTGAATTTATCGAGAGCTTAAAAAATCACACAGAAGAATCCGATACACTCAGTGATTATGATTCAGTTCTGAATGGAATTCTCAGCTTAGAGTTTATTATATCGTTACAATCATGGTATGCAATATTATCGCGAGTGAATATCATAAGCAAATTACGGCAATCCCTAGAAGTCCATTTAAGCATTGCCTTTGATCATTTGCATACGTTCTGTGACTGGATCAAAGAATATCGTCAAATTGGATTCAAACAATGCTTATCTGAGGCTCATCGATTTGTTGAAAAAAGGAATTATGACTTGCCAAAAGAATTTAAAAATGAAAAGTTCGCCAAAAGGAAAAGAACCTTCGCTTATGAAAGTAGTGATGAGCCCAGACAGTCTCTCAAAATTCCGTTCGGAGCAAAGTTCTTTAATATTATGATTGATTTCATACTGAGCAGTATGGATACAAGATATACGAGGTGTGTTCAAAAAATATCGCGAATTTTGTTTTTTTTCAAAAATTATTTATTTATTCATGAATATCTATTTGGTCCCCTTCAAAGTAATCCCCATGAGATATTATACACTTGTGCCAACGGTTTTTCCAATCTTCGAAGCACTTCAAAAAATCATTCATTTTAATCTTGTTCAGCTCCTCCTTCGATGCCGTCTTTATCTCGTCAAGCGTAGCGTAACGTCGTCCTTTCATGGGCCTCTTCAGTTTAGGAAACAAGAAAAAGTCACAGGAGGCCAGGTCTGGGGAATACGGTGGCTGCGGCATCATTAGTGTGTTGTTTTTGGCCAAAAAGTCGCGCACAAGCAACGATGTGTGAGCAGGGGCGTTATCGTGGTGCAAAAGCCAATTTTTGTTCTCCCACAAATCCGGGCGTTTCTGGCGGATTGCTTCGTGCGAATTGCGCATAACTTGCAGGTAATATTCCTTATTGACCGTTCTTCCCTGTGGCAAGAACTCATGATGCACCATGCCCCTGCAATCGAAGAAAACTGTCAGCAAAACTTTCACATTCGACCGAACTTAGCGCGCTTTTTTCGGTCTTGGTTCATGCGGCAGCTTCCATTGAGATGATTGAGCTTTGGTTTCCACGTCATAACCATAAACCCACAATTCGTCACCAGTTATGGCCCTCTGGAGCAAATTTGGTTCGTCGCGGACAGAGTTTAACATCTCATTAGCAATGTTCATGCGTTGCTGTTTTTGGTCGCAATTGAGCAATTTTGGTACGAATTTCGCGGCGACCCGTCTCATGCCCAAATCGTTGATAAAAATCGAATGGCACGAGCCAATCGATATATTTAGGTCCTCAGCAACTTCTCTAACGGTGATTCGACGATTGGCCAATACCATTTTCTCCACTTCATTAATTTTTTCGTCTGTTGTTGAAGTGCTCGGGCGTCCGGCACGCTCTTCGTCGTTCACATCTTCTCGGCCTTCTAAAAACATTTTGTACCACCGATAAACGTTGCTTCGGTCCAAGGTAGCTTCTCCGTATAACACAGTCAACATTCGGAATGCATCCGCGCACTTAATTTCGTTTTTCACACAAAATTTGATACACGTTCTTTGATCCATTTTTTTGAATAAGTAAATATCGAAGACGATTGAAAACACGTGCAAGTAAAGCAGCTATCACCAATTAAGTGAACCTTCAAAATGGCCAAGCTTGTCGGCATAATTGACAGACATGAGTACCAACATAACGCCACAAAAAAATCGAATTCGAATATACGTAACCCGCGAAAATTCAAAATTCGTGATACTTTTTGAACACACCTCGTACATCTTTGAATCAACATTTTGCAGATTTCGGTTTCCTCAAAAATATTCGAAAAGAGCATTTATTAAAACATTGTCAAGACTTAGACACAGTCCTAGAAGTGGATGAGAGCACTGACATCCAATCGTATGAATTATGCCGAATTCGCCCGCCTGCATCGGAACCGTAAAACAGCTGCTAGCCGAGGATAACTTAAAGGAAATTTGCCCAAACATTTATATTGTAAATCGAATTTTATTAACAATACCTTTAAGTACAGCTTCTTAAAACTTTTTAAGAAATACAATGGGTCAGCAAAGACTTTCAACGTTAGCAGTTTTATCCATTGAGGCTGATATAGCATCAAAGTTGGACTACGATGCAATTATTAAGGAGTTTAGTAAGGCGAAAAGTAGAAAATTCCTGTTTGCTCAATTTTCACTGTGAAAGTCTAGTCAGCAAGTAGTATACAGTGTCCAACTAATGATTTTTCAATTTTAACTCACATTGAGAAAACACTTGCTGACGAGACTTTGATTTATTTATGTTAAAGTAAAAATGTGTGCTTTTGTACGAATTAAAAAATATGTTATTGTTTCATTTCTATGGTATTCTTCCAGTTGTGTCACTGTAGGGCCTCGCGGAGCTTATCTTGCCCACATAAATTTTTGGCGTTGCGCCGCCGTTTGGTCTATGCAAGGGAGAAACGTGTTCAAGTTCAAGGAAGATCTCGATTCCTTGTTTGAAATACTCAAATCAATGAGAATATAACAAAGCTCATGACGCGGTCGATGAAAAATACGTCAAATACTCAAAATATCACACTTTGCGAACACGTTATCAAAATTTGGGCAAATTTCTGTATTTAGGTGCCAAAATAACAAGAAACGCTTATTAAAAAGACGAAATACGCCGAAGTATACATCTTGCAAATAAAATTTTTAGGGTTTTGTAAAATAATTTTACTAAAACCTACTAAAATCGCGTCTTGTCTGTCCGTCCGTCCGTGTGTCACAGCACTTTTCCTCGCAAACTCCTTAAGCTAGAAACATCAAGTTTTGTGTGCAGGTGTAAAGTGGTGCTCTCAAGCAAAGTTCAAATACAAAAAGATTTCATAAGGTATTTAAGGGAGGACTCCCCATATAAGGGAGTGGCTCCCGAAAAAAAAATTTCATCAAAGGTATCTGGATATCAAACGAAAGGTATTAATGAGAACTTGTTAAAACAGGTCTTAATTTGACACTTTTGCTTCGAGGGGCGCACAGGGAGGGGAATACACGAAAAATTCATGTCCCCCCGCTTGCACCGAAAAATCTGAAAAAAAAATTATGGAGGTAGTTGTTTATGAGTACAACAACAATAAATACCTTAAAAGTCAAAATTCACTCAACTTTGTTAATAATAGTATGATATTCAAATTACACATTTTCCCCAATAAAATCTTATAGGTACCCTTAAACTGATCGAAATTCGATACTTAAGTAGTCCTACAAAAGGTCCTTAAACTTTGTTAGTTTGATGAAAATCGAATGATATACATGTACGAGGGTAGTCCCAAAACTAACCGATCTGACTTATGAATACAGGTAGTTTTAAAAACACAATTACTGCGATTGACAATGCCACCTTTCAACAACTTTATGTGAAAAATTCATAACAGTACTTTTTTATAATTTTTTTTTTACAAACATCCAAAGTGAACGCTCTTAGTGAATTTGTAAATACTTGTACTTTCATTTGAAAGGTCTAAGCCCAACCGATATCAAAGCCGAGTTGGATTCTACTCTGGAGAAGTCTGCTCCTTCCTTTACGACGGTCAAATATTGGGTAGCTGAGTTTAAGCAAAGCCGTACGAGCTGTCAAGAGGAACACCGCAGTGGTCGATCAAGTGAGGTCACTACGTCAGAAAATGTGAACAAAATCCACAAAATGGTATTGGATGACCGTCGACCAAAAGTGCGCGAGATAATAGCAGACATGGCAGGCATTTCAAAAAGTGCTGTGCATCGTATATTGACAGAAAATTTGGACATGAGAAAGCTATGCGCAAGATGGGTGCCGCGTTTGCTCACAATGGAGAACAAACCGCAATGTGAGGATGTTTCCATCGAGTGTTTGGCAATGTTTCGCAGCAATAAAGCCGAGTTTTTGCGTCGCTTCATAACCATGGATGAAACATGGGTCCATCATTTTGCACCTGAGACCAAAGAGCAGTCAAAGCAGTGGACTGAAAGAGGAGAACCAACAGTTCAGTCAGCTGGCAAGGTCATGGCATCCGTTTTCTGGGATGCGCGTGGAATAATATTTATTGATTATTTTGAAAAAGGAAGAACAATCAACGGCGCATATTATGCAGCTTTATTGCAGCGTTTGAGTGATGATATCAAGAAAAAAAGCGGCCCCATCTCACGAAAAAGAAAGTGTTGCTTCATCACGACAACGCCCCAGTCCACACGTGCATCATTGCGATGGCTAAAATCAATAGGTTGAAGTTCGAATTGCTTCCTCACGCACCCTTTTTGCCAGATCTGGCAGCCTCAGATTATTTTCTTTTTCCGAATGTGGAAAAATTGCTCGGCGGCAAAAGATTTGCCAACAATGAAGAGGTAGATTTTGTGGTTAATAGCTACTATGAGGAGCTTGACGGTTCCTACTATAAAGCGGGTATCGAAACTATTGAACATCGTTCGGAAAAGTGTATCGAGCTGAAAGGAGAATATGTTCAAAAATAAAAACATTTTCGCAATGTTTTTACTTTCTTTATCGGGTCGGGTACTTTTGGAACCGCTCTCGTAAGTTATAGCCGTTTGAAATTCCTCCAATTACATCAACTATAACACATGATTTTGGTATTTTATGGACTTTTATCATCAAACCAGCAACTGCACTCCAGGAAGCGAAGGCCCGAGAGGAGCTGTAGTGTTACGAAGAAGAAGAAGAAACGCAGATTGCTCTGACTTGCTTTTGTATACTGTGAGCGTCAAAAGAAAGTAAACACCAACTTTTCATCTTTAAATTGTTACATTACAAAGCTATTATTGACTTGCGATAAAAAGTAATATCAATGAGTTTACTACTAAACCATTTAGAGATTGATTAGTATTAAACATGAAATCAAAACAAGTGGCAACATTGCACAAATCTCATCAAAGTGGAAATGCATCAGATTTTTCGCGTCAAAAGAAAGTAAACAGTGGTAACACTTACTTCGCTTCTTTTATATTTCGAGGAAGAACCTGAACTTTTGGTGACAAATTTGTGCTGTTCGCTAGCTTTACTTCACCAAATGTTGTTTTAAGTACATTTGTTCTAATTAATATTAAAAATAAAGAACGTAAAAGAAAATAGTTTCACTATGGGAAAGCAAACATCGCCTGATACTCGGAAAATTATAATATACTTAAAAGAAAAAGGTAAATCCTTGCGTGAAATTGGCGAAATCGTGGGCAAAAACCACTGCACAGTAAAAAAAAAAATTTTTGATAAGTATGCCAAGCATCATCTCGTTGAAGATTTACCGAGATCTGGATGCCCAAAGCGGCTTAGTGGTACTGAAGTTAGAGCTGTAGTAAAAGAAGTAAGGGCATATCCAGCCTCAAGTGCAGTTAAATTGTCAGAAGACATAACGCAGGCATCAGGCAAACCAATAAGTGCGAGTACAGTCAGGAGAGCGCTTCATAAAAATGGTCTACATGGAAGAATACACCGGAAAAAGCCATACACATCCAAGGCGAATCAGATCAAGCGTATGGACCTCGCTAAAAAATACAAAAACGAGGCTCCATCTTTTCGGGAAAACGTATTATATACAGATGAGAGCAAATTCGAAATTTTTGGCGCGAAAAGGGCCCCAAAAATATGGCGTGCGAAGAATGAAGCCTTCAAAGAAAAGTGTGTTACCAACACTGTTAAGCACGTTGGTGGTTATGGTATGGGGTGTATGGCAGCAACTGGTCTTTGTGATCTTGTTTTTGTTGACTCAACAATGGACAAAATGGCTTATTTAGCCATTTTGAGGGACAATGTTGCCCCTAGCGTCGAAAAATTAGGCTTGTCTGGAAATTGGATCTTTCAACAGGACAACGATCCAAAACATACGTCCAAAATTGTGAAAGAGTGGCTACTGTACCGGACCCCTAAGACACTTGATCATCCGCCGCACTCCCCAGATCTTAGCCCGATCGAGCATCTGGGTCATTTTAAGCAAAGCCGACTTAAAGAAGGTTATAAAGGAAGAATGGAGCCAAATCTCTCCCGATGTTACAAAAAAGCTTGTCGCATCGGTGCCTAAAAGACTAAATGAGGTGCTTAAGTCCAAAAGAAAACAAACGAAATATTGAAAAATTAAAAAAAAATCGACTTTTCTATTGAAGTTCTGTTGGTCTTTTTTTGGTTAAAGTGAAATTATCTTTGTTGTTGTGTATTACTTTTGTTTAATATTTATGTTGTGTTCAGTTCTTTGATTCTTTTGATTCCTTATACACATTTTTGATTTTGTGTTAATTACCTTGTTTTAATAAAATTCTTAATACAAGTATCTAAAGTGTTTACTTTCTTTTGCCGCTCACTGTATTTGCTGTGAAAATGCTGTCAAGTACAAACTATTGTAGCGAAATAAATTAAGTTCTACGTTCCGAGTGCTAAACAAATAAGTGCTTAGTTAATAAATAGAACTGAGTCTGGAAAATGTTTATTTCGTTTTGATTTTTTAACGTTAGAAGCTTAATAACAGCAGGCGAACGCAGAGTTTTCTGTTAATAGTAGGCACACCCCGATGCTATTAATTATCACTTTTCTACAGAAAGTGCAATTTGGCAAGAATCGAAAGAACTTGAAATTGACAGTCTTCCTCTATATTATCTACTCTGAAGTTATCGTGAAGGAATACGACTTTAGTAGACGTAATTGGTTCACTTTTCAAACGCGATTCCGTTCAACTGTGTTTATAAAGATCACAATTTTTTAGTGATGGACCTCATTTCAAAAATTTAGAGCTGGATTTATAATTTCAACCACGCCATGAAAGTTATCAACGATTTCGAAACATATTTGTATCGAAAGATCCTTACTTGGCAATTTTTCAAAGAAGAGAGCATCACTGCGCACAAATATATTTCCGCAAACATTATATTTAGGGTCTTGGACACTGCATCGTAACAAAACAGCCCTTCCCTTCTTTGATCCAATTTTCACGATACATTAGCTCTTTTCTGTATAAAAAATATCTATTCGAAACGACGTCAAGCGCATTAATGGACCCATAGATTAAATTGTCTGCCATATTTTCCCATAACATAGCATACACAATTCGCGATTTAAATGCGAAGAACAGAAGTTTGATGCACTTCCTCACATAAAACGGATCCACTTCATCATTTTACTTTTCAAAAACAATCGCACGATTCTTCTGTTTTTCGCTTTCAGCATTACACTCGTATTTTCATTTCATTTCCACCCCCTTGCTCCGATGTATCACCTCGAACATGATATGCACAGACAATAAAATGCAATGCTCATTGCTTCTTTTCCCCCCTCCGCCCCACACTTGCACAAAACGGAAACCTTCCAGGAGTATCAGAGACAGGACTCCTTCCATTCACGACGATTATGCAAATCATAAACGAGCAAAACTCATAGTGGTGAGTAGAAATCGTCGCATTCAGTCGGAATGGGCAGGATATTAGCTTGATATGTGAAATCAACTGCAGTTTATCGGCGACAATCCATTTCCGCTTCTCCCTTGGTGCATTTTTAACGAACATTTTACTCCACTTTCCGTCTTGGACAAGGTGAACTTAACTCTTCCCAACGTTATGAATGTATAATGGCATACCTACATACTCGTGTGCCCTTTGTTAAGACCTCTGATATTGCTTGTTGACCAGTAGAAAAGACACGTTTACACACCTCGATGACTTGATAATTGCCCATTTTTATTGTCATAACTGTGTGTATAAGTCGTCATCGTATTCAACGATCCTCGCCCAAAATACAGAAAAAATTACCTCAAGGATGCCCTCCACCTTAATTCTCTATTTCCTACATGTGAACCAATACAACCAAAAGAGCACGAAAGGTGACACTATTTTTTTTTTTTTTTTGGAGGCACAATAAGGGATGAAATGTGCTAAGAAGGGGCTACTGGTATTATCGTCCATGCGATGATAGTTAGTGCGTTTACAACAAATACAATGGCGCATAATGCGGGTTATTTCCCACTGCACGAATGAACACACCAATACATGCAGCGGCCGTTTTAGATTTATCGCTCAATGACATTCACATGGATCCTTTCTGCAATTGTGTATATGTAAACAATGACAACAATAAAACCACCGTATGTGTGTACAAAACAAACACATAACTGCCACCATGGATTCGGCACATCATAAGTTTGACAGGAGATTCATCAAATCAACTATCAAATATCTTCAGCTAACACCCTGCACCAATTGTCAAAATACATTTCCGCAGGACATCAAATTTTAACAAGCAACCTCATATTCCGGCAGCCAGTAGTGATAGTCATCTTTTCAATTTAACATAAACCACTATCATGAACCAACAGCACCAACTCTTCCTTTCCCATACAAGAAACGGAAATACAGCCTGAAATAAGATCTAAGGAATATTTCCGCCCGTCAGGATAACCACATATGACACAAGTACTAACACTATACAACGCACAGCACACTTCAATACAGCATGGCTCCAACACACTGAAACACTAACACGCCCTCGAATTGCGAAAACTTTTCTCAGTGTCCTGTCCAAGCAAAATGTCCTACGCGAGTACAACACCCAAATCGCAAGATGTCTGATGTATAACTTCCATAAAAAGCATTAAAATCCAACGAGTTTGAAAGGATATCAATTAAAAACTCACATTAAGGGTTTCCTCCTGTCACATTCGGTCGTTAGTCATCCAAAGAGAGGAAACTGCCAGCTAGTTGCAATCCTTGTTACCCTAGGTCCACACCTGTTTTCACCTTTGGATTTCCTTGACTTGTTTGCTCGTCATGCAAGCTATTGACGCTCCAAAAATGAGCTTGAGGAGCAATCGCGGCTGCCAACAAGGCCAGATTCCTATCCTTTCCAGGAATAAGCCCGAGTCAAAAGCAAACTAATTCCTCAGCACTCATTCGAAACGCTACCTTAGACATTTTATCGTCTACCCGGAACTGATCACTTAATCATTACAGCGAAACCCGTTGCAAACGTCTTAAACGAAAATTTCCGCATTGGGTGTTTCCCAAGTCAAACGGTCACCCCCTTGCGACGCACTCCTACACTGCACTGAACTCCGCGAGTTAACTGCAAATTCTCATAAATTTTCCACCGTTCGCCACCAAACCTTTGCACTATTGCCATTCATTTTCGTTAACCGCAACACTAAAATGTACGTGGTACCCAGTCGCCGTTGCGTGAGCTCGAACTATCTGCGGGACTGATCCGCCCTGACTGCAGCTTCCCAGAGACCCACACAGCAGGTACAGCTTAAGCCCCACTGGGCGGAAAATTGTCACGGAAAACAGCCAGAACACTACACTCAAGACGCACCACCGCTCGAGGTCTCAAAGTCGTCTTCACCCGCTCTTTCACCTCTTGCACTCGACGCTTGTGCTAATTTTCCAACCATTCAACGCGCCCCGAGTGGCTGTTTTCCTTCTGATTGAGCCGTTTATCCGTCCACTCATCTAACCAGATTACAAAGATTAAACTTACTGCAGATTAGATAATACTCGCGAACGCCCCGCTTGTTCTCAATCCGTCCGAGCTAGATTTCCATCTAGTTTTTCTGCCTGTGCGCTCCCCGTTCAGTTCAAACTTAAGAAGGCCCGTGAAGAAACCTCTACGAAGCCTCGACAAAACGGCACAATGTCGCGGTACTGTGCTCCAGCTTCTTTTCAATCGCAGCCAGTATTCAAAGCAAGTTGGGAGCGGCTCTTCTCAACTTGCGATGGTGTGCTCCTTTGCAGTTTAGCAGGACACAGTTGGCGACGTGCCCGTCGCATGTGGTCGTGCCTGCCCTCAGTACTGCTGTATCCTTTAAGAATACATCACTCTATTCCTACGAGGATACCACCACATGTGTGGTGTAAGGTACTTGCGAAATTTGCCACGGGATGCGGAGCCACGGACGTTTCAACAGCAGGAATTTGCTCCATGCAAGTTGTCAACAATGGGGCAGCATTACACCACCATGCATTGGAGGAATTCTACCCGAATGTTGCGCAAGACTTTGCGAACAAGTCGACCACATAATATTTAGTCCTTTGCCACTGTGGAGGGATGAATGGGGTTGTCCGATGCTCCACAATATGTAAGGTAGATGAATTCGCGAAGAAAACACCCGTAATGGATTCGAGCTGTAACAGTGGCATACACGATTTTCACAATGCGGAAGTTAATTTCTAGGCATAATTTTTTGCAGCTAATTAAGTATGCCGTGGCAGCATATAATGGAAAAAAACTACATTTAAATTAAACTTACCCCAAACAACAATACAGGGATTAATAGTTAATATTTATATTTTCACAGATTAATTTTATTATTTATTTCTATTTAACGGAAAAAAATCCAATAACAAAATAGATAAAATAATAGTTCAGCAAAACGAATTAAATAATAGCACAGCATGCAAAAAGCAAGATAAAAGTAATAAAAAATGCAAAAACTAGGAGTAAATAAATAAGAACAAGTTGAGTAAGCAGGAGAGTGCTCCTACCAGAAGGTCTTTGTCAACATCCTACGGTTAGAAACAAGTTTTCTAATGGCATGAATCGATAACTTGAATTATTCATCCATTACTTGGATATAAAATCGTTCAAATTCATGTAAAAGATGCGCAGTTTCTTTCATAAGCACAGTGCAGCCGCCATTTTGATCTAGCTTAAATGATTATTCTGAATGTTCGGCCAAGTGAACATCTTCAAGTTAAACACTATTCCTTGAATTTTCATGAAAATTGGAAGAAAATAAAAGATAATTTGAAATACGAGTATATGTCAACCATAAACACGTGTTATTGTTGTTGTAATTCCATATAATTGAAATGGCTATAACTCACTTGATTATGATTCGATCTCAATCAAATTTAGTGAACGTTAATATCTTATGTTAGTCTATATAATTGCAAAATTTCAAGAAGTTTAAAGGTACCGTTTTGATTTTATGGCGAAAATATAAAATCTACAAATTCTACTATTATTAACAAAGTTGAGTGAATTTCGATATCTGAGGTATTTGTTGCCCTTATACTCATAAAGGCGCACATTCGTGATAATTTCCAGATTTTTCGGCTCAAAGATGCCAAATCGCGAGGGGGGTACAAATTTTTGGTACATTTTGCCTTCCCCTGGACCCTCTAATTCATAAAATGACATTTTTATTTCAGATTCTAATCAAGACCTTTCATTTGATATCCCACTCAACTACCTTTGATTAAAAAAAAATTTTAAGGGCTAATACGTTATTAGGGGGAACCCCCTTTAAAAATTTTTGGTTAGACCTTAACTTTTGAGTAACCATCACTTCTGACCTTTTCACAAAGTTTGAGTATTCTAACTTCTATAGTTTTTGAGGAAACTAGCTGTGACGCACGGACTGACGGACAGACGGATGGACAGACAGGTCGCGAAACTAGTAGGTCTTTGTAAAAATTTTTTTTTTACAAAGACCTAAAAATTACTAAAAGCTGAGAAGAGGACAGTTGACAAATCTTATATAAACTAAATACGAGAGGGGGAAGGGCACAAGCTGAAGATCATCATAGTTACGAGGTAATCTGAGCATGGGTGAGTGAAAATACACCAAACTACGTGCAAATGGATATTGGACGATCTTGTAGAACGCATAACGCGCCTCACAGGAACCTAGTTGACAAGGCAAGTATCGAGCAAACCGCGGCAAAGCCTGTAAAGGTAACATTCATCAAGGTAGAGTCGACGCATTTCCAGCGAAGGAATATTGAGGATGGCTAAGCGTGATTCATAAAAAATGTAGGGAATCTGGAATTTCAAGAAAACGATCCGGGTAAATCTTTTTTGTACAGCTTCTAGCGTGAACTTCAAACACTTCAAATGAGGCAACCAAACTGGCGAACAATACTCAAATATGGGACGAACCAAACTAGAATATAATTTAACACACGACAAAGGATCGGAATAAAAATATATTAATTTCTTAAGATCAAGCCAGAAATACGAGAGGCTTTAGAAGTAATTTCAGAAGTATGAACATCGAACTTTAATTTAGAGTCGAAAGTGACACCCAAGTCCCTGAAGTGTGTCACCGTACATATTATTATTATTATTATTATTATTATTATTATTATTATTATTATTATTTAACGTAAATTGAAAGCTAATACGGCAAGGGTCATTGGAAAATGAAAGATGGATGCACTTAGAAACATTTAGTGTAAGTTGGTTATAAGAACTCCAAGATAAAATCTTCTTAAAGCAAAGTACAGTCATCGATTGACGACAATGCTTTGAAAACGTTGACGTCATCTGCATAAAGAAGGCAGGAGGAGTTGATGGCAACGGATGGTAAGTCATTTATAAACAGAGTGAACAATAGTGGGCCCAGAATGGATCCTTGAGGAACACGAGAAGACGGATGGAAGGGAGTTGAAAGACAACCTTGAAAAGATACCTGACTGACACGATTGGATAAGTAAGAGGATAACCAGTGGAGCAAATAACACTGGTCTACATCAAAATTGCCTTTTACATGAAAATATACTATATTGATTGTATTTCACTCGCTGAACATAAATATACAAATTAAAATTCACAGTTAGCTCTTATTGTGCATTTATGCCATATAAATATAATAACGGGTAGCGCGACAGATTCATCACATTAATGATGATAACTCAAAATATTTAGTGGTTACCCGCGGAAATTTCATTATTTCACATTTGTTTGTTGCGTTTAACGCTGACTGTGTTTTGTTCAACAGTTAAAACGTGAAATTGTTACCGTTTTTTTGACATTTTTAGTGAAAAATCTATAGTTTTCGTTATGTCGCATAAATGTGTTAATAGTGCAGACAATTTTTGCTACAAGATGCTCAATAACACAACGTTTAGAAACTGCTTACTTCCATTATTTTGGAATTAAAATTAAAAACCAAGACAATTCGTGGGTACCACATTTTAGTTGCACAACTTGCTCCACAAATCTGAATAAGTTGCTAAACAAAAATAAACGTTCATTGCCTTTTGGTGTACCAATGATGTGGAGGGAACCTACCAATCATGCAATGACTCTTACTTTTGCTTGACTCCACCCATCCAGCACGGCATATCACGAAAAAAGAAACGAAGCGTAGTATACCCTGACGTAGCCTCTGTATCGCGACCTGTACCACATGGAATCGATTTACCTGTTCCTCGAACTCCCGAAGAATACCAGCAAGATTCTGAAGAAGCGATTAATTCACAATCGTCACAGTTTGTGGGTGATAATATTGTTTGTAATGAACCTCGTAGAATTTCGCAAGATCAACTCAGCGACCTTACACGAGATTTAAATTTGCCAAAAGCTAAAGCAGAATTACTAGGATCGAGACTTAAGCAATGGAATTTGCTGCAACCGGATGTCAAAATCAGTTTATACAGATATCGTCAGAAGAACTTGATACCCTATTTCAAATCCGAAAATCAGCTTGCATTCTGTAATAACGTAAATGGCTTGATGAACGCCTTGAGCATTGAATACCATCCACAGGAATGGCGGCTGTTTATAGACTCCTCAAAATTGAGTTTAAAAGCTGTTCTTCTCCATAATGGTAACACACAACCATCGATTCCGTTATGCCAGGCTGTGCATACTAAAGAAACATACGAAAATATGAAATGAATTTTAGATGCTATATCATACTCAGAGCACGAATGGCAGATTTGTGGTGATCTAAAAGTCATAGCAATGGTGTTCGGTTTACAAATGGGATCTTTACATTACATAAAATAGATTGGAATCCTAGACTAAGCCTGAATCCTAGAGAAAAGAACGTCAAGCACCTTCCTCTAGTTAATTCCCGAAAAATTCTTCTACCACCTTTACATATCAAATTGGGACTAATGGAAAACTTTGTGAAGGCTCTCAACAAGGATGGACCAGCATTCAAATACCTACGAAGTAAATTCCCACTTATAAGCGACGCCAAAATTAAAGAAGGAATCTTTATCGAACCTCAAATAAGAGAGATTCTAAAGGACCAAAACTTTGATTCAGTTTTACATGGCTTTGAAAAAGAAGCATGGGAATCTTTTAGAGCAGTCGTTCATGGTTTTTTGGGCAATAAGAGAAATGAAAATTATGTTGAACTTGTGAACAATCTCCTTCAAAAGTATCAAAAGTTGGGTTGCAATATGTCCCTTAAAATTCATTTTCTTCTCTCTCATCTTGATTTTTTTCCCTTCTAACTGCGGTGATGTAAGTGACGAACATGGTGAACGATTCCACCAAGATATCTCGACAATGGAAAAGAGATACCACGGCCGATGGGATGCGTCAATGTTAGCGGACTACTGCTGGATTTTGAAAAGAGATACCCCTAACAGTGATTACAAAAGACAAATGAAAAAGAAGAGAAAATCTTAATTAAATACGTTTTTTTTTCAATTGTAATATTTCCAATTTTATATAAGCAAAAAGCAAAAAATAATAGTAAATAATTATTATGGTTTTTTTTTTATAAAATGTTTTGTACTTTAACGTGCTACTAAAAGCCAAATTTTGTATATTCGGTATATTTCCAAAATAAGAGCTAATTAAAAAAAACATATTCTTGTTTCCCTATTCAGTAACCTCAAAGCAATATAAAAATAAAGTATTCAATTGAAAGGCACACAAAAAGTTACATTTTGTAGACTAGTGTAATCAGGAACGTTAAGAAATTTAAGTTTGCTAAACAAAATATTGTGGTTCACTGAGTCGAAGGCTTTAGAGAAATCCAAGTATAAGGTTTCGACTTATAAACGGTCCTCCATGGCTTTTGAAGTAACGGTCATGAATTCTAACAAATTTGTTAACGAACAACTCATGAGTAACTGAAGAAAGGTGCAAGTACACGATTTTCTCCAGTAGTTTGGAGAAACAGGGTAATAAGGAGATAGGCCGATAATTGGCAACGTCTGAGCTACTACCTTTTTTAAAAATAGGAGTAACATAGGATCTTTTCCAACACGAAGGATAAGAGCCTGAAGATAAGCTAGAATTGAATAGAAAGAAAAGGGGGATACAAATAGAGGTAGCTAATGATTTCACAAAATGATTAGGAATACCATCGGGACCTGAACTAACAGAGTCATCAAGTTCTAAAATAAGCTTAATAACATCTTCTGGGTAGCAAGTAAAAAGGAATGAAGGTGACGTGTGTACGATTGGGAATGAAGGGCTATTCCTGGGAGTAGCATTAAAAGTAGAAGAAAACTGAGTTCTAAAAAGTTCACAAACCTCGAGAGGTGAAGTTGCTAAGCAGTCATTCAAATGAAATGAGGATGGGAAACTGGAAGAGGATTTAAGAGAGCGTATATATTTCCAAAATGGTTTCGAATGATTTGAGTTTAAAGAGCCTTCAATACTATGAAAATAAGAAGTTTTAGCGATCTGCATCTTTTTCTTACCTACCGACCTCAGATGACAAGAAGTTTCGCGTGACTCAGAGGATCTGTCACGTGAAAAACATTGACGAGCTCGATCTTTAGCTTTCAAGGCTCGCCTCACATTGAGAGCTAACCAGGGACAGTCAGAAGAGTTTCTTATACTGACAAGTGGAATCGTGTTAGAAATAGCAGCGTTTAAGAAATCATAGAAATTGTTACATGTATCTGAGTCAAGACAGCGAAAGAAGGAGGACCACTCAACAGAGCGAATTGTTTCGGAAAGTTGCTCATAATTTATTTTATAAAAGTTGTAGCGCTGACGCTCTTTCCGACAATAACGGACAAAAGCAGTATAGGAAATTTCATAGCGTAAGGGGAGATGATGGTGATCAGGAGAGAGATAAGGAAAAAGAACTGGAGGTGAGCGTAACAACGATTGCTTCATGCTACAAAGGAATAAGTCAAGAATATGATTTTTAACGTTAAGAAAATTATTCAATTGAGCCAGGGAACACATGGACATAAAAGAAAAAATTAAAGACCGAATTTGAGATGAGTCAGAATCAACCTGATTGTCATTCCATGAGAGTTTAGGAAGGTTAAAATCTCTTAATAAAATAAGTTGACAATTTGAAATTTCGGTGAAGAAAGTATTGTAGACCATAAAAGGAGACTTACAAGGTTTATAAATGCAAAAGACAAGAAAAGAAAGAGAAGACGAAATGACTATTTTTGCCCCCACACATCGTACAAGAGCAGTGAAAAGTAAATTTGTTAGAGGGAAGCCAGTAAAGGTATTCTTGTAGGTGACTAGGACACCTCCTCTGTCTAAACTGTAGGAGATTGACCTATCACGATCACGCCTAACATTTGTATGATAAGGAAAAATTTCAGTCAGTTTGAAAGAAGCTATAACTCTGTTGATCAAGTTGTCCTTCGTCAGCTTCTGGCAGCTACTTATTTTCAGAGATGAGCCAAATTTCTTATTTACATAATCCAGAATGCCTTCGGTGGATGTGTTATACGCAAGCCTTGATATCAAGATTTGTTTCGGTGGCGCTACAACTTGGAGGAATGGCAATTTCTCAGGAACATGCCGCATTTCGAAATTTTTTGGAATGGCTCCCCGATGATATGAAGATCTCGGCGCCATACTTCTTGTAGTGATAGACGAAGAAGGCTGAGAAGTAGGCAAAGCGTCTGCAGCACCGCTAACCATTAGCGTTGCGTACTTGATGACGATGAGGGTATACTCTGCGGTAGATACCCTGACGTGATGGGTAGATTCGCACCTCTTGAAGAAATATTTTCGTTGTTTGATGACGATGTTGACAATGATAATGGCTTACTCAGGCTCTTTGTTGTAAAGGATGAAGTCTCAGATCCCACCACCGATGGAGGCTGATCGCAAGAGAGAGGAAGCTTAGATTTCTCGGAAGAGAATACTTCAGTAGAGCGCAACAAAGAATCGATATCCAAAAACGCTGAAAAGAGACTACTTGTACTCATTTACATATGTTCATTTAATTCGTCTAGGGTGCAGCGATGCATATGCTTCTCTGTCATGCAGCCTTTCGCTGACTTTTTGGTAACAGTCTCGAGACGAATTTACCTATTATAGCGAGTATTTATGTACTCGTATGCATATGAATAAATATATATATATATATATATATATATATATATATATATATATATATATATATATATATATATATATATACATATATATATACATATATATATATATATATATACATATATATATATACATATATATATATATATATATATATATATATATATATATATATATATATATATATATATATACACATATATACATATATATATATATATATATATATATATATATATATATATATATATATACATATATATACATATATATATATATATATATATATATATATATATATATATATGTGTATATGTATATATATATATATATATATATATATATATATATATATATACATATATATACATATATATATATATATGTGTATATATATATATATATATATATATATATATATATATATATATATATACTACTGTGACCAAAAATAAGATGGCATTTGAATTTAAACTGCGCGCGTCGAAGGATTTGGAGAACTATTTTTTATTAGGTTGGTAGTACTGTCATTGACATCTTTGTCAAATTCACATGTCAAAATATTCATTAGTGTTTGAGATACGCGTCGTTTTCGGGATGGCCGTCAGTTCCGTCTCAGCTGCACCTTGAATCTCCTCTATCGTATCAAAACGGTGTCCCCGGAGCGGTCTTTTGAGCTTGCTGAACAGCCAGAAGTCGCACGGTGCCAGATCAGGTGAATACGGTGGTTGCGAAACGATATGAGTTTTTGGCGAAATGATCATGAATTATGAGTGCAGTATGGGATGGTGCATTATCGTGGTGTAAAAACCAAGAATTGTCTTTCCACAACTACGGCCTTTTTAGGCGGATAGCGTTGCGCAAACGACGCATAACGTTCAAATAATATTCCTTGTTGAGTGCTTGGCCCGGCGGAAGGAATTCATAACGCACAACACCACGATAATCGAAGAAGAGAAGAGGTTGATGGTCGCCCAGGACGCTCTTCGTCTTCGACACGTTCACGGCCGGCTTGGAAGTCACTATACCACTCCTAAACATTTTTTTTATACAAAGTCTCATCACCAAATGCTTTCTACATCATCTTCAACATATCCGCAGCATAAAATTGATTCCGCAAACAACATTTAACGCAAATTCAACAAATTTCGACATCGCAAAAAACTAAAAACTCACTTTTAGCAGCTCAAAAAATGACGTGACATGTAAATTTAACATAGATGTCACTGACGGTACTATCAAGCTAAAAAAAATAATTCTCCAAATCCTGCAACGCGCGCAGTTTAAATTCAAATGTTACCTTATTTTGTGGACACAGTAGTATATTCGTATTAGTGACATCAATAGGGAATGAATTCAAATGATTTTATTTTAAATTATTGGAAAGTAATTTGATATTGTCGAATTAGTTGATAAGTCAAGGGCTCATATGTAACAATAATTTGCACAAACCAACCACACACATAGGTCTTATACAATTTCGTTGTGAAAAAGGTCCTGAATCAATTAACTTGGAGAAAACCTAAAAACAATTAGATTGCTTTATTTCGGGGGACATTTTGCTATATAAGGAACAAATTGACATTGTTAATTAATAAGTGTAAAACTAAGCTAAGAGACATTTTATCCATTTACTCGCGTTTAACTCGTTCAAAATAATTCTGAAATACTTTTTGGACAATATATTATACAACAGAAATGAATGTTTAAGTTAATTTTTAACAAATAATTATACAGCTTAGTCAACTAGTATTTCAGCTCACTTAATTACTAAGGTTACAAATTTACGATTATAAACTTTTAGTGCATTAAATTTTATCGTCTCATATGGCAAACATCGTCGTGAAAGTAAGAAAGATGTTTTTTTTTCTCAATTTAAATATTCCTTTAATAATCGCGATAGTTATAAACTCTAGGGGACTAACCTTTTGTTCTATATTCTCATTGAATAAATTTTGCTTAGAATCTGTTTTGAAAAGAAGCACTAGTCGTCGCCTGTATAATTTCTTAAAAGATAATATATAATTTGTACCATGTAAATAATGTAACAAAACTAATAATAATATTGTTTGCATAGCTTGATATTCTCTAGTAAGTGTGTTCTATACAAAATATACAATATATAATCTCTTGATAATTTACAATCCATTCACACAAGTATATGTTCGATTTAAACCTTAAGTAATTTGAAGTTAATAGCAATAAAAACCATGAAGTGTTAATCATAACACGTTTTTCCTTTCCAGCCTGCCCGTTTTCTTTTCAGCAGGAGTGAGAGTGCACGGTAGGTATGCCGTGACAAGGGTAGGGTTTTAAGAAACCCGCGGATGGCCGGTTTCGTGTCGCGTGCGGTACGCGGTACCTTCGTTTGCTTTGCATTTTTCTTAGCGTAGAGTTCTTCGGGGTTGAATTAACGTAGAATATTTTTCGGTTCCGCGTCGGTGGAACTGGGGAACGCGAAATCTAACCTAGTTTTTTTTGTGGTTGACCGGAAGAATGACGAGAATACGGAATAAAGTAAAATAGGTCTCTTTCCCGTATGTTTGACATTTTGACGCGTTTGAAACGGGCACTTAATGATGGCTGAAACATGTAGTTTGCACGTGATCCATTTTAAAGACCTGCGACCGAAATCCTCTCCAAACTAGCTGGCCGACAAGCAGCCACCGCGAAATGGATTACGGATGCACGGACTGGTTGACCGGTTGGTACCATTCGTTGGCACGACTCAGACTTCACATCTAGAACCGATGAGAGGTCGATTCCGATTTCGTTCGAGCGGACGTAGACGGAAAATCATTACAAGTTCCACAGTGACTAACGCAACATATACGAGAAGACAAGTAGGAGTCCATCCATGATAAGAGAGGGCCAGCACCCCAAAAGCTTTCAGCTTGTAACAGAAAAGTTGATGGTTGATCGTGTCAGATGCCTTCAAAAAGTCAGTGAAGATGACACCAACCTGCAATCGATTGTCTAGGGCTTTAGCAATGTTATCGGTGAATCCAATTAAATTTGAGGTCGTAGAGGGACCTTTGAGAGCCCCAAGACAAGATAGGGGTCAATGAAACTGAAAGCCGGTTATGTACCAAGCACTCAAGTGATTTCGGAAAACAGGATATTAGGGAAATAGGACGATCATTGGACACAGAAGAAGATCACCACTTTTAAGAATAGGAACAACGTTTGCTCTTTTCCAATAAGTAGGGAAAGTACCAGTCTTTAGACTGAGGTTGAAGAGAAAAGCCAGAGGGATACGAAGTGAAGACGCTAATGACTCGACAAAAATATTCGGTAAGCCATCAGGACCAGGCGATGTATTAGGATTAAGTAAATCAATGAGGGATTCCACTTCAATATGGTCAGTGAAAAGTGAAGAAAGGTGTATTAACTGGATCGGAGACATGAGAAGAAGGAATAAAAATTGACGAGAAGAACTGAGGGAACAAGTTGGAAATATCCTGTGGGTAAGAGCTAACGATATTATTTCAGTGGACAGAAAGAGGGACAGAAAAGGAGGACTTGAAGGATCTAATGGTATGACCAGAATCGTTTCGTATTATTCGCCATGAGGGAACTCTCCAAGCTACTGAAGTAGTTTTTCATTGCAGTCCTTAGTTCTTTTTTGTTACAACACGCAGATCACAAAAGCGGGCACTGGATTCTTTATTACCACAACGCTTGAAATGGCGGTGTGCTTTACTTATAGCATTCAAGGCACAAAGTGCTTATTTAGTTAGCCATGGTTTCTGCTTTACTTTGCATGTAAAGGTGTGAAGTATTTAATCAGCCCATAGAGGTAGTTATGAAACTTACTCAGTGCTTCCTCACACTCCAAGTTATCAAAAAACTCCTGCCAGTCAACCAAGCTCAGCTCGGAGGCTAGAGCTTCGTAGTTTGCTTTGAAGAAGTTGAATTTTGGAGAAGAATCAAAAGTACGATGTGACAAAGGTGCAATTGAGAGATCGAGCGGTAATGGCGGATGATGACTATAAATGCCCACAAGAGGATTCAATGCTATGGAACCAGGTAGATAGTTAAGGGGAAAGTTAGAAAGAACAAGGTCAAGTACCCGACCATTAACATTAGGGAATATTATTAAATTGCGACAGTGAACAAAGTGATAGATAAAGAAGATGCATCGGTTGATAAAACAGAGAAAGGAAGGTTCTTCGTCCATTGCACTGTTCCCAAATTAAAATCACCGCATACTAGAATTACACAATCCGCCACACGGGAAAAGCAAAAATCAGCACAAAGAGAGCTACGTACTGTATTACTAACAGCTACAAGGACCCCACCTCCATCTTCTTTATTTGCAGAGGCCAAATCCCGATCACAACGGTAAATATCAAAATCAAGGGAGATTTCGGAGTTAAGATGTTACTGTTTAACCAGAACTCCGTAAGACATATAAATACATCTTCGCTAGCTATAACGATTAAAAGAGCTCATCAAGCTTGGTCCTTAATCCTCTTACATTTTGGTGATATACTGAAATATTAGAAGTTAAGTTACAGTCATGAAATCTTATACTAGTTCGTAGGTTGCGGTCTTCCCGGTGCACGAAAGGACTTCCTCCTTCTTGAGCTAAATGGTTTAATAAGTACTCCAGGTGGCCAAGATTCAGGATTCAAAATAGTATCACAATTTGAGGGCACTGTAAGCTTGAAAGAAGCTACCACTCTGTCCTCCAGATTATCCTTAGTCAATTTGTGGCAACTAATAACTGTAACAGCTGGCCCAAATTTTTTGGAAACGTAGTTTTTTAGGTAGTCTGCAGTTGAATGGTAGCTTAGGCGGAAATAAAGATCTTCTTTGGAGGGGATACGATAGGCCAAGGTCTTTTTGTAAAATACACCACACTGTCGTTTGAGCGATGCCCAATTCTTGAGAACGGCGTAAAATCGACTGATTTGGCTCATTTTGAATCGATGCACTTTACGCTGTGATATTTCCTTTGCTTCGAGCGGTACGACGACTTTTTGGCACCAGAACATCCAATAGTAACAATTTGGACTCAAACTTATCCACTACAGCATGCACAGCCTGTCGAGCGGAACAATTATTATGGCCGGAAATTGGAGTAAGCGCAATTAAAGTTTCGACCACCGACTCAAAATTTCGGTAGTAATTTTTAATAATTTCCAAACGTTGCAGGTTCGTGAACTTAACTATGATAAACATTTTGAAAAAAAAGGCGGCGAGCTACCATGCGAAAATCATAGAGGCACATCACTGCTTTGTATGGTGTACAAAACATTTTCAAAGATCTTAGAAAATAAAATCGTATCATATAGTAGTATTATAGGGGAGTATCAAGGTGGTTTTAGAGTAGGTAGATCGACAAACGACCAATTGCTTACTGTTAATCATGTACTTGGAAAATGCCGGGGGTTCAACATAGACGTACACTAAATTTTTTTTGACTTTTAGCAAGCATACGACAGTATTGATCGTGACGTATTGTACCAAATAATGCTTTACTTTAGCAGTCCAGCCAAGTTAGTTCATCTTACTAACATGACAATGATGTCGACGACCTCCCAAGTAGGGATGGGAAAAACCGCACGCGTTTTTTTGGTTCGAAAAACTGACTTTTTCCAGAGGTTTTTCCTCCCGGTATAAACCGGTGTTTTCTTTCAAATTCAAGAATCGGTTAGAAACCGGATACAAATGTATAGAAAAATGCCGAATACAAAAACCCGGAAAACAGTTTTTTCGCCATCTCTACCAAGGCAGCGTTAATAACCACAGTCACTATAGCAAAGAAAATTTCTATGTTTGATTGGTTTTTGTTATTAGTTATATATGTTTTGTTTCAATGCGGAGGGCTTCACATAGAGTACGAAGCAAATCTAGCCCATGATACACAATAAATGCAAAATTCTTGGGGGCTGAACAGAAGGATCTTTCATCCTTATACTGTAAATGAATGACTTAGCTTAACAGTAAGCTGTCAGCTTGGATTTCAATACATTTATATCTTATTTTTAACACAAAGATGAAGTATCATTAGTTCATTTTGATTTATACTATTTTGGGACTGAAAAATCCAAGAAACCACTTATACCTAAAGTTAATCAGTGGATATAAAAACATACTGTTACATGTACAAATAATTACATGTACAAATCATTCTGCGAGCTACTGTCGCAATTGTTTTCATCATCATTAAGAACGTCAACAAATGAATTTACTCGAACCCACGAGTAAATTCAACAAGCATAATCAACATCTGCAAGCGACGTCACTCCATTCATGAATTTGCTCGAACCTACCAGGTACCTCTCGGTCGAACATTCGCCCATGTGCGAGAAATGGGTGAATAGGTAGAGACCCTATATAAAGGCGAGCTGAATGAATGGGGGGATCAGTCATTAGAACCGCGATAACAAACGAATGCGAAAGTGTGGAGTGAGAATTGATCGAGTAGTAGAAAAGTGTGTTTCGTAATAGTGAAGTAATTTAGAAGACAATTGCGATACTAAATTTATGGACAAGTGTTAGATAATTTTAATAGTGACAATTAAAATTAGTGAAAAGTGTTAACTGATTATTGTGCATTTTATTTAATTGAATAAACTCTTTTAACTTAAATTAAAAGACATTGCGTTTTCACTTTCCCGGAACGTTAAAATTATTGGCCGCGAACCAATAACACGCGACAATATATTTAATTATGATTCGAGTTTTTGATTTAAAAATATGCTGAGGAAAGAATCGAAAAGCCAGTTCTTCCAAAAAGCGGTTTTTGGGCTGGAAGAACCGGCTCGGTTAAACACCAAAGATGAAAAAAATCGGAAAACCGAGTTTTGTAACATAATTTTACAAAACCCTACTAAAATCGCGTCCTATCTGACCGTCTGTCCGTCTGTCTGTCCGTCCGTGTGTCACAGCAAACTACCTAAGCTAGAAACATCAAATTTTGTATGCAGGTGTAAAGTGGTGCTCTCTACAAAATTCAACTACAAAAAAATGTTATATGGACTATAAGGGGGGCCTCCCCATACAGAGGAGTGGCCCCCGAAAAAAAATTTCATCAAGTATAGCCGATATGGATATCGAATGAAAGGTCTTGATGCGAACTTTTCAAAACAGGTCTTAATTTTTCCTCTTTTTCTTTGAGAGGCGCACAGGGTGGGAAATACGCGAAAAATTGTATCCTCCCCCTCCCCCTCGCGATTGGACACCTGTGATCCGAAAAATCTGAAAAAAATTATGGAGGTAGGTGTTTATGAGTACAACAACAACAAATACCTGTTTGTTTTTTGTGGTAGGAAGGTGAACGCCATTTATGCACAAAGTGTGGGACTCGCATGCTCGCAAGAAAGCGACTGAACCGCCCACTAAACACCTCCCCTGTCAACCTGAGAACCCAGCCTGGAACCGTTTGACACATTACTTCGGGCCAGGTCTCGTTTTGTAATGGCGTGAGGCGCCTTCAAGCTGGGGGATCCCTTTCCTAGCGGCATGAGAGGGGAAGTGGTAGTGCCAGAAAAGCGGTCCCCAGCCCCAGCGCCCTCGGCTGATGTGAGTCCCTTTTATATTTTAGGGCTGCCCGAGCATAATGTGCTACCTGGTTCCATTTGTCAACCGATTCGAGCATCACCGCAACTTTATTATCCGGGGTGAGCTTTCCCGTCTCCCCGTAGAGCTCCCTTCGCAGCCTGACCCATTTTGTACATGCGAAAAGTGTGTGGCAGGCATTGTCCTCCTCTCCTGGGCAAAACCGATAATCGGGAGACCTTGACTTACCAATCTTGTGCAGGTAAGGCTGAAAACACCCAATTCAGTCTCACCATGCCTTTGATTTAGCCACGGTCTCACATCCGGGATGAGGCACACAGTCCACCATCCCTTCGTGCAATTGACCCAAGACTGCTGCCAATCGTTGAGCGAGACAACCGTCTGCCTCGCATCCTCGTTTCGGCGCAGGTAAATAGCGCGGCGCTCCCTAGCAAAGAGTGTGACAGGTATCACGCCAGCAATAACTCTCACTGCAGAATCAGAGACTGTTGGATACGAAGATGCAATTCTCAGTGCTCCTCTTTTCTGTACCCGTGCCAAAGGATTTCGGTATATCTCCTTGCTGAGAGCGTCGCCCCATACTTCTGCTCCGTACAGTAGCACTGGCCCTACAGCACTCATCAACAGGCGTCTTCTTGATCGGCTGGGTCCCTTTACGTTGGCCATAAGTCGACTCAGAGCCAATATTCCCAAAGCAGCCTTTTCAGCCGTTGCCCTGATATGCTCAGAGAAACACATCTTCGAGTCGATCAGTAGCCCCAGCCTCACCGATGGCTTCGATTCGATTCATGTATCTCCAATACTGATCATCCTTACTCTAGGGATTCTCTTTTTTGTCAAGATGACCACTTCGGTTTTCTCCAGTGCTAAACTGAACCCGCGAGTAGCCATCCAGTCCCTCACTCGGTGCGTTAGCATACCTAGCCTAAGTCGCGCCTGTTCAACGGTGCGTCCAGCGACCAGATCCGCAACGTCATCCGCATAGCCGACCAAGCGCAACTCATCTGGTATCTCGAGTCTCAGTAGCCCGTCGTAAGACACGTTCCATAGGTCCGGACCAAGGATAGATCCCTGGGCAACACCCGATGTAATTTCCATCCTTCGTTGGCCCTGTGTCGTGTCGTAGAGTAGGCCGCATTATATATTCTGGAACTTGAAAAAATTTTTCCAGCGTATCCAGACGTCGAGTGTCACCAACAGGACGATACGTCGCTTGGTGCGACTATATGCCCTTGCCTTTTGGACCGCGTTCACCACCTCTGCAATCGCATGAATGGTAGAACGTCCTGCTCTAAAGCCATACTGCCGAGGAGATAGGTCCCCAGCAGCACGAATCACGTCAGTGGGTCTTCCCTTGATGAGTTTCTCCAGCACTTTCCCAGCCGACTCGGGATTTCCCTTCCCCTTGCTGATCAGCACGAGCCTCGCCACCTTCCATCGTACCGAGAAAACCCCGTCTCGCAGGTAAGCATTGAATGTGCTGAGCAGCAAGTCAGGACAATGGTGATAGACGAACCGCAACACCTCAGCCGGAACAAATACCTTAGAAGTCGAAATTCGATCAACTTTGTTAATAACAATATGATATTCGAATTTCACATTTTCCCCAATAAAATCGTATGGGTACCCTTAAACTGAACGAAATTCGATACTTAAGTAGTCCTACAAAAGGTCCCTAAAATTTGTAAGTTTGATGAAAATCGAATAATATGCACGGAAATTATACCCATTTGAAATTTCTCCAATTACAACAACAATCTTATGATTTTGGTATTTCATGGATTTACCATCGAATCAGTCGCAAGTAAACTTTATTGAGTCTTTTTATAACTTGACATTACAGAGTATGCTTAATGACTATGTGACATTTGACAGTATATGAATGTCAAATAAACTTTGACGGTAAGAAAATATGTATACTTATATTTACCTCAGTGTTTTTTAGATATGTAGACTTTGCCATTTGCTCATATGTCTTACGACTTGAGTAGTTTGACAAATAAATACGTTAAAACTTAATCTAAATCTAACCCTAATATAAATTAAATCTATTCCTACATCTAACCTAAAACTATAAGCTGTTTAGTACAGCACTCGAATTTATTTACATTTATGTATATTTATCTTGTGGTTTTATTTTATCACACTTATGCACTAACTAAATTTACAAATTTTTTGTTTAACCACGGTATGTGTTCGGTTCAGATGAAACGTAAAATGCCGGTTTATTGGTAGTTACGGAAGCAATGGGATCGTGGTGGTATTGTTCAAGGATTTTAAAGGGACATAGGTAGTAGGGATTATTATTTGCGGTGGTAGGCTCGAAAAGTGCGCGAATACATTGAAGGGGGTGCTCCCGCCACTTCTCTAGGCGTTTTTTAGACATTGCCAACATGTAATGGAGAATCGGTTCTATCTCCGTATCTTCGTAAAGGATAGAATTCCTGTAGTACTTCTTATTAGGCCGTCTGTATTTGGATAGGCATTTCCTAAGGATCTTCCTCTCAAAGATTTCGATTTCTTCAGCCGCAGTAGGCGAGATTGTTAGCCATGCCGGAAACGCGTAGGTAATGACCGGCCTAATAAGAGTTTTGTGCATTAACACCTTAACTTTTGGGCAGACTGATTTCGAAGAAAAGAGAGACGAAATAATTGCGGACGCTGCTTTCGCTTTATTGAGAATTTTCCTTGCGTGTCTATTCACCTTAAGTCGATTGTTGAAATGGACTCCAAGGTATTTGATATTTTCCTTGAGAGGGATGATTTCACCAGCAATATGTGCTTGCACATTCCTACTTTGAGACACGGCAAGACGGTGCCCTCTCCCGCTGGCATTTCTGAAGCAGATCAGTTCCGATTTGCTGGCATTTATTTCGAGCCCCCAGTACTTCAGATATTGAAAGATGTTGAGGACAGAGCGCTGCAGCTTTATTTGGGCCATCTCTGGGAGGCTATGAGTGACCGTGAGGAGGATATCATCTGCGTACATTGCTATATCGATAGTCGAGCAGTTTGGACGTGGGATATCATGAAGGAAAAAGTTGAACAGGGCGGGATCGAGGATAGAGCCTTGTGGGACTCCCGATTTGATAGGGATAGGATTTGAAATGAGGTTCCCCAGTTTAATTTGGGATGTTCTATCCGAAAGGAAGCTGTATAGGATTCTGAGGATTGCGACCGGACAGGATGCCATTTTCAATTTGTATTTGAGCCCGTTGATCCAAACTGAGTCGAACGCTTTTTTCAGGTCTAGAGCACAGGCCACTGTGCACTCTTTCCGCCGAAGATTGTGGGTGACTCTATTGTGCAATAGCATTATTGCATGCTCCGTGGATCGTTCACGTTCAAATCCAAACTGAAAATCGGGGATCAGCGGACTAGTAAATTCGTTCAAGTTTCGCAGAATAACTTTTTCAAGGGGTTTACCCATGTTAGGCAAAAGGGAAATCAGCCGAAAATTATTAATACTACCTTCGCAGCCTGGTTTTGGTATTGGTATTAGTTTGCTAACTTTCCAAGGTTTTGGAAAGTATCCATTATTAATACAATTATTGTATAATATCGTCAAGAAGGAGGAGATGGTCATTCTGCACTTCTTGAGTATTCTGCTCGGGATACCATCAAGGCCGTGAGATAGCTTGCTATTTAAGGCATTTAGGAGGTCTTCTACTTCCGTTTTCGAGGTGAAAAATCCGGCGAAGATTGGATGTTGTGGAGAGGATGCTTTATTATAACTAGAGAATATAGTTAAATAAGATCCCTCGTACCCTTCCGTCGTTCGTAGAACCTCTGCTTTAACGTTGTTGTTCAAAGCTATGTTGGATGACTCACGGTGACAATATAGTTGTTTGAAGTATTCCTCACATGCAACGATCTTTTCAGATTGTCAAGTGAAGACTTCGTTCCCTCGCTTTATAGGGTCTTTCTCAATGTTAAATTTGGAACTTTTACGGCCCGTGAATTGATTTATCGTTTTAAAAACATCTGAAGATGGTCGCAGTGATATCAGTCTGCTTTTATAGAAGATGTTGACTTCTGATCTGATGCGTTTTTGGATTTCACGAGAAATGCTCGTTATTTGCGTTTTAAGTTCCAAATGCTCCTCATTGTACCGGTTAAAGCTTCGATGGTAAATACGCTTAAGCCGTTGGAGCATATGCTTCCGAGTTTTTATTAATTGAAGAGTCTCCTGAGTTAGACATCTATAAAGCGGGCTGCGTGGTTTCTGGAAAGGGGCATGCTGGTCTAGACACTCTATAATGGCAGATGTTAGTGCTGATATATGAGTGTCTATTTCTGCGTTCGAGAGAATGATATTTTCCGGTGGGAGATTCGGAAGGAGGTCTTTGAGGTCTTTTCTGAAGTTTGGCCAGTCTATGGAATTAAACGATCTATAGTGAGGTGGGCAAGTAGGAACAGGTATGTGTGAACTAAGGGTTATATTGAGATGGAGGCCATGATGGTCCGACAATGAGGCAAATGGGGAGCAAGTGAAGGGAATTGTGGGATCGTTGAGGTCAGAGGATATTATGAAGTTGTCTAAAAATGAGTTCCCTCTGGGAAATGTTGGAACCCCAGCATTTGCTATGGATGCTGAGAGGAGGGCGTCCGCATGGAACCATTCAAATAGATAGTTCCTGTTGGTGTTTCTTGTGGAGTCCCCCCAGTGTTGGTGTCTGGCATTAAGGTCTCCTCCTAGTATAAATGAGTCGTGGGATGAGGCTGTTGCGAGGATTTGGTTAAGTGTAAATGGGATCTGGGGACCTAGATTGCACGGGAGGTATAGAGAGCCAATAAGAATTTTGGCTGGGTTTCAATTGGGTCGCCTGGTGTTGAGCGTTGCTAACGTACATGAGGAATTATTTTGTTCAAAAGGGATTTTATGGATATCTAAATCATCCCGAAACAGTATCGCGGTACCTCTACCACTGTCATTCCGAAGCACATGGTAGTTCTCCAAACGGACTCTGTGGTGATGGCTAAGAACTGTTTCGTTCAGAAGAAGGATG
Source organism: Odontomyia ornata (assembly GCA_963969285.1). Taxonomy (NCBI): domain Eukaryota; kingdom Metazoa; phylum Arthropoda; class Insecta; order Diptera; family Stratiomyidae; genus Odontomyia; species Odontomyia ornata. Next base: position 78,928,117 of record OZ017739.1, on the reverse strand, counting down.
TCGGGTTGGGAGGATTTGACCAAATCAGCAATGTAGAGCCTCTTATCATGTGAGATTAGGGAGTTTATATTTAGAGATAGAATGGTTAGTCTATTTGCAACCATAAAGGTTGAAATAGAAATTGAGGAGCGCCATTGGCTTCTCTTGGTCAGGAGTGGTGTCAAAGTATGGGAGGAAAGCCCTGACCTTGGATAGGAGTTCACTGGGAGAGACTCCCAGCCACTCCGCGGTTATTTGTTGTAGGCGTTCGACGGGATTAGGAGTTGGTGAAATAAAATTATAGGTCAGAGTTCCACTCCTTAAAACCTCTGAATATGAGGTCTGATTGGAGGGAGGGGCAAAGTGGTGTGGGGTTGTAGGGGTCGGTGTAGTATTTGGGTAGCTGGGGAGCGGTGAGAATCTGTTCTGAGGTGCCATCCGTTTGGCTTTATTCTCGATTGCCCTGTCTAACAATCTTTTCCGTTCGGGACACCCGGAAAAATTGGCTGGATGCCCATGGGTCTTGCACATGGTGCAGAATGGCGCGGTTTCCGGCTTCTCCATATTTTTTCTGGGGCAGCTTTCGGAATTATGCTCCTCCCCACATGCTACACATCTCATGTGGAATCCACAATTGGTGGATACGTGCCCGAAACTTTGACACCGATAGCATTGCACCAGATCACTCCTTTTGGGGCGTTCCCATACGGCTCTCTGGTTCAAAATCAGCTTGCGATCCCACTGTAATTCTAAATATATCTGGGTCGATTTTATTCGCTCTCGACCATGCAGTTGTAAGTGGACTGACAGTCTGGAGGCCCAAATTCGGGATTTGTCTGGCTATGTCCTCTCGAACAGCCTCCGCTCCAAACTCTGAACTGATACCCCTTAAAATAACGACACATTTCTTCTTTTCTTTGGGAGTGGATGAGTATCCCACTGCTTCCGTGTTTTTAAGCAGGTTCATAATGTAGCCGTGTGCCTCGAGTCTGTCCACTATGACTTTAAGTCGGGAGTTTGACAATTAAGTGATTCGGTACTCTAGACGGGTACCATCTGTAAGGGTGTATCTGTCCATGATACCTTTAAGTACCGTTGCTTTTAAATTTTCAATGAATATTGGTGGGAACCATACCTTCTTTACTCGACTGTTAGCCGCGTTTGAGTTATTATTATCGTTTGCCAGTGCGCTGAAAGGGTTAGTGCTAGGTGTGGGTGGAATCGGTATAGGAACCGGGGTTTTACGTTTGGTAACTAATTTACCCTTTGCTACTATAAATTCATTTACCTTACAGTTAATGAGGTTAATATCTTCGTTGAAGCTGAAACTTTGCTGTTGTATCGTCCGCATCCATCATGTCCGAAGGCATTTCCTTGCGGGCAGCTTTGGTCTTTAGTTGCTCTGCCATCGTGTTCACTTGCTCCGCTGTCGTGTTCGCTTGATTCGCCATCGTGTTTGCTTGTTGACAATAACTACTCCATTTTGCCGCCTTGGTAATACTAGCCACGGTGTATTTTATGGGCGCTCGCCCAAGATGAAGTTTCCGCTTTCTTTCGGTCTTCAACCTTCAAACTTTATGTATATGATCTTGTGTGATGAAATATACTTATAAATTTTCGTTTCCAAATAGGTTTTTTTATAATTTCGTAATTGACCAATTCACACGCGTGTTGACCGTTTCAACTTCCAAACGTCAATCGTTTTGATTTGATCTTCAGGATATTTTCAAATACGGTCAATAACATTAATATTTTGTGGAATTCATGATTTGAGTGATTTTTGTTGGTTTGCAACAAAATGGCGACCGTTGAAAATAGAAAAACATGTAATGTGACGCCTACGCCCGGGAATCGAAGTGATTCCGATCCCGAACCCTTGCAACCGGCCAGATGGGTATGTCCTCGAAGTGCCAGCGGACTTCATCTGTTGTGCGGATATCGTTGCGCAGAAAATATTTCTTTTCTGTCCAAATATTTAGATCTGTGGATATAAATATTCGAAATATAAAATTACTCCAAACCCCGACACATTTCGAGACATATCCATCTGGAAAAACCCCCTCCACCGTGGTCATCGAAAAACTATGCCACTGGCGACAAATGGAGAGGCACATTGCCGCCATGTGGCGTGCCATTCCACACACATCTGTTTTGTCGGTGGTTGTCGGATTGACAGTCCGGCGCCACGAGGAAAAGGTACAGAAGGTGCGCGGTCGACTTCCGATGAGTGAGCGTGAAGATTGTTCGAGACCAAAGTGTTTCACTTGGTTAAATCTTCACTATACACAGAAAAAGTGCGGTGACTTTCGACAGTTCGGTGGTAGAAAACAAAAATTGCGAGTGAATGTTGTCCAAAATTATTGTTTCATGGATGGTTTTGCACGAATAGCCTTCTGTATGGAAACAACGGTTATTCGTCACAGTTGGACGCATCTTTCGCTAGAATCTAGTAAGGGTAAAATCGGTGTGTTGTCGCATCTGCAAAGCGAGTGGTAATTTTCTATTCATTTTCAGAAAACGGAAACGAAGATGCTCTTCGCATGCTTCAGTCGATTGCATCATCATCGATCACCTTGACTGACCGCCTTCCACATCATATCTGTCTACAATGCAACAATGAGTTACATGTGGCATACAACTTTAATTTGTGCTATGCAACTGACATCACGAAGACTTTTACCAATATCAAAAGCAATACAAACACTGAAGGCGGAGAAAGTGTGGCTTATGGGAATGCTAATGGAGCTGAGGATGACCCAGGGGACCAAGGAAAATCACTGCCGAGCTCGATGAGTAATTTTGACATGCGGTGATTATGAAAGAAAACGGAGTAAATTCTGAAAACATCATAATGAGAAATCATAGTAGAATATATCGGTTTCCCAAAAATATTCGTTAAATTTTAATTCCATTGTAACGCCCAAGTACTTAATAAGCTCTCCGAATGAAAATGATAAGAAAACAAAATAGAAGACTCGAATCGTTACAAATGGCGCCCAACGTGGGGCCTAAAACATCCTAAGGGGGAAAGAACTTCGCGTCTTCTGACGAGTTGGTCCTTTACGGAGGATGTAAGGTACTCTGGTACTCGAGTCCCACTATCAGGAGCAGTGGAGTTGTGTGATACACACTAGCAGTCGCTTCACGTGAGTTGTATCTTCCGCTCTCCTTTGTTTGATTTTTTTTTTCGCGACAGAATCCTTCCGATGTGTTGTCCCAGGTTAACCCCTGTAAGGACCTTCTATTTTCTTGATGGAACAGCCAGCCTGATGGGTTTACCTATCAGCATGGACTCTCAAGAAAATAGAGGGCTACCTTGCCTTTATGTCGCGGAAGGATTCTAATTATTTTGTATGCGTGATAGACGAGTGGTATCGGTTCAACGTTCGGTGGCGTATGCTGGAATTGCGAAGCCCGGAATGCTTCCACGCGTCGGGAATTTTGACCGCGTACTAAATCGTTACGGTAGCTCTACCACTTGTCTCGTCGAGTCATCTAACGTAGATTAGAAACGGTTTGTAACGTATGGGAAATGGGGAAAATTAAGGTAGTAAATCAATCTGAAGCCCCTTCTCTTGACAGACCACCACCAGTCATCATTTCTGCACGAAGGAGTTGGAGTTCCGGAACTGAAAGGCTGTCTTAAAATTTTTTTTGTGAGGAAAATTATAGCTCGCTACTATCGGCCACTAAAGTACCCATAAGTTTTTTTTTATATATATATATATTAGGGATATAGTAAGGCTTTAGGAGTTATATTATATATTTTAAATTTTTTTTTTCTCCAGTTATTAGCACCACATTTAACCCACACGAACATGGCAACGAAGCGGACCCCAGATAAGCGTTGAACCAGATCCAAAACGGTCCAACCAGCTAACTGCGGGATCTGCTTCGAAGACGTAGTGGAGGGCGTACACAGCGTGCGATTGGATTGTGTACAACAGCTCCTCCTCACGTCCGAGCTGTGTCCCTTATGCCGGCGACCCATCGAGTGGACCGCCCTAGACGTCCCCCTCGGAACGCCCCTACCATCGCGTGGAGCAGTGGCGAAAGGAGTTCCAGAGGCTGAACCATCACAACCACTTTTAGACCTGCAAGGAGCCGTAGGCGGTGAAGTTCCGGCCGCAAGTGTCGTGTCCGAGGTGACACCCATGCCTTCCGCCCACTCCATTGACACCCTCGTGGCGTTGATGAGGGATATGTCGGAGAGGATTGGCAACCTGGAGGGAAAGCTCCAGAATCTCCCTATGAGCCAACCACCCAGTCGCGTGAGAACTCCGCTTGGCTGGGAGCCCAATCCCAGTGTGGCGATGCAACCCTCCCGACAATCCGAGCAATGGGTCCCACCTCCAAGGAACTCGGGAATGGATCCCAGAGCTCCCGAATATAGGCCACGACACAGTACCGGACCTCCGTTGGTACCTCTAGCCCCCGAGGCTGATCAGTACAACAGGTCAATCGAGGATGTGATTCCCCCCGGGAACGCATTGACACTTTTTCGAGACCCGACGCCTCGTATCATGGAGAGTTGGCGCCTGAACTTTACAGGGTTCAACGATATGATATCGGCGGACCGGTTCCTTTTCCGGATTCAGGCGTTGGTATCCAGCACCCTGGGAGGTGATTCCTCGGCCTTCCTCCGGCATGCACATCTTTTGTTCAGCGGCGACGCTGCCGACTGGTACTGGAGATTTAAAGAATCAACGCCACGTCCCACTTGGCACTCTTTCAGTGCAGCCTTCCGCAATCGATTTGAGGATGGCTTCACTGAGAGAGAGCTAAAGGAGCAAATAAAGAAACGGAAACAAGGCGCTCACGAACCGTTCGACCAGTACTACACAAGTATAGTGAGATTGAGCACTCGCTTGCGAACTACCGTGCCCGAGGACGAACTGGTAGAAATTATCAGAGAGAACATGCGCTGGGATCTCCAGAACAGCCTTCTACATTTTCCCATCAACACCATACAGGGATTGCGCCTCCATGCCCGTAGACAAGAACACTTGAATGAGCGGCGAGGTACCTTCCGTCCACAACCTCGCATAACGGGACCAAATCCCCGAAATCATCATACCGCGGAGTTGATGGCAGCGGACCACCTGCTTGCTGATCCAGTACCAGTACCGAGGAGCGGAGCACCACCGGAGCTTGAGGACCCAGCATTGATTGATCGACCCTCCCTTGAAGCAATTACAAGCCCGACGGTCTGTTGGAACTGCCGACAACCGGGGCACCGGTTCTATGCATGTCCAGCAGAGCCGACGCTTTTCTGCTACCGCTGCGGGAAGGCCGACACATACGCACCTGACTGTGCAAATTGCAAAGGGCGAAAAAAACTTGCCACCCGTCGGCACTCCTAAACCCCGGACGAACCAATCTTGACCCCATCACCAGCTATGACCAAGCCCCCAACATGACTCCAACTCTGCTGACTCGCACCGCTAAACACAGTTCTCCCGAAGTTCCACAACCGACGCCATCCTTCGCCGAGGCCAACGCGCAGGGAAATGATAGCGAGGCGAAAGTTCCTTGGCATGTAAAACCTTTTCATGTCAGGCTGCGGAATTATTTGGCTACTCGACAGCGCATCTTCCATGAGGAGTTGGCTACAAATCTCCCACCGCGAAGCAAGCGAGCCACGCGTCGGATGCGGAGCTTCTGGAGAAAAGTCAGGCAGTCGAGGAAGGTGCTGAAGGACATACAATTAGACGAATTATTGAGGGATGATGTTCGGCCATATGCGTCAGTACACCTCCTGCAAAAACGAGTGTCAGGCTTAGTCGATACGGGAGCCAGTGTGAATTGCATATCCGCCGAGTTTGCAGGAGAGGTCCTGGCAATGCACGCGGATCAAATCCGTCATTTCACCTCCTGGTTAAGCACGGCGGACGGAACTCGTCACTCTGTAGTGGGAAAAATTATGACGGATGTCACCTTTAAAGGAGTAACTAAACCTCTGGAATTTTTCATCATACCTAAATTAACCCAAAATCTTTATCTAGGAGTGGATTTCGTTCGAAAATTTAACTTGGCCCCGGCACTATTTGCCGGTACGACCCTGGAGTCCGTCACCACCGTTCCCGACCAATCTCAACCCTCTCACTTACTACGACATACACTGGATGTAAATCAGCAACTGCGTCTTGACTCGGCTATATCGGCTTTTCCATCGCATGAGAAAGAAGGTCTCGGGAGGACTGCCCTGGTGTTCCACACTATAGATGTGGGGGATGCTAAACCCATAAAACAGAGACATTTCGCCATATCTCCGGCGAAGGAAAAATCGTTATATGCCGAAGTGGATCGAATGCTAGCATTAGGCGTAATCGAAGAATCACAGAGCGCGTGGGCTTCCCCAGTCACCTTAGTTGTCAAGCCGAACAAGGTCCGGTTATGCTTAGATGCCAGACGCTTGAACGCCGTCACAGTCAAGGACGCATACCCTCTACCGTTGATTGAAGGCATTTTGAGTCGGTTGCCTAAAGCCCACTTCATCACGAGCTTAGACCTCAAGGACGCCTTCTGGCAAATTCCTTTAGACCCCGGTTCAAAGGAGAAAACAGCCTTCACAGTCCCAGGTCGGCCCTTATATCAATTCGTGACCATGCCATTCGGATTGTGTAATGCCCCCCAAACAATGACGCGCCTTATGGATAAGGTGATACCACCTCATTTGCGGCACCAAGTTTTCGTTTACTTGGACGATCTGTTGCTTATAACCGAGACCTTTGACGAACACATCGACCTGCTTCAGGGGGTGGCTCTACACATCCGGAGGGCAAGATTAACCATCAACATACGGAAGAGTCAGTTCGTGATGACTGAGGTGAAGTATTTAGGTCACATCATTGGGCATGGCCATATCAGGACCGATCCGGAAAAGACTCAAGCGATTGACGTTTTCCCATTACCCAAGACCACCAAGCAATTACGCCGATTCTTAGGTTTATGCGGATGGTACCAGCGTTTTGTACGTGACTATGCCACCATAACCACTCCTTTGACCGACATGCTGCGTAAGGGACGTAAATTCGTCTGGGAAGAGCCCAGCTTGCGAGCTTTTGAAGAGCTAAAAAAGAGTCTGACTACAGCCCCCGTACTGCACAGCCCGGACTTTGACAAACCGTTCTCAATCCATTGTGACGCGAGTCAACATGGGGTGGGAGCAGTCTTAGTCCAGGTTGCACAAGACGGCGAGGAGAGACCTATAGCCTTCATGTCTCACAAGTTGAACCCAGCCCAGCGAAATTACACGGTCTCCGAGCAGGAATGTCTAGCTGCGGTGTTGGCAGTGAAACGCTTCCGAGCCTATGTGGAGGGACACACCTTTGAAATCGTTACGGACCACGCTTCACTGAAATGGCTAATGAGCCAGACTGATCTCAACGGCAGATTGGCCAGGTGGGAACTGAAACTACAGGCATTTGACTTCACAATTCGCCACCGAAAAGGAAGCCAGCATGTAGTCCCCGACACCTTATCCAGAATGTTCGCCCCTGAAGGAGCCGAGTTGGTCCAGGAGGACGACAGCCCCCAATTGATCGATCTGGACCATCCTGCCTTCAAGTCAGCCAGCTACACCCAACTGATTCACACTATCCAGAATCAACTGTCCCAGCTTCCTGAACTGCGGTTGACGGATGGATTTATTTACAAGCGGATGGGACACGCATCCGGAGACCCCATTCAAGAAGAAGAACAGCGGAAGTGATGACCGAGGGTAAGTATGTCTTGAAGAGGGTTAGGTTTTAATAATCTGCGGATGATTGATTTCTAGTCGGTTACGGTCCGCGGTACCCTTGTTTGCGCTCGTTTTTTTTTAGAGTAGGTTATTTTAGACTTGAGGTAGTTTAGCTTATTTTCTGGTACCGCGTCGGTGATTCGGTAACGCGCCTATGGGATTTTGTAGCGTTTTTGATTTGAGATCTGTGGAGAGATCACATCCAGAATTAACGTAACGTAGGTTTCCCGTTCTGGATGAGTAGTTGTTGACGCGTTTGGAAATCGGGCATGTGAACCGGTGGCTGAGTTAAGTAACTCGGACTTAGTCTGCTCGCGTAAGACCCGCGACCGAAACTCCTCTCCGAACTAGCTAGCCTACAAGCAGCCACCACGGAGTAGACTAAGTGTGACCGGACTTGTTGACCTGAAGGGTACAGTCCGTTGTCATTTCCAAGACTGCACGTCTCGAACCGATGAGAGGTCGGTTCTGATTGCGATCGAACGAGACGAAGTAGGAAATCGTTACAAACAGTAGATTTTCTTTTAAACATGCACATCCCTTTGACATATTTTTTGACTTTATTCGTTGCTGGTGACAGCATTTCTGAGAAGTTGAGTACAAAACCCTTCTGACATGACCCAACTTGTTTTAGCTAAACCACCATACCTAAACCAAACTGAAGGAACTTCCATCCTTATATTGTAAAGCTTAACAGTAAGCTATCTGCTCATATTTCGATACGTTAATCTCCTATTTTTAACACAAAGATGAAGTATCCTTCAGTTCATTTTGATCTAAATAATTTTGTGAGTAAAAAATCGGAAAACCATTTATACCTAAAGTTAATCAATGGATATAAAAATATACATTTAATTTTGATTCGAGTTTTTATATTTAAAAAATTTGCTAAGAATAAAACCAAAAAACCGATTCTTCCAAAAACCGGGTTAAACAGAAGATGAAAACTACTGAAGAACCGGTTTTGCATCAAAAACCACCATCCCTACTCCCAAGTCCGCATCAATAACCGACTCACCGATGCCTTTGACACAAATATCGGACTAAAGCAGAGGGATGGGCTGGCCCAATTGCTATTCAATTTGACTCTGGAGTACGTCATAAGAAAGCTTACCTGTCCATACACAAAGCACATTACTATACAAGTCAGGTCAAATAGTAGCCTATGCGGACGACAACAACATTTTCTGACGGTCGTTAACAACTCCTGAAGAACTCTTCTAGAAACTCGACAGCGAAGCAAAACTGGTAGGGCTACAAATCAATGAAAATAAAACAAAACTCATAACGCAGTCGAGGGAAAATACCTCAAGTACAGAAAATATCACACTTGGCAAATACGGTATCAAATATGTGAGCAAATTTGTGTATTTAGCAGCCAAAATAAGGAGAATCGGTAAAGAAAGAGACGAAATACGCTGAAGAATACAGCTCGCAAATAAAATATTTATTTTCAGTTTTGACTATCTCAGACCGGCTACATACACAGGAAAACAAAGATCCAAATCTGTGATAAGACCTGTGTTATGCTAACATATGGATATAAAACATGGACGCTAACCCAAGCATCCGCAAACATATAGAACGCCTTCGAGCGACGGATCCTGAGGTGAATAGTCGAAGCGGAACTAGGCGGGAACCAATGGCGAGCTCGATACAACCATAAGCTGTATGAAATTTTTGACGAGCCGGAGGTCTCAACGATTATAAGGCTGCGGAAGCTGCAGTGGGCTGGCCACATGAATCGTGTGGACGAACAATGGATACCCAAAAAGGTATTCACTGCGAGAACTGTAGAGCAGTGACCAATCGGGAAACCAAGGAAACGCTGGTCTGACTCGATCGACGAAGACAGTTCATCGCTGCTAGGATTTCGAAATTGGAGGACGCGGTCAATGGACCAAGATAGTTGGAGGCATTATTTGCAGGAAGCAAATGCCCGAGAGGGGCTGTAGTGCTACGAAGAAGAAGAAGAAGTTGTCACAGTGGAACAGAATTTCGATAATTTTGCTAATACCAGCTGATCATGCAAGTCGGTCCAAGTCAAATTGTTACGTGAATAAACACTACTTATTGCGTGCCCATAGAACCGCTCATCAGATAGAGTTGACTACATTTGGCCTAGAGAATTTTCTGGTAGTGGATGACGTCTACCGTCGAGAAGAAATCGGTTCAACTCATTACCCAGTTTTCAATCAAGTCGATGCTGTGAGAATCATCAAGCAGGGCAAACGATTTGAAAATAAAATTTTAACGGCTCCATTTAAATTCGACAAAGTAGGTGCAGACTAAATTTTTGTTATTGGTACAATCAATTATGAAAGTCCATCTAAATTGAATCCAATAGATGCTAGGAAATTATGAGGTTTTTTATTTGTAAATAATGCAAGCTCGTGTGGGCGTTCCCATAAGTGGTGGCCCCCCACTATTAATTCTTTTTGCCTTACAGCCCACGCTTACCCCCCAGTGTGCTCGTGGACATGTCACTGAAATTTTTATATATTCATAACTTTTCATGATTATAAACACTACATTTTTAAGATTTTGTACCAAAAAAAAAAACCGTATTGCAATCATGGCCTGTGTCCGTCTGTCGGTCCGTCCGTCCGTCCGTCCGTCCGTCCGTCACAGCACTTTTTCTCTGAAACTATAGAGGCTACAGCCATGAAACTTTGTGGAAAGGTCAGAAGTGGTGACTTCTTGAAAGTTTTGGGGTGGGAAATTTTTTCAAAGGGAGTCTCCCCATTAGTAGTCGAATAGGATGTCATTGGAAAGGTCTCAATGATATCAAGACTTAAAATAGCCTTACCAGTACCGTGGAGGGCAGGGGAAATGTATGAACTTTTCGCGTACCCCTTCCCTCGCGATTGGACATCTTTCATCCGTAAAAACAGAAAAAAATCATGAATGTAGGCCTTTATGAGAAGTCGAAATTCACTCAACTTTGTTGGCAATAATATGATTTATCGATTTTATATTTTCTTGAATAAAATCTTAGCGGTACCTTTAAATTCAGTGCACAAAAGATTATTTATGAAATAAACCAGTTCTGAAAATTTCGCGAAGATCAAGTGGTATTTCGCGAAGTTATAGCGGTTTGAATTTTCCTGTATTACTGTGGAAAAATATCCGCTGCATTACTATGGAAACATATGGCTATGGAACAATATGCGCTTTTTCCGACTCAGACACTACAGATTTGCTAGGATTTGCATGAAAGTTTTAGGAATGATATGTATCCTGTCAAAGTCAAAAGCGCTTTATTCAATACCAATCGTTATAAATTTTAAAAGAACATAAAGCAAATTCTAAACATTAAAACTATGAGAAACTTAATGGCCCGAATGGCTGTCTAAATTTATACGTTATCAATGATGATAGGTATCATGAATATCTTTGAGAATCAGTTCAGCTAGTGGTACCAGTAATCGTAATACAAAAATAGGGGCTGTTTTAAATGAGAAGACTGAATAATTTTGAATTACTTTTCCCTAACTTCAACGTTTAAGGTGCATGCTTTTAACATTTGATTCAATTCGATAATGACTGAAGATGAGTACCTACAATTAATACTCATAGGTGAAACAAGTTGAGGAGGCAGGAGAACAGAAGAGCTTTGTAGCCATTGTAGGGTTCGAATAAAATGTTCTGATACCATGAATCGATGATTACAGTACAGGGGAGTGGCTCATGAAAAAAAAAAAATGCATCAAAGGTTGCCAATAGAGCTTTTCAAAACAGTTCTTAAACTGACAGTTTTTGTTTCAGTGGGGTACATGGGGGGAAATACACGAAAAATGTGTTACCTCCCACGCGATTTGACACCTGTGATCTAAAAAATCTGAAAAATTTACCAAGAGTGATATTTATGAGTACAATAATAACTAATACCTCAGAAGTTAAAATTCGATCAACTTTGTTAATAAAAGTATGATCTTCAAATTTCGCATTTTCTCCTCGAATTTCGCATTCTCTCCAATAAAATGCTTTTAAACCCAACAAAATTCAAGTAGCCTTACACAAGGTCCTAATACTCTGTAAGTTTGATGAAATTTGTATCATATTCACGGAAGTTATATCTATTTGAAATTTCTCCAATTACAACTACAATAACACACTATTTTGATATTTTATGGAGTTTCCATCGAACCAGACACTGCAGTTTTGATTTGATCTTCTAAAATTTTCAGATAAGATCGATGACATAAATGCTTTTGGGATTTCATGATTTGAGTGATTTTTGTTAGTTGAAAATGAAGAAACAATGGATTTTCCTGCTGTTATCCACTTCCCACCGACGTCCAGTCTCAGAGATCTGTCATCCAACCTTATCAGCTGGTTGGGAAATTTATGTAGGGGTGACATATCTCTGCGGAATATCGATCTACGGGATCATCGGTTATTACAAGTCACTCCTCTATATTGGGTGACGCCATTAAAACTCTTTGAAAATTTTTTTCACCCAAAAACTTTCTAGAAGTCATAACTCCCAATCTTTCCACAAAATTTTATGGCTGTAGCTTCTATAGTTCCGGAAAAAAACTGCTGTGACATACAGCCGGACGGACAGACGGGCACAGGTACCGAATTTTTTCCGGGTTTTGTATTTTAGTACAAACCCCTAATAAAAAAGCAATTAGATTGTTGCATTGATGTTAACGCGATGTACTGAGAAATACATCGATGTTTCTAAAACATCGATTGTTTTCGCTATGACATGAATAGACCTTAAAGAAAACTAGGTAGGTACAAGGAAAAATATGTATTAAAATTCACAATCACACAGCCAGCACAGCTTTATTTTCTTTACATATTCCAATTTTTTTTTCAATGCTATGTAAAAACAAAAATTTACTTAATCTTTTTCCCTTCAATCGGTTTCTTTGCTCAGTCAAACCTAGCCCTGCCAGTGAAAAGAGTCTTTCTGAAGGGATAGATGTGCCAAAAATTCTTAAATACTTAAAAGCTATTTTGTACAGCTTCGGGAATTGTATTTTATAGCCCCACCAGATTTCTAACGGATTTTCGTTCAGTCTTCCAACAGGAGATTTGAGATAAACTGAAAGCTCGGCAGACAAAACATCTTCAGATTTGTTACTTTTCCAGTTATGATGCACTAACTTATGGTGATCACTCCATAATGAAAAGGTCTCTTCATTTTTATCGGACTTGCCAGAATCGGATTCAGTTTCTTCATTGCTTTGCAAATTCTTTTTCATTAAATCTTTAATTTTCCATACAGCATTCGAACAATCTATCGCATCATTGAAGTGCATCTTTTTAAACCGTGGATCTAAAATATGAGAGTGGTTCAAATATGATGGAGACAAACGCTATAGATGGCTCGCATCTATGTTTTGAAGACCGTGGCTTGAATATGTGATAGCTGGGTCCCTTACAAACAGTGTGGCATCGTTTTTGTCAGGAGTGCATGTTTCGCGCACGTGCTACGACCATGAGTGAAAGTCAAGTGCCAAACGCCGTGGCGCAACATATTGTCATTCGTAGTAAGAGCAATCACATGCTCTTTTGAACCCATCCTTTTATTCATTTCATTAATAAAAACTTTCTGCACCTCTTTTGCTACGGTATCTTCTATAACAGCTGAGTTGTTTTCGAAAGCTTGCAGCGAACTAAGGGAATAATTTTACTATTTGTGCAGTACTTATCACCCGATAAGCTTCTTCTTGTAGCCGCCTCCAAGGGTCGCAGTACCCCGATGACAGATGATACAGTAGATATTTTTGATGCGCTGAGCATTGCAGGTGCTCTAGGGTGGAGGAAGAGAATATCATTTATGACACTACGGAGTTCTAAAAATCTTTGTAACATGTAGTATGTATTGTTCCAATGAGTGTCCACGCTTTGTATTAATTTTGTTCCTACAGGAGACTCCGCAGCTGCAGCGGTAGCTTTACGCAACTCATGACTAGTTTTCTGGAATGAAAAGTTCAAAATGAAACAACCTTGAATGATTATTGATACAGAATAATTTTATTTTCGCTATTTACAGTATTTATACAATAATTTTACAATGGTTTTCTTTAATTTAGCATTTGTGACTCTAGTCAGCATTTTGATGTTGCAATGAACTTTGATGTGTTGTTCCACATAGAATTGCTGTACTTGCAGGGCATTGTTCCACCTGGAATTGCTGTTTCGTCATTTTCAGCTTTGGCTGTTGCATATTTATGGTTGAATTTGATGACTGCTGTAGCTCATTGATCGGAATTATTTTCTGATGATTGGAGTGGTTTTGGGCTGGTTGTTGACCGTTCAGGTTATTGATCGAGGTGACGCTTGTGCTAATGATGGTGTTGATGTGTACGTGATTGATGCTGTTACCTTACATCACCGCCCGCCATGAACCTTGTGAGGTTCTTAATCAGTAGATGATGCAGATGAGTCGTACCATGTTGTTGGTTGATGATTAGGTGTAAAGTTTATTTTTTGCGATAACGTCGAATGAAGAACAGACAGAGAGATATTATCATCAAAGTAGTTATGACGGAAAGACTGTTGCTTGTTCCATGTTGTCGAATGGTTGACAAAGAAGTTGCTTGGTAGTCTTCAACAATAATTTGTTGTTGTTCAATATAAGCTCCGAATGATTCCTCTGCTTTGATTATAGTTGGAGCCGAAATGTTGGGAATGGTTTGAGGACTTATGGTCTGGTTGACGTTAGGTTGGTGTGGAAGGATATAGATGGAGAGATTTCTCGTAGAGGCCATCCATGTGGCAGTAAACAGAGAGTTCTCAACTCTGAGGCTGCAATCTTGCGACAGTTTCACCATTCCTGTACCGTTAAGGATGATATTTTGGCGATCACCTTGGCATATGGTCTGTCCAGGGGTCGCGGCTGGTGTAGTATACATCCAAAAATTTGCATCGTATAGTTGTTTCCACACAATATTGCGTGATTTGAAGATATGCACTGCACATGAATTCCTGCCAAACACCTTATGTATTTCGTTGATTATGCAATTGGGTTTTGAATTGACGTCGTACAGTATGCTGATGACCACGAGGTACTGATCGGCTATAGTTTGAAAGGTCGGCGGCAGAACCTTCGAAATACTGCTGCAGGTCATAATTCACGCCCAAGATCGTTGGCGGTATGTCAAAGGCTTGAAACGTATTGTTCCCAATGGTTTTTGGAACCGGTGTGGGCTTGATCAGGTCGTAAGGGCGTGTGTCTTTGATGGGAAGAAATGGGAATAAGTTCAAGTTATTGTCATCGGAACTAATTTGAGTGGGCTCAATTGCCTGGTATAGAATCTGTACGTGGTCGGGAGGTATTGTTTGAGTGTGGCTGATGTCTTGAAGAGCATCGTTTGTTTTAATGCAGTCCCACACGCTTGTTCGTGACGAAAGGCTGGACAGTAAACTGGAATATTTATCGTAGACTTCATGTAAGTAATTTTCTGCTCGCTGATAAGTAGCCAAAATGTGGATGTAGATTTTATTGTGATCAGTTGTCTTGTACCAACGGCTGAATTCGTTGATACGGTCGAGACCTCTTCGGAGTTGCACTTGGAACCGTCTCAATTGCGTGTTTATCCTTCCTGAAGTACTGTTTAGTGTCTTCGTTGCTTTGAGCATTAATTTGGTTTGGCTGTCCATAGATCGGATGATTGTTTTTTGGTTGTCAGAAAGACTTTTGATGTCTTTGTAGATTTCATCATTTACCCCAAATACTGCTGTCAGAAGAGTTCCTAGTGCACCTCGCCGCTTTCTACTATGCAGTAACCTCAAGATGGTTCGTTTTATGAGTAATCTCATCCTTGAATTCTTCCAAGTGTTGTGCAAGTTCTGAGCATCCGATTTCGGTTGAAACAAGAAAACTGACTTGACACAGTCCACGAACTTTGGTTACCACGGCCTCTACATTAGTTTCATCGTATCTTAGGTTGTTCCAAGGTACTTGAAGCTGCATTTTAAGTGCTCCTCTATGGATTCGTGCTGTCCCAATGTGTTCAATGTAGAATCCGGTTGAAAGTTGAATAACACTAACGTTACAATTTATTAGCTTAAGTGCGCAGCAAATTAGCAGCAAGGAAAATAGCAGTTTTGAAGCTAAACTTGAGGTTAGTGGCTGCTTCGGGACGCGTTTTTCTGTTTCTGGTTTTGTTTTCTTTGCGTAGTTAGTTAGTTATTCGGAACATATATCTCCAATTGCTGGGAACTTGCTTCTCTTTCTTTTGTTGGTCTGTGTAGTTGCTAAAAGTGTGCTTGTAAGAGGTGATTGCTTATGTTGTTCCGTTGGAGCATCAGGACTTGATTTAGTGAACGTCAGTTGACATTTCGTAATAGGACGTCTAGTTATACTACCGTGAACCTTGACGGAGACAACACGTACCATACCATCAGGTCCAGGATGTACGTCGGTCACTCTTGCGAGTGGCCGGTGAGTTGACTGAAAATTATCAGCCTTCACAAGAACGAGGTCTCCGACTCGAAGATTGGGTCGAATGTTCACCCATTTTGGCCTTTGTTGAAGTCGGCTTAGATACTCGAGCTTCCACCTATTCCAAAAATGTTTTCGGATTTTCTGAATGGTTTCCCATTTACGGTCAATGTGCTTATTTGATGGAATGGATGGGATTTCAAATAAATTGCATCCGGTTAGAAAATGCCCTGGGGTAATGGCTGTACAATCTGCGGAGTCGTTGTTTACTTCGCAAAGAGGACGGGAATTGAGACACGCCTCTATCTGAGCTAGGAGAGTATATAATTCTTCGATTGTAAGCAATTGTTCACTGATTGTCCGGATTAAGTGTCGTTTCATAGACTTCACTCCAGCTTCCCAGAGTCCGCCAAAGTGCGGACTACCAGGAGGAATGAATTTCCACTGGATTTCTTCAGTCGCCAGGAACTCCACGTCCACCACTCCATTTGATCGTTATGGCATTGAAGTAATCTAGACCTGTCTGTGCGAATGGTTTTTCCATTTGAAACCTAGGTGGTGGCAGTTGTCCCATTACCTGGTTTCCTGGACGTGCAGTGGATTTGAAGCAGTTGAGGCATTCGTGAAGTATGCTCTTAACGAAAGATTGTGCGTTGGTGATCTTATTGATGGTGTCTAAATTGAGCTTTTGATCCGTGATTAGGTTGGCCATGTACTTAGGACTCTCTTCATTTTGTACGGGTAATGCGGGGGGAACTTTTCCTAAATGTTATGGTTTTCCTTTATACCCTTGTCCTCGTGGCACTGAAGACTTTAAAATTCTTATGTCCTTGCAGCCAATAACGATCATAAACTACCGGTGGGTTAAATCTCCTTGCTTGTCAGATGTCCTGTAACCTCAGTCCTTATTGCGAAGAACTGTAAAGTTGCTGCGGGCAAAACCTCTTTGCTTGTCAGATATCCTGTAACCTCAGTCCTTATTGCAAAGAACTGTATAGTAGTCAATAACTTTGTTTATTTGATATCCGCAGGCCAATCCTCTTTTTTCTTTAAAAGCCGTCGGGCCTTGCTTAGTTGTGTGAGCAGACGCGTTTCGACTACTTTGAGTCATCTTCAGTGTCTAAAGGATGTGTTGAAGGGAGCGACTTTATATAGTCGTAGGATGGGTAATTAGCGAATAGGTAATTAGCGGATGGGTAATTAGCGGATGGGTAATTAGCGGATGGGTAATTAGTGGATGGGTAACGAGGTCAGGAAGTAAATTACTCAATTATACTAGGTAGGGGGATATTATGTTTTTGTTTTTTTGCTTGTTGGCTGTCCGTTTGTTCTGTTTCATCTCGTTTCCGTTTTCGTCTAAGAGTGTGGTCTAGGACTGAGAAAATTGCGTCGGAATTGGTAACAAGTTGTTCGTTGATAATGTCACCGTCTGTCTTTCTATGTTTATAAATTTCAAGCCTTTCTAGGATGTCAAGTCTCGGTCCTTTGTTTTGTTTGTGTAGCAATTTCATAGAGTTTGTCATAGCATCAGGCTCATGTGCGTGGTTTTGTAGGTGCGTCGCATAATTGGAGTCTGCCTTGTTGTATAAGAAAGATCGTAGGTGCTCTTTGTATCTTGTCGTTAGTTTTCGTGTTGTCCTTCCTATATATACCATGTCGCAGTCCTTGCATGTCAGTTTGTATATGCCGCTGCCTTCGTATATCGATGTGTCATTCAGTTTTGGCTTCAGTTTGTTTCCAATGTTGTTGTTCGTTTTGAATGCAGTTTGCAATTTGTATTTCCTAAGGAAGTTTGATAGTTTGTATGTCTCTTTGCCTACGTATGTTAACGATACCCACTGTTGGTCGTTCTTATGAGTTTCCGTCGGTTGGCGTTCCTGTTTTTGTTTGTACTGTGTGACTAGTTTGTCAATGTCGCATTGTTTGTATCCGTTATTATTAGCTATTTTGTAAATGTTGTTTAGTTCGTTGGAATAGTTAGTGGGAGTCATGGGGATGGAGTGAAGCCTCTGCACCATTGATCTGTACGCTGCTAGCTTATGTTGTGCGGGGTGGTTAGATGTGTCATGTATGGTATGATCAGTTGTGGTTGGTTTTCTGTATATTTTGTAGTCCAATCGTGTTTGTTCACGTGTCACAGTTAGGTCCATATAGTTGAGTTGTCCGTTTGTTTCTTTTTCCATAGTGAACTTTATATTCGGGTGAATTTCATTCATATAGGCAAGTAGTTCGTCTTGTTCATTTTCTTGTGAGTCAATAACAATGAAACAGTCATCCACATATCGTCTGTAAAATATTACATTGAATCTTTTGACAACTTTGGGTATAAAGACTTCTTCCAAAGATTGTAAGAATATTTCTGACATTATTGAGGACATTGGATGTCCCATACCCAGACCATCTTTGGCAATGTATGTGTTGCTATTGAACTTAAAATAGTTCTGTTTGATTGTGGTCTTTATGAGATTGAGTATTTGATCTGTGAATCGTCGGCTGTTGTTGACGGACTGTAAACCTATCAGATACGCCTTTTACGACACAAGAAATGGAGCTGTTAAATAAGGGACTGAAACACAACTTACATAATACAAACCGCAACAAAGACCTAGAACAACTAGTAATCGACACTGAACTAGCCATTAACAAACTGCCGCAGGAACAACAGACACATGCAAGGCATACTGCAGTAGACATACTACAAAAAATACGCACTAGCATAAACAAAACGGATTTTCTATACGTCTATCCCTGTCGATGAAACACTGGCCATACTAAAAGAAAAACTTTCATTCAACAACAGCCGACGATTCACAGATCAAATACTCAATCTCATAAAGACCACAATCAAACAGAACTATTTTAAGTTCAATAGCAACACATACATTGCCAAAGACGGTCTGGGTATGGGACATCCAATGTCCTCAATAATGTCAGAAATATTCTTACAATCTTTGGAAGAAGTCTTTATACCCAAAGTTGTCAAAAGATTCAATGTAATATTTTACAGACGATATGTGGATGACTGTTTCATTGTTATTGACTCACAAGAAAATGAACAAGACGAACTACTTGCCTATATGAATGAAATTCACCCGAATATAAAGTTCACTATGGAAAAAGAAACAAACGGACAACTCAACTATATGGACCTAACTGTGACACGTGAACAAACACGATTGGACTACAAAATATACAGAAAACCAACCACAACTGATCATACCATACATGACACATCTAACCACCCCGCACAACATAAGCTAGCAGCGTACAGATCAATGGTGCAGAGGCTTCACTCCATCCCCATGACTCCTACTAACTATTCCAACGAACTAAACAACATTTACAGAATAGCTAATAATAACGGATACAAACAATGCGACATTGACAAACTTGTCACACAGTACAAACAAAAACAGGAACGCCAACCGACGGAAACTCATAAGAACGACCAACAGTGGGTATCGTTAACATACGTAGGCAAAGAGACATACAAACTATCAAACTTCCTTAGGAAATACAAATTGCAAACTGCATTCAAAACGAACAACAACATTGGAAACAAACTGAAGCCAAAACTGAATGACACATCGATATACGAAGGCAGCGGCATATACAAACTGACATGCAAGGACTGCGACATGGTATATATAGGAAGGACAACACGAAAACTAACGACAAGATACAAAGAGCACCTACGATCTTTCTTATACAACAAGGCAGACTCCAATTATGCGACGCATCTACAAAACCACGCACATGAGCCTGATGCTATGACAAACTCTATGAAATTGCTACACAAACAAAACAAAGGACCGAGACTTGACATCCTAGAAAGGCTTGAAATTTATAAACATAGAAAGACAGACGGTGACATTATCAACGAACAACTTGTTACCAATTCCGACGCAATTTTCTCAGTCCTAGACCACACTCTTAGACGAAAACGGAAACGAGATGAAACAGAACAAACGGACAGCCAACAAGCAAAAAAACAAAAACATAATATCCCCCTACCTGGTATAATTGAGTAATTTACTTCCTGACCTCGTTACCCATCCACTAATTACCCATCCGCTAATTACCCATCCGCTAATTACCCATCCGCTAATTACCTATTCGCTAATTACCCATCCTACGACTATATAAAGTCGCTCCCTTCAACACATCCTTTAGACACTGAAGATGACTCAAAGTAGTCGAAACGCGTCTGCTCACACAACTAAGCAAGGCCCGACGGCTTTTAAAGAAAAAAAAAAAAACAACTGTAAAGTAGCTGCGGGCGAAACCTCTTTGCTTGTCAGATGTCCTGTTACCTCAGTCCTTATTGCAAAGAACTGTAAAGTGACTGCGGGCGAAACCTCTTTGCTTGTCAGATGTCCTGTAACCTCAGTCCTTATTGCGAAGAACTGTAAAGTTGCTGCGGATGAAACCTCCTTGCTTGTCATATGTCTTGTAACCTCAGTCCTTATTGCGAAGAACTGTAAAGTGACTGCGGGCGAAACCTCTTTGCTTGTCAGATGTCTTGTAACCTCAGTCCTAATTGCGAAGAACTGTAAAGTTGCTGCGAGTGAAACCTCCTTGCTTGTCAGATGTCCTGCAACCTCAGTCCTTATTGCGAAGAACTGTAAAGTAGCTACGGGCGAAACCTCTTTGCTTGTCAGATGTCCTGTAACCTCAGTCCTTATTGCGAAGAACTGTAAGTAGCTGTGGGTGAAACCTCCTTGAGTGCCGGTATCCTTATCCGGCAGGACGGACCAATGTTCTGGAATGAAAAGTTCAAAATGAAACAACCTTGAATGATTATTGATACAGAATAATTTTATTTTCGCTATTTACAGTATTTATACTATAATTTCACAATGTTTTTCGTTAATTTAGCATTTGTGACTCTAGTCAGCATTTTGATGTTGCAATGAACTTTGATGTGTTGTTCCACATAGAATTGCTGTACTTGCAGGGCATTGGTCCACCTGGAATTGCTGTTTCGTCATTTTTAGCTTTGGCTGTTGCATATTTATGGTTGAATTTGATGACTGCTGTAGCTCATTGATCGGAATTATTTTCTGATGATTGGAGCGGTTTTGGGCTGGTTGTTGACCGTTTAGGTTATTGATCGAGGTGACGCTTGTGCTAATGATGGTATTGATGTGTACGTGATTGATGCTGTTACCTTACAACTAGCAATGCAACTCTGTTTGAACCAAGTTACTATTTTGGTTTTACTTTAGAAACAATATTTCTCCAATGAAGTTTATCGTATTTCCGGCAGACTTGATATCCTTTTGACATTGTTTGAATTTCGATTTCTTATCATCATTTTTATCAAAGAACTGCCAAACAGAACTTTTTTTCTTAGGTCCCATTATACCTGAAAGTTAAAAAAAAAACACTATAAGATACGGTTTACAGCGTGGACCATTTATAATAATATCTATTAACTATAAATTGCCTGGAATATGAATAAATAATTATTAGCCAAATAAACCGCATCACAATCGATAACATAGTTTCGATAACTTGGAATCACTACAGTAGATAGTATTTCAGGGTAAAAATATAACTCATCAAATCGTAATGCGAAAATGTGCGATACGTACTGAGTTAAAATTAATGCATACTTCGTTGTTCTTCTCTTTCATTGATTAATTAGGTATATGTACGCACAACCTAAAACGTGAAATATTTCCTACTCAATATGCATACTTTTTAACAACAAAACAATGTGGCAGTATTACCAGTAAACTTTCAAAATAATTATCACTAAATAAATTATTCTATTTATTCATACACATACCAGTTCATAAATCAAAGTTCTTTTTTAGTCTCAAACAAGGCAAACACTCATATCGCAACAAAAACGCAGAATCTCAGTCGACCATATTGTTGTTTTGGTTTTAATTTTGCTATGCCGGCTCCGCATGTGTGTCGGAATCATTGGAACTAAAGTGCTGCCACACACAGTACGAATTATGTCCCTACCGGGCTTCCGTAGTTTCACGAAACGTCGTGAAAGTCACTGCAGTCGTCAGTTAGTGTTGGTCATACTCATAGTACATTCATCTCATAATTTGTGTAGTCAATGCATCGAATGAAAAACATCGATATATATATACATATATATACATATATATATATATATATATATATATATATATATATATATATATATATATATATATATTGTCGCGTGTTTTGGGTTCGCGGCCAATAATTTTAATGTTCCGGGAAAGTGAAAACGCAATGTCTTTTAATTTAAGTTAAAAGAATTTATTTAATTACAAAAATGCACAATAAACAATTTAACAATTTAACACTTTCACTAATTTTAATTTTCACTATGAAAAAAATCTAACACGTGTCCATAAATTTCTTATCGCAATTGTCTTCTAAATCACTTCGCACTCAAACAATCAATCGTCTTTACTTCACGTTCCACTATATCGCAGTTTTCTATCGCGGTTGTAATGAATGAATCCCCCCCATTCATTCAGCTCGCCTTTATATAGGGTCTCTACCTATTCACCCATTTCTCGTACGTTGGCGAATGTTCTACCGAGAGGTACCTGGTAGATTCGAGCAAATTAATGAATGGAGTGACGTCACTTGCAGATGTTGATCATGCTTGTTGGGTTCTCGTGGGTTCGAGTAAATTCATTTGTTGACGTTGATTATGAAAACAATTGCGACAGCAGCTCGCAGAATTATTTGTACATGTAATTATTTGTACATGTAACAATATATATATATATATATATATATATATATATATATATATATATATATATATGTATATATATATATATATATATATATATATATATATATATATATATATATATATATATATTCGATGCTGAAGTATTAACAATACATCGGTTCAATACGATGCATCGAGTATTTAAAATACGTCGATTCATTTCGTCCATCCCTAGTGAAGCTCGATATTCTGTTTGTAGCGCGCTGAGGCAGAATTCCATCGCTGCTGTCCTGTACATAAGTTTTAACAGCTATCAAACTTTACAGATATCTCCGGTGTCCATAAATGGATTATAATTCTATTCCAAACCATTTTAATCTTATATGGTTTCTATCATATGCAATCTTATTCATCAAGATCATGCATCAATCATCATTAAGACATGCATCGATCAGTTGTCAATAATTCGGCGCAAAAGTCGGACAGTTTGTTTATCGTAGTCTGATTTTCGTGTCCTTCCAAATCGAACCCAATAGAAATAAAACCAAATAGTTTATTGAAAACAGGACTTGTCTGCCTATCGCCGTTTAAAAGTTATGCGTGGATTTAAAAAATAGACAAAAAATTGATAAACGGGCGAAACTAATAACATCTTGGTATCGATACCAGCTTTATTACCCAAGTTCCAAACATCGTGTACCACGTTTTACAAAGTATACCACATGTCTGTCTAGGATTTTACCTACATAACATTTTGACTCTGGCAAATCCTCAACTATGTTGCTGCAAACAATTCCATAAAAAGTAATTTAAAAAGCTATCCGAGCCATCCGAAAGAGTGATCGATATCCGCGCGACGTTAGAAAAGCTTCAACGTAGAGCAAATTTGTCGTATAGATTTACATTAAGTTGATGTGAAAAGGGTGAAATGATCCAATTAAAAAGTTTAGCTAATACAACAAGTACTTACAAGAGAAATTTACCTTGAATATAACTTGCAGATACAAAAAACATATTGAGTTTGCATAAGTAGAAAAATTAAAAATTAACTCCCTCACCTCTGAGCATGGTGGTCGCCATCACCGGTGTGTATCTAAGAGTGATGGCCTGAGGAGAATTAGTGCACACGTCCGAACCACCTTCTTCTATCATTTTTCTTCTCTAATAATTTTTCAGAAAAAAATATTATTCAAAATATGCAACTCATTTATGTAGCTACAAACAATTCCATAAAAAGTAACCTCAACTTTGTCCTCGAAATATTGCTAATCCACCAAAAATTTGTCGTAGCAGCAGTACAGGAAAAGGCTCCCCAAAAATTCTTTTTGTGTCGTGGGCTTATTCCAATTTGCAGCAACGAAGTTGTTAGAATAATAATTTCCATGCTCTCAACAACAATACAAATTATTTATTGAATTGAAAATATACTTTACCATACACTTTACAATTAAAACGAATTTAGCATATAAAAAAATGATTATAAAACATCACGGCTACGAGGGCACTCTATTCAAAAATTGGAATTTCCATTATTGTTAGTGGAAAAAAATATTTCAAATTATTGAACAACAAAGTTGAGTTCGAATGATTTTTTGATGCAAAGCCTTTATTTATGTAATTTTGATTTGGATTTTAATTATGATAAATGTTGCTCAGACTGTGGGCTTTCAATTAGTATTTCTGGAGCGTTTTTTTCCTAAAATTTCTCGTGCCAAATCATTCGAATATACAGTGATATAAATTAGAAACATAAATAAAATTATTACCATGAATTCGAAACATAAATTAGAAATAGGACATATACATATAACTAAAATAACTAAAAACAAGTTGGGTAAACAGACCTACGGTCATGTCAGAAGGGTTTTGTATTCAATTTACAAAATGCAGTCACCAGATTGAATAAAATCAAGAAACGATTTTATTGGAGAAAATATGAAATTCGAAGATCATACTATTATTAACAAAGTTGAACGAATTTTATGTTCTGAGATTTTTGTTGTAGTTATACTCATAAATATCTCCCTTGATAATTATTTCAGATATCCATTCGCTAGGGAGGAAACACATTTTTCATGTATTTCCCCCCTGTGCCCCACTGAAGCAAAAACTGACAGTTTAACAACTGTTTTGAAAAGCTCCCATGAAAGCTTTCATTTCGTACTCATACCGGCCACGTTTGATGAATTTTTATTTTCAGGAGCCACTCTCCTGTACTGTTATCATCGATTAATGGCCAATTTTTTCGAATCCTAGAATGGTTACAAAGCCCTTTTGCTAGGAGCTCTCTCCCGCCTCCTTGACTTGCTTCGCTTATGAGTATTAATTGTAGGTACTTATGTTCAGTCATTCATTAAATTGAATCAAGTGTTCAAAGCATGCACCTTAAACGTTGAAGTTGGGAAAAAATAACTCAAAATTATTCAATCTTCGCATTTAAAACAGTCTCCATTTTGTTTTACGATTACTGATACCACTAGCTGAACCGATTCGTAAAGATATTCATGACACCTATCATTCCTGAAATTTTCATGCAAATCCTAGCAAAACTGTAGTGTCTGAGTCGGTAAAAAGCGCATGTTGTTCCATAGCCATATGTTGCCATAGTAATAAATGCAGCGCATATTGTTCCATAGTAATACAGGAAAATTCAAACCGCTATAACTTCGCTAAATATGATTCAATCTTTATAAAACTTTCAGGATAGATCAACCTTATAAATAGTCATCTATGTACTGAATTTCATAGAATTTAAGGGTACCGTTAAGATTTTATTCAAGAAAACATAAAATCGATAAATCATACTATTACTAACAAAGTTGAGTGAATTGCGACTTCTAACGTATTTGTTGTTGTTGTACTCACCAAGGCCTACATTCCTGATTTTTTTCAGATTTTTCGGATCACAGGTGTCCAATCGCGAGGGGGGGGGACACAAATTTTTCGTGTATTTCCCCTCCCTGTGCGCCCCTCAAAGCAAACTTTGCCAAACAAAGACCTGTTTTGAAAAGTTCTCATCAAGACCTTTCATTTGATACCCATATCGGCCACCTTCAATGAAATTTTTTTTCGGAGGGTCACTCCCCTACATGGGGAGACCCCCCTTAAATATCTTATAAAATTTTTTTTGTATTCGAACTTTGAAGAGAACACCACTTTACACCTACATACAAAATTTGATGTTTCTATCTAAAGTAGTTTCCGAGAAAAACTGCTGTGACACACGGACGGACGGACGGACGGACGGACGGACGGACGGACAGACAGACAGACGGACAGACGGACAGACAGGACGCGATTTTAGAAGGGTTTTGTAAAATTATTTTACAAAACCCTAAAAACATACAAAGTTCGTAACCAAATTTCTCGCTAACGTTTGCACTGCTACCTATCAAACTCATGTTTTCGTATCCATTTTGATTCTTAATTAGCCTCGAAATCTGCAACAGATGCCACTTACTCAGTACTAAAAATTGCGACCCTATACAAACACCTTTAGTAACACACACCTCAAAATTCTACTTCCGGTCAGAACCCTCTCATACAAAACTGACGATAAATACAAGCCATATGGTAGCAATTTGCATATGTATTAGTCGGCCTACTATGGACAAGCTTCCGGTAGCTGTCACCCAAGTGCGGCATTAACAAATGCTTATATTTCGTCATATATACTATTTTCCGAATAAAAAACGTGCCGAACGCATTCCGTGCATGCTATAAATTCACCTTGTATAGCCCATTGTGCTCCTAAACTTTCCAAGACGAGCAAATGAAGCACACGTTTTGCACCTTCGACTGATAGCTCAGCGTTGAGATGTAAACAAACTCCTATAAATTCACTTTGGAAGGCGATAAAAACTAAACGGGTATAAGAACTGAAATAATTTTCACTTCACTAGGAGCGCTATTGTGTTCTCCGCGGATCATCTGGATTTCACTGTAGAAATCCGTCTCTAAACCATACAAAACCTCGAATTTTTGTTGGCACCTCCACAATTCTTCATATAACGCCATGTAAGTTAGCCAGCAAAGTCGGCCTACTAATGGTCATGTGTGTGGTAGTAAGCGCTGCTGCCATATGGCTTGTATCTGTCGTAAGTTTTGGTTTCTATACATAGTGGTGTCATCGTAGCGAACATTTTAACTCCACATTGGGGGAACCCATGTTTCTGGTGGCGCACGTATCGCTGGTAAATGTCTAAGGTAGAATATCTTTAGTGAAAATCCAATCCAAGTACAGAAACTTTTAAAGCTGCTTTGAAAGTGGTTATGAGTTTTGAGATATATGATGTACATATATCAACATATTGGCAAATCCCAGCGAATGAATTATGTAGGATGGATGTATGTTCGCTATGCGTTTTGTGTGAAGATTCACCACCGGCATGTAGGGCTAAAGCTAGTCGTAAGATTATTTCATTCTTCGCGATTATAGAAGATTGTAAATAAATGTACATGTTTTCGATTTTGTGTGTCCATTCATAAATTTGGGGTGTGTTCATTTCATGAATGGAAGTGCACAATTTTATTGTGTGAAATATAAGAATTAATACTTTTAAAGAATTTAAAAGATTATAAATCCATTATATACGAATCGATTTTCTTTATCGCTAAGTGTTCTTTTTATGTGTTTTTCTAAACAATAATAAATATGAAACTAGATTGTTGAGTGTAATCATATTTGTAAACGTTGAATATCTAACTAAGCAAGTATACATCTTAGAATTAGAAATAGTGATGTTAATAAAATTACAACCATAGGTTTTATTCTTGTCGATTTTAAAGTTATCATTGAATAAATTGCAATGAAAAGACTTTTTGACTCTGACAAACACTTGGAAATAAAAAATAAACACTCAAGTACGATCAGTGAGAAATTCGTTTAAATATTTTTCCTAAATTATTGTTACATCAATGTATGTCTTTGTTTTATATGGTATGTCAAGGGATATCAGCTGAATGCTGATTCATGGTTGCAAGGACTGAAATATAATTGCTTTTATTTTAATGTATAATAATGGTACGTCGATTTCTGCACGAAAAATGGATCACTTGGTATCAAAAAATTTTGTTGTAGCATTATCCAATTAAACTTTTTAAAGTGTTTTGTCTTATTTAACTTTCAAAATAAAAATCATGTTTTCTTTTCGTGACTTTATTTGATTAATTTTTAGCATCTACAGGTTTCGCTGGTACCACCTGTCTCGTGAATATAATAAACTAATTTACTTAAGAACAAATCATAGTCGTCAAATACGTACACACTGAAAGTTAATTAGAAATGAATTTTTAGTTTCATAAAAGTTATAAAATTAATTCTGAGAAGAGTGATTTTCGTTTAGTCTTCTTATTTTTAGCCCAACAGCCCCTCTCGGGCCTTCGCTTCCTGCAAATAGCGCCTCCAACTGTCTCAGTCCGTTGACGGCGTCTTCCAATTCCGAAATTTGAGCAGCGATGAACTGTCTTGTTTCCTCCGTTTCCCCACTGGCCTCCGGCCTTCAGTTCTCCCAACGAATACCTTTTAGGGTATCCGTTGTTCGTCCATACGATTCATGTGGTCAGCCCATTGCAGCTTCCGCAGTCTTACAATCCTTGAGACCTCCGGTTTGTCAAAAATTTCATACAGCTCATGGTTGTATCGAATTCACCATTGGTCCCCGTCAAGCTTCATTCCAATTATTCACCTCAAGACCCGTCACTCAAAGGCGTTCAATATATTTGCGGATGCTTGGGTTAGGGTCCATGTTTCACACCCATAGCATAACACAGGTGTCATCACAGATTTGTATTCTTGGAGCTTTGTTCTCCTGTGTATGCAGCTGGTCTTCAAGATCGTCAATACTGAATAAAATATTTGATTCGCGAGCTGTATTCTTCGAAGTATTTCGTCTCTTTAATTACCCGTTAAGTCTTACTTGTGTTTATTTTCAAGCAATGGTAAATATAATTATTCGTCGAGCATAACTCCATTTTGCAATCAGTAAATTGCAAAAAATTAATGATAAAGTCAAATCGATAATAATTGTTACTATGCATTAATTTCAAGCTTGTAATTTTGATGTCAGGAAGGTTTCGAAAATTGTTCTTTCGATGATCTTGTTTTGTAGGGGGCTTGTGAAAATTATTTTTTCAACAAAATTGAGAATATCAGTTTACTCATCCGTGTGCCCATTTTTGCATTACAGCAAGTTTCTCGAGCAACTACAAACGATATAATCGACCTTTCGGACTCGTTTAAAAGCAATAAGCTAATGAAAGTTTTTAATAAAAAAAAAAACAACCTCAGAGGCATTTCGGGAGGCCTGAGTATATAAAATACTATGAAGGGCTCTACGTAAAAAAAGCACGTTTTCCCACACTACTAGGAATAAAGTGCAAGACGTTTTTTTAATGTGGTATCCCCTGTATGCTTTATCCATTTCACAGAGCATGCGCTTAAAACTTGTGAGAATCATGGCAAAGTGCAAGACGTTTTTTTTAATGTGGTATCCTCTGTAGGCCTTATCCATTTCACAGAACATGCGTTTAAAACTTGTGAGAATCGTAGTCCCTCCGATGGGCTGATCACAATTAGAAGTTTTGTTTTTAATAAGGCAACTAACATGATCTTCACGAAGGTGTTAACTGTGTCAAAGGAAATAGATGCAGATAAAATTACCTTCTAATACAAGCACAAACTATGAAAGCATTGATAAGGTGTTGCGCGATGAGAAAAAGGAAGAGGTATATGTAGTATGTAGCTAATAATTTCTGGAGCTGAAACTCGACTATCACGCGAAGCACGCTGGGGTGCATGGTTGCGTGACAAAAGCTATAAGCATGATGCAACTCAAAAAATTAGCCCCAATACCAAAAATCTGCGCTCGATAAATGAAAAAATAGTACACATCAGTAGAAATTAGGTGGCAAACTGATTAAATCATAGAAAACAAAGCTTCAGGTTTAAACTAGAGCTTTGGAATGCTTTGGCTTTGAAACATCACCGATTACTTATCTATCATTTAAATCTTGATCTGAGGTGGTTAGTTGCAGTGCATATGGAATAGGTGGATAACATACAACCATAAGTGATGTGGAATATTTAACAGACATTACTGTTGCAATATGAAAAGACTACTTGAATAAATATTCGGCCGTACAACTAGTACAGATGTGCAACTAGCACATCTCTCTTGATCGTCATTACGTTTGGGATATCCCGATTCAACACCGGCTGAAATCGTTGCAAATACGGAATTGCTAAGGGCTAGCATTTCTAGTTTTACTGGCATTTTATCGAAGTTACATGGTTTTATATGCACGTCCGTGAGTTTACTAATAGTGGTGATAACATTATTATCCAATTCACGCACCTTTCGAATAATTCTCCATGAAAAGATTTTACTATATTAATTG
Source organism: Odontomyia ornata (assembly GCA_963969285.1). Taxonomy (NCBI): domain Eukaryota; kingdom Metazoa; phylum Arthropoda; class Insecta; order Diptera; family Stratiomyidae; genus Odontomyia; species Odontomyia ornata. Next base: position 78,897,892 of record OZ017739.1, on the reverse strand, counting down.
ATGTCATTTTTCAGATGGATATTCCTTAAATTTTTAAGATATTGAAACATGTCAAAACAGTTGTATGTTCCTCTACCTTCTCTCGCAAAGTATGAATTTCAGTAGAGGACCTAGGTAAGTATAAGAATCGTCGATTTACTGCGGTCTGATCACAAACCGTTCCTAATACATCGAAGCCGACACTGAGAATATAATTTATGGTTGTTATTATAATAAAAACCAGTAAATTTCCATTTTGGGAGCCAACAATGTACCCAATTCCTTGCTTCAAAATTAGAAGCAGAGTGTTTTATGCTACGTTGTTAAGCCGCCCAAATCACAAAAATCATCAATAATGTCTTCTGCGCAATTATATTCCAGTTCCGTTCTTATTGATATCTCGTCAAAAAGTAAAACATACTGCCCATCTAAACTAGACATTCCTTTGATTTTTTCTCAAGCAGGTCTTTTATAGAATCAACAAAACCAGTTTTTAAGCGAAGATTCGAATACCAGTGCAGAATAGTCCTGACTGAAGGAACACTGAATTCCATGTTTAGAAATTCCCTGTAAAGGGAAGGGGGCCTATAGTAGTATTTCAAGTAAAAAATTTGCGCATTGATCCAAAGGGGCATTAGGCTTGTGAGAAAGCTGGGATCGTATTAAAAGCTGAGCCTCTTGGCTTATATCCTTCAACAAATTTCTTGCTTGTTTTTCAACATCCGATTTATTTTTCCTTATTCGGTAATACTTTAGAGAAACAAAACATGCTTTTGGAATTGATTGTTTTTCCTCAGTGCTTTTTGTTAGGCGGCGGTCTGGGGATGGAAACTGAGATGGGTGTACGTTTAGTATGCTAGGTCTTGAATGAAAGTTAACATTCCGAAGATGGCTTTCATCCTTCGGATCTTTTCGCACTTCAAGTGGAGGAAACAACTGAGATGACAGGTTATTTAAATTTAAATCGGCTAAAGTTGGATGAATGAAGCTTTGTTTGGGCTTTTCTCTAAAATGAATGGGATGGGGTTTCTCAAAATATTGTTCTTTCTATTTGAGAAAACGCTACGAATGACAGGTGTTAGCAATGCATTTTACTTCAATACCTTTCTATGGCCATATTTTCTAATGCAGGGCTTTAAAAATGATCCTCACCCAGAAATTGGGATTTTTTTCAAAAAGTTTGAGTGTTAAATGCCTATACGCTTTAACTAGAAATTGGTTCTCTTGTTCTGAGATATTCCAAAATAACTCAAGGAAAAACCAAACGTATAGCCGTGAAGGTGATTCTATATATGAATTTCTATATAAAAAATCTACATAAAAATTTCAAAATAAAATACAATTAAAATTTGATACTTAAGTCTTTCCTTTAATGAATTCACAGTTAAACACTTTCTCACTTCAAATTTAAAGATTTAATGACCCATTTCAGTACATTACATTTATTCAAAACTTTCTAACGGTGAAGCCTATGAAACATTAGACACCATGAATTTTCCCCACATTTAGACGCTTTTCATTTAGGCATCTTGATTGTGGAAAGCGATTTCGAAGGTAGCCAAAATCGTTAGGGTGCTTTATTTTTCTGATTGTGGGTTGTTAAAAATTTGCCATAAATAAGTCTTTCATAGTGCGCGATCGGTTCAACCAGGGGTGTGGGTTCGATACCCGGTCTGTGTACCAATTTTAGTTTTGGTTTTCCCTTTTATTAGTTGATTGTTTACTTATTTAGAATACATTTTTATGCTTTTGTGTCACAATGGTAGAATTTTCTAAAACGCATCGCAGGATGCCATCCATTATAATCAACAATTCCTAATCCACTCATTTATTCCAAACATCACAATCATCATTACTCAAAATAAAGAAACTGACACAAAGTCAGGTATATCTATTTTATTAAATGTGTGCTTACATTTCGAAATTAATTCGCAAAAGCTTACTATCTATGTAAGGTATGGAATTCTTCAAATCAAAATCATAAGAGGAATTATTAAGCATTCGTAATCATAACTTGAAAATCACATATCTAAATTGAATTACACTCAATGCAAAATTCATTTACTCGCGTATCGTAAAACTTCTATTAACAGCTGCAAAATTTATATTACAAGTTATATCTTCCTACGAATACTCACAAAATATCTTTAAATTCACTTCTCACTTGCCATGTCGCCTCTAACAATGATAATTTTCTCAGCTTCTCATCAGATAATGATAACCAGGCAACTTTGCATCGACGCTATCTTCGAGTTCAATCCCGATATTGTGAACTTTTCGCATTTGAAAGTCACTTGATCACACCTTTTCTCCAATAACTCAACAAAAATACAAGTATCGCATATTTCCTAGATGTTTCAAATAAGGAATAGCTATAATGAAGCGATACAAAGCAAACTCTTTTCACTAATTGATACATGAGATTACGGGTCTCCCTCTTAGTATTAAAAGATGTGCTTTGCATTACTGGAAAATAACTATAGAATACAATGTAAAAATTGTATATGAAAAACTATATAATTTATTTCTTTTACATCATGCAACTGTTGGCATGTTTAAAAAGATATTAAAATTTACTTTCAAATATTTTGATTTAAATTATAATATGAATTAATTACTTCATTCATAATGGGTTAGTTATTTCCAACTGACAAGCATATTGTCCTTATTTGGAAATCATAAGTGATTTACTTTTTTTAAAGCAACTCCATTCATTCTTTCAACATTCCTATCGCAAATATTATATTTCTCAAAAGAGCCCACGAACATCATTTGCAACGTTGCAATTAACTACGATAAAATTCATTTCCTTCCATAGCAGATTTGATCATTAGCCAACGATGCATTGAAGCTCGCCAAAGCGACATGCATCCATCTAAGACACATCGGCGGAAAGAAACTTTTGCTAGAAATGCTAAAATCGACATCGCAACGCCATCTATCCTGCCAATTGGCGTTCACCGTGACACCACCATTGTGTTTCTATACATAGTGGTGTCATTGTGTTTCTATACATAGTGGTGTCACGGTGAACGCCAATTGGCAGGATAGATGGCGTTGCGATGTCGATTTTAGCATTTCTAGCAAAAGTTTCTTTCCGCCGATGTGTCTTAGATGGATGCATGTCGCTTTGGCGAGCTTCAATGCATCGTTGGCTAATGATCAAATCTGCTATGGAAGGAAATGAATTTTATCGTAGTTAATTGCAACGTTGCAAATGATGTTCGTGGGCTCTTTTGAGAAATATAATATTTGCGATAGGAATGTTAAAAGAATGAATGGAGTTGCTTTAAAAAAAGTAAATCACTTATGATTTCCAAATAAGGACAATATGCTTGTCAGTTGGAAATAACTAACCCATTATGAATGAAGTAATTAATTCATATTATAATTTAAATCAAAATATTTGAAAGTAAATTTTAATATCTTTTTAAACATGCCAACAGTTGCATGATGTAAAAGAAATAAATTACATATATAATTTTTCATGTACAATTTTTACATTGTATTCTATAGTTATTTTCCAGTAATGCAAAGCACATCTTTTAATACTAAGAGGGAGACCCGTAATCTCATGTATCAATTAGTGAAAAGAGTTTGCTTTGTATCGCTTCATTATAGCTATTCCTTATTTGAAACATCTAGGAAATATGCGATACTTGTATTTTTGTTGAGTTATTGGAGAAAAGGTGTGATCAAGTGACTTTCAAATGCGAAAAGTTCACAATATCGGGATTGAACTCGAAGATAGCGTCGATGCAAAGTTGCCTGGTTATCATTATCTGATGAGAAGCTGAGAAAATTATCATTGTTAGAGGCGACATGGCAAGTGAGAAGTGAATTTAAAGATATTTTGTGAGTATTCGTAGGAAGATATAACTTGTAATATAAATTTTGCAGCTGTTAATAGAAGTTTTACGATACGCGAGTAAATGAATTTTGCATTGAGTGTAATTCAATTTAGATATGTGATTTTCAGGTTATGATTACGAATGCTTAATAATTCCTCTTATGATTTTGATTTGAAGAATTCCATACCTTACATAGATAGTAAGCTTTTGCGAATTAATTTCGAAATGTAAACACACATTTAATAAAATAGATATACCTGACTTTGTGTCAGTTTCTTTATTTTGAGTAATGATGATTGTGATGTTTGGAATAAATGAGTGGATTAGGAAGCACTAACAGGATATACCTAGCGAAGTCATCCTGCTTTAATCTTTGTTGGAATCAAAGAAAATGTACGATGCACTTCTAAAGGGGAATAGCTCATCAAATAGAATCTAATTGAAAGAAAATATAGTTAGTAGCCAACTACTAGTAACAACGTTGAAAAGAATGATAATATCATCTTTTTTGTATAAAATAATAATGATATTTGATAATAATTTCGACAAGTCACTAAAATAAAGAATGAAATAGAATAAAGGAATTCAAATTAGCATTGTTTTAAAATGGATTTGATGTGAATCAGATGTTCAGAAGCAGTTAAGATGGCCTAATTATCTTACAAACAGGTTTTAGAGCAGTTTCTGAAATTCGAAACATTCTTCAGTTATTAGATAAGCCTTTGTGCACATAATAAATGCGCAAAAAATACAAAGCAATAGAAGCGCTAAAGACTGTGAAATGAAAACTCTAAGAAGAATTCAAAACTGGCTCGGAAACACGCTTAAGAGTAAAAATGATAATAATTGAGAGTAGTAGTCCATATGACTTATTCCATATAAAGGTCAGAATTGCGAATTTATATCGTCGGGATATGTGCAAATGGATGTGGCGAGACCCCGTGAAGCTTTTGGACGTTTTACTGCATTTTTTGAAACCTCCGATTTTTTAAAAACTTTTTCACATTCGTAGTACAGTGTGATATGTTTTCGCCATTGATGACCTGCGAAGAATTCTTTTAAAAATAACCGATAATCTATATTCAATAAAATTACGGAGACATCATGGGTACACATTATCTAGTGAGTAGAGCTATCCAATTCTAAATTCTACGAATAACCATTATTCTAAGTTTTCACGAGATATTTTGGAATATATTCCACAATCAAATCTTCTTTGAGAACCTAGTTACAAGCACAAAAATTGTTGATTATAATGGATGGCATCCTGCGATGCGTTTTAGAAAATTCTACCATTGTGACACAAAAGCATAAAAATGTATTCTAAATAAGTAAACAATCAACTAATAAAAGGGAAAACCAAAACTAAAATTGGTACACAGACCGGGTATCGAACCCACACCCCTGGTTGAACCGATCGCGCACTATGAAAGACTTATTTATGGCAAATTTTTAACAACCCACAATCAGAAAAATAAAGCACCCTAACGATTTTGGCTACCTTCGAAATCGCTTTCCACATTCAAGATGCCTAAATGAAAAGCGTCTAAATGTGGGGAAAATTCATGGTGTCTAATGTTTCATAGGCTTCACCGTTAGAAAGTTTTGAATAAATGTAATGTACTGAAATGGGTCATTAAATCTTTAAATTTGAAGTGAGAAAGTGTTTAACTGTGAATTCATTAAAGGAAAGACTTAAGTATCAAATTTTAATTGTATTTTATTTTGAAATTTTTATGTAGATTTTTTATATAGAAATTCATATATAGAATCACCTTCACGGCTATACGTTTGGTTTTTCCTTGAGTTATTTTGGAATATCTCAGAACAAGAGAACCAATGTCTAGTTAAAGCGTATAGGCAGAGAAAAAATCAAAGGAATGTCTAGTTTAGATGGGCAGTATGTTTTACTTTTTGACGAGATATCAATAAGAACGGAACTGGAATATAATTGCGCAGAAGACATTATTGATGATTTTTGTGATTTGGGCGGCTTAACAACGTAGCATAAAACACTCTGCTTCTAATTTTGAAGCAAGGAATCGGGTACATTGTTGGCTCCCAAAATGGAAATTTACTGGTTTTTATTATAACAACAACCATAAATTATATTCTCAGTGTCGGCTTCGATGTATTAGGAACGGTTTGTCATCAGACCGCAGTAAATCGACGATTCTTATACTTACCTAGGTCCTCAACTGAAATTCATACTTTGCGAGAGAAGGTAGAGGAACATACAACTGTTTTGACATGTTTCAATATCTTAAAAATTTAAGGAATATCCATCTGAAAAATGACATCAATTAATATAGTAAAATCTTTTAATGGAGAATTATTCGAAAGGTGCGTGAATTGGATAATAATTTTATCACCACTATTTGTAAACTCACGGACGTGCATATAAAACCTTGTAACTTCGATAAAATGCCAGTAAAACTAGAAATGCAAGCCCTTAGCAATTCCGTATTTGCAACGATTTCAGCCGCTGTTGAATCGGGATATTCCAAACGTAATGACGATCAAGAGGGATGTGCTAGTTGCACATCTGTACTAGTTGTACGGCCGAATATTTATTCAAGTAGTCTTTTCATATTGCAACAGTAATGTCTGTTAAATATTCCACATCACTTATGGTTGTATGTTATGCACCTATTCCATATGCACTGCAACTAACCACCTCAGATCAAGATTTAAATGATAGTTAAGTAATCAGTGATGTTTCAAAGCCAAAGCATTCCAAAGCTCTAGTTTAAACCTGAAGCTTTGTTTTCTATGATTTAATCAGTTTGCCACCTAATTTCTACTGATGTGTACTATTTTTTCATTTATCGAGCGCAGATTTTTGGCATTGGGGCTAATTTTTTGAGTTGCATCATGCTTATAGCTTTTGTCACGCAACCATGCACCCCAGCGTGCATCGCGTGATAGTTGAGTTTCAGCTCCAGAAATTATTAGCTACATACTACATATACCTCTTCCTTTTTCTCATCGCGCAACGCCTTATCAATGCTTTCATAGTTTGGGCTTGTATTAGAAGGTAATTTTATCTGCATCTATTTCCTTTGACACAGTTAAAACCTTCGTGAAGATCATGTTAGTTGCCTTATTAGACCCAAAACTTTTTATTGTGATCAGCCCATCGGAGGGACTACGATTCTCACAAGTTTTAAACGCATGTTCTGTGAAATGGATAAGGCCTACAGAGGATACCACATTAAAAACACGTCTTGCACTTTGCCATGATTCTCACAAGTTTTAAGCGCATGTTCTGTGAAATGGATAAAGCATACAGGGGAAACCACATTAAAAAAACGTCTTGCACTTTATTCCTAGTGGTATAGGAAAACGTGCTTTTTTTTACGTAGAGCCCTTTAAAGTATTTTATATACTCAGGCCTCCCGAAATGCCTCTGAGGTTGTTTTTTTTTTATTAAAAACGTTCATTAGCTTATTGCTTTTAAACGAGTCCGACAGGTCGATTATATCGTTTGTAGTTGCTCGAGAAACTTGCTGTAATGCAAAAACGGGCACACGGATGAGCAAACTGATATTCTCAATTTTGTTGAAAAAATAATTTTTATAAGCCCCCTACAAAACAAGATCATCGAAAGAACAATTTTCGAAACCTTCCTGACATCGAAATTACAAGCTTGAAATTAATGCATAGTAACAATTATTATCGATTTGACTTTATCATTAATTTTTTGCAATTTACTGATTGCAAAATATAGTTATGCTCGACGAATAATTATATTTACCATTGCTTGAAAATAAACACATGTAAGACTTAACGGGTAATTAAAGAGACGAAATACGTCGAAGAATACAGCTCGCAAATCAAATATTTTATTCAGTATTGACGATCTTGAAGACCAGCTGCATACACAGGAGAACAAAGCTCCAAGTATACAAATCTGTGATGAGACCTGTGTTATGCTATGGGTGTGAAACATGGACCCTAACCCAAGCATCCGCAAATATATTGAACGCCTTCGAGCGACGGGTCTTGAGGCGAATAATTGGAATGAAGGTTGACGGGGACCAATGGTGAATTCGATACAACCATGAGCTGTATGAAATTTTTGACAAACCGGAGGTGTCAAAGATTGTAAAACTGCAGAAGCTGCAATGGGCTGGCCACATGAATCGTATGGACGAACAACGGATACCCTAAAAGGTATTCGTTGGGAGAACTGAAGGCCGGAGGCCAGTGGGGAAACGGAGGAAACAAGACAGTTCATCGCTGCTCAAATTTCGGAATTGGAAGACGCCGTCAATGGACTAAGACAGTTGGATGCGCTATTTGCAGGAAGCGAAGGCCCGAGAGGGGCTGTTGGGCTAAAAAGAAGAAGACTAAGCGAAAACCACTCTTCTCAGAATTAATATTATAACTTTTATGAAACTAAAAATTCATTTCTAATTAACTTTCAGTGTGTACGTATTTGACGACTATGATTTGTTCTTAAGTAAATTAGTTTATTATATTCACGAGACAGGTGGTACCAGCGAGACCCGTAGATGCTAAAAATTAATCAAATAAAGTCACGAAAAGAAAACATGATTTTTATTTTGAAAGTTAAATAAGACAAAACACTTTAAAAAGTTTAATTGTTAATGCTGCAACAAAATTTTTTGATACCAAGTGATACATTTTTCGTGCAAAAATCGACGTACCATTAATATACATTAAAATAAAAGCAATTATATTTCAGTCCTTGCAACCATGAATAAGCATTCAGCTGATATCCCTTGACATACCATAAAAAGCAAAGACATACATTGATGTAACAATAATTTAGGAAAAATATTTAAATGAATTTCTCACTGATCGTACTTGAGTGTTTATTTTTTATTTCCAAGTGTTTGTCAGAGTCAAAAAGTCTTTTCATTGCAATTTATTCAATGATAACTTTAAAATCGACAAGAATAAAACCTATGGTTGTAATTTTATTAACATCACTATATATATTATTTGCTTAGTTAGATATTCAACGTTTACAAATATGATTACACTCAACAATCTAGTTTCATATTTATTATTGTTTAGAAAAACACATGAAAAGAACACTTAGCGATAAAGAAAATCGATTCGTATATAATGGATTTATAATCTTTTAAATTCTTTAAAAGTATTAATTCTTATATTTCACACAATAAAATTGTGCACTTCCATTCATAAAATGAACACACCCCAAATTTATGAATGGACACACAAAATCGAAAACATGTGCATTTATTTACAATCTTCTATAATCGCGAAGAATGAAATAATCTTACGACTAGCTTTAGCCCTACATGGCGGTGGTGAATCTTCACACAAAACGCATAGCGAACATACATCCAACCTACATAATTTATTCGCTGGGATTTGCCAATATGTTGATACATGTACATCATATATCTCAAAACTCATAACCACTTTCAAAGCAGCTTTAAAAGTTTCTGTACTTGGATTGGATTTTCACTAAAGATATTCTACCTCAGACATTTACCAGCGATACGTGCGCCACCAGAAATATGGGTTCCCCCAATGTGGAGTTAAAATGTTCGCTACGATGACACCACTATGTATAGAAACACAATGGTGGTGTCATCGTAGCGAACATTTTAACTCCACATTGGGGGAACCCATGTTTCTGGTGGCGCACGTATCGCTGGTAAATGTCTAAGGTAGAATTTCTTTAGTGAAAATCCAATCCAAGTGCAGAAACTTTTAAAGCTGCTTTAAAAGTGGTTATGAGTTTTGAGATATATGATGTACATATATCAACATTTTGGCAAATCCCAGCGAATGAATTATGTAGGATGGATGTATGTTCGCTATGCGTTTTGTGTGAAGATTCACCACCGCCATGTAGGGCTAAAGCTAGTCGTAAGAATATTTCATTCTTCGCGATTATAAAAGATTGTAAATAAATGTACATGTTTTCGATTTTGTGTGTCCATTCATAAATTTGGGGTGTGTTCATTTCATGAATGGAAGTGCACAATTTTATTGTGTGAAATATAAGAATTAATACTTTTAAAGAATTTAAAAGATTATAAATCCATTATATACGAATCGATTTTCTTTATCGCTAAGTGTTCTTTTTATGTGTTTTTCTAAACAATAATAAATATGAAACTAGATTGTTGAGTGTAATCATATTTGTAAACGTTGAATATCTAACTAAGCAAGTATACATATTAGAGTTAGAAATAGTGATGTTAATAAAATTACAACCATAGGTTTTATTCTTGTCGATTTTAAAGTTATCATTGAATAAATTGCAATGAAAAGACTTTTTGACTCTGACAAACACTTGGAAATAAAAATAAACACTCAAGTACGATCAGTGAGAAATTCGTTCAAATATTTTTCCTAAATTATTGTTACATCAATGTATGTCTTTGTTTTATATGGTATGTCAAGCGATATCAGCTGAATGCTGATTCATGGTTGCAAGGACTGAAATATAATTGCTTTTATTTTAATGTATAATAATGGTACGTCGATTTTTGCACGAAAAATGGATAACTTGATATCAAAAAATTTTGTTGTAGCATTATCCAATTAAACTTTTTAAAGTGTTTTGTCTTATTTAACTTTCAAAATAAAAATCATGTTTTCTTTTCGTGACTTTATTTGATTAATTTTTAGCATCTACGAGTTTCGCTGGTACCACCTGTCTCGTGAATATAATAAACTAATTTACTTAAGAACAAATCATAGTCGTCAAATACGTACACACTGAAAGTTAATTAGAAATGAATTTTTAGTTTCATAAAAGTTATAAAATTAATTCTGAGAAGAGTGATTTTCGTTTAGTCTTCTTCTTTTTAGCCCAACAGCCCTTCTCGGGCCTTCGCTTCCTGCAAATTTGAGCAGCGAAGAACTGTCTTGTTTCCTCCGTTTCCCCACTGGCCTCCGGCCTTCAGTTCTCCCAACGAATACCTTTTAGGGTATCCGTTGTTCGTCCATACGATTCATGTGGTCAGCCCATTGCAGCTTCCGCAGTCTTACTGTCCTTGAGACCTCCGGTTTGTCAAAAATTTCATACAGCTCATGGTTGTATCGAATTCACCATTGGTCCCCGTCAAGCTTCATTCCAATTATTCGCCTCAAGACCCGTCGCTCGAAGGCGTTCAATATATTTGCGGATGCTTGGGTTAGGGTCCATGTTTCACACCCATAGCATAACACAGGTCTCATCACAGATTTGTATACTTGGAGCTTTGTTCTCCTGTGTATGCAGCTGGTCTTCAAGATCGTCAATACTGAATAAAATATTTGATTTGCGAGCTGTATTCTTCGACGTATTTCGTCTCTTTAATTACCCGTTAAGTCTTACTTGTGTTTATTTTCAAGCATTGGTAAATATAATTATTCGTCGAGCATAACTACATTTTGCAATCAGTAAATTGCAAAAAATTAATGATAAAGTCAAATCGATAATAATTGTTACTATGCATTAATTTCAAGCTTGTAATTTTGATGTCAGGAAGGTTTCGAAAATTGTTCTTTCGATGATCTTGTTTTGTAGGGGGCTTATAAAAAATATTTTTTCAACAAAATTGAGAATATCAGTTTGCTCATCCGCGTGCCCATTTTTGCATTACAGCAAGTTTCTCGAGCAACTACAAACGATATAATCGACCTTTCGGACTCGTTTAAAAGCAATAAGCTAATAAACGTTTTTAATAAAAAAAAAACAACCTCAGAGGCATTTCGGGAGGCCTGAGTTTATAAAATACTTTAAAGGGCTCTACGTAAAAAAAGCACGTTTTCCCACACCACTAGGAATAAAGTGCAAGACGTTTTTTTAATGTGGTATCCCCTGTATGCTTTATCCATTTCACAGAGCATGCGCTTAAAACTTGTGAGAATCATGGAAATTGCAAGACGTGTTTTTAATGTGGTATCCTCTGTAGGCCTTATCCATTTCACAGAACATGCGTTTAAAACTTATGAGAATCGTAGTCCCTCCGATGGGCTGATCACAATAAGAAGTTTTGGGTTTAATAAGGCAACTAACATGATCTTCACGAAGGTGTTAACTGTGTCAAAGGAAATAGATGCAGATAAAATTACCTTCTAATACAAGCACAAACTATGAAAGCATTGATAAGGTGTTGCGCGATGAGAAAAAGGAAGAGGTGTATGTAGTATGTAGTATGTAGCTAATAATTTCTGGAGCTGAAACTCGACTATCACGCGAAGCACGCTGGGGTGCATGGTTGCGTGACAAAAGCTATAAGCATGATGCAACTCAAAAAATTAGCCCCAATACCAAAAATCTGCGCTCAATAAATGAAAAAATAGTACACATCAGTAGAAATTAGGTGGCAAACTGATTAAATCATAGAAAACAAAGCTTCAGGTTTAAACTAGAGCTTTGGAATGCTTTGGCTTTGAAACATCACCGATTACTTAACTATCATTTAAATCTTGATCTGAGGTGGTTAGCTGCAGTGCATATGGAATAGGTGGATAACATACAACCATAAGTGATGTGGAATATTTAACAGACATTACTGTTGCAATATGAAAAGACTACTTGAATAAATATTCGGCCGTACAACTAGTACAGATGTGCAACTAGCACATCTCTCTTGATCGTCATTACGTTTGGAATATCACGAGTCAACAGCGGCTGAAATCGTTGCAAATACGGAATTGCTAAGGGCTTGCATTTCTAGTTTTACTGGCGTTTTATGGAAGTTACATGGTTTTATATGCACGTCCGTGAGTTTACGAATAGTGGTGATAACATTATTATCCAATTCACGCACCTTTCGAATAATTCTCCATGAAAAGATTTTACTATATTAATTGATGTCATTTTTCAGATGGACATTCCTTAAATTTTTAAGATATTGAAACATGTCAAAACAGTTGTATGTTCCTCTACCTTCTCTCGCAAAGTATGAATTTCAGTAAAGGACCTAGGTAAGTATAAGAATCGTCGATTTACTGCGGTCTGATCACAAACCGTTCCTAATACATCGAAGCCGACACTGAGAATATAATTTATGGTTGTTATTATAATAAAAACCAGTAAATTTCCATTTTGGGAGCCAACAATGTACCCAATTCCTTGCTTCAAAATTAGAAGCAGAGTGTTTTATGCTACGTTGTTAAGCCGCCCAAATCACAAAAATCATCAATAATGTCTTCTGCGCAATTATATTCCAGTTCCGTTCTTATTGATATCTCGTCAAAAAGTAAAACATACTGCCCATCTAAACTAGACATTCGTTTGATTTTTTCTCAAGCAGGTCTTTTATAGAATCAACAAAACCAGTTTTTAAGCGAAGATTCGATTACCAGTGCAGAATAGTCCTGACTGAAGGAACACTGAATTCCATGTTTAGAAATTCCGTGTAAAGGGAAGGGGGCCTATAGTAGTATTTCAAGTAAAAAATTTGCGCATTGATCCAAAGGGGCATTAGGCTTGTGGGAAAGCTGGGAACGTATTAAAAGCTGAGCCACTTGGCTTATATCCTTCAACAAATTACTTGCTTGTTTTTCAACATCCGATTTATTTTTCCTTATTCGGTAATACTTTAGAGAAACAAAACATGCTTTTGGAATTGATTGTTTTTCCTCAGTGCTTTTTGTTAGGCGGCGGTCTGGGGATGGAAACTGAGATGGGTGTACGTTTAGTATGCTAAGTCTTGAATGAAAGTTAACGAAGATGGCTTTCATCCTTCGGATCTTTTCGCACTTCAAGTGGAGGAAACAACTGAGATGACAGGTTATTTAAATTTAAATCGGCTAAAGTTGGATGAATGAAGCTTTGTTCGGGCTTTTCTCTAAAATGAATGGGATGAGGTTTCTCAAAATATTGTTCTTTGCAATTTCCAACTCAAAACTACACTAAGGATCCATAACATACTCACCATTTGAGAAAACGCTACGAATGACAGGTGTTAGCAATGCATTTTACTTCAATACCTTTCTATGGCCATATTTTCTAATGCAGGGCTTTAAAAATGATCCTCACCCAGAAATTGGGATTTTTTTCAAAAAGTTTGAGTGCGAAATGCCTATACGCTTTAACTAGACATTGGTTCTCTTGTCCTGAGATATTCCAAAATAACTCAAAGAAAAACCAAACGTATAGCCGTGAAGGTGATTCTATATATGAATTTCTATATAAAAAATCTACATAAAAATTTCAAAATAAAATACAATTAAAATTTGATACTCAAGCCTTTCCTTTAATGAATTCACAGTTAAAAACTTTCTCACTTCAAATTTAAAGATGCAATGACCCATTTCAGTACATTGCATTTATTCAAAACTTTCTAACGGTGAAGCCTATGAAACATTAGACACCATGAATTTTCCCCACATTTAGACGCTTTTCATTTAGGCAGCTTGATTGTGGAAAGCGATTTCGAAGGCAGCCAAAATCGTTAGGGTGCTTTATTTTTCTGATTGTGGGTTGTTAAAAATTTGCCATAAATAAGTCTTTTATAGTGCGCGATCGGTTCAACCAGGGGGTGTGGGTTCGATACCCGGTCTGTGTACCAATTTTAGTTTTGTTTTTCCCTTTTATTAGTTGATTGTTTACTTATTTAGAATACATTTTTATGCTTTTGTGTCACAATGGTAGAATTTTCTAAAACGCATCGCAGGATGCCATCCATTATAATCAACAATTGTTGTGCTTGTAACTAGGTTCTCAAAGAAGATTTGATTGTGGAATATATTCCAAAATATCTCGTGAAAACTTAGAATAATGGTTATTCGTAGAATTTAGAATTGGATAGCTCTACTCACTAGATAATGTGTACCCATGATGTCTCGGTAATTTTATTGAATATCGATTATCGGTTATTTTTAAAAGAATTCTTCGCAGGTCATCAATGGCGAAAACATATCACACTGTACAACGAATGTGAAAAAGTTTTTAAAAAATCTGTGGTTTCAAAAAATGCAGTAAAACGTCCAAAAGTTTCACGGGGTCTCGCCACATCCATTTGCACATATCCCGACGATATAAATTCGCAATTCTGGCCTTTATATGGAATAAGTCATATGGAGTACTACTCTCAATTATTATCATTTTTACTCTTAAGCGTGTTTCCGAGCCAGTTTTGAATTCTTCTTAGAGTTTTCATTTCACAGTCTTTAGCGCTTCTATTGCTTTGTATTTTTTGCGCATTTATTATGTGCACAAAGGCTTATCTAATAACTGAAGAATGTTTCGAATTTCAGAAACTGCTCTAAAACCTGTTTGTAAGATAATTAGGCCATCTTAACTGCTTCTGAACATCTGATTCACATCAAATCCATTTTAAAACAATGCTAATTTGAATTCCTTTATTCTATTTCATTCTTTATTTTAGTGACTTGTCGAAATTATTATCAAATATCATTATTATTTTATACAAAAAAGATGATATTATCATTCTTTTCAACTTTGTTACTAGTAGTTGGCTACTAACTATATTTTCTTTCAATTAGATTCTATTTGATGAGCTATTCCCCTTTAGAAGTGCATCGTACATTTTCTTTGATTCCAACAAAGATTAAAGCAGGATGACTTCGCTAGGTATATCCTGTTAGTGCTTCCTAATCCACTCATTTATTCTAAACATCACAATCATCATTACTCAAAATAAAGAAACTGACACAAAGTCAGGTATATCTCTTTTATTAAATGTGTGTTTACATTTCGAAATTAATTCACAAAAGCTTACTATCTATGTAAGGTATGGAATTCTTCAAATCAAAATCATAAGAGGAATTATTAAGCATTCGTAATCATAACTTGAAAATCAGATATCTAAATTGAATTACACTCAATGCAAAATTCATTTACTCGCGTATCGTAAAACTTCTATTAACAGCTGCAAAATTTATATTACAAGTTATATCTTCCTACGAATACTCACAAAATATCTTTAAATTTACTTCTCACTTGCCATGTCGCCTCTAACAATGATAATTTTCTCAGCTTCTCATAAGATAATGATAACCAGGCAACTTTGCATCGACACTACCTTCGAGTTCAATCCCGAAATTGTGAACTTTTCGCCTTTGAAAGTCACTTGATCACACCTTTTCTCCAATAACTCAACAAAAATACAAGTATCGCATATTTCCTAGATGTTTCAAATAAAGAATTGCTATAATGAAGCGATACAAAGCAAACTCTTTTCACTAATTGATACATGAGATTACGGGTCTCCCTCTTAGTATTAAAAGATGTGCTTTGCATTACTGGAAAATAACTATAGAATACAATGTAAAAATTGTACATGAAAAACTATATAATTTATTTCTTTTACATCATGCAACTGTTGGCATGTTTTAAAAGATATTAAAATTTACTTTCAAATATTTTGATTTAAATTATAATATGAATTAATTACTTCATTCATAATGGGTTAGTTATTTCCAACTGACAAGCAAATTGTCCTTATTTGGAAATCATAAGTGATTTACTTTTTTAAAGCAACTCCATTCATTCATTCAACATTCCTATCGCAAATATGTGTATTCCTCAAAAGAGCCCACGAACATCATTTGCTACGTTGCAATTAACCACGATAAAATTCATTTCCTTCCATAGCAGATTTGATCATTAGCCAACGATGCATTGAAGCTCGCCAAAGCGACATGCATCCATCTAAGACACATCGGCGGAAAGAAACTTTTGCTCGAAATGCTAAAATCGACATCGCAGCGCCATCTATCCTGCCAATTGGCGTTCACCGTGACACCACTATGTATAGAAACACAATGACACCACTATGTATAGAAACACAATGCTCACCATCATATCAAATTCATATACCCTGCAATGGTGATTCTGTTGTTAGGTTGGTTTATCAAATACACCAACCTCAGCTAACATATTCGCTTCTCACGTCATTTTTCCACTCTATTCGTTTGTTTGAATTTTTCAAATTGCAGTAGCCCGTGGCTAAGTTAATTTTCGCAACCAACACACATCCTCATTCATAACATAACTGGCATAAAACAAAAAAAGCACGTTCAGTTCATTTCCAAAAACAAAAACTTAAAAAATTTCGTTTTCTAAAAAACATCAGGTTGATTTTTGGTGCTGTGAATTCCAGTCACAACAAAAGGATAACAAAAAAGAAATACTCCACCGGCACTTACGAGAATTTCCCCAACGAAAAGCGAACGGGTAAAAAAACTAAACCACTCATTTTCTTATATTACTTTAGAAAGAAAAATAATACACCGCTACGTCGTGATCGTTTCTTCTATCAAGAAAAGCAGAGTCTGTGCATAAAGATAAATCTATTAAGGAAATAGCTTGGGTTTCGATACATCATAATAGAGAAAGAAACAACTAATAGTAAGACGAAGTAACGATAAGGCCTTGAACGGCGACTGGACGGTGATAACGAATTGAACGGAGAACTTTGTTGGCTTTTTGAATTTAAAGAAAAAACTGATGAAGGAGACTTCACTTATTAGAAAATAACAAAAAACGGATTTAGCGATTTGGACTAGAGTGGTTTATTACGGAAAGCAAGACAATTATTGAAAATATTAAAAAAATATCTAAAAAATATTAAAAACCCGAAAAATAATCAAACGACATTAACAAACTTGGAACGGTATAGTGCTTAGTGTATATTGTTTGTCCCCTTGTGTATTGTCCTTACACAGCTAAGAGAAGAGTGCATAATTGTAGTGACAGTGCGAACGTAAACATTGGTAGCTACATTTATTTATTGTGAACTGTGAGCAGCGGCAACAAGTTGCCGCATCCTGTTGTCACCAATTTCCGTTAAAGGAGGAGTTCCCAAGACGACCGCCGGAATCAAGAGAGGTAAGTGGAAATTTGATTTTGTTTCATGTGAATATATTGATGTGAATAAATAAATTTGAGCGTATATGTTAAAACTAATAAAATTACAAAGCTTTAACAATTAAATTACAAAATTGCCAAATCAGAATGCAAGAGGGTAGGATTGTGATAACCTAGGTAGCGCGTGATTTTGATGAAGTTCGATAGTCGGATGAATCCTGTATGTTTTGAGCATTTGTGAGGCGATTCTGTTTTCGAGACAATGAGGGATAAAGAACATTTTTTCCCATACGAATTACGTTCAACCCATAGTTGCCCGAGTCGACTAGATTTGAGAGGGAAGGCGAAAGTGGCGTTAAATATAATTTGTATGGATAAAAGTATTTTTCCGTATTATCTCGAATGCGAAGAATCGCGGAAATACTCGGAACAAATGCGGTTACTTCCACAAAACTTGATAGAAAACATCAAAATCCCACGACGCTTCCTTTAATGATAGTGCCTACATGACAAATACTGTGACCAAAAAATAAGGTGACATTTGAATTTAAACTGCGCACGTCTAAGGATTTGGAGAATTATTTTTTTTAGGTTGGTAGTACTGTCATTGACATCTATGTCAAATTTACATGTCAAAATATTCATTACTGTTTGAGATACGCGTCGTTTCCGGGAATGCCTTCAGTTCCGTCTTAGCTGCGCCTTGAATCTCCTCTATCGTATCAAAATGGTGTCCCTGGAGCTGTCTTTTGAGCTTGCTGAACAGCCAGAAGTCGCACGGTGCCAGATCAGCTGAATACGGTGGTTGCGGAACGATATGGGTTGAGTTTTTGGCGAGATGCAGTATGGGATGGTGCATTATCGTGGTGTAAAAACCAAGAATTGTCTTTCCACAATTCCGGCCTTTTTAGGCGGATAGCGTTACGCAAACGACGCATGACGTTCAAATAATATTCCTTGTTGACTGTTTGGCCCGGCGGAAGTAATTCGTACTGCACAACACCACGATAATCGAAGTAGAGAAGAGTTTGATGGTCGCCCAAGACGCTCTTCTTCTTCGACACGTTCACGGCCGGCTTGAAACTCACTATACCACTTGTAAACATTTTTTTTAGACATAGCCTCATCACCAAAAACTTTCTACACCATCCTCAACGTATCCGCAACAGAAAACACTAATGCGTATCTCAAACACTAATGAATATTTTGACATGTAAATTTGACATAGATGTCACTGACAGTACTACCAACCAAAAAAAATAATAATTCTCCAAATCCTTCGACGCGCACAGTTTAAATTCGTGTCACCTTAGTTTTTGGACACAGTAGTATATTTTACGTCATTGCAGCGAATTTTTAATGCTAAATGACGTGGAGCCGTTCAGTGCTTTAAACTTCTTTGTAATGCTCTCTTGTTGGTCATAATCTCAATTTTGATTTCAGGAAAAGGTTATTTTTGTATAACGTCATAATAATTGAAGTACGTTATGCAGGTAAAAAAGCAAGATTAGGGACGTACTACAACCCCAATCGTAGAAATGCGTAAAATTTTTGCACACTACTAGATACACACTACTAGAAAAAAATTGAATCACAGTAGCGGACACAAACATTGATGTACTAATTGAATCGCCAGATTCAAGGGTTTATAAGGATATACTAGAAACGAATGGAATGATAATCATAAATTTTTTTGAATGCGTAGTATTATATTGAATTATTTTTATCTGTGAGAGCTGATCATGATTTTTGGATATGATGTCCATGAAAAGGACTAGTTCACATTCTATTGTGTGCCCCCTTATACCGATGTATTAAACATTGTCTGGGTGGCACAAAGGACCAAGCGACGTAATGTGAATGCAGATCACACGAGCGTTGTGCGACGAACAATTACTCGCCCAGTGTCAAATACCTGTCTGGATCATAAAGTAACCAATGATTTAAAAGTCGCTGAAAGCACGACATACACATTTGAGGATGACTTTCTAATCATAAGCAAAGGAAAAAACAGACCCAACAATCTCAATAATCTACAAACAAGATTCAACAAGTTCACAGAACTATGCAACAGACTAAACCTCCCATTGAACTTGGAAAAATCGCAAGCCATAGAATTCTATACAAACAAAAACCACCCAACCACCCTAACAAAATAAAATATGGAAACAAACAACTAGATTGGGTAAAAAATTTCACTTTCCTAGGCAGAAACTTTAACAACCAGAATCACTTCAATGAATTTTATAATAAATCCCTAAGTAAAGCAAACAAAACAATTAACATAGCGTTCAAAATCAGCTCCCCCAAACATGGACTTACCCCCAAAAAGGCTTTAAACACCTTTAAGTCGCTAATAAGACCGGTAATAGAAAGCAATCTAACAAACATTGTTCATGCGCCAAATTATTTTCTAAACAAAATAGACAGCCTGAAAGCCAAAGCCATAAAACGATGTCTTGGGGTACCCGCAACAGCTCCAAATATACTAACGCTTGCTCTAGCTAAAGAATTACCAGCTAGACTAAGAGCTGAACAACTCCTTGCTAAAGAAATAGGAAAAAACCTTTTCCGCCAAGATTTCAAAGAAATGATATCGGAAAACCAAAAAAACTCGAACTATGCCACAGTTTACAAAAAACATGTCGACATCTACAACAACACCTGTTTGGGTTCTGCACTACCAAACCCACACAACATAAAATTTCAAACCAATAGTTTCATGCACAACATCCCCAACAATTTCAAGAAAATAAACTACGAAAATTTCAACGAGTCGATTGAGGCAGTACTACAAAACCTCACGGGTAACCAAGCTAAGATATATTTCACGGATGCGGCAAAAAACAGACTAGGCACTGGTTTTGCCATACACTGCTATAACTCCAAAAAGACACTAAAATACTGCCTGAACACAGACTCTACAGCAGCAAATGCAGAACTAAAAGCAGTCCAGGAAGCAATTAACAACGTGGATGCTGAACCCACCAACACCATAGCCATTTTCGCCGACGCCAAAAATACAATAAACGAGATCATAAACAACACAAACCATAAACTCATTACAGAAAAAATCAGAAAAACAATCAACAATAGACCCAACGCACTACTATTATTATACTGGATACCGAAAGTGGAAAAGTTCCACAGCTTCGAATTGGTTGACAAAGCAGCTAAACTGGCCACTATAGAAGGAGAAGAAGTCGACTCATTTCTGGAATGGGACGACTCTATCAAAATGATTAATGACTCCATCAACATAGAATGGCATGAATACTACCGAAAAAACATCATAAACCTAGCGTACAGCCTTTGGCTACAAACGGACCTTATTTACAGAACCAAACCATGGTTCCATGATTTCACACCAAGCAGCAACACGCAAAAGCAAATTAACAGAATTCTACTCAACCGAGCCTACAATCACAAAAGATTAAAAAAAGCAAAAATAGTTCCATCCCAAGGATGCAAATGGTGCGACATTAACAGACGATCTTGAACACAGAATTCTAAACTGTGATCACTTTGAAACTCTAAGGAACAAGCATGAAATCTTTCAAAATAACTATCCAATAGCAAAATTTTTCAATAAAAACAACGAGAAAGCACTAACTCAATTAATCGACTTTCTTGAAGAAGCAAATTTAGAACTTTAACTGCACGCGAATAGTCCTCTCAAGTCCCAAAAACTAACTTTTAACCTTCCAAGAAAAACACTCAAACCAAAAATCTATTAACCATTCCAAACGGATACTAACACATTAACACAGTAAAATCACAAAACCAATAAAGAAAAACTAGAAAAAAACACTATTACCATAAGTCCCTAGAGGACATTAATCGATACATCGGTGGCTTGTGCTAATTAGCCATAGCCAATACACACCTAACGAAGGTTAGGTAGAGGAAAAAAAAAAGGACTGGCCGGAGCTGGATAACCGTGTGTTAAAAATAGCTATTCAAGACCAAATCCTGAACAAACAGAAGCCGACCTACAAATGTTCTGATATCTACACAAGGAGCTCTTTAAATCAAACATACGAGAATTTCTGAAAAAGCGGAAACCAAATAGTATTATTGAACTCAAAAATATCATTATATCTGCTAAGCAAAGCTCTACAATTGAGAAAAAATCAGGTGTCGACAACGGACTTGGATAACGAAAAATGTAATTGATGCAAGTATTTAAAAAAGGAAGGCATACATGGACTACAGGAAGAACAATGGAAACCAGGCTTTCAAGTTTGTATATATGCAAGCCAAAAAAGAATCGAAACGACTGGTGAAAGAGGCTAAATCAATAAACTCCATCCTTCACGTTAATCAAACATATAAAAGGGAAGGCTTAAATGTAATCAATGGATTGAAAAACAATACGGCGCCAGGCATCGATAGCATCACGATGAATGATTAGTATAATAAACGAGGACATAGCCGAGCTTATGGTTAATTTTATAAACATGCATATTAGGAATGGGACATTTCCGGAAGAAGAAAAATTTGCAAAAATAGTTCCCATATTTAAGGGTGGTGATCATCTCGACCCGAATAACTATCGCCCGATTGCGCTGCTGACAGTATTTAGTAAGATATTTGAAAAACTACTAAACAATCGATTGACATAATTCTTAGTTGAAAACCCTATTGTCAGCCAACAACAGTTTGGTTTTCAAAAGAACAATCAATCTAGGACTTAACAGAGGCGATTATGTCATCGCAATTTTTGTAGATTTGAAAAAAGCATTTGATACAGTTGATCATGACATCTTGCTTGTAAACTTGAATCGTATGGCATTCAGGGTAGTCCTAAGCAGTTGTTTAAAAGAGTTACTTGGGGGGAAGATCGCAGAGAACTTTAATCAATTATGTCCTGAGCGATCATGCACCTACGAAAACAGGAGTTTCCCAAGGCTCAATACTTGGCTCAACTTTGTTCCTGCTATACACAAATAATCTAACTACATGTGGGTTGACTGGGTATCACTCATTATATGCTGATGACACAGTTCTACTTTATTCAGGACGAGACAAAACTGCCATTGAGAACACTATCAACGAGGATCTAGGAAAATTCCATCAGTGGTTAATCGAAAACAAACTAGTATTGAACACGGCAAAGACAATATGTATTGTTTTTAAACAAAAGAACAAAGGAGACATAGATGTCGAACTAAATATTAACGACGAGTGCTAGAAATGAAACATCTTGGTCTTATATAGCTTAAGGAGGCAATTAGCCCGAATAATAGGCTTGTTAAGAAGATATGAGTCTTTTCCAATGCACATCAAGAAACTTGTTCTAAATGCGTTTGTCCTGAAGAAATTACATTATGGAGTACTTATTTGGAGTCAATTGGCAAAGAAACATCTTAATAGTATATCCAGGCTGATGACCAAAGCGTATTAAAAACATTCTGAATCTGATAATGCTTACTCAAACTAGTTTGGTTTGTCAATTAGCAAAATCATAAACCTTTAGTCAAATTATAATGGAGAAAGCTAAGATCCGATCGGACCGTACACCACAAATAAAGGCATCACAGATTAACCCATATAATGCGACGAATGCAGATCAATTCGTCATACCTTACGCCAGAACGAATCGTCTAAAGAACGATGCGCTGCGTGTATATAACAATCTACCAGAAATGGTTAAGAAAGCAAACTCACTTTTGGTATTTAAGAAAAGACTGGAAGCATTTAATGAACACTGATTGAAGCGTGGATCTGAAGATCTGTTTTTAAAGCTCAGTATCTTAGAGCATTTTTCACCCTATCAGCGAGATATTTGAAGAGACAGTTACTCAGCTTTTTTTAATACGTCGTATTATATTGAATTTTTTCTTTATCTCTGAGAGCTGATCATGAATTTGGACTAGATATTCACGAAAGGATTAATTCACATTATTTTGTATGCCCCCTTATACCGATGTATTGAACATTGTTTGGGTGGCACACATGACGAAGCGGCGAGATGTGGATGCAGATCGCCCGAGCGTTGTGCGTCGAAGAAAGAGTGATTGAAAGAGCGATAGGGAATGGAGGTATTAAAAAAAAGTTGTTCGCATCCCTTGAATTATATTGATTTATTTGTGATACTTTTATAGTGGGGTTTTGCTCCGATTCACTGAAGGTGAACGCATTAGTCCATTGACACACCAGTATTGTTGGAGTGAGAATTGGAAGATTCAGAATATTTTTATAGGTTTTAGTTAGCGTCCTGGATATAATATTAAGGTTTTGCCTTGGCGATTAACTCCAAATGACCACCGCATAATGTAGCTTTGTCAGTACATATTTTATGTATCTTAACATTCCAACCGTTGGTGCTAGTTGCCTCCTCAAATTATTTATTTGTGGCAACCATGTCAAACGATGATCTATGGTTAGACCGAAATATTTAATTTCTAGCACTCTGTATTTTTTCGCCGCTATTTTTTAGGTCAACTTCTATATCTTTCTTAGTCTACTGTGTAAAAATAACATATTTTGTCTTTGTAGTATTCAATGCTAGCTTGTTTTCGATAAGCCATGAACGATATTTTTCTAGATCTTCGTTGGCGATATTCTCCAGTATCATCAGCATGTAATGTGTGATAACCTTTCAGTCTACATAATTCAAATTATTATATCGCAAAAACAAGGTTGGACCAAGTATGGAGCCTTGAGGAACACTCGATTTCATTGGTGCTAGATTGCTCAAGACATTATTAACTGACTTTGGAACCTTCCTTCCAAATAACTTTAAAAGAGTTGTTTCGGTTTACCTTGAATACCATACGATTCACGTTTTTGAAGTAACAGGTCATGATCAACCATATCAAAAGCCTTCAGGTCCACAAAAATTGCAATAACATAATCTCGTTTCTCAAGACTTTTATTTACATAACGTGCGACAGAAAGTAACACGTCGAAAGTACTCTTGTTCTTTTGAAAGCCAAACTGCTTCGGATTTATGATATAATTGTCCATTAAGAAAGATTATAAACGATTATTTGCAAGTTTTTCGAATATTTTACTAAAGGCCGTCAAAGTGGAACCAGGCACTTCACAATAAACTCGGGTCCAGATTATCTCCTCCTTTGAATATTGGAATTATTTTTTCCAGTTTGTCTTCGTCCGGAAATGTTCGATTTCTAATATACTCGTTCATAAAATTTCCCAATAGTTCAGCTATCTCCTCTTTAATTAGAATAACTTTATGTGTGATGTCAATAGCTGGTGCTGCATTTTTGTTTTCTAGTCTTCGATTGTATTTAATACTTCTCTTTTATTCGTTTGATAAATATGGAAGATGGATTTGGGTGGGCTTTAGGAGAAATTGAAGTAGGTAGTTGACTTGTCACCAAGCTTCTTGGTAATTTTTCACCAATTGTTGAAAAAAAGTAGTTTAACGAGTTCGCTGTTTCACATGGGCGTGCCGCATTATATTCAGCATTTGGTGATATATGATCCAGGGTGTTGAATTATCTATTACTTCATTTATTATTTTTCACATTTCGTGCGAGTTGTCTGCCTCTGTTTCCAATCTGCTGGAGTAATATTAAAATCTAGCTTCTTTGATGAGACGGTTTTATTCTTATAAAGCTTGGTTGTACAGACTTTAAATGCGCGATCGTCAGTGTTCTTGTATTTTTTATGCCTTCCCTTTGTTAACACTAGCCTCGGTATCCATGTATGTTGTCGACATCTAATGTTTTTCTCAATGGTAGTCATGCTTGGACTCTGTAATCATATTTTTGAGCCCCATTAGGCTTTCGGCTTGTTAGCAACTGTTGAAATTTCGATTTGAAAGATCATTGTCTAAATATCTGAATATTTTGTGAGTAGGTTTGTGCTTTCTGAAATTTTGACCACGGACTACGATTTTTAGAACACGATGATCTAACTCCGGCCAGTTTTCGTGTGAATTCAATGTTTTCAGCAATTTTTTTCTCACTTGTTGCTATATGATCCAGGCAGGTACTTGAAGCTGGGCGAGTAATTTTGTCCTTATTGACAATCATCGCTTATAATTGACAATCATCGCTTCTTTTGTTTCCACGGCACCTTGTACAGCCTCGATTCTGGTGATTCTGCAATCACGTCTATGTTTGTATCAAACTGTGATTAAATTTTTTTCAATAAAGCATATCGTATATATTACTGTGCAGAAGTCATGCACATAGTCGGTTGGGATTAAAGTAAGTACCGGTTTTTAGGCTTTTTACCCGCGCAGGTTATTTCAATTATTATTATATTATGTACGCCAGATGCTACTCTCTTCGTCACGAAATTAATTGTATTTTTTATATAAATTGCTGTACCTCCAGCTGTTCCGGGTATGCAGGAGAAAACTGAGCTATATTCCGGAATATTGTAATACAGTCAAAACTCGATAATTCGAAGTCGATGGGAGTTAACAAGTTTTCGAGATTTCGAGTTTTTCGAGTTAGCGAGCTGCTGAAAATAAATTTCGAGTTATGGAATTTTTATTTGGCATATCGAAGAAAAAAAGTTTCTGGTTTTATTAGTACCAAACCAAAACAATAATTCAATTATTACAAAAATTAAACAAATAGTAAATACAAAAGTACATACATATGTACATATACAGGTATAACATAAAAGAAACTTTAAATATATAAAGTTTGTAGTCTTATTGAAAGCATGTAGTCGGTTAATTTCTTACGTAAATCAATTCCTGAATATAACGACGTAAGTACTTCATGCTGAACTCCTTGGGTCTGCTCGATAAATAAACGTACTGTTTCAAGAGCATGCTTTGCTTCCTTCATGCTCACTGACGGGTATATCACGTCTACGGCGATTTCGTCTTCAGTCTCATTTCCATATTTTTTTCCAGAATCTCGTCCATTGTGTCTTGATCGGTTGGTTGCTCCATGATTCCCGCTTCCGCATCAACTAAAACGAAATCTTGAAATGCGATTTTATTAGGAATGTCAAGTTTCTTAGAAATAATCGTCCAGAATAAATTTCCTTCCTGATATTCATCGGAAGCAGCACTGCCCAAAAGTTCATCTACTGTAGAGAAGCCGGCTTTTTGGAAACAATTAGCCATTGTCGACGATTTAATTTTTCGCCACGCGTTGTCAGCTATTCTTATTACATCCAACATGTTCACGTTTGTGAAGGAGTTCATTTGATCCATTTCACTTATAATTTTTTTCACTAGTTCGGTTCTGTAGAGAACTTTGAAATTTTGGATGATACCCAAATCGAGTGGCTGAAGTTTCGAAGTTTTGTTCTGTGGCCAAAAATGAACGTTGATAGAGGATAGGGATGTAATATGTTTGTGTGCTGGACAATTATCGATGAGCAAACCTTCCTATTTTCTCGTTTCATTTCTTTATCTAGTTGCATTAACCACAGGTAACGATTTTATTCCTGCGAAACACCGAGGCTTCTTGGACTTTCCAATAAGTAATGATGTAAGTTTTTCACTCCCATCCATGTTTGCAGCTAATAGGATAGTTAATCGCTCCTTACTTTGTTTCCCATCGTGACATAATTCTTTTTTTAAAGTGTTTTTTGCGGTAGGTACTTCTAAAATAATGCCATCTCATCTACGTTGAAAACGTCTTTTAGAGAATATGATTCAATTAATATCAACAAACATCTTTTCCACTCCTCGCACGTTTTGTCGGAGACATCTTTGCTTTCACCACATATCTTTTTTAAAGAAATTCCGTGCCTTCTCTTGAGATTTCCCAACCAACCTACGCTGGCTGCAAAAATGTTATGTCCAAGGGATTTCGCAAACTGAATAGCCCTTTCCCGGAAAATTGGGCGACTGATTTTAATGTTTTGATCCCGACAATTAAGAAACCACTTAAATGTACATTTTTCGACGTCTGGAAACTCTGCTGTGCGTTGTCTCTTACATTTTTTTCCAACGGCAGATCTTATTCTCTCTTTATTTTTTAAGACTGTACAAGGGGTACTCACTGGAATATTGAATTCGAGTGCGATATCTTGCTTTTTTTCCTCCAGCTTCCACCGCTTCAATTATCTTCAATTTGTTTTCTATTGTAAGGGTGACGGGTGTCTTCATTCTCAATAAATTTTTATGTTCACTGGTATCTAAATGTAAAACAGATCCACTCGCGAACTAACGAGAATAGGCATCCAATCGCGAACTAATAAGAATTAGACAATGATCATTTTACTAAGAAATATATGTATGCATTCATCGAAACTTCTAGTGGTAGTCCGAGTAATCAAGTCTAGTATTCGATATAACGAGTTCAATTTTATACATAAATGCAACGGGAAACTGATTTGGCTTTGAGATACCGAGTTTTTCGTCTTATCAAGATTCGAGTTATCTAGTTTTGACTGTACTTTGCTTCTCCAGGGTAGATCCATACTTCGTTTAATATAATCAAATCCATTTCAAAATATTGCAGCTGACAATTTTGAATATCACTCAACTTATGTCGTAGGCTTTTTATATTGGCATAAAAGATAGTTAATTTGTCGCTTGATTGTGTTGTGTGGTTAACGTTCATGATTAAAAATGTAGACTGTACTCCTCCTAGCAATTACAATCCTTCGTTGATACTCTGAGCACTCACACAGAGCAGACTGGACATTCTTAAGATTACAAATACAATTGTACCATTTTACCTGTGTGCTTTTGCATTCCTTGAGCTCATGCTTTCCTCCATATTTCACGCAGATTTGTTCTCCTTCGCATTTTGACGTTTTATGGTTGTATTTTTGGCACATAAAGCATCTCGCAACGTTAAAGCCTTCCTTCATTAAATATGACCCATAATCAATGTTGACGTATCTGTTAGCTAATCTTTTATACATGCTTCCATTTACGACAAGAATGTGTAACTATTTCCGGTTTTTTGTGTGTCTGGTAAGAATAAGCTCCATTTTTTCTCTTTCCCCAATATCAGGGTTTAGTGCCTGTATTTCATGTCGTAGCTCCTCATTTTTAAATTGATTATCTAGCCTATTAATAACCAGTATGGGTTGATGCATCTTTGTCTCGATAATGTCGTACTCGTCCTGTATGGTATCCTTGGTTAATCTGTATAGCTCAGTCGTGTTAGCATTGGTTTAATGAGTTCTTGTTCGTTATAATCTCTATTTTTATTTCAGGAAAAGGGTAGTTTTGTTTAGAAAAGTTTCGCAGAAAGACCGAAAGACAGCTTGCGCATTCTTATTCTAGAGAAGTATCGGTTGAAAGTAAAGCACAGATTCAATAAATAAATAAAAACTACAACAAATTAGTAATAATGGAAAACTAAGCAATTTTTAAAATTAAACATGAAATCTGGAAATAGTTCAAATTGCTTAAAATTTTTATTTGCGGTTTCTTTGGAGATTTGGATGGAAATTTATCTTGCTTTATGCAAAATTTATAATGGCGGGATCCCGTCTTTCGAGTTTTTGCTTTTTTATATCGAGTATCATTAAAAGGCGCTAAAAGTTCTGAGTTCCAAATTTGCAAAATTTGTCAATATTTTCGAATTTCAAGATCAACCTAATTAAACCTCAAGACTACATAAGATCCTAAAAATTCATAATTACTAAGGCGACCGGACCATTCTAACTAGGTTGGAATACATCTTTCTTTATTATGTGAATTTAGTGTTAACAGGCACATCAATGTGAGCATATATTGTGCAATTTACAAAATAACAAAACTCTAGTAATGAGTTAGCCATAAAAATATTGTGGCCATAATGATTCAAAAGTTTTAAGAGTGCATAAAGATACGGTTATGAAAAGATAGCCGGCGTGCGATTTTGACAGTTTTCGCTCAGGCTTGGTGAAACGAATCATGTTTGTTCTAGGAAAGGTCATCTGTGTTCGAGATTATGGATACGAGATTATGGATAAATAAATAGTTTTTTCCAAGCAAATTACATTTAATGTGCAGTTCTCAAGTCCCCCCAGGATTTGAGAGCGTTGGCGGAAAGAAATTTATATGGTCAAACTACATCGTCCTTCTTATTCGTAGCACTACAGCCCATCTCGGGCCCTCGCTTCCTGCAAATAGCGTCTCCAACTGAATCGGTCTATTGACTGCGTTCTCCAATTTTGAAATCCGAGCAGCGACGAACTGCCTTCGTCGACTGAGTCAGACCAGCGTTTCCTCGGTTTCCCTCACTGGTCTCCGAAAAAATAGGTGTCCCCTCTCGCGATTGAACATATTTGGACAGAAAAATTTGAAATAAAACATGAAAGTGGGCCTTTATGAGTACAAGGCCAACAAATACCTCAGAAGTCAAAATTTGGTCAACTTTGCTGATAATAGCGCATTTCATGAATTTTACGTTTTCATCTATAAAATTGAAAATTCATCAATAAAATTGAAAGAAAACCCTTAAATTTGCCAAATATTTGTATCTAAATTTTCTGATGCATAATACAGATTTTTTTTATAAAGATGAGACGGTAAACAGCTAAGCTACAAACGGTGAACATTTATCAATTACAACAACAGTTAAAAGTATACACGTTCACAAAAGACCCAAACACTACAGATGTGGTAAGGATTTCGATGAAAATTTTAGAAATATTTTCAAACATTGATAAGTCAACATGTCATGTAAATAATGTAAGTAGCAACAATGAGGTGCTTCTTAAAATTTAGTCGCAACAATTCTTTATCGGAAAGAATCAACAAACAAGATTCAAAAAATAACTTAGCTTTTCAGCGTTTAGATCTTTCAAATGTCTTAAAATAACTTGCCGTCTAGTCATATTCCCATGGATAGGTTTTGTCTCATCTCGATCAACGTCAACTATTGTTACTCTACATCAACGTGACTATCTCGTGGGACTCGCCGTCAAGCAAAAACCTGGCAACATGCTTCTCACTTAAACCCACCTCAATTCATGACACGCTATGACATTCAAGGATTTTGAATTCGTAAGAAACAATAGGGTAAATGGTGATAGGAGAGTCGGCACCGGGACGTTGGTTAAAGGATCCTGTTGTTTCCAAAATATTGAAACAGTCTTAATTCAAAAACTTTGAATAGCTTGGTGTCCGTTATCAAAGTGGGGAGATAAACTCTTCGTTCTCTCTGTCTAATACAACTGGTCGAAACGTTTTCAAATTCAAAGACGAGCTCGGTTTGTTGTTTGGAATACTCGTAATGAACAGGCTGCATAATTATTATATTCTTGCTGGTGACATGAACGCCAAGCATACATCATGGCTGAACGCCACCAATAATCCAAGAGGTGTATTCCTTAAATCGTGGATAACAGAGAACCAAATTGAATACAGGCGCAATATTTATGGGTCGAAGCTCCCAACATACCCTAGGACAAATTCGTATTTGGACCTCTGCATTGCTAACGCAAGACGAATTCAGCTTTAAAAGTCCTCAACGGAAACTGTAGGTGGCTTCCTTACGATAGCACATCAAAGGGGTGTCTGCCTCATTCCGGTTCCATATGAAAATCATCCGTTGAATTTAAAAAAATTGAGTAAGCAGGTGAGTGCTCCTACCAGGAGGGTCTTTGTAACCATCCTAGGGTTCGAAACAAGTTTTGTAATAGCGTAAATCGATAACTTGAATTATTCATCGAATAATTGGATAAGAAATCGTTCAAATTCATGCAAAAGATGCAGAATTTCTTTAATAAGCACATTGCCGCCGTCATATTGCTCCAGCTTAAATAATTTTTCTGAATGCTCGGCCAATTGAACATATTCAAACCCTATTCCTTAGATTTTCATGCAAATTGGAAGAAAATATTAGTTCCTAGGTCAATTTAAAATAAGTAAACCATAAATACTTGTTATTGTTGTTGTAATTCCATACAATTGAAATGGCTTTAACTCACTTGATTATGGTTCGATTTCCAAGGAATGTTGTGATCATTAAGATCTTATATCAATCTATACATTACAGAATTTCAGGAACTTTAAGGGTATCATTTTGATTTTATTGGTGAAAATGAAAAATCGACAGATCATACTATTAATAAAGTTGAGTGAATTTCGATTTCTGAGGTATTTGTTTTGACCCACCTTCTTGATTATTTTCAGATTTTTCGGCTAAAAGGTGTCCAATCGCGAGGGGCGGGGGGACACAAAATATTGGTACATTGGTACATGTTGCCTCCCCCTGAACCCCCTGATCCATGAAATGATTTTATTTTCAGATTCTAAAAGTTCTAATTAAGAATTTGATACCCCATTCGACTACATTTGATTAAAAAAAATTTCTTTGGGCTACTTCGATATAAGACCTAAAAAAACGGATTGGGGAAAATTTCAAATGAAGTTTAATCTAGATTACCTTACCAGAAGCAATATCCATCTTCTGATGATAACTCATACTCAATGGTTCCTAATGAGAGAAATTTAACTAACGACGAAAGAAAGTAGTTCCCAAGATTAAACATCGAAACAATATGGAAGGATATGAAACACCAACTATCGCAAGGTTAAAAGATCGAAAAGCCTTCTTCTTACATGCCTCAACAATATGTATCGGCAATTTTCGGACTGCAGCCATCCCTCCTGCCTTTGTTGAAAATACACTTGAAGAATGTCCGGAACTTAATCCGTTCACACTTAAGGAGTGGGGGTCAGCAATCAATGGGCCGAAAAACTGAGGGGCACTAGCCCACAGTACCCAGTGGCATTTTTATGAAAGCGAATAGCTTATTCCGTAAGAAGTCTCGGGTGAAGGTATCGAGTCTAGAATTCGCTAGTGACGAGATAAATCTTCTCGATAGGGTTGGTATCGAAATTGATAGTACGACTCCGGATAGAAATGGAAACAAAATCATATGTGACGGATTGCAGAAACTTACCCCGATTGGAACACATTTCGAATTTGTCCATCTACTAAAGCCTGAGAGAGGAAATAAAATACTTTTAGAGGTCGTAGAAGCAAAAGTTTCCGACTTCAAATCAAGCCTGAACGCCGAATCAATTCTTCATTTCAATAAGACATTAACATCTAACCTCATACCGAGCTTGAATCTTAGTGATTACTTTGCTAGCTATGAAGAACAAACAAGAAATTATGTAATTTTGACGGTATTCTAAATATAGATCTCCGACATTTGCCTGACTAAAGTATTTCCGAACGAATAAGAATCTCCGTGCCACAAAAATCTATCGCCCAATCAACTTTCTTCCTAACATCAGCAAAGTGTTTGAAGTGATACTAAACAAAGCATTAAACGCTTTGTTCCGTATCGCTTCACTTTGTTTCGTATCATACGAGAGATATGAGTTAATGCTGAATTGCCAATTTGGTTTTCGTGCCAGACATTCGACCATACACGCAATAACGAAAGTAACCTCGGACATCTGTTGGAAAGTAAACAACAGTTTCATTGATATGGAGAACGCGTTCAATGCCGTGTGGTTAAATGGGCTAATTTTTAAACTTCCTTCGTTAGATTCCCCAGACACCTTGTCGCCATGATGTGCCATATGTTGTACGGGCGAAATAATTGTTTGTAACTAATGGAAATCTAACGACAATGCGCGAAGTCAATGTCTTGAATGGTCTACAGCAAGGAACATTTACTGCGCCTCTGCTCTTCCCAATATTCATTCACACGCTATTGAACGGCTTTTAACGCTTCGCCAACGTAGTAGGTAGCGTTTGTTGCTGATTTGAGCATTTATACGCAGACCGAAAAGCTGCAATCGTTCAGAGCAATCTTCAAGACATGTTTAATGATGTGCACTTTTACACCGGCAATTTGCAAATGAAAGTTAATGCGCAGAAGTGGGCCAGCTTGGGAAACGTAATTGGAAGGATTTCCACATTCAAAATGGGTTCCACATAAATCCTGTTTTCGACACCTCGGTGTTCATCCCGATCAATATCTGTACTATGCCGAGCATGTCAAAATCATGCTCAGTAAAGCACAAAAAGTAGTCATGTCCTTTCGACGACTCCTTCATTTCAGATACATTGATCAAAAGGTCAAAGTTATCTGTTACAAGACCCTGGTTAGACCATTTTTGACATATGGATGTCAGATCCTGTACAACCAAAGTGCTAGTATGATGGAAAGATTTCGAGATTTCGAAAGGAAATGTCCGTGCATGTACTGGTATGTACAGAAAGCCTGAGACGGATTGGAAACACTATTTATCGAATAGGATAATTTATCAAACTGCTAAAGTGACGAGAGTCGATATCTTCATATTGAAATTTTTTCGGAATCATATCGCAAGATCTGTAACTGAGCGAAACCCCTGGATTTTACAGCCGTTCTACCCTACAAACGGACATATTGCGAGTTGCCTCGCTACTGGCTTCGTTCTCCAGAAGTATTCGTGTATTTGGACATGAATCGATATGTTTTTGATTCTGACGGTGTCTATATCACATATGTAGACGGGCCACCGATAAGAAGATAAAATATCCTCCGAATTATAGTTCAGGAGACCAAAAACTCCAATGGAGATATTCATTTGTTAGATTCATAAAGGCTGGTCGAGCTGGGACGGAGCAACCTAAGTATTAATGGCTGAATGACATCGTCTAAATTTTCCTATTGAATCAACAAATGTGTAATAATTTCAATTAATTTGAATTTGCTATTGTGTTTGATTACATGTATTTCATTGACAACGTACAAATTTTGAGAGCCATTTGGGCAATTAAGTTTTAGTATTTTCATTGTCTGGAATTTGCTTTAAAGCCCAGTCATATTAGGTAAAAAAAGGGGTCAACCTCGGAATGAAAGATAATAAGCTGCAAATTGGTATGAACCTTTGTTTTGTCATTCTAAATGTTGTCTCAAAAGTCACAATCGTTATCGTGTCCGCGTCTCAAGATATTCAAGGTCAAAGGTCACAAAAATCGGTTTTTCGCGAATATCTGGCTTCCTATCGGTTAAATGAGATTTGCATTTATTATAAAAGTTGTAGGCTATAAAATTCCCTACAACTTTTGTTTAAACTTTTTTTTCATACGACCAACCGTTTTGAAGGTAGAGCGCGAAGAGTGCACATCGTACAGTCATATACGGCCTAATGCAAGGTCAAGCGTGAGTTATGGTTATCAGTACGTTATAAAGTCAATTATTTACTTGGAAATTATAATTATTAAACAATGCCTATTATTTATGTACTAACTATTAATTATTTATATTTAATTAAAGTAAGTAACTTGATTATTTATATATAATTATTCATATTTAACTATTTAAGAATATCGGGATCATATGTATTTTCTTCATCGGGATTACTTGGATACAGTGAAGCGTTGAGGCAAGCTTGTCCGTTGCACTGGCCGCAAGCTAAAGAACATTGTAGCCCTGATTTTCTGCATCCACAGCGGGAACCACAACCATTTTTGCAATTGCAAAATATTACGTTTAGTAGTTCGGCTGGTGCTGGAGGTAATAACGTTCGTATGGGCTCCAGGATTTCATTTTCAAGCATCCAGCCCCATTCTTTAGGTTCTAAGTCCTTCCCTAACCACGTTTGAATCTGGTAGTAGACACGTTTTATGTGTTGATGAGCTGCTACACTTGTTGGTGGAAGTGTTGACAGTTGTACAGGTTTATTTAGTTTTGTAAATTTGGTGAATTGCGTGTAGCGGAAATGATCAATGTTGTCCTCAGATTTTGGAGCATTATATAATGCCAACAAGATGCGCACTCCATTTTCTAATAATGTTTGTTTTGGGCAGTTTTCTTGTTGAAATACTTCCACCAGTTTATCTAAATCAGGAATTTTTTCCAATGCTCTAGTAACAGTTTTTTTTCCTTTTTTAAATAGCGCAGAAGTCGTGTCACAGCCACTGAATGCGTGTAAAAATAAAATGTGCTTTTTAGTACGAGGATATTGGTCAAAACTTTTAGTAGAATATATTTGTGTTTTGACATTGCCTTTGCCAACTTTTTTCAAAAAAATTTCCTGATGATGTGACTGAGTACGTCCAATTAAAATAACGAGCAAATCGATATCTTCTCCTATGATGACAGCAGTCTTTTGATGTTCTGATAAGGCAATAGCTGTGTCAATGATGAGTTAAATATGCATAATTATATATAAATAATCAAGTTACTTACTTTAATTAAATATAAATAATTAATAGTTAGTACATAAATAATAGGCATTGTTTAATAATTATAATTTCCAAGTAAATAATTGACTTTATAACGTACTGATAACCATAACTCACGCTTGACCTTGCATTAGGCCGTATATGACTGTACGATGTGCACTCTTCGCGCTCTACCTTCAAAACGGTTGGTCGTATGAAAAAAAAGTTTAAACAAAAGTTGTAGGGAATTTTATAGCCTACAACTTTTATAATAAATGCAAATCTCATTTAACCGATAGGAAGCCAGATATTCGCGAAAAACCGATTTTTGTGACCTTTGACCTTGAATATCTTGAGACGCGGACACGATAACGATTGTGACTTTTGAGACAACATTTAGAATGACAAAACAAAGGTTCATACCAATTTGCAGCTTATTATCTTTCATTCCGAGGTGAAAGCCCTAATATGACTGGGCTATTATATTCTTCGAAGTTTTATAATGATTAGTATTGAATAAAGCACATTATCTAAATTAATTTTTTTCTTTGTTTTGTGTTTTTCGTTACTTCGTTTAGAATTTCGGCTCATTATTGCTACATTTAGAGTGATTGCTGTTTGTTAAAAATTAGGGATATGTTTCAACATTTAGGATTTGTATGTTATGTTTATTAGAATTAGGTTTTAACATATTAGATGAAGGATGAAAGTTCACTGTTTTTGTTAATATTATTAATTTTTGAATAGTGTTGATTGGTTTTTCCTCCTTTTTAGGGTTTTGTACGAAAATACAAACCCCTACTAAAATAGATACATGTGTCGGTCTGTCTGTCCGTCTGTATGTATTTCATAGCAGTTTTTCCCCGAAACTATAGAAGTTACAGCCATGAAACTTTGTGGAAAGGTTGGAAGTTATGACCTAAAAAGTTTTGGGGTGAAGAAAATTTTCAAAGAGTTTTAAGGGGGTCCCCCCATATGGAGGAGTGACCATCAAAAAGAGGAAGACCCATCAAAGGTGGTCAAGTGGGGTGTCATATGAAAGGTCTTAATGAGATCTTTTCAAAACAGGTATCGAGGGAGGCAGGGGAAGGGGAAACGCACGAGATTTAGGCATAGCCCCCCCTCGCGATCGGAAACCTTTCATCCGAAAAATCTGAAAAAATCACGTGTAGACCTTTATGAGTACTACAACAACAAATACGTCAGAAGTCGAAATTCACTCACCTTTGTTGATTTATGATTTATCACTTGAATAAAATCGTAAGGGCATCCTCAAATTTAATAGGTAAATGTCAATTTACAAGTTTAATCATGACTAGGAATTTAAGAAAGATCAAATCATAGTTAACAGAGTTAAGGGGGTTTAAATTTTCCTCTATTACAACAGCAACAATACATGGCTATGGGACAATATGTACTTCCAATCAACTCAGACACTACGGGTTTGCTAGGATTTGCATGAAAGTTTCAGAAATTATATTCATGATGAATATCTTTGAGAATTTGTTCAACCGGTGACATCCGTATTCGTAAAATAAAATGGCAGCCGTTTTAAATGAGAATATTGTATAAAATTGTATTTTTCGCGAATTTCAACAATTAATTGAATCTATTAATGAATAACTAAAAATAATCAGTTAAAAAATTATGAAGGTAGATCCAATAACAAATAACTTAATGGTTGAAATTCTTTCAACTTTGCTAATAATAGTAGGATCTGTAAATTAAATATTTTCGCACGTAAAACTGTTAGTATGATTAAATTGGATAAAAGCAGGTATTTAAGTACGAGTATATTTAAGTATCGGACGTCGGACTAAAACAGGGAGATGGGCTGGCCGTATTGCTATTCAATTTGGCTCTAGAGTATGTCATAAGGTAGCTGTCGACACACGAGGTACAATACCATACAAGTCGAGCCAAGTAGTAGCCTATGCGGACGATATCAACATTTTGTCACAGTCATTACAACTGCCAAAGAACTTTTCCTGAAACTCGATAGCGAAGCAAAACTAGTAGGGCTACAAATCAATGAAAATAAAACAAAGCTCATGACGCAATCGAGGAAAAATTAATCAAATACACAAAATATCACACTTGGCTAATACAGTATCGAAAATGTTAGCAAATTTGTGTATTTAGGCGCCAAAATAACGAAAACGGGTGATGAAAGAGACAGCTTGCAAACAAAATATTTTATTCAGTTTTGACGGCTTGCAAACAAAATATTTTATTCAGTTTTGATGATCTTGAAGACCAGCTGCATACACAGGAAAACAAAGCTCCAAATATACAAATCTGTGATAAGACCTGTGTTATGCTATGGGTGTGAAACATGGACCCTAACCCAAGCATCCCCAAATAGATTCCTGAGACGAATAATTGGAGCGAAGCTAGACGGGGACCAATGGCGACTTCGATACAACCATGAGCTGTATCAAATTTTTGACGAACCGGAGGTCTCAACGATTGTAAGACTCAGGAAGCTGCAATGGACTGGCCACATAAATCGTATGGACGAACAAGGGATATCCAAAAAGGTATTCGTTGGGAGAACTGAAGGCCGGAGACCAGCGACGAAACCGAGAAAATGCTGGTCTGACTCGGTCGATGAAGACAGTTCATCGCTGCTCGGATCTCGAAATTGGAGGACGCGGTCAATGGACCAAGACAGTTAGAGGCGCTGTTTGCAGAAAGCGATGGCCCGCGAGGGGCTGTGGTGCTAAGAAGAAAAAGAACAAGAAGATGAGTACTAGAATGTACATACTATATTGGGAAAACACATTTTTGGAATCGAGCTGTCAAGTTATCGTTCGGTTTCCTTAAAAACTCGTGCCCGACATCAGCATTTTATATTGACTGCTTAATCGAATGGCTATTCCCTCGTTAACTTTGGAAAGTCAATAGTATTGTAAAATGGCGTCATTTTTCAATGGATTCTCACTAAATTGCTGCTAGGTCTAATTGTGTAAATATCTATAAAAATATTTTCTATCCTAGATTTTTAAGAACATTGATAGAAAGGTCTTTATCGTTTTTAGCATTATTTTATGTATTTTGAATGAGAATCGTTAAAAGAATTCGGGTTTCTCCAAAGTTATGGATTTATTTATCTTTTTTTTGTGGTAGAGAGGTGAATGCCTATTTACGTACAGAGTGTGGGACTCCCATGCTCGCAAGAAGGCGACTGGACTACCCACTAAACACCTCCCCTGTCAACCTGAGAATCAAGCCTGGGACCGTTCGACACATTACTTCGGGCCAGATCTCGTTTTGTCGTGCCGTGAGGCGCCTTCATGCTGGGGGATTTCTGGCAAGGAGGGCAACAGATATCACGCCTGCAATAACTCTCACCGCCGAATCAGACACTGTCGGATACGAAGATGCAATCCCCAGTGCTCCTCTTCTCTGTACCTGTGCCGAGCGTTTCCGGTATACCTTCTTACTGAGAGCGTCGCCCCATATTTCTGCTCCGTAGGCCTACAACACATCAAAAGGCGTCTTCTTGATGGGCTGGGTCCCCCTACGTTGGCCATAAGTCGACTCAGAGCCGATACTCCCGAAGCAGCCTTTTCTGCGGTTGCCCTGATTTGCTTAGAGAAACTTATCTTCGAGCCTATCATTAGCCCCAGGTACTTCACCGCTGGCTTCGATTCTATTAGTATATCTCTAATACTGATCATCTTTACTCTAGGATTTACTTTTCATTAGATCCCATTTGAAGAGCATATAAATCGAACGGCGGCTAACGACGAATACTGTTAGGTAAAAGTTCTATGTTTCTACTTTGGTATCGATTTCTCTTTGCCAGGAATCGATTTGTGTATGGATTCTGGCAGTTGGAATTGAATCTGAAAAGCAAAATATTGTAGTATCATCTATTTTGTTGCGATGCAATTATGGATAAGACAAAAATAAAAAAAAATAAAACAGGATGAATTTTTTATATTAACGGATAAAGAAACGAAGTTTTGTCGTTTATTTTTCCCCAAACTTTATATGGGGTATTTTCCTTGCTTGCTTAAACTTTTCTCTTTAAAATGAGGCTTATTTCAATTTCCTATGATGAAAACTGATGAAGCTACGAATTTTAAAAACAAGTGCTTTCGAGGAAATTAAAAAAATTATTGACATGTCTTGTATTCAACACTAGAAGTTTGCAAAATTTCATGGTAATCGATTGGTGGTTCTCTATTCTATTTAATACGGAATGACCCTGGTTATTTTTTGGCAATTCCGTGAATTTCATAAAACTGCAGTTTACCCATACGCGCGATATTGATTAATCTCACTGGTAATTTCAAATTCAAAATACTAAATTACTCCTTTTTAACGAAAATCACATGAGCTACTCAAAAAGATCCATATTAAACAACCAAATGGCCCACAAATCCTCGGTACAATTTTGGTTCCTTTTGTAAGGAACATGGGGTTTTCTCTAAGTTCATTTTCACTGAGCTGTAATTTCGTAGAATTTCGCATGTGAAGTTAATTGATAATAATACAACTTGAAACACCTTCAAGAAAATGTTGAATTTGATTAAAATAAATCTATAAAAGATTTAAAAGTTGTAGCGTCCTATTTTTACGATTGAAGTTTTCTTACTAAACGTGGCAATAAAATCAACATATTATTGAGCAGAACACAAAAGCAAAGTGTGAATTAGGAAAAAAAACGGAATGACACACCTTGTCTCGCCACGGTAATGAAAAATGTGGGCTCAATTCAACGCATGGTAATATCGCATCGTCCTGGACACACACTATCCGATCCATACCCCTTGACCTGTCTTCACACCCTAGAACAACAGATCAAAGGAAACTGCAATGAAATGTCCGACGAAAAATGTGTGTAATATCAAGTTTTTTCTCATGGATCTTCATATTTCCAGTGACAAAAGATCCATTTTTCTTTCATACGCACATCTCTTGCGGATGTCGTTCGCACCGAGTCGATTCAATAGATAACCTGGGAATCATTTTAATTCACTCAAGCATATGCTGGATGTTGAGTTTTTCCAATGTCTTTTCATCAGCCTCACATTGCCTCGCCGGCATGTGTGGGAATGTCGTTGTAGCGCTTGGTAGAATTAATTCTGGGTACAACCCTTTTTCCACAACCTCAATCGCTTGATGAATGTTGTTGTAAGCAGCATCTTTTATCTTTGTGATATGAGAAAGCTTGAGGATTTTCATATCTTATCCTGATGCAACTTGCTTCTATTGTTACCCTCGACGGGAAGAAAAAATTATTTCGCTGCGATTGAGCGCGGTTTTAAATGATAAAACTGGTTTAACAAATTCACCAAAGGGGGAGATTTTGCATTTCGCGAAGTGCGAGAAAAATGTGGAAAAAAATTCTACATTTTCTTTAGGGAGTGTTATTTTTTAAGGGTCAAGATATATTGAGATGATAAATGAAATTTTACAGAAAAAAAATGTTATGATGGGAGGAAACTCAACGTGAAAGTATTTCCCCCAACATGCCAACAATATGCTAAACTTACGAGTGGAATATACAATCATAACTGACTTGAAGAATTGCTATTCTCACTAAATTGGCTCGAAAATTTAAGCAACTAAATGTTGAAAATTAAATATCAGCAATAATTTTTTCTGTGAAATATTATAATAAAATATCCACAATGTGAGGATGGGGGATTAGTCTGCTCTTATCTTTTGTACTGTATTCCGATGCAGTATAATTTATTTTTTTCTTGCCAAGGACACATTCTGCAAATATCTGCAACGCAAACACTTTGGAATATTTTTTCACATGTCTCGGTATGTCGTGGTGCTGGGTGAAAACCAGATTTATCTAATTGTGCAATTCCTTACCCTTCACTATGTTTACCATACACGCAGAGCATGTTGACGATTTGAATTCCAACAGGTTTGCCACGGAGGATGAGTTGAGCGGCAAAAATAATGGGGTGGCAACCATGTGTTCGCTTTGCATACCCGCAATTTATTGTTCGAATTTTTTCCCAAGAAATAGGAGACAAGATGTTCTCTATCGATTGAATAGTGGATGGGTGTAAACCAGCGGATTTTTTGCTTCCAACACGCTTTACTGCTCGATTGCAGACTTTTTCTCAGACAAAAATTTGTTTAAATATTCATTCGAGTCTTTAATGGACGGAATTCGTTACACTTCGTATCGAGATTTTCTAAAAATATTATCTACAAACTATTTTTCTTAAGTGGAATGTTACGTCTGAATGCTATAAAAATTTACTTAGAACTAATTTTTGTTTTTAAAATGGATGGAATTGTAATATTTAGTGCCCGGAATAAAGGCACAAATCGAGATTCAGGTATATACGTTGTTATTTATCTTGAATTTTATCCGAACCTATACACTAATAATAACGTTAAACCCAACAAGCCGCCTATAAGTGATGTCGCGGCCTTTATTGCCGAGGCACCGGCTAGCCGACACTTAAATATGTCAATGCGGGTCTCTTTGTCTTCCACCAGATTCTGGAATTCTGCCTCCACTAGCTGCCCGTCATAGTATGTTATTGGATCTTCAAGAGGATACTCGAATCCTTGCAGGCATTCACATTTGTAGCCACCAGTATCAAATCCACGACCCAGAATGGGAACACACTGAGAAATGTATGGTATTAGTTTCGCACTTACAAAAGGCCAATATAATTAGAGCCAAGTCCTAAATAAAAACAACAATCAAAATGAGTGTACTTACGAAAGATGATTTCTCGTCGCACTTATGGGTATCCTTGAAAGCATTTGGGACATAAAACTTATCCGAACATTGGTTAACATCCAGCTGCAACATGTCCATGGAAACGGCAACAACTCCCCTGCAATAATGCGTTTTGAGAAACATTACAAACTTAATTTCTTCAAAATTACTTGAATTCTAGTTTCACTCTCAAACTGTCCCATCCGAAGAATGGTGCCGCGTACGTTATCAGCCATTTCTTCACATAGCCACTGCAATCGAATCGTGGTTGTGACCAAAATCCATGATTCAAATTGCCTGCTCGGTAATAGGTAGGGAACCGTTCATACTTCTGGAGGTGATCACCCGACTCCTCTGTCCGGAGTTTGATTTTAAGATAGAACTTCTCCAAATCGTCAAAGTTAGTCGACCAACGTTGCTTCAGCGATTGGAACCACGTGTTTTCGGTATAGATTTCATGAGTTTTGTTCAGTCGAGCCAAATCTTCTACCTTGAACTTCCTTGTGTTCAGTTGCTCTTTATACGCGTACGGGGCAAAGTGCGTGCGATTCGTGAACATATTCCGCTCCCAATAAGTACCTGCAGCCCACACCCGAGTATTTCCCAAAACTAGTGCCAGCGTTTCACCTATCATTTGATCTTCCGTTAACGGTTTATCTGCTACTCTTGTACCTGAGAATACTTCATTGGGATCGGAAACCTAAAAAAGATCAAGTTGGCTTAGTTAAGAATGTCGGTTTACGACGGCGGTAAAAACTTACTTGCATGAAAGCACTTATAAAGTTCGCAAGTCGGACGGCCATCTTTGCTTCGTTCTCGAACTGTTGCTTGGCACCAAAACTAATATCGCCATGTAAAATCAAGTCTTGTGGATGGAAGCTAAGAATGCATATGAGTAGGTAAAATATTCAAATATTTCAAATGAAGCGAATACTTTCTGCAAGTTTTGCGGTTCACACTTTGAATGAAACGAATTGCCTGATCAACATTGATTGGCTTCGTATGAAGTGAACTGGGGCCTGTTGTGTAGTTTCGATATTCTGGTCGCCGATCCAAATATTTCTCACGAACATAGGATGGCACGCGTTCCCACTGTATTGGCAGCTTTTGTATCCCTGCAAGGAAATGGTTATGCATAGAATTTCACAAAAGTAAGACAAATAAAAGCTCCACACTTACATCCAATCTTCAAACAGTCAAAACCATTATAATATTGTTCTGCGGAGGACCTTTCGATTATTTCTCCCAAGAACGGCCTTCGTATGTTACTAGGTATTCGATAGCCCGGTCTACACCTACACTGATAGCCCCCACGCCTAAAGCCCCATCCTTGTAGCGGCTCGCATTCTGTAGTGTCCTTTTTACATCGCGCTGTATTTTCAAATCGATTAGGTTTGTCGTTTCCTTCTCCCTTCGGACACTGATTGATGTCTATCCTTTCAAAATCCATTTCAACGACGGCTATCGCTGTGTATCTGCGGGGGAGGAATTTCACAATTAGGTTGACTAATTATATGAAAGTCATTGAAAACTTACTTGGGATATTCTATGTGCCTAAACTGCGTGTGCCGTGGAAAAATATCTGCAATCGGAGTGACTGCTGCCACAAGCCACTTGTTCGAGCGGCCACAGTCAAAATACGGCCTTGTCCACTTTACGGGCCCAGGCTCTTCGTCCGCTCCCGGCGGGCCGTGGAATGTGAACGTTTCATTTGTGTTATTCGCATACCGGATTTCTACTTGGTACGTTGTCTTAGTGTCATGCCTACTTCCTACATTATCAGGCAACCACTTTTTGTACCATTCGTTGATCTTATACAAGTCTGAGGTGTAGTCCTTTGAATAAGCTCCTTCGGGCGTAGCTCCCAAATCGTTCACTTCAAACGTATTCATCGTTGAGATTTTCTGAAGATGGATCGGATCATTGAAATCGTCTTGCCTAAATGTTCGCGGAGCAAATCTAGTGAAAGTTTTATTGAAGAATCCACGATACGAGGATGAGTAGGAGCTGTTGGGCGCAAAATAAATAGCACTAGCGTTAATGTATGGATTTGCCGAGACATCCGCTACCGTCGATAGGAAATAGTACATCATTCCTGGATCGTAAGTGTCATTGATGGCCGGCCGAATAAATCTGCTTTGAAGAATGTAACTCCAAAAAAACGATCTACTCAGGGCCATGTTGTGCAAATGCAGCAAAGCCGTCCTGTTCGGGAACACAGGATTTATGTTGATTTCCTTGATATT
Organism: Odontomyia ornata; assembly: GCA_963969285.1. Classification (NCBI taxonomy): domain Eukaryota; kingdom Metazoa; phylum Arthropoda; class Insecta; order Diptera; family Stratiomyidae; genus Odontomyia; species Odontomyia ornata. The sequence continues at coordinate 78,853,319 of OZ017739.1, read as the reverse complement.
GGGCTTGTGCGAAACCGTGTCCTCGGGCAAATAAAGATCTCCCACATGCTGTATAGGGCAATTGTCGGCACTCACTTTATCAAATTTGAATTTAATATCGTCAAAGTTATCCTTTGCTTGCCATTCATACTGAGCTAACACACCCACAACTAGAAAAACCACAAACAGGATATAGCTCCTGCACAAAATCGACGCTTTAGCCATCGCGCGCGATGACTGTTCACTCCTTTCTTTTGATACGTGAAATTATTAGTGGAATTCACTCAAAATTAAATCGGAAAACAATCGGCAAAATAAATAAGAATTGTTGGGACCTACGCCCATCAAACACTCAACGTATCAAGTCAGAATGACAAATCATCCAGCATTGCCAGATACGGAATCAACGACAATTGTCGATGAAACAAATTTATAGTCGAAATCCGAAATAATACATTTAACTATGTGTAAACTTGAATTTATCGTACATAAAATACAATTCCCAACTTAACTGAAAACTCTCCCTGTCCAGTTCATGAAATATGCAAATGCAATCATATTTCATGCGTGTACACCCACCACAATTGAACCGCTAACAACCTGTCATTCATCGACCGCCAGCAACAAGTGGTTTCATTTCGGGTTCGTGAAGCATCGGGCGCCGCGAATGGAATGAAATGGGACAGCAACGACGAGGAACTATCTTCAAATGCAACAACATCCGTTGTAGCGCCGAATTTTCCCCTATTATACCTCTGATGCGTCATTGCGCGTTTTTTTCGTCACCCGCAAGCATCCAAATTTCGTTAATAGCGAACCGGTTCTGTTCATCCACCTGCCGGGAAAACATTCAAATTCGTAGGTCAGTATTATTTGCTCGGACAAGAGATGATAATACTCGCAACCTGTGCACACTGTGTTCATGCTCGAGTGCGCTGCAATGCCACATTGCCAAAAAGGTTATCTCCTTGTCGAAATTTCGAACCCTTTACTGGAAAATTCACCCGTGCTGGTCAGCGCCCTGAAATCATCCCAACAAAAACTTCTCCGTCCAACATCCTTCACCCATGGAAAATTTCTGAAGCAAAAAAATGTACGGCTGTGCAACTTTTTCGTTTGTGTATGATGAGATGAATTCGATGAGGGGTGCGAGTTGGAACTTTTTATATGATGCACGTTTTCGTTGCCGCAATTCGAAAGATCTTCAAACGAAGGATTAAAAGATATGGAACGTATCTTTATAAACTATCTAAAGACTGCTAGGGGAATTGACATGAATGGATCAGGCTCCAAAATGTAATTTGACTTGTCAGAGATTTGACCATCAATTATATAAAAATTGAAATTTTTTGTTGGGACGACATCCAAATACTGGAAAAAATGTGATGTGCTAGCAAACGTGTCGATTAAAATCAGTATACTAATCAAGGCATTTAAAAAATTCGTCGAATACGTATTTCATTAATTAATCCATCTACTTATGTAAAATTTTCAATTGACAAGTTTTTGGCGCCAAAGTTTGAATATAATTTAGATGTGAAAGTTCGGTGGCATATATAAATTATTAGGGGAAAAGAAAGATCGTGAATGTAAATCGAAATCGAATGCAAGAATAGTAAAATTACATTGGCCATTGGTGATTTAAACTTAACAAACACAAAAAGGTTAGAGTGAGGTGGGAGAGTGGCGGTCACTTAAGCAATAATCGGAATATTTTCCTATTTCAAGGGCTTAAGATAAAAGTAGCAGACTTTTGACATACCTTATTTAGCATACTTTAGATAAATATTGTTACATGTCCACACTATTCTGGGAACTACCGTCGCAATTGTTGTCGCAACTTCTAATAACATCATGATCAATATTGATTGAAAAGAAGCAACCAAGAAAAGTAAACGAATGACGTCAAAAGCTGGTACTCGAAAGCACGAGAATGGACCAAGTAGATCCATAATCTAATATCTGAAAGTAAGCAAGTGACGTCACTGCGGGTATTCAGAATTCCTTGAATATCCCAGGTAGTTCTCGTCAGAACATTCGCCAATATACGAGAAAGGGATTGAATGACTAGAGACCCTATATAAAGCCGAGCTGACTGAAGAGTGGTAGTAAAAACTGTGATAGCAAAACTGCGATAAGTGTAGAGCGCGATTTGAAGGCGATATTGATTGGTAGTGAAGTAAATGATTTTCGTGATATATTTGAAGGCAGTTGAAACAGTGAAAGTGAAAAGTAAATTTGTAAAATAGGGAAATTAATTATTGTGCATTCTTTGTAAGTAAACTCAACTTAATTTAAAAGACAGTGCGCTTTCACTTTCCCGTTTTTGAATCATTTTTTAAAACCCTTCGTCGGTCGTCATTACTCGCAAACTACGGGTAATGGCGGTCAACTATTGGGATATTACTGGTTATTCAAAGTGTCAGAATGGCAGAATGAGTAATGAATAAAACTAACCGAGTTCAACCAATTTAGCTTTTTTATTTAATTAATTTCTCTCCGTAAGCAACACACGTCTACTCGGCTTCGCTGGCATGCTCGACTAGCTGCATTTCACGACTGGCATCCGTTGTTGCCAGTTGTCCAGTTTCTCCAGTGTTGACAGCTTGGCCATCCTAGAATGACTCGTCCCGAGACACATCTTCAACCAAGGCGGGATCGGAGCTAACTTCTGATTCGTCATCCGTTGATTCCTCGTCGCCGTTCGCTTCTGGTCCCAAGGAACACCAGGGTTTCAACCGTTCCGCGTGGAATAACGATTGGAACGATCGTTGATTGCGTTGTCAATCTTCTAAATCTCCGATGAGGTATCGGTCAAAATCCAATACCCGATTAATTACATACGGTACTTTGTAGCGTGGCTGTAATTTTCGAGATTCTCCGGTCACAGAAGGCACGCTATCGACTACAACCAGATCGTTAACCGCAAACTGTTTTTGTTGCCCGTGTTGTTTGTTGAAACGTTCGTTCCATTTTTGCCTTTCGATGTTAATTCTATTCGCGATTTCGTCATAGCAAATTTCTGTGGATTTAGTCCCATCTAACTCGTGTAGCACTTCAAGCAGCTTATTCGGAAGAATGACACGTAGCTGGTATCGGAATACAATCGCATTCGGTGTGTGAACGATAGTCGAGGGAATTTAAAACAAACTGAAGCCTTTTTCGATTTCGGTCCCATTTGCGCTCATCTGTTGAAGTTCGCAAATATGGGGGTCCTAACCGCATTTAAAACATGGCTGATATCGTTATCAGCACAATAACTTTCACACTTTTTGGAAGTGAAGGCTGCGCCTCGGTCTGATATGATCCGTCGCGGAAGCCCAAAAAAGGTAGTTAGATCATCTAGCGCATGAATTACTGAGAGCGTGTTCGCCAACTTTACAGCTTTTACCACAATATATTTCGTAAATAAGTCAGTTATTCCTAGCACGTATTGGTTTCCGGCAGTAATTTTAGGGAAGGGTCCCAGGTGGTCTACGTATATCGTTTCGAACGGGATAGGGACAACCGGGCTGACATACAGTTTCCCCACTGACTTCCCAGCAGCCCTTTTTGAAATAACAGCATTCGATACAGGCAGCGATATATTCCTTAACGTAATTTCGCATTCGCTTGAACTAATAATAGGGCCGTATCTGTTCGAACGTTTTGTCCACCCCAAAGTGCCCTCGGTCATCATGAGCTTTCTTCACAACTCTCCAGCGTACAGCTTTTGGCACGACCAATTGAAGCTCTTTCCGATATAGTCGGTTAGTTTCCAGTACGTAGTCCTCCCGTAACTACGCCAGCTGATCGGAATACTGTTCGCCTCGAATTATCCGCGTGATATTTTGTAGTGCCTCGTCTTGTTGTTGCATTGTAACCAGCCAGTCTTCGTTGGCAATGTTGACTGTTAAAATCCTCTCAACAACTTCAGTGGTGTTTTCGGTAGGTGCACGACTTAAGGCATCCACATGCTGCATCCTGCAGCTGTCCCGGTGAATTAGTTTAAAATAATACTCGGACATCTTTAGCCACCATCGTGCTTTCCTTGGAGGTAGCGGCTTCTTTAGTCGCACCGTGGTAGCTGCAAAGCAATCTGTTACAATCGTGAAAGGTTTCCCTAACACATAGATTCGGAACCTTTCCAACGATTCCACGATAGCAAGTACTTCTAGCTCACACGAATGGTAATTTTTCTCTGCCTCGCTACAGCAACGGCTATAATAGCAAACCGGTTTAATATCACCCGAAGATTCTTCCTGGAACAACTCCCCGGCCAGCTCTTTGGAACCCGCATCTGTATGAATCTCATGGCGTTTCGTCTGATCGTACAAGCACAGGATAGGCTCGTTGGATAACGTCTCCTTCAGACGGCTAAATGCAGCTTCTTGATCAGCATCCCATAGGAAAGTTGCATTTTTCTTCAGAAGGTGGGTGATTGGTCGTGCTATTTCGGCAAATTGTTCAATATACTTCCGTAAAAATCCGGATAAACGAACGTCGTTAACATTTTCGGGTGTTGGGAAATCTTTAATCGCTGCTACCTTTATCTCCCCAGGTGCTTTACTGCTGGCGTTCACTCGGTGGCCCAAAACGTTAATCTCACTTTCCAAAAATCTGCATTTTGGGCGGCGGAGAGTAATTCCGACTGCTCGAATCACTTCGAGTACCTTCCGCAGCTTTTTCATGCCTTCGGCAAAATTTTTGCTTTTGATCATTAAGTCGTCGAAAAACGTCATGAGTATCCCAGGGGGCAACATAAGCTCAATTTTTTTTTCATTACTTCCTGGAACACAGCTGGTCCCTTTACAACTCGGAGTGGCATTCTTAGAAATTCAAAATGCCCATTGTGCGTAATGAACGCACTATATTTTCGTGACTCTGGCGTGACTTCGATTTGGTAGTATCCGGATAGCAGGTCTCGAGTTGTGAACAACTCAGCATCTGCAAGCTGCGCTAGCAGTTCATCCACTACAAGCATGAAGAAAGAACGTTTCACAGTAATGTTATTTAATTTGAATTTGATTTTTTTTATAAGTACCACCGGAAAAGTATACGACGATTCACTCGGCTGAATAATGTTTGTTTCCAATAATTTGTCTATAGTTTTTGTCACCTAAGGTCTTTTCGCAAAAGCAATGCGATAAAGTCTTTAGTAAATGGGTTTGCCTGATATTAACCTGATTTTTAGCTGTCCCAGTTTATACTTCCCAATCTCCGATAGATTCTCGGCGAAACAATCTTTGAATTTGCATAATTGTTGATCTAACTTGCGATACTCTTCATCGTTCAAGTTCTTTTTGTCTTCGATTTTACAAACTCCATCTCCAATGATTAGGTTTAGATGTTGGCTTTTTAGGAAATCGGCTCCCACTAGAGTAGCACAAGGCAACATTCCATCTTCCACGATATAGAATGTGTGAAGAAAATCCTTATTATCAAACTGCATCTCCATTTTGATGTTTCTCGTAGAGCGATATTTTCCGCCACCGAAGCCTGAAAATTCGATTTCAGTCGGTTCGACTGGCCCAATGACATCAGCAACGAATCGAGCTAATAATGAACGTGAGCTTCCTGAGTCTTCTATTGCGAATATACTTTTTCCCTTGACCGTTATTTTTTTCAGCGGCAATAGCGGTCCAGAAACAATTGATAAATTTTCCTCCTCCTGTATTTGCAATACGACGTCTGACTGCTGTAGTGTAGATTCTCTCAATTGTTGAGCTCTGTCGAGGCATTCGCTCGACGGCAATGATTGCAACGCGGACGTCGTTGTGGATGCGGACATCGCACTGCCAAATGACCTCGATGACGGCAATTGAAACATATCGGCCCGGTTTCCCGCATTTCGACTGGCCTAGTATTTGACACTCGTACCGACTGGTTGCGTAGCGGAACAAATTCACTACGTAATGCACGCACCTGATGTGGATCTATAGCCGATACAACATTCTCCTCGAAGCGACTAATCGCCATGTGAAATTCTTGTAGTTCTGCGAATTTACTTCTCGCAAGAGCATTTTGCAGTGCTGGACGACTGAGGCTTCGTCGAATATACTTTTTGATCGCTGCGTCTGACACTTCTTCCCGGCGCCCAATCGCTGTCGTTTTATAAAAGTATTCGCCCAAACTTTCCGAACTTGCACGAATCGTTCCCATCAACTTTAAATGCACATCGGCTTCGTCAATTCGAGTAGGAAAGTCGATCACTAGTTTGCTCGCACGCTCTGGGAAACTTCTAAATACTTGCATTTGTTCGTCGTTCCATATTTTTGCATATCCGCACAGTTTTAATTGTGCTACAAACAATACCAATTTATCGTCCCAAGCGTATAACTCCAACTAGCATATGCGCTTAATAAACTGTCCAATCTTGCTTGTTCGGGCCAAAACTTGGCAACATCTTCGCAATGCCGCGGACGGATTCTATGAATGCCTGTTTCCTTTCCAGCAAAGTGCGTTCACGCTGTTGAAGATTTAATCGCCGTGGCGCCTCATGCTCATGCATCACCCCCTCGGGATGCGCCTGTCTCCTCCGTTAGGGTGATTTCGTCGTCATGACCACTCGCGTTGCCACTTACATCTCGCACAATTTGAACTTCGGTCATCTGCCTTGGAGTGCTGCTTGCTTCTGGGAAATCTGATTGCACGAACCTTTTGATTAATTCGGATTTATTTCCCGGCGTCGGCAGCCCGCGCTCGCGGCACAAGTCTTGTATCTCTTTTTTTCGTTTTAAACGCGTACATGACTGTTCCCACTTCTAAGCTGCCAGGCTGCGTAATGAATAAAACCGATCGAGTTCAACCAATTTAGCTTTTTTATTTAATTAATTTCTCTCCGTAAGCGACACACGTCTACTCGGCTTCGCTGGCGTGCTCGACTGGTTGCATTTCACGACTGGCATCCGTTGTTGCCAGTTGTCCAGTTTCTCCAGTGTTCACAGAAGTAATCAATCCTTAATACTTTATAGCATTCTATAATGTTACAAATGGTGTTAAGATACACATATGTTTAAGCCGTGAATTAACACAACTTTACTTCTAAAACGAACAAATTAATAAAATAAAAATAACGTTCCTGCATATTATTTATATTTTATATTCAAACAAAACCAACCGACTTTCTTTTTTTATAATCCGAAAAAATAATAATTTTTGGTTTTATATTTTGCACATGAAAACTAGATCAATACACCTAAGAACTCTCCCTTTGGTCTCACAACAACCGCATAGATAGCTCTCAGGGGAATCGGCACCACTGCAATCTTTGTGATCCCACCGCCCACAACTTCGACATATATACCATGTTTGGTTTTTTCCGAACTCTTGATAAACCAAACATTTCTTCTTTATTTTCTGGGAAAAAGTCATCGTCACTATCGTCACAAATGTGTTTCACATCCTGTTCCTCTGCTGAGCTTGACGCAGGAGACTTTAATTGGGGTCTTTTTATCTTGGAATAGAGAACTTCATCTGAAGACGAAAAATCTTCGGTGTATTTCAATTTGATGTTCGTGTGCTGTTTTTCACTAATATTGATATAACTTTTTTTTCGAGTTGTCTCATCAGCTCTATTTTTAGTTAGTTTTTCAATTCACATTCTTAGTAAGTTTTTAGCTTAATTTTAACTGTTTTTCTTCCCTCTTTCTTAGCTTGTTTTCTACATTTTTTCCATGGGTGTTGCTGTCAATATGGGCAGAATGCTGGTTGTTGTTTGTGCGTTTAGTGGTTGCATTTGGAAGTGGCATTGGAGATAAGATGGTTTTAATTGGCGGCACAATCATGATGCTCTCTTCTGCTCTCATTTGTAATTTCAGATAAATTTACTGGAGTCTGAAGTGTCGTACTAGTCCCAGGCAAGAGTATTCAACAGGTGCATTTACTGCTTGATCTATTTGATTTTGGTCCAAAATGTCGCCTCGATCCAAGGGGACAAGTGTCTATCACTGTTATACAGTCATTACCGGTAGCCAATAAATAGCTTGAAGCCAGGAGGTCTTCTTCTCCAAAAATATTTGGGTTAATGAAAAAATTCCAGATGTCTCAAAAACAGCCACCCATTTTTGGATTGTAGCCGTGTCACATTAACCTTTATTAAATATAGAAGCCACATCCAATGATGTAATTTTTTCATGGCGTGGCTTTTCATGAACAAATCAAACTCCTTCCTGAAGGTGTTTTTTAAGGGTCCACAAAATGCGACATCTAGAGGCTATTCATTCTTTGCGCTGTGTGAGGAGGGATGAGTGCACAACGACAGAATGTGTGCTTCAAAAGATGCGTTGCTATAGTGGTTATCTAAAATTAGCAGAACAGGCTCTTCAGCAACCATCTGTTTGAGCCATATCACAAACAGTTCATTTGTCCAACCATTTTTGGAGCAGTGATAAATTGCTTCAGCTATACCATCTTTGCATGACTGAGGTTGACATTCTCTGTTTTGGGCAAACAAACATAGGACGTATGTATGATCCTGAAGCCGACACTGCCGCAAATTACAGTTATATTTTTCCCCTCTCATAGCTGGTAATTGACTTTATCTCTTCTGTCCCTGTTCAGCAATGATCGTACCAGACTCTTTGACGGTAGCGACTCCGGTCTCGTCAATGTTGTACACTTTCGATCCAGTAAATTTGTGTTTCTGTATAATATTTTCAAAATTTTGGAAAAACAAGTTAACCTTATCTCTGTTAAATGCTGTCACACGATTAAGACTGGTTGCCTCTGGTTGGCGGGTACTTATTGAAAGATTTTTCTTTAAAAAACCATACAGTCATTTTTCCTGCTAGCTTCTTCTCCCTATTGAAGGTGTGCTTTATATTGTTTCTCAGCTTAAACGTAAGCTGCACTACGAACTTAGAGTGGACACAGACCATAAAAAAGTTTGGCTAGAAGTTTTATATACTCTGCCATACCCTTCTCTGCTTCTGGTGAAAAAGTAAAATATCTCCCCAGAGAAGGTCCTGTAATTGGAAGATTATTCTTAATTCGTCCTTGCAGCGTGCTGAAGGGTATACCAAACTTCTTTGCAGTTGACCGTATAGAATTCCCGGCACTAGTGACTTCTATAGCCTTTTCTAATTCTTCTTTTGTCCATTTTCATTTTGTTGTGGTTCTTTCTCCATACCGCGGCATCTATAAGTACAAAATAAAGAAAATAATGGAGTATTTTAACAAATAAAATAATAATAAACTGTCTTATTATTTCATACGTGGAAATGCCGCTCAGTGACCGTCATTACCCACTTGGAATAATTGTCACTACCCCGAAACTGCAAAATGGTTTGAATGATTGATCACTAGAAACATAAATAACTTTCGCGAAATCTAACAAGCCCATATGAAACGCTAATATCACATGTAATAATTGACGCTTAGAAAGATATTGAGAGGTATAAATCATTTTAAGCTTACTTTTCGTCAAATTTTTAATATTGTTGAGATTATCGAAGGGACAGAGGGACGATAGGTTTGGAGAGAAAGATAACTTTGAATATATATGAGTACGCTTTATTTGTTTTACATAAAGGAACTTATTGCACACGTCTCGTGGGCAACAGTCACAGACCAACTAACGAAAAATTACTGGTGACGCAAGTAGTGCGCTCCGGCGTCTTAATACTGGGTTTCGCTCACGCATGCGCGGTGGAGCCTATCGACGTACGATAACTCTACTTCTCAACACTCTCGCCGTTTGAGTGCGTCGAGGACCCTATGCCTAAACTGTTACATAGATGCTGAAACTGTCTCTCATATTCTAATTTCCCCACTCTCCACAGTTTCGCGAACAAAGTGATCTGTCTATATGCTTGGTTCGCTTGTGAAACTCCGGATTTTGATTAATCGGATTGCACTTTGATTGTCTAATCGCAGAACTGTCTTAGTTACCGGTAGATACCCGAGATCGTTTAACAATTTTCTCAGCCAAATAACCTCTTTCGCAGCCGCTGCTGCCGCAACGTACTCAGCCTCCGTTGTGCTCAGTGTGACTAGGTTTTGTCGTTGGGACGACCATGTCACAATCCCATTCGATAGACAAAACGCATACCCCATGGTAGATCTACGCGTCTCCACGTCACTTGTGAAACCCGGGTCTGAAAACCCCTGTAGCTCCGAGTTACTCCCGCCGCTTTTGTACATTATCCCGACTTTCGTTGTTCCGACCAAGTACCGGTAGATTCGTTTCACCGCTTGCCAGTGGCTCTCGTGGGATTGCTAAGAAATTTACTAACTAAATTCACCGAATATGCGATATCCGGCCGCGTCACAACCGCAAGAAACATTAACGAGCCCACTGCTTCTCGAAACGGTAACGTACTTGAGTTTTCATCATCGCGATCGTTTGGAACTAGCCGCACGTGCGGATTGGCAGGCACATTACTGCTTTTGCATCGATCATCTTAAATTTATTGAGAGTTTTCTTCACATACGCTTGTTGATGCAAGAACATGGCTTTTTTTACTCGATTTCATTCTATTTGTACCCCGACAAATAACTTTCCATCCCAGATCGTAATTTTGAACGCGTTACCCAATGAGTTGATTACCGACTCGAAGGCTTTACTTGTTTTTGCTGCGATGAGTCCATCATCTACAAAAAGTGCTTAAAACACATCTACACCGTCTACCCATCCTTGAAAGATACACTTGTCGGCTTTCGTTTCGTGAAACCGATATTTCTGTAAGAACTCGTGAAACTTTTCGTTCAGCACCTGGGTGCTTGTTTCAAGCCGTACAAGGACTTGTCCAGTTTACACACGAAACCACGTTTTTTTTCTTGACATTGAGTCCTTCCGGATTTTCCATGTAGATCTCTTCCTTCAGCTCGCCGTGAAGAAAGGCTGTTCTCACCTCAAACTGTGTGAGCTAGAAGCCCTGTTCAGCCACCATGGCCAATAGAACTCTCAGCGAGTCTTATCTCGCGACTAGCAAGAAGGTCTCCGTGAAGGCGAGTCCCTCTTTTTGTTGAAATCCTCGTGCACAAAGTCTCGCTTTGTACAGGTATACGTAGCCTGAAGTGTCTTGTATAACCTTGAACGTCCATTTCGAATCTATGGGCTTTCGATCCGTTTCCCTTGGTACGATTGACCAAGTCTCGTACTGCTCGTGCGCATCAAACTCTTCCTGAATCGCCTCGGCCCAATTTTCTGCCTCATCACTGCTCATTGCCTCCTGAAATGTGTTTGGCGGATTATATTCAGCGAAGTCAACCTCATACCTTATCGGTCGTCGGATGTTTGCACGATCCCGCAGTTGTCTGTCATTATCCGGTTAATTTTGATCTTCTATTTGAGGATCTTCTGGTTGTTCATTTCTATCAGGTTCTTCCTGAGCTTCCTGGCATTCTATCTCCTGTTGCTGCTCGACGGGTTCTGGCACATCTCGTTTTCGTCCGCTGGAAGAATGTATTTGAATTCTTTTCCTTTTTCTGCCCCAAGTTGCGACTTCTCGTTGAATCTGACGTCTCTCGATACAGATATTTTCTTGTTCTGTGGATTGTAGAAACGGTAATTGATCGAGTCGTTTTGATGCCCAACTAAGATCAACTTTGTAGCCTTTGGATCTAACTTCTTGCGAAATTGTTTGTCGATATGCATGTACGCATCCGATCCGAACACTCGAAAATGGGACACGTCTGGTGTTTTTCCAAACCAGATCTCATATGTCGTTTTCTCTTTACCGGTAGCCAGAACTCAGTTGAGCACGGTCACTGCTGTACCGACTGCTTCTGCCCATAGCGACAGAGGAAGTTTCTTTGCCGTTATCATCACGCGCGCACTCTCGATGATCGTTCTGTTGTCGCGCTCGGCTTTCCCGTTCTGCTGAGGAGTGTAAGGTGCCGTGCTTACCAGCTCGATACCACGAGCCTCGAGGTATTGCTTCATTTCACGGTTGCTATACTCTCGTCCATTGTCCGTACGAAACACCTTCATCAGCTTGACAAATTTGTTGTTTATTAACCTTTCGTGTTTCTTGAAAATATCGAAAACATCAGAGTTGTGTTTCATGAAGTAAACATATCGAAATCTTGATGCGTCATCCTTGAAGGTTATGTAGAATCTTGCGCCACCGATGGACTTTGTTGGGAATGGTCCTCCGAATGTATGTATTCACCCGGTTTTGTGTTCCTTTTTGTCTCGTTCTTTTTGAACGGTAGCCTGTGTACTTTTCCGAAAGGACACGATTCACAGAAGAGATTGTCAATGTACGTTAATTTCACACCTCGAATTAGCTCTTTTTGTGTCATTTCGCGCGAAACTTTGTTGCTTACGTGTCCCATTCGTCCGTGTCAGATACGCAAGTTGACACATTTGCTTCTCTCGCAACACTTGGTATTTTTCACTTTAAAGAGCATTCGGTAAATCTGATTTTGTTGCACACCGACACCGAAAACTTCACCGTCACGGTTAATTGTTACAAGTTTTCTTCTAAACAAAACATCGAAACCTTTTTAAGTGTATACGCCGACTGAAAACAAGTTCTTTCGAATCTTTGAAACGTAGAGCACGTTTTCGATTCGAGCTTCACACCATTTACCGTTCACTAGTCTATCGATAAGTACAGTGCCACTACCGGTAACGTCGCACATGCCATTGTCCCCGAGCGATATCGAATCGCCACTGCTTGGTTCGAACTCACTGTACCAGTCCCGTCGATAAGTGATATGCCTGGACGCACCGCTATCGGTAATCCATACATCGTTTGTGTCGAGTGCCATGAGTCGTTCTACGACCTCGCTACTCGGCACTGTCTCCGATTTCACTTTTCGCTGTTTTCGTTCACTTGTCGAAGCGATGAACGCACACTCGCGAGGGTTTTCACCGGCATTATCCTTATCCCTTTTCTTTTTCCGGCAATCGCGAGCTAGATGCCCCTTCCTTTTACAATAGAAACACTCTACACTCCTATTCCTACTTTCGCGGTTTTTCTCACTGTTATTTTGATTCGCGGCGAACTTTTTCTTGTTCCCGCCAAGTTTAATAGCGGCTAACGCTCGAGTGACGTCATCGTCACCTTCGTCTTTTTTCTTCCTTCAATAATCGTGCTAGTAGATTATCAAGTGTTTGATTTTCTTCGGGTACACTGTCCCGTGCTATCTGGAGTGCATTATACTTTACCGTTAGGCTGCCAAGTACCTTCGCCATTATGGCCATGTCCGAAACCGCTTCTCCCAGATCCTACAGTTGAGACGCCATATTTTGTATAGGGTTATCCATTTCGTGGTACTAAAGTATAACCCTGCCATTTGACATCTGTCAAAATTAAATGTCATCCAAAGCAAGTTTTTTTTAGTTGGTTTGCCACTTAGAAATATGAATCGTTTAACAGTCGAAGAACGCGTTAAAATTATTAAATTTTATTATAAAAATGGTGATTCTGCTGTATCTACATTTAGGGCTTTACGAGCCGATTACGGTCGCCATAATCGACCTACACAGCAAACAATTTCGAATACAGTGAGAAAATTTGAAGAAACTGGATCAGTTATTGATATTGCAAGGCCTGTGCATCATCGCAACATTCGTTCTGCTGAAAATATCGCTGTCGTTGCTCAAAGTGTGGAGGAAGACCCGAATTTGTCGATTCCTCGACGTGCTCAACATTTGGACTTGTCTTACGGCTCAATCTGGCGGATTTTGCATTTGTATTTGCATCTCCATCCGTACAAAGTCCAATTCACTCAAGAACTTAAGCCTAAAGACCATACACAATGCAGAATTTATGCGAATTGGGTGATTGAACAACAAAAGCCATTGATAACGATTTTTCGAACAAAATTTTCTTCAGTGATGAGGCTCATTTTTCGCTCAGTGGTTACGTAAATAAACAGAATTGCTGCATATGGGGCTCCCAAAATCCTCATGTGATCGCAGAAAGAACTTTGCATCCGGAAAAAGTGACCGTTTGGTGTGCATTATGGTCTGGTGGTGTTATTGGCCCGTATTTTTTTGAAAACGATCAAGGAAGAGCCATTACAGTCAATTCTGACCGCTATGGACGGATGTTAACCGATTATTTTTGGAGAGAAATTGAAGATTATGATCTGGAGAATATGTGGTTCTAACAGGACGGAGCCACAAGCCATACAACACAGGCTAATCAAGCACTTTTGCAAGAGAAATTTCCAGGACGCGTAATTTCGAGATTGAGTGATGTCAATTGGCCTGCAAGATCCTGCGACCTAACACCTTTGGATTTCTTTTATGGGGCTTTGCAAAAGATCGTGTTTACACGAACAACCCTCAAAATCTTGAGCAATTGAAAACCAATATTCGTGAAGTTATGGCTGAGATATTGCCGGAAATGTGCCGAAAAGTCGTTGAAAATTATCTCAAAAGGATTGAGGCCTGTAAGAGGTCCCGTGAAGGACATTTGAATGATGTTGTATTTCATGTATAATGGCAAGGTTCAATCTTTATATTGAATAAAAAATTTTGTTTCTATCTGGATATTATGTGTTTCTTGTAGCTTTACTTTCCCAAGCGTAAAATGGATAACCCTGTACTTGGGAAACGTGTTGTACAACCGACTCGTTTGGATCGACACGATGTCCGTGGAACTTCTGTAGCAAGAGCATCTTGTTCGACGTTGATTTTTGCTCGTGAGTTCTCACCAATTTGTCCCACTTTTGCTTCGCTATAGTGCAGTTGAGCATACAGTCGAGCTGAGAATCCTCTATCGACGAGGAAACTATGCACATGGCCTTCGCTTGGTCTTTAGTCCTCGAGTCAATTTGATCTTGTAACCATGAATGCCAAGATCTTTTCGCGAAATACACCATGGAGTTGACTGATTTGGCTTATTTCGAATCCATCGAATCCTTCGCTTCGAGCGGTATGACGTCTTTTTGGTACCGGAACGTCCAATAGTGAAAATTTGAACTCGAACTTATCCCCTATAGCCCGCATAGCCTGTCGGGTAGGACGATTATCATGGCCGAAAATTGGAGTAAGCGCATAAGAATTTTGGTGGTAATTTTTAATGGCATTCCAACGTTGCTGGTTCATGAACTTTACCATAATAAAAATGTTGACTTCAGTGAACGTTTTGATTCTAACAATTCATTAAAAAAGTTTTAAGGGTGTGTTTATATAAGGATACAAAATTGTTATGTCCCTAATGGAAAACCGTATATATGAAATGCGTCCGAATTTCATAGGTTGAGAAGAAAGCGTTTTTGAGAGGAGCATTCTCCTGTTCACTTACATTATTTACACCAAATGTTTAGCTCTATGAAAAGGTATGACGATAAGCGGAAGGGTTGCAATCCATCCTGGAAATTGCGATTAGATACGTCTTTACAGTTAAAATCTCATACGTAATGCTTACTGTTTTATTTTTGTATACATTGCTTCATCTATTATGGCCTTCACACAGGCTTTAGAATCGTCATTTTGTTTAACAATAAAAGAGTTCATCTAATACGTGTTGTTCACTTTTCGAAAAAATTTCGAATTGAATTGCAAACGCAAAATTAATGTTATTTTACCAACAAGTCATTGATTGCCTATAACACGTTTTAAAAACAATCTCGTTTAAAAAGGGGTTAATAGCTTCACTTTACAATACAATTAATAAATTTACATCCAAGTTCAGACAGGACGAATTTAAAATAGAAAAAAATGTATCACCAATATTTACCGTGCATACGAGTAAATAGCTTATCTGTGAGCTTCCAAGTCAAGTAAAGCTTGATTGCTAATCTAGTAATCTTAGAAGGTCTGCAAGCGGTTCTCAGTGCATACTGAGTGCGTAGGCGAAGTTAACACATTACAAATTGCCACAAAATGTGCACAAATGTTGTGCGTGAAAAAGATTACTTGATGCCAGTCAGCGTTCGCCACAAATAACGCATGACCTTGGCGGAATGCAATTTACGATGGATGGCAATAACCCCAGAATAGAATGGACAACAGCGCGACTCGATTGAAGAGCTTTCAAATTCCTCATCCACTGCACACATTTTTGCATCATTTGGAAGAATAAATATCAAATTATCATACACACAATTGCACTCTCGCTAAACTTTTGTTTCAAGTTTTTTGTTTTGGAAGTCAACACATCTCCGCATGGAAATGCATGATGTGGTGTCAATGAGCTTTATTCCGATTTCGAAAGATTCCAACGAGGTATAATTCTGGGAAGATGTTATTTTTAATATGACAGTAAAATGAGTCACGGTTGAAAATGTAAGTATTTCTATTAAAAATATAAAAAAATCAATTTCTTTTTCTAATTTTTGGTGAAATTATTTGGCGAGTATGAAATTCGGTTGAATAACCTCGCCCAATTTTTCTACAGCTAATAAATTCTAATTTTATAGTGAGTACTTTATGCGTTTAAAGCGTGACAAATATTAGGCAAATGAAATATTTCGCAATTGCTCATCAAAAGATTCATTTATATCTTACGTTTCATACATATTGAGATGATGTGCTAATCGGAATGACTGTAGGCTCGATTGAAATGCTATTATTCTTATATACATGCATATACATATGTATGCACCACCTACCTCGAGCTTATTTAATGTATGTTTTGGAAAAAAGGGAGGAAACATGTGTTGACCTTAATCCTTTCTCAAATATAATCTCGACTCTTCCCAGGAATCGCAACGCTAGATTTTGCCAAGAACGATTTATTCACTAAATAAACCAAAATCCTTCGCCAGAAACCTATTTTCCTTGACGCAAAGACGGGACACAACATATTTTGATCATATTTATACTGCAGTAACTCCAATTGTTTCTTTTTTAGGGTTTTGTACTAAAATACAAAACCCTATTGCAATCACGACCTGTGTCCGTCTATCCGTCCGTCCGTCCGTCCGTCCGTCCGTCCGTCTGTATGTCACAGCACTTTTTCTCCGAAACTATAAAGGCTACAGCCATGAAACTTTGTGGAAAGGTCAGAAGTGGTGACCTCTTCAAAGTTCAAGGGTGAAAAAATTATTTAAAGGGGTTTAAGGGGGGTCTCCCCATATAGGGAGGTGACCCCTCAAAAAAAAAATTTCACCATTGGTAGTCGAGTAGGGTGTCGTTGGAAAGGTCTCAATGAGATCTTTTCAAAACAGGTCTTAAAATTGCCTTATGAGTACCGAGGGGGGCAGGGGAAGGGGAAATGTACGAACTTTTCGCGTACCCCCCCCTCGCGATTGGACACCTTCCATCCGAAAAATCTGAAAAAAATCATGAATGTAGGCCTTAATGAGTACAACAACAACAAATACATGAGAAGTCGAAATTCACTCAAATTTGTTAGTAATAGTATGATTTATCGATTTTATGTTTTCTTGAATAAAATCTAAACGGTACCTTTAAATTCAATAAAATTTTGCAAACAGATGACTTTTTATAGGATTGATCTTTTCTGAAAGTTTCATAAAGATCGAATAGTATTTGACGAAGTTATAGCGATTTGAATTTTCCTGTATTACTATGGAACAATGTGCCCTGTATTACTATGGAAACACATGGCTATGGAGCCATATACGCTTTTTACCGACTTAGACACTACAGCTTTGCTAGGATTTGCATGAAAATTGCAGGAATGATAGGTATCATGAAGATGAGTACATATAATTGAAACAAGTCGAAGAGGCAGGAGAGAGCTACTAGCAAAAGGGCTTTGTAACCATTCTAGGATTCGAAAAAATAGGCCATGAATCGATGATTACAGTACAGAGAAGTGACCCCTGGAAAAAAATTTCATGAAAGGTAGTCGATATGAGTATCAACTGAAAGTTCTCTATGAGAGCTTTTCAAAACTGTTCTCAAACTGACAGTTTTTGCTTCAGTTGGGGCACAGGGGGGGAAATACATGAAAAATGTGTTTCCTCCCTCGCGAATGGACACCCGTGATCTTAAAAAATCTGAAAAAATTATCAAGGGAGATATTTATGGGTATAACTCTAACAAATACCTCAGAAGTCAAAACTCTTTCAACTTTGTTAATAATAGTATGATCCTCGAATTTCACATTTTCTCCAATAAAATCGTCTTTGACATGTTTCTTGATTTTATTCGTTGCTGGTTACTGCATTTTGTAAGTTGAGTACAAAACCCTTCTGACATGAGCCTAGGTCTGTCTACCCAACTTGTTTCCAATTGTGCACCTGTTATACCTCCATCCGTGAAAGGTACTCAGATTATAAAAATAGCTGGCATGCAACTATGTGCCATTTCATTATCCAAATCGGCTGTATTGAATCTGTAAAAATGTTTTTGTTTTGTTATCTTCCCTAAGGAACTTAACCGTAAATAAACAGCCTGTAAAAAGAAAGATAAGTATCTGCAGAACATTGCCCTTATCCAGTTCTGAATGGCTTGTATAAATTTCAACCGTTCAATATTTTCGCTAGCGGAAAAATTAGCGCACACCTGGATATGTTCGCTGCAAGGAAAGCGAATGTATACTTGATCCTTGTTTGCAGTGAATGTGATTGAACTTTCTTTCATGACCTTGCAGCACAATCTTTGTGCAATATAGCCATTCCGTAACCCTTTATTGAAGGATTCAAATAGATGATGACCAAGTGGTATACAAATATCTCATTCTAATGGGTTTATTATTCACATTTTCTCGTTTCCCTTTGCGTTTTCCGTTCTTTGCGAAACTTGAAAGCGACCGAGATATCCTTTGTGAAAAACTACACTCACCGGCCTGTGATGTATAATGCCCAGGGTATTCACATGGCGGGCATTTTTTTCTTTTTCATATGTTCAGTTGCACATATGGGCACATGTGCACTCATTTCCTATGCATTTACAAGACTGCACTCGTTTTGCACCTTTTGCATTTTTTGTGTGAAAGCAAACCCCATTTCAGCTTCTCAGTTTCAGGACATGCTCGCCCGGCCAACCGACGACGTACCGGCCAATCGACCAAACGCACTATCACAACACCTCAATGCAAATATAGTTAGCGCATTAAAAGATGCATACACACGAAGCGCTGCATTACGACAGGACGCGAAAAGTTTGCAGTCGGACGGTGCGAACTACCACGCAAGTCAGGAGAGCGATATGCATTCAAGGGTTGATGAAAGGACTGCAGCCTGAATGCATTTTTCATAATGAGGAAAAACGAATGGGGGGAAAGTGCAACCACGTGCATAAATGCATTTCCTCAATGTATAATGAAAGCAAGGATCGCCATTCAAGACAAATGGCCGACATGACCCATTCTTCACGTCCCCCAGTCCATTCGCCGAGTAGTGTGAGGAACTCTTTCGAGTTGAATGCTATGTTGTACCGGTGTGCATATCAAGCGCATGGTCCTATTCGATGACCTGACCGAATGGCGGGGACAACTGCTTTCTATCCGCTTGAAACCGCGTTGTGTGCGATTTTTTCACTTTTTGCAGTTATTTTTGCCAGAACGCGAAGAATGCGCCGCCTGCAGATGCAACCAAGCGATCCAGAGAACTCGCTCGATTCCCGTTTAGTATTTGTTTTCATCCATTTTCTGTGCTTCTTCATCCTCGAGAGTGGAAACCAGGCGAAATCCCTTTCTCAATGTGTGCCATGAAAGCTTTGTTGTTGTCTCTGCAGGTTTTCACGTCTTGGTGTTTTTGTTTCCAACAACTTTATGTGTCTTGCAGGGCATCGCTTCTTGCCGTGCTTTTGTGAGCATGATAGCACAAATTTCTTATTCGATTTTTGCGCCTAATGCACCATCTTTTACGGATGGTCTTAGAATATACCGCTGGTTGTTTTCCAATGTATACTCGTATCGCTATGAATAGTTGCATTGATGAAAAGAGCTACCGCTTCGGCTCATTCTAAAATTATCGTAAATATAGATATGCGGCTACTGAGCAGCACTTGTTTAAGCTGTTAGATCTATTGGAAGCACTACTGGTGGGATTTTACAACCTTTAATTTAACTTTGTTTAAATGAAAGTGCGTCATAATTTACAATCTGTTGCTCAACCTCTTCCTGACATTCGAGTGAGCTGTATTTTTCCCTTGGACGTCCCATGACAATGCAATGAGTTGAAATTTGGCTTACTTACATAAGACCCTTGACAATGTAATACTGTGGTACTATCGAGCTTTTTGTAAGCTCTTCACGAGCCTTTTTATTAAATTAACGAATTCAGACTGCGCCGAAATTCGGCCTACTATGTTTTTTTTTGTGGTTGGGAGGTGAATACCATGCTCGCGAGGGACTGACCTACCCACTAAACACCACTCCTATCAACCTGTGAACCGGGCCTAGAACCGTTTGACACATCACTTTGGGCCAGGTCTTTTTCAACCGATCCACGCATCACCGTGACTACTATCCGGGGTGAGTTCTCCTGTCTCCATTGGAGGTTCTGTCACGGCCTACCCCATTTTTGCACGCAAAATTGTTTGGCAGGCATCGTCATCACCCAAGATTGCTACCAATCGTTGAGCGAGCACTGTCTCTCCTCGCTGGCAACCGCCTCCCTTGCGTCCTCGCTTCGATGCAGGTAGATAGCGCGGAATTCTCTGGCAAAGAGGGCAACAGTTATTACGGCTGTAATAACTCTCATCACCGAATCAGAGACTGTCGGATATGAAGATGCAATCTTCAGTGGTTCTCTTCTCTGTACCTGTACCAATTGTTTTCGGTACACTTCCTTACTGAGAGCATCGCCCCAGATTTCTGCTCCGTGCAGTAGCACTGACCCTACGACACTCATCAAGAGGCATCTTTGTAATGAATCATGCGACGCCGCTGGCGACCACTACCAACACACCTTGCTGCTATGTGGCTGGGCATCTCATGTTGGTTGTGACGGGTGCACATCCCACGGCAATAATTTTGTCGTGGGATGTCAAAGTGAATTGACAGCCACATGGTAGTGGAGTGTGGAGGTAGTTTCATGTCTTCTTGCTGCAAAGTTTTTTCTGGAGACAGGTGTCGAAAAAAGTGTAAAATCGCTTTATATTTTTGAAATTTAGTTTCATGTCGGTCGTAAACGAATAAATAGACGTCAGGTGTACAAGATGTTTTGTAAAAGTTCACTATGGAAAAACTTCCATTAAAAGGTGGCAAATCGGTAGCGGTGAACGGGAATAACTACAATAACTCATCTTATCAGGCAGTTATCAAGAAGACCTTATTGGAAGATTTGACCTTACGTGCCTAGGTCCATACCCAAGGAATTAATTAGGGACTGCGGTTGCATGCGGGCGCAGAAAACAAGTTCTAGAAAGTTGGCTGTGTATAATCATTTCGAATGGATTTCATTAAAACGTGGATGTAGTTGAGCATAATGGGATTTTTTGATGGCTCTTGGATTCAGTTGGATGGACATGCGTTGAAAAAAGGAAAAATTTGTATGGTGCTCAGCTTAGTACTTTTGATTTCCGTAGTCTCATAAGTGAATCAAAAGCAAGCAATTAAACCAAGATTGCTTCAAGGCACCGCATCTAATTTTCACCATTGTCGAGTTCGGGTTTGACTTGAACTGTAGACTGTGTTGAACTGTCTCGGGTGCGTTATTCTAGTTTAGAGCAAAAAACGTGTGGGTGGCTCGTGAAAGTGTGAGGTTTTACAGTTTGCTGCTTACCAGCAGTAAGGTGAAAGAAGATACGTATTTTATCACACTATTCATTTGATTTCAAAGAAAATGTAGAGGAGTTCGACAGAGAAAAAGTTCATATTGGTACTACTGTGGACCATGAAGTAAAAGCCGATTAAAAATCACCAAAACCAGTTTCCACGCACTTTTCTCTCATCTTGACTAATGTTCATTATAACGAGAGAGCGATACTTTAAGATATTTGACTTTTTGCTATAAAGATGGTATTGCTAGCATTCCCACAATAGTAATCAGATTTGCTGTGAACAATGTACAAATTTTTATTGGGAGTATGAGCAATGTTTGCTATCAAAATTAAAGCAAAAGGAGGTATGTTATTTCTACTTTCAAAAAGAAGAAAAAGCAATATATATCAAATTATTGTAAGAGCGCTAGGACGAGGCATATGTAACGCATAATTACTCTACATATGCCATAAAATCAATGTACACCTCCAGGAACTCTTAAAGCAGATTCCAAAGACATTCATTTGTTATTTTGTAGAAACCTGACTAATGTATTTTTCATTATCGGAGACTTATGACGGGCAGACAACCTCTGTCAACTCGGCTCCTAGTACACAATTGAATTACCTATTATTGTTTAGACAAAGATAGGATATTACGAAAAGCAGTTCTCGGAGGTTGATAAATAGTTATTTTTAGTTCCATGGCAACTGTTTTTACCTCAACCAACTTACATTGAGTGATCATGTATGTATAATACTCGTATATTTTCAATAGTGTCCAGGAGCAGACTATCTGTTTTCTGATTGCCATAGGAACGAAATTTCCAGTTATTTTAATCGCTTCCTAGTAATTTTCAATTTTCAATATTCTAATATACGAGTGGCAAAACAATACAAATATTGATACGAATGGAATCAGTTCTTACCCTAACTATAATTTGTACCATTTAAATCGTTAAACATCATCAATTTATTCAACACATTTGCATTAGCGAAATTTGCGTTGAGAAACCAAAACCGATGATTAAATGTAATTATGACAAATAATCTATTAATGTAGTCGGGATTCGTTTACTTTTTGTTTTTAATAATTATTATAGAATAAAACGTTATATTAAACAAAGTATTAATAATAATTTTTCGGGAATAACGGGATTGAAAAGTGTACATTTGATAAAAAAAAAATTGTATATATAATAATGGTCTCATGAGTACTACATACCTATAACATTTAATCTTTGACTGAGTAGATTTCAATACTTTTGACTGAACTGTACCTTCCGTACAATTAGAAATATCTGAGTTCCTTTCATTTATAAGAATTATCAATAATAAGACAGCGCTAAATAAATTGTAGGCGAGAGCAAAAACGCAATGGTACACCTATTTTATGAAGATTCTAAAAAATTAAAGAAACGTACCAATGTTATAACATCAAACGTTTCTACTAATTTACACAATGCATAAAATGAGTAAAAGTTGTACGCGCTGGAGCTGGAATATTTGATTTTTGTACAAATATAAAAGGCTATAGGTGTAACCGATTAATATCTTCTCACTATATTGTCAAATGTAAAATAATAAATAACCAACCATGAATTGCTAAAATTTAACAACGACTTTCCTTTCCAGTGGTTCCTTCCTTTCAGCGGGGCCGGTTTCGCGTCGCGCGCGGTACGCGGTACCTTAGTTGATTTTGATTTTTCGTTAGCGTAGTTTTTTTTGGATTTACGTTAACGTAGTACATTTTTCGGTACCGCGTCGGTAAAATTCGGGAACGCGAACTAAAGATTAGATTTTTGTTCTTTGACTGGCTGAATGAAGAAATACGGAGTAACGTAAAGTAGGTTTTTCCTCTCCGTATGGTTTTGTTTTGTGACGCGTTTGAAAACGAAGATTGTAGATGAGTGTAATCCATTTGGAGACCCGCAACCGAAATCCTCTCCGATCTAGCTGGCCGACAAGCAGCCACCGCGAAAATGGATTACGGTGCACGGATTGGTTGACCGGTTGGTACCATCCGTTGGCACTACTCAGACTTAACGTCTAGAACCGATGAGAGGTCGGTTCCTCGTTCGGACTTAGACTTAAATTCATTACATCTTCTTGATGGATTGGGTCCCCCGACGTTGGCCATAAGTCAATTCAGAGCCGATACGGCTTTCTCAGCCGTTGCCCTAGTTGGCTCCGGGAAACTCGTCTTGGGGTCGATCAGTAGGCCCAGGTGCTTCACCGCTGGCTTCGATTCGATTAGTTTATCTCCAATAGTGATCATCCTTACTCTAGGGACTCGCTTTTTTGTCAAGATAACCACTTCAGCCTTCTCCAGTGCTAGACTGAACCCACGAGCAGTCATCCAGTCTCTCATTCAGCTCATTATAGCATATCTAACCTAAGTTGCGCTTGTTCAACGGTGCGTCCAGCAACTAGCGTCGCAAATCACCTGTACAGCTGATCAAGCGCAACTCATCTGGCATCTCCGGTCACAGTGGCCTAAAAGACACGGGTAGATACGTGGGCAACACCCCATGTAACTTCTATCCTTCGTTCGCCCTGTGTCGTGTCGTAAAGCAGACTTCGGTCCTTCAGGTGGCCCCTTAAATTTGCATAAGATTTTCTGGAACTTGAACAGGGTTTTCCAGCGTCTGGTTTCACCAACAAGACGATCTGTCGCTTGGTGCGGTTATGTCACTCTGCCTTTCGATCGTTCTGCAATCGCATCAATGTACCGAGGAGATAGGTCCATAGCAGGACAAATTGTGTCAGTGAGTCGTCGCTTGATGAGCTTCTCTAGCTCTTTTTCTAGTCATGTCTAGCATGCATAACGGGTGGTGTGCAGACGGTGATTCGGAATTTCCCTACCTCTTGCTAATCAGGGCGAGCCTTGCCACCTTCCATTGAATCGTGAAAAACCCGTCCCGTAGGTAAGTGTTGAATGTGCTGAGTAGTAAGTCAAGACAATGGTGACAGATAAGTTGCAACACCTCAACTGGAATACCATCTGAACTTGGAGCCTTCCTTGCTTTCTATGATAGGACTACCGCTTACAGTTCCGGCTGTGTGAAGAGTAGGCACTCCATTACTGTCTCACCGTGGACAACGTCTTCACGGACGAGATGGGCGGGGAAGAGTGCCCCCACTATCTCGTCCCATCTTTTCCTCTTCATGAATGCAAGGCGTCCGTAGGGTAGCAAGTTTCTACATAACTAGCTTGTAGCCAACGGATCCCTGTTCACATTATCAATTAGATCTTTTCCCAGCAGCGAGCCTTGCTGTTAATCAATTTACGAAGGCATTTCCTGGCCAACTTTTTAGCTGCGACCCGGTTGTATACCTCGTCATGGTTCCGTGCCCTTCGAGTTTCACATCGAAGCTTTTGACAGCTTTTCAGCGATTTTAGTCGACCATCAATACCCTGGAAGCTTGCTGCACTGGGGTTTTAACGGGGCATAGAAGCACTGCATGCAGTCACGATTTCACAATGTCTTGAGCTACCAGTTCTCCTGCCCCATGTGAATCACCCTGTAGCGGAGAACCTAAGGTGAGCACCTCGACGAACCGATTGTAGAAGGTCAAGAGCACGGTGATGATCACTGGCTGAGTAGTCCTCTAATACTCTCCAATTGTGTATCCTCCGTACTGACTCTGAGATTAATGTTACGTCCAGTATGGCTTCTTTGCAGCCAATACGGTGGAAAGTTGGTATATTTCTGGTGTTTAGTACGACAGGCACTGTTCCGGCTGCCATTACTAGGATTCATTTTCCCTGGGTATCTGTTACAAAGGTGTGCCCCATTCGATTGTTTTCGCTCTGGTCTCCCCCAATGAGCACGTTGCCATTTGCGTTCGAGACAGCGCAGCGCCCTCCAAAGCATTAAGATTGGCTTGGAAAGGTACCGACTCGTTTGGTACACACTAAAAAAGATGATCCTTTTGATAGTGATGTGCCATTTGATTACTGTTGAGTACTGAATGATTACTGATTACTTTCTCTCGAGTATTGATTACTTAGTACTGGTTACAGGTGGAACTCGTTACTGATTAGTTTTGGAACAGCATTTTACATGAATGATATAATAATGATAACTAGTAAAACTAGCTATTGAGATAATTTGACTCTAAATATTTTATTTTTAACATTCTACTGAAAGTATCAATTTCTTCAAGAGAATTCAATTTATTGCGTGTGTTCACATGTGTAATTTTTAGACAAAAGTATGAGGAGACCGTGAAATATGGGATAATGAGTATAATATACCTTCATTATATACTGAGCATTGCTTTTAGGATAAAGTAAAAAATAAGTAAAAGTAGCAGGAGAGTGCTCCTCCTAAAAGAGTATGGGAAAATTGCTAGAAAATCAAATTTATGAATATCAAAACTTGACTCATACATAGATTTCATGAATTGAGCTGAGCTCTAAAATTAACATATGGCTATAATGTATTTTGATTTGCCACCATTTTATTTTCAGGGCTCTGATCTCTCAGAGTTGTCAATGTAATATATCAATGTTTATTTTTGTTTTGTGGTAGGGAGGTGAATGCTATTTATGCACAAAGTATGGGACTCCCATGCGCGACTGGACTACCCACTAAACACCTCCCCTGTCAACCTGAGAACCCAGCCTGGAACCGTTTGACACATTACTTCGGGCCAGGTCTCGTTTTGTTACGCCGTGGGGCGCCTTCAAGCTGGGGAGTCCCTTTCCTAGCGGGAGGAGAGAGGGAAAGAGGAAATGCCAGAAGAGCGATCCCCCAGCCCCAGCGCCCCCGGCTGCTGTGAGTCCCTTTTATATTTTGGAACTTCCCGAACATAATGTGCCACCTGGTTCCATTTGTCAGCCGATTCGAGCATCACCACGACTGTATTATCCGGGATGAGCTCTCCCGTCTCCCTGTAGAGTTCCCTTCGCAGCCCGACCCATTTTGTACACGCAAAAAATGTGTAACAAGCATTGTCCTCCTCTTCTGGGCAAAACCGGCAATCGGGAGACTGACTTACCGATCTTGTGCAGGTAAGACTGAAAACATCCATGCCCGCTCAAAAGCTGGGTCAGATAGAAGTCAGTCTCACCATGCCTTCGATTTAGCCACGGTCTCACATCCGGAATGAGGCGCGCAGTCCACCTTCCCTTCGTGCAATTCACCCAAGACTGCTGCCAATCGTTGAGCGAGCGCTGCCTCTCCTCGCGGACAACCATCTCCCTCGCATCCTCGTTTCGGCGCAGGTAAATAGCGCGGCGCTCTCTAGCAAGGAGGGCGACAGGTACCACGCCTGCAATCACTCTCACCGCCGAGTCGGAGACTGTTGGATACGAAGATGCAATTCTCAGTGCTCCTCTTCTCTGTACCTGTCCCAAACGTTTTCGGTATACCTCCTTACTGAGACCGTCGCCCCATACCTCCGCTCTGTACAGTAGCACTGACCCTACAGCACTCATCAAGAGGCATCTTCTTGATGGGCTGGGTCCCCCTACGTTGGCCATAAGTCGAAGCAGCCTTCTCAGCCGTTGCCCTGATTTGCTCAGAGAAACTCATCTTCGAGTCGATCAGTAGCCCCAGGTACTTCACCGCTGGCTTCGATTGGATTTGTATGTCTCCAATACTGATCATCCTTACTCTAGTGGCTCTCTTTTTTGTCAAGATAACCACTTCGGTTTTCTCCAGTGCTAAACTCAGCCCGCGAGCAGTCATCCAGTCCCTCGTTCAGCGCATTAGCATGCCTAGCCTAAGTTGCGCACCGTTGACTAGAGCCGCAACATCATCCGCATAGCCGCCCAAGCGTGACTCATCTGGCATCTCAAGTCTCTGTAACTCGTCGTAAGACACGTTCCACAGGTCCGGACAAAGGATAGATCCCTGGGCAACACCCGATGTAATTTCCATCCTTCGTTGGCCCTGTGTCGTGTCGTAGAGCAGGCTTCGGTCCTTCAGGTAGTTCCTCAAAAGCCGCATTAGATAGTCGAGTGCCCACTCTTCACACAGCTGGAACTGGAGGAGGCAGTCCTCTCATTGAAAGCGAGGAAGGCTCCAGGTCCAGATGGGTGTTCCAGCTGAGGTGTTTCCGGCTCGTCTAACACCATTGTCCTGACTTGCTGCTTAGCACGTTCAACGCTTGCCTACGGGACGGGGTTTTCCCGGTACGATGGAAGGTGGCGAGGCTCGTGTTGATCAGCAAGGGGAAGGGAAATCCCGAATCGCCGTCTGCATACTACCCGTTATGCATGCTAGACACGGCTGGGAAACTGACGCGATTCGTGCTGCTGGGGACCTATTTCCTCGGCAGCACGGCTTTAGAGCAGGACGCTCTACCATTGATGCGATTGCAGAAGTGGTGAACGCGGTCCAAAAGACAGAGGCATATAGTCGCACCAAGCGACGGATCGTCCTGTTGGTGACATTCGACATCAGGAATGCCTTCAACTCCGCTAGATGGGTGGATATTCTGGATACGCTGGAAAACTCTTTTCAAGTTCCAGAATATATCAATGTTAGAACATATTTCTAAAATGCCCATCCTAATCCTTACACATCTGTACAGTTTGATTCTTCTCCCAACGTGTATTCAAACAGTATCACGTGTAATTGTTGTTGCAATTGATAAATTTTCAATTGTCTACAACTTTAACTGTTTATGGCTCAATTTTTATGAAACTTTCAAAAAACATGCGTTTTACATCAGAAAATTCAGTTACAAATTATTTGCAAACTTAAGGGCTACCTCTCGATTTTATTAGATTAAAATGTAAAATCGCCTATTTAAAAAATTTGGAGATTTGACTTCTGAGGCATTTGCTGCCCGTGTACTCATGAAGACCTACTTTTTTCAGCTTTTTCCGTCCAAGGGTGCACAACTGCACTAATTTATCGTACGTTTCCCTCCCCCTGCACCCCCTGAAGTGAAAAGTGTCAGTTTAAGACCTGTTTTAGAAAGTTCTCATAACGAACCCATAAAGGCTACCTTTAGTCATACATTTTCTTTTACGGTCATCCCCCTTATATGGAGAGATCCCCCTTAAAACCTTTAAAAATTATTTTGTACTGCAACTTTCAAGAGGGCGCCACTTTTGACCTACTCACCAAATTTTATGTTTCTTTGAGTAGCTTCTGTGGTTTTCGAGGAAACTTGAAGTGACACACGTACGGACAGACAGATAGGTTGCGGTTTTGGTAGGGTGTTGTAAAAAAGTTATTTCACAAAACCCCCTTAAAAGATTCATCACAAAAATAAAAAAATAAATTATAATATCATGAAGCTAGCTTTAGGGCAATGTAAGTACATCAATGAAAAGGAAAATTAAATAAATTGCATTATTTATAAGTTAAAAACTTATTCACACATCATAGTATGTACGTTAGTAAGAAACATAAATTCTTTTCCCGTCGTCAAATAAATTCAAAGAAAAAATATTCCAGCATAATAAAGTATTGTCGCGTGTTATGGTGCGCGGCCAATAATTTTAATGTTCCGGGAAAGTGAAAACGCACTGTCTTTTAAATTAAGTTAAAAGAGATTATTCACTAAAAAACATGCACAATCATCCATTTCACTATTTTACAAATTTTCTTTTTACTAGTCTATCAATTTTTATAATAACTGTACCACGAAAATCACTCCACTATCAATCAATCACTATCGCTTTTTACTTCACACTCCACACCATCGTAGTTTTACTATCGTGTTTCTTTTTTTTTTTTTTAATATCGCGGTTGTAATGAATCCCCCCCATTCATTTAGCTCGCCTTTATATAGGGTCTCTAGCCATTCAATCCATTTCGTGTACATTGGCGAATGTTCTGCCGAGAGGTACCTGGTATATTCGAGCATGATCAACATTTGAATGGAGCAGTGACGTCACTTTCAGATGTTGATCATGCTTGGTGGATTCTTTTGGTTTCGAGTACATTCTTTTGTTGATCATGATCTCCTTAATGGTTGTGAAAACAATTGCGACAGTAGCTGGCAGAATTATTTGTACATGTAACAGTATATAAAAGTGGAAAAAATTACAATCGAAATTATGAAAAACTATTTCTGGATGCTCTTCTAATTTGCATTTAGGAATAACATTTGTTGGGCACTTTGCGCTTTTAGGCGATTTCTTTTCTCAGAAACATCCAGTCCAGCTGTCGAAAAAAACTCGCTCACGAGGCACAGAAGTAGCAGCTACCACCAAATTTTTTCGAGTATAACTTCTTTTGATTTCCACCATTCCAATAGATCTTGTTGACGGGGAATTGTTCTTTTTTCGGAGTACTGCCGCATCTCGATAAAATATTCCGATCCTCGTGTATAATGGTCAGATTCAAGACCAGCAACTTCTTCTTCGTAGCATTATAGCACCTCTCAGGCCTTCGCTTCCTACAAATAGCGCTTCCAACTGTCTCGGTTCGTTGACCGCATCCTCCAATTTCGAAATCCGAGCAGCGATGAATTGTCTTCATCCACCGAGTCGACCAGCGTTTCCTCAGTTCCCCAACTAGTCTCCGCCCTTCAGTTATGCCAACGTATACCTTTTTGGGTATCCGTTGTTCATCCATACGAATGATGTGACCAGCTCATTGCAGCTTCTGCACTCTTACAATCGTTGAGACCTCCGGTTCGTCAGAAATTTCGTTAAGCTCAACTTCGAATTCGCCATTTGCCCCATCTAACTTCGATCCGATTATTCACCTCAGGACCCGTCGCTCAAAGGCGTTCAATATATTTTTGGATGCATGGGTTAGGGTCCATGTTTCATACCCATAATATAACACAGGTCTTTCACAGATTTGTATATTTAGAGCATTGTTTTCCTGTGTATGCAGCCGGTCTTCAAGATCGTTAAAATTGAATAAAAAAATTTATTTGCGAGCTATATTCTTCAGCGTATTGGCTCTTGCATTAGCGGTTCTCGATATTTTTGCCTCTAAATACACACATTTTCACATTTTCGATACTGTATTCACCAAGTGTGATACGTTGTGTATTTGAGGTATTTTTTCTCTCGCGTCTTGATTAATTAGGCTAATTTACTTACTTATGGTGGGGCCCTTCATAAATAGCACCCTATTGCGAATAAGACCCTATTAGAGCTTTATTTGGGCCTAGTTAGGCCAATTTCTTTGTAAATAGTCCTGGTATAGACCCTTGTTGTATGAACTAAGTTGAAAATCGAGCCTTGTTTAGGCTCAGCTTGGGCTAAAGTCCTGCAAATAGATCTTGTTTTAGTCTTGTAAAACATCCGTAACTCATAATTTTGGTGTTGGTTGGGGCCGAAGATTTAATATGATTTATTTAATTCAGGCTATTTGTGAATATGGTAGTTGTCTGGAAAATCAGAATAATTGTGGTCTGTTTAATGCATTTTAAACAAGTTGAAAACATATGATATGTTGACACTAACAATGAATAAACTTAAGAAAAACTATCGACATCTATAACACATACCCGCTTTAAAAGAAAACCCATTGTTACTCTTATATCACCGGCCGCTATATTCTTGGAATATTACCAACAACCATTGAATAAATGAGATCTTAAAGATGCTTTTGTTATTCATTTGATATGGAAATTTGGATAAGATTCAATCAAAAGTGTAATGTCTATTTCAATAAAAGGCCAAATGGTAGAAAACCCGTACGTTGTTGTTGTAAGAGAGGAGAAATTTCAAATGATTATAACCCCCTTAAATTCAATTATTTTGAAACTCACAGAGTAAAAGAACGTTTCTATCATTACTATTTGAGTGAATTTCGACTTCAATGCAATTCGTCATTGTTGAACATGTCACCATAATTATGTCACCTATAAAATGTATGCTTTCATCAAAAGTTAATAGCCTGTACTTTTAATATTTAAGTTGGGTAGAAATAACATAAGTTTACTCAACATTCTCATGCAAAACGGCAGACATTTTGATTTATGCTTTCTGATGTCATTTGTTGAATGAATTCTCAAAGATATTCAGGATACATATATTTCCTGAATTTTTCATACGAATTCAAACAAGTCCGTAGGTTTTTGAGTCGATTGGAAGCGCATATTGTTCCATAGCCTTATATTGTCTTTGTAATACAGGAAAATTCAAACCAACATATCTTCGTTAAATAGCATTCGATCCTTTATTTTCACAGCTGATTGGACATTGAAAATATACCTGATTATGCATACAAAATTTCATCGTGTTTTTCCGCTTCTCCTGCCCCACCCCGTTATCGAAATTGCAATTTTAAAAACTGATATTGAAAGATGTTATCAATACCATGTAATGATTTATCACGTTCGTCCGAGATTTCCCGAAGGAAATCTCTTAACGGCCAAAGACGTGGTCTCGATGCGTGCCAATGGACTGTACCCTGCATGTCAATTAGCCCGGGCAGCCTTAGTCTACGCAGAGGTAGCTGCTTGCTGGCTAGCTAGTTTGGAGAGGAATTTCGGTCGCAGGTCTTCCGCGAGACGATTCTATAATGTTTCCCATGTATTTTTATTTTTTTTAATGGCTTGATCGGTTTACTTGCCGGTTAAACATATTCTATTTAGCTCCCAACCCACGTATACAGGGGATCTTCCTATTTCCATTGTGGAAGTTATTCATTGAAAAGATGTATATCCCATCTAGTTCCTTCAAATATTCACCCGTGAACATTTTTATTCCTCCAGGTTATTGTTCACACTAAATGGACGGTTTTCAGCCAATGTCCGAGTTTCAGTTGTTAAATTTAGCCACTCTCATCGCATTCTTTATGACCGGCACCGGTCGAATTTTCAAAATGAGGGGGGATGGTCAGTGAAACGGGTACTCAAGTTCAGCTTGGAATACATCAATATCGTAGATTTTAAGCAAGCATAATACATGGTCATCAGAGATTCCTTGCATAAGCCAGTGTCTAAACTAGACTTTGTTAAAGAAAATTTGGCCGCATGACCACAGGAACAATGACTACTGTCACGCCAAGTTTCTGGAGATCCAATCGATAGACGCAATTAAGACTTACTTGTGTTATGGTATTGAAGCATCTGAGCTGTAATGTAAAACAAGATTTAAACATTCTTATGATTTTCTTTTGTTATTGGTCTCTCTGTGTTGTGTAATGGAGACAGGATGATATTCCCGAAGATTTTTGGTCAAAAACGGAGAATTCAGTATTATCTGATGTTATTTGTAAAACATCTTATATGGCGCACTTTTCAAAAATTTCATCCATTGTATTTTAAGGCAAGAGACAGATACTCCTGTGGTTTTTTTCCGTTGATTCCTCCAATGGTTTCGTTGAAATAAAATCATTCTGCGTCATTCTTTTGACCAAAAATGAATTCTTTTAACATTGATCCATTGATTCATAGTAATATTCTGGGTTGTATAAATAAATCAGTTTTCTTATTTTTGACTAGATTAAACCAAAGCCACGGTCCTTGGGCAAAAATGAGTGGCCAGAAACCATAAACTTATGATCTATTACTTCAATGTTATTAGAGGAAGGTTGGATAATGTACATTCATACTAATGCAGCGTTCACGTTATGATTTTACCTGAAGAGGCATTACTGTACGCTATTATGTGTTTTTGAGTAGTTACATCTTTGATATATGCACTAAAATACACGACACCACTTCCTGCGAACCTTTTGAAACTACAGTTTCATCCCACACATACATCTTGGCATTATTATGGAAACTTAAATTATATACATACAGATTCCGTTTATAATAAGCCACTGAAACAGAAAGTTTTGGGTAATGCAGCGCTTTTTGTAAATCAAATGAGAATCCAAAATATTCCTCTGGGTTCTCTTTTGCCATTTGTTGGTCATTAGTCAGAGATTTCCTGGCTTATTCTGCACTTTTCAAATGTAAATCATGACAGTGTCTAATATCTCTCTTTTTCCTCATTACCGGATCTTTCAATTTTTCCGTTTAGTGAATCACACATTTGGCGTCTGTGCGAGGTGAATAAAAATTTAAGTTAAATTCATTACTGAATATCTTCCTGTGAGTCCATTTTTCAACAGAGTATTGTCTCCATACATTTTTTTGATATCCAAATCGAGACCCAAAAGGCTCGCTTCCATAATGGCTTTCAAATCCTAGCAAACTTTAAATGTGTTCTCTTACAACTTTTAATTTATTTTTATGTTTAATTTATCTTTATGTTTAATTTATCTTTATGTTTAATTATCTTTATGTTTAATTTATCTTAATGTTATGATCCGGGCATTTCCGCCCACGATTATCTGTTCCAGGTGTTCCACTATTCATAGTACGAGTTAATGGTCTGCAAGATACTTTGAATTTCTAAAAAAATGTTTCTTGAAAACACTTTCGAATTATGCACAGGTAAAAATATTCATAGCTGCCTTTTCTCATTTTTTTCCGTAGCACTACAGTCCCTTTCGGGCCTTCGCTTAGAGATAGTTAGAGTATCTCATTATAATCGAATGTATCGGCACTCCACAAGATGATATGATCATTATCACGCTTTGGCCGTGTGGTCGTCCACCCAGCGGCGATACGTTATGTTTTTAAACCAGCAAGTATCACAACTGAACGGGCTTATAGTCCGTCCGAAGAATCACTCGAACTAAATCTCGTTGACGCCAACGAAACTCGAACCAAAGACCTTCCCGCTTACGGGCTTAGTGCTCTAACCACTACACCACGCGGACCTTTCTCATTGCTCTTCTAAAATTCCTTCGTCGTCTTTACCTTATTATTCGCTTGTGAACTAGGCCACATAAAAATACATTATGAATTTTTGTATTCTCACAAATGAATGAATGAACTATAATTAGGAACCATGTTAAAAAGACACGACTGACTTATTCTACTATCAAAACAAACAAACTGGACTCCGATGACAAGCGTGATGACTGACTCAATCTGTCTGTACAATTTTTGCTACATACAAGAAAGTAATTCAAATTTAGTAGGAAACTTTGTTTCATGGGTAATAACCAAAAACTTCTGAGCTGTTCACAAAATTTGTTGGCTTTAGCTTTTCTAGTTCCTGAGAAAATTTGCTGCGATGCAATGACGGACGGACAAATACCTATTTCCACACGACATTGTAATTTTTTTTTTTAAATAAAACCGAAAAAAAACCGGTGGTATCTTATGCATTATACAAGTATTATGTTTCAGTCAGAATATGAAACCTCTACCTTTACGAATTAACTTGAGTTCATCAATTAAATTGAGCAGCGAGGAAGGCTTTCTTTTCTCTTCCCCTTATTCTAGAGTCAAAGTAGTTTTTCAAATCTAATAATTTGATACCGAAAAGAGATATATTGGGTTTCAAATGTATTCTCAGCCCTTCTTAAGATTCTTTCAATATTAGTAATATTGAAAGACATACTGTGACTTTCATATCGGTATTTGTTTCTATAGTAGTTATTTTGAGACATTGACGGATAAACTAAAAATGAGCAAATAGCAGAGAGCGTGCATAATTTTGTTTGTCAGAGTTTTAGAATCACAGGTGTCCAATTCTAGGGCGCACCATTTCGCTCCCTCTAAACCCTGCGATGCGTGTACTACTGTTTGAAAAATGTATTGCAAAGCTCTTTTATTCAAAACTTCTCATGCTGATCCTTGATAATAATTTTTGTACGGGGCTTCCTCTCGGGACGTAAAGTAACGACGAAAGTTACCCATGAATTGTAGTGAAATGGGTATGTTAATAAAAAATGTCCGTACAGGACTGCAGCGATGGTCTGCTGCCTCGGCGAAAGAGAGATCCACCGAGATCGGCCTTGTCTGAGGACACCCGAATGCGCTTGCAGGTTAGCGTTGCGGTGTCGTGGGGCGGGTTCTTTCCCCCCTAGATGAGGAACCAAAACAAAAATATATCGCATTCACGATTTAGAAAACGGTCGAATGCCGGTCGACTGGTGTCGAGGCCGAGGTAAATGAAATTGCTTGTTCAGAGAACAAGTTGGGACGAGCAAAACGGACGGAGTGGCGGAGATTTCGTCATTAACGACGATCCTTACGGCCCACAAATAAGTGGGGCACCCAGATGGAGATCGTGCCCCTCGCACCCTCTCAACCGGATCAAGATCCAAACGTAGGCGTGGCCATATATTTCACTTTTGAGTGGAAAACTCATACAAACATCATTTGCATGAACTTTCCCATCAAAAGAGAAATATAGACGTGACCGGTCTATGTTATAGAATTATTTGACCGAATCACATAACCCTACATCATAAAAGGGCACACGAGCGGAAGGCTACTCTACCCGGCAAGAGCCCCTCGACACAACAAAACGATGGAGCACGCCTGATCGCTAGCCCATGTTATCCGGAAAGCCTTCCATCGTTGCGGGTCCTATACTCGGTCAGATTTGATAAAATGGAAAGACCGGATTTGACTGTTTAACAAATCATTGTATTCCTACAATTCCTTTTTTAGGTCTTTGTAAAAAAAATTTTACAAAGACATACTAGTTTCGCGACCTGTCTGTCCGTCCGTCTGTCCGTCTGTCCGTGCGTCACAGCTAGTTTCCTCAGAAGCCATAGAAGCTAGAATGCTCAAACTTTGTGAACAGGTCAGAAGTGATGGTCTCTCAAAAGTTAAGGTCTTAACAAAAATTTAAAAAATTGTTAAGGGGGGTCCCCCCTAATAACGAATGAACCCTTAAAATTTTTTTTAAACCAAAGATAGTCAAGTGGGGTATCAAATGAAAGGTCTTGATTAGAACTTTTAGAATCTGTAATAAAAAAATAATTTTATGACATAGGGGGTCCAGGGGAAGGCAAAATGTATCAAAAATATCGCAACTAAAAATGATGCAGTGGGTGTAACTATAACGTAAATCTAACTAAAGTCACACTCGAACAGTCTTAGGTTGACTTCCACTTTTCCCAATTCGAAGACTCTTGCTCTAGTTCACAACGGTGTTAAATTGCCCAAACCCATATCACCTCATCCGTACACGTTCCTAATTACACTCTTGGTACGCAACACCACCCCAGAAGGCTTCTATATATGGATCTTCGGCATAATTTTGTTGAGGGACTTGCAGCCGCTTTATTGAAATAACTAGTCCGCCGTTGGATAATAGCATGCGGGATAAGACGATCTGTGTACCTCTATGAAAGGTGCTATTTTGTTTGTATTCTTTTACAATTCACCTCTGTGTGCACGCTTCTTTCAATAAGTATTGTGGAAGAGTTTCTGAACTTGTATTGGACTACATACGAATAAAAAATGGCTTTACTTCGTTTCCATCTCTGGGGCTTGCAAGCCGATCAATAAAAATGTTTTTGTCCAAATGAAAATACGACAGGGCCCAAAGAGGAAAGGCTAAATTCCGCATCCCAAATATCTGTCGCATTCGTGGTGGTATCTCTTCTCCGCAAAGAGCCAGACACACATGCACTGTCGAAACGCGAAACGATTTTTACGCTGGAATATAAATGAAGTAGCATCACCGCATCTCGACAAATCTCCGACGAAAGCTCTAATTGTTATTTTTGACTACTTTACAGATTAATCGCATTGAGCGCATAATTGTTACTAGACTCGGGGCAAATCAAAGATACCTTTTGCAAATTGTTTTTCGATTTGACGGTATCTCATTTGGGGACTTGATTATATCTTAGACAAAGAATAACTTTTCGACAGATGGTTTAAGGGAGGGAGAACCCGTGCACATCCAAGCGAAAACACCGATCATAATACATCGTTCAATAAGTCCCGAGACTAACAACGAAAACATTTTTTTTCAAAAATAGTTTTTATTCATCAATATAATCTCCTTTTAGGGTGATACAATCTTTCCAACGTCTGTCCAACATTTCTATACCATGTTTACAGAAGAATTTATCTTTTGCTTCAAAATAGGCTTCAGTTTCGGCAATGACCTCCTCATTCGAGCCAAATTTTTTTCCCTGGAGCATTTTTTTGAGAACAGCAAAGAGCCAGTAGTCGCTGGGGGCAAATACGAGGGTGGGAAAGCAAATCAAAGCCCAATTTGTTCAATTTCGCCATTGTTTTCAAGGACTCCACGGATTTCCACTGAAAGCAATCGCGGCATCCACTTGGAAAAAACCTTTTTCATGCTCAATTTTTCATGCAGGATTGTGAATACGCTTCCAGATGATATCTGTGCAATTTTTGCAATCTCAATTTTTAACACTTCACTCGCATTTTCCTGTGTAATGGCTTCCAATGGCCTACCCGAACGTTCCGCATCACCACGTTTAAACTCAGAATACCAACGACAAATCGTTGGTTTCGATGGAGAGGAGTCCGGGTAATGTTTTTCAAGCCATTGCTGGGCTTCTATGGTGTTTTTACCCATTAAAGAACAATGTTTTAGCAACGCGCGAAACTCGCTTTTTTCCATTTTTCAAACAAATTACAAAGTAACTTTACTCCTATCTCGATAACTCTGCTGTCTGTGGCCCGATCGTCGTGAAATTTTTACACGTTTCATGTAAAGGCTTGCACTCTATGGAAACGTGGCCAGTTTGATACTAATAGCACCATCTCTGGGTTAGTCTCGGGACTTATTGAATGGTGTGTTACATTTTCATGAATTCATTGAATTTTATTCCAATTTTCACTAACCCACACTACTAACGAAGTGTTCACAATCCGCACAATATATTTATAAGATAATCTATACACTACAGCGTTAGTTTAAAATTCCAATGCATACAAATGCCGCTTAAATTCGACGCACAGTATCACTTGCAATGCTCACATTCCCGGCCGCCGTGCTTGCGCTTTTCGATTTCTCGTTGACTTCCCTGCTTGGCGGGGACTCGCCATTTTCACTTTTGGATCCGTCCAAAACTTCTTTCTTTTCATCCCGTGCATTCGG
The DNA here is from genome assembly GCA_963969285.1 of Odontomyia ornata. Classification (NCBI taxonomy): domain Eukaryota; kingdom Metazoa; phylum Arthropoda; class Insecta; order Diptera; family Stratiomyidae; genus Odontomyia; species Odontomyia ornata. The sequence continues at coordinate 78,815,019 of OZ017739.1, read as the reverse complement.
TGAATCGTCTCAGCTGATTCCGAAAGCTCTGTTCCCTTCTCTTCCGTGATATAATACACCGTTGAGGAGTATTACATCAGCGTTCCTCAAACCCGGAATTTTACATGCAGATTTGAAATTTTTAAAACAAAATTTAATTAAAGTAGAGAAAATTGAAACGAAGTAAGGAAATTTGCAATGCAGGAAAGAAATTTAAATGAGGTAAAGAAATTTTAAATAGATATAAAAGTTAAATCTCATAACGAATAAAATTAAAGGGAGACATTTAAATTTTGATATAAAGGAAAACTGATAAAAAAAACATTTGATAAGATTAATAAAACAAAAAAGTATTCTACAAAAATATGTTTGCAAATAAAATCAATTACATATTTTTTCAAATCTGCCACAAAATTCCAAGTAGGAGATAGGAAGGTTTTCGAGCAGTTTGATTGTGTGACTGACAGAATGCTTGAATGAACTAAACTTCGTTGAGAGACACAATTTGCTCGGTCTTTTCTAGGGCTCAGGGTATAAATGGTACAAGGGCAATAAGAAATCTGACGGCTGGAATATCCTATATGTGTCCCCAGCTCTGAGACCGTGTTCTACAGCCCGGAACCCTGTATAGGAGTCCTCGGGGCTCATATCATTCACAAAATAAACTGCTGGCTAAAGCCAGTCGGTGGAGTCGCTGTAGACTTAGTAAATGTTCAAAATGAGAGATTAACAGATCTTTTACTTAAACTAAGTAGAAATGTGTGTCGAACTCTAGTTGGACTGATAACAGGGCACAATTCGCTTTGTGCTCATCTGTGAAGAGTATGTATTGCTGAAGACCCTATTTGCCAACGGTGCCTAGAAGAGGATAAGACAACTATGCACTATGTACGAGTATGTGAATGCCCGGCCTCTGCCTATGCCAGGCTGCAAATATTTGGTGTCACCGCAATGAGCTGGAATATGACCACGGATGAAAATCTACTTTGTTATTATAAAATAACGAGTAGGGTCTGATAGATTGGAGTGTCGAGTACAATGAACCAAGGTCTGGGCGCTAAGGAGTGGCTTAAATAGTCATTTTGCCCCAACATAAAACAATTAAGCAAACAAGTGTCATCCCCGATACTCGTATGGGAAGACCCCTGAATTTTTTAATTTATACCGAAACTTTCAAGAGCAATCACTTCTGATATGTCTACCATGGTGATTCGGAGGAAAATCGGGGTGACACAAAAGAACGGACGGACAGGCCACGATTTCAATAGCATTTTGTAAGTCAGTACAAAACCTTAAGAACAACTCAAACAATTTAAACATTTTTTAAAGTGAATCGGTTAAAAACCGAACTCAATTACTTTGAATTCATTCACTGGAACTTATTACAATTATGTTTGTACCATTGAAATTCGCAAAAAGCTCAATTGAAGAACATGAAGCCCGGTTACTCGTATCTCTTCAAAACAAGCCGAAAAGTATAATCCATATATTGCAGCGAAACATGTCTGGCATATTGATATTGCACAACCCTTCACCAATATTCATGCCGCGAGGGACGCATTGTACTTGCGATAGCAAAAGCGGCAACTCTGTGGCCTTTGTAGCACGTTTAGCTTTTGTTGGCGCGCTTCCATATTTGCAATAGACATCAAATGCAATAACGAAAATCGCATGTCGGCGACGAGTGAATGTAAGCAAAAAGCGAGTATCGCGAATTGCAAAGGTTTCGTTAGTCTCGAATCTTTTCTATGGAGACGTGTGCAAAGCAGAGGGTGGAAGGGCTGGCGGCGATTTAGTCTTGATTTCCGAAACGGGTTTTCAAGATTTATATCGCTGGAAATTGGCGCTGGGTAGTTAAATTTACATCACACAGCATGAGTTACAGTGCATTGCTCGCGTCGAATGTTGAGGGCGTGAATTGAAAGCTTTTACAATACATTCAATTGAGCTCCTATCGTTTAAGGAAGAGTTCATTGCATTAACCAAATCATGGAAGTTTTTCGGAGGATCCCAAGATATTCATAGTTAAACTCACAACTGACCAGAAACGGCACAAAATTGATGAGCGTCTGAATCCTTAAAATACGCCTGTCCAAGATAAGGGTGTATTGGACAGTCTCATCAGTCTCTATTTTCATTCACATCGCGCCATTCCATTTCGAAAGCGAAGTCAAAGGTTCGTTGGGTCGCGACTGAGACCGGGAAGTGCTGCTCGCGACAACCCAAATATGTAGGTCATTCAACCCCGTAAGCTCTCGTCTGGGTCTGCTTTTAAGCGTCTGCAGAAGGTATTCCTCCTGTCCCACCAAGCCAGACGACGGCAGTCCAACATTTCAGTTTTCGTCACTTCTCGGTTCAATTGCCAGACAACAGATTTTGGGTTATGCGCAGTTCGGGCGAAGCGTTGCGTGGTTCCGTTTTCGAACAACCATTCCGCCGGTGCATTAACAGCGGGGGTGAGTAATCACAACAAGGCATGCGAAAAGCGCAATCAAAAAATATGTATGCTCTCGGAAGAGCTGAGTAGGAAAAAGCATGTAGCGAAATGAAGCCTTTCCACCGCCTTCCCCCTTCTCCCTCATTTACGTTGCTACTGGTCAGGGAATGGTGTAGGCTTTTGCACTCTATTTTTTTTTTTTTTTTGTAAATTGCTTCTAGACAAATGAAGATTTCAACTGCTCTCAGCATAAGTTCATCTCATTAAAGTTTTATGTATCTCGTAAGGTGGCAGCATTGCACAATTTTCGTTTTCTAACAACTCTTTACGACTAAACTTTTGTAGAGTTTGTTTGCATTGCAAGCAAAATAAAGCATGAAAGAAGTTCTGTTGTCGAAATGAATAAAAATACTTGCCAAGCTCAAATGTTCGCGAGTGCAATTAATTTACATACATACTCGTATACGAGTATATTTACATTTATTTGCATGGCTACAACTGTATATCAACATGTGGAGAATTGTCGTCAATAATGTGATTCATGATAAGCTAAAATAAGTTTATAAGTTCTTGCGATCGTTGAAAAGGTGATCTACCTTCCTGCAACCTTCGCAATTGAACCTTGTCTAGATCACTACGATTTAATCATACAAATAAAGGCTCAATTAATTTTCAGCCACAAACAGACTGTTGCCCGGGAAACACCTCCAATTACGCTTTGAAAGCTGTTGAAGACAACAAAGAATTTCGTAATAGCTTCATTGTGTCGTGGGATCGAATTTGCCCGCCAAAACATTACGTTATCGCTTTCAATGTGTTTACCATTTTAGGCGATGCTGATAAGTTCTACCAGACTTTGCACAATTAAATGCAATTCAAAGAATTTTTAATTGATTTTATCCAAGAATTTAAGTTACAACAAATATCGATGTTTTGAGGGATGAATAAATACGCAAACAAGGGGAGAATATTAGGCAAGATAGTAGTACGTACATTTTCTTTGGGTTTTTCTTTTCTGCAAATACTAAGATTTTGTGATTCCGATTTTTAAGAGGAATAGAATTAATGTTTTCCCTTCTGGAGAGAAGATATTTGATTCTATACAATATTGTGGAAACCTTTAGACTTCTTTTTATGGGGGCGCTGTGAAAAATCGATGTTATACGGAAAAACACACAAACGGTTCAAGCCCTGAAATTGAATATTCAACAAACCATTTCTCAGATAGGGCCGAAACCATCAATAATATCTTGGAAAATTGGGCCGAAAGTATGACCTACTGTCACGTCAGCCGTGGTAGCCATATGAATGAAATTGTATCTCACAACTAAAGGGAAGGTTTGGTCTTCCAAACAAAGCCAAAATATAAGAAAAAAAATTGATTTTTGTCCATTTTATTCCATTTTAAAAAAAGCTTGCATTTTTTCCATCCTATAGCTATTTCAGAAATTGCAGCGACGTAGAAGCACCCAACTATATGCAAAAAACCAAATGTTGCTGGAATCTAGATTTTGTAATTTTTTAACGGTCTGTAGGTGGAGGGAGGAAGTACATGTTCCGCAAATAATTTTTCTTTACGAGGGGTCATCCAAGAGTGCATCAAATGGAATTTCTCTGAGGTCTTGTACTACATGCTCTCTAACATAGTGAAAACGTCACTAATTTTTCCAGTGAGTCATGGTTTCACTAGAAGATTGTCAAATTGTGCCATGGTTGGCGATCAAATTAGTAAAATTCATGAGAAAAAATGAACCATTAAATTTTAAGTACAAGCTTAACTAATCAAACAAGTGATTCAGATCGATTATCTCATCACCCTAAATGCTTCAGTACTCATGAATCAGTTCCTCGATTAAGGGCAAAAATAATGCAGTTCCGTCCTTGTTTATTATACTTAAATGGAGGGACCAGGTCTCATAAGAGGGATCCCTAGCTAGCTTCGAAAGTTCGACCCTATCGATAACATTATTGAGTTCTAGCTCTTCAATTAGTATCCTGTCTCTCCAATTCAATTAGAGATCAGTCACTAACTTTTAGTTGCAAACTTGAAGATTTTCGAATTAGTTAAAAATTACTGAAAATGTTTTTTTACTAATTTACGTTTGTATTGTGCATTATTGATATCGGGTTGTCCAAGCGATTTATGTTCGTGAAAAGCTTATGACGTCTTGTGATTTGACTGTAAATCATGTAGTGTTAGAAGATGTTCGTATGTCCGCATACGACTGCAGCGATGGTTTGATGCGTCAGCGAGTGAAGATATCAGCGCTCGCCGGAATTGGCTTTGTTTGAGGACACGTGAATGCGCTTGCAGACTAGCGCTGCGGTGGCTTGGGGTGGGTTCTTTTTCCCCAGTACAAGGGCACTACAAAAAATTTCGCATTCACGAATTGTACGTTAGAAATATAATGCGTTGAGGTAACCTACCAAAGGAATTGACATTTCGAAAACGACGCTGATGTTCCATTAACGCGGGTGGACACGAGACGATTTCGTCCTTACTCCAAACACTTACGACTCCCAAATAATAGTGTGGTATCCAGGTGGAAGCGGTGCAATCTCGCAGTCTGCATCAATATTCGAAATTTGTGGTATCTCCAAAATGTGACAACTAATCAATAAAAAAGACTGTATGTATGAATTAAGGGCCGAAATTAACGTAGTTCCTCGAAACAGCACTTGATTATTTTAAGACCATACACGTTTTCTTAAAAGAAAAGTGAAGTACGAAGACAAAAATGTTCATCGTTCCAGATCATTTTACGCCTTTGGTAGGTTGAAGAAGGATCAGGAAGAGCATTAACCGCCCACATTGAGAAATATGAGTTGATGCTGAATTGCCAATTTAGTTTTCATGCCAGGCATTCGATTACACATGCGATAACGAAAGTGACTACCCATCTGTCGGAAACTAAACAACAGAGAATGTGTTGGAACATGTCTCATTGATATGGAGTAAGCCTTCGATACGGTGTGGTTAGATGGACTAGTTTTTAAACTCCTTCAGGACAAGTTCCCCAGACACCTTGTCGCTATGAAGTGTAATATGTTATACGGAAAATCGTTTGTTGTAACTGACGGAAATCTGACAACAATGCGCGAATTCAAGGTCTTGAATGGTCTATAGCAGGGAACATTACTGCCCCTCTGCTCTTCTCAATCATGATTCGCAAGCTATTGAACGGCTTTGACTTTAACGTCTCGCCAACGCGATCATTGGTAGCGTTTGTTGATGATCTGCTCATCTATACAGCAGGCCGAAAAGCTACAATAGTTCAGAACAATCTCCAAAAAAATGTTCAATGATGTACAGCTGTACACTGATAATTGGCGAATTAAAATCAATGCGCAGAATTGCGAAACAATCTTGTTTCGGACAACGCTGCAGGGAGTCAGTCAAGACCTGAAATGTAATTGGAAGGATTCCCACATCATGACTGGCGAGGGTAGTTCAGAACGGGTTCCACATAAATCCTCTGTTCGATACCTCGGTGTTCATCTCGATCGGTATCTATACTATACTGAACATGTCAAAATCATGCTCTGTAAAGCACAAAAAGTAGCCATGGCCCTACGAAGACTCTTTCATTCCAAATACATTGATCAAAAGGTCAAAATTATCTGTTACAAGACCCTGGTTAGACCAGTTTTGACATATGGAAAAAATTAAGAAAAATATTAAAGCTCCGATATAACATTTGATATTGTTCACGAAAATCATTTCAATACACAAGATTCAGCACTGGATTCAGATTTCAGGCAATCTCATAACTGTCCATCGAAAGACGCCATGGGATTATCTTTACGAGCTACTTGTATTTATGCGGGATCACAATTGCAAGTGGTAGTCGCGGCCCAGGGCTGAAATCCAGCCCTTCACTCGCGACGTCAAGTAGTGGTTCATTGCTTGAAGGGCTCGAACACTATCTTCAATGTCATCTAGTTTCCGCACAAGATTTTGTGGTGCTCGGAAATGATGTCTCGACAAGGCGTCAATTCAATTTCTAATAGCTGGGCAACTTGAGATGAATCAATTTGGTTCTGTTGACTTTGTCAAGTGTGGCGTGTCAGAGAAAAACTGGCGAATAGTTGATACATTTGGGGATTTTAGCAACAAGCGACTATTCCGGAAGGACATCATACATTTTCAGATGAACAATTGGCTGTCATGTCTTTCCTACTGTAAATTACTCATATCAGCTGACATGTCCTAAAACCATGAACCCCTTAAAATTATTCAAACTGAGTGCAGACTCTACTGCTTCACGGCCAGTGAAAGTACTGTTGGTTCACGCGGAGCAACGGTAGGCGGGGTGGTCAGAATTGATGAACTAGAAATCAAACGAAAATTTCGGTGACTGGACTACAAGGGCGAACTTAAATCCTCTATATCGTTGTTATGCAGAGCTCATGGTATTGTTTTAATGGAACCTCTTGCTTTCCATAACCTTACTTTTTCTCCAGTTTAGAGAAAAATCTTTTGTATTTCATAATTCTATATGAGTACTGTTAAATTTGATAAAATAACTTTCTCGGGTTATTGGTGTATAACAGAGAAACACGCAGATGGTGGGTTCATCAGCTCATCTTGAGCTCCGTCAATCAGCCAAGTAGCGATTCCTAAACGAAAAAACCCTACTTAGCCACTATTGCCTAGCAGCAGTTCGTCATCGGTAATTCCTATAAAGCCTTCAGGTCCGCCAATACTTCATGTGGTGGTCCTGATTCATATCTCAGCTGGCCTACGATACCTCAATGGACGACATCAAGTGCTTCGTGAACATCAAATCCGGTTCACCGGTTCAGATTATGAACTGCTTACCAAGCATAACCTTTTCCGGTTCCTACTAATTGTGATGCTGTCCTCAATTCAGCTTCTTGGCTAGTCAGTGTCTTTGTCAAACCTTTTCCACTAAGAAAAGAAATTTTCACCCCGGCCCTATCAAATGTGATGAATAAATAAAAAATTCCATATAAAAATTTACATTGGAAGGCAACAAATTTTAATTATGTTCTATGTATGAAAGTAAGCTTTCTATTATATACAACAGAAATATCTTTAATTACTTTTTGCCAAACATGGTAAGGTTTTGTTAAAGGCAGTTGTACAATTAACGGAAATTTCTTTGCCAACGTGATAATTTGTAATATTGAAAAGAGTACTTTGAATTCTTACGGTTTATTATTGTTGTTTGGCCAATCTGAGATAAAATTTCTCGACACTGATTCCGTAATGCAGCTACATAAATACTTTAATCTTCCCAGAAAAACAAAAGTTTTTTTTTATAAACAAAAGATCAGATCCTTACATGGGGAGGCAACCTTACGATCATTGAAAAAAAGTTTATCCTCTGGAATTTGTTTGGATTCCTTTTTTAAGCTTTCTGCAAATACTGATGACCATAGCTGCTTTGCTTTTGGAGGAAAATTGATGCAACAGACGAACAGATGGGTGGACTGATAGACGCAATTTTAATAGGGTATGGAAAAGTTTATTTATAATGCCCTACAAAAAGACACATGTTAAGACACTTTATTGCCGCTAATATTACATTTCACCGTTTTGGTGAAGAATGTAAATATTTATATGGTAAATATTGTTAACTTCATTATATTTATTTTCTAAAGTTACATTCTGACGGGGGATACAAGGCCAAAAACTTTGCGCCGCTCTGAGGTTCGGTTCACAAATCCTGCAAAGACCATCTAGTGAAATCTTCAACGTCCTTTGTGTGTATGATGGTCAAGAAGATGCGTCAGTCTGCTCATCGTCGAGCGCAGATAAGTTTTGATGCTTTAGTCCGCTGAAAGACATTTCACAGGATGCGGACGTGGCGGGAATGGTCATGAGCAAGGTGGTAAAAAGCGTCACCTGATTAATGAGGTCTTCTCTTAACATACAAGGAGCTGCTCTAATGCATCTGTATACTCCTTGTTTTTCGGTTTACTGAACATTGTGTCAGCCAATTTCAGTTGAACTGCTAGCTTGTCCACAATGAAATCATCAGCATGAACACCGAGCTGTTTTCAGTTCAAAAGAATGATTTTTTCCAAACTGATCATCTGGTGCGTTCTGGACTGGTCTAAATGACGTTTCAGCTTGGATTTTTCCCAATCAAACACAGAAATGGTCTTTACGTAGGCAATTCTTATTAGTTAGTTGAAAACGTAGGGCCTCCCCACCTAGCTCGCCTAATCTAAGTGGAGGCGCTTGTGCTCTAGTTGGATTGGATATGCTGAGTTCAAGATTCTGCTCGACATTGATGGCCTCTGTCTCTGTTCACATGCATTCAAAGTTCGAATCACTCATAGCATCATAAACTTCATGCAGACTTTGAGCGGCCTGTTTCGAACCAGTGGCCGTAAAGTTTTCTTTTTGCAAAGCCTTTGCTAACTTTTCAGCAGGTTCACAAATATTTTTAATGCTACAAAGGTGCTAAATCTCCCCATTTTTGCAAGATTTTGCAAGATAGCGTGAGTAATTTTCGATGAAACTACCTTTTATCTTGCCGTCACCAGCATCAGTTTTCTTTTGCGCGTCCATCATAGCTTTCAAGAAGAAACGGCTTTTATTTTATAGCAGAAGTGTGCATGCCCAATAGGTATGTTCCGCAAATTTTCATATCACTATATTTAAGTTCATTTGTCCTTAGTCCCGCTTATTTTTGCAGGTAAAGCCCGGTGGAACCAAGAAGGGGTCCATTTTTGGCGGGTGCTGAAACGTTAAAATATTCAATTCGGTTCTAGTTTGGGTGTCCTTATGTTTGTGTGTGTTACGTATCCTAATTGAGGTTGGAAGAAGAAACTGTTTTTATTTTATTTCAGGTAATATATTCTATTCGGTTCTAGTTTAGGGGCTCTTATGTTTATGCTCTTGGTATGTACTCTAATTGAGGTTAGAAGAAACGGTTTTTATTTTATTGCAGGTGTGCATGCACAATAGGTATGCTCCGTAAATTTTCATCACCATATTTTAGTTGATTTGTCCTCAGACCCGCTTAAATCCGCAGGCAAGGCCCGGTTGAATTAAAAAAGACCCGGGTCGAACCCTTTTTTGGCGCGTGCTGAAACGATAAAATATTCTATTCAGTTCTAGTTTGAGTGCCCTTATGGTTTATGTGTTAGGTACTCTAATTGAGGTTAGAAAAAGAAACGGCTTTTATTTTATGGTAGAAGTGTGCATTTCCGTAAGTCACCAAATCTTAGTTTCTTTGTCCTTAGTCCCGGTTAAATTCGCACGGAGGGGCCCAGTTGAACCAAAAAGCGCCCGAGGCAAATTCAGGGGTTGCATTTGGCTACCTACGTGCATTTGGCTCGCCGTTGGACCGAATTTGGTTCAATGATAGCGTAAGCTTCCTAAAGCTACAAATTTAATTGTTTTTATGAAACCAAAAATAAAGGTAGATGTTGACGAGATCTTGGACTAAAATGTATCAAAAAATAATTTGAATCATATGGACTCTGCAGGTTTTAACAGTTGTGAATTTTACCCTACAGTCAAGAAATTAAATTTTATTATACATAGTATAGTACATTCAAGGGACTAAATTTTTATAGACTTTAAATGAGAAAAATCTAGCACTAAGAAATATGAAATAAAATGAAAAAAAATTTGGCAAAATATAAATAAAACTGTCTTCAAAGTTTGTAAAGATCATAATCTTTTCCCCGCAAATAATCTGATGACGGTAGTGTCATTGCATTAAAAAATCCTTATCTACCAAGCGTTGTAAAGACTTTTTTCTTACTTCTCTAATTGAGTGGATCTTGGTTAAAATCAAACTCTCTCTTACCTCTCTTGTTCTTGTTGCCTCTGTGCATACCCCTTGCAACTCTCTTTCAAATACCTATGACAGGTTTTTTGAAGAGCTATCTTTTTTTTAAAACTCTAACCACCCAACACCCGGTCTTCTTATTTATGGTGACTTAAATTGTCCTTCCGTTATCTGGTACTCTCTAACGTCGTTAGTCCCTCATCGTTCAACAGCGTGTCGATTATGTTCTCGTTTTTACTTCAATAATGCTCATTACAGTTTAGTTCCATACATAACTCTAAACAGTCGCCTGGTAGACCTTATTTTATCAAACACTCCGTATTGTAAGATTTCTGTGTCAAATTGCATCTATACATATGTTCCATTTGATCATCAATATCCTCCTCTTTCTATCATGCTAGAGGTATCCTGCCTGCCTGCAGTAAGACCCCCAGTCCAGCCAGGTACGATTGCCACAAAGCTTATTTTGATGGCATTTCATCTAAGGTCATTACTATTATTCGTACAATAATTGGCATCAATTCTCTGGAGGCCTGACTTGTGAGCAAGCGCCAGAAAAGCGTTATCCTTTTCTTTTTATTACGATTAATGAGTTTACACGTCTGCGTTCCTCTAAAAATAATACTCCTTGGATTACAAACTCAGTGATAAATGCTCAAAAAATTTTAAAAAATTGGAAAAGTTTCGACCGATGATGCTCGGAATAATCTTTGTAGACTTCGATCTATGGCGAAAAAAGAAGTAACTAGCCAAAAAGGCCTGTTTCACAAGTGTTCAAATTTCTCTGCACTTTAATCAGCCGAAACTCTTTTGGACCTATGTGGTCTTTGAAATCCTCCTTTTGTATTTCTCGGACCCTCATTGAATGATTCAGCTGCGTCCTCTCCAGCTACAATCACTGAATCATTCGTCTCGTACTTCTTTTCTCTCCCTATTCATCATCATAGCACATTTTCTTTCAGGGAAAGTGTCAAAAGGGCTTGCGCACGAAACTCTGAAAAGGAGCCAAAGTTCAACGTGACGGTGAACAGCTCCTCACGAGCTTCGCTCTACCCTAAAACGGCTGAGGATCACACCAGCCATTTAAATTTTTTGAAGTGTACGAAGGTGGCTTGCTATACACCTACACCCTTCCAGGAGAGAGAAAATTGACTCGCCTTCTAAAAGGCGTGCACAGCTCATACGACGATAATGATGTCGTGGCTGAGTTGGAGGAACTCCAAAGTCAAAGTCAAACGCGCTTTATTTAATACTAATCGTTATAAACTTTAAAAGAATATAAAGCGAATTCCAAACAATAACAATCAAAAACTTAATGGCCCAAATGGCTCTCTAAATTTATACGTTATCATTAACTCATTTCATCAAAAAAAAAAAAAAAAACTAGCAAATTCAATTAATTACGTGGAGGAACTCCATCCTCAACATATGTTCACTAGCTCCACGCTATAAAAGGAATTTTGTTCAAGAATACTTGAACGCCCATAGACCAGACTTCTTGTTTATACCGGAAACAAGACGCAATGAAAAAGACAGAGTGCATTTGGGGAAATACAAGATCATCAGACGTGATAATCCAGAGGAAAGTCTTGGAGTTGCTATGGCTCACAAAGATCACCTGAAAGTCCAAAGGCACTGCTTTCCAATTCTGAAATGTGTTGAAGCAGAAACAATAAGTTATATTCTGGGAGGGTGCATCTTTGCATTCGTGGAGATCTATGTTCGATTGATACTCGGTGAGGGAACCCATTGACGACTTGGAAACAGTGCTTACTCTGTGCAAAAAATTCGATTTCTATGCCATGGGAGGTGATTTCAACGTCAAGCATCCCTCGTGGGGAAATATCGCATCTAATGGCTATGGAACAGCTATCTGTAACTGGGTTTAATCAAATATGGATCTCATACTGATTGCCCCGAAAGAGCCTTCCTTCCGCCGAAGCTCGTCTATTAATTTCTTCATTGTGTCTGCCAATCTGGTAAATCTGTCCCACAGTTGAAGAATTTCGAGGGTGGAGTTCTTGACGCCGAGTCTGACCATCTTCTGGTTGAGCTGACCTTAAGAGTGAAAAAGGGTGTGAAACCATACAAGCGAATCGATTGGGCAGCAGTAAGTGCTGACGTTGATGGAAAATTGAAGGGGATTTCGATCAATAGATCGAAAAACCATTCTATTCCTGAAATCGATGAGGGAGTTGCTTGTATAAATTCAACCCTGGATACGGTCATCTCGAAGATCTCAACTAAGAAATGCTCGACAAATTACTTTTATCGAGATTTACCGGGACATCTTGGAGCTTCATCGTAGACGTAGTCGGCTTAGAAAGCTACTCGCAAGAATCTACCACAGCAATTTAAATATGGTCAACTGGGAGTATGAACGTATTCACCTAGTGATTACGTCTCTAAGCCGAATGATCTCGAGGAGAACCACGGCTTTTGCTAACGAGCGATTTGAATGGGCCTTGGAAAGTATCAAACCAGGTCCCTGTATGTTTCCTCATATCAATAGGATAACGGACAGAATAAGAATGCCCGGGGTCCTTACTTATGATGGACACATGCTCATGAATGACAAAGCTATCGCTGACTCTACCGCAAAACATTTTGCGAAAGTTCAAGGAGAGATAGCAAGTGAGGACTCTTCCGTTACTTCGTTAGTGAGTAGCACCACAACGAATTTCGACAGGGACAATGACCAACTGTGCTTCACTCGGTTCTCTGATCCAAACCCTTCTGACACACCTACTGGTCATGGTCTGTTTGTCAGCCCTGAGAAGCTCACTTTGTTGGCACTGGAGCGAAATTCCAAAAAATCAGCATGGGCTGATGGAATCTCCAATTATATGCTTAAAAGGCTTCCCCATGTTTTCTTTGTTCTCCTTGCGATCACTCTAAATAACTCCATTGACGTTCGCTACTTCCGTCAGCATTGGAAATGTGCAAAAATATTCGCAATACCAAGAAGTCGTCCAATTTCGTTGCTTTCAAATATTGGTAAGCTTCTTGAAAGGGTAATACTTGAAAGAGCCATCCTACAATTTGCGCTTTGATAGAATGCGGCTCCAAAAATATTTGGAATCTCACTGCATATTACCGGAAATGGGGAATCAAGGTAAATGCAAAGACAAATGAATTAATTATGTTCAAGGACCCCCACAAAAAAAACTTCGGTCGTCGTGCAAGAGGCATCTGTGACTCCAGGGTTAAGTTGAATGGGCAGATGGTGCACTGCTCTAGGCAAACGGAAGTACTTGGGGGAAGTTTTCGACAGGAAAGCTACCTTTAGTACTCACGTTGATATTTTGAAAAAAGTGACATGCGTACCATCTCCTTTTACCTTTATCAGGAAAGACAGCGAGAAGGCGAGTCAAGGTTTTGTCCTATAAAACCTTGATTCGTCCGATCATCACATACGCGGTGATGATATGGATTGGAGCTCCGAAAACCAAATGGGGCAAGATAGGATTAGTGGAGCAAAAAATCCTTCGGGCTTGTACAGAACTATACAGACGGGAGAATGGGGACGGTCTTACCCCAACGAGGTGCTGTACCAGGAGTCAGGAATGGAGCCGATAAAATCCGATCAGGAGAGCCAAGGACCACAAAGCGAGAGTAGTCAGGAGGGCGACGGACAACCGCTCTATGGACGCAGCATATGAATAATTTTTAAGGTAGTCTTAAGGAAATAATGTACTTAATTTTAAGGAAATCAATTTTAAATTTTAAAACTAGATAGAGCAGATGATTTTTACAAACTTCTTTTATAATCTATTAATGTATGATAATGTTGTGGGTGTCAACATTTTAAAGTTTTCTTTTACCAAAAAATTAATGTTATAATGTAAATAAAGTCGGGGAAAAGCCCTGAGGCACAACCCGCATGGATATTGTTAGGTGAAGCTATTGATGAATTGTATGTATGTAAAAAATGAAAAATCACCAAATAAAGATCTTGAATCTTTAATCTAAAGTGAATAAAATTAGCAGGACGCATAAAAAATGAATTCGCAAGGGAAAATATTGCATTTATTTTTTTTAAATATGGAAAATGCATCCAATTAAAAAAACTTACATATGCGATCTCGATAAGTGGGATTAACTCATGGATTAATAATAAATTATACAAATGACTTCAAAGATATGATTTGGTAGAGAAGCTAACAGGTCTACTGTGCAAGTAAAACGACCAAAAAGCATGTTTACAATTTTCACGGATAGTAAGGGGACAAATCCTTGAGAAAATTAACATCCTCTAATATAGTCCATGTAGACAATTTTGAGGGAAGTGTTTTATGAACTAATAGGTATCTCAGATAGAAATTTGTACAATGAGTAGTTCACGAGATATTGTGGATAAATGTTGCTTGTAGTGTGAAAAAGCTGAATAACATACAACGCCACGACAAAAAACACATTTTTTTTTTCAAGTAATCGGTCTTCGAATTTGTGCCGACACCAACTCGAAACATGCGTGTTTAACTTTCTTCACTGTGCCTACCTATTAGAATATCCCAAAGTTTGAAAACGAAAATAGGATGGTAAGGCTATCAAAAAATGAATTTATCCAGTTTCATCCCGCAGTTCATCTTCTTGAATCTGATTAACAGCTTTAAAATCCTTGTTTTAAGCTTGACATTAGAAACCAATTAGTTTTCGTCTTATCTAGAGGCTAACTTTTAATGGACCTCTTCTTGCATCTATGGTTAACTTTTAAGCTCTTCAAATACTCGTATCATCGTTTTACAAATCCAATCAATTGCAAATAAAATCGATTGCATAACTAGCGAATCTAGTGTATGGACACACGTGGCTCCCTATTCAATATTTTATTGCATAGAATGTGCACATATGAATGACACTGACGTCTGAATGCAGTTTTTATCAATTCCCCGTTTAACCCATCCACCGCAAATCAATTCGGTTTATTGACAAAGATATTTTCATTCGATGATGTAAGTAGACCACTTCAATATTCATTAAAGCCATCTTAAGGTTGAACAGCGGCGAATAATTGTGTCGCCTGTACTACAAGTACATTCGCAGAATATCACCTTCGTGTAGTTTTTTTTAATTCTTTGCAAATGATCACTTCAGTACGCAACTCATTGAAGAATAGCTTGATGATATGGAAGTTTAATTTTGTTCCTAACTGCGTAGCGCATTTTATATATGCATATACGAGTATGTAGAAATCATCATTTACCTTTCCAACTATCGAAAGAATTACAGCTAATGTGGCGTCAGTAACGTTGCATCTCTGAAAGAAACCAATCGACGATTCCATGTTAAGTTGGCATTTAGTAGGTTACACGTGACTGCTACTGTTATCCTAAGATCTATACTTGCGGTTATGCAAGTCGCATGAGCCGCATATACTCAGTTAATTATTAGCTGAGCACTTGTAATGATATGTTAGTTAATAACGAGCATAATACACCTTTGCTTTTAGTGCCTTTCATGTTCAACATCCAAGGACGCATAAAACAGTGCAACCGATGGCGCCTGAGCTTATGTTAGCAAGCTTGAAGAGCGCATGGCAACAATGTGCTGGGATAGAACTAGGAACTAGTCTTCGCAAACGTGAGGAAAATCGATTAGTTTTCACATGTTCTTGGCTACAAATAAAACTGAATGAAAGCTGATGAATGCTAGTGACTAGAGAAACAAATACAAGCAAATCTTACTACTTGTAAAGCTGAAGCCGGTTGTGAGGCTTGGCTTAACTATTTTCATAACTGATAACTAGCACTTTTCGTGTGAACTCCTCAAAATAGGTTAGATTGCAAGAATTGAATATTGGCAGCATAACGTGCATTCTTATTCAATGTTTAATGTACTGGGACGGCATTAAGGGTGGCTATATAGTGTGCAAAGACTGTATTAATTCATAATGCAGTTAACATTGTTTCCATTTCTGAATTGTTTTTTGCAAAAAAGTGTGTTTTAGCTTACAATTATAAAATAATTTAAATTGTAATTAATAACAAGAAAAAATGAGCTTGAATCTAATTATTCCATTTTTAAGATAAAGGGGCATTAACGTTTGATAATAATTTCGGGCATATATTCTCGGCGGCCTTTCTTAACGAAGTGCATTCTGGACGTCCATTATTACCCTCACCTTCGCACTGAGAAAAACATGTGTTTGCACAAAAAAACGTGTATTTGCTAAAAACGTTCCCAAGCATTTTTGCATCAGCAAAAATATACGAATATCCGGTTCCAGTAGTAGTTGCCTCCAACCGAAGCGATACTGCGATGTCGTTCACCAATTGGAAATGTCAAGCAGGAATCTTGTCAGCATTGACTGGATTTTCCCATCGTTCCCTCGGCTTCCCAACTGGACGTTTTCCTTACGCCCTACCCTTCAAGCTTCGTCTAAGGAGCATGTGCTCTTCCATTCTTTCCACATTCTTGCCCGTTGCAGTTTGCGTAGCTTTACGCATGCGGATATAGCTGGGTTTTCATAAAAACTTTACAACTCGTCGTTGTAACGAAGTCTCCGTTTTGCTCCATGCTTTAGAACATATATCCACCTGAGCCCTTTGCGTTTGAATACGTCCAGGACCTTCTTGAAACATTTGTAAGAGTCCAAGCTTACATCCATACTGCAGCACAGGTCTTATGAGTGACTTGTATATACGAGACTTATTTTCTCTGAAAATCTCTGAATGGTAAGGCATAGGAAGTACTGATAAGTAGGCTTTGTTTGCTGCGTTTATATTTTTCAGATTTTGCTCTTTCGAACAAGATGGATTGCCAAGTATAAAAGGCTATCCACACTTTCCAAGCTGTAGTTTCCTAAAGTCAGGTTTTGTAGGATTGGTATGTCTTTCCGTGTTTAGGTCATGAACTTAGATTTAGTTTCGATTAACAGGAGGCAGATTTTTTGCGCTTCCAATCCAGTGGTATAAATGCTTCCTTCGCATCTGGAATTGATCTGGACATGATTTCAATGTTGCTGGCGTTCGCTATTAGATGCGTGAACTTGCAGAGTAGCGTGTCCGCACACCAAGAAAAAACATCTGTATAATTGCACAAAAATCATAAATATGTTATGCTATATAAATCATTTTCAGGTTTGCTAAAATCAAAAGCAATTTGCGTAAAAATTAGCCAAATAACAAAATATGTGGTGAAATTCCCCGTCGAAAAAAACAACCTTAAATTTAATTGTGCAGCCGTTCCCCTAAACTTGATTCTCCCCTCTCTTTCTCTTTTTCTCTCGCTTTTTCTCTCTCTTTTTCTCTCTCTCTCTCTCTTTTTCTCTCACCCCCTCTCTTTTTCTCTCTCACCCTGTCTCTCTCACCCTGTCTCTCCCACCCTGTCTCTCTCACCCTGTCTCTCTCTCTCTCTCTGACCTCACTCTCTCTCTCTCTGACCCTCGCTCTCTCTCTCTCTGACCCTCGCTCTCCCTCTCTCTGACCCTCGCTCTCTCTCTCTCTGATCCTCGCTATCTCTTTCCACCATCCAATTATTTTGAAACTATAATTTTATATTGTACGTGTGATATTGACCATATCGCCTCAAATTCCATTACGGTCATGGAATGAGATACCCTAACAATACATCCAAGGTTCGGATTTGGACTGATTGCGATTGATTAATATTATTATAATTTTATATTCACATTATTCATTTAAATTCTTATTTACTCATTAATTCCGGCTGGCCGCGAACTCACATCTCACCATCAGGAAGCGGAAGCGTTCGCATTGAGCCATGAGATATCATCTTAGACACACTAAATCATTACATAAGGCGCTCGCATTTATGGGGGTTATAATGTGTAATGTTAGTTGCATTAGATAATTTGCCTAAGTTTCAAATGCAATGTGCTTAATGAGTCAACTGTAAGTTGCCTCTTTATGTATGGCTTGTATTAAGGAAATTGTACTTGGTGTCTGCTAGGGTTTTCCAGACCACATGTTCCAGGGCAATATTGAATGAACAACAGTGAAGCAAGCTAATCTCACGGTTTAAGGCCTGATTTTATTGGGAAGCTTTCGGTCAAATCTCCGTTAACTTGGAGCTGAGACTTGGTGTTTAGCATTGTAACCTTGGTCAAAAAGTCGAGTTAAGCTGGGACGCCAAAGTCAAGCATTATTTTATACGGAAAATTTCGGATTTTTTGTCGTATGGTTGTTTGAAATCTGCAAACAGCTGGTGCACATCGACATAATATGACGTCAAATCAATGTGTTCACCTTGTGCTTTGATGATTGCGTTCCGACTAATTTTTGAAGTATTTCAGTTTCAAGATTGTCCCAAGCCAGTTTCAGACTATTGAACAACTATTTTCACTGGTCACGTGCATGTTCTTTTCCTGCCAGTCTTGCTTATCTCATAATAATTCGATCGAAATGATGTCAGGAGATTGCGGTGGCCAATCCATGATTTGGAGCACACCTTTCTCTTACTAGGACCGTAGATAGTTCATGTATAGATGGGGGATGTGCTTGGGATGATCATCTTGTTGAAAGATAAATCCGTTGCCGATCAAACCAATGTCAGATGGAATGGCACTTCGTTGAAGAATATTGTGATAAGTGTCCCTTCCGCATTATTCCGTCAAATCTGACCAGTTTTTCAACAGCGTCGTAACTGAAACATCCCCAAACAATTACGGAGCTTCCGCCATGCTTAACTATTGGCGCAATGCATTGAGGATTATACCTCTCGTCTTTATTTAAGCGAACGTACTGGCACTGCCTGGATCCGAAAATCTCGAACTTCGATTTATCGGTCCATAATACAGATTTCTATCTATTGACCAATCTTTGTATTTTCGAGCAAACAATCTTTTCCGTTCGTTTTGTATTCGTTGGCGTATTTTTTTTTCACAGCAACGCGACCAGAATACTCTCGCAAACGACGTTTGACAGAATCCACAAAAAATGGGTTCGTCAGAGTTTCGTTGATTTTGGCACGAATTTCTGGTGCTGTTTTGAACCGATTTTGCTTCCTTATCAATAAAATGTGTTGACCATCAGTTTGGATTGTTTTTTTTTATTAATTTTTTCGATTAATATTTGTAATGGCTTCGGTGAACCGCTTCAATGTATTTCAACTTTGCACTTGGAAACACCAACAATATTTGCAATTTCACGAATTGTTTTACCCCTTTTTCTCAAAATAAGTATATGTGAACGTTTTTCAAAGCCATTTTCAGCGATCACAATCGGTTTTGCGCATGTAAACAATGACGGGAATGAATTTGACAGTTCTATTGCACTTATAATACAGCAGAGGGTACAAAGAACCGCTATTTTTCGACATGCACTCAAAACTGATGTTAGATATGAAGCAATATGGCAGCAGCGCTTACTACCACACACATGACCATTAGTAGGCCGACTATGCTGGCTAACTTACATGAAGTATTATGGAGGTGCCAACGAAAATTCGAAGTTTTATACGGTTTCGAGGTGGATTTGTACAGTGAAATCCTGATGGCCCGTGGAGAACACAATAGCGCTCCTAGTGAAGTGAAAACTATTTCAGTTCCTATACCCGTTTAGTTTTTATCGCCTTCCAAAGTGAATTTATAGGATTTTGTTTACATCTCAACGCTGAGCTATCAGTCGAAGGTTCAAAACGTGTGCTTCATTTGCTCGTCTTGAAAGGTTTAAGAGTACAGTGGGCTATGCAAAGTGAATTTATAGCATGCACGGAATGCGTTCCGCACGTTTTTTATTCGGAAAATAGTATATATTACGAAATATAAGCATTTGCTAATGCCGCGGCTGGGTGACAGCTACCGGAAGCTTGTCCATAGTAGGCCGACTAATACATATGCAAATTGCTACAATATGGCTTCCTATCTAACGTCAGTTTTGCACGCATCCAAATGATCCGAAATGACCGTTTAACATATTAGTGCCCATATTTGAAAAGCTTAAAATATAACAATAGTTACATCTGAAATGACGGAGCAAAAATTATGCTACTTAAAAATAAGAATTTTCGGTTCCTTCGTAATTACATCATTTTGACTAATAATCAGATAATTTAAAACAAATGTATGTTAATCGTAACAAAATAAAAGAAAAATTAAAACCTTCCTTTTGATTTTGCGTGTTTAATTTTATTTTCGTAATCGATTTTCGACCGTTATCGTTCGATCTTCTTCAGCGATTGTTTCACTTATCCTAAAAATCCTACTTACATACTAAGTCCTTAAATACATCGAGGGATATTTCCTAAAGAGGATAATTAAAATTTACTTTATTCAAATTCCTTTTGTCACATTTGAAAATTACTTAACTAATTAGCTTGAAGAGCCAGGATTTACAATTACCTGCGTCGCCGTTCATTAGCACTGTTATAAAAAAATGACCTTTTTGTTTCAGATTTAAAAGTTGTAATCAATATCTTTCATCTGATACCTTTGATTAAAAACAATTTTAATGTCTGCTTCGTTATAAGTCCCCCTTGTAAACTTCGTTATAAGTCCACCCTTAAAAAATTTCGAAATAAGACCTCACCTTTTGAGAGATCACTACCTTTACAAAAAGTTTGAGCTTTCTAGCTGCATAGTTTCTGAAGAAACTTGATGTGACACATGGGCAGACGTATAGATGGACGGACGGATGGATAGACGGACAGGACCCTAAATAGGTACGTAGTAGTTGATATTTTTAAAGATTTGTTTACAAAGCTCTAAAAAGGAGAACACTCATCCCACTTGTTCTCCTACTCGTGCTCGCACTACGCGCCTCACCTTGGTGCTTTACTCCTTTTCTCCTCCCACAATTCCAAAATTTTTCCTCCAAAATTCCTCCGATGTTCCTCCAAAATTCCACAATTCTTGAAAATTCCAATTTCTTCCAAATTTCAATATTCATCGATATCCTTCGAATAATCCTCCGAAAATCTTTTGCTGCTCGATCCGTGCTTCCTCAACGACTCGTGAAAGGCTAGGCTAGTAAAGCCCTTCCGTAATATAAATATTCAATGGTCATTCAATAAGTCCGTAGGATAAGCAAGAAAAAAACAAAATTTTGGCAAAACTCGATTTTATTATACAACCATAGTTGCCCTCGAGAGCGATACGAGTATAGCGATTTTCCAACTTTTCGATACAACTCTATAGTACGATTTCTCTTTCTCATCAAAATAGGCCTCAGGTTCAGCACTTACGTCATCATTGGACTTAAACTTCTTTCCTGCGAGCATTGTTTTGAGATCTGAAAACAGGAAAAAATCGCTGGGGGCTAAATCTGGAGAATATGGTGGGTGGGTAAGCAATTCGAAGCCTAATTCATCCAATTTTGCCATCGATTTGTGACACTGTGCATTGTTTTGGTGAAACAACCTTTTTTCTTTTGCAAATGCGGCCGTTTCTTTACGATTTCAGTCTTCAATCGATCCAATTATGCACAGAAATAGTCGCTGTTGATAGTGGTTCCGTCTTGGAGATATTCAATGAATATTATTCCGTTCGCATCCCAAAATACAGACGCCATCACCTTACTGGCCGACTGTTGCGTCTTTGCTCGCTTTGGGTTCGGTTCGTCGACTGCTGTCCACTCAGCAGACTGTCTTTTGGATTCTGGTGTGTAATAGTGAAACCATGTTACAACCATTGTCACATATTGACGATTGAATTCGACTTTATTGCGGTTCAACAGCACCAAACGCTCCTCTGAAGCGTTAATGCGTTAGTGTTTTTGGTCGACTGTGAGCCCACGCAGCACCCACTTTGCACAAAGCTTTGGCATACACAAAGGTTCACATAAAATGGTAAAGACACTACCATCTGATATCATTGTAATGCCAGCTAGCTCGTACACCTTCGATTTGCGATCGTTCATAATCATTTCGTAGTTTTTTTTGTTGTTTTCTGGAATAACAGCTTCATTTGGGCATCCACTGCACTCTGCATCAATTGTGCTGGTACAACCACGTTTAAATTCAGCAATCCACTACTCTACCACTTGCCTTGATGGAGTCCGGATAATGTTTATCAAGCCTTTTTTTGGCTTCCACTGTATTTTTTTTCATCAAAAAGCAATGCTTTATCAAAACTCGAAATTTGCTTTTTTCATTTTTGTTTTTTTTCAATAACAAAAGTTGCTTCGCACAAAATGCTGTAACTCACAAATCAACAGTCCGATCGCTGTCAAATTTATACATGTATCGTTTGAAGGCTAGTACTAATAAAAACATTATATGGAAAGAATTCGAGTAACACCATGTGTCATCCTACGGACTTATTAAATGGACTGTTACGTATTGAAAAATAGTACGTCACAGCAACATTCTGTTTAGAAAATATAAAGTAAAAATACCATAGGCGTAATTATCACTCTTCTGATGTAGATAGAATCATCATCATTTTGAAGAATTATGTTGACTCCCTGATCGATGATAGACAGGGCAACTGACAAATGGTTTCCTTTAGCTGTTAGTTTGCAACAAATTCTGTCACTCACTCTGGCTTTGTGTCCTCTCTAAGCATTCGTTTCGGTTCTATTTGAATGAGTTGTTCATTCAAAATAGGTACCCTATTGGAATTTAGTCGGTCAATTAATTTTCCAAGTTTAGTACGTTTTGACGAATTTCAGAAAGTTCGTTATCTTAGGACATATTTGTTTTTATGCACTCTGGATAAATATTATTCCACACATGATTTATTGTGGCTGTATTTAATTCTTTCCAGGATTCGCTTGTATTATCGATAGCATCTTTGGTAGGGTTGTTTTTCCAAAACTGCATCGTCTGGTAAAACATTTTAGGAAATGTTCTTTGTATATAGTAAGCTTTAAAAAAGGCTATTGCTCCCTGATCCATTGGTGAAATTAAAGCTGCTGAATTTTTGGGAAGGTACTGAGCCTCCAGCCTCCTTCAGCAAATTCAGATAAATTAATTGGGTATCCTGCAGCGGCATTAAAAATGATCCACACTTTGTTTTTGATGTTTTTAATCTTTTTAACTTCAAGGTAGAAGTAATATGGGGACCAATCATTGAAAAGAATCTTCGTCATGTATTCTTTCTTGTAGAATCTCCAAATGACAGGCATTTGTTTTTTCGGGCCTTTGAAACACCTTGGATTTCCTGAGTATATCACTCTTAGTGGTTTAAGTTTAAGATCACCTGCAGCATTAACACCTCGGATAAGGTCGATCGTTCTTTTGAAACCGTATTTAGACGCTAACTTGCTAACTAACGGTGAGGCGGCTTGCTCATCTACCTTAATCTCCATGATATCCAATGAAACATTTGTACGCATCAATTGGAGAAACTATGCATGCCAATTGCTATAAACACAGACCAGCAACACAGATTTCTGAAAACTCAATAAAAGGTTTAAACTTAATTAAAAACACAACTATGACCGTAGGTAAAAGCCGAAACTCGCAATGCGAACTGTCATCAGCTGCACCATATAAGTGTTCGATGACAATCCCTAACAGAGACTCGGGTTGAAACTAAATTCACCGGAAAAACGTCAAAAGGTCAGGGCTGGATTACAGGTTGATTTGCAAAGACACATTTTTCTCGTGGCGCAATTGAAAAAAATATATATATTTACTTTTTATTTGTTTTTATTTATTACAGATTGTTGTCTTGAATTCACATATCTAAAATTTTTTTAATGTTTTCCATCGTGCTGATTCCTTGTCGGGTAATCTTAGGAGCGCTTAAAAGTGTAGCAGATAGTGAATGTGAATTTTATGCTATCGCGAATTGTTTGAACTGTAGATTTCGGTATAATTTCACTATCCCCACTGATAGATACAATTTTTCACCAGCATCAATTTGGCGCAAAACTTCTTTTGTCTCCAATGTAACTGATTTGCGGCTTTTTTGCACGTTTTTCGATATCAGTAATCAACGCCCGTTCGGTTATTTTCCTAAATATCCATGAAAAAATCATCTAGAGGAAAACATATCTTCCATGAAGCAATTTACCAAATAAGCACAACTATGCAAACAATGGAACAGAACGATATTGTAAATAAAACACCTTATACCGAGCCGATGAACTTCGCGCATCAACTTGCATCAAAATACTAACGTGAAGATGAAATGGTTCCTCTGTTTTCTTGGGTGAAGGGGGGGTGAAGGAAAAACTGTTGATCAATTAATAAATTCTATGGATTTTTCGTCGTATAACGAAGCAGCGCGATAATTTCAAAAGGCCATTATAACGAAATGCCGTATAACGAGCGGTCGTATAGTGAGGTATGCCAGTAGCAATCATTTTATTCCATTTTAATTATATTTTTTGAATTCTCGGCTCTTCCTAAAATATTCATGAAATCCAAAGAAAACGATAGTGTCTCGGTCGATTTGAAATAAATCAATCATCAACTCGTTGTGCTTTTGTAATTTCTATACATATGTAAAGGGTGGTCCAACCAAAACGCACGATGTTAGTTGTAAATAAAACAAAAAGTTTTCAGAGAATTATGTTAATAGTTTTTATTACAATAGAAGAATTTTTGACAATTAATTGTAAAACAAAATATCGCCCAAGTGCTTGCCGCGACTACGGTGGAATATTTCTATCCGATGGTCCATATTTTCAATGACTCTGAGCATATTTGGGGTTCAATGTTGTTAATGTGCTGAATTATCTCATCCTTTAGCTCTTGAATTGTCCTTGGCTTATTGACGTACACTTTTTCTTTTAAATATCCCTAGAGAAAGAAGTCCAATGGTGTCAAATCACATGATCTGGCGGGCAATGAACATCGCCACAACGTGAGATAACACGGCTATTGAATTTCTCGCGCAAAAGAGCCATTGTTTCGTAGGCTGTGTGGCAAGTGGCACCATCCTGTTGGAACTACATATCGTCCAGATCCATAACCTTAATTTTTGGCCACAAGAAATCTATCTCGCAATAGCGATTCGAGACCCTGTTGCGATTTACAGAGGACGCGTCACCCAAAACTCTGGCTTCAGTGAATATCACTGACGTAAATAACCAGACGCAATTACTTACGCCGACAGCTCAGCAGGTATGCATGAGGGGCTCAATTACGCCTGTACAAAGGCCTTCCATCCTTACTCGTAGTAAATCGCTGGCAAAGTTATCGGCTTCTAAAACCCCGAACCTTGCTGCTGGTTCTAGCACAACTACGTCGTGTTCTAACTCTCATGTGCCTTCAGCAGCAACTCAGCATATGGTTAGTAATGAATTACCTGTGGCATGTGATAGCTTTCCGGGACCCTCATCAATAAATTTGGGGGCGATCCCTAAAATCAAAAATAATCAATCGCCTAGTCTTCCGCCCTCATCTGGTGTTGACACCTCGGCTGTAACGAAGTCCCAACACTTGACATAGTATCCCCTCCAAAGGAGATCTTTATTTCGCGCCTAAGCTACCATACAACTGCGGAATACCTAAAAAACTACGTTTGTTAAAAAATTTGGGCCAGCTGTTAAAGTTATCAGTTGCTACAAATTAACTAAGGACAATCTGGAGGACAGAGTGGTAGCTTCTTTCAAGCTTACAGTGCCCTAAAATTTTGATACTATTTTGAATCCTGAAGCTTGGCCGCCTGGAGTACTTATTAAACCATTCAGCTCAAGAAGAAGGAAGGCCTTTTGTGCACCGGGTAGACCGCAACCTACAAACTAGTATAAGATTTCATGACTGTAGCTTAACTTCAAATATTTCAGTATATTACCAAAATGTAAGAGGGTTAAGGACCAAGCTTGATAAGCTCTTTTTATCGTTACAGCTCAGCGAAGATGTGTTTATATGTCTTACGGAAACCTGGTTAAATAGTAACATCTTAATCTCGGAAATATCCCTTGATTTTGATATGTACCGTTGTGATCAGGACTTAGCCTCTGCAAATAAAGTAGATGGAGGTGGTGTTCTTGTAGCTGTTAGTAATACAGTGCGTAGCTCCCTTTGTGCTGATTTTTGCTTTTCCCGTGTTGTGGATTGTGTGATTGTCAAGATCTTCCTTCCTAACAATACATCTTTATTAGTTTCCTCTGTCTACATACCTAGTAACTCTCCTTTGTATGTGTATGAGACATTCTTTGACGAGTTTTCCTCTTATGTCTCATTGCAACATCCGCAATCTTTAATTCTAGTATGCGGTGATTTTAATTTGGGAACAGTGTAATGGACGAAGAACCTTCCTTTCTCTGTTTCATCAACCGATGCATCTTCTTTATCCCTCTCCTCGTTTCTATCACTCTGTTCACTATCGCAATTCAATAATATCCCTAATGCTAATGGTCGGGTACTTGACCTTGTTCTTTCTAACTTTCCACTAAACTGTCTATCTGTTTCCACTGCATTAAATCCTCAAGTGAGTATCGATAGTCATCATCCGCCATTATCGCTCGATCTCTCCATTACACCTTTGTCAAGTCGTACGTTTGCTTCTTCGCCAAAATTCAACTTCTTCAAAGCAAACTACGAAGCTTTAGCCTCCGAGCTGTGCTTGATTGACTGGCAGGAGTTTTTTGATAATTTGGAGTGTGAGGAAGCTCTGAATAAGTTTTATAATTACCTCTATGAGTTGATTAAACACTTCACACCTTTACAAGCTCTTCGCAAAGTAAAGCAGAAACCATGGCTAACCAAGCAAGTACTAAGTGCCTTGAATGCTAAAAATAAGACACACCGCCGTTTCAAGCGTTGTGGTACTGAAGAATCCAGAGCCCGCTTTTGTGATCTACGTCTTGTAGCAAAAAAAGAACTAAAGACTGCAATGAATAACTACTTCAGTAGCTTGGAGAGTTCCCTCATGGTGAATAATGCGAAACCATTCTGGTCATACATTAGATCCTTTAAGTCCTCCTCTTCTGTCCCTCCTTCAGTCCGCTGGAATAATATAGTTAGCTCTTCTCCACAGGATATTTCCAACTTGTTCTCTCAGTTCTTCTCGTCAACTTTTATTCCTTCTTCTCATGTCTCTGATCCAGTTAATACACCCGTACTTCACACCATTGACATTTCTTCACTTTTCACTGACCATATTGAAGTTGAATCCCTCA
Organism: Odontomyia ornata; assembly: GCA_963969285.1. NCBI lineage: Eukaryota > Metazoa > Arthropoda > Insecta > Diptera > Stratiomyidae > Odontomyia > Odontomyia ornata. The sequence continues at coordinate 78,787,849 of OZ017739.1, read as the reverse complement.
TTAATTCACTTAGTCCTAATATATCACCTGGTCCTGACGGCTTGCCGAATATTTTTGTCAAGTCATTAGCGTCTTCACTTTGTATTCCTCTGGCATTTCTCTTCAACCTCAGTCTAAAGACTGGTATTTTCCCTACTTATTGGAAAAGAGCAAACGTTGTTCCTATTCTTAAAAGTGGTGATCCTTCTTCTGTGTCCAATTATCGTCCTGTTTCCTTAATTTCCTGTTTCCCAAAATTACTTGAGCGTCTGGTACACAACCGGCTTTCAGTTTCATTGACCCCTATCTTGTCGAAAGAACAAAACGGTTTTCTCAAAGGTCGCTCTACGACCTCAAATTTAATTGAATTCACCGATTTCATTGCTAAGGCCCTAGACAATCGATTGCAGGTTGATGTAATCTTCACTGACTTCTCGAAGGCATTTGACACGGTCAACCATCAACTTCTCTATTATAAACTGAAAACTTTTGGGGTTGTCGGCCCTTTCTTATCATGGATGGACTCCTACTTGTCTTCTCGTATATGTTGTGTTAGTTACTATGGAACTACCTCTATTCCATTCTATCCGTCCTCTGGTGTTCCTCAAGGTTCCGTTTTAGGTCCCCTCCTATTCCTATTGTTTATAAATGATCTTCCTTTGGTTATCGCTTCCAATTGCCTACTGTATGCCGACGATTTTAAAGTCTTCCGAGCTATCAGGTCTGTACAAGATTGTCAATATCTTCAGATGAACTTGATTGCAATAAATAACTGGTGTTCATCTAATTACCTCTGTCTTAATGTTGCCAAATGCTATAAAATGACTTTTAATCTAAATCGTTCTCCGCTGACTTTCACCTATATGTTGGATGAAGTCCCACTCGCTGCTGTGAGCTCTGCTAAGGACCTTGGCGTTACTTTTGATCCTAAGCATCAATTTTGATGCACACATTCTAATCGCGACTACTAGGGCCTCGAAAATATTGGGACTTATTTTCAGGCACGCTCATAAATTTAACAATATATCTACCCCTGTCCGCTTGTTTATCTGTCTTGCCCGTCCTATCCTCGAATATTGCTCTGTAGTTTGGTCTCCCCAACACTCCTACCTCATTGACTCGTTGGAGAATGTCGAACGTAAATTTACTCGTGCCTTGTTTTACAAATTCAAAATCCCATATCAACCCTATGACTGCCGTTTATTCTTCCTACGTTTGCCTACTCTGTCATCCCGTCGCATGTATCTAGATCAGTGTTTTCTGTATCAACTCTGCCACAATCAAATTTCATTAACATTGTTTGCAGACCTACGTCTTCGTCAATCATCGCGTTCTTCTCGGGCAAAGAATTTTTTCGTGCCACCGTTTGCCCGTACAAATTTATATTTTCACTCTCCTATTATACGAATGGTAAGGAATCATGATAAGCTTGAGCTTGGTCCTTTTTCCGACTCATACCTAGTTTTAAAATTGAGGTTAAGAAGCCTGATTCTTAAAACTCAACTGGAGTAAATATTAGATTTTATTTTATTTTTTTGTGTGCTTTAATTTAATTTTACACGCATATTTATTGTTGTTAGTACCATTGAATTTCTTTTTTATATTAACTTTAACACTTAATTCTAATTTTCATTAATTTTCTTTTCTGTTTGTTTTGTTCCATTTTGTAATTGGATTATGTTTATCTGTTAAATGGAATTTAAATAAATAAATAAATAGCGAACATCATTCACGGTAACTGCTTGACCGCACCAAACAGTCACTCTTTGTTGATGCATTGGCTTTTCAACAACCACTCGTGGATTCTCATTTGCCCAAACGCGGCAATTCTGCTTGTTGACGAATCCACTGAGGTGAAAGTGTGCCTCGTTGCTGAAGATGATTTTCTTTGTAACGTCACCATTTCCTTCTCTCTCTTAAACCAACCATTCGGGGTATTGCCGACGCTTGAAATGGTCAGTAGACTTCAGCTTTTGAGTCAATTGAACCTTGTAAGCATGCAAATTCAAATCTTTATTCAAAACTCGCATCAGTGATGTTCGTGAGATGTTCAATTGTTGGGCACGACAACGAGTCGAGGTTGACGGCTCTTCTACCAAACTATCGCGAACAACAACATGTTTTCCGGAGCACGAACTGGGCGAGCATGCACAAGTGGTTTCACATTTCCTATAAACCCGGTTTGCTGGAATTTGCGCACCATTCTCCCGATTCTGGACACATTTGGTCGATTATGCTGACCAAAAATATCACGAAGTGCAAGAAATGCATTTTGATTTGAACGCCCATTTTCGTAAAAGGCTTCAACAATCTTAACGCGCCGCTGAATTGTGTACCTTTTCATGGTTGAATTTGTCAAACACTGAAACAAAGAAATGTCAAATTAAATTGGGCGAAACACGACGTTAAAATGTGACTCACAATTAACATCGTGCATCATGGTTGGTCCACCCTTTATATCCAATTGAAATAGCTATTTCCTACTTGATTATAATCTGATTTCAATGATTTTGTACACACAAGAATCTTACGTGATTCTACATAGAGGAATTTTAAAAAGTTTAAATGGGTGCCGTTTCGCTTTTATGGGGGGAAAACGTGAAATTGACAAATCATACTATTATTAACGAGTTGAGTGGATTTTAATTGATGACGTATTGGTTGCCCTTGTAATCATAAAGATCTACTTTTGTGATTTTTCCAGATTTTTTTGGCTCTATGGTGCTCAAGCGCGAGAGCACCGTAGAGCCCCTGGAAATTTCATTTTCCAAATCCCTTAAAAAATATTCCATATAAAAATGTTTGCTTTTAATCTAGAGCTGCAAATAAGTCCCGTAAACTTTTAGTCCTTATACTTGTACGAGTATGTAGTAGAATCTAAAATTTCCTCGCCTGCCTACTTCATACCCTAGTATTCTTTTCGTTGCAACACATCACTTTGTAATGCAGTTTTTATGCAGGATTCATTAGCGCGACATTCATGTAAATTACTAACGTCCTCCTTCGAGCAAACTCCATCAGATGCCATGGAGACCGTAACTTCAGCCATAACCCCATTCTATGCTCGTTTGTTTCTAATGTTATTTTACTGCAGAAGTCGTTATTTTTGGCTAAGGTGACAAGGCGGATTGCTGCAGTTAAAATGGATGCCAAGAAATTCTTGCCAAAAGCTCTATGGCCAGAAACAACTGCTTGGATGTTGTCCATGTGTGTGCTGTGCTGCCATAAACTTGCTGTACATTCACTGAATTTATCCGGCTTGAATATAAGTATAGATACTGAAGTTGCAGGCGTGCATGATGCTACATGTTGTACAGCGAAATTCTTCTGCATCATGTTTATTTTTATTGACCTGTTAAATATTGAATGCATATGTTCGGGCCTTGCAGTTGTACGTTAGAACAATGATCTCTATGAATTCCTAAAATATGTATGCAAATCAGTGCTGCTTGGGCCTGCGCTGGCGACAACGAGTTTGTGGGCAATCCTTGCATTGTTTACAGGGAAGTTTAGTGAACGCCGCTAATGGAATGGATGTGCCTATGTTCGCGAAATATACAAACTGGGTCGACATTGCATTCGCGAGGCAGGTTTATGTGAATTAACATTGCGCTATTTTAATCGCAACATTCATGCATCTGTAGTTTTGTTAACATCTACCGCAAATTAATATTTAAGGAGCAAGTAAAGTAAATCCAAGATTGTTGATGTTAATGCTCCTCGCGGCTCGAGCATTTACAGGTTTTTCCCAATTTCGAATTCATAAAAAAATGGTCCGGGCAAAGGAAGAACGGTGGTTCATGTTGCACATCCATCCGTAGAGATGAATACACAAATCTCTCGCGTCTTGCAATCCTCTACCCATCCTTCCAGCCATCATGTTTTATGTTGAACTCATAAAACGGTTTGCTTTAAAGGATTTTTTTGCTTGACCATTTTCTCTATAGAGGAAAGACGACTGAGATGAATAAAAGCACAACAACAACAACCACCGTATAGCAGCAGAATCAAGAAAGCACGGTAGCAACGCACATACTCAAGCAACAATACACAATGGACAGTGGTCAGTGCGGAACTGAGAGGATACGAAAATCCTGTTTTGATTCCCACAGATTTTGAATAATAAGATGACATCCAACACTTTCGAAGGATAGACATCAGGGGCAGGAGCCTGACCATTAGGAGCTGTAATGGTAGCAGCCGTAAAACGGCATTGAGATCGTCCGCCAAACAGCCCTTTCGACGGTAATAAAATTAAGCACACAAGGAACTCAAACACAAGAGCCCTGTGTTTTTACATGTGCTCATGATGATGATGATGGTATGCTGGTTTTGCAATGCTGCAATTTTTAGACGAGCGCCATAGAGTTTCGTATCTCTATTCACGTCACTTCATATCTCGTCACATAAAATATGATCTAGTTCTCATATGATTAATTGATTTACTCGTAAACGTTGCAACTGTTTTGTTAATCTCCAATCATTTGCATTTCTACCGTATAAGTTTCTATCTTACAATTGTATTCTTCGACTAATCTTTGTATGTAGCTAATGCTGAGTGTTTGGTTTACATTCTCTATCAAAATATAGTAGATTGAATCATTTCGGACACTGTCGCATTGATAGAGTGGTGGGGTGAGCTGACTGGGTAAAAAATGTCGGTGGTAAGGTTTCAGAAAAAACAAGGTGGTGAAAGGATACTGAGATTTTGATCTTCAGGGTAAGGATGAAGTAAGAAGGAAAATTTATGCAAAGAAGTTTAGACAGAAGTGTGCCTGAAGAGAAGAAAATGAGTCTTCCCTGAATGATTAAGGTTGCCTAATTATTTTATTAGGGTCTTGGATATCAGTCATTATCATGCATGAATATATAATGAGTAAAAGATATTTGAGTTTGAGACAGGGCAAGTTTTGGTAACCATGCATAAATAAACAGTTTCAAGGCTGTATCGAATACATACAATTTTTGGATTTGTGAGGCAAACTAAATTTTTGCCACAATAATTCTTACTTTTTGTTCTATTCTAATGGCATTACAGATAACGATTTCCGATTTAAAGTTAGTGTAATGATTCACTTAGATATGTAGAGTGTTTTGCATGACTGTTTTGGTTAAATAAAGCGAAAACAGCGACCAAATATTCCCTGAATGGGTCAAGTGTCACTGAAATCGGGTCGAGATAATCCTATACCCGATCAACAAAAGGAAGTCGAGGTCTAGCACCTATTCAGTATGAAGCTAATCCTATAAAAAATTACTGTTTCTGGGTGGCCTACATTTTCCAATATTTACCTGTACTACCTTTTCTTTTGCCACTTTTCATACTTATAAAATTATTCAGCACTAGAGATATAATTTTGTTTAAAAATTGGTGGCGTGTCTTTATAATATTCAAATAATTGTGAATCTTTTAATTACCTTCAGCAACTGTTTTTAAGCAGATAGATTTTACTAGCTTCGTTAGTTTGGCATTTAAATCATCTTGCCTCTTGTATGCAGATGACTTCAAAGTATTTCGAGCAGTCAAATCCCATTTCGACTGTCAGCTCCTCCAAAATGATCTGAATGCTCTAAATAAATGGTGTGCTTCAAACTATTTATGTCTTGACACTACTAAATATCATAAAATGACTTTTTCTCTTAACGACTCTCCTATTAATTTGAATGATTCTTTGCTCTCTGAAGTGTTCAGTCATAAAAACCTTGGAGTAACTTTTGATCCAAAACTCAAATTTGATGCACATATTTTAAATGTGATTACTAAAGCGTCTAGAGTTTCTGGGTTTATCCTTAGACATGTACATAAATTCAATAGCATCTCTTCTTCTGTCCGCCTATTTGTTCGTCTTGTTCGCCCTTTGCTTGAATACTGTTCTGTTATCTGGTCCCCCCCATATTCCTATCTCGTGTCTTCTTTAGAAACTGTCCAAAGAAGGTTCACGCGTTTTCTTTTTCTTAAGTTTAATTTGCGGTATCAGCCTTGTGAAAGTCGTTTATCATTCCTATCTCTTCCATTCCCAATATCCCGACGAACTTATTTAGACCAATGTTTTTTGTACAAACTCTGCTACCATCAAGTCCCGTTATATATTTTTCCTGAGCTGCGTTTCCGACAAACATCTCGTTCATCTCGCATGAATTCTTATTTATCCCATATGCTAGAACTGATTTATATTTCCATTCACCAATCTTAAGAATCGTACGAAATCATAATAATCTCAAGCTTGATCCTTTCCCCTCTTCTTACATAGCATTTAAGGAGAAACTAAGAGACTTACTACTAGTTTAACTTTTAATTATCGACATTTTATTATTCTTTTTCATTTAAATACTGCTGTAATTGTTCTTTGCGTTCCATTTTGTTATTGTATTGTTTAGTCTGTAAGATGGAATAAATAAATAAATAAATAAATTTATAAGATGAAATCACATAGCTTTATAACATAAATGGGAAACCCAGTCTACCTGCAAGAGCACCTGGGGAGCGTTCAAGTACTTAACGCAATTTTTGAAGATTTTTGACCCCCTCCTCCCCTTGTAACGCACCGTAGTTTTTCTGCACCCCCCTCTCCCTCTCTAAACGTTACGTAACACTCGTGACCATTTTCACCCTAAAGTCGCAAAAAATTATGTTATGGTTTTTGTCCTTGGTATACTTTTAATTGCCTTTGCGGTAATAATACTAAATAAAACAAGAGATTTTTAATCCACAACACCTGCGTATTTTGTTTATTTTTTATAAATTTTTATAAATTTTTGGCTTTACCCACAATTGTTTTCATCCTTCATTCTCCTATTTTAGCTTTTTTTAATAATAAACTCTTAAAATAAAATAACATTTTTATTTTACCCTTTGGCAATGGAATTATAAACAGAAATTCAACTGAAACTAAGCATTTTACTCGAAATAAAAACGTATTCTTAAAAAATTTAAAAATATTCAACTATTAACCAAGTATCTAAGTAGGTCTATAAACACAATTCGATCGAAACTACTGCTCCTCTGTCCACGGGTTTGCTAGCCACTCAGATTCTTTCATCACTGTCACCTGGAGTGCAGACGAAGACGGTTCTGGAATTGTTAAGCCACTTGCATCAACTTCGTCTTCGTCGACCCAGTCAGCATCCTCAGACGATGTTTCATAACAACGCACAATGCAGAGAAGCTCATTTGCCCTTCTGGCAGCAAGGCGCTGTGGCCGTGCTCTAGTTTCACAATGGTCTGGGACAGTCTTGCCATGCACGTAACGACAGTGCATTTGAACACTTTTGTGAGATGTGAAATAGATCCCACAGGTTGGACATACTTTTTTCTCTAGGTCAGATTGTACAGATGGACAAAAGAAATCGTAAGGCATCTGCTTGAACCCTTCTAGAGGAGGTGACACATCAACGGACAACCTCACAAGAAGTGGCGAAAACTTGGATGTTCCTTTGTCTAGCAAACTGGGTACTACGAGCTTGCTTGGGGTTTGAAGTATTGGGCAAGGTGGCGGCATGAAAGTATCCGCAAACAGATTTCAATGCACTTCTTGGTGATGAACAGCAGGATTCATCCGCGCATTTTATAACCTGTAAGAAATATTGTGATTCACGGACGTGAACGCTATACCACGTCAGATTTGGTTCTGCTGGATCCTGCATGCTATCTTCGGGCTGTCAATACTCCGCCGAAACGTCGTAATTATCAATTTTCATTTCTCTCCAGAATTCTGCAAGTGTTTCTCCAGCGTGCTGAAAATTGCGTTTTTCCAAATCATCATCCGTAGTCATTCCTTTGCCGTCGAGATGAGAACCAAAATGTTCATGAGGCAGAATGACGCCTGCCAGTCGTTTGCTGAGGGGAGCCATCCGACGCTCAACTCGGTAATATGCGCTTCGCCCAGGAGCATTAGTCGCTATAAACAGGGCGTCCAGGTTGTATTTTTTAAAGTGTTCAATCGTAAAGTTCTTGACTTTGCGATAACACGGGTTTCCGTCCGGCCCACCATCTACCAAGATGATGATCACTGGCTTACGGTGTTCGATTCTGTCATTAAGGATTTGAATGACGGTATTGATAAAAGTGATTCGAAATCATAAGCATGGGTGTTCGCTGTGGAGGATGTGTGTTTCCCGCTTCTTATGGATATGTGTGTCAGCCCGGTGTACCCAACAGCTTCTTCCTTACCAAAACTGTTAGGTTCCACGTTGACGCCGGCGTATACAGAAGGAATAAGAGGGTTCTGACTTTTCACTGCTGGTAAACCTATTGGTACACGTGCCTTATCGTCTTGCTGCGGTCCCAGAAGTGACGCGAGAAATTCTAATGACCTGATTGTAGCAGTGCAAAATTCCCCGTCCTCGTGCTTTTTACGCATCTCGGTCTGTGGTCTTGCTAACTTTACGAGTACGGTACGTACGTGCCTTCTTCCCTCTTGAGTGTAAGAAACGCGTGGGAGTAAATGAAGATATGTGCCGCTTCGAGAAATTTGGAATCCCATTAACAACAGCCTCTCATGCAGGTCAGACAGAGTGTGACAGCTCCTAATCATCTCGGTTCGGCGGCGTTCATCAGCAGCGCTGCCATGAATGGCAATATTAACTATGGTCTCTAGGAGAGCAGGTTGCGAGTCAACTAAAGGGGGCAGTCCAGGGCCAGTTCGAGGTTGTGTTGCAGCAGGATTGTTTCTCTGACGTTGTTTTCTCCAGTTTTTCTTTGGCTTGGATTTTTTTTGTTTTGTTTTTTTGTTTCAACTCTGCGTAGCTTTTTTATTTCGTCGTGAACATCATCTTTGGCTATACCAGTGTCCCTTGCTTCAGTAAGAACATTTATTCGCTGTTGTAGTAGACCAATTTTCTTCATAAGATTTTCTTGAGCCGGTTTGCTTGGAACATTTTTAGTGATGCCTGAATCAATCAAAGTCGTGTGTGGTTCCGTAGGCAGTATCTCCACAGTTTCCTCATCAGTATTCTGACTTTGCTCATCGTGGGTATCGCTCATCTTTCGTTTGACAGCAGTGCTTACTTGTCCAGCGACTGCGACAATCGATTCTCTAAAAGATGAACACGTGGATGAAGCTACAACATCCGAGTCCTATAGACCAAGAGAAAATAAATTAAGAATAGGTGTTATTGACACATGCGATAAAAAAGAACATAATATACAACATATACAAGCAGATGCACCTGTTTTTGTTGGAGCACGCGAAGTCGAGGGAACATTGGGCCTTAATGTTACTGGCATGCTTGATGTTTTAATAGGTAGCTAGAAATATATAATACTTATGACCAGTTCTTTAATGAAAAATCAAGGTTGGGATTACATATTATAATACTTATGTCATTATTACATTTAAGCAGTAAACTAACCTGTGTAAAATAACTAAGCATTGTTGCTTTCTTCTTCGTGGCCTTCACCTTCAAATCTCGTATAACATCATTTATATGTTCTTTAAACTTTTCTTTATTTTTTAGTTTTTCTTTAGCCGTTTCCCAAATTGCGTTGGCATTTTTTGACACAGTTGCGCTGGTAAGTCAGCATGAAAGCCTTTATAAGCCAAGAACAGCTGATGATACAAATCTCCCTCTTTTGAAATTACAGTATGAACACTATGAACTCACTCATTACAGTATGAACACTATGTGCTTCTGCATAAACACTGACGAATACTGTCAATGAAAACAACATTAAATGCCGTACAACACAATCTAATAACACCGACTACAGCAATGTGCTTCTGCATAAACACTGACGAATACTGACTACGAAAACAACATTAAATGCCGTAAAACATAATCTAGAGATTCCCCGTGATGACGACCAGACTTCACAATCGTGAATGAAAAGGGTTGCCACTTTGGGAGTTTTTATTCGCTAATTTTTTATTTAAAAAAAAACAATGTTACGTAACGTGTTGTAAGAAAGACCCCCTCCCGCCCCTGTAACGCATCGTAACATTTTACGAGACCCCCCTCCCCTAAAATTGCGATACGTAATACTTGAACGCCCCCCTGGCCACTCTACCCTGCAAGAGCACCTGAACGACAAAGAAAAAGGGGTGAGCTCAACCGATGGCCAGCTCATGAGTGGAGGGGCCAGCCAACGTGCCGGGCCCCATACCTGGTCAGGGTTTGAAAGTGGAAAGACCGAGTTTTCGTATTCAATTAACATATTTAGACATTTCACTTCACTTTTGCTTTTCTTTTAATTGCATTTAAAAAGAGTCTATAAAATGTGTTACATCATTTATTTTTCATACAATTTGCGACATAGCTAAATACCTAACCATTTCTTTCCTATATTTTTTTTACAATATTATATACGCAAAAAAATTCAGGTATACACTCTCATGCAAAAAAATTTAAACTCCCTCCCTCGATGAGCGTTCGTTGTTGGCGGATAAGTATGCCTGAAACCGTAAGAGCATTTTTTTTTTTTTAATTTATACTTTTATTTTTTCCTTTGGAATAACTTTTTATTGATAATGGTAGCGGTGGTAGTGGCGGGTTTATTGCGGGTTAGTAATAACAACGTTAATAAGTTGCGAATCAAATTGTTCCGCACTTATTGCTTTGTTATTTTTATGAGATGGTATTTTCTTCGCGACCAGTTTGCCTGGGCGGGCTGTTCGATTACCACATATTTTCCCATTCATTCAATATTGTTTAGAATCTGTTTTGAAAAGCAGCACTAGTTGTCGCCTGTATAATTTCTTAAAGAAATAGTATAGCGTTTATACCATGTAAATAATGTAACAAAACGAATGTGTGTTTGAATAGCTTAATATTTTCTAGCAATTGTGTACCATACAAAAAATATATATAATCTCTTGATAATTTAATATGCATTCACATAAGTATACATATGTTCGATTTAATCTTCAAATAGTTGATTTTTTTTTTACCAAAACATTCTCCTGAATTCTATTGTAAAATGTGCACAATGTTTAAGTTTAAGAAAATTTTGTTTGAGGATTGCTGGTTGTCCTAAGTGAAAGAACTACATTGTTCTTTCACCCGAGCATTTTAGCTATCAACATAATAGCATTATTCGCTCGATGGACTTCAGCTGGTTCCAGCATATAGGCTGATTCCATTAAAAATCTCGCAGTTTCATACGAGGTGACCGAAATACTCCTCAGGAGCTGCCACATCAGTCACCTCGGGGCAGCTCGACTGCGGGGTTCCAGATGACCACGAACCCATATATATATATATATATATATATATATATATATATATATATATATATATATATATATATATATATATATATATATATATATATATATATATATATATATATATATATATATATATATATATATATATATATATATATATATATATATATATATATATATATATATATATATATATATATATATATATATATATATATATATATATATATATATATATATATATATATATATATATATATATATATATATATATATATATATATATATATATATATATATATATATATATATATATATATATATATATATATATATATATATATATATATATATATATATATATATATATATATATATATATATATATATATATATATATATATATATATATATATATATATATGTTGCAGCATGGCAGTGCTGCAAGCTCTATCGAGCAGTAATTTCCACATTTACGCAGTGGTGGCGAACTTATAAGAAAATTTTGTTTGAGGATTGCTGGTTGTCCTAAGTGAAAGAACTACATTGTTCTTTCGCCTATATGCTGGAACCAGCTGAAGTCCATCGAGCGAATAATGCTATTATGTTGATAGCTAAAATGCTCGGGTGAAAGAACAATGTAGTTCTTTCACTTAGGACAACCAGCAATCCTCAAACAAAATTTTCTTATAAGTTCGCCACCACTGCGTAAATGTGGAAATTACTGCTCGATAGAGCTTGCAGCACTGCCATGCTGCAACATATATATATATATATATATATATATATATATATATATATGGGTTCGTGGTCATCTGGAACCCCGCAGTCGAGCTGCCCCGAGGTGACTGATGTGGCAGCTCCTGAGGAGTATTTCGGTCACCTCGTATGAAACTGCGAGATTTTTAAGTTTAAGTAAATGATGAACAATTTTATGGTAGTATTTGACTAATATTTGTCTTGCTATTTGGATAAAGCGTTTAAGTTTCAGGAATGAAAAGATTCATAATCATTTATTTTCTGCTGCCAAAAAAGGAATAGACTTTGAGGCTTCTTGTGCAGTTTATGGTTGCCCTCTAATTTTCGTTTTTTATTATAAGAAGACAGCAACAAAATCTTATAATTTCCCGTGAGCCAGAGACTGTGGCTTTGCTTTTTCGGTTTGAGAATATAAATTGATAAATTGCCCTTACTTGAGGTTTAGCTTATCAATCGTTTTATTTCCGATAAATAATTATTTGAAACATTTTCGATTGAACTAGTTCAGTTCTAAATTTGTTGTTGAAAGATTTAGAATGTCGAGAAATACAAAATTCTCGAAGCGTAGTTAATAGTGTGCGCAATAAAATATAATCGTAGAATTCGCTTTGTTTTTCTACTTTGAAGAATTATATTTGTGCTATATCCATAGTCTGTTGAGCATAAGGTTAAGATGCAAGACACTTCTTGTGACGTAGCACTCGTATCTCAATCTTTAGTAGTGTAGTCTTCATTCAGTGCCTAACAATTGCTATGTGTATATAGGTATTGTGTAGGTGCAATGTTTATTTGCCACAAAAAAAATGTTAGGTCGATTTAATACTTATTCAAATGATTGTAAATTCCGTTCCGAGCTTCGTCTTTAGCGATTTTTTTGACGTACTGGACGCAAATGCAATCCCACATCATCGGCCGTGGCTCCACAAGCCGTATCAGTTCCTCACTCTCGAACAACTTGAAAGAAGAAATTAACTTGAGGTTAGCTACGTGCAGAACTATACGGCACCATAGATGAACTATACCTATACAATGAATCATTTTGCTGAAAATGCGAGTGAATATGAACTGCTATAAACTTTGCTCGCACTAACTATTGACTTGAAAATAAGCAACTACCGACGCTTGGGCGCCACACTCGACCTAACAGCACCCGACGTCTTATGGCAATTCTCAGACAAAGATCTGTCTTTTGGCACTTGACAACGGGTATCGCTCCGCAGTATCAGAGGTTATCACAATTCACACGTTTTGTTTCCATTAGGCACGTTTTTTTTCTTCTCTGATGCGGTTCTACAATACTTTCATAGCACGGCTTTAATTTTCTCTCTATAATTTTGAAGAGTACTTTGACATTTTAAAGGGCCGCTTATCATAAAGCATTTGGATTATAATTCGTCCGAGGAATCATTCAAAACATGTCTCATTGTCACCAATGGGGTTTGAACCAGGGACCTTTGGCTTACGGCATGAAAACTCTTAATAAATACTTTAAGGCTGCATATATTTATGCGCTATTGCAGTTCTGAGGTAAACTACTTTATGACGTGTGTAATTTTATACACGGCGTGTTTGGTTTGAAACATGACACGTTAGATTTTACACATTACGTATTTGATTTAAAATCGGAATGGCACACCGAAACGCTAGATGTTTATTGTTCGTTGAATAAAAATATAAAGCGAAATCGTTTTTGCTTTGAACTATATGTTACATAGTTTTTTAAAATAAATGCATTTGTTATAGATGGTAGTATTTTTTGGCAATTGTAAATTTATCACTACAAATAGTTCATTTGAATAAGGATTTTACTATCAATGCAATAAACCCACCCCTCTATAATTTACACACCTTAATTTGTGTGTACAGGACATATACTTTTTTGCCAGTTCTCTGTTAACTGCCCCTCTGACCATATTCTGCAGATTAATCTATGGAGAAAGTTACTTGGATGGGGGAGTTCTGTTGGTATTTCATCTATTCTAGGAGCCTTATTTTTTCTGAGGTCATACACTGCTGCCTGTACCTTGCGTCTAGTTGGTGGTGAAACTGGTACCCCTTGCTCTGCTTTTGGAATGATTACAGCTTCACTCGTTGTTCGGATCACTGTGAGTAGCTTCTGGAATATTGTAGCCACCTATTTTTGATTTCGACTATGTTGTCTATGATTGATCCTTGTGCACTTTTGTATAAGTTTATTTGTGGTTTGAAGCCCTCTGTTTGTTGCTTAAATGTCATGTTTTCGCTATGTTGCGTCATGGTGTTGATGGTCAGCCGTTTCTTTGTTGGGCACACATTTTTAGCTTGTTGTCCAAGTATTCCAATCTTTTTTAGCCCGAGTTGATCACTGGATATTTTTTTCAACCGCTTCTTTGCATTTCCCATCGCGCCAATTATTCCTACTTTTCTTTAGTCGATGTCCCAAGACCTTTTCGTTCGCGTTTATTGCAACATCTCTTGCAGTCTTTCATATGGTTTGAATATCATAACTACTTTCTCCTTCTTGTTGGGATGTTCTGGTGCAGTTTTCCAACGCTAACATATATGCAGACGTTAGTGAGCTATAGTTTAGCTTGCGTATCTATATGACGTTTGACAATTGAGCCAAATTTGGCTTGAGTAATAATAAGGGGCAAATGCTTGGCAACAGCGGTTAGCTAAGAGTTATTGGTAATGTTGGCCAATGATGCCAATGTTTGCCAATGTTTGGCGCTTTTTTGCTAATACTTTGTCAAGGCTTTTTCAATGCTCTGCCAATGGTTTGCCAATCCTTGGCCAATCATTCTTTAAATCGGGGCAATCATAATCTCCAATTTCACTCAGCAAGAAAATGCCGATTGATTATTATACATAGTCAACATTGACCTTTTATTGGCAATTGATTGGCTAACTTGAATATTTCAGAATTTTAAGTGTCGTAGTCATAAGAAATATTAATTAACGGACGATCATTAGCCAAGGTTGAAGAGATTCCTATTTATTAAGCCAATCTTTACAAAAGTGGGTGTTTTGGTTATTCAATGTTAATGACTATTGAGCCAAACATTGTAATATAGAAATTATCCATCATTAGATTTCTATGCATTGCCCAATCATTGACCCGTTATTGGTTCGTCATTCGACCGTTGCTGGCTCATTATTTATTTCAGTTGAGTTGCTTATAAGCGATTTGCACATCACATTCATCATTTTGATTATGACGCATACTATTTCACCACATATTCTTAAAATAATTTAGTTATCGGATCTCAATATATACACATTACGACATAACAGAGTTATATGAAATGAAATGTGCAAGTAACTAGTATAGCCAAATATGAGACCAGGATGGGCCAACAATATGCCAATGTTTCACCAATAATTAATTAAATTCTGGCCCATGCTTGGACTTCCGTATTTACTCATGTGCGTCATTACCATCTGGGAACCTTTTTAGTGGTCCAAGGTTAGCCTGTGGTTGGCCCTTTTTGGCACTTCTTTTCACCATAGCACATTCTGTTCTGCAAAATTTGGAAGTTTGCCAATCATTCGCCGGTGATGGCCCATTGTTGGCAGTGGATTATTGGCCGGTGATAGTTACCAGTGCTAGGTCAATGGTTATTGTCTATATTGGGTTAATGCTGGGCCAATTCTCATTGCCAATGATAAGCCAATGCTGGGCCAATCATGTATCAATTCTGAGTCAATTGTCATTTTTATAATGAAAATGTGCTTCAGTTATAACTTGTAAGCTTATCGTGTTACTACAAATTTCGAAAAGAATTTGGTTGCCAAACCATTGCGCAGCAAATGCCTGACAAAAACTTGTAAAATGTTTGGCCCATACTTGGCAAATACTATACTAATGCATGGGCCATGCTTGGCAAATACTATGCTAATGCTTGCCCATGCTTGGCAAATACTATGCTAATGCTTGGCCCATGCTTGGCAAATGCTTGGGCCTTTTGTAGTCATACGTCGTTTCTATATGAGAAAATGTTAATGTCTGTCAATCAATTGCCAGTAATGGGCCAATATTAGCAGTCGATTATTGGCCACTGATGGGTGACCAAGGATCGGCCAATACTTGGGTTTTTACGAAGGTTGGTATTTCCTATATGGTATCTTGGGTAGTTGATTTTTCTTCCATCTATTGAAGATGAGGCATCGGAGTTTAATCCTTAATAAGGTAGTGGTGTGGATCACAAAGCGCCGTAAAATGGAAACAACAGAACTAGTAATCAGAAAAAAAAATTATGCTTTAAAAATTTTTAAGCTCAATATAATTCTTATTTTGGAGTAATTAATTGACATAGAAAAGTAATCTTTCAATGCGTGAAATCACACTTGGCGAGTGCAGAACCGAAATGTGGGCAAATTTGTGCACTTGGGCGCAAAAATAATGAGCATGCTAACATAACTAGAAATGAAAGAGATGAGAGACACCGAAGTATACAGCTCGCAAACAAAATATTTTATTTAGTTTTGCGATTTTTGGTACATTTGGACTCCCTAATTCAATAAATCTTTTTTTATTTCAGATTCTAAAAGTTCTAATCAAGACCTTTCAATTGATACCCCACTCGACTAGTTTTGATTAAAAAAAAATTTAAGGGCTAATTCGTTGTTAGTTGGGACTCCCCTTAAAAATATTTTAAACTTTTGGTAAGACCTTAACTTTTGAGAGACCATCACTTCTGACCTTTCACAAAGTTTGAACATTCTAACTTCTATAGTTTCTGAGGAAACTAGCTGTGACGGACGGACAGACGGACGGACAGATAGGTCGCGAAACTAGTAGGTCTTTGTAAAAATTTTTTTTTACAAAGACCTAAAAAGACCATCCACCTTGTGGCTACCACATATGACCTTTTTGTCGTTTTCTGTGGAACTTGGATCAGCCAAGGTGACACCATAAAGTTCATTTCAGAATTCGATATATATGCATCAAGGCTCCAGCAATACTCTCCAAATGCCAAGTATGCTAAGTCGACGCACTTTGTGTGAGGTCATTTTATACAGATTGGAAAATGTTCTGCGTGTTTTCTCCTATTTCGGGCTTTTTAAGCAAATTTTTAAAAAAATCTACTACTACGTACCTATTGCGCGTCCTGTCTGTGCATCCGTCTATACGTCTGTCCATGTGTCAGTCTATACGTCTGTCTATGCATCACAGCAAGTTTCCTCAGAAACTACAGCAGCTAGAAAGCTTAAACTTTGTGAAAAGGTGGTGATCTCTCAAAAGGTAAGGTCTTATGAAACATTTCGAAATTTTTTAAAGGTGGACGAAGTTTATTAAGGGATGGGACTTATAACGAAGTAGACCTTAGAGTTGCGTATCAAATGAAAGGTAATGTTTAAAACTTTTAGAATCTGAAACAAAAAGGTCATTTTTTACAACAGTGGGTCCAGCGGAGACAAATATATGAAAAATTTGTCCCCCTCCTCGCGATTGCACACAAGCCAAAAAATCACGAATTTATCAAATTGTATTTCCCCATAGAATTAAAAGGCTAACCTTGAGCTTCTCAATATTTTACACACATGTAAATTGATATGGTTTTATGTTCTCAAAATTTTATGGGAATCGGACCATAGAATTACAACAATAATAACGCGTGTTGATGGTTGATGCCTCTTTCAAATCGATCAAAGTAATAGTGTTTAATTTGAATATGTTCAATCAGCTGAGCATTCAGAAAAATGATTTAAGCTGGAACAAAACAATGCCTGTTTCGTGTTTAAAGACGCTAAGTATCTCTTGGATAAATTTGAACGATTTCTTATACAAACATTGGATGAACCACTACACTACGTAGACTAATGAATTCTTTCAGCTTATTTAAATGTGTTGTAACACACTATTGGTGTGTTGTTTCGAAAGTAAAACATTTTGAAACGTGGCAGTAACCCAGAAAATACAAAACAGAAGGATGACAAAAAGAAAAAATGCATCTGAAGAGGCCTGTAGGGATATGTTCAAAAAAAGAAAGAACAGGCGATTGATTCACGGACGCGCAGGTCTTTGGCATAAAATACTCAAAGTTCCATGCCGGATATGTCGGCTACTAAGTAACGTGTTGGGCTTTACACCTTTACCCCTCCATATCGGACGAACTTTTTGTCCAAGTTGGCATTACAGAGCATTACACTACTTTGTCGGAAGTTACGTCGGTTAATTTTATCACCCGCCTCGAAACTAGAAAGATGGGATTGCAAGTCTTAGCGCTCTTCTGCTGCAACCTTATCTCGGAGTTAGTCTCGTAATATTCGGAGTTTCTCGTGTGGCTCAAGAGCCACTACTGAGTCTTCCAAACTGTCGAGGCAACCGATATATTTTACCGTAACAAAACATGTACTGAAAGCACATGGTAAAGTAAGGTGAGGTAAAGTAGCGGCATGGTATGAAGAACGCAGGGCACAGATGATAGTGGATATCCTGCGGTCCCAATCATGCTGATTTGGATTTATATAGGCGCGTATAGTGGCTAAGAGCGTTTAATTTAGAGCAAATAGCGGTTCGCTGGTGCGTGATACCATTCCTGTAACTCAGTTCACGAAACGGTGGATTTGAACTGAAATCTATTGTCGGACACCACGTACTCTGAATATATGGAAGACACGTTTCTCTAGGAAGCAGAGTCAGGGCTGTACGCAGGTTCAGGATCGGGCTCTATAAACAGGAATTCGGACAGTTTGTCCAGGACTATGACAGCTCCAATATGTCCAGACATCGATCTAGGGTAAGGGTCAATGAGATCGATGTGCAAGCGCTCGAACACGCGTTCAGCTATTTCGAATTTGTCCATTCGAAGTCTTAGAATAGCGTTCGGTGTCTTGGTACGCTAGCAGGTTTCACAGGCAGTCACGTACGTCTTCACCTGCTGGACCATTTTTGGCCTAAATAAGCATGTCTTTAGGTGCCTAAGCGTCCGGTCGTAACCGCTATGTGCGCTCAATGGTCGTGGGTTCGCCTGATCAGATCTTATGTCAGTTCCTTAGGCGCCCACAGTTTTCACCGTTCTTCTTCCTGCAACACAAAATGTTTGTACATTTCCCCTTCCCCTACACCCCTTAAAGCAAAACTTGTTGGTTTAAGACCTGTTTTGAAGTTCTCATTAAGACCTTTCATTTGATACCCATATTGCCTACATGCGATGAAAACTTTTTTTCGGGCGCAACTCCCCTATATGGGGAGATACCCCTTAAAGACCTTATAAATTTCTTTTCATGGTGAAGCTTTGAAGAGGGCGTCACTTCGCACCTACTTACAATATCTTATATTTCTAGCTTATGTAGTTTGCGAGAAAGAGTGGTGTGACACACGGACGGACAGACAGACCGGATGCGATTTTAGTAGGGTATTGTAAAATGTTTTTACAATACCCTAAAAATTAAATGAAATAAAGTAAAAAAAAGAATCGTACCACGGGAATAAAATAATTCTTTCTAAAACCTGAAATCCTACTCGCGATAGCTCAAAAGTGTAAACTGAAGCATCAAGATTGAAGATAGCGAAACTAAAAGTTTGTTTTTGAACATCAATCTTGCATGTGGGTAGGGACATATCCAATATCAACCAAGTATTTCAGAGCTATTTACAACGGTGCTTTCTTGTATTTCTCAACAATCATTATCATTCTCTCGTCAAACAGCAACACAGGCTTCTGTTCAGCCAGATTTGGGACGGACCAGTGGCAAATAAGCAGTGATGACTATATATCATTATTTACTAAATTCGATTAATTTATTTTGATGGAAGCCAGGAAGGCATGCAACCGCATTAGTTACTGATTTATTTGTGTAATTTTTCAAAATTCGATCAATTTGCTCGCTATTAAAATCGGGTATTCAAATACTTTTCATTTATCCTTTTGAAACTGATTTCTCCATTTCTTTATGTGTACCAAGGTAATCATAGGCACTTAGTTGTAAGAAGCCAGCCTCATCTTTGGGTAATAAATTATTCTCATCTACATACGTATAACCAGCAGAGAAGTGCATTAAATGGAAATCAATATAACCTAATCCTAAATTATTCGAAGATTTCGGTACTCACAGAACAAACCCGACACCCGATGATGACGTTATTTTCCAATTGACATGCCGGAGCTTTGGTTCCAACCCAATGAAATTCACGTTAAGGGGGCCAGTCATTGCGATTGCTTGCGAAGAAGTTTTGCAGCCCGGCAGCAAGTGTGGTATGACTGCCACAAATTACGCCAGAAGTATCGCTAATTAACCACAGTTGTCAGTCCATGGACTTCTTGACTAGCTTTCGAAATAACAGACATGCTCAATGGCCAGTTGAAGCGTTTCGGGTGTAGGTTAGCTCGAATGCTCAACCGACTGTTTCCTCTAAATTCTTGTGTGGAAACTCCGATCTAATTTTTCAAGCTGATCCTTGTGTGTTTGCCCTGAGCAATAGGCCAATCGTCTGTTGCAACCACATTAGGGTTAAATATTGGAGTAGCAATAAATCCCATGCGTAGTATCTCACTTTTCCCCCTTCAGGGACGTTTCGGGTCCCATGTTGGACTAGGTATTTTTCGGGTAGGTTTTTAGGACGATTGGAGGGTAATTGCTGCATTTGCACCCCCTAATGTAAGTCATATGTCAACCAGCTAGGTCCTGCGGAGGAGCCACACTGAGACTCAAACGCAACAATCACCTTACATACTTACTTCAAATTTGAGGTTAGGTGCTCCTGTAATAAACATAAGCAGTCGAGCAGCCCCGTGGTGATCAGGAGTGGCTGCTCCTGAAGAGATAAGGTGGTCACCCCGTCGAAACTGCTTAGTTTGTTGTTTTACTAGTGTAAAGTAAACTGCATCCGTCAAGTTTCCATCATTTAGGCAGAGATGAGTGGTTCACTTCAGCCACTTTAACATCTTTAGGTTTGGCGTTCCCCTTGTAATGCAACGACCTCCTTCGGTGAAAGTAACGGTTGCTTTTTGTGTAATGTTTGCGTTTGTCTCAAGCCTCCGTGTCCGCTAACTTTAACGAGGCAAAACAATATTGAATTACTGTAGAGTAGATTAATTGACACCTAATAGAACTTTTCTAAAGACAATAAAAATTGATCGGTGCGTCTTGTAGAGTAGAGTACGCGTGATAAGTATTTTGTAGTGTAGCTTCGTGGCTCGACAAGAATCCGCCTCATATGATCCCGCAAATGCTAGTCGTCAAGCACGCGTACGCGGTCGTTAAGCGAAGCTAGTTAGCTGAGCTCGGTGTTGTTTTAGCTCGCTGACACTTGTGCCAGACCATCGGCATCCGTGTCCTACACGGACATTTAAAAATAATCATTACACTCCACACTTTTTTTCCCGACACTCCCAGCGGGCGTTAGCTAGAGGTACGCACACTACTCCCCACAAAATTCTTCTTGTAAAACCACGGATTTTCCCTCGGGTAATAGGTTTTCCGCAACAATTTAATTTTCCACCCGATTCGCCACCACGTTTCACCCGACCGGCGTCTAGTGCCGGTTCAGTGGCAGCGATTCAAGTTAATTCGCTCATCACCTGTCGACGTCAGTGGTGGTTCAGTCGCAGTGATCTGTTATCAAACCTTGTCAGCTGGTTGGAAAATTGTATAGGGATAACAGATCTCTGCGGATCATGACTCTGCGGATCATGACTCTGCGGATCATGACTCTGCGGAATCGGTGGTTATTACAAAACGTTAGTTACAAAGGCATTTTTCTTTGATTTAGAAGTAATCAGTTACTAATTGCTAGTTACATATTTGGAACTCATACAACGAAATGGCAGCCGCTTAAAATTGACTAAAACTAGTTTTACTTTAAACCCTTTTTAGGATTTTGTACTAAAATACAAAACCCTATTGCAATCGCGACCTCGTCCGTCCGTCCGTCCGTGTTTATGTCACAGCACTTTTTCTTCAAAACTATAGAGGCTACAGCAATGAAACTTTATGGAAAGGTCAGGAGTGGTGACTTCTTGAAAGTTCAAGGGTGAAAAATGTTTCAAAGGGGTTTAAGGGGGGTCTCCCAATATAGGGAGATGACCCTTTACCATTGGTAGTTGAGTAGTGTGTCATTAGAAAGGTCTTAATGAGATCTTTTCAAAACAAGTCCTAAAATTGTGCAGAGAAAGGGGAATGTACGAACTTTTTGCGTACCCCCCCTCGCGGTTGGACACTTTTCATCCGGAAAATCTGAAAAAAATCATGAATTGTAGGCCTTTATAAGTACAACAACAACATATACATGAGAAGTCAAAATTTACTCAACATTGTTAGTAATAGTATGATTTATCGATTTTATGTTTTCTTGAATAAAATCTTAACGGTACCTTAATACATAGATGACTATTTATAAGATTGATCTGTCCTGAAAGTTTCATCAATATGGAATGGTATTTAACGAAGTTATAGCGATTTGAATTTTCCTGTATTACTATGAAACAATATGCGCTGTATTACTATGGAAACATATGGCTATGGAAAAATATGCACTTTTTACCGGCTCCGACACTACAGCTTTGCTAGGATTTGCATGAAAATTTCAGAAATGATAGGTATCATGAATATCTTTGAAGAGTAGGTTCAGCTAGGGGTATCAGTAATCGTAAAACAAAATGGTGGCTCTTTTAAATGCGAAGATTGAATAATTTTGAGTTATTTTTTCCCAACTTCAACGTTTAAGGTGCATGCTTTGAACACTTGATTCAATTTAATGAATGACTGAAGATGAGCACCTACCTCATAAATGAAACAAGTCGAGGAGTTAGGAGAGAGCTCCTAGCAAAAGGGCTTTATAACCATTCTAGGATTCGAGAAAATTGGGCATAAATCGATCATTACAGTACAGGGGAGTGGCCCCTGAAAAAAATTCATCAAAGGTAGCCAATATGAGTATCAAATGAAAGTTCTTTATGGGAGCATTTCAAAACAGCTCTTAAACTGACAGGTTTTGCTTCAATTGGGGGCACATGGGGGGGAAGCACATGAAAAATGTGTTTCCTCCCCCGTGAATGTGATCTAAAAAATCTGAAAAAATTAACAAGGGAGATATTTACGGGTATAACAATAACATACACCTCAGAAGTCAAAATTCGTTCAACTTTATTAATAATAGTATGATCTTCGAATTCCATATTTTCTCCAATAAAATCGTCTTTTACATGTTTCTTGATTTTATTTGTTTTTGATGACTGCATTTTGTAAGTTGAGTACAAAACCCTTCTGACATGAGCGTAGGTCTGTCTACCCAACTTGTTTTAGTATGCTTCTGATAAAAAGTAGTTCTCGAGTCTATTTATTATCTGCTTAGGATAACTGTATTTCAAAGGTTACATACAAACGAATTCTTACATGATTAACTTATGTTTAGATTTATTCGTTCGAGCCATTTGAACCGCGTGTTGGATTTTCGGTATATAGCCCATTTTTCTCTCAATAAAGGATCGAATTAGATTGATTCTTGTTAAAAAAAAAAGTGCATGTTATAACTTTGGGAACAAATCTTCTAGGGAAATTTCCCACAAAACTCTTAAATACTTTAAAAATATTATTTAAAGTCAACATATGTATTTTGGCTTTTTCTTGCTACTGGTCTTATTAAATATTTATTTCCCAAAATGTGGCAACATGTAGTAGTGAATTCGAATCTATTTGAAAAAAAACAAGACATTTTACTCTCTACTGTCGTGAAAATTTCTAGAGAAGCTACTCTTCAAATTAAAAATTTAAAAATAATTATGGATTTTACAATTAAAATACTTAGGCCCTCTAAGTATTCTCAAAATCCAAAGCTCAAGATCAAATGACAGCAATGAACTCAAAGGTTTCAAAAAGCTTCTTCTCTATCAACACATTGTTCTGATTTCCGCGAAATCAATGGAAATATTATCTTTCGAACTAATAAATTCATTAAGTAGCTCCCAATTGTCAATCTACGCCACTGTGACAAGTTGCTCTATTCGCGAAACGCATTCGCGATTGAGGAAAATTTTGCAACCTACAGACTTATTGTTGTATCTCAAAGATTGAGTACTCAACAGAGTATTATGATAATAAGAATAATTGTGAGCAAGAAACGAGTTCTACGCGCCGATAGCACTTCTCTATACGATGAGTGCTGTATGGCTTAATCATTTGCCAATGTAAGATAGTGCAAGTTTACCTACATGTATGCACAACATCGAAACAAGTTCACATTTTTCTCAACTGAGATTGATATGTGAAGAAATCCGATTCAACTTAATTTTGCCGGGAAGCTTGCGAATGTGTCTGAATAATTGCAAGGCATACCACAGAGACACAAACTGTCGTCAGAACCCCTGAATACTAGCGTATTTACTATAAGATGTTTAAATGGATTTTCACCAAATTGATTCGCCATGTGAATATAACTACCAAGAAGCCGTTTATTTATACATAGTATAAAATAAATGCCTCATGCATGTGCGTGTATGTGCGCCAAGTTTGAATTTGAAAAAAATGTGAGAGAATACCGTAGTTTGTCGCACTCGACTCTTCCATCTTCTCCTTAAGACAATTTGCTGCACATTCGCGAAAAATTAAAGTTTGGATCGCGTAGAGCTCATCGAGAAACAAGTTTGCGAATTTTTAAAGTGGAAAAGATAGTTCATAGTGGCTTTATCCATGGAAATGAAGCGAAAAAGCATGCAAAAGTAACATCTACATAGCTGTTGGCGTAGATATTTTGCGAGCGACGGAACAAGTCGTGTGTTAGTGCAGTGCTTAAAGCTCACATATCTTTGGTCGCGTGTTGATACAGTCTAGGGTGGTTGGATTCAAACAAGAGTTCTCACCAACCCGAAACCACAGTTTTAGTGTGTGAGTACATGAAAATGTGGACCCTCAAAGTGCAACCCACCTCGTAGGGACCCACGTTTCCTTCAGACATCGCGTACGCATTCAAGACGCAAGCAGTAGCTGATATAAGCAACCCACCAGGATAATCTTCTCACCTCGCTTGGTTCGTTTTGCATATTAGCGGATTCTAAAAGCTGACGGCACGTTTAGGGTGAGCGCGGTCCAGGGGGAAATAAAAGGGGTTCTAGTTTCGAATAAAGTTTGATTTTTTTTAACATCTTTTTAAAAAAAATTCGCGTTTATGATGCAGAGCTAGAAAGAGACGGAAGGGTGTGTGGAACGGTGTGTGCAGCAGAAGAAAACCATAGGAGCTGGTTCCGAAGGGGACTCGAAGTGAAGTCTACCCTCCGTATTCTCCTGGTGTGGCTACTATTGGTATCTTGGGGTGCACTAGTGAAGTTGAGCGCGGACGATGAACAGCTAAGTCGTCGCCGATTGCAGTTTTAAGAAGTTAATAATAGAAAGAGCACATAATTATTCCGTTAGATCGATATATTACAAAAATAGTAAATCAAACTGATTAATAGCGAATTCGATAAATTCCCGCGAAAAAGCTCCACACGGATTAAACCATTTTTCAACAATTCGGAAACCAACAGAAAGTTCGTTAATTCTGCAAATAACGCCGTGTTTCGTCGATCGCTCGTTGAAGTTGCGTTCTTTTGAATTCTTGCGCTCCGGGTCGCGCTAGTATCGGACGGGAACTGCGAGTACGACTTAGCGTCAAAAAATGCATTTATCGGCGGAATCGCGAAGGATTGCACAGAAAGTCTATCGACGGTCCTTCGACACTTCTTGCTCCTCGAAATAGGTGTAAATCAAATGACTAAAACCGTTTAGATATTTTTTATTAAAAGTGATAAGATCTTTAAATTTTTTTTGTTTGTTGCTAACTACTGTGTTATTTGTTGAGTTATAAAAATTAATTGCAATAAGTAAAAGTATTGAAATAGTTTTCTGTGCGAAAAAAAGTCACTAGTGCCGTTTGCATGAGCGACATCCAAGAAACGAAATTCAAAAAACATCAAAATTAAGTAACTCGGCATTTATGTGCCAACTCCTTGGGCCTTTCCTCAGTCGACGAGCGTGAGCGCGGTCTGTATGGAGGATTCACGACGTCTCGAGGAAACTACATAAATTAACAATGATTTCCAGTTCTGTTAAAGTGAAATTTTTGCTTGGTGTCAAAAGTGCATTCTCCAGTACTTCTATACTTTAACCGAGAGCCCATTCCAAAGTTTTTCTAACGCACAATATGGAAAATTTATAGTCGCAGAGTGTGAGCGCGCGCGAACATCTCAAATCGCCGAAAATTCAAGTTTTGCATTTCTCGGAAGACACAGAAAACGAAAGAAGAAAGACCCGACCTCCTCGAACACATGAATGCTGATCCGTAAGTGTGAAATTCGAAAAGTGCAGTAGGCAGTTCTATTATGAGACCAATAAAGTGCATACTGTCGTCATTGTCGGACTACCCAGACTGCAATTATCGCATTTGCTCCTAGTGTAAAATCGCTGTTACTAATCGAGGGCACCCCATTCGTCATCTAGCTGAAAATTTTTGCGGGTTGTAGTTACATGTTGCTGTGAAAAGTCGGTGAATTACGATAATTAGGATTATAAAAGGGAGCTTAGCGCAAGGCGTCGACCCAAGAAGACGTCAACGGTGCTGGCAGATTTCAATCAGGCATTCGCGCTAACTTTCTCGCCCGCTTAGTCTTTTAATAACGCCAGTTCGCGGAAAGACGAGCTTAAAATATCTACCAGCGACTGCCGACTCCTACGCACTCAGCGCAGCAATCCACACGACTCGTCTCACCTGTAAATCGTTGCAGAAGCCGCGGAAATAGCCTGGCAAGCCTAGGACTCCGTCATCAAGTGACGCGGGCAAGCTTAATTACCAACATCAAATCAATTGGCGGAAATTACCGGTGACTGGAGCAGCAGCTAATATCGAACGGCGATCAATCACAACAGTAAGTTTTCCTAGGATTTGTACTAATACCTATTCGGTAGCAGAAGTCAAGCCATTTTATCCTGAAAGCAGCATGGGCTATATATCCAAAAGCTCTCCATCAAGCACTTGTATGCACTTTTCAAGCGCCGCTGCATGTATTGCACGAAGTTGCATACGAAAATAGTCACATTCCACTCCCACCAGTAAAATTCAGGATGAAAACCACCAGATTTCCCTACCCCCCCGTTGCCTGCCTGCACCCTATATAACTTTTCGAAAGTTTGCATTGACCACGGGGCAGCAACTCTACGAAGAGCTGCATACACCTCGTGCTGAGCGGCCCATTTCCCGTCGTATCGCCAAAATGGCGCACCTTCTGGATAATGGGAGACAACATTGCCACCATCGCGGTCGCTGGTGCACAAGTTCCCCAACGTTGCAAAAAGTGCAATTTGATTGGTTCCCCGTCCAATTGGCAAGCCCACGATGCATAGAACTTGCTTGGGCTCAATGCCAGCCATGTGCCTTGGAGTGTTGTCGTGTTGGTTAAAAGCTTGCAATAATTAGATTTGCCGCTAGTGCTGCATAAATTTACATTTTTCGCATAGCGGTGGATTTCATTCAATTATGCGATTTATTAAATTTATTGATAGCAAAAAGCCAATTTGATTTTTTCACTTTGGAGCTTTTGATGTGCATCTTGATTCAATTAACGTACATTCAGATCACAATACGAGCATACTACCCATATCTGCAAAGCGAGTAATGTCGAATAAAAATGCGGTATATGAAATGAATTTTAGAGTATCCTTTGGCTCTGTGCTGGATTTGCGAGTCTTTCAATTTTTAGATATATAATTTTTTAACACAACAATTGCTTAATTGAATTCAAAATTTATTCCATCATCAGACGTTAAATCTGATGACATTCAAAATAAATAAATAAGGGCCACATCAACAGTCTCTAGAAGATACAATAAGGATCTATTCAGTTTCAGACGCATGGTGTGGCGCTCTCTTTCCAAATGAAGCGGCGCAGAGTCTCCTGCAATGCAATACCGAATTTTTTGCTGCTAATATGTACAAAACCAAATTCTATACCAAACCGAACTGTAGCGCATACTATTGGTAACACAATTAGACAATCAATGACTTATGTCGCCTATCTTGGTTTAATTATTTTAAAAGGCAGATAAGTCAACTTGAAAATCCGACATCAACGTTGCCATGGTGTGTACAGGTTATCGCAAGTTCCTTCCATTCGCAAAGGTAGGTCTCCGCGCTCAGTGATTAAAGCTAGACGGCTATGAACTTCCATTGCAATGTGGGAATAATCCAGCTAAGCTTTCGAGGTGAAAACATCGCGGTCCTTGGAGAATAGCAAGTGTTTATAGTTGGATGGTTGCCTCTCAAAAAAAAAAATTAATGAAGGATTTCTATTGATTTCGTCCGATTCCCTGCAGTTTAATTATTTAAAAAAATCACTAGGCTACCCAAAAATACCGAATTTTTGTAATTTGAATCACGTTTGCAATTGCATTGTTTAGTAGGGAATGCATTCTGCTAAATAAACCATGCATATCATGTCATCCCTTTCATTCATTCATTTTTCAAACCTACCGTCACAAGCTGATAACAATCAGCTTTGTCTCCGTTCTCTTTTCGCGTCGGTGTCTCACAACATTGCAAAATTTTCGCAATGTTTTTTTCTTTTCGCGTGCAAACCCGAGCCGAGTTACACATGTCGCGAATACCCACCGAACATTTTGCACATCTTGTCAATGTGTGGTAAAATTCAACTTGCTCTGTGCAAATGCATGATGGATTTTCGTCGTTTGCAAATATGGGGAATGTTTGCAGAAAAAGCTTTCTTACCTTAGGTTAAGATGAAAGTTTGCAAAAAAGCTCCTCGTTCAATAATATATATCATATATAGGCTTCAAACATGTGTATACTGTATAGTGAAGTATTTGTTCGCCATGTAATACTGTGAAGTGAATTGAAAACAGACTGGTTTGAAAAAGAGTTGATTATAATGTAGTAGGGCCTGAAACATGATTAGCGAAGAGTGTGAGGGGGGAGCGGTATCGGCTGTTGTGGCCGCTTAGTTTTCAGCTGGGAAATGCAACACACACTTGAGCACAGAGATTGAGGAAGACATATGAGCTTTCCAGCGTATGCCATCTTTCGTTCGCAGCAGAGAAGGAGCGGGGTTGCTGTTAATGTATGAGTTCTTGCATGTACACCAGCGACTTGTGTATGGCTGGTCATGTTCCCATAATAAATGGCTTGCGCTTTTCAGTCGTATCTCAATTCTACACAACGACTTTGCTTTGTTCAAGGGGCTTTATATTGTGGTAGTATTGCAGATATCGTCTTGCTCTGCTTCCTCGCTTCCTCCGATTCTAACCGTGACTAGTAGCGCCTTGCTTAGTTCTTGACAACTCGAATTTCCTTGTCCCCATCGCACCCCTCGTGGTCTGCGCGCTTCTCGCCTTACTTGTTATCCGGACAGAGCGGCTTGGTGGCGCTCTCACATTTTTCATGCTCACATCCAACTGACGATCCGAGTTTCAGTAGTTGCGAATTCGGTCCTTAGGAGCAGCTTTAGCTTTTTCTTGGGATTGCGAACCGGTGACGTAGCGGCCGCCGCCATATTATATCGGCACAGTTTTTCGTTTCTGTTGTGCTTTTTTGAAATTTCTAAGTAGGTAGTTTTTTCAGTTTCACGATTAAATAGTAAAAGGATAAAGGGTTCTTGTTTTTCCGTCGAGACAAGCCTCGTGTCCGCTGTACCTTTGCCAAAAACCGTCAATCATTTCGCGGTCTTGCTAATATCGAATAAACGGTGATGATTTTTGTCGGATGGATCAAGCCACAGCGGTAGTGCATTTCGTTTGAGGAGTCCAAAGAATTCGGTCTACTACTGTAATTTCCCTCCGGCGACGACTGGTGCAGATTTCACTGTTCAATTTGTGCTTACAGACGATTGGAAATGAAATCGTTAACAAAACCATCTAAAATAATATTTGTGATTATTTAAATTGCAGGAGGATATATTGAAATAAACCCATAACATGAGTAGAGTTCCAACAAACTGAACAGGATCAAATTCATAGAGAGGACAGACGTATGCTCTTGACCATTAAAGGTATCATTGTGTCTTAAACAAATGTTATGTCAAATTGCATTATTTTGTCTACGGGACGGTAAAATTTCGCACATGTCTGCCGTCAAGATTGCTGACAACTGTGAAGCTTTATGTGAAATTTTCCCCCTACCATGCCGATGTTGCTGATTGGTGGAAAATGCCGGCCGGGTTTCAAGTACTTTGTGCTCAGTGAAATATAGTGATTAACTTTATTTCCTGGAAAACCCGAAAAGCCCGGTTCAACGAGTTCATTCGTAATTCGTCGTATGCATTTGAATTAATCGCTAGCAAGGTTAGTGGAAAGTTTCCAAATGCAATAATGGCGGAGAAAGACTGCACAACGTTGCACTTTGTGTTTCTCTCTCCTACTAATCCACCTCTCCCTTTCGCTTTTCTCCGCTCCAAGTACTAGAATTGCATAGCAATTGTGCATGTGATTGTCAAGTCTGTGGCTGTATCCACCATTTTGTAAAGTACGAAAGGAATGCACTTTACGGACGCTTGATTTTCCCGCTTTAGGCATTGAATGAACAACAGACGCTTACTAAGTGCATTTACTGTAAATGTCACAGCAAATTGTATTACTAATTGAAAATCATAGAAGTCATGCAGCTGATGTCTTTACTTTAACCATCCAAAAGCCATTCACAATTAGATTGCTTATGGGTTGTGTCCGTATAATATGGCGCAGAATTTGCCGGCAACCTGCTCCTTATATATACTGCTTTCAGTTGATAGCTTTTTCGTCCTTTTAGCTCACGAGTGTTCCGCGAAAGCTCATCAGGGAAAGCCAGGGATGCATATGAAAATTTGGCCAGACACGCGGCTGTTCATGCCGGTGTTTGGAAAGCACGTGGTCTGTCTGACGCGATTTGAAGAGAAAGAATTTTCAATGCATCAGCCGGCGCGTGTCAACATAACCTCAAAGTAAAGGATATTCGATAAGGAATTCAATATATAAGTAATTATTGGGCAAATAATTAACTAAATGGATCCAACTTAGCACTTTGGCTTATACGATTACCCAATAGAAATATAAAAGCTATATTCACGATAGGTATGTGTATCAACATGTGGTATAGTGCCTAACTCTTTGTAGCAAGTATTCAAATAAAAATAGGATATTTTAAAGCCACGTGATAAATGAAAAATGGATCGATTAATATCTTGTACAAAGCAGTGCTTTCTGGGATGACTTTAATCTGAAAATAAGATTATTTTGATAGTTAAAACATTTCCATTAGAAATTATTAATACTCATAATAGTTTGATTTTAAGTCAAAATAATTGGAAATAAAAACATCTGTCGATAAAACACTGTAAAAAACGGATGCAACTAATATTTGAATCGGTAAAAAGTGATGCTAATGACGTTATCTAAAGGATCCTTCGAAGTTATTAAACCTTTCTGCCTATTGTCCCTTATATGACGATTCAATATTTTTACGAAAGGTAACGTTCGATCATTTCTCAAAGACAACCAATTAAATCAAAGGGAAGAAAGTAAATATCCGTGATTTGCTTCCTGCCTTGCATGTAGAGGCAGGTATATAACGTGACGAACAACTGAATGCGGTTGAGATCGCCAATAACATACGACTAAGGGTTTGAAAAAATGAAAATCAGGTAGTATTTTCTTGAAATGTAGGCGTCACTAAAAGTAATTTCGAGCTCTGGGCGTAGGAAAATATAGGGTTGACGCGTTACTGATAAGCCTCAAGGCGTGAACGATAGATGTGCATATACAATAACCTGAAGGATATGGTGATCAGAGAGAAATCAATATTGTGAAGGTAGGAATTTCTTTGTTATTGTAGATATGTTGTGCTAGTAGCAGATTTTTCCTTCAAATTGAAGGAAATTCCCGTCGCCAAAAATAGTTTTAATTTGGCAGGAAAATGTAATGAAATGTAAAAATTGCTTAGTCTTCTGTTTCAAGGAGTTTTTTAATATTTTAAATATCTTTCAAAGCAGAAGTTTATACCTCTTACCTCAAAGCTCAATTTTTGCTAGTGATGTCTCCCATAACTGAAACTCTAGAGGTGAGGTCCTTACTGAACAAACAAAATAAATTGTCCATTTGTTTTTTATTTCCTGGTTCTTATTGTGCATTATTCAAAAAATTTATCTCTTAATTTTGGTGTCATTGGAGAAAAGGAAATAATAACATATATGAAACACAAAAAATAATATATATTTTCCATTATCGAAGACTAATTGATACAGGAAAACAGCTTTTAGAAAGAAGTTTGAAATGTATTGGTCTTAAACTTAATAAACTTTCGGATTCTTGGTGTGGTTATCGTGACATTAAATTTTTTGAGCTACATTTTTGTGTTTTTATATTATTTTCATTCCATAGAACTGGCCTTTTTCATATTTAACATGATCATAAAGTTCGGTTTATTTGGAAATATTCTTTGATGCCAAAAGTAAGAGTCTAAACGCAATTCTGTCAGCATCGATTTCAAAAAGTCGGAGATGTATAATTTGGGTAGCTAACATAAATTATTTTCAACGAAACTTTTTCAAACATTTGTTCAGTAAGGTAGGTGACACAAATAAGGCCTACCTTAATTTTTTTATAATCTAACTAGCAGGTTTATAATAACAGTGCACTGGTAATTTGAAATACTTATATTTGTTTATTAAACTTTGTAATAAATCAAACAAAATTGCTTTAGAAACAAAAACCACATTTTTGTGAACACAAATAACTAAAATGTCACTTTGGCCTTATTGGGAACCCTTAATAAAAACAAGTAAACATTTAACTTCTTAATGAATGCGAAACGTTGTCAATACTTATGTTAAATCTAATGAGATCCCATTAATTACTTTTGATCATTTTAGATCAGATTTCAAGAGTTTCTCATCATGCAAAAGTACTATATTAATCAGCCTTTTTCATCTCTTTTTTTTTTTAACAATTCCCCGGACAGTAAAATATTTTATCAGCGGGTGTGAGTCCAACACACACCTCATGATACCGAACGCCACAATAAGACATTTTCGCATATCATCAACTCGATCTTCTTTACAAACTGGATAGTACCAAGAAGGTTTATTATCGTGACGTTTTGGTTTAGATTCCGTAAGTTTATCTGCTGTCAAAGAAGCAGTCTTCACTGAGGTTTGCTTTCGCGTTGCAGCAACTGCAGGCTGTGCAGATGTACAGCCAGTAAATGATGCTGATTTTGGTGTCTGTGTTAATCTTTATCATGGAAGAACTACCAGGAACATCTTCTACTCTTGACGATGTTACAGTAATCTGAGATGTCGAATTCGTAGCACGGTCACCAAACAAATCTTTTGGTACCTCTTGAGCCCTGTAATTCAGAGACTTCTTGCATGGAGCAGTCGTTACAACTTTAAATTTAGGAGTTGGTAAAAACTCATGAATGTCACACGTGGTTGATTGATTGTCTATTTTCTATGGAGTTCCAGCATTCGGATTGTTTTTTTAGAGCAAGGACACTGGCAAATTCTCAGTATCTGTGCCTGACTAATCTGAATCTTCCACATTTGTAGTTGAAATCTCTTGTTCCCCTGATTCATTATATACAACAGCAATATTCTCACTGTTTGTAGGATTTGGAAGTTCTGACAACGCAGAGGGCGCAAACGCCTCTTCAGAAATAGCATCTGGGTTATATGGGTATAACCCTGTAACGCGAAACCCATTCGAGATATTGGTAATAGTCATATGTTACATTTTGGCCATACTTGTGAGAGAATGACGTTAAAGTTTATCTTGTTAAGGGTTCGGTCGGGATGCTGACTAACGTATTTAATCAACTCTTGGTCCCAACGGTGCTCAAAAGAACGATAAACAGATTTATCCATGGGCTGTAACTCGTGCGTGGTATTTGACGGAAGACAATATGAAGTAATGCCACATTTCTCAGCTTCCTCGACAATAGTAAAGTCCAGGTGGCATTTTGTACCATCAAATATGAGGAGACATGGCCCTGATGTTCTGTATTTACGCAAATGATTAATAAACTGTATGAAAGTTTCATCGATGTTGTAAATGCTTTCAGGTTTATGTTCAATTCCAAGTCTATCCAGCACACTTTTGTACTTGGAAAAGTGATCGCTAGCAATATCTTTATTTAATTTTTGAGCACGAGCTGGATTCATCATCTGTGCTTTACGACGTGCTAATTCAAGATGTCGTTTGACAAATAACTTCAACCATTTCTTCCCCGCGGCGTTTTTAGCATCATTGAAAGTGTTCAGAATTTCCTTAATTTTACAGAATGAAAAAGCCTGTACGCGCAACATCTTTGATGTCAACGGCACTCCAACATCAGCTTCTTGTTCTATAGTAAATACAGCCGACTGACCTAGCTTTCGTGTAGTCGACCCACTCACTAGATGGTTGCGTAGAGTTCTTCTTGGGATATTGTATCTAGCTGCAGCAGCATATGTAGATAATTTACCTCTTTCTACCATTTTAACAGCGTTTTCCATCTGTTGTGAAGTCCATTGAGCCCTTTTTTTCCTTGTGGTAGAAGCTGGTGATTCGTTTTCCATGATGTTACTGAGAACAAGGGTTTACTATTTCACTGTGATATTTTTCCAACTGACAAAAAACATTGTCCTAATGAGACCTGTACCTGTGCCGCTAAAAGGCCTATACATTTTTTTGTAGGCTTTATTAGGGCATGGCACATGTATAAACAAAACAACAATTATATGGAATACACCGATATTACAGCTTATCCACTCATGTGAGGAGATGGCTACACGTATAATTATCCTATTGACAAACAGCAAACCGTGTACAAATAAAAATACTTACCGTTTGCTCTGATAGCATTTTATTAAAACAAGCGTGCGCTCCGCGTCGTTTTGTTTTCGACTGCAGGTTCCAACACGCTTGCAGCACGGGTCATTTGCTGTGCTTGTGGGTGTTAATTTATGTACACGCACACATCTACAAACATTGGCGGCCATTTGAAATCGTGAAGTGGGAAATTTAAAAAATAGGTCTTAAGACATGGGCTTTATTTGGGTCACCCACCTTACTTTATTTGAAAATCACTTCTGACAGGGAGTGCATTCTCAAAAATTTGGGTTTATCTATGCTTGAACAATAGTTGTTTTCGTAAAATTAAGTCAACAATTTTCTCAATTATTGAATTCAAAATATTTTACTTAGATTTTATATTGTAAATTATATAAGACTGGGATAATAAATATGACCGATTGGTTTCACGTTCCTAAAGCTGGTACTATATTTAAAAATATCTTTGGCATTGTTTCAATTTTATGCACATAAGGTTTATAATAAGGCCTTTTTCAATGAAGCCTTTTTGAAAGAGTGATTAATATGCATTATATATATATTTTTTTTCAATTTATTACTTGGACCAAATTTGAGCTTCTCTAGCACAGATGTGCATGGTTGGTAATATTAACCAATAACTGCTAAGTTTAGCGTTATAGTAGTCACATCATCTTCATTGGCCAATGAGGGTTAACCCTTGAAAAGCCAATGGTTCCTGTGTTCATTCGCAGCTTCTATTAAGGTGCTCAAACTGGGAATTGACTAATTAAGACCAGGGGAAGCAATAGCGTAGCTAGTGAAAATTTAATCCATTCTACCTTGAACATATTCTTCTGATAAATTTAAGGCAAGAAGAGGGTTTTGTCGTAATTTCCTTGAATTCAGAGTTGGAACAAATAAACAGTGTAGTATTATGAAAGAAATTGAGCTCTTCTATTGATATAATTACATTTAGGTGAATTTGCTTGAATTATGTCTTGCAGGAATTATGCCCAAATGAGTTTTTCTAGAAATTAGAAATCTCAATAGGTCGTCTCAACAGCTAAACAAAACAAAAAAGTTGAAGAAAATATTACAATGAGGAATTTAAAACACAGCTGTGGATGTGGACGTATACAAAAAAGTCAATAAATTTATTGAAACCTTTGCATTGCCGTATTTGAAAAATATTTACCTTTGGATTGATGATAAATAAATCTTCTACAATAAGCAATTAGTTTTCATGAGATGAATCTGTTTTTCTTTTAAGTTAAAGCAATGCAAAAACTTTTAAAGTACTTTACATAGAGTAGAGCCCAGGTCACTTTGAGCCATTGAATTATTGAACAAAGCTCCCGAAAGAGAATGTTTTGTCCTGTCATGGTTACGAGGTACATACGAAAATGATCTACTTCATAAGGCTTGTGCAGACGGTATTAAATAAAATGTTCTGCATGCTAAATTTTCAATATATTTATTGTGCCTTGGAAACTGAAGAAAAGAGAGAAAGTACAGTTTCATACTATTGCACACACGTATGCCAATTTAACGTGGTGTACCAGATAGTCTAACATGCAGGAGCTGCCCAAGGCTAGTATCGCTTGCCTTTTGTGTTGTAATAAGAACCGGTGTAACCAGCATAGCCAAAACTATTCACAAGACTTCCATATCATCGGTTTTAATTTGCATATTGTCTTCCTATCAACCTTCTAGATTACCGTTTGTTCGCTACATTTATTCTTCGCTAGGTTTCATCCTTCTATAGGCCATTTCTATCAAGGTGACCTATTAAGCTTAAGTAGTCTTCTAATGTTCAGCTTTGTCAGACTGCCGTCGTCCCATGCCTGCTATGAATATAATAGTTATAAATTTTTTCTTCTCTAATAAATTGCATAGGTACCCACAAATTAAATGAAGTTTTGAATATGAGTATTCCAAAGCAAGGTTTTCCTAACTGGTAAGGTTGAAGAAGAAATTTGATGTATATGTATACTTAAGCTAAGGCCATTTAAATTTTCGTACTTTACCAGCAATATCCATCCACAATTTTACCACTATATCGGCTTTGCATCGAACAAACGCTTTGTTTATTGGAAGGTTTTGAAAATTTCATTTAAGATGAAAAACATATCTTCACACGAACGAAATAACGACCATATAAAATGTAGTCATTTTCCTTTAACCGATTATTTAATGTACATGCTATGTTTATTTATTGTGAAATTTG
Organism: Odontomyia ornata; assembly: GCA_963969285.1. NCBI lineage: Eukaryota > Metazoa > Arthropoda > Insecta > Diptera > Stratiomyidae > Odontomyia > Odontomyia ornata. Next base: position 78,750,991 of record OZ017739.1, on the reverse strand, counting down.
TCTGTATTTCATAGGCTGAGTATGACACTTCTAGTGAAGCTATTCAAATTCTTAACAATCTAGTGGCCAAGAAGCTCTTCTTTATGACAGTAAAAGCTACAGTTATCTTCTTTTTCGCAGATTATAACCCCTCTCGGGTCTTTGCTAATCCTGCAAAAAGCGCGTCCAACTATCTCGGTCCATCCACTGCAGTGATGAACTGCCCATCGACTGAGTCAGACCAGCGTTTCCTCCATTTCCCAATTGGTCTGTGCCCTTCAGTTCTCCCAGCAAATTCCCTTTTGGGTATCCATTACTCATCCGTATAATTCACGTCGCCAGCCAATTGCAACTTCTTAACAATCGTTAAGACCTCTGACTAGTCAAAATACAGCTCGTGGGTCCGAATTCGCCATTGGTTCCAGTCAAGCTTTGCACCGATAATTTGCAACAGGACTCGTCTCTCGAAGGCGTTCATTAAGTTTGCGGATGCTTGGGCTAGGGTTCATGACTATCTAATCTTTTTCATTATCACTTGACCCTTTTTACATCAATTTAATGTAAATCTATACGATTATATGCTCTACACTGAGCTTTTCATTTTATCATAAGTGTGCATAGATCTATTTTTTTCGCTAGCCCTGATAGTTTCAATTTACCTATGAGTTTTTTTGTGTGTAGTTGCTTAGTTGCATTAATAATTTTTCTGAAAAATTGTTGAAGCAAAAAAATGTGGGCTCGAAGTTTGTACTACTTACATAAAGTCTCATCAGGCCATCACACTTTAGATACATACGGGCTGATCACGACCACCGTACTTACATGCTATGCTACGAGTGTCTCACATCCGTAGCATAGCACAAATCTTACCACAGGTTTGTATACTTAGAGCTTTGTTCTCCTGTGTATGCAACTGGCTTCTTCAGAGCTGCATAAAATGTTTTATTGGCGGAGCTATATTCTTTGCCGTATTTCGTCTCTTTCGTAACCAGTTCTCGTTATTTTGGCGCTTAAATGCACAATTTTGCCCCATATTTCAAGCACTGTATTTGCCAAGAGTAATATTTTAGATATGTGAAGGATGTTTTCCTCGACCGCGTCATGAGTTTTGTTATGTTCTCATTGATTTGTTGCCCTACTAGTCTTTCTTCGCTGTGGATTTTCAGGAAAAGTTCTTTGACAGTTGTTAACGACCGTGACAAAATGCTGTCATCCGCATAGGCTACCACTTGACTCGACCTCTTGTATTGATAGGTAGCTTTCTTATGACGCATTCCAGGGCCAAACTAAATAGCAGTGGGGCCAGCCCATCTCCCTGCTTTATTATATTTGTGTCAAAAGTGTCGGTGAGTTGGTTATTGACGCGGACATGGGAGGTTGTCTACGTCGTTGTCATTTTGGTAAGACAGACTGACAGCTGGGATACCAAAGCAAAGCATTATTTGGTACAGTATGTTCCGATTACTACTATCGTGTGCTTGCTTAAAATCGAAAATTTGGTGTACGTCTATGTTGAACCGTCAGTTTTTCTCAAGTACCTGTTTGACTGTAGGCAATTGACCTATCGTCGATCTACCAGTTCTAAAGCCACATCGATACTTCTCCATAATACTGATGGCGTATTATCTGATTTTATAAATTAAATATTTGGTATGCCGTACAAAGTAGTGAGTAGTAGCTACAGCGCGATACTACAGATCACCATTTTAGTGGATAGGGAATATAATTGAATGCTTCACTCGCTCGGCATATTTTCTTGTTGCCAAATGTGCTGGATGACTTTATAGATTGCTTTCTGAAACAGTTGCTACCATATTTAATGAGCTCCACTGAAATCTCATCGATGCTTGGCGCTTTATTATTGTTTTGGGCCTTGATGCTGGAACAAACATCACCCAGTATTGGTGGGGCCCATGGAAGCCCTCTGGGAATATCAATAGGCTCCGATGTTCTAGAGCTTTACGAAGGATTTAGATGGTTTTTGAAATATGATGCCCATTTTCCCTTAATCCTGTCTTCATCAGCAATGATGTTGCCGATGTCATCATTCCAGGGCGTGGTTTTGAGCTGATAACCCCGTTTAATGCTTTTCACTACTTTGTATGCTTGCGTTGTATTAATGCTCGGCAGACTTACTCGCACATTGATGCTTCTCAATTAGTCGTCATAGTATTTTCTTCTCATACTGCTAATTATCTTATTTATTGCTCTTCTGAGATTTTCATAACGTTCTCTTTCATCTAGTTTTCCTACCTAAATACTGTCCATACGCCTGATTCTTTTTGTTTAACGGATTCTAGCACATGTGTAAACAACCATTTTTTGCGCCGGGTTTGATATTCGATCGTTTTTCTGCCACGGTCTTTATTCATGCTTTCATTTGCACTTCCACCCATAGCTCATTGGTTGTTTTCAGCGGTATGTACAACAATCACCGTTTATTAAAAGCCTGAAGTTGCAATTAGAAAAATTCAGAGGAGCTTTAATTAAATTAACTACAACCCTTAGCATCTTTTCCACCGAAACAGTAAAGTGAGGTAACAAATGAGAGGTTTTAGTGTGTCTAAATATAGAATCTTGAAATTGCATATAGAAAAACGTGGTGCGGAGGGAAAAGAATAGAAAATTAGAAAGTCGTCTCCCTTCCCTGTATTTTAGAAAAATCTAAAAGAAATCGTGAAGGTGGTTAATAAAATATAGGGGAAGCCTACATATAGGGAAGCCTATATGTGTACAAACAAAACACAAATATATAATAAAAGAATTATTTTTCCTTTTAATTTGTACTATATTTCACAAACTTGAAAAATAGCTATAAAAAACGGTTACTGCATATTATGCGTTTTGCCCACAAGGCCCGGGTAAAACGGAATTACCACGAGGAACAAAATGGATAGCTTCAAAAATTAAATATTTAGTCTTGACACTCATCACAGAAGTAGCTGCCTACTACTGCATATGATGCGCAATTTTCATGTGCCCAATTTTTGCATGGGCTACACTGTATGCAATCTTCGATAGGCAGTTCAGTGTATTTTTCAGCACACACCAAATAAAAGCCAGATTTCATATTTTTGGTTTTTATTTTGACAGATGTCATTTTTTTAGAATTTGCTAAAACTTGCTGATTTAAACATTTTGATCTTTTTGTTGTTTGTTTTATCATATTTATAGCGTACTCATCTTTGACGGGAGAAGATTTCCGATTTTTGCCTCTTATGTCAACGGTTTTTTTTTGGGAGAAGCCATAGTTGGAATGCGTCTAATTTGCAATAGTGTAAGGTTTGTCGTAGGTGTTGTCGATGATTCCCTTTTAGTCCTATGAGATGTTGCCGCAAGGCGAGATCAGACAAAATCGTTGTAGAATTTTCAGGTTCGTAATTTAGAAAAAACAAGTTGGGTAAACAGACCTACGCTCATGTCAGAAGGGTTTTGTATTCAATTTATAAAATGCAGTCACCAGATCGAATCAAATCAAGAAACATTTCAAAGACGATTTTATTGGAGAAAATATGAAATACGAAGATCATACTATTATTAACAAAGTTGAACGAATTTCGACTTCTAAGGTTTTTAGTATTATTATACTCATAAATATCTCCCTTGATAATTATTTCAGATGTCCATACGCGACGGAGGAAACACATTTTTCATGTATTTCCCCCCTGTGCCCCCACTGAAGTAAAAACTGACAGTTTAACAACTGTTTTGAAAAGCTCCCATGAAAACTTTTATTTCATACTCATATCGGCTATGTTTGATGATTTTTTTTTTCAGGGGCCAGTCTCCTGTACTGTTATCATCGATTAATGACCAATTTTTCGAATCCTAGAATGGTTACAAAACCCTTTTGCTAGGAGCTCTCTCCCACCTCCTTGACTTGTATCACTTATGAGCATTAATTGTAGGTACTCATCTTCAGTCATTCATCAAATTGAATCAAGTGTTCAAAACATGCACCTTAAACGTTGAAGTTGGGAAAAAATAACTCAAAATTGTTCAATCTTCGCATTTAAAACAGCCACTATTTTGTTTTACGATTACTGATACCACTAGCTGAACCGATTCTCAAAGATATACATGACACATCATTCCTGAAATTTTCATGCAAATCCTAGCAAAACTATAGTGTCTGAGTCGGTAAATATGTTGCCATAGTAATAAATGTAGCGCATATTGTTCCATAGTAATACAGGAAAATTCAAACCGCTATAACATCGCTAAATATGATTCAATCTTTATGAAACTTTCAGGGTAGATCAATCTTATAAATAGGCATCATTGATCATTGAATTTAAGGGTAGCGTTAAGATTTTATTCAAGAAAACATAAAATCGATAAATCATACTATTACTAACAAAGTTGAGTGAATTCCGACTTCTGACGTATTTGTTGTTGTTGTACTCACCAAGGCCTACATTCCTGATTTTTTTCAGATTTTTCGGATCACAGGTGTCCAATCGCGAGGGAGGGGGACACACATTTTTCATGTACTTCCCCTCCCTGTGCGCCCCTCGAAGCAAATTTTGCCAAACTAAGACCTGTTTTGAAAAGTTCTCATCAAGACCTTTCATTTAATACCCATATCGGCCACCTTCAATGAAATTTTTTTTTCGGGGGGTCACTCTCCTATATGGGGAGACCCCCCTTAAATACCTAATAAAATTTTTTTGTAGTTGAACTTTGAAGAGATCACCACTTTACACCTACGCACAAAATTTGATGTTTCTAGCTCAAGTAGTTTCCGAGAAAAACTGCTGTGACACACGGACGGACGGACGGACGGACAGACGGACAGACGGACAGACTGGTCGCAAAACTAGTAGGGTTTTGTAAAATTATTTTACAAAACCCTAAAAATAGTAATCATTGTTGAAATATCCTGACAAGTTAGTGTAAAAGGATTCGTGATACAGCTGGTCGTAGAAGGTGTGCGGTTAGATGGGCAGTAAATTGGAGTATTGTGCAAAGAGCTTCTAGTTTCATTGAGGACGATCAGTAATAGTCGAAGGAGCATAATCTTCTTCCCCAAACACATTAGGATTGTGTTATAAGGCCAAATTCCTTGTTCCTTAAATCCGTTCACTGTATTCTGGACTGAAGCACTTTTCACGCATGCTCCCCCAAAGAACTTTGCCATATCATATTGGTTCACCATTCACCTTGGATGCGATTTTTGAAACGCGTTTAATACTCTTTCGAAATACTTTTTGAGTGGTCCATACATGGCCACATCCAGAGGCTGCATTCGGTCAGTTGTGTGTGGTGCGAATGACAAGAAGACAATGTTATTTAACGATGCGAAGTCCAAAGCTGGATAGTATTTATGAGCTTCGTGATTATCGAGTGATAGTAAAACCTTTCTCTTTCCATTTAAACAGACTGTTTCAGTAAAAAATTGGTGAATTTAAAAAGGCTTCTCAATTTACCCAACTATTGTCACTCACTGTGGCTTGTGAGTATGAAGAGGCACCATCTAAAAGTCGCACCTGCAAATGTTTGCGAGGAAATATAAAAAGGGTCGAATATACGTACCAGTCGCATTGTAACAGCAAACAACAGTAGTTAGTTGACCCCTTTCTGCACTGTTGACTACTCCAACTTGTCTTTTTCCTTGGATATACAAAACCTTTGGTGATTTCGATGTGCTGCGTTTCACACTTTTCTCGTCCATATTATATATTGTTGCAACAAAATTGTGTTTTTGTCACCGAATTACAAAAATTCGTGTAGAATAACGTTTTGTGGCCTATTGAAACCTCTAGTTCTTGCCAAAAATGTTAGCTCCGGTGTTCTTAGCACGACTTCTGGGTGTCGTTTTTAGAATCCTACAAACCAGTCATCTCCAGCTTTGCCTTTTTTAAATGGAAGAGCAATATTATTCTTTCTAGCGTAATCAAACACTAATTCTAAAAATTTTAAACGAACCAGACCAACCAGGTATGTACACAGCTCTTTCTCTTGGTCTGATGTGAAAATAGGTAAATACCTGCCCAATTTCTTCGGTATACTTCTTGATTTGACGTGTCGATGCAAAGTAGTAGACGGAATTCCAAAAGTTTTTGCAGCAGAATTTACGGGTCTCCCTTCATCTTTTAGTTGCCTTTACAAAAATAAAAATAAATAATTTGGAAACCGGGGAAAACAGATAACTACCTTTTTTGCCCAAAGCGCCAATATTAGAAACATAATTTCCTCAGAAACTATAGAAGCTAGAATGCTCAAACTTTGTGAAAAGGTCAAAAGTGATGATCTCTCAAAAGTTAAGGCCATACAAAAAATTTAAAAAATGTTTAAGGGGGTCCCCCCTAATAACGAATTGGCCCTTAAAAATTTTTTTTCATCAAAGGTAGTCGAGTTGGGTATCAAATGAAAGGTCTTGATTAGATCTTTTAGAATCTGAAATAAAAAAATCATTTTATGAATTAGGGGGTCCAGGGGAAGGCAAAATATACCCCCCCCCCCCCTCGCGATTGGACACCTTTGAGGCGAAAAATTTGAAAATTATCACGAATATGTGCCTTTATGAGTACAAGGGCAACAAATACCTTAGAAATCGAAATTCGCTCAACTTTGTTAATAATAGTATGATTTGTAGATTTTACATTTTTGCCCATAAAATCAAAACGGTACCTGTAAACTTCTTGAAATTTCGCAATTATATAGACTGACATAAGATATATATGTTCACAAAATTTAATTGAGATCAAATCATAATCAAGTGAGTTATAGCCATTTCAATTATATGGAGTTACACCAACAATAACACGTGTTTATGGTTGATATAGGGTTTTCCAATGAGGTGTTATTTTGATACTAAAAGAAAAATGCCATTTATAATACAAACGATCGAATGTTTATTTCATTATAAAGAAGAAGATATGCCGTTAATAGCAATAATTAACACTGAGCAAATATCCACTACGACACGCTTACAGGAACATATCCTCTTCATGAAATTTTCCATAACCAAATCGCAAAGTGGTTGCCCTATGTCCTCGATAGCCTCACGAATTTCATCTTTGAGATCTTGAATCGACGCTGGGCTATTGGCATAGGCCTTCTCTATCACGTGGCTCCAAAGGAAGAAGTCGCAAGGTGTTAAATCAGAAGGATCTATTCAAAATAACACCTCTTATTGGAAAACCCTATATATATTTAAGATTGACGTAGGCACTTTTAATTTCTTTCAATTTTCATGAAAATTTAAGGAATAGTGTTTAACTTGAACATGTTCAATCGGCCGAGCATTCAGAAAAATCATTTAAGCTAGATTAAAATGGCGGCTGCACTGTGCTTATGAAAGAAACTGTGCATCTTTTGTATAAATTTGAACGATTTCATATCTAAGTATTGAATGAATAATTCAAGTTATCGATTCACAACATTAGAAAACTTGCTTCTAACCCTAGGATGTTTACAAAGACCTTCTGGTAGGAGCACTCTCCTGCTTACTCAACTTATTTTTTTTTATTATGAGTACCTTAAGCTAAGAATCTACATTTCATATTTTCAGTATAAGATCATTTTGGTAAAGAGCGTACTGCCTACTTCATTCAATCTGTTTCTTTTTCTACCCTTTTCGCACGTTTTAAGGCCTAAAATGAACAAATTTTATTTTAAATTTTTAGCGCATAATTTTAAGGTTTCCCATTGAAATGACTACTAAGCTTATTTCTTAAAAACCCGTATTATTTAATTTATCCCTGAAAGCCAAAGAAATCCTACAGTTTCTGAAAATCGAATAGTACAGCAGAGGTATAAACCCGAATACAAAATGTCTGTTTAGGAAAATAGATTAAAATTGGCGAAGCACCATTAAATACATACTACTGATTCTTTATATAAACAGCTATAAACTTCGCGAAAAAACATTTGCAGTATTTTCGAAATGAAACACCTCAAATCAAGAGTACCATTTTATGGAATGCAAATATCTGCATAATTTTCTTAGTCCGCCTCATAGTCTACCTGCAGATTTTAACTTAACGCCTATGCGTCAACACCTTGAAGACTTTGAGCAAAAGGACACAAATCCTGTTATTTATTTTGCCCACTGATATCTGCAACACGAAGCTCCGCCTACATGACCTAAGGACATATGCGTTTGAAGTTTGGTAAGTACCAATCGAGCAGAAAATTAAATGCCCACGCCCAGTTGTCCCGAGAAAGATAGTCAACGCACGGATCGTTATCCGTGTGCGCTAGAGTTTGATCCACATTTGATCGATCGGTGTTTTAACAACGTGAAAAATCAAGTTTGGGTCTATGCATTTATAAACCCGACTCAGAATCCAATTATCTATTTCAAAATTAATTTTTCCTGGACAACATTTTCAGATCGTTCAAATTACTAGACAAGCTTTCTTAAAATGCAAGAAGCTAAGGAGTGGAATGAAAAGTAATTGCTTAACGGTCGCTTTTGTTATCAACCATTATTCTACACCCTCTAAATCAAATTGCATTGGTTAAGGAGGACTATATAGAGAATATTATTGGTTTCATTTTATAAAGGAGCGTAAAGTTAAGGCCAAGCAAGGCTTTCAGCGGCAATAATACCAGAGACTTTAAAACTCCTTCGGCTCTGATAACACTAGTAAGATTTTCCAATTTTATTTTTCTTCATCTAGTATACATTAAAGTTGTAAACTCTTCATATTTTATATATTTCAGGAATGTCGAACAAACTGCCAGAATATAGAACGCTTCATCCTTATCACTTGCTGCAAAAGTCACCATTTGTTTGTAATTTCAAAGTTTTCATTTGCCTGTAAATCGGTTCTCTACCAAAAAATTAGCACGACAGTGCTCCCATTCTACTACGATTTACTACGCTTTTAGTAGTACCTATAAAGTTAGTAGATTTTATATTAGCTACTTTCTGTCATTGGACTGAAATATAGTATTTATGGATCATTAATTTGAATGTTGCACTAGGGAACATTAATGATACGGTCAAGTACAATATGATACTGAACATACGAGTAGGGTAAGAGCCGTATAGTTGCGCCGCTTTTCGAAAAATGTCTACTATTAAAAAATATGTACTTACAAAAAATAGTGCGGCATGTATATCAAAATATGTCTTTGATCTTTCATAGAAGCCTATCTTTGTAAACATAATTAATATTGGTTTTGAGGAAATCCTGTTTTTTGGACTCTCAAAAAAGGGATACTTGCCTTCTGTGGCGGATAGTACGAGTAGCCTGTAGCAGTAGCAGTTTGGTTGACGCTATCCTGCTCAGTCTCATTTAAGACTGTTTCTAAATTGTTTTCGTAAATATCTCTTGGGACTTGATCGCCTAGTGAAGGTTCTTCATACCACTAATTTTTTGTCTCGCTAAGATTCAGATTCCTGTATGTCTTCAAGAAATGTAGGCTCTCCAGAAATGACTGGTATTTGATCATTTAAAAGAATCGACTCTTGTTCTTGCGCGAAATCCCCCAATGCTATATCTGATATAACAAATTCAGCGTCAGAAAAACCATTTGGATTAACTGGATAAATTCCACTGCCACGAAAACCACTTATTCCATTAGCGGGAGCAGCTGCCCGAACCCATGCGCTTCCGATTAACTGACCTGCATTGTATCGATTTAACTTTTTTAGTAGATTAGTACGCATAAAGTTGTTTGTCTCGGCATGATATTTTTTAAACGGTCCAATTACTGATGTATCTAGTGGTTGTAAAGCAGAAGTAGTACAGGGTGCGGCAGCATAACTTCCTTTTTTCAAAATTCAACAAAACAAATTTTCAGCGGTACAACGGTAAATGCACGCTCCGCACTATTCCAACGCATGATAGCGACTAACCAAGGGATGAGCAAAACTTTAAAATGACTAGGTAAGCAAAGTAATACCATCTAAGGTCAGTACCACCTTTTCTGCTAGCTTGCGTACAATGAAATGGTCAATTAATTTGTAAAAAAGATCTGAGGGAATGTATGCTGATTTTTTATGCAGGTAAACTTTTGAACAAGGTAGAAGTCCTTCTTCAAATTCCGGTTTTTTATTCACTCCCTTGATAATCAAAACTGGTGGAAGATTACCGATTGCATTGCAACAAGCAACAACAGCAATTGTTTCTCCTTTTTCACTAGAAGTTAGTGATTTAACCGCTCTAGCACATTTCTTGGCTAAAACTTTGGCAGGTTTGTTATCGTGTTGGACACCGGTTTTATCCATGTTAAATATTTTATCCGGTTTATCCAGCAAATCATTTTCTGTTAAAACATCTGTAAGCAAATCATAAAATTTTGTAACTTCTACTCTATTGAGACCCCTTGCTCTTTCAATTGATAAGCCCTCGGCTTGTCTCAAAACTATTTCGAGATTTCTTTCAAGAAAGCTTTTCAACCATTGCGGGCCAGCCATTTTTCTTTCATGGTTAAAGTTATCCCTTAACCCTATCTTTTCGGCAAACTGGTAAGCTAACTGGTGAATCGTACTTCTTTCAGGAGGGAACCCTGCATCTCCGAGCTTTGATATATGAGCTACCAGCCTCTTTTCATTATCAAATTCAAACACTGGGTATGTTTCTTTGGGCCAAAAATAAAATTGGTCAGCTAAAGTAGGCTAAAAGAGTTCATATTTATGTTTCCTAAATATAAAACTACACCGAGGATATACCTTGAGCTAGTAGTTGCTGATTTTTCTTTTCATAGCGTCTTCTTAAGGTCCGAGAGGATATCCCTTAAATTTTGGATATTTCATTGATTCCTTTTGTTTTTTGTCAAGTTCCTTGAACGCAAGTGCTAAACTTTCTTCGATCCAGCTCCACGCCTGGTTTTCGCTTATACTTGCGAGGCATTTTGCCCACTTTAAATGAGCACATAAAAAATATAATTATTTATTTTATTAGTTACAAACAGTTGGAAAGTCACAGTTCAAAATGAACCCCTAAGAAGAAAATATTTCTCTGCTTATTGAAAATCTATAGTTGCGGATAGTTGCCCCTAGAGTAACTATCTGCAAAAGAAACTAGAGCAACTATCCTTTTTGATACGGATACTTGCCCTATTTATTCGCGATACATATGAACATTATTCAACAATAACAGGCAACAAACAAGGTGTGTGAAGAAACAAAAAGTTGACAAATCATAACCAGCAATAAAGATATTCAAAAGAAACTACTCACCAATGTAATTCACGAAACACTTTTCCTCACACGGTAGAAACGCGTGCACCTACACTGACAGCTTACATGGAACTAAGGCCTATGTAAGAGGTACTTTCTATCATGATCAAGAGCCAAAGCCACCATCTCGAATACTGCATATTCGGAACTGGGGCAAGTATCCCATTGAAGCAACTATCCGGCTTTTACCCTATGTATGCGATATTTTTGATATAATATTTGCCAATAAGGTTTGGTTTGATGTTTTTGATAGCTAATTATCGCTTTTAACTGAAGCAGAAATATTAGCGCTTCAGTAAATTGTCAAACTTTTTGATCACAGCCTTATATACTCGTGTATTTTAGGTTATATTTTAATGAAAACAAGCATTCTGAAGGCTTCCATTCGTCAATATTGCTGGAATATTGGGCACTACTCCAAGCTTACTCCTCCACAGCTTATGAAAGACAGTAGGTATTTCAGTAATTTTCAATATGTCAATGTAGTAGCAGCCGATTTCAGAGAATTACTTGTATATCTATATAGTTCAGTGTAGGTGACTAGACTGTGTACAGAGTCATAGTAGACCGCATTTGTAACTTCTGTTTTGATTAGGGATATACCTGTATTACCACTTAAAATTTGAAAATACTTTCATTTAATGAGTGGGGATGCGAGAATGCTTGGTTATTTATATAAATATAAGTTTGACTTAGATGATTCGCAATATAGAAGACGATTCCTCTCATATTATAGATGTTTCGGACAATCTTCTAATATTTGAGCTAAAACAACGATTTCAGTTGGAAAAGTACCGCAAGTGACCTTTACTCTGGTAGCTTAGGATCATAATATCTATAATACACAAGTACCTCGTGCGAAACAAAAATTTTTTTTCATTTCTTTCACGTTTACGAGAATAAAAAACGGACAGTCTTTTCTATGGAGCCAATACAAAGGATAAACTAAACTGGAGTATTTTTTTCATAAATCCCGAAAAAATTGCAATTTATTTACATTTTTGGGTATCTGCATTTCAGTAATTGCTAAAATCTTATCTTGTCCTATATGGATGCCTTTTTCATCCATTTCGTATCCTACGAAACTTGTGTGTGACTGTTCTATCTCGCACTTCTCCTTTCTCAATATAAAACCTGCTTATCATAAACAATCTAATACTGCCCGCAACCTACTATCATGTTCATCCTTGTCTTTAAAAAAATCCATGGTCTAACCGCTTATACCAAAATAAACCCCAATGGCGTATTAATAGTAGTTCGCTCTTACGATTTTTATCGAGTTTAAGCTGTTGGAATACCTGATTAAGATCTAACTTACCTATTGCCCTTATTATCTGCGATGCACTCTTCGGTACCTTGCACTGCAGCCCTTACCATCACTATATAGGGGTTAATGGTTATACTATAACCCCTGTATAGTCAAATATGAACATTTTTTAATAACCAGAGCAATCAATGACGCGCATTCACTGGTATCTACAGAGATTAAAATACTCGAATCTATCAATCTATCCAGCTATTCTTTAACCTTACTTTGCGGCGCGAAACGCATCGGCCTTGCTTTTTTGAAAATTGGCTCAAAATTTTCCATTATAGGCTCCAAGCCTATCAGTGAATACATCATTATATTCATTCAATAAGTTCATTAAGATTCTTCAACTTTATTTATAGAAATCTCATTATCCGATTCACACCTTTTAATAATATCCAAACTAGTAAGCCAACCACGACCAATAATAGGTTGACTTCGCCCAGGCATAAACAAATCAGCTTTAATGTTTACATTCTAACAGGATATGATTGGTTGGTTCATCTACCACTTTTAAAAGTTCCAGCACAATTTTTGAGCCGAGGGGTAAATTTTCATTTTCTTGACATTGTTTTGCGCCACAATATGTATCAAGTTGATAATAGTAGCCCGTTGAGCAACAAAGCATCCAATATTTGTGCCCGAATTTTACTGTTTTTCTTCGGATAAACTGCTTTGAATAATGACGTCCAAAGTATTTCACCATGGCTTCGTCCATCGATAAGCTTTCATGAAAAATACCCTAACTGAGATTATTTTTTTCTTCATGAACGGTCTAAACATCCCCATTTTATCTGATGTGTCGATTTCATCGTTTTTAGCAAGACGCAAGTATTTTTTTATTTTGTAATACCTGTTCCGACTCGACAACAACAATTGGAACCCTAACATCATCACTAGACCAGCACAGACGCTCTCTGGACTAAATAACGATACCCACTTATGAAAAGTATTGCAACAAATATTTTGATTTCATTTTCAGTCACAGTAAACAGATGATTATTCTTTTGGGAGGCAAATCTGTTACTATCCTGAACTATAAATTTGACAATAACTCGTCAAAAATCTTTTCAAAAACTTTTACAGTAGACAAATTTTTTAACTGTTGTATCATGGTATGTCGCCGTTGACTATATTCATTTTCTGGCTTCATAAAAAGATCGATATATCTTTTCATTTGGTTTTCTTATCTGTTTTTTCCGTCGATTTTTGGATAAAATATTCGTAAGGGCAACTCATCTTCGAAATCAAATTGTGTCTCATTTTGAAAAATCTCAACTTCACCTGAAACATCATGCGGTAACAGGTAACATCTACTTGAAAATTTTCTATATCAACTTCAACATAATCGCTTTGATAAATCTGGTTTTGGGGGAACAATTACGAAGTCGACATGTTGCTCGAGCTCTCTAGAGCCAAACTCGAATTTCTGTATCTTTTTCCAAAAGAGTTCGCCCTTATAGGTTCATACCACATATTTGTAGAGAAATGTAGGTATGGAAACGTCCGTGAAGGACTGCAGCGATTTTGCGCTACCTCGGCCTTGTCTGGGGACGCGTGAATGCGCTGGCAGGCTAGCGTTGCGCTGCCATGGGGCGGATTCCTTACCCCTAGCGCGAGGATCCACTACAAAAACATTTCGCATTCACGAATTAAAGGATCGAATGCCGATCGACTGGTGTCGAGGCATTCAAGGTAACCTAAGGGTTGCAATGTTTGTTCGAAGAACAAATTGGGCCGGGCAAAAACGGACGGACTGGCGGAGACTTCGTCGTTACCGACGATTCTTATGGTCCACAAATAAGAGTGGGGCATCTAGATGGAGGTGGTGCCCCCTTGCACCCTCCCAACATAGACGTGGCCACATATTTCCCATTTGAGTGGAAAACTCATACAAACATAATTTGCATGAACTTTCCCATCAAATGAGAAATATAGACGTGACCAATTTATCTTATAGGATTATGTGATCGAGTCACATAACTTTATACCATAAAAGGGCACGCGAGCGGAAGGCCACTCTACTCGGCAAGAATCCCTGTAAAGCGACAAAAAACAGGGGTGCGCCCGATGGGTAGCCCATATGAGCGGAGGAGCCTGCCATCGTTGTGGGTCCTATACCCGGTCAGATAAAACGGAATGGAAAGACCGAGTTTTTATTGTTTAACAATTCATTGTATTGTAAATATCTCATGTCATGGCAAACTTCGTTTTTTTACTATTTTGATAATATATAATAATGTTAAAATTTCCTTTTGATATATAAATTTTTGATAAATAATTGAAATTTTAATCTTTTTATTTCCATCAAATATATATTATGAAATTAATTAAATTTTTTTTTTATTTCGTTTGCTTCAAATAAACTTTATCTAATTTTAAATAGGATGTAGACTGTATTTATTTGATTGATTTGTAGCGTCGATGCTACTCTCATGACGCAGGTATTAAGTTTATCGTTTTCCTTTCTTGTATTAATTTATTCAAATATTTTACTGAACTGAGAGCATACGATTAAATTTCATTTTCTTGCACTACCTTTTGCACCGATATAAAACAATTGTTTATAAGGTGTTCTCAAACAAAACTTTATCTCAAATTTCTCAAAGAAAAATATTTTTCTGGGACGAATTGCAATTAGTCGAATTATGCGTATCTAGGCTTCAAAACTTATACGTTGATTCGATGCGTTCAACCTTATAATAATTCAAATTGTTTCCATAGGCAAACGAAGAATACTATAAGTTCAATCTGTAAGGAACGCCCAAAATATTTTATATCGAGATCAAACAAAACTAGGACGTTAATTCATAAGCAAATGTATATCCTATTTTGCTTGTCTTATCTGTCTGATGTAATCAAATGTAGATTTTGAAAAAAAGTATTCTAGACATTTAATCCTACATTGCCCATTTCATACACGTTTCATTCCGCGAGCACATTGCGAAATTTTCTTCGGCCGAACACGACGTTAAATAGGGAAAGTATGCATGAACAATTATCACTTAAATAAAAAAAATGCTTGAATATCAAAACAATTTTCCATTAAAACACATAAATATTTTCTTCAAAAATTAATTTTTTCTTTAAAATTCAAAGGCAATAGTCTGTTCCGTAATCAATCGTTTTTCTAAATGCCGCATACCGGGATCGCGGCTAGTATCCATTTTACTATTCATTTCCTCAGGAGCTCCGAGTTTCATTTTCGCACGATGAATTTGACCCTTTGAAAAAACTTGGATGACATTCTAGCGTTGAACGCCATTCTGAACAATTTTTGAACCGATCGCTTGGAGTTGCCCTAGTTCTTGATTCAAATTAAACCGGTTTAATGCTATGAGCTGAGTACCAGGTAGTGTTATGGTAGTGGCATATTCTGCAAAAGCACCAACGTTTTTCGCGTCAATTCGATAACTAGTGTATAATACAACTATACCTTGTATTAGCAAAGGACAGAATGACTGCCATAGATTGAAATTTGAATTTGAAAGACACGTGGACGTAACTACTAGTTTCCTTTAGAATTATTTCAGCTTTTCGACTTCACGAACACTCTTCTTTGCATCAACTTTCTACTTAACTATGCCGTTAAGAAATCTTTTCTCTTGATGCTTCTTTCGGTATCTTAAAAATCGTGTTATTAAACCACATGTTAACTTAGTAGTATGTTTCACGACATCATCTCAAGAAACCCAATTGTATACAATGGGCTAAAAGCTTATTCGACGCTGGAAAACTAATTCCGAGCTCGACGCAGTGTTTTCGATATGGAATGTAAGTTGCATGAAAGTGCGGTTGGAGCCCTGTTTTATAGATAGACAAATCCGAAAGGGGGAAATAAAGTCGTCTCGAAGTACTACTTGAACAGTAAGTTACGCGTGACGAAAGTCAACTTGAATTGAAAAGGCCGAGCCGCCTGCCAGGGGAGACCCTACAACCCACGGCGATGCTTGATTGTGTCGAGAGTTCATTAAAGGGTTCCTCACAAACTTTCGGAAAACCGAAAAGTACAACCGAATTCGACTTAAAAGTAGAGTTTCGCGAGTTTATATTTCTTCGTTTAAATACCTTTCAATAATCCGCAAAGCTGTTCAAGACTTCGATATGGAATCGGCGCCGATGACACATTCGACAGTGGCAATCACGTGGACGAGAGTTCGCCAGTAGCAGAGATAGCTGTTGTATTTGTATAGCCTGTGCCTGTCGCTTACACTGCCGTACTCGGTAGACAAAACAGTATGCATGTAACACTAGTCACAGTTATTCCCCACAAAAGCAGCAACAAATTTTTGGTTCGCATTATTTACAATAGGCAGAATACCGCAGCCTCATCGATGGTCCAATAGCAAGCAATTTGTAATACAGTTGATCCTGCCCTAACTATCAGTGAGTTTATATAGCCCTGTGGCAAATTCACGCTCAAGCTATGAAATGTTTTCTCGGAGAATTGATTTCACCGTTTTCCATATTCACACTCATCAGCTGTCATAAATGCGGATTGATATCCGGTTTGCATCAAAGGGAAATCTCTCTCTCTCTTCTCTTTAGCACTACAGTCCCTCTCGGGCCTTCGCTTAGAGAGAGTTAGGGTATCTCATTTTCATGACCGTATTGATATTTTCGGAAGTTGGTTTGGGCAGTACCATGCCCCCATGTGTCTTCTCAGATATGATCTGATTAAATCAGTGCATATCACCACTGAGTGAACACTCGTAGTCTGTCCGAAAAATTCCCTGAACTACATCACGTTGTTCAACAACGAGATTTGAACCTGGGACACCTTCGGCTTATGCATCTCACGCTCTAACCACTAGACCACACAGACACAATGCATTAACTGAGTTCGTGCAAGTAGCGCAGAAATTTTCACACAAGAAGGATTTCGTTTTTGCCGCTACGCACCCTATTTTATTGTTTCTGGTTGTGCGTTAATTTCATACAAATTAGAAAAACTCAATTGTTTCCAGCACAAATCGAAGCATTTCATTTGCACGGTCAATGTCAACTCATATGTCAATGCAATGCAGAAATTTGGCTGCACAGCTGTGGTATGGCAGACGCAATGTGTACAACAGAGACAACTGTACAGTCTCCGTCTGCATCCATCACTTTATTTTATTTTTTTTTTGGCTATATCTTGATACTCCCCTGCAGCATTCGAGTGTAACTCAGCTGTATCCGCTGTCGCTAACAATGTCACAATTTTCCACTTAACCCGGCCTAAAGGGCTTCCAGTTCGTTAAAATAACACGCACTTCTCCGAAGCATTTAGCTGAGGTAATTTTAAGGCGTTTTATAGCTCTCACCGGGAAACGGAACAAAAGGATCAAAACGAAAAAATCACATTCAGACAAATCTTACGACGTCTTTTGGCTGTAATTACCATTTCAAACATTATTCAGCGCGCCAGAATGTCTTGTCTGCGGTTATAATCACGTTCGTGAAAATACGGAATGCTCGCAAACAGTTACTTTTTGACCAAGGGGCACGACGTAATCGTCACTCTGCGACCGCCCCTGATGGAAATCCACTAACTGATTCGATTCCAACCTTCCAGTCGTAGACGTCAATCCATCCGCTTTGGCTGGAGTAAAGAAAAATGAATAGGATTTGAATTAGTAATCAAAGTTAAATCTCATAACTAGTATAATAAAAGGCAAACATTTAAATTTAATATAAAGGAAAATTGATATAAAATTACATTTAATAATAATAATAAGAAAGAAAATTATTTTACAAATTACGATTACGAACGGAAATGATTACATAGAATTTCTAAATCTGGCACATAAAATTTTAAGTAAGGAATAGGAAGGTTTTCGAGCAGTTTGCTTGTGTGACTGCTTGATAAATACGTATTCTTTATAATCCCACTGTACTCATATGGATACACCTCAAAATAATCCTTTATATTATGGCGCACAGATTATATAGAAAGGCTCGTTTTCTAACTTTTGAATTTTTTCGTTAAATTTACGGAGGAAACTCGTTTCACTAATTGCACTTAGCCTTTATTCAGAAAGGCTTCCAATCAAATTGATGGAGATAGGAAGCTCAACATTTCGTTCAAAACATTCGCCTTTTGTCTAGTTAGCGGTTCCGTAAGATAGCGAAATCATTTTTTCAATGATCGATCCAGAACATGTAGGTAACTGTTTGTACTGTATTCAACTGAGTACATTGGATTAAATTCGCTAACGCGATAACTCGAACTCGAAAACTCGAAGGAAAATCAATCTCCCTTCAATTTTTTCTTTTCAAGTTTTGACAGTAATGTCAATCATTGTAAAAAAAACAATTTTTAGACGAAGATCGCCAATGACATCTAATTATCAATTCATTACAAAATCAATTCAACTTCGCCTTAATGAGCTCCCTCGATTATTAACTTTAATTATATTGTTCTAATCCAAATATAAATCGCGTTTTTTCTTCAAATATACGTTAAGAATCAGACAAATCATCCTACAATTCTTTGTCTTCAAATCTTGAGCTACAGGATTTCAAATTGAAAGCTTTTTCGCAAGCTCAAACAAAAACGTAAACAATGAAAATCTGAGACATCACAAGAATGATGCTATATATTCAAGCTCAATACTAAGTAGTTTCGTATGTAAACTATGAAAGAACCACTTATCATACACGCGACTCGCTCTTTCTTACTAGTCTCGGAGCATGAAAATTATGTCAGCGTGAGATACCCATAGCAGAAGTGATAAGCGAGCAAATCAATGGATCGAGTCATTTTTTTGCGTGGCCAATGATCGATATCATGGTTGCGTTAAACTTTCACACATTTGCATAATTGTCGCAAAATCCGAAAGGGCTGATATATGATTCATTGATGGTTAATCTTGAAAGCTTCCAACACCTGATTTTTGTTTCTATTTTAGCCAACTGAATCGTATGCCTCGTTCGATTGCTTCTTCTCACCAATTTATCAGCTTAGCTATTAGGTAATAAAATTGAGGTCTTATAGTATTAATTATGACTGCGAACTTTTGTCCCACATGTGTAGGCGAGGCACACGCTTCGCTATATCTACACTTTGGACAAGTCAGACTGCTAAAGACTGTTGTAGGTATTCAGCCGACTATGTATGTATGATATCGAATTATGTAAACCAACGACGCTAAAACGGTACTATAATGTGTTTTAGCCAAGAGTGGGTACGACTCTGAGCTTCGCGTGGCTCCATGCAAATTTGTCAAGTGCAAAAAGTGAAATCTGAATTCGATGCTGATTTGTAGGTGAGTCTGATAGCTGAAAGTGTTCCGCGCGTGCACGTTTCTGAAGCAAACTTTAGCGTTCATTGCCCTATCGCGAAACGTACGTGTAGCGTCATTGTGTCTAATGTACGAAAGTCCAAGAGCAATCCGATTTTCCTCCGATGAATTCTCCACGACTAAATGAAGATTGCAGGAGGGGGAGTGGGCGCATGTGTAAGAGGCTTGGCAGCTTAAGTGATCCTTCTCTATTCGCAAATCAGCTGAGTATCTGATTGATGACTTGTGGTCTGAAACTGTAGGATGCTGGTGCATCTATAGTAAGAGAATTCCTTTTTGACCTAATGAACTTTTTAGCTTTCTCTTACCCATTCTATCCCTAAAGAAAGCCCCAAAGGGGTATTGACAATGCGATATTTACAAAAAAAATTGGTTTAGTGCTTTCGATTTTTATAAGAATTTAAAAGATATTTTGCCTCGCGACAACGATTGGCGAATCTATCAAATTTAGAAACATAGAAAAACTAAAACTTTGAATATAAATAGCACAAGGAAACTAATAATTTGCCGTTTACCGTCTAATTGCACCCTTTAATACCTAATTTTCATTTAAAATTAGCGTCTAGAATCTAACAAGAATACGCACTCCAATTTCGTTAGAGCTTAAGTGAAGTAACAGTTGCGATGCAGACTATCTGTATCTGCCACACTAGCTAAATAATAAGCTCACGCAACTAACTTGGCACAATGTTTGGAGGTCGATCGGCCGACCGACGGTCGAAGTGGCGGTAGCGGTACATGAGCAGCGAAATTCGCGAATTTGTAGTTGACCCACATTTTGGCTTGTGCGAAATTATCTCATCACATCAATTTCATTTTCGGCGCGGTGCACGCATGTATGTGAGCTTTTCGCTTGCCGCTTTAGCTGAGCCGCGAGTGCTAGTGCTATGTGTTCTGCGCTGTGTGAGCATCGTCCGCTGCGCGAGTGTTCCGCTTCTCTAGGTACTATAGTTACTTCAGCCTCCTGTGCTAGGCTAGATTTCGTGGACCAGGCTCTTTCTTCTTGTAGGTCTCGCGGGCTTAGCATTTTATGACCATTCAATAGAGGAGACGAAGTCACTAAAACTATTATCTACTTCACCACACACAACCAAAATACGCGAAGCTTCATGTGTGCATTCACACGGTTGTATTGAGGTTGATTGTTTAGATACATGTATCTAACTATAGGTTATATGCGCGAAAATTTGCAAACTTCCCCTTCGTCATTGGCTTGTGGGTTTCCCGATTGAGCTTTGGCAGTCTTTTTGTGTTCTCCATCAACGAATGAAAATCGGATGTCAATGGTAATCTTCAATCCGGTCGTAACAATAATCGACGGCTCCCAACATTTTCGCGCGATCGACTGTTAAATCTAAAATTAATCCGGTTAATTCGGAAAGTAGAAATTTGCAATTTCTGGAAAAGATGGATTTGTGTTTCAAGTGATCGGAAGTGTGCGGATACGCTCTTGTTGAAGTAAGTTCAAAACCTTCGCGCATTGCCATTAAATCCTTTGAATTGATGATGAATTAATGGCATCAAGTGTAATCATGATCTTGATGTCTCTTTCAAATCAAGTTGACCAAGAAATTTTTCAAGAGGAAGAAGGAGATTTCCGCAAATCAAGTTTTCCCTTGTTCAACCAACCTATGCATGTACTCTCGTTCACACATATGTTGCTCTGAGAGAACTCTAATCGGGATTCTGTTGGGACAGTTGGCGAGATGAAGTAGAAGGAAAAGTGATTCGATAATGTTCTTAAAGATGTGCTAATTTATATGTTGCAATACCTCTAGAGCAAAGAAAATCTACTCAATGGATAGGTAAGAAGTATTCGCAGATCATCTGGCTCCTTTAGGGCTTTTTTTGGATCTCATCGCTTGCGGAGCATTTTCGCAAAAGAAGATGGGCTTGAGAAATGTATCGTCTTCTTCAGGTGACAGGAAGTCAATCAGAGTGTCGTCGAAAATTCGTCTTAGGCGAAAGTTTTGCTTTCAATTCGATAGTAGTGTACACTACTATGACTAGTGTATAAATTTCTAGACGTTCCTATCGTATAGCGTAGTTAGTACTGTGCAGTATTATATATTGTTTTATTTTCAGAACGGAGCTTCTTCGTTAATCTTTATTTAATTCTTGAAAATTGGTCAGCATGATCAAGGTAGAAATGCCCAGTAACAACAGCCTCCAAGCCAAAGTAAAAGACGTGCCACATGCTGTATGCCGGACTGCATCGTCTCCAAGTCAAAGGGGGTGGTCAGAAACATAATAACTGACATCGGGGCTGCTCAATTACATGTGTACACAAATGCGAAGCATCGAATGTGCACGAAATTTGCCTAGCGGATAGCGAAAATGACCAATAAAAAGCACGTAGCAGCCCAAACCCCCTAGTCGAAATTTCACGCCTTTTTTGAATAATCAAAGCTATATTTAATACAGCAATATTCACAATTCATAAATAATTTAGCCTATCAATGTTCATACGGATTTTGCCTTAGGGCTTTTTCCGAAGCTCAATACTTATTACTCTACAATATTTATAAGATCATAAATATAAAAAAAATAAAAACTTTAAAATTATACCCACAACATTATCAAACTATGAATGAATTAATTAAGAAGGTGCGAACATTAAGTTTGAAAAAAATTAACCTTCTGAAAATTGAAGCTCAACACAAATATATTATCTAATTAATGCAAACTTAAGAATATTCCTTCGCTTGGGTCTGTTGCACGATTATCAGTTGCTGTCCTGACTATTTCAGCTATTTGCTCCACTGCTCTTTTATGCACTGATACCACAAGCTTTTCGACATACTTCTTCATGGAGACCAATGCTGCCTCCTGGTATAACACGTGATTAGAGTAGGACCGTCCGTCCTCTATTCTGTAGAGTCCTGTGCAAGCCGGAAGGATTTTTCGCTCCACTAATCCTATTTTGCCCCATTTCGATTTCGGAGCTCCTCTCCAGATCATCACCTACATATGTGATGATCTTGACCAACATCCTGAAAAGAGGTATAAGAAGATGGTACGCATAAGCGATTTTTTTCAAAACATTGTCAACATGAGCACCGGAAGTAGCTTTCTTATCAAAAATCACCCCCAAGTTCTTCGTTTCCATTATCTATTCAACTTAATTCTGGAATCACAGGAGCTCCTTGCACGACCACCAATGTTTTTATGGGGATCCTTGAATATAATCAAATTGCCTTTTTTGAATTTACCTTGATTCTCCATTTCCGGTAATACGCATTTAGAGTTTCAAAGTACTTTTGAAGCCTAGTCTTGTGCACAGATGACCACAACAAACCGTCAGCACAGAGGCTCACTTGGCTTATATTCATCCCTAATGCCCGGGACATGAGGTGAGTATGATGTGAAGAAATGGGCCACATATAAAACCCTGTGGGGCCCAAGTCAATAAAAAATAGGTCTGAACTGGCTCCACTTACCACCACAAAGGCAGTTCGTCCCGTCATGAAATTTCCTATGATTTTCACTATATGAGCCGGAAAGCCAAAATTGATCATTTTCTAGAGAAGCCCATTACATACAGAGTCAAAGGCTTTCTCCACATCAGTTAGGCAAGTTACAACAAGCTTATTGTTGCGCCAACTTTTCGTTATATCAGCTTAGAACACGGCCATAGCATCTACCGTGAAGTGGGCTTTCCGGCACAATTCTCACCCCCCGTAGAAAACTGTATGATGCCTTCAAGTATTACTCTTTCAAGCAGGTTACCAATATTTGAAAGCAGCGAAATCGGCCGAGTATCGACAACGCCAGTACTGCCCGACTTCTTGGATATTGCAAATATTTTTGCACATTTCCATTGTTGAGGGAAGTTACAAATGTTAATGCAATTGTTCAGAATGATCGCGAGGAGAACCAAGAAAACATGAGTAAAGCTTTTTAAGCATATAATTGAAGATTCTATCAGTACCTGCTGATTTTTTTAAAATTTTGCTACAGTGCCAACAAAGTGTGGCTCTCAAGACTGATCAATAGAACATGGCCAGTAGGCGCGTCGGAAGGATTCAAATCAGAGGAACCTGGTCAAGCGAAATTGCCCATAGACCTTGTCAAAACGAACGAACAGAAAAGCTTTCCCAAAATATTTTGCGATAGAGTTAGCGACAGACATGTCATCCATAAGCATGGAACCATCATAAGTGAGAACCCCCTGGCAACCGTTTTCTGCCAGTTATCTTCTTGATATGAGAAAACATATAGCGACCAGGTTTGATACTCTCCAAGGCCTGTTCGAATCTCGTTGGCAAAGTGTAATGATTTTGCTTCTTTTAGTGCTTTTGAAGGGCACGGGTGACGATGATCTGGAAAAAGTGTCAGTAAACTATAAAGAAGACCGAGCTCAGCTGGCTAGCTTCATTTGACGACCGCGTACGCGTACTTGTTGGCTAGCTAGGGCGGGTTTTTATCGCGCCATGTAGCTAAACTACAAAATATTTATCACGCGTAATCTATTCTACAAGACGTTACAATCAATTTTTATTATCTTTAGAAATGTTCTATTATGTGTCAATTAAGCTAGTCTACAGTAATTCTTATTAGGGTTTTGTATTAAAATGCAAAACTCTATTAAAATCGGTACCTGTGTCCATTTGTCCGTCCGTCTGTATATCACAGCAGTTTTTCTCCGAAACTATAGAAGCTATAGCCATGGAACTTTGTGGAAAGGTTGGAGGTTGTGACTTCTAGAAAGTTTTGGGGGTGAAGAAATTTTCAAAGAGTTTTCAGAGGATACGCCCATATAGAGGAGTGCCCTTAAAAAAAAAATGTTCGTCAAAGGTAGCCAAATGGGGTGTCATAGATTTTTTCAAAACTGGTCTTAAAATTAGGCAGGAGAAGGGGAAATGCACGAAATTTAGGCGAACTTCAACATGCTATTAATACTTGATAGAATCTATTTATGAAAAGCTGAAGATAACATACGCAGCTTAAAAATCAGTGAGAAAATATGAAGGTAGATCCCATAACTTAATGGTTGAAATTCGTTCAACTTTACTAATAATAGTAGAATCTGTAAATTAAAATGGATGCACGTAGATATTTAGGTGTCTTTTAAAAGGTCCTTATACTCTGAGTTTTAATAGAATGTACAGAAGTTATAGCCGTTTGAATTTTCTCCGATTACAACAATCAAATACGGTTACTACATGGGCTTTCCATCATACCAGACACTACACTTTTGATATAATAGAACAAAAGACATTTTAGAATCAGCTTAGTCAATGATTTTAGCAATATTGCAACAAAATGTTGGCCAGTTAAAATGGAGTAACACTGGCTTTTCTTTTAAAGCAAAAATATATTTTTTGTACATGTCATTAAAAGTTTTTCTTGATTTAAGTCATTCTATACCCGTATGTCTGCATATCGTATGCTAAGTACAAAATCCTGACACAAGTGTAGTTCTGCCTACCCAACATGTTTTTTTGTGTCATAGTAGACACGGAGGCTCGAGACGAACGCAATCACAGTGCAAAAAGTAATCGTTATTTGCCCTGAAGAAGGCCCCGTTGCATTGCATGGGAATGTCAAACCTAACGATGTTAAAGTGGCTGAAGTGAACCACTCATCTCTGTCCAAAGGATGGAAACGACGGTTGTAGTTAATTTTAATCTAGTAAAACAAACTAAGCAGTTTCCACGGGATGACCAGCTTGTCTATTCTGGAACAGTAACTTCTGATCATCACGAGACTGCTTATATTTATTACAAAGCGTCGTGGTTTTTTCGTCGAGATGCTTTGTTTTAGGGACATAATTACCAGGTGAATAGGTTCATACTCTTAGTTGATCATATTTAATTTGCTCTAAGTGTAGATCCTTGTGAGTAGCCTTCTAAGCCGACTACATCTATGAAGTTATAAAATGTTTTCTGGCAATCTCGATACCTTCATCCGCTTGCCTCAAATGGTTTGGTCTACACTTGGCTTGGGTATGGTGCCTGAAAAACGCAGAACCTACTGTTGGCACCTTTTTAAGTTGAGGAAAATCCCGCTCGATTACTTCAAGGATCTTGGATATATTCGAAGCAGGCCCCCGAGTTGGAGACCCTATTAAGCTCTTTCTTGCTTCATTATCTGGCTTAACAGCCACTTTATTGTTGCCACTGTCTGCGGAACTCCCTTCTTCATCCATTACCATGTCCGAAATAAATTCTGTCTTTACATTTCCCTTCATTGTCTGGCTTAACAGCCACTTTATTGTTGCCACTGTCTGCGGAACTCCCTTCTTCATCCATTACCATGTCCAAAATAAATTCTGTCTTTACATTTCCCTCAAACTTCTGGCAGAAACACTGCAAATATTTTTTGGCTTCCCGGGTGAAGCTTGATTTTGCATCAGATCGCTTCTCAAATTCGTTGAAAAACGGTTACGGAAAAGTAAGCGGAACTACGACCCTGATACTCTAGTCACTTAAAAAACCAGTAAGCGAATAATTTTATTGGAAAAACAATAAGATGAATTTCATTTAAAAAATAGATAACTTGAATCTGACGCCTCCTAATTTCCAACTCCTCGCCTACTACTCGTCGTGCCTGAAAAATCTTCGCACTCAACGACTCATCGCGCTCGACCACTCCTTGCGCTCGACCACTCCTTGCGCTCGACCAATCTTTGCGTTCGACCAATTCTTGCGTTCGACCAATTCTTGCGTTCGACCAATTCTTGCACTCGACCAATTCTTTGCGCTCGACCAATCCTTGCGCTCGACCAATCCTTGCGCTCGACCAATCTTTGGGTTCGACCAATTCTTGCACCCGACCAATCCTTTGCGCTCGAACAATCCTTGCGCTCAACCAATCCTTGCCCTCGACCAATCGTTGCGCTCGACCAATCTTTTGCGCTCGACCACTCGTTGCGCTCGACCAATCTTTTGCGCTCGACCACTCGTTATGCTCGCTCCACGCGCTTTATCCAGACACTTTGCTTGACGTCCTTTCCTTTGCTAAAAATCACTACTGATATGCTTCGCTGTTCACCCGCCTTGAACGCTACGTGCTACCTCGACGACTCAATAATCAAAGCTAAATTAAATCAAACCTTTATATTAGTCCGAACTAAATAATTCCCCAATCTGACATCAACATACGTTTCATTGAGGGTCTATTCCAACATGGCTTATTTCTTGTGTTTCTTATCCTAAGGTGCAGAGGTTTTCTCACGTGAAGTGAGCATGCTTATGCAAATTACCCGGTCTATCCGTATGTGGACAGAAAGTTTTGGTCCAAACAGATGATTTTAAAAAGCCCGGGACGTGATCCGGCAGAAATTGCTAAGAGGGGAGTCTTTCGCCCTGTGAAGGATAGAGCCGAGTGGAAACTTTATTACAGCGACAAGTTGTAAAATTAGTATGTCGAGACAGCTGTATGTGAAACGTACATTTACGCAGGTTTCAGTGGAGCTGACCATAAAATAGGAACACCAGCTTTTTTTGGCGAAAGGCATCAAGTAATACTGAGCAAAACGTAGTATTTTTCAGTAGCAGCTGATTGTTACTAGGAAGCGTAAACAGATAAGGTGACTGATTCTGGAGCTAGCTTCGAATCTCGGCTACAGTGGCGCTAACGACAATTATTCTGTTCTTTTTGATTCGCTTAAATAACCTTGAAGTTAATTCCCATTCTGCACTTTTATTCTGTACACAATATTCCCTTAAAAATTTTCTGTCAGTTAATGCCAAAAAAACCTTATTCAAAATCATACAAAAATCTTTTTAATTTTTGAGTTCCTGACTACTAGAACTTTTCTCCGGGTTTTCCTAAATCTAAAACATTGACTTAGCCCAATTGTGCCATAACGTATCTTGCACAGTGATCATTCAAATTACGCTACGAAGAGAACATTGCAGCGCCCTGAGAATGGAAAAGCTAATGGTTGAAAATGCAAATTACTCCTAGATGTATTCATCAAACAGTATATATATATATACAGAAGAAAAGGTTCGAAAAATTCATTCGATTAGCTCAATGGTCTTGGGATACTCCTATGTCAGATTACGCGTTAAACATGCAAAGTGAATCAAAAATACAACATGATTAAAAATTTGAGTGAAATGTGAAGCTTACCATCTTTTTATGAATATTTAGTCATTGTTGATCAATTTTGACTGCTATATTGTGGCAGAGCTTTTCTCATTAGCTTTGCAAAACTAAATTTACGAAGTCCTACTAGTTTCGCGTCCTGTCCATCTGCCCTGCCCGCCCGTCCGTCTGTCCATGCATCACAGCAAATTACCTCAGAAACAATAGAAGCTACAAAGCTCAAACTTTGTGGAATGGTCAAAAGTGGTGGTCTTACAAAAGTTTAGGTCTTATCAAATATTCCAATTGTTTTAAGTGGTGTTCTCCCTTATGTATAACGATGTCTCTTAATAAATTTTGTTGCCAAAGGTAGTCGAGTGAGGTTGATTTCAACTTTTAGAATCTGAAAAAGTCATTTTGTGCATCAGACGGCCCAGGCGAGATGAAGTATACGGAACAATTTCGTCCTCCTTAACTGGAAACCTTTGTGCCAAAAAATCTGAAAAGAATCATGGAGGTAGATACAAGAGTAGCAAATACCTCCGATATCAAAATTCACTCGTCTTTGTTATTAATAATATGATTTGTGAATTTTACGTTTCTCTCCATAAAATTGGAACGGTATCAAACAGCCCAAAATTTCACATAAGATCCATATGCCCATAAATTTTATTGAAATCGAATCATAATCAAATGAGCTATAGCTAGTTTAATTATATGGAAACACAACAACAAAAACAGGTGGTGGTGAATGGTATACGAATATATTTCAATGCGGCTTAGACACTCTGTTTTCTTTGGGTTCGCATGGAAATTTCAAGAATGGTCTTTTATTTAAATATGTTCGATTGGCCCCCGAGTATTTAGAAAATTTATTTAAAATAGAACCAAATGGCGGTTGTTTTGTATTAATAAAAGAAAACCTCAATCTTTCGTATATAATTGGACCATTTTTTTGTACGTTAACGGGCTCATAATTCCAATTATGATTCATGTCGTCAAAAAGTTTTTTAGAAACCTAGAATGGTTACAAGGCCTTTCTGGTAGGAGCACTTTCCTGTTTACTCGACTTGTTTTGTTTACAAACATACAATAACAATTTATTGGAATTAGTAATGAAACGAATCCCATTCTGAATGGATATTTTTGGATGTAGTTTTACAATAGATATTTGGGAGAAGTAAAGCTATATAACAATCCAGTTTATTTTAAGCGAGTTTGAGGTTTGACATATTTATTTTTTAGTAACTTACATATTCCCTACAAAATACATTCTGATTTCTTTCAATTTTTTTTTATTGTAAGATTTCAATGGAGAACGGTGCACTCTTTTTCATTTCGTTCTTCCCTTTCCACCACTTTTAATTTTACAATAGGTACACCCTACTAAAATAGCGACCTGTCTGTCCGTGTGTCACAGCAAATTTCCTCGCTAACCATATAAGCTACACTGGTGGAAAGTTTCTAAGTAGGTCAAGTGCTCTCTCAAAAGTTGGAAAATAAAAAATATTTTAAGGGGAGACCCTTAAACAATTTTTTTAACAAAGGTAGGCAATGTGGGCACCAACTGAATAGTCTTGATGAGAATTTTTCGAAACAAGTCTTAAACTTAAGCATTTGCATGGATGGATGCAGGATGGGAGAAAATGTATGAAAAATTCGCGTCCTGCCCCTCCAAATTGGACATGTTTGGACTGAAAAATCTGAAAAAATCATGATGCTGTTTAAATGCACGTTCGCAAAAGACCCAAACTCTACAGATGTGTAAGGACTTTGATGAAAATTTTAGAAATGTTTTGCAACATTGATATGTTCTCATTACTACTCAAATGTTGAGGTTGGAACGGCTTAAAAATAAAATGTCGGCAAATCAAAATACATAATAACCATATACGAGGTGTGTTCAAAAAGTAAAGTGACTTTGTGTTTTTTTGGAAAAAAAACATTTATTTATTCGTCAATAATTATGTTGGCCACTTCAAAGTAATCAATACACTTGTGCCAATACGCTTGTGCCAACGCTTTTTCCAACCCTCGAAGCACTTGTAATAAGCACTTCTCGGTATAGCCTTGAGCTCCAGCGATGCAGTCTTTATCTCCTCAATTGTTGCAAATCTCCGTCCTTTCATAGGTCCCTTCAGTTTTGGGAGCAAGAAAAAGTCACATGTGTGAATATGGTGGCTGAAGCATGATTGTGATGTTTTTGGCCGAAAAGTTCTTGATCTTTGATTAATTTTTTTCGATAGCGAAAAATCAGCGAGCACGCAAAACACTTCTAACCGTTATACCTCTCACAAAAAAACTATACATATCTAGCTGAAACTGTAAATATATGTTTGTGACGGAGTTTACCAACATAAAAAATAGATAATCGAATGTACGTTGCCCGCGAAATTTGAAGTCACCTTACTATTCGAACACACCTCGTATTAGTTTCCTGAACCCAATTCATGGAATGTTTAGTTTTGATATTCAGAAGACGTTGTTTAATTTTCTTATTATTTTACAACATCCTTCTGGCAGGAGCACTCTCCTGCTTCTTTGACCTGCTTAAGTATAGTTTTCATAGTTAAAGAAAGAAATTGCTGTGACCCGTGGAGGGATTGCAATCACTTTAAGCTCTATCATGTGCAGGAAATTCCTTTGTTTCAAAGCACGTGAACATTTGTGTTTTCAAAACTTTAAAATACTCTGTTTCCATGCGTTTCTAGCTGACAAGTTAGCCTTTCAAAAGCGCCATCAATCGTAAAGAACTGTAAAAATGCATGATGTGTTTTGAAATAACGCACTCGAAAGATCAGGATGATTTTCGAGAAAAGATTGTGGAGTTTTTAGCTTTACAAACTGCTTCTCCTCAAATTGTTAAATGAAAAATGCGCAAGTGTATTTCAGCAACCATTCGGTAAGTAGAATAAATATGGGTTTTATGTTTTTCCTCTGCAAAAATTGTGAAATCATTGACCGATTAGCTTTTCTGCAATTATTTGGATAATTTCAATGATTCATTCACGGAAGGGCTTAAATTGTGGATAATTCTATATGCCGCACAAAGTGCTAAAATTTTTTTGAATTTATTTTCGAAATTTGACTGTATTAATTGCTAAAAAGCTTCAAATTTAATTAAGCTTATTAAGTGAAGCCGGCTGCAATAACGGGCTATAATTACGTCAGCGTCGAATGATAAGATCGGTCGGTTGGGTAGTAAAGGGCGTAGGTAGTATGTATTTTGTTAATGCTGTTCATAATGAAGCTTTACCTAAGAAAGAGTTTAAAAACAAAAAAATCATAACCGCGAATTTAAACAGCATGAAAAGCTAAAAGCTAATATTTTATAGAAATACATTCATTTTTGTGGCTGTCTTTAATTAAATTTTTTGGAGGAAGGCACGGCTTCCATGAAATTTATTTCATCCTTTTTAAGGTACTTTGAAGTCGTGTTTTTCTGGGATTTGTTTTTAGTTCACGCTTTTTAGAGGCATTTTTTTCATTTAAATTCTATTAGAATTCTGTTTCTTGACTAATCCAGTACCACAATCCTCTATGAAATGAATGCCATCAAATCCCTACAGAGTGTTGAAAATTAGTGTGTACATTTCATATGAAGGTATGCCTAAATTTAATTGCTCAACTAAACAGAATACACACTATAAAACTGGTGCCTATAATTCTATTCCGTGCATTTAAATTCAAGGCTTTTTCTCTGCATCGATTATTTATGCCGCAAAAATAGTATAAAAATCGAAAATTCTTCTTTCTTACCAAAATGTTTTTTCCGATTGTCCTTTACCATTGTTCAATACTTCCAGATTTCTCTTCTTTCCTTCAGATATTTTTCTTCTTTAAACGAAATCTATCCATCTTCTTTCAAAGGTTATGCCCGGGCATGCATAAAATAAATACCAACAATAAAAATATGTATAGATAAAACTTGACAATCACCTTTCCTATGGAAGATGGTTCAAAATCATACGAAAAAATACGATTAAAAAATTATGACTGATTAATTTTTTTTTAGAAGAATCAAAAGTTGTAACTAGAAATTTCTCCCACTAAGCGAAAATGTTTAGCTTTTTATAGCTTCAATAATACAACTAAGTAACTCGTCGATCATTGGAAAACCTATAATAGTTAACTTCACGTACCTGGTGAAAACTACAGTACGATTATTTGAAAAATGTATTTCAAATAATTGTCTTAGTTGCTGAAGCCCTCCCTTAATTTTTGAAAATTATTTGAGGTTTGACGTCTCCTTGAAATTGCGGAATGTATAGTGTAAGATAAAATAGTAGTTGCATCAAACTTATAAATAAATCGTTTCTTTGAACCCGAAAAAATGTCCAGCTTAAATAAGATTCTAAAACATCTGCCCAAGATTCCAAAACTAACCCATTTCATTGATCATATGTGTTGGCTTATTATGTTTTCAAACCCAGTTGATATTTTCAATTGTTGTCAAATCTAGTCTGTCCTATTATACGAGTATAATCAACATCAATTCAGTCAAAAGTGTTAAAATTAAAGAGTCATAAAACTTCGGTTGGAATTACCCTAGATGATTGCAGACCTACCTGTCAGATTTCAGGCCTACAAATGATTTGGCAGAGCTACCCTTGAAAATTGCAAACTTACCTGGTATTACGGTAATCCAATCTTGATGATTGCGGACCTAGCCCTGCAAGATTGCGGATCCATCCTTGATCGTGCAGACCCTTCTTTGGAAATCTATTTTCATTCATGATCCTGTCCTTGCTCATGGTACTTTTTCCTTTTTAGTCGTATCTTTATTGGTGATCATCTTTATGGTCTAATTTTACTAGTTCAAATCTGTTGATGGTCTGCATTATTAGTCTATTCTCGCGGATCCGCCCACATTGGTTGAACGATTTTGTATCTATCTTCATTGATGAACCTACTATTGTTGATGAATATATAGTTTTTGTGGAACTATAATCTTGCAAGATTTTACCGTGGCCAATGATGGTTTCTTTTATGAAAGACTTTTTCTGTTGACGGTCTTCGGTTTGTTGATTGTCTTGATTTGGTTGATGACGGTTTGTCTTTGTTAATGAGTCAGGTTTTTATTGCTGTAGGTGTTATCTCTATTGCTGAAAGTCCCTAGCTTTGTAAATTATTGCCTTATATTTATCGAAGGGTCTTATATTTGATGATCGGCTTATTTTCGTTGATGAAGAGCTTATTTTTGTTGACAAAGGTCTTATTTCCACTGCCTAGGATACTATTTCTTTTATTGAGTTGATTTGTTTGCTGGAAATGACTTCGAGCTTTGCTTTTTAGAGTGAGCATTTGCATTTCGACTCCGTCATCTTTAGTATCTAAAGGATGTATGGAAGAACAAAGGCTTATCATTGTCTTGTGGATATCAAATAAACAAAATAATTGACTATCAAGTTGAATTTTCTTGGAAGAATTTGCCTCCATGTCAGGTCACAGGTTCGATATGTACGAGTATGTTCATTTTTTATGTATGTTCGTTCGTAACTTTTGAGCAGAGTGGCCTGTAGTTTCCTATTTGTACTTACTCTTCTTTTACTCTCTCCTTTTGTAAACAAAAACCCATCCAACGCAGTAGCGTAGGCTTACATCCAGATGCTACTTTAAATTTTTAAGTTGATATAAATGATTTATACATTTTCTTTCGTCATTTTGTCCTTAAAATACGTACCGTTGTATCCATTTTTGTTCCAGTGGTGTTACTAACTAGGTAGTCTTTGCACCGAAAATGGGACTTTTCCAAGTTGTGTTTTCTGCTCAAAGTCAAAAGCACTTTATTCAATACTAATCGTTATAAATTGTGTTTTCTGGTTTGTTGTGAGCGACAAACGCAAAAAAATATCTGCAACTTAATAAACGTCTGACGTCCTGATAATAACCGCGATGGTGGGGGCTTGCTGGTTACGCTTATGCCCAGCAGAGTCTGCACGAAGGTTCTAACGTGGCGATATGACCGCAGGTCTGATACTTTTCAGGCAGAGCTCATATGTAAAATTGTCCAAATACCTATATCAAAGGTCATAAGGGCTTTTCATAATTGGTGAATTCATAATTTGAATGTCAACGTCGATTTGGATTTTATGTAAATGTAATTATGTAAATACTAAAATTCAGCAAATTTTCACTTCTAACATATTCATTGCTCTTCATTGATTTCAATTTTTTCGAAATTTATCTCGTGTTTTTTAAGCTTTTCATTTATATGTATCATCGCCATCCAACACCCCTTCTTGATGATGATAGCGAAATGTTGAATTTTTCATCCTTCCAATGGTTCCGTACTTTTCGCCTTTCCGGGACCTCCTAATGCACATATTGAGCTTTTGTTTCAGGTATTCTGGTCCGGAATTTTTTGTTTTCTGTGTACTACTAATATGAAGGTCTTTCCAGAGGAAATTTTATAATTCCAATAATTGACGGGATACTCGGTGTTATAGTGGAACTCCCCCACCCCCATCGGCAAAAGATGACGGACTCATTGTTAAATTACATTGTTCAAAGTATCGATCAATAAAACCAAAGCGATTGTGACCGTTGCGGGAGCAAGAAATTTTTAAACGCGGTTTTATCGAAGCCTTTTTTTCGACACGGTTGACATGATGTCCATCAAGTTTTAATTAAAATTATTTGATGCAAATTTCGTCCGAATCTATAATCTAATACATTTTTTTAGGGTTTTGTAAAATATCTTCACAAAACCTTATTAGTTTCGCAACCTGTCTGTCCATCTATTCGTCCCTGCATCACAACAACTTTTCTCGGAAACTACAACAGCTGCAATTGTGAAACCTTGTATGTTGATCAAAAGTGGTAATCTCTTCAAACTTTCAGTACAAACAAATTTTTTAAATTTTGAGAGTCCCCATGTGTGGAAATGACGCGTTAATAAATTAAAATTTTTTAAGAAAGGTAGCCAATATGCGTAAAAAATGAAAGATATTGACGATAATTTTTAGGATCGAGTATTTGAAAAGCGGCACCTATGTTGAAGACAGCGAGGGAGTTCAAAATATGTGAAAAATTTGTCTCCCCTCCCCCTTGCGATTGGATGTATTTGAGCCAAAAAATCTGCAAAAAATCATGGATGACAGTCTTCATGAGTACAAGGGCAACAAATGCCTCCGAAGTCAAAATTTGATAAACTTTGTTAGTAATAGTTTGATTTATGAATTTTGAATTTTTGGCCATAAAAAGCTGTTTTAAGGTGGTTTATATATCCTGAAAATTTCATACCAATCGAGGTTCAAACAAAGAAGCTATAGCCGAGGGAAATTTTAAATTTATAACAACAACATGTGATGCTGGAGGGAAAAAGGTGTTACTAAGCGGCCAAAAATGGTGAATATATGTTCGAATTTTCCAGAACATTTCAAAAATGGCTTGTGATATTGATGCGCTATTGCGACTGCTCAAACAGTGAAACGCAAAGGAAATGTCTACAAATTTTAATAAACGATAATCAAATATTATTTTTTCTAATTCAGTTGGGAAATTCTATATATAAAAGACATATCATCACTGATGAAACCAAGATTAAGGAAAGATGCTCCGCACAGCTGCAGAACATCGGAGTTTATAGATATTCTCGGATAGCTTCCATTGACCGCACCAACTCTGGATAAAATTTGTTTCACCATCAAAGCCCAAAATAATAATAGTGTCGGGCATCAATGAGATTCCAGTAGAGCTCATCAAATATGGTGGCACCGGTGTTCAGAAAGCCATCCATAAAGTCATTGAGCACATTTGGCAACAAGAACAGATGCCGAAAGAGTGGAGCCAATCATTTATATTTTCTATCCACAAAAAAAGGTGACAAGCTACAGCGCGAAAATTATAGAGGCATATCACTACTTTATACGGCATGCAAAATATTTTCGAAAATCTTAGAAAATAAAATCGAATCATATACCAGCAGTTTCATTGGGGAGTATCAAGGTGGTTTTAGAGTAGAAGTAGATCGACAATCGACCAATTATCCACAGTGAAGCAGGTACTTGAAAAATGCTGAGAGTTCAATATAGACACACCAAATTATTGGCTAATGGTCTGAACCACATAATTGCAAGGAATTCCTTGTCAGTTGGTGAAAAGATTTGTTCGTGGTTATTCAATGTTCGTGATGCAAGACACACATGATGTCCATTTTGCGACAATACTGGACCTAAGGCGTAGTTAGACGCATCTGTTGTTAATTGAAATTGTTTATCGAACTCGGGAAAATGAAGAACAGGATGTGTGCTAATAAGTGCTTTCAATTTACAAAAAATATGAATTAATCCTTTCATGCTTATCTGGCCCAATTTTATCACTTTTAAGATGTATAAACAATTCGTATAGTATGACGCATTAAAAAAAATTGGTTTATAAAAATATATATGCGCTTCAGTCAGTTATTCATTAGATAATCCCTGTCGCTTCTTGAAAACCAAAAGTGAGTTACCTACTTTCACCGTCTCTGGAAGAGCATTATTTTTTGACTTTTGTTTGGGAATGGCAATCATTTACAAAATCCCGTATTTTTACTGCAATTTTGTATTAAAAAAATTAATAAATTATGGGTAGGATAACATCAAAAATGTATAGTAAATTATTTTGTTTATTTGAAATCCAAAGGCCAAATATCTTTTTTCATGAAAAGCCGTCGAAGCTTGCTTTGTTGTGTGAGCAGACGTGTTTCGACTCTGAGTCGATAGAATGTGTGAAAGGAAATTACTTTATATACTCGTAGCTGTTGGATGGATTAAGCAGATAGGTCGTAAATAAGAGGGGTATATATTTTTTTGTTTTTGGGGATTATTGAATGTTCGTTTTTGGTACATTTTGCCTTCCCCTGGAACCCCTAATTTAGAAAAGGATTTTTTTATTTCAGATTCTAAAAGTTCTAATCTAGACCTTTCATTTGATACCCCACTCGACCACCTTTGATAAAAAAAATTTTTAAGGGTAACTTCGTTATAAGGGGGAGGGGGGGGGGGGGGACCACCATTAA
This sequence comes from Odontomyia ornata, assembly GCA_963969285.1. Taxonomy (NCBI): domain Eukaryota; kingdom Metazoa; phylum Arthropoda; class Insecta; order Diptera; family Stratiomyidae; genus Odontomyia; species Odontomyia ornata. Next base: position 78,714,236 of record OZ017739.1, on the reverse strand, counting down.
AATTTTTTTAAATTTTTGGTAAGACAACTTTTAAGAGATGATCATTTCTGACCTTTTCACAAAGCTTGAGCATTCTAGCTTCTATAGTTTCTGAGGAAATTGGCTGTGACGCACGGACAGACAGGACGCGAAACTAGTAAGTCAATGTAAAAAATTTTTTTACAAAGACCTAAAAAACAGAGTTTAGTTTTTTTAGAAAAATCCTAGGTACAATATAAAGCACAATATGGTTGACGAAAGGAGACTTTTTTTGTGAATGCTCAAATTGATGCATTCATAACGAGAAAACGACCGATTTTACGGGTATAATGCTAAGAACAGTTTTGTAGTACTGAAACAAACCTTTGAAATGAGCAAAGTCGATTGCGTTTAAACTAAGAGAGCTACAATTAAAAAAAGACTGACCTCTCAAATGAGCAGTATAACCCCACGTTCACCAGAATTGAAATATATCGTTTTCCTTCTACAGTACCTTTTATTTTAGTGTTATGTACTATATATGCTCAAAAAGCTTAGTTGATTTTTTGAAAAATCTGCCTTTTTTCGTGTAACTCAAAAATGATGATACGTTAAAAAACTCTTCAGTACAAAAATGTAGTGTTTTTTGTTTAACAAAACTTTTGGTTCGTTTTAGTTGGTTAGATAGCGCGAGTATCACATTTCTTGCGCCCTGTAAACCTTTACCTTTTTAAAACTGAGGGTTTGAAACAATGTAATCAACAGACTTTGAAATTTCCTTTAAAATGGTTTTTGAATTGATACGGTATCTTTAAAATGTCCTTCAGTTATTGTTAAAAAAACACAAAATTTTTTTTTCCGATTTCCAATTTTTATTTTATGTAGATAGGGGATGCTTTTAAGGGTTGAAAAATTTAAAAAAAAAATGTACAGAATACAGTTACAAAATTTATTTAAAATATATATTAAAATATTTGAAAATATTAATAAATTCCTTATTTACACCTTTTGAGGGGGTGCTTTGTAAGGGTTCAAAAATAGAAAAAATAATGATCCAAAATACAGATACAAAATTAATTAAAATTAGGTAATTTTATTATAAACGGGGGTGGTTTATAATGGTTAAATTATTCAGCCGTCCAATAATAATGCCTTGAAGTATAGGAAGACCTTTATTTAACTTAATCAAACGTTATTAAAGCCTAAAAAGTACTTTAATTTACATTATGACAAGTTTCATTCAATTTTGACAATAAGGGGTAGTTTTCACCCCTAGAAAACTATAAGCATATATCGGCATAAGGTAGACTTTGAAGTGGGAGGTAATTAGATCCCATTCCCAAAATTTTATCAAAATCGATGCTTTAGGAAAGAATTCGGTGGTAGTACCCTATGTTTACCCTCATTGACTGGAGTAATAAGCTAGAGTAATGAAATTTTGTCAGTAGGACAAAAAAATATTCTATGATGTTTAAGGGGGTCTCCCCATTGACCCTTGAAAAAATTTATTTAACACAGGTAGCCAATATGAGTATCAAATTTATGGTCTTGATGAAAGCTTTTCAAAACAGTTCTTAAATTTAAAAAAAATGCATGGACGGGTGCACAGTGAGGAGCAATGTACGAAAAATTTGTGTGAGGCTTTCATGCGTCAAATGGCCAAAGAGGACCTGAGGCACACGTCCTACATAGAAAAATTTGTGACTAATGCTGTCAGAGGCTGCTGAAGCAAAAATATTTGCCCGCTGTAACTTGCTTCTGTGTTCACTGAAGAACAAAGCTGCAGGTCGCATCCAGTTTTTTCCACCCAAGTTCGAGATTTAAAGCCCCTGGACTATTACGTGTGGAGCGTTGTTTAGTGGGTTACCAACATGTCTAGGCATCTTAATGTGGCATCCCTACAGGCCGCTGTTGAAGCATCATTCATCAATTTACAACGAGAGCAGTTAAAGAAGGCATGCACGCGATTCCGGCGGAGAATTGAAGCGGTGATTGAAGCAAGCGAGGGGGTTGTTTTTTCCACCCTGCATTAGTTTTACAAGCTCTATTCATCGAATATTATACTCGCATGTATGAGCCAAGTATTGATATTCAGAAGATGTTTGAATTTCGAATTATTTCACAATATCCTTCTGGCAGGAGTTACTCTCCTGCTACTTTTACTTGTTTCAATTTAACCTCGTTCTTAATAGCCCCACAAATGTAACGGATTTCAATTCTAACGTCAAAAACGTATAGAAAAAATTCTGTGCTCGTAAGTGCTTCAAAATTGGTGGTTTCGAGTAATTTTAACGTTTTGTTTAGCGAATTGTGGTGTGATGTAAGTAACATAATCTTTGCGCTTAGCTTTTTTTAGGGTTTTGTACTAAAATACAAAACCCTACTGCAATCACGACCTGTGTCCGTCCGTCTGTCTGTATGTCATAGCACTTTTTCTCTGAAACTATAGAAGCTACGGCCATGAAACTTTGTGGAAAGGTCAGAAGTGGCGACTTCTTGAAAGTTTTGGGGTGGAAAAAATTTTCAAAGGCGTTAAAGGTCTCCCATATAGGGAGGTGACCCTTCAAAAAAAATTTTCACCATTGGTAGTCGAGTAGGGTGTCGTTGGAAAGGTCTTAATGAGATCTTTTCAAAACAAGTCTTGAAATTGCCGTATCGGTACCGTGGGGGGCAGGAGAAGGGGAAATGTACGAACTTTTCGTGTCGATGAGGCAGGAGAGAGCTCCTAACAGTAGGGCTTTGTAATCACTCTAGGGTTCGAAAAAAAATTCTGATGCCATGGAGCGATGATTACAGTACAGGGGAGTGGCCCTGAAAAAAATTTCAACAGCTGATACGAGTATCAAATGACAGTTTTTGCTTCATTGGGGACACGAAAAATGTGTTTCCTCCCTCGCGATTGGACATCTGTGATCTAAAAAATGTGAAAAAAATATAAAGAGAGATATTTATGAATACAACCATAAAAAATACCTCAGAAGTCAAAATTCGGTAACCTTTGATAATAATAGTATGATCTTCGAAATTCACATTTTCTCCAATAAAATGCCTTTCAACCCAACCTTACACAAGGTCTTAATACTCTATAAGTTTGATGAAATTCGTATCATATTCACGGAAGTTACATCCATTTGAAATTTCTCCAATTACAACAAATATAACGCACTTTTGGTATTTGTGGACTTTTCATCGAACCAAAGTCTGCAGTTTTGATGTGATCTTCTTAAAATTTTCAGGTAAGATCGATGACATAAATACTTTTGGGATTTCATGATTTGAGTGGTTTTTGTTAGTTGAAAATGGAGAAAGAATGGATTCTCTTGTAAACGAGCAAATCTCTTTGACATGTTTCTTGATATTATTCGTTGCTGGTGATTGCATTTTGTACGTTGAGTACAAAACCCTTCTAAAATGAGCGTAGGTCTGTCTACCCAACTTGTTTTATTTTGCATTTTATGTACTTTTCTACCTCTTTTTGGGCTATTGCAACACTGGCTGCGTACCTAAAAGGAACATATTTGTTGGAAAAAGAAACAAGTTGGGTAGAGAGATATACACTTATGTTAGAAGGGTTTCGTACCCAACTTCTCAGAAATGCAGTCACCAGCAACGAATGAAGTCAAGAAATATGTCGAGATGTGCACGTTTAAAAGAAAATCCATTGTTTTTCTATTTGCAACGGTCGCTATTTCATTGCAAACCAACAAAAATCACTCAAATCATGAATTCCCAAAAATCAAAACTGCAATGACTGATTCGATGGAAAGTCCATAAAATACAAAAACCATGTGTTATTGCTGTTATTGGAGAAATTTCAAACGGCTATAACTTCCGTGTATATCATTCGATTTTAATTTAACTTACAAAGTTTAAGGAACTTTTATAGGAGTACTTCGTTCAGTTTAAAGGTACCGATGCGATTTTATTGGGGAAAATGTGAAATCCGAATATCATATACTATTAACAAAGTTGAGCGAATTTTGACTTCTAAGGTATTTTTTGTTGTTATACTCATGAACGCCTACCTGTTTTGAAAAGTTCTCATCAAGACCTTTCATTTGATACCCATATCGGCTACCTTTGATGAATTTTTTTTGGGGCTACTCCCCTATATGGGGAGATCCCCTTAAAAACCTAATATTGTTTTTTGTAGTTGACTTTGAAGAGAGCACCACTTTACACCTGCATGCAAAATTTTATGTTTTTAGCTTAATTAGTTTGCGAGAAAAAGTGCTGTGACACACGGACGGACGGGCAGACAGGACGCGATTTTATTAGGGTTTTGTAAAATTATTTTAACGAACCTCTAAAAGTGTAGTCTGCGTAGTGTAGTGGATAGAGCACTCATCCCGTAAGCTGAACTCTCGGTGGCGGCAATGAGATTTAGTTCGAGTGATTCTTCTGACGGACTATAAGCCCGTTCAGTTATGATACGTGCTGGTTTAAAGTCAGAACTTGTCGCAGCAGGTTGGATGGGTACACGACCAAAGCGTGTGATACTGACCATATCACTTTGTTGAGTGTCGACACGTTCGATCTTGATAGTGAGATACTCTAACTACCTCTAAGAGAAAGCCCGAAAGGGGCTGTAGTGCTACAACAAAATATTCAAAAATACTTGCGAATAAAGCAAAGTAGGTTTTAGTGAAAAGCCCTCGTAACTCATAAGAGATAAGAATAACACTATGTACTTGTATTTTTTACTTTTAAGTTGAATTAAAAATTTAATTCAGCTCTCAATTATCAAATTATATATGATTTCCATTTAAATTACAGATATGGCGGAAGGTAATGGCGAGCTAGTGGATGAAGTCTCCGGAATGAAGTCGGAAGATCGAGGCGATGGAGAGAAAACAGAAGACTATCCAAAGTTAATCGAATATGGATTAGATAAAAAAGTAAGTTCAGCTTTAATATTAGCCAATTACGTAGATGCTACTACATGGGCTAATAAGTCCAGGGATTTTCAATGGAAACTAGCGTTTTTTTTTGTATTTTGACAGAATTATCTTTATTTCTCAACATATTTATTTCTGCAGAGCTGTGGTTTATGTTCAAACCTTGGTGGCGGCATCGAGTCTGATGCGTGATATTGACCATATCATCTGGAATTCTGTTAAGGTTGTGGAATGAGATATCCTAACAAAATCTCAACACCAATGTTCATATTTGGACTGTTATGCGATGGGTTATTATTATTACTATTATACCTACCTTCGACGGCTATATTTTGTAAAACATTTCAATGCCGTTTTTGTAATAAGAAGCATCCAAACCTTCGAAATATACTTCGGCATTCGCAATGACTTCCTCATTCAATCTGAATCTCATTTCTGGTAATATTAGTCGCTGGGAGCGAAATTAGGAGAATACGGTGGGTGGGCAACCAATCCGATCTGAATCTCATTTCTGGTGATATTAGTCGCTGGGAGCGAAATCAGGAGAATATGATGGGTTGGTAACCAATCCAAATCGTAATTGGTCCAATTTGGCCATCGCTTTCAAGGATGTGTATAGACGGTTCGTCATCGTGATGAAACAGAACGTTTTTTACCATATGGGGCCGTTTTTCCTATAATTCATCATTCAGTTAATCCAATAACGCTGCATAATATTCTCTTGAGACTGTTTTTCTCTTCTGCAGGTTAGCGAATGAGATTATTCCATTCGCATCCCAAAAAACCGGAGGTCCATCGCCTTCCTGGCCAAGTATTGGACTTTAGTCGGCTTTCGTGGCTTTTCAGCCACTCTGTAGACCTATAGGTCTCAGGTGTATAGAAATGTATTGAATCATCAACGCGCTACTGCTTCTGGTCAATGGTTAGAAAACACCGCACCCATCACGCCGACAGCTTTTTTATCTTCAAAATTTGAGATCCTCACGGCCCCAGCTAACTCGCGCAACTTACGATGACTCAAAACGATTCAATGCCCTTGCTTTACGATTTTCGCGTTCGAAGCCTCTTTTGCCATTGCTTGTATGACCCATTTTAAATTCACTAAACCACCAATTAACTGTTCTCCTTAAAAGAGGAGATGTGGATTAAGAAGTAACTGAGTTCTGAATCCAATATACGCCTCTTAGAGCCACATGCTATCAAGTGGTGCCCAGCGGACCGCAGAAAGTACAGGAATCGGAGTGTTTGAGCTGGTCACCAAATATTATGAACCACTGGGAACGATACCAAGCATATTTCTGGCGGAGGTCTATGCAATTTCAGTAAGTGTATAACGTTGCATAGACAAAAGATACAAGGGCAAAACGATAGCCATCTTGTCTGACAGCCAAGCAGCTATTGAAGCCTTGAAATCATCAATGATATAATTGAAGATGGTTAAAGAACGTTGTACATCGGGTGTCAGGGCACGCAGGGATTAAAGGTAATTAAAAAGCAGACTTCAGCGAGGAAAGGATTATTAACAGTGTCCGTTGGTTCTGAACCCTTCGATGCGGTCGACATGCAGTTTATGCGGGGACACCTGAAGGAAGTAGAAAGTAGAGAACGCAAGAAACACTGGAGTAGTTATCCTTAGCACCTATGATGAGAAACGATACAAATTGTGCGTCAAATCTGGCAAGAGTCAACTAACAACCCCTATTAGGTTCCTCACGGGACACTTCAAAGTCGGAGGATACCTTAAGAAAATGGGTCTTAAGGAGAATAGCTAGTGCAGGTTCTATAAGTTTGTAGATCAAACACCAGAATATTATCTGACGTACTGCGAAGCTCTATTCTGGAGAAGAAGAGACATTTTGGGAACTCACTGCCTAGCTGAGGAGCAACTTGGACACCTGGAGCCAATGAAGATCATCCAATTTCTGAGAGAGGTTATTCTGTTCATGGTACTCTACGCACTCCAATGAGAATGGGGGCACAATAAATATGTCAAAGGTTGAAGTGTAGGACACCCATTTCACACAATCTACAATGGTTTTCTAGAAGTTTTCCCATAAAAAAATGTCTGATCAAGCTGCGATATTCCTATTTTTCCACATTTTTACGAAAGCAAAAGTAGCGTCACTCTAACGACTGTAGCTTGTAAATGAATAGACTAAATTTCATGAAACGATAGCCATCTTGTCTGCCAGCCAAGCAGCTATTAAAGCTCTGAAATCATCAACGATATAAACGAAGATAGTTCAATGTGTTGAAGAAATCTCAATAAACTGGGTGAAAATAATAAGGTTACTCTGTACTGGGTGCCAGGTCACGCAGGGTTGAAGGTAACAAAGAAGCAGACCTCAGCGAGGAAAGGATCATCAATAATGCCCGTTGGTTCTGAACCCTTCAGTGCGGTTGACAATGCACTTTGTACGCAGACACCTGAAGGAAATCGAAACTAAAGAACGCAAAAAACACTGGAGTAGTTATCCAGGACAACACATCGAAGCGTTCCTTAACACATATGATGAGAAACGATGCAAATCGTGCATCAAATTTGGCAAGAGTCAACTAAAGATCCTTATAGAGTTACCCACGGAGTACTGCAATGTCGGAGGGTACCTTAAGAAAATGGATCTTAGGGAGAACGGCGAGTGCAGGCTCGGCAGGTTTGCAGATGAAACACCAGAACATCTATTGACGTGCTGCGGAGCTTTATTCTGGAGAAGGAGAGATATTTTGGAGCCAATGAAGATCATCCACTTTCTGAGAGTGGTTAGTCTATCCATGAAAGATTGAAATGCACAGCTGTTTAGAAGTTTTTTCCATAAAAAAATGTCTGATCAAGATGCGATATTCCTGTTTTTCCAGTTTTTACGAAGGTGAAAGTAGCGTTACTCTAACGACTGTAGCTTGTAAATGAATAGACGAAATCTCATGAAACTTCATACACAGACTAGTGACGGATGAGTCTCTCGAAATGAAATGTTAATTTTCCAATCTCACTGCCTATAAAAAAATCCCGGGAGTTATCAGCCCATATATGTAGTAGTTTAGAATAAAGTCAACTCGCAAATTCTATTAATCAACAATATAATTATTCTTTATATTTAGGTTGCGGCTAAATTAGATGATATATATAAAACAGGTAAACTAGCACACATTGAATTAGACGAACGTGCACTGGATGCACTTAAAGAATTTCCGGTAGAAGGTGCCTTGAATGTATTAAGTCAGTTCCTCGAGTCAAACTTGGAACATGTATCAAATAAGTCTGCATTTTTGTGTGGTGTTATGAAAACATATAGACAAAAAAGTCGTGCTAGCCAACAAGGTGTACCTACACCTGCAACAACAATGCAAGTGAAAGGTCCGGACGAAGAGAAAATTAAGAAAATTTTAGAACGAACACATTACACACTCGACGTCACAACTGGTAAGTGCTTTATTTTTGTATTTCTGTGTTCATCTGTAAAAAGGGCTTAAGTCACTTTTTTCGAGATTGGAATTTTTCCACCAGAGTATAGTAGGAGAAAAGTTTTAAAATACGTTTTTTTTAAGATGTTTGAAGCTGTGTCGTTATAGAAATGTGTATATGTAATTTTGTTTTTGGATTTTTTGAATGTATACAAAGTGACAATTTAAATTGTCGACCAGTTTTTAGAATTTGATTTATTTGAGATAGTTTAGACTTAATCTCTGCAGAAATACTCGTATATAAATGACTTTATTTTGTTCTCAGGCCAGCGAAAATATGGCGGACCACCTCCAAACTGGACAGGATCGACACCAGGCAATGGCTGCGAAGTATTCTGCGGTAAAATACCAAAGGATATGTTTGAAGATGAGCTAATCCCCTTATTTGAGGAATGTGGTGTGATATGGGACCTTAGGTTAATGATGGATCCGATGACTGGCACAAATCGTGGTTATGCGTTCGTTACGTTCACAACACGAGATGCAGCACAAAATGCTGTGAAGAAGGTAGAAAGCTCGACTTGCATTTAAGTTGAAAAAAAAAACGCAACTCGATATAAATGAACAATATTTATGTTCGCTTCCTTCACTTTCTCTATTCCATTCTGTTATATTTAGCTTTCTTTAATATTTTTGGTATTGATTTGTCTATTGTAGGGAAATTAGTGCATGTTTCTTAATATGGCTCTCCCTACGCATTTAATTCCAGTGGTTATTCTGATGTAGTTAGATACTTATGTGGTTGTTGGGCTTAAAAATCAATATCCTTTCACTCAAAAAAATTAAATCGAAAGAATACCACATTGATTTCCTCGATAAATGCATGAACCTATCGTACTATTAATACGCAAGGAGACATTTCGCACCCAATATCCACCAGACCCGATCAGAATTTCTTAACTTCCAAAATCTCCTCACCTTCCATATCCACACAAGCAAGTGAATTCGTAGAATATTGTAATTAATTTAGTTGCGTCCTATTTTTACATTCATTTCCATGCTGTGTTACCCAGTGCCCATTTATATTCACTTCAGGAAAACTTTATTTTGTTTTGTATCAAATGTAAAAAAAAAAAGTTTCTTTAGGAAATTTTCAGGTTCACATACCACACAATACATGAATTAATAATCCTGTAGAGTATTCTATGCTCCATCAAATTGGATTAATTGTTGGCGGAAAGGTCAAACTAAAATTTGTTCAAACCGCCTTCCGAAGATACGAGCGTGCTGACACAGAGCCTCGAGTGTCAAAATTTTTTTTCAACAAAATTCAAAAGTGTGGGACTGAATTAAAGGATCATCATCGTTGTGAATACTTTGGATAAAATGCTGTCCTGGCCTGTTTTGGACTCCAAATTGTTCGTAAGCCGTGCGGGTGTTTTGGTTGATAATCAAAATTTCAGACTACCAGCGATACTTTTGACGGACTTCAAAAATATTGGAATAATATAAAAAAAAACCATGGTTTCAAAGATGTATTAAAATTTGGCATTTATATTAAGAGTTCGTTGTTCTTCGACTCGAAAAAAAAAAAATTCCTTACAGATCTCCTCTTTGCGCTACCTACGTTGAACCCGATACTTGCGTGTGCCTACTTTCTTCTCTTTTCTTTAGCTGCAGGGTTCTTCTGGGATGAATTCGGCCGACTTTACCCAGAAGAAGTACTAAATTCTGAATTGCTTACACGAATTTCTACAAAATTTTTCTATTTCATTCTTAGTTTCTTTTGCAAATCTTACGCTTATCTAAGTGTTTATCCTGCTCGTAAATATGATCAAAATTGTTTATTCTAAATTACGCTTACAATAGTTTGATTCACTGGTTAATTGTTCATTGGATTAGTCTCCCGTTTGTGGTATAATTGATTTTGCGTGTTTTTGATTGGTATGTATATACAGAAGTGTTGAATATCAGTTTACGCACGAATTGTATTTCGCGGTTGGACTTCGATGTTCAAAACGAAGTTTGTCGTCATAGAGCAGTGGGACGATGAAATCGAGTAGAAATTTGGTGTACTTGTGTTCATGATTGATTGGTTTTGAAATTTTTTGCAAATGCCTTCAAAATTATCACACTCTCCACTTGGATTAAGATGTGTGGAACTTAATCCTATAATTATAATAGTTTAGTAACAACTTGTGTAAGCCGCGATGACCGTTCTTGGCAGATTGTCTGGTTTTATTTGTTTAGGATGCGAGCATGTCGACACTTTCACACAACATATTTTCTTAGTATCTTATGTAATATTTGGTTGTATTTCTTTGAGTAGTTTTTGATTTCTTTGCTCACCTTCGAAATTGTGATTTGAGATAAACCAGCACAAACACCTAGATGCTTATGAAATTGAGAATATACTAGAAACATTTTTTATTGTGTGCATTTGGGTTTTTGTGCTGTTTTATCGTAAGAGCCGGCTTAACGGTCGTCTAATTGGCACTTTTTGACTTCGTTGATCTTTATAAATTAACTAGTATTAACCCTTTTCCGCAAAATTTTCTAAAAAAATCTAATCTTACAAGTTTGACGTAAGCATTATAAGCAAATTTGGCTAAATCAAAATCCATTTTTATTTTGATTTCGTTTGTTTTTATTTATTTTCACACCCACAGCTCGATAACTACGAAATAAAACCCGGCAAATGTTTGAAAATTAACATAAGCGTACCGAATCTGCGCCTGTTTGTAGGCAACATACCTAAATCGAAAGGCAAAGAGGAGATACTAGACGAATTTGGTAAATTGACAGGTAAATAAAAATTGAAGCAAAATTTTCAAATTATTTAGGGACTCAAAAATAGAACAACATATCGCATTCAGTAGACAAGGCAAACAGATTTTCAATTGGCTTTGGTTGATTTTTTTTTTTGGTTTTTTATTCGATTTTGTCGGCTTTGAACGCGTGATAAACTCGTCCTAAATCAATCGTTCCTATAACGGCATATAATAATGACATGATTCTTTAATCATGTGATTTACATATAATCGGTTTCTTAATCAGATTCAGATTGATGCATGTTTATTTACGGCAAATGTTAAAACGATTCGGGCTCTCGTCACACCTGATCTTTTTGCAATTGAAAGAAACGAAATTAACCGGAGCAATTGATTGGCTTTCGAGAAAAAGCTAAACTACACGACAGTGTTCAGAGAAAGGCTCATTTACATTTACAGCTTTAGCCTGCATTTAGTGCGCTTAAACTAGCGCCAAATAATTTAAGCTTGGCATAGAGTAACACAATGCTAGTAGAGGCGCGGAATGCAGGTTCATAGTGATACTGTTTTCTATTCTGCAGTTTCGTTGCATTTCATCACTAGATTACACGCAGCTACAAAGCGTCTTCATCTTACTTTGATGCAGAAGTTAATCTTATCTCATCATTCACTCATAAACTAAGACATAATAAATATTTCCATGCTATTTCTGTAAATGTTTTTCATATTAAAATCACGTCAATACTGCTAGAGTTGGCTAACTGAGATTCATCAATCGACTTTCCTGGGTATCATGTAACCCTTATCAGGGAATGTTAACTTTGGTATAGCGGGAAAGCAGCGTTATTTAGTGTAAATTCCAGCTTTGATGGCTTTTCTTGCTTACATACTTAGAATTTGGCTTCGCAGATTTTTAACGCAGGAAAATCCTAGCTCAATCTGCATTTGAGTACTCAGATGAAGCTACAAAACTCAATACTCTGCTCTCATTCAATCATTTATTTTTGTTTTGTACCACACATACATTAACATGTCATTCATCACTCACTGAAAACATACAACAAATAACGTCCTGTTTTGGTTTTCCTCCCTAGTTTTTTTTTTCATGCTAACATACGCGCTTATCGATGTTCTGTTCAGCTCCTTTTTGTGTTTTATGTTAACATCTCATCCTCAACAATCTCCAGTCATTAACTCGGCGTGAGAAAATTTGCATATTAATAACGATAAAAAGACAAATATTCCGTTTCGGAAAAGGAAAAAGAGCTTTAAATTTCGAATACGAAGAAATCACTTGAATATGAGCGCATGCAAACGCGGACGAGTTCTCTCTGCAAAATACGTACGTATGTGCAGCAGAGAGAGCTCGTCCAGGTGATTCGCATAGCCTTTCAGGACACTGAAAGGCAGGATATGCATGACAGCCTGTTCAAGTGATTTTTCGCATTGCCGCCGTTTTGTACGGAAGAAATTGTGCAAATTTTGAGCACCAGGAATTTTTTATTCATATTATATATATATTTTTGTTCTGAAATGACTTTCAAGTTTATATCGAAACATCCAAGTATATATTTTCCTTCAGGACTAGATAATTTAAATTGTACTTTGAGAAGTTCGTTTGCTGAAGGTCGTCGGGAGAAGCGACGCAGCGTTTAAGACTTGTAACTTTATTTAATCAAAAGTGTCAATGCTTAGAATGTCGCAATTTGGAATAGCTGAAATAACATTTTTCTAATTTGCGTATTCTCTTTGGTCCGTTTTATTACGAATTTGTGTGACTTGTATTAATTCCAGCTGAATGATTATGAAATTCGGAAAGGCAAAAAGATTGGTGTAACGATATCATTTAACAATCACCGGCTATTTGTCGGCAATATACCTAAGAATAGAGATCGCGACGAATTATTAGAGGAATTTGCTAAACATGCACGTAAGTGATCAAAATAGAACAAAAAAAAAAAATGAGAACAATATGAACATTCACAGCGACTTGAAAAGTACTTAAAATAATGCTCAAATTCTTTACATGCGTGTTGCATATAAAATCTGCATAACTTTATATGTACCCCGCCGCAATCACCGTTAAAATCCGAATTGGCCGATTTATAAAAATTAAAACTAACGAGATTTTTTTGGATAGTTAGTTTCGTGAACGTCACAACGCGCCATGCAGGTTGCAAAAATCGAATTTTCGTATTCTTGCAACTCGTATCGGCGCAAACAAAAGTATTTTTTGATAATTCATGCATACACGTCATTCGAAAGCACGTTCAATTCGATTTTTTTATATAAATACACAAAGCCAAACAACAAAATATAAAAAACACAATGCTTAGCCAAAATTTTTCTACATGAATTCAAAATTGCAGAGCGCTCATGTTTACATATAGTGCAAAAAGTTGCAACGCCTTGATAAGAAATAAAAATCTTAGAAAAAAATAAAAATATAAACAAAATTTAACAGTTCTGTAGCTGAACAATTTCTTTCCAAATCATTGCCAAATTCGCATTAATTTTTTGAAACTTTTTGATTTTCGAATTGGATAAACTAATTTGAGATATGTGCTATGTTATATATACTTAGACGAAAGAAAAACAACGTATTCGCCGTAAATGAAAGATTTGTCGCGTTACGCTTGTATGCACTATAGAAACCATAAATCATTTGAATATTCACATCACATATATTTTAGTCAAAAAACCCTAATTAACTGTTTTCATCAGAAAATTTAAATAAACATTTGAACGAAACTGAATTTGATTGATAGATTTAATTAGTTTTTACCTAATATACAATTGCTGTCAGTAAAATGTGGTATTTCGACAGGTTTTTCACATATTGAATTAAACATTGGTGCTGAAATTATAAAAGTGTAACTTTAGCCTCTAAATTTGTCTCCAATCTCTAATTTTTATTTTAAATTCCCGACAAATTGCTTGCGTCCACCAGTATTTGAGTCTTCGCTAAATAGTTTACAGTAGACAATTCAAAAATCAGACTTTTTACCTCAATTAATCTTTCACACAAGTAGTTATTTCTTACATATTCTTTGTATGATTTTACGGCGAGGATTTTAAGAATACAGCCCAGAATTAAGTTTTTATCATAATATTTATATCAATTTTGCAGGCATACGTTATCCAGGATAATAGAAATGAATTGCTTTATGTCATCAATACAAATCTCATATTTGCTCCATAGAATAAGCTGTTTAACCCCATCCAGGGAAAAAAGAGGAGTTATTTCCTTATATACGAGTAGTATTATTTTAATGCGGGAATTTTGAAGAACGTAGCCCAGAACGAAGAAGCATTTTGCGAGGATTATCAAATTTACATCTAAACTTAGCAGAATACATTATCCATGGTAATACAAATGAATTGCATTATATTTCATCAGCACAAATACACTCATTTGTTCTGTGGGACAAGCTGATTAATCCCATCTTGGAAAAAAATCAAGCGGCCTCTGTAGACGAATAACTATCCAATAACGAAAGATGGTGGACAACAGTAACTAAAATCTTTATGAGAAATATGTCGTGCGCGATGCTTCTCTTCTCAAACTCTAACAAGTAGTAGTGACAAAATTCTCTTCTTTGAGATTTTTTTTTAAATAGCTCCATTCCGTACCAATCTCTCCATCACTCTTTCATCGTCGCACAACGCTCGTTCGATCTCCACACGTCTTCGATTCCTACGTGTGCCTCCAGGCAATGCTAAAACATCGGTGCGAGTTCCAACTATTCATACTCCATAATACTCACCTCCGAGTAATATTCAAAAATTGAAAAATGTTGCGGATTCGTAGTCGGCAGTGCTCAAGACGCTGGATATGTTTTCGGTGTTCCCTTTTCTTAATTGACGGTGAAATGATTGATGATGACGGCCTCGTCGGAAAGACAGATTAGTATTTGGCAGATGAGCCGGTTTGAGTCGTTCCGTCAACAGTATGATCGCCTTGTTGTCGACTTGAATACAATAGACCAAGTTGCTGCGGCGTTCGATGACAGGATGAGATCCTGTGTGTGGTTGCTGCAGTGACCTCTTTCCCGAACCTCGCTTTAAAAACCAATGTGAGCACATAGCTAACTCATTGAAGGCAAAAAGCACGTAGCTGCTATCATATGCCACTGGAATTGCACGGAGTTGTTGAATGGTTCTCCTTAATTTTTCGACAAGAAGTTGCAGATCTACAGAATGATCGTTATCCTTGAAAAATTCTCCTGGAGTGCGGACCAGCTTGGCAGGAAAGTTTTTCAAATCGTATGTAAGCATTGTCCTTAAACCAAGCAGAATTGTTGGCAGTGCTTCCGCCCATTGTGTATCTTCGTGACAAATCAATGTCTTGAGCGTGCGATGCATGTATTCTACCATGCCATTAGACACTAGATGATATGCGGTTGTCTTGTAGCGTTCACAACTAATCAGTTTTCGTAATACCGTGAACAGTGGTTTCCAATTACGAACCTCCGTCGGTGGTAACTGCAATGGGCACTCCAATCCGCGCGATTAAGTTGTAGAATGCCGAGCATATTGTTTCAGTAAATGCGTTCGGACTATTTAGCGCCTCCGGCCACCGCGTTAAATGATTGACAGTAGATAGAACATATGCGCATAATGACCTCATTAAGTCTAAACAGTTGTGTTGTGCGGGAAACGAGTAACGAAATTTTATGGAATGTTTTTTACATGCAGATTGACTTTTGAACGCTGACAAGGGAGAGACAAGCCCTGGCCCAACTGGTAATATCTTTTCCCATGTTGGGCAAAAAGTATTTTCTTCGTATCCAATAGCTTGTGCTACGTGTACCTGAATGTGATTGTCCATGGATTTTCTGGAAAATTGCACATCCTTGGCACAAATGGTCTGGGTTATCCCGTCGACATGTTGCAGAACAACGCTTTCCTGGTTCGGGTGGTGGTCAAAGCTTGGAGTCGCAGTGACATTACACCTTTCCGACGTGATTCAACCTCTTCATCCATAGTTTGTGCGTGAGCAATGCCACTGACAGTGATTGTGTTGGCCTTGGTAATGGCATGGATTTCTCCAATTTTAGATAGTGTGTCCGCTACAACGTTTTGCTATCATTCACGTATCTGATGTCGTTTGAGAATGGCGCTACAAGGAACGTTCTAATATAAACGACACTCAGCTAAAATAGAAACGACAGGAGCTCTTCTGGCCTCAATACACTGTTTTGCGCGACCCAAAAGCTTTTTGAACGTGTTTCAGGCCATTGACATGCCTTTTGGATGCCCTCTACGGACGCAAAGCGTTTTTCTTTCATGGCCAAATCCAATTTTCCGAATAGGTAGAAGTCACAGGGGCGAATATCGTGAGTGATTGATGGTTAAGATGCGATTTTTAGTCGAAAAATCAGTCACAAGAGTAGATTTTTATGACAAAAGTCACGTTTATTTTGGAACAAAACGTGCACAGACCTTTTGCAAGCCCAAATGATCGGTTAAAATGCGATAAATCGATGTTTTGGAGATATTCAACTCCGATTCCATGAATATCAATGATGATTTCAGCTCATTTTTGATAAATTCACGTACAATTACTTTTTATGGAATTGTTTGCAGCTACATATAAATGAGTTGCATATTTTGAATAATAATTTTTCTGAAAAATTATTAGAGAAGAAAAATGTTAGAAGAAGGTGGTTTCGACGTGTGCACTAATTCTCCTCAGGCCATCACACTTAGATACACACCGGTGATGGCGACCACCATGCTCAGAGGTGAGGGAGTTAATTTTTAATTTTTCTACTTATGCAAACTCAATATGTTTTTGTATCTGCAAGTTATATTCAAGGTAAATTTCTCTTGTAAGTATTTGTATTAGCTAAACTTTTTAATTGGATCATTTTACCCTTTTCACATCAATTTAATGTAAATCTATACGACAAATTTGCTCTACATTTGAAGCTTTATCTAACGTCGCGCGGATATCGATCACTCTTTCGGATGGCTCCGATAGCTTTTTAAATTACTTTTTATGGAATTGTTTGCAGCTACATATAAATGAGTTGCATATTTTGAATAATAATTTTTCTGAAAAATTATTAGAGAAGAAAAATGTTAGAAGAAGGTGGTTTCGACGTGTGCACTAATTTCAATGGGGTTTTTGATGATCACTGATTTTGGGCGGCCCGTATGTTCATCGTCATTTATGCTCTCACGACCATCTCTGAAACGTGTAAACCACACATGAACTCTGGCCTAAGATAGACAATCATCGCCATAAACTTTTTTCATCAATTCTAATGTTTCGGTAAACGTTTTACCGATTTTAAAACAAAATTCAGTATTAGCTCTTTGTTCGAAACTCATTTTTGTGCCAATGACACAAACGTACTGTCACTTTAGGCGCAATAACTTCGCTTCCACTGAACTGAATGTCACCAAACTTTCACTGGAAGTCAGGGAGGGATGCAACTTTCCAACGCATTATTTCCTCCACAGATGGTGCCACCAAAAAATTTTTTATGACAAAAGTCTCGTTTATTTTGGAACGCTCCTGGTATATACTCCAATTGTCGAGGTCGAATCGGTGATGCTTTGTCCGGCCGTTATTGAAATGCCTGAAAAAATTCGCGACTGCCCATCCACGAGATATTTCCGTTTCACATCGACGAGGTGATTAAATTATCGAAGAAATTCTGCACCTATTGTTTTGCCTATTGACATCCGCCGCATGGAAATACCAATGCTTGTTTGCCGTACGTATGGATTATAGTTATTCGCTGTATATAGTTTAAAGGTTGAAATACGGTCAGTCTTTCTTCGGGAAATGACTGATACGCGGCCCTCATATCTATCAAAAACAGGCATACAGCTTCGTCAATCTCACATTACTAAACAGTGTCATTCGCAAGTGTCAGCATTAGTCGTTTTCACGTAGGTTAGGACTCAATATATAAACCTCTTCCTCACTTGTGCTTTCTAGTTTGGTCTTCCTATTATGAATGCAGGCGCAAGATTAAGCTCAGTAAACAGATGCCAGTTATATGGGCCAATTCCCGTTTTGCAAAAGCTGGCTTGAATATTTGATGTCAAAGCAAACGGCATAGCAGACCGTTCAAGCCAGGAAATATAAATCGACATTGTTTTTCTTAGATCACTTCGCATCGAAGCACAGGCCGAATTTCAAGCATTTTTAAAGGGTCGTATGCAGAGCATTGGAAAAAAGAGCAAAAACAACGTCATTAATCTTGCAAAAGTCCAGCGTATATTTTTTAGTGTTCCGAAAAACGCATGTTGGTAAGTCTAATGAAAAGTATTGAGCCTTGTCATTTTTCGATTGAATATTTATTTCATTTAAAATGGATTTTATTTAAGTACATACCGTCCATTTGTCTATGACCTTTTGCCATTTTTTTGGGTAGAGCCATTATTCCATCTGTGTAGAATTTCTGTGGTTTATTGGCGAAAAACTTGGCCAAGTGATGTTCACAATCCCCTTTTGAAGTGAATATCTTTTCATTAAAGAAGTTTTGCAGAGACCGAAACGAATGGTAGTCTGATGGTACAAGCGCTGGACTATACGGTGGATGCATCAAAACTTCCCAGCCAAGCTCTGTCAATTTTTGCCGGGTCATCAAAGATGTGTGTGGTCTGGCATTGTCATGATGAAAGACAACGCCCTTTCTATTGATCAACTCTAGCCGATTTTTTTTGAATTGCTTTTTGCAATCTTGTTAATTGCTGACAGTAAAGAGCCGAACTGAGTGTTTGGCCAGGTTCTAGCACCATGATAAACAGTTCCCTTCCAATCCCCACGATACACGCAGCATAACCTTATTTGGTGTCAATCCTGGCTTTGAAGTCGCTTGTGATGATTCACTTTTTTTTTACCATGATCTTTTTTGAACGATATTCTCGCACCTTATCCATTTTTTATCGCCCGTAATGATTTGCTTCAAAAATGGCTTGTTTTCGTAGCATTTTATTAGCATTTCGAAAATGGAATTTCGGTCGATCAAATGGTTTTGTGTTAATTCATGCGGCACCAGCACGTCGAGCTTCTTTGTGTATCCACCCTCACGCAAATGGTTCAAAACTATTTGGTGATGGATTTTCCGTTCCTTAGCAATGTCATGGCTGCTTATGTGTCAGTCTTCTTCAATTTTTTGTAAGACTTCATCGACTTTTTCAGTGATTGGTCGACCCGAGTTAGGTGCATCTTTGACATCAAAATTTCCAGAACGAAAGCGAGCGAACCATGTCTTGGCTGTAGCTTTTGACAAAGTGTCGACCGTAGACACCACAAATTTTTTCACGAGCCTGCGATGCATTCTCACCTTGATCGTAGTGATATTGTAAAATATAACGAATTTTTTCAGAAATTTCACTCATTTTTAAATGAACGCAAGTTTTGACACGAATGACAAAATACAAAACTGTCCTAGTGAAAATTTTAAACTGGAATGTTACCTTTCAAACGCATGTCAGTGTGACTCAATCTGATTAGTATTGCCCGATATATGACAACGAACACCATCTAGTGACAAAAAGGCTCAATACTTTTTAGACTATCCTGTATTCAGCCTGAAGGGTTCGTAGTTCCAGCAAATCCTATAGGCCCATCCTTAGTAAAATTATGTCGGAGGAATGGAGGAATTACATTTCAGATGGCGTTTGCCGCAAAGGCGATTGTGACCAAATTACCTCTTTTTGCTGAAGTTATCGAATCTACTTGAGCACCACGTCTAGCTACAATTTTTGAGGCTTTAAGACTGTAATTATTCCTGTTTCGTCCATATTGTAAATGTTTTTTAGCTCAAGATTATTGAGGTCCATGACAATTGTCAAAATATCATAAAATGTATCGATGTTACTTTTAGTAAAGCTAGTTGTCCTTTACAGACTTGTAGCTTACGCAACGCATACAAAAAGTGCAGGATAACTTCTTATAAACATCCGAAACTGTTCCTCACTAGCGGCCTGGTTTTCATCCCTAATTTTTCCACCTCTTTCTTAGGTAATCCAAAAAATATATCGGCACTTGGCTATTCTGAAAACTCTTATTCCTGCGCTTCATTACAAACTTGAATGTATGCTCTATATCCCATTTCTTCATCTTTTTTGCCAGATGAGTCTCGCTTCGTATGTATATTAAAAATGAACAGTAGTTTACTCCATGCTTCTGCGCCGATTTTGGTCACGAAGCTCTAGCTTTTACTTCTTCATATGCGTCTTTAAACCTCGGCCAGTCAATCCTACGTCTAGAAATCTTCCCTACACAAACTCTCGGCATTTAGGAAACAAGGAGATTAAATATATATGTTGTTTCAACTATACTCATAAAAAATGTTTCAACCGTCCCCAACCCTACCTTTATGCAAAAAACAGTCTATAGTAAAGGTTATAGTAAAAGAAACAGGTTGGGCAGACAAAACTACGCTCATGTAAAAAGGGTTTTGTACTTAACATACATTATGCAGATATGTGGAATGATAATGTGAACATTTCGTACATTTTCCTTTGCCCTCTCGGTACCGATAAAGTAACTTGAAGACCTGTTTTAATAAGACCTCATGGGGACTTCTCACATGACACTCTGTTCGACCACCAATGGTGAAAAAAGTAGAAGGGTCATCCCTCTACATGGGGAGACCCCCCTTAAAACTCTCTGAACAATTTCTACACCCCAAAACTTTCAAGAAGTTACCCCTTCTGGCCTTTCCACAAAATTTCCTGGTTGTAGCTTCTATACTTTCGGCTCATGAGATATTTGTTCTGTTACAGCCGTCATTTGTTACAAGCGTGCCCAGTCTACCCGTACATAGCTTTGAAAAAAATATGTATTTCTAATCGGTTCAGACATGACAGGTTTTTTAGGATCCACGCGAATATTTCCCGGACTATATGTATCAAGAATATCTTTGATTTGTTCAATTAGTGACATCAGTGAATTTTTTTCTTGAGAAGCCGTCGGGCCTTGCTTTGTTGCGTGAGCAGACGCGTTTTGACTACTTTGAGCCGTCTTCAGTGTCTTAAGGATCCTTCAGACACTGAAGATGACAGAGTCAAACCGCGTCTGCTCAAACAACAAAGCAAGGCTCTACGGCTTTTCAAGAAAAAAAGAAGGCCTACGAATATCAAATAAACAAAATGATTGAAGACATCAGTAATCTTAAAACAAAATCAGTTAATTTCGTAATCTATTGCCAAAATTATTGAATTGTATTTTCAACTTTAAAGCAGGCATACTGGTTTAAGAAGAAAAACGTTCCATTCAATATTTTATCACATCTTACTCAAATTTTGAGTTTTTGATACCGATACGTAATTTTTTTTATTTTCAGAACGTGTGCGCACGTTGACCGCAGTACAGTAAAAATTTGAATTATGTATACACGTCAAGCACAGTTAACTGTCTAATGAGATTATTGAATAAATTTGTGTTATTTTGCCCCCAACTTCAATGTTTAATATACAGGTAATTAACTCTTATCCTGTGGGTGATAACGAGACTAGTTTCAAATGATTCTTCAAACGGCCTGCAAGCCCATTCAGCTATGATACGTACTGCTCTAAAATCGGAACGTATCGCAGCTGTTGGACGGACGCATAGTCATGTGTCATACTGACCATATCACCTTCTCGAGTGTCGGTACGATCAAGATATTGAGATACTTTATCTCTAAGCGAAGGCCCGAAGGGGCTGTGGCGCTAAAACAAAAAAAAAAACTGCTTTTATTTAGGAATGGCTAAAGATGAAAATTTTCATTTTCTGTTGAACACAAAACCCCTCTAGCAGGAGCATACTTCTGCTTACCCAATTTTTTTGATTTGAAGATAGTTCCTCCAATATATCCTCGACCAATTTGATTCTTTTGCAGAATTGTTGGGCTTGGTACCCTCTTTTATATAGAGTTTGCCCCATGTACACAATCAAATTTTTCAAATTCGGTGTTACCTGGAAAATTCTGTGTTAGATGAATTTATTGAGCTAATTTGTTTTGCCCTATTTATTTTCGGTATTTATGTTTCAGCAAAACTAAGCATCCATCCCTTCGCACTCCTAGAAGCACTTGTTGAGACTTTTGATTGAAACTTGACAAAACACTCATTTCCCACTGATCTATGGCTCAAACCGACTGACTCTAAACGATATTTCTTCAAATGTCTTAATTTAGGGAGTGCAGAAATTCAGTGGAATAATATTGGAGTTGTAGAAGATTAGAACATAAAATCAAATACCTATGCGCAAGAGATTGTGTGCTGGGAAGTTATTATACTCTCTACTGTTCCTGAATAAAAGCCAGTATTGATGGCGAGATCTTGGGTGTAGCAGCTGAAACTAGGGCTTCTTTCCCAGTCTCGGGGAAATGGAAATCCCGGGAAATAGGTAAAATTGTTCTCTAATTATGACCCCGGCCAAAGCGTGGTACTGACCATATCACCTTCTCTATTGCCGATGCATTCGATCAAGATAATGAGATACTCGATTTTTAAGCAAAAAAAGCCCGTAAGGGGCGGGGCTGTGGTGCTGAAACAAAAAAAACTGACTAGATTTTCGGACTTTATTCACATAAAATTCTGCAGAATTAATCATTGTTTTATTTCCTCGAGCGTTCTCATAAACGTTTTAAGATATTTTTGTCTATGTTTTCCCTAAACCTTGACTGGGTAAAGTTGTCGCTTAGGGGCATTGTGAATTTGCCATCGGCTTCGTTTGCTATAAAAGTGGTCTCGGCATCATTCAATAGGTTCAATGATATTTATTTCGGAAACAAGTGCACTCGATCTCCTTTCTTAACCTTAAACGAATTTAATGGCGGTAGTTGAGGGCAAGCGTTTGAACTTGATCAAGTGGTACAAATTTTAGTAAATACCTAATAAACAATACGATAAAAACGCAATACTGAATATACGTATTTATTTCGGAAACAAGTGCACTCGATCTCCTTTCTTAACCTTAAACGAATTTAATGGCGGTAGTTGAGGGCAAGCGTTTGACCTTGATCAAGTGGTACAAATTTTGGTAAATACCTAATAAACAATACGATAAAAACGCAATACCGAATATACGTATTGCTTATGTGAACAAACTTATCGTAATTAACTATTACGTTATTTACATCATTTTTATCGTGGGAATTTATTGCCTCGTTATCGCTTTCTTACTACTCCAAATACGTTTTGCGTAAAGAATGCAATGCGATGTTTTATTGTATTTGGAAATCGATCGCATAGGTGACAATACCCTTTTTGAGGTTTAAATTTTAATAACGTCAGAAATTATTTCGGACCCGGAAGAATTTGTAAGTAGTCAGTGTAATACATGGGTAATCCTCATCTTAATTATGTAATTTTAAGTGCCGCATGTAGGGCACATAGTGTAGTGGTTTGGGAGTTCGCTGCGAAGCCGAAAGTCCTTGATTCGAATCCCATTGGTGACAACCGAGATATGTTTCGAGTGATTCTTCGTACTGACTATAAGCCTATTCAGTTACGATACGTACTGGCTTAAAATCAGAACGTATCGCAGTGGACGGATCAGCGGCCAATGGGTGGTACTGACCATATCACCTTCCCGAGTGCTGACATATGATCGATAATGAGATACTCTAACTACTAACGCTGGTCTGACTCAATCGACGAAAACAGTTCATCGCTGCTCGGACTTCGAAATGGAAGAACGCGGTCAATGGACCGAGATAGGTGGAGGCGCTATTTGCAGGAATCGAAGGCCCGAGAGGGGCTGTAGTGCTACGGAAAAGAAGAACTATCTCTAAGCAAAGGCCCGAAAGGGGCTGTAGTCCTAAAGCAAAGAAAAGTACCACATACTTTACGCTTTCAGCGTTTTACGCCCGGCGTATCAACCATCCACCAATTTATCATTTTGTTTAATTCACTCCTCTTCTAAATGTTGATGCTTGAAATTTCTTTAACAGTAAATATAGACACAGCTCCCTGCTGCAAATTATATCCACAGAAATTATAGGTAGAGTAAATTGTATCCATAAAAATGTTTCTAGGCATGCCTAACTTGATTCAATGTCGGGATAATTTCGCTATGGTGATAATATGGCGATGACTGTTTCATACTACTAACAAAAGAGCCAATGAAGGTTTTATGCCCCTTATTGCCATTTTATTCAGTTAACGATAGTTATGTTGTTTTCAGCAATCACTGCTTAGATATGCTCGTTCTTCTATCGCTTTATGCGATTAATCCCTATCGCCACTTGCTAGCTTTTGCAATTAATCCCTTGCTAGCTTTTGCAATTTATCACCGAAGTTTTTGTTGAGTAGGTTTTCTTGAAAATATTAAGTTTTTCCTAGAATAAATAGTATCAGTAATTTTAAAATGGTCAAAATATATTAAAATATATACTATTTACAATACTATAATTTGGAGCACTTGGTTCAGCTCGAACGAGTGCCCTTGCTTTGCCAGCCTGCAGCATCTGCGGTTTATTACTGTAAACGTGTGTTCCTACCGCACGGTGATTGGTGTACTTTTTTTGGCCAACATGTATAATGGCCTTGATAAATCGTTCAACATTTTGTTTTTTTTTTGTTTTAGCGCTATAGCCCCTTCGGGCCTTTGTTTAGATATAGATTATCTCGTAATCTTGATCGGATGTATTGACACTCGAGAAGGTGATATGGTCAGTACCACGCTTTCACCATGTGTCTGTCTGTCTGCCCAGCTGCAATACGTTCTGATTTTAAAGCAGTATGTAACACAACTAAATGGGCTTATAGTCCATCCAAAGAATCACTCAAAACAAATCTCATTGCCTGTCACCAATGGGATTGAACCACGGACCACTGGCTTACAGGGTGAGCACTCTAACCACTACAACACGCGAACTACAATTTTCAGGTCAACTGGATTCAGCCAACTTGTTTTGACTTGCTTGGGCTATCAGTATTTAACGACTTTATTTGAATTAATTGATTAATAATTTTAACTTTCTTATTAATTTTATCGATAAATTCTAATGACTTTCTCTACGAACTAAATGTTTCGGTTAAGTCCACTGACTTACTTTGAAAAAGCTTGTCTGGCTTGGTAAGGATTCTCATGGACCAAGGTTTCCTTTCAAAGAGTTTGGCTTACGTTGTCAATGTTCGAGGTTATCCCTGATTAAGGTTGTCCATGTCTGCGTTTGTTCATGCCTGGTTTGTCCATCCATGACTGAGCCAATGAAGGTTTGCCCATCCATGACTGGGGTTGTTCATCCATGACGTGGGTTGTTCATCCATGGCTGGGGCTGTCCATCCATAACTGGGGGTGTCCATCGATAACTGGGGGTGTCCATCCATAACTGAGGGTGGCCATCCATAACTGGGGATGTCCATCCATGACTGGGGATATCCATCCATGACTGGGGTTATCCATCTATGACTGGGGTTATCCATCTATGACTGGGGTTATCCATCTATGACTGGGGTTATCCATCTATGACTGGGGTTATCCATCTATGACTGGAGTTATCAATCCATGACTGGGGTTGTCCATCCATGACTGGCGTTTACCATCGATGACTGGAGTTGTCCATCCATGGCTGGAGTTGTCCATCCATGTCTGAGATTGTCCATGACTGGGGTTGTTCATGATTGGGGTTGTTCATGATGTTACCCATAGCTGAGGTTGCTCATAAATGAGGTTGCTCATGAATGAGGTTGTCTATGACTGGGGTTGTCTATGACTGGGGCTGTCTATGACTGAGGTTGTCTATAACTGTGGTTATCTATAACTGTGGTTATCTATAACTGTTGTTGTCTTATAACTGAGGTTATCTATAACTGAGGTTGTCTATAACTGAGGTGCTATGACTGAGGTTGTCTATAACTGAGGTTGTCGATCTACGACTGAATTTGTCCTGAGGTTGTCCACAACTGAGTTTTTACTTGACTGATTTTGTTCATGAGTGAGGTATTCCTTGACTAAGGTATTCCTTGACAGATATTCCTTGACCAAGGTATTCCTTGATTATTCTTCTTGACCAAGGTTTTCCTAGATTAAGGTTTTTCTTGCCTGAGAAGTTTCTTGACTGAAATGTTTCTTAACAGTCAGAAAAACCTTTTTCCAAGAATAGTTTAGTCGAAACTATTCTTGGAAAAAAATTTTCCTGGCTGTTTTTTTTTTATTGAAAAGACTTTCTTTGCACATTTTATTTGGCAAGTTCTTTTCTTTAAAAACAGTACTAATTTCAAAAAAATTGTCCCATCATTGATTTGAATAAATTAAAAGAGTAACTCAAAAATTCCTGGAAGACTACAACTAGAAATGATGATTTAGTGAAGCTATACTATACTTGCTAATGCTAAGATATATAAGAAACGCTTGTTTGTTACTAAGGTATGATTTGTAAATATTAAAATTTGCCTCGTAAGATCACAGAGAAGACATTCGTCAACACTCAGTTGATGCTGCATCATAAACCCAGAAAGTTCCATTCCGAATGAAGAATGATCAATGAATTGGCCTCATTCACAGGAATTCCTTAAAAACGTGTTAATTGTAAGAAAAATTTAATTGTTTTTAAAGATGTTCATAAAAGCTGAAAAAACGAAAGTGACAACATGGGACTGACTGACAGACGCTACAAGCAGATATATTTTGGAATGAGAATAATAACAAGGTGGCTTTAAATAAATATAAAGAATAAGGATAGCAAAAATGTCAAAATATGAGATATCTCAATTCCACACAGGCTGTTGTGACTAAGCTCTGGTGTACTCTAGACAAAAACTGACATTTTTAAACGATTTGCTTGCTGACCCCAAACATGTTTCCGGTTATTTTTATAAAATTATCAACGTTTATTCAAATTCTCATTCCTGACCGAGCTTAAGTGGTTCACAAATTTAGAAACATGATATTAAAATAGATGACACAATTTCACGCAGGCCATTTTTACAATCTCAGCTGTGGTTTACCCTAGACAAAAACTTGTACGTTTAAAAGATTTTTCTTCAGTTAGGTTTTCTTAAAATTGTCACTATTTTTCAAAATTTGCATCTCTATGGGGGATCAGAGCGGTTCAAAGTCAAACCAAAAAATTAAAAAAAAAAAAACGATAATAGGAGACGACTTAATTTCACATAGGCTATTTTTTGTGGAGGTAAATGTCATTTACCCACTGAGTGTGGGACACCCATGCTTGCAAGAAAGCGACGGAACTACCCACTAAATGCCTCTCCTGTCAACCCGAAAACCCAGGCTGGGACCGTTTGACACATTAATTTGGGCCAGGTCTACTCAGGCAGCATTAATGATGTCACCAGAGTAAAGCAGAATCGTATGTTTGATTGCTTCTTTTTATTAGTTGTATATGTTTCGTTTCAATACGGAGGACTTCACATAGAGTGCGAAGTGAATCAAGCATACGATACACAATAAATGCAAAATGTTTGGGGACTGAACAGAAGGATCTTTCATCTTTACACTGTAAATAAATGACTTAGCTTAACAGCAAGCTGTCGGCTTGGATTTCAATACGTTAATCTCTTGTTTTTAACACAAAGATGAAATATTCAGTTTATTTTGATATAAATGATTTTATTAGTGAAAACTCCCAGAACCATTTAAACCTAAATTTAATCAATAGACATAAAAATATACCATCTAATTTTGATTCGAATTTTTTTATTTAAAAAATTTGCTAACAAAAAACCGAAAAACCAGTTCTTCCAAACACCGTTTTTTGGCTGTAAAAACCCGTTCTATTAAACCGAAGATGAAAAAACCGGGAAACCGATTCTTTTACCGAAACCCCAAATCGAATTTGCGTGCGATGCCAGGCCCACATTCTGTTTGTACGTATTCTGTGCTCTATACCATAGTCCATTCACATAGTATCCACACTCAACTTAACCTCTGGAAAAAATCTAACCATAAATATTCGGCAGCAGGCAGGTAGGTTAGAATTGGCACGAATATAACCATATGCTACGATGAGACTTCAGCATTACCAGATCTCAAAAAATTAATAATTTTGCAGAAAAACAAATTCGTTCTATATAATCTTTCAGTGTTTTTTTCTAGGGCCTGGCAATGCCTTCATGGTCTGAAATGCGTAAAAGAACACGTGCGTCGGAAATTTTATTTGCTTTTTATTTTGTTTTTGAGTACAACAGGCCTCGGCTCAGTTGACCGGCCCCTGGGAACATTCAGAAAGTGTGCAATACAAGGTAGATATAAACTGTGGATACCATGTGTGTATACTATGCCCTACACTATGCGAGATGTATAATTACATGCAAAACTTAAGCAGATGCACGCAAGAACTGTAAAGTAGTAGCTAAAGACTGAGACTAGCTTGTGACTAACCAGAAACAAACTCAGTTAAAATAAACTTAAAATATCAGAATTAAAAATATTATACGTCAAAAGGGGTGAACATTTTCTGAGAAATTTTTAGGCGCTCCATAATGGAATTGTAGTCGTTTTGTTGTGACCAATATTATTTTTGAAATGAAAGTTCAAATTATTATCAGCTCATGTGGCCCAATTGTTAAGGTTCCGAAAAGTATGCATTAAAATTAAAGTGGGTGCTTGCATAAATATCTTTTAGTTTAGACTTTTCTGTAATGAATCCACAGAATACTACATGGCCGAATATTCCTAGTACAGTAAACACGTTGGGTAGACAGAACTACGCTCATATCGGAAGGATTCTGTACCCAACGTACGATTGCAGGCACTAATAATCAATGAGCTGAAGAAAACTTTAATCGACATCTACAACAAATACATACTTGCTTTCAAAGAAAATCCATTCTCTTTTGCTTTAGCACTACAGACTCTTTCGGCCCCCCGCTTAAAGTGCTTTGTTGTGTGAGCAGACGCGTTTCGACTACTTCGAGTCATCTTCAGTTTCTGAAGGAGGTCAGGTAGTGAATTACGTCAACTACTAAATTAGGCCAGGTAGAGGTGTATTGGTTTTTTTTTGTTTGTTGGATTCATTCCCTTCTACACATCCTTTAGACAAGATGACTCGAAGTAGTCGAAACGCGTCTGCTTACACAACAAAGCAAGGCCCGACGGTTTTTAAGAAAAAAAATAGTTATTTTCATTACCTCGATCGAATTAATCGCCACTCGAGAAGGTGATATGGTCAGTACCACGCTTTGGCCCTTGATCCGCTCATACGATACAACAGGCTCTGATTTTAAACCAGTACGAATCATAGTCCGTCCGAAGAATCACTCCAAACAAATCTCGTTGTCACTAACGGGCTTCGAACCAGAGACGCTCGATTTATGAAATGAACACTCTGACTACAACACTATGCGGACTGCCATTGGTTCTCCATATTAACCAGGCGCATTATTATTGGATTATTACAATAGTATCAACCATTGACTGAATGAAATCTGAAAAGCGGAAGTTCCAATCGAAAGTATAGTGTCTAATTGAAAGCCCGAATTGTAGAAAAACCGTAGATTGCTTTTGTTGTATTCGGAGAAAAATAAAACGGCTATAATTTCAGGTATGATTGAGATTTACAGAGTATACGAACCTTTTATAGCACTACTCAGTGAATTTAAGAGCGCTCATATATTTACTGGGAAAAATGTCAGTGATAAATTCTGCTATTATTATTAACAAAGTTAATTGTGCCTTGACTGCCAAGGTGTTTATTATTGAAGAATCTACCACCATTTCATCACCTATAAAATGTCAACTTTCATCAAGAGGGAATAGTCTGTACTTTCAATATTGAGGTTGGAGAAAAATAGCTTAAATTTACCCAATCTTCACCGTCTTGTCTGACGCTTACTGATATCACCATTTTATCACCTATAAAATGTCAACTTTCATCAAGGGGGAATAGTCTGTACTTTCAATATTGAAGTTGGGGAAAAATAACTTAAATTTACCCAATCTTCACCGTCTTGTCTGACGCTTACTGATATCACTCGTTGAAAATTCTCAAAGATATTCAGCACATCCCAACAATCCCGTAACATCTGAGCTGATTAAATTGTTCCATAATCATATATGATTGTTTTAATATAGGAAATTTCAAACTATCTTACTTAGTTAAGTACTATTCGATCTTTCTGAAATTTTCAAAGTTGAGTCCTAAAAGTAGCCATTTAGACATCAAATTTTATTGAGGGGGTACCCTCACGATTTTACTCATGCAAATGTAAAATTATTAAAATTCAACGACAGGTATAAAAAGATATCAGCATAGACTTTCATTTGATATCCTACCCTTTTTCTCCTTCGTAGCACTACAGCCCCTTTCTAGCCTTCGCTTCCCACAAAAAGCGCCCCCAACTGTCTCGGGCCATTGACCGTGTCCTCCAATTTCGAAATTCAAACAGCGATGAACTGTCATCGTCGAGCGTGGCAGACCAGCGTTTCCTTAATTTCCCCACTGGTCTCCAGCCTTCAGTTCTCGCAATGAATAACTTTTTGGGTATCCATTGTTTGTCCATACGATTTACATGGCCAGCCTTTTGCAGTTTCCGTAATCTTACAATGGTTGTGACCTCAGGCTAGGCAAAAATGTCATACAACTCGTGGTTGTATCGAATTCGCCATTGGTCCCCAACAAGATTCGCTTCCATTCGCCTCAGGACCCGTTGCTCAAAGGCGTTCAATATATTTGCGGATGCTTGGGTTAGGGTCCCTGTTTCACACGTATAGCATAGCACAGGTTTGTCAGAGATTTGTATACTTGGAGCTTGGTTTTCGGTTATGCAGCTGGTCTTAAAAATCGTCAAAACTGCATAAAAAATTTTATTTGGAAGCTGTATTCTTCAGCGCGTTTTGTCTTTCATCAGCGTTTTTAATTATTTTGACGCCTAAATACACAAAATATTATATTTGCCAATTGTGATATTTTGGGCATTTGAGGTATTTTTTCTCGCTTTGTTCTATTCTCATGGATTTGTAGCCCTATTAGTTTTGCTTCGCTACCGAGTCTCAGGAAAAGTTCTTTGGTGGTTGTTAGCGATCGTGACAAAATGTTGATGCCGCATAGGCTACCACTTGTATATTAACGTACCTCGTGTATCGATAGGTAGCTTTCTTATGATGTATTCCAGAGGCAAATTAAATAGCAATGGGGCAACCCATATTTCTGCTTTCAGCGGATATTTGTGTCAAATGCATCGGTGAGTTGATTATTGATGCGGAGTTGGAAGGTTGTTGGCGTCATTATAATATTGGTAAGACGGACTAATTTGGCTTGAACGCCAAAGCAAAGCATTATTTGGTACAGTACGTTACGATCAAATACTGTCTTATGCGTGCTTAAAGTCAGCGAAAATTTTGTATATGCCCATGTTGAACTCCCAACATTTCTCAAGTACCTGCTTGACTGTATACTATACAACTAGTCTTTTGTCGACCTACCAACTTTAAAACCACCTTGGTACTCGCTAAGAATACTATTGGTGCATGATCTGATTGTTTTTTAGGGTCTTTGAAAATATTGTGTACGCCGTATAAAGTACTGATATGCCTCTTTCGTTTTCGCACTGTAACTTTGTAGTGAATTAGGGTATAGATGTAATGTCCACAAAGGACTGCAGCGATGGCCTGCTGCCTCAGCGGAAGAGGATGTTAACATCCGCTGAGATTGACCTTGTCAGGAGACGCGTGAATGCGCTGGCAGGCTAGCGTTGCGGTATCGTGGGGCGGGATCTTTTCTCCAGCACAAGGACCCACTACAAAAGAATTTCGCATCCACGAATTTCTGGGGCCAAATACATGTCGACCAAAGTCGAAAAGGACGTAACCAACTAAGGGTTGGAAAATGCTGACGCAAAGGACAAACTGAACCTGGGGAAGATAGACGGACTTAAGATGACTTCTTCGTTACTGACGATTCTTATGGCCTCATACCAAGGTACTTTGTATCACTCTTTCCCTCAAAAGAGAAATACAAACGTAACCGATTTATGATATAGCAATGAATTTCCCTATTTAAATATTTCAGCCTAATAGAAATTTCAATAGATTTTCAAGCTGGATTCAATAAAACCTGAATTTATGTTTGTGATATTGTTTTATGGTTGCAAAGCAAAGCAAAAAAAAATATTGGTACAATTTGATGATTTATTTTAGGGACAAAAAAAATTGGCTATCTTCCAAGTTATTTTTAAGAAAGACGTTGACAATTAATTTGGCAATAATACGTTTTGCAGTGGACAAACCATTAGAAACCTTTCACTTCGCATCTTTCACCCATGTAGCCTTCCTTACATTCGCATGATGGATGCGAATAATTAGCTGCGGCGCAATCAAGACAACGCTCACCATGCCGACAATGCAACTCGTCAAATTCCTTTGAGCATTTCCGATGCAAAACACTCTTGGTTAATGTAGAATTGGACACTGATCGGCGCTTCAAAGAACAATTCTTTCGTATTGAAGATGACGAAACGACAACGGGACACCGATTAGCCGGAGTAAAGTGGTCGGTCTCCCGATGCAAGAAAAATCTGCTCGAACAACATTCGTCTACTAAATCCCGACCTTTCTATTAACTTAGATTGCAGGATACAAATGAAAACGACCACCAATCATTGTGATTGAATGATGATACATATTGGACGATCTATATATTGCGGTTCACCGTTTATTCCACCAATATCTTTTGGCGATTGCCAAAGGGCACTACTCTCTTCTAAAAGATTTCTAGGAAAGTAGAGTGGTGCCAGCACCTCATAAATACGCCGTTGATGTGGCTCGAAATACAGTACCACAATTTCTGTTTTTAATTGTTCTAAGAGTTTCTGCTTTACGTGCTTCTAAGTTCGGTGGGAAATATCATTGAGTAGCACTCATTGTACATAAAGCGATAGTTTTTAAACTTAAATCTTTTGCTTTGCACAGCACGTTTCTATAGCAGGAATACACTGTAGGTTCGACAGCCGTTTCGTATTTTTCACTAAATCTAGGTCTTCACCTGTTCTGCATTCTCATATATCCCCTGGGATTTCTTATTTCAGTCGCGAGCCGGCACGTCGGAATGTATACTCGCTAATTTTCAACGTTATTAGTGACTTTTTATTATTTGTATTTACAACCGACAAACGTCTCTAGTGTCTTTTCTTGCTTGAACCTGTTTTGTTTTATCTTAACACTGGTCGCTGTTTGGCCGCTGTTCGAAATGTTCATCAATGCGCTACACTCTTTTACGACTGATGTGTAGATACCCAAGAACATGATGACATGCAAAGTTTTTATACTGTATGTATCATCCTTTGCCATAGTTATCTAAAACCCTCTTTATATTTTTCTCACTTTAGAAACTTCAAACTATCGTTTCAAGTAACGCGATCTTATTTCCAACCATCCGTTCGTTTTCAAGTTCACTACATATCTTGTTGTAATCAAACACATATGAACTTTATTAGCGCCAGTAGGAGCTGTATTTTTTCTAATCAATACCGGATGCCGCAAGTTACTCGTACAATATTTTAATGTTCTTATTTTGTTGCTGGCTAATTGCTCTGAACCTCAAAATATTTACGCACTTTATGGCATGTCTCTTTCATCAATGGAATTCTCCTGCTTCTAAAATAATATTTTCTTATTAACCGTGCATTTGTGGAAATTAACAATTTCCTTCCGCACCTCGCGTGTTTCCCTACCAAAAGACTGCACGTTCAGGTCGCAAAAAAATCCTTGAGCCAAAGAAAACTTTACTTAGCTGTCATCCAATTTATTTTACTTGTAGATCCATTTTGATCGTAATCCATAACTAGTGGCTGACTAAAAAAACTGTTCGTGTGAAGTTTCCAACAGTAGTCATAATAATGTTAGCAGAACCGTTCTAACTGCTCTCACGATCGGGTTTCGATGCAAGATTGCCGATCAGGCCAATTATTACGGATGCATAGAACGTTTCGTTTCCGCACTGAATAATCATAATTTCGTTATAAAGAAAAATGCATTCAAGTACGCAAGCCGATCGGATCTCGATTTTCCATCACAGTTCTTAATTGCCACAGGTCGCCATTTTAAATACTATCATTTGTCATCGAATGCCGGAAATATACCATTGCGTTGATGTTAAGTAAATCACAAACAAGGGAATCACTTGCACAATTTAGAAAGCTTGTATTTTCTATTATACCAACTCCACGAGATCCGCAAAAATGATAAAACTACTGCATGACTTTTTGACAACCGCACGATTAACTCCCGCTCGACACACATCTCCTCCCACGTCGCGCTACCAACCCGTTGCCGGTCGTCAAAGATTCCTTTCCTTTATTCAAGAAAATCAATCATATCGCGATAACTCCGAAGATTTATTCTAAATATTTATTTGAATCGCGAAGGATTGAGGTCCCCGTTCTTTAAAGGGGTTTGGGTGCACTTTTAACCAACACTTTTCATACCGCATCTGTTTTGCACCACGCCGTGTGCTCCACTCTTTTTCGGGTCGCGGCTGTAACTCCACTCCCTGATCTGTCCCAAAAATTCCCGACTTTTCTTCTTTCCATTACCGTGTACACGGTAAATCGCGTCGGCTATTCACTCAATCGCGTGCGATTGCCTTCGGTCATGTAATACACCGTTGGAGTGCACTAAATCAGTGTTCCCATGTTCAAAATTTTAATTGGCAGATTTAAAATTTGTTCAAGAAAAATTAATGGATGTAAAGAAAATTGAAAAAGGATTTTAAGTAGTAATAAAAGTTAAATCTCATGAAGAATATAATTAAAGGGAAACGTTTAAATTTAATATAAAGGAAAATTGATAGAAAATTACATTTAATAATAAGAAAGGACACTATTTTACAAATTACGATTATGAATGGAAGTAATTAAATATTTTTCTAAATCTGCCATTAAAATTTTGGATACGAGATAGGGTAGGCTATCGAGCAGTTTGCTCATGTGACTGCTCGATAACTACAGGGCAGCTAATTTTCTCGCAATCCCAAGGCGATGGGGTTGTGAAAAAAGAGCTGAAGGATTTTCAGTTGGAGAATCGGTCGTTTCCGGGGTCGGAACGCTAAGTGAGACGACAAAAGAAAACGATTAGCGGACGAACAGACTGGCACAAATATTTTCGTTTTGCTGTAAACGTATAAACTTTGTATATGAGTGAAACTACGTGCGGGCAGACAAAAAAAACGTATATATGTAACTATCAACGCAGGTCTTTTGCGTGATATACCCTAACTTCTTTCCCCGATAGGTCGATGAGGGCGTAACGATTGGGTCCTACAACCTTCTGTACTCGGCTTTTCAGGAAACCCCGGTCTAGCTTGGCGGAAATTGCGACGAAAAACCTCATCCCCTTCTTTAAAATCGGAAGGTTGAGACCTGAGGTTGTAATGCGCCTCATTTGAACGTCCTGTGGCCTTTATCTTCCGTAAGATTTCTTGGCGGAGGTCTCCTAAACGCTCGTGGGGCTCCTCCACTCGTTCGGCATATACCCTAACCTGCTCGTCTATTTTTATTGAAAAAAATTGTTGGGTGTCACATCATTATACGGGGAGAAGCTCCATCCAATTTTTCTTTTCAACTATGAAACTTTCAGTAGCTAGAAACTTTTGAACTGTTCACAAGATTTGATGCTTCTTACTACTCTATCTCCTTTGCTGTGTGAAGCACTGACGGATGGACAGATACCGATTTAAATAAGGTATTGTCAAAAACATTATTAACTTTTGAGGGTCAAACCATGGTGGAGAAAATGCACCCAGTCAGTATCGAAAATGTGATAATCTTCTTCCCATTCTGAAATCTCAACCTCTACATTATCAGCAGACCTATCTGTTCGCACTGTAAGCCCTACCCTCATGTTCCATCGATTTTTTTACTGGGTGTTTCAGTAGTGTTGTGCTTTAGTTGTAAACTTTTCTTGGGAACCAGTAATGTATTAACCCCTCTCCTATTTTGATTATTTTAGCTTAGTAGACTAGGGACATATGCACCTTATATTTTATGTAGCCCTTTGAAGGTCTTCTCTGAAGAATCGACAGCATTGGCTGCATCCGTAGTCCATTCAAAAATAAAACAGTATGAATGTGTCTCCAAGATCACGATATTTAAAAATCAGGATTTGCTCTCTCATATATGAGAAACCTTTCGATGATACCACAGACAGCCGTTTTCTCTCACTGTAATCAAGAAATATGTGCAATCTTAACAGAAACTAACACAAAACGAATAATTGTCTGGCTACAGTCTCTATAAACAGGATCATTTTAAATATATCAGAGTAATTCGTTTCTGTGCATAAGTTTGAACAAGAAATTCGTGGAGTAATTGAGTTTCGGTAATATTATAGTAATTTAACAATTTGCTGAGATATTTTAATTAGCGATACATACGGTAATGACTGGAGAAATAAACCAATGAGTATTTCCATATACTGTGTTTTATATTCAATTTTTTCTAAATATATAGCAATATATATATAATTACATTTCCCACGTAAGTTCTCTCTATATAATCTGTCTTTAAAACAAAGCTTCCCGAAGAAGATTGACGAATTGACGATAATCGAATTCTAATGAAAATATATTGAAATTTTATGTAAATCTGGTCATACTAATTTGAGAAAAGAAATTTGAAGATCAAAATAGATAGAAATTGAAATGAAATTGAAAGAAATTCAAAATTAAGCGTTTTGGCATTGGATTTTGGGGAGGGTTCAAATTGTTAAATTTTAATTTATTGTGCATAGATTTCAACTGGGTTTATTTGATTTACACTTTGAATCGAAAAGTCAAATAGGCTCAACTGAGTTTTTGCGTCTACGTAAAAAACGTGTCTCTGAAAAAATGCACTCAGCTTGCTGATTGTTCTTGGTGAACATATGTGATTTATGCGGTTTTTATCTTTTTTCCAATTTCCCTGAACATTCTCATCGAATATCGACATCGACGAAACAATTTTCAGCTGGCCTAGTGGAGGTTATTATTTATAGTTCACCAGATGATAAGAAAAAGAATCGAGGTTTCTGTTTTCTCGAATACGAATCACATAAAGCCGCATCGCTGGCTAAGCGGAGACTTGGAACTGGCAGAATTAAGGTTTGGCTCTTATATTTTTGTTTTTAGTTTTAACATTGAAAGACAATGACTAACACTTGGTATCCTCAATGACTGTAGGTATGGGGATGTGATATAATTGTAGATTGGGCTGACCCACAGGAAGAACCGGACGAACAGACAATGAGTAAAGTCAAAGTTTTGTATGTTCGGAATCTTACACAGGATATCAGTGAAGAGAAACTTAAGGTAAGTGGATAGTCGATACTGGCATATTTCAATGTCAGGCATGATATAAAACTGCATGGCCCTTTACCTTACAGGAACAATTCGAGCAATTCGGTAAAGTTGAAAGAGTTAAGAAAATCAAAGACTATGCCTTTGTCCATTTCGAGGATCGTGATAATGCAGTGATTGCAATGAGGAATTTAAACGGAAAAGAAGTTGGAAATTCAAATATAGAGGTACGCGTTGGTCGATCCTATTGGTGGTTGTGTGTAATTCAGCATATTCCATATTTTGCAGGTCTCACTAGCAAAACCGCCTTCGGATAAAAAGAAAAAGGAAGAAATTCTGCGAGCCCGGGAACGTCGGATGATGCAGATGATGCAGAGCCGCACGGGCATAATGGGGTAAATTCATTCAATGCAAACCCGAAAGTCTTGCAGTTTATAATGTAACCATCTTTAATTTCAGAATGTCACCTACACATCCCGCCATGATGCCAATACCTCCCATGCGTGGAATCCCTGGACCTGGACCCGGACGAATCCCTCTGAGAGGGCCAATGGGCCGTGGTGACTATGGTAAGTTTAGCCTTCTCCACCCTAGATAATACATTGCTGTGCAAATGTAACAAGAGATAAATAATCGTATTAAAAGATGTAAGGACAGGAGTTTTTAGGAATAGGCTAAGCGAATCAAACCTGTTTAGCGTTAAAAGTACGAGTCAGGTTAATTTTTCAAAGAAATTTCCTTCCTCAAACCATTCAGGGCAAAATGTAATTTTCTAAGAGAAACACCCTCTTTTACCGGTACATAGTTAAAAATTCTTTGGTTGTATATAAACAGAAATCGATCAGACTTTTCACTCCGGTAAATATATATGTATATATACTCATTCATAACATTAGGTACAAATAACAGTTTCATTACATTTATTTAACCGTCCATTATTCCTAGCAGACATCATCATTTATGCTCAATTAAATTTATTCATACCATTGCGCTAAAATTCCTACAGTCATTTAGTATCCATTTTCATTAATTCACACATTTACTAAATTTTTTCCGTTTTCTTCAATGATTATTTCAATTATTTTTTTGGATTTTCTCCTTGGTGTCGAATCGGGTATTTTAAATATTTTTTTTTAATCCAATTGCAACAACCTTTATATTAATCCATTCAATCGTCCAAACCTTATTTCCACTGCATGTGTCTTAATAGAAATGCAAATTGTAATCTCGACCAAAAGCTAACTGCCAGAAAAGTAAGGTAACATGCAACTGCTTACGCAATCTCCCAGAGCTTTTTGCCCATCAATGCTGCGTGTCGCTTGATTCACAAGAATCCTTGTGTAACGTGTGTTATTCCTATGTGCTTAGATATCTTTAAATGCATGTTTTATTATTCGTGACCATCAAAGCTAAATTTAATAAGCATATAATATCAGTAGAAAGGAAAAAAACTATGTTTTAAACATTTAAATATATCAAAAAAAGCGCGACTAATATTTATGGCACCATAAATTGCTGAAGAAAGGGGTAAATGTGATAAGTAAAAGCAAAAATCAAACGGGTAAGTACTAAAATTCAGCTTAGGTTGGTAGACGAGTTGTGCATGTGTGTAGTTGAAAGCCGTTGCGGGTTAAAAATTTTTCCAGCATGGCAGTGTGTATTTTGATGTTTATTATGATAATGACACTATTCGCAGCTGACTCGTATCAATAGTTTTCATGAAATTCCAATCCATAATGGGGTTTGCGTTAAAAATATGGAGCATATTGGGGCTGAAAACGACAATCAACAAAAAAGATCAGATACCTAACGTTATTTTAATTAGTTTTGAAGCAGCAATCATAATCTAATTGGCATCAGCTACTTTAATTTTGTTAGACAACGTTTTACGTGTTTTTGTTTTAAATAATATAATTATTCAATTAAACATTTGTTATAGATATCCGTAAATGCACGAAAATACGGTTTTAATACTTCACCTCCATATAAGGAACTCATGGTGTTTTTCTAGCCCTTAGCTGATGTCTTGAACATTCGAAAAATTCATTCCCATATCCAATATGGAAAAATATACAAAAATGTACCAAAAAATCGAGATTTTATAGACCGTGTTGTGGTAGTGTGTTTTTCAATATCTCTACTGAAATCACATCTTGTTCATTTTTCCCATCACAGCAAGTTTTTGATAAATCCAAATAAAGTTAAATTGGGTCTGTTCCTACAAGCGGAACTTTGGGTTGATACCGCTGTTTAATCTACACCGATATAGGACCCTAGGAATATTGGTACTCCAAAATCGTTGCCAAAACTGGCTTATGGTTGAAAAATCCGGCATTGAAAAAATCTTTACCGGCAGTGGGAGGAACCGGCATCAATATCGTGACTAGTACCAGTACTAAAAAACCTGGTATTAGTACCGGTACTGGAGTAAGTCAGCGTATGGTGAAAAAATAATACTTATACCAGTGTTGAAAACAACGGTTCGTGATTAAACAAGTTGACAGAACTACCCTCTTGTCGGAAGGATTTTTACTCAATCTACAATACACAGTATTGTCATTGAACAAGTCGGGTGCCCGCTTAGCCACAGCCTGATTGGGGTGATATTTTTGAACAATTGACGACACAGACTCCCATGCTATGAGCATCTCTTTTATAGCACTCGAAGGTTGCTCCTCTTCGGTAACTTCTTCGTCACATAATGAATCTTCTTCTACAGCAGATTGTGACTGTGAATTCCTCACTGTGCCCTGCTACAAGCTCATCGATGTCCTAATTATTGACCTCGAGCCCCATCAGACTTGCCAAAGATATAATTTCGTCAACTGATTGTATTTGTACTTCAGTAGCGCATTCGACAAAGCGTTCGGGCCAAAGCTTCCTCCAGGAAGATTCAAGGGTTCTTTTTGTTAGACCATACCATGCCTTTTCAATAATTTTCATGCATGCAACAATATGGAAGTGATTTTTCCAAAACTCAGTTAAAGATAAATTACTTCCTTCAACAACTTCAAAGCAATGGTTAAAGAATTCTTTAGTGTATAATTTCTTCAAATTGACTATTACTTGCTGGTCCATATGTTGTAGTAAAGGAGTAGTGCTTGAAGGCAAACACTTTACTTTTATAAACTTTCTTTTAACTCATTTTCTAGCTTCAAATGATGCGAGGGAGCGTTGCCCATAATAAGCAAGGCGTGGAGTGGCAAGTTCGTATCTTTCAAATATATTTTAACGGAGAGTCCAAAAACTTTGTTTGACCAAATCGGTAAATAGTTCACGTGTGACCCAAACTTTATCATTGGATCACTACATAACATTTAGTTTACTCATCTAATTGGTGACTTTGAAGGCACTTGGATTCTCTGAATGATGGAGTAGGGGCATTACCTTAAGATCGCCGCTGGCGTTAGCACAAAAAACAGAGTAAAGCGCTCTTTCATTGGCTTGTGGCTGGGCATTGCTTCCTCCTCTGCTATTATGTAGGTCCTTTTAGGCATCTTTTTCCAAAAAAGACAGCTTCGACGTAATTGAAAACATGCTGAGGCAGGTAATCTTCATCATGATTCTCTGAAATTCACCAATAAATGCCTCTGCTGCCTTAGAATCTGAGCTTGCCGCCTCCCTTTCGTTTTTTTGAATTTTTCGAACCGTCCTTTGCTGGCTTTAAACTCTTCTATTGCGGTTGATGGCCCTAGAGTATTCGAAGCAATATCAGCGAAGATCTTTTTCGCCTTCTCGCAAATTATATTTTGTGAAATAGAATCCCTTGCAATTGCTTCTCGTTTATCCATAATACAGGGTTTCCAATAAGAGGTGTTATTGTGATATTAAAAGAAAAATGCAATTTTTTAATACAAATGATCGGATGTTTATTTCATTATAAAGAAAAAGGTATGCGGTTAATAGTGGCAAATAACATCAGGCAAATGGCTACCACAACCACGCTTACAGGACCATATCCTTTTCATGAAATTTTCCATAACCAAATCGCAAAGTGGCTGCCCTATGTCCTCGATGGCCTCACGAATTCCATCTTTAAGGTGTTTAATCGACACTGGGCTATTGGCGTAGACCTTCTGTTTCAAGTAGTCCCAAAGGAAGAAGTCGCAAGGTGTTAAATCACAAGATCTCGGTGGCCAATTGTGATCACCTCTTCGAGAGATAACACGGTCTGGAAACTTTTCCCGTAAAAGATCAATGGTTTCGTTGCTTGTGTGGCATGTAGCGCCGTCTTGTTGAAAGTAAACGTTGTCCGGATCAATAACATCCAATTCCGGCCATAAAAAATCATTAATCATCGCTCGATAGCGCAATTCATTCCCTGTAACTGTTGCTCCAGCCTCATTTTCGAAAAAGTAAAGTCAAATGACTCCGCCGGACCATAAACCGCACCAAACAGTCACACATTAGGGATAGAGAGGCTTTTCAACAATAACTCTTGGATTTTCCGAGCCCCAGATGCGACAATTTTGCTTGTTGACGAAGCCACCGAGGTGGAAATAGGCCTCATCACTCAAGATGATTTTTCAATGGGATTCCGGATCATCTCCATGCATTCCAAGGACCCAATCAGCAAAGACAACCGATGGACAACCGGCTTGAGTTCTTGTGTTAACTGAACTTTATGAGCCTAAAGATCCAAATCTTTATGCAAAATACGGTGTAATGACGTTTGTGGAATGTCTAATTCTAAAGAACGACGAGGAATAGACAAACCTGGGTTTTCTTCATCACTTTCGGCTGCAACAGCAATATTCTCGGCTGTTCTTGAGAAACGTGCACGGGTTTTATTCACATCACTAAATTGTCCTAACAGCTCGAATTTTTCTACCAATTTCTGTATTGGGGTCCGGCAAGGTGCTTCATGACGACTCAAAAATGTTCGAGTTTAACGAACCGTCTCTGCAAAATTTTCACCATTTTTATAGTGAATTTTAATAATTTCAACGCGTTGTTGAAGCGCGTATTGTTCCATTTTTATTGATAACGTAGTCGCTACTTGTCAAATGCCAAAAAATGACAGCTTCAAAAATGACAGCTACCGAAAAAGCGGGCTATCCAAAATAATACCTCTTAATGGAAAATACTTTAAAAGTAATCTTTCGACGTAATCCAGAATTGGTGATCTTTGAGATGTTTTTGAAACGCCTTTAGAAACATTCGCCTGTTCAAACTTTTCTTTATTCTTCAGAATGGTAGAAACCGTTGACTAGGACAGATTAAATATTAGGCCTAGATGTGCTACAGAAATGCTGTTATTTTCAGCTTTTTTCAATATTAATAGTTGTTAACCTCCTTTTCAAATTTATTTTTTGAATGCATTTTAATATATTTACATAATAGAATTCACAAATGGAACAAACTGTACAAAAATTCAATATGCATTACGTGTGTGTAACACACAAACTGAACTATTGAAACACAGACTTCTTTGCACAAGATAGAATGAACAGTTAATTATTAAATATGTAGCACAAGTGGTGTATCAATGTTATACCAACAGGAAAATTATACAATCAGATAATTTGGTATTTCCCAATGCCCGTTGAAAAATTTATTGATATGCAAAATTTGAAGGGATTATCACTTTTGATCCTACCTATCAAGTTTGGTATATGTACCTGCGATAGTTTAGGTTTTGTAAGTAGTACAAAACCCTAAAAAACTGTGTTAAAAATGCCAGGCTAGTAGTTAAACAAAAACCAATGCTGGAATGAATCAATTTTGGTGAGTTCTACTATACCGGGTTTAGTATCGTCACTCAAAAATACCTAAGGCTGATACTGGAATATCAGTACTGAATTATGGCTAACTAAATTATTAAACTTTTTACAATGACCGAAAATTGGTCTTAATTGAAGTTTTGACGTGAAAAAACCAATTGTTCTTAAAAGGGCCTACAATTTGTAAAGCTACTCTGAACATTTTTTCATCGAAAGCAGTATTACAAGGGTTTATCGACAATTTTAATTATACAATATTAGGGTTAATACTTATAGAAGGGTATATAATATATGAATAATTTGTGCTTAATTCTCGCTAAGGCAATAAATCTACAAAAAATCGTAGAGCTAGAGAACGAATAATGCATACCAAAATTTATTTAACTTTGTTAATGATTCGAGGATTCCTTAAATTTTTTAAATGCTCAATCCATGTCAATGGGCATAATTATACATAATAAAAATTCAAAAATGAGTGTTATCACAGTTATTTATTTTTGGAGCCTGTTACGCTGCAAGCATTCTTCTAATCTCTATCTCATGCCAGCAAATACTCGCTTGCAAAAATATGAATCGATAGTTACGATTCCACCAGATATTTTCCTGTAGGGCACTTATTGTTGATGGGGAATTGCTGTATACGCAAGATTTGAGGTAACCCCATAAGAAAAACCGCACGGTGTCAAATCTGGCGATCTGGCGGGCCAGTCAATGTCACCAAAGTGGCTTATTAATTTTCTAGGAAAAATCTGTCTGACTTTGGTCATTGAGACCCTCCATCCGCTGGAAATGTGTTATATTATTGAAGGTGAAATTACGGCATAGCTCAGGTATGGAAAATTTGTCTAGCATCGTGCAGTATTTTTTCTGCAGTGACTGTTTCACGTTTACCAAAAAATTAGGCCGATTATGTCGTTGTCGAAAATGCACACTAAATGGTGGTCTTTCGACCTTGGAGTGGCTTTTGATGGACTTCTTTGGGGTTACTTTCCGTTCAGTAATGCATATTTTCTTTATTGACATATTCTTCAATGTGAAAATTCGCTTAGTCATTAAAGAATGTGTTTTCAAATGAAAAAGTTATCTAGCATAGTACA
This sequence comes from Odontomyia ornata, assembly GCA_963969285.1. Taxonomy (NCBI): domain Eukaryota; kingdom Metazoa; phylum Arthropoda; class Insecta; order Diptera; family Stratiomyidae; genus Odontomyia; species Odontomyia ornata. The sequence continues at coordinate 78,670,195 of OZ017739.1, read as the reverse complement.
GTATTTTTCTTCAGTGAAACGTTCACGTTCTCCAAAAAATAAAGGCCAATTATGCTGTTGCCAGATGTACACTAAACGGTAGTCCTTTTAACTGTGTGGGGATGGGTAATACACGGTGAATTTGTGCGCCCCTCCCCCCTTCAAAGTCAAAAGCGCTTTCTCCAATGCTAATCGTTATAAATCTGAAAAATCTGAATCAAATTCTCAAGGTAGGTGAGCACAACAACAACAAATACCTTACAAGGCAAAATTCGCTCAACTTTAATAAAAGTATGATCTTCGAATTTCAGATTTTCTCCAATGAAATCGAATGGGTACCCTTGAACTCAAAGAAATTTATTGTATTTAAGTAGTCTGAGGAAAGGTCCTTATACTCAGCAAGATTGATGAAAATCGAATTATATACACGGAAGTTATAGCCATTTGAAATTTCTCCAATTACAACAATAATACATGATTTTGGCATTTTATGGACTTTCCATCGAATCAGTCCCTGCAGTTTTGGTTCAAATAAGGTCAATAAGATAAATATTTTTGGGAGTATTTCTTGTCGGCTTGCAACAAAATGGCAGCCGTTGAAACTAGAAAAACAATGGATCTTTGACATATTTCTTGAGTTCACTCGTTGCTGGTGACTGCATTTCTGAAAAATTGAGTACAAAACCCTTCTGACATGAGCGTGATGAAATTACATTTTATCTATTCAGTGTCCCCACACAACTGCTCCAGCATGATTTTCATATTCGCATTAAATTAAAGAATAATGTCCATATGAGTTTAATACAATTTATTTAGAATTCGCTTGGAGATAATTAGATATCTCAGAGTATTTCTTTATCTTGATCGAATGTGTCGGCGCTCGGGCAGGTGATATGGTCAGTACCACGCTTGTCGTTATAATTGTTTAATATTCAATCAGCTGTAACTCAGCTGTTTATTGCTGGATTATTCTGAAATTTTCAGAGCACGGTACCCCCTATTTTGATTTTATTGTCAAAAACATGAAATTCATAAAATGTGCCATTCACGAAATTGATCAAATTTTAACTTTTGAGTTATTTTTTAGCCTTGTACCTCTAAAGATACACCTTCTGCTGTCCTAGCTGTACTGAAGACAGAACCGAGTGTGACCGCTAACTGAGTTACATAGTTTCCCCACTCTTTATAAACGAACCACCAACCGCCATATTATATCATCTAGTTCGGAAGTGCATGCTAAGTAGAATAGCTATGTTACCGTTTATATATAATTCACCCTCGTATTATAGGAGAGCTGTATCAGGGAGGCTTTCAAAATGGATGGTCTACAATAAATCAAATACTCTCAAAGCAGGTGCTCGAAAAGTACTGGGAATATAACATCGATATACATACACCCTCCTTGTAGACTTCAAACAATCATATGACGGTGTCGACAGAAATGCCTTGTACAAATAATGCTTGATTTTAGCGTCGCAACAAAACATCTAGTACACTAATATTCAAGTCAACACAATTGGTTGCATATGCTGATGATGCAAATATTACGGCACGATCAATTTCGGATGCCAAAAGAACAATTCTGAGCCTAGAGTACGAAGCAAACAGAATTGGCCTATGAGTTAATGAAATAAAAACGAGGTTCATGACTTGAACAAGGAATAATACTCCAGTCCGACAAAACCTGACAGTAGGAGATTACAAACTTGAAAGTGTGGATAATTTTATTTATCTTGGAGCTAATTTGAATAGAAGAGGTGCCGAAAATGATGAGATTTGACGTTGTGCACAGGCAAAATAAGGTCCGTATTTTCACATCACTAGTCAAACCTACAAAACGAAGTAACGTTCTACAATCCTGGAAAGACTTGCTGCCTCATTGCCTACAAACGATACAAAAATAATTGCTGGGTGATTGCGATACTAAAATTTGCAATGAACTATCTAATTGGGGAACGACTAGAGGGTATAGCCTCCACGATGAAATAAATGAAAAAGGCCAGCGCCTGACCGACTTTGAATGTAGCAGAAATCTTGTTTTACGTTCGGCTTGCTTCCCACATCGACACATACATGAAATGACCTAGGTATCATCGGATGGTAAGAGACAAAACCAAATTGACCATGTTCTGATTGAAAACCGTTGGGTCTCGAGCATACTTGACATCCGTACATACCGAGGAGCCAATTGTGACTCAGATCATTACTTGATCAAATTAATCTGCTGATGTCGTATGTCGGCAAAGAGCAGTCCACTACAGAAATTCGACATCTAAAGGCTACAAACTGTGGTAAAAAATTTCACGAAGAACTTTGACAACCAGCTGGCTCCTATCCTATTAGACAGAGCGCTGAAAACAAGCAGCGAGTTCTGGGTGGAAGTGGAAGCGGCAATAAAAACCATAGCAGAACAGACGGTCGGACATCAAGCCCTGTGCAAAAGAAATGATTGGTTCGATACGTACTAGAATGTGTTAGGCAAAAAGAATCGGGCATACAATCAATATTTAGGTAGGAAAACCCGGACGAAGGGAGAAATTTATGAAAATCACAGTAGAGTAGTGGATAAGATAACTAGAATTAAGAAAAGAAAATACTGTGATAACCAATTGAGAAGCATCGATGTAAGCCTAGCGAGCAACAACACAAGTTAAGCATACAAGATAGTGGAAAGCTTGAAACGAGGCTATCAGTCCAAGACAACACACTGCCATGATGATATCTGTAACATCATTGCTAATGAAAACAGGATTCAGGAAAGACTGGGAATATATTTCAAGAACCTCCTTGATCCTCTACATAACTCCAGAGCATCGGAGTCTTTAGATATTGCCGGAGAGCATCCATTGATTTCACCAACTCTGGGTGAAGTTTGTTTCACCATCAAAGCTCGAAAGAATAATAAAGCGTTGGGTATTAAATATGGTGGCAGCAATGTTCAAAAAGTCAGTATTTTAGCACATTTGGCAACAAGAATATGTGCCGAATAGGTGGAGCCAATCAATTATATTCCCTATCCAAAAAAATAGGTGATAAGCTTAGCATATCACTGCTTTGTACGGCGTACGAAATATTTTCAAAAATCTTAGAAAATAAAATCAGATCATACGCCAACAGTATTATTGGGGAGTATCAGCTGGTGGATCGACAGTAAACCAATTGTATATGGTCAAGCAGGTATTTGAGAAATGCTGGGAGTACAACAGAGACGTACACCAAATTTTCATTGATTTTAAGCAAGCATACGACAGTATTGATCGTAACGTAGTGTACCAAATAATGCTTTGTTTTGGTATCCCAGCCAAATGAGTTCATCTTACCAAAACGATAATGATGTCAACAATCTTGCAAGTCCGCATCAATAACCAACTCTCTGACGCCTTTGACACTGATATCGGACTAAAGCCGGGAGATGGAGTGGCCCGATTTGTATTCAATTTGGACCTGAAATATGTTATAAGAAAATGCTTCCTGTCAATACAAGAGGTAAGTTGAGCCAAGTAGTAGCCTATGCGGGCGACATGAACATTTGATCGCGGTTGCTAAAAACCCCCAAAGAACTTTTCCTGAAACTCGACAGCGAAGCAAAACTAGTAGTGCTACAAATCAATGAGAATAAAACAAAACTCATAACGCAGTCCAGGAAAAATACCTCAAATGCCAAAAATATCATACTTGGCAAATACCATATCGAAAATGTGGGCGAATTTGTGTATCTAGACGACAAAATAACGAGACGCAGTGATGAAAAAGACGAAATACGCCAAAGAATATGGCTCGTGAATAAAATATTTTATTCAGTTTTGACAGTCTTGAAGACCAAGCTGCATACAAGGGAAAAACTAAGCTCCAAGTATACGAATCTGTGATAAAGCCTATGTTTTGCTATGATTGTGTAGCATGGATCCTAACCCAAGCATCCACAAACATATTAAACCCTTCGAGAGACGGGTTCTGAGGCGAATAATCGGAGCAAAGCTAGAGGGGGACCAATGACGAATTCGATACAACCATGAGCTGTATGAAATTGTTGATGCCCCGGAGGAGATCTGAATGATTTTAAGACTGCAGAAGATCCAATGGACTAGCCATGTGAATTATTTGGATGAACAACGGATACCCATATTCCTTGGAGAAACTGAAGGGCAGAGAGCAAGGGGGAAATTGAGGAAACGCTGGTCTGACTCACTCGACGAAGACAGTTCATCGGTGCCCTGATTTCAAGAGTGGAGAACGCGGTCAATGGATATTAACAGTTCGAGGGACTTTACGCAGATAAGAAGGCTCGAGGCGGGCTGTTATGCTACGAAGAAAAAGATCTGAAGGGCGGAGACAGTCTGACTCGAATGACGAAAATATTTCATCGCTGCTCAGATTTGGAAATTGGAGGAGTTGGAAGCACTTTCTGCAGGAAGTGAAGGCCCGAGAGGGCTCATAATCCTTACTAAAATTATGACTAGACTAATGATCATTGAGTCTAGAATCTCTTCTTAAGCTAGCGTTAATGCGTGTTAACTTTCAAATTATTTTGCTCAGTAATAGAAATATTGCGCGTAGTGTAGTGGTTAGAGCACTCATCCCGTTGGTCGAAGGTCCCTGGTTCGAATCTCGTTGGTGGCAATGAGATTTAGTTTGACTGATTCTTCGGATGGACTAAAGCCCGTTCATTTATGATACGTTCTGGTTTAAAATTAGAAAGTAAAGCATATGGGACACACGAATAGAGCTTTCAAGATTTATTCCTGAAACTTCGTTGTTGCTTCATCTTTGTAATTAAATAAATTTCGTGCCTGTCATATTCTATCAAGTACAATATCATGAGTCTCAGTCTCGCTTCATATTTTCTCTGGTTTAGGACATAGATGGCTGTTCTTTACTATGGTCATCTTTTGTGGATGCTCTGCCCAACGTAAACTCTTTACACCAGTGTAAAGTAGGGAAGAACAAAGCCTCTCAATGTTTCTAGTAAGGCTCCTCAATGTTTTTCTAGCGATCAAATCTTTTGATTTTAAATTCATTTCCAGTATAATCGCTTGATAGTTAATTGCTCAACATACAGTGGCGGACAAAAGTCTACGACAATTCCTTAGATTGAGATTCTGGTTAATTGGAAGCTTTAAACAAAAATCCATTGATGAGCATTTTTCAGTAACGTACATATATTTATCAAAAAACAAAGATAAAAACATTTCATAACAAACTTGAGTAATTCGTAAAAACATAAAAAAATGAATGGACAAAAGTCTACGACAGTCAGTGCTGGCTGACTTGTACACAAAATATTTTCAACTATTGGAAATTTTAAATATTTTTGCTGGCTTTAATATTTGTTTGGACCCCCCTGTCGCATCAATTACTGCTTGCAGTCTTCGGGGCATAGAGGCAACTAAATTAGCAGTTTCTACATTTGTGATTTTCGCCCATTCTGTAACAAGCGCTTCCTTCAACAAATTTTTATTTTTAATGTGACATTTTCGAATTTTCCGTTCCAAAAGTTCCCATACATATTCTATTGGGTTCAAATCTGGACTTTTCGGGGGCTTATTAAATTGCCTGGGAGCGTAGTACAACAACCAGCTCTTGATTAAAAGTGCTGTATGTTTTGGATCATTGTCTTGTTGGAAAATCTATCCCTCCCCAGACCAAACTCCTTTGATGGCTTCAAATGTTATTCTAACAAGTTTTTGTAAACATAACGGTCCATCATAGTTTCAACAAAAGCCAATTTACCAACCCTAGATGCAAGGATGGCTCCCCAAACCATCACATTACCTCCACCTTGCTTGACAGTAGGAATCAAATTGTTGGTCTCTAAAGCCGTGTTCTTTTTCCTCCATACTTTACTGCGACCATCACTTCTGAAAATGTTGAATTTGGACTTATCTGTGAAAAGGACGTGATTCCAAAAATCATTGTCCTTGTAAATATGGGCCTTGGCGAACTGTAGACGCAGAAGTCGGTTTTTGACGGATATTAATGGCTTTTTACGTGAACTTTTACTGTGAAACCCATTTATATTTAATGCTCTCATGATGGTTCTTGCATGGATATACTTTTTCCTTTCCGTTGCCACTTGTTTCGCCAATTATGGAGCACTTATTTTTGGATTACTGGTTACTTCTTTTAGAATAAAACTAATATCTCTGCGCGACAATTTTTTCGGTCGGCCAGTTCGCGGCTTATTTTCAATGGAACCACTGTTTTCAAAGTTTTTGATGATTGTATACACAGAAGTTCGTTTGTTTCAGTGATTTCGCGATTTCCGAGCGCGATTTATTATTTTTTTATACTGTACGACCTAATTTCGGATATCACTAGAAATTTCTTTTCGCGATGTCATTTTGCGGTCCTTACAGTTAGATACTAGCGGTAAAACTAAAACAGAATTGCAGCAGCACATATGTTATACGGAATGATAACAATACCAAGTAAACAAATATTGATGACATTCCGTTACGTTTAGTTGTAAATTTTTTGTGTATAACTGTGTCAACACTGACTGTCGTAGACTTTTGTCCATTCAATTTTTTATGTTTTTAGTACTTTCTCCTTAGTTCTGGTACGAAAAGTTTTTATCTTTATTTTTTTATAAATATATTTACGTTACTGAGAAATGCACTTCAATTGATTTTTGATTAAAGCTTCCAATTAACCGGTATCTCAATATAAGGCTTTGTCGTAGACTTTTGTCCGTCACGGTATAGCATATGAACTCGAATATTGTTAGTGATTTGTGGGGAAAATTTACGAAATCCAATTTTTGTCAATTATTTTGGCTATTTGATAAAGCAAAAGTAAGGGCCGACGGCTTTTCAAAAAAAAAATCTAATTTTAATTATCATTGGTAATTTAATCGTTTTTAAGTTCTTCAGCACATAAGTAATTGAATTGCATGCTGAATAGTGTCATTATCAATATAAACGCGAATCTGTCAGCAGGATTAGAAGGGGCAAATCATAAGAGGTAAATTAAATGCAGCTGTCTTGCAAAATAGGCCAAAGGATCAACGATATTTCATTTTCCATCTCATAAATTCGTTGAAAGATATGGAATAAACTTACATTTTAATAAAACTTAAAAAAAAATTTAAAACCAAAAATAGGTTAATTTTAAAACATGATTTGTTGTGTATGTATTATTTTTTGGAAAACATCTCGACAAAAAAACCTTAATTTAAATTTGTAGATTATGATTACGACTTTTACGGTTATTCGGATTATCGTGGTGGCTACAATGAACCTTATTATGACGATTTTTACCGATCGTATGATGGAGATTACTTCTTTGATTACCCTCCGAGCGGCGTTTCACCAGTGGCCGCCGGAGGACCACAGAGAACAACCAGAAATAATTCGGTGGGTTCAAGATACTAGATTATTTTTTTAGTTTTCCAACTTTCTACTTAGTTTTTACTTTTTGAATGTTTTTTAAAAGTTTATGTAATTTTTACTAGCTTTGTTATATTTCGATCATTAGACATTTTATTGCGTTTTGATTATTTTAGTTTTGATTCGGTTTTATTGGAAGGAGGTTTGAGATGAGGGAAGAAAAATGGAATGAATTTGGGGAGAGTGCTTCGAATTGATTTAGGTAGAAATAGCAGAATACAAATTGTCTTAATTTGAGTTCTTTGAAAAAAGTATTTGATGTTCTTAAAAGATTAAAAACAATTTTGAGATGCGAAAAAATGTATGTCAGTTGTTAAGTGGTTAAAGCTTATGAGCAGTTAAAACTGCAACGGACGTATGAGATGAGGGAGAAGTTTTGTGGTTGAAAATTTAATCATTCTAAACGTCTTAATATTTCTTGGAGATTTCGCTCTGAACATAGACAACTCCTTACAGTAACGGCTTAGTAATAAAGATTTTCAACAGTAAGTTATCTGCTGAGTCGATGTTTTGCAAGAAATCCGAAAGTACTCGTAGTTAAATTCCAGGAAGATACTGAGGCTTTGTAAGTGTGGGGATATATCACCAAGGAAAATGCAATGCAGCATTTAATTTCTAACCAAACAGTCAGTTGTTTTGTAAGCTTAACGAATGATTTGCTTTTATAATTTTCAATTAAAAATTTTTGATTTAACATTTTAAATACCTTATATGCTTTAAGTTCCACGCTTTACGCTTGCTTTAACTTATGCTTTTTTCATTTAAACACTTAACCAGTAACGTCCCCATCAATGCTTATTGACCTTGTAAAGGCTCGAGTAACATAACACAATATTCCTGTAGTGTTTTACAAATGCAGAACTCTAAATACTAACAAATTGTTTCTGAGACCTTGTGAAATTCTTTTGCGAACACTAACTTTAAACTAGACACAAGATTCTGATTGCTTCAAATCAGCTCATTTAGCCTAGAATAGCCTCCTGCTTTTCTATCCTTGAATTTCACATCGCTCAGTCGAAAATGTCCAACTAACAATTGCTTGTAGCTTGTATTATCAGACTATTGCGTCGAGGTTTTCCTTCATCTAACGTTCCTTCACAATCGGAAATGCTTCTCATCCAAATCTGATAAATTCATCATCACTCACTTTTACTAATACCTGAGATATACAATGTCAATCGCAAAAGTAAGAATGTTAAGAAAAGAATAAAATTTGTATTCAAAATTTATAGCCTTGTTCTCCAAATCGAGTAAATTCTTCAAATCGAGTGAAAAATTCACCCACTGAGCAAGGATAATGAGATCCTGTTGTTAGAAAAATAAGAGCCTAGAACGCGCACAACACAAAACGCTATTTGCGGTTTTATTTTGATTGGTTTCGTTTCGAATTTAATTTAATTGAAAAATTTGTTGCTGTTAATTTACTATTTGGTTGTTGGATAAATTATTTAATAGACAGAAATAAAACAAAAAATATGAAAAAAATTACGAAGATTTTAATCTTAAAATTTTGTGTGTTGTGTGTTCTCGCCAGGATGGACCAAATGGCCTGTATGGCATGTATGACCCTATGTTCGAGGTATTAGTGCCAACTAATTGAAAATGATTTTTAAAAGTTCATGAATGCGTTCGTAAAGACAAGAGAAAAAAATATATATTTTCAGTGATTTTACTTTGAAAGATATTTAGTAATTAGACAATTGAGTTTTTCTAAGTTTAATGCCTAGTTATTTGCGTAGAAAATTATGTGTAATTATACATGAAAAGTTTAAACTTTCCGGAACGATATTTTTATACTGATGGAAAAATTGTCAAATATTGCTCAAAAATTTTGATTGTTAAATTTTCGAGTTGGAAAAATTATTTGTTGAAGCTCTAGACTAGTTTTCGGAACTTTATTGAAATTACTGTGATTTGAAAAAAATGTTTTGTGTTAAGTGAAAGCCACTCCTTGAGCGTTTTGCAGCCGAAGGAGAATCGGAATGAGCTTTTCATTTATAAGTACGACTTTGTTAAAAGTTCTTATTTTGATTTTAGTCTATTTTTAAACATATATAAATATAATTTGTACAATTTGAATCTAACGGGTTTTTCTTCGCTTTTCTTTTTCTTCTTTTTTTGGGATCAAAAACGTCACATGAACCGAATAAATCCAATTTTTGTAATATATGTTCGTCACATAAATGGTTAAAAATATTACAAAAATAATTGGCAATGATTTGAATTGAAAATGAAAAACAAAAAAAAACAAAATAAAAAATAAAACGAAACAAACGTTACGATGGAAAATTGGCTGCGATCCATAATCGTCAATTTTTGCGTTTTTCGTAAAAATAAAAAAAAAAACACAATGATGCATTCGAAACATAGGGGGTTGGTCATGGGCGTGGAATCACAGCGCGTGGCCGAGCCGTTGGGCTCCGTGGCAACACCAACCGTCAGGGGGCCCCACCGGGTCAACGGGGGGCCACCGTGGGGGCTCAGGCAGCAACCGGGGGGGTCCGTGGGGCGGGTCAAACTCGTCTCAACGCACGTGGCAACCAGCGCGCCAAGCCGCTACCAAATTTACCAGGTGAGCAGGAGGACGGTCTGTATGTGAAACAACGTTGTTGTTGCAATCGCATTTTTATAATACGCCTGGGGTTCTCTTACTGCTTTCACGAGTCTTTCGTATTGTGAGCCTATATCGTATCACGAATCTCGACTTCTACCGATAAGAATTAAACAAAAAATAAATAAATAAAAGCATTGGACACCGCTTAGTGTAACTTGAATAAATTTTACTTTAATTGTTTAAATATTTACTCAATGTTAAATATGGCCGTTACAAGCTTGCATGTATTTTTATTATGAAATTTAGATAATCATTACTTGTTGTTTAAGCAAATAAATGAATGTTTTCTTAGATATGTGTTTATTCTATATAGTATTTATTCGTCGTCAATCCATTGTTTTCGAAACTAGCACCGTTTATTCTTTACGATATTCCAAGCCAAGCTACGAATGTTGTCCACGCGTTTATCAGTACAGAAAAAATAACGGGCCGTTTTAAAAAAAAAAGCAGTATGGGAGCGCCGATGTATTTATTTTTTAACTAAGTACATGTCGTACGTGTTCAGTTCTGACAAAATTGTGAAGAAGCCGGGCACTCTTCTAAGTTGCTTTCATTGCACTATCTTAGACTGTCTTGCCCCCAAAATTTCGGTCTCGTTGTCAGTTGATTTCTTTCGCGGATGTACCCACTGCATAATTTTGTCAAAGACTGAACCCTAAACGAGAATCATAAGATCAGTACTGAAAATCGAATCGATTAGTATTTGGGTATGTAAAAGATACAAGTTTTTATCCTACAACTTTTATAGTCAATGTTGTCGAGGCAGAAATTTTGATAAAAATATACTGCAGTTCCCCGCAAAGTCCTGCAATCTGATGTGTCAAGTCGCTGAGCCGCTAAAAGCCTGCGAGCCTTAAATGTCAAAAGAAAATTTTAAAAAATTCTGGCCGAGCGGAGAAGTTTCACATTTGCATCCAACATAAGGATTTCCCGATAATTCGATCAATACAAGATTATGGAAGGACAAAGATGTTTTTATCAAAATTTTCAAATCGCATGCTTTGTTTTTACTAGAATTTTTGTAAACAACTGACGAGCATATAAGTTAAAAGTTCACACGTAAATGATTCGGTCTACTCCATACACACACAAGATTTTACGCATTTGGAAAACTAACGCGAGATAATTTGGCCTATTTTCAATCGGCTTTATTTTGACAATTAGACTTAACTACATTATCCGATTGCCTAGTGTCTACTTTTTTTAATGTGCGAAACCTATATCCACGACAAAATAAATTGCGATTGCACATGCTATTTTTACTATTTTTACATTTATATATTCTCTACTTTAAACATCATGAAATATCCCGCTTTGCTAACAAATCGTCCTATTATATATTATATATTTATCCTTTTGTTTATTCAATACTAATCGATTCGTTTTTATTTATATATTGTTACAAAAGATGAAAATCTCTTTATTTTTGTAAATAATTTAAATATACATATATATTCTTGTTTATCAATTTAGTATTTTTGGTTTGAATATTTGCTAAGTTTCATGTGGTGTTTTCAATTGAGTACTGTTTTTTTTCTATATATACACACACGCAAACATGTTTCATCTCTTTCTCCTTTGAATTAACCATAGTCAATTGGCCGGAAGAGCCAGCCAGTCAGAGAACGTCCGTTATTTTATTTGAATAATTTGCTCATACAATTCGAACAATTCTCAGAATCGCACTGAGATCACTCATCAAACGATAGACAAAAGAACAGTACGAATGTAGTGTGAAACTATCAATCCAGTGGAACTTCTTACAACTAGAAGTTTTTCTTTTTGATCTCTTTTGAATATGTCATCAAATGCAAAAACTACAATTTATTCTAAATTACAGCATCTATTGCAGTGTATGCGTAGAACCTAAATTTGAAAAAATCAAAACAAACTTTGCAGAAGATGTTTTTCGAAGAATTATATAAAAAGAACAAAAAAATTATCATTGAAATAGAGAGAAAAAAGAAGAATCTTTTTCGAGGGCAAAATAACTTGTTTTCGATGTCATCAATCAAAATTTTCAAAATTTGCTTTATTCATGAAAACCCATGTTAGGTACAAACCTTTTTTAATTTTCCAGTTATTTTTTCTCGATCTGAAGAAAATATGGCAGAATTATGAATACCGGGTATCACAAGGGAGGCTTTTCTATTATCGCACCTTAAAGTGAATGTTGAAACGCTGTACTTCCTTCAGAGAAAGCGGTCAATTATTGGTCAGCTTTTGCGAATGTTTAAATCGATAAAAAAGATGGAGCTTAAATATTTCATTGCAAGCATGTTTAATAAGTTGTTCGTGAAGGTTTTCTTGTTATCTGTGTCGTCTGTGTGGTGTTGGGCGCAGGTTTGTCAAAAGCCGTTTTAATATTGGTATCAATGTTTTTCATCATTCGACACTTTATATGTTGTTTCATACTTCCCGATAATCATTTTTCATCATCTTTTCATCAGAGCAGTTGCCAAAATATGTTTGACAACATTTGTCACTCAGTGAGGTATTTTGTTAGGTTCGGTGTAGGATCTACCACTGAAACTTTCTCCTGCGAATATTGTCCTGGGGCATTGAGATTATTCAGTTTATATTTTGGTTTACCAACCACATTTTATGGATGCATATACCATGCATATTTCATACAAGTATTTAACACCTAATTCTTGACAGTAGGAAAACATTTTCATAGGAGCCCTGTATCTATTGATTTTCAAATCTTAATAATTTAAGAATGTTCAAAGCTTAAGATAGTTTCAAAAAATGTGAATGTTATTCAGTGAAACAAGCGCAAATTAGAGTGATCAATCTTAAGACGACATTAGAAAATTTAATTTCAATGGCCGCTGTCCATAGTACATTCATTTGGTATTCTCGGTGGAGCTTGGCATTTAATTTCTCTCATTCATCACTTTATCAGGTCAGATCAGTTGGAGAAGCGCAATAGAGAAATGAAAATTAATCTTGCAGACAACTACCAAATGTTGGCCTTAGGTGGTATAGCCTCTGAATTTCAACTCATCGAACGTACTTCTTTGGTTATTTTGTCGCTAATTTATTAGTCCTCATTTAAAACAAGCATGGTATGGTATCGAGTTTATAAAGTCAGACAGTATGTTGTTTCCCCAAATAACTCGAAATCTCCACATAACATTTTTAGACCAGATTTGAAATATCTTTGAACTAGTCCCTGTCAAATCAAGTGGTCTGCATTTCGTATTTAGTTGCTTACAGTGGATTATAATGTTCTAAACAAAACATTGCACAAATTTTATTTCCTGAGAAAAGTAAATACAAATGTAGCAAATGAAAAAGCGCCATTTCAAAATTAACTTTGATGGTCGCTGACCGTACTTAATTTATGTTCCCAAATGTTTTTAGAAACGTTCACCCTCCTGTAACTTGAATTCGCCTTATATTGTAGTAAAACAAGACTTAGAAGCAGTATGTCAAACGGTTCCAGGCTGTTTTCAGGTTGGCAGGACAACTATTCCGCTCCCTACCACGGAAAAGGTCAGATCAGTTGGAGAAGCGCCTTTCAAAAATGAAGCGAAAAATTTTTATGAAATAATGGGTGGTCCAACAAAAACGCACGATGTTAACAGTATATATAGCAAAAAGTTTTCAGAGAATTTTGTTAATATTTTTTATTATAATAGGAGGGTCTATGAAAATTATGTGTGAAACAAAATATCGCCCCAATGCTCGCCACGGCTACAGTGGCATACTTCTATCCGATGGTCCATATTTTCAATGTCTCTGAGTCATAATTGAGGTTCAATGTCGTTAATGTGCTGAATTATCTCATCCTTTAGCTCTTGAATTGTTCTTGGCTTATTGACGTACACTTTTTCTTTTTAATATCGCCAGAGAAAGATACCCATCGGTGTCAAACCACATGATCGTGGCGGCCAATTAACATCGCCACAGCCTGAGATAACACAGTCATTGAATTTCTCGCGCAAGAGAGCCATTATTTCGTTGGCTGTGTGGGAAGTGGCACCATCCTGTTGGCACCATATATCGTCTAGATTCATAACCTCAATTTCTGGCAGCTTCTTGGAAGAAGTACGGCCCGATGACGCCGCCAGCCCATAAATCGCACCAAACAGTCACTCTGTAGATGCATCGGCTTTTGAACAATCACTCGTAGATTCTCATTTGCCCAAATGTGGCAATTCTGCTTGTTAACGAATCCCCTGAGGAGAAAGTGTGCCTCGTCGCTGAAGATGATTTTCTTTGCAAAGTCACCATTCCCCCTTTCTATCTGTTCAACGAACCATTCCACGTATTGCCGACGCTTGAAATGGTCAGTAGGTCTAAGCTCTTTAGTCAATTGGACCTTGTAAGCATGTAAATTCAAATCTTTATTCCAAATTCGCATTAGTGATGTTCATGAGACTTTCAATTGTTGGGCACGACAACGAGTCGAGGTTGACGGCTCTTCTGTCACACTACCGCGAACAACAGCAATGTTTTCCGCAGAACGAACTAGGTGATTTCACATTTCCTACAAACCCGGTTTGCTGAAATTTGGGCACAATTCTCCCGATTGTGGACACATTTGGTCGATTATGCTGACCAAAAAATCACGAAGTGCACGAAATGCATTTTAATTTGAGCGCCCATTTTTATAAAAGGCTTCAACAACCTTAACGCGCTGCTCTATTGTGTACCTCTCCATGGTTAAATTTGTCAAACATTGAAACAAAGAAATGTCAAATTAAGTTGGGCGAAAAGCTTGGCGTTAAGATGTTTCTCACAATTAACATCGTGCATTATGGTTGGACCAGCCTTTATTTACCGTAATAACGTGACAGTAATAAACTGATAGCAGCGTTGACCAAAAAATAAGACGAAAAATTCACCAACACCCCCATTTATGAGAAAAGGGGAATATCTGAACTGATATGAAGGAAATATAACATGGCATATATAGACAGAACGACACGAAAACTAACGACGAGATAAAAAGAATATCGAAGCTCATACAATATAAACAAAATGACTCCATTTACGCAAGATTTTTGTAAAATTACTTATAGAAACTAGACTATGACGACCAACGCATTATGATCGAAACTGAATAAAATGGAACCGGAAATTCAGTAGGTTCGAAATAGACAAATACAGAAAGCTCAGTACTTGATCACTTAGAAGTCAATGTAAGAAGAAGAAGAAGAAGAAAAATCTACGATTTTTGAAAGATTAATTCAAAAAGGTCAGTTTATTCACTCAATTGTATTTTTAATATGCCCTGATTAAATGAAACAAGCAAGTCGTTTAATTAAAACTATAAAAGTCAAAAACATCCTATGAATCCTCTTACATCATTTAGTGACTTCTGTGAGCAGATCAAAACGAAAAACAAATTCACAATCCTGACGTAATCTTCTCCTTACTCGATCATAATCTCCAAAGGAAATGAAAACAGCGTGGACCATAATTAACAATCACAAAATAAGAGACGAAAGATCCCATGACCTCCATGACTCTCAAGCTAGTTCAGCTGAACCCTACCTACCTGTTCTACTCACTTTTCACCTACAAAAAATTCTTCCTTTAACTTGCACGTCAGTAGCTGAAGATGGCCTACAGTAACCAAAACTTGTTTTTTGAAATTATATAGAAAAGGCCCAACACTCAAAAATTCATGCCAATAGAACCATTGTACCATATTTTATTAGCTATGGCGTAACCGCTAGTGAGGGCTCTGCCTCCAAAATTGCTCGTCCCCTACCATCACGGTTCTTCATCCTTGATTGAATTCATAGCAGGGATTTGCTGTCGGAGCTGACCAAGTCTTTCCTTCATTTCCTTAGCTTCCTTGAGGTTCCCAAACTGCTTAGATACTCCTGAACTGTTTCCGAGATTGCTGAACTGTTTTCGAGGTTACTGAGAATCCTGAATTGTTTTAAGACTTCTGACATGTTTTTGAGACTTCTGACATGTTTTTGAGACTTCTGATGTGTTTTTGAGACTTCTGACGTGTATTTGAGACTTCTGACGTGTTTTCGAGACTTCTGACGTGTTTTTGAGACTTCTGACGTGTTTTCGAGACTTCTGAAGTATTGTCGAGACCAAAGTGCATTCATCTAGTACCCGCACCTTCCATTTACCCTGTATTGCACCCATTCAGAATTTTCCAAAGGGCCGGCCAGCTGATCTGGAGCCTGACGCATTCAAGAAACAAACCAAAAAGCAAATAAAATTTCCGACGCACGTGCTCTTTTAAGCATTTCAGAACATGAGAGTGCTGCTAGATCCTTATAAAAAAGTAAAAGATTGCAGGGAACGAATTTGTTTTTCTGCAAAGTTATTGATTTTTTGAGGTATGGTAATCCTGAAATCTCTCATCGAAGCATATGTTTATATTCGCGCCAGCATTTACCTACCTACCTGTTACCGAAGATTTATGGCTCGCTGTAAGTGTGGATACTATGAGTATACTATGGTCGAGACTACTGAACTGTTTTCGAGAATCCTTACTGTTTTCGAGAATCCTGAACTGTTTTGCAGAACCCTGAACTGTTTTCGAGAACCCTGAACTGCTTTCGAGAATCCTGAACTGTCTTCGGGAATCCTGAACTGTTTTCGAGAATCTTCAACTGTTTTCGAGGATCTTCAACTGTTTTCGAGAATCTTCAACTGTTTTCGAGAATCTTCAACTGTTTTCGAGAATCTTCAACTGTTTTCGAGAATCTTCAATTTTTTTCGAGAATCTTCAACTGTTTTCGAGAATCTTCAACTGTTTTCGAGAATCTTCAACTGTTTTCGAGAATCTTCAACTGTTTTCGAGAATCTTCAACTGTTTTCGAGAATCCTGAACTGTATTCGAGAATCCTGAACTGTATTCGAGAATCCTGAACTGTATTCGAGAATCCTGAACTGTATTCGAGAATCCTGAACTGTCTTCGGGAATCCTGAACTGTTTTCGAGAATCTTCAACTGTTTTCGAGAATCCTGAACTGTTTTCGAGAATCCTGAACTGTTTTCGAGAATCCTGAACTGTATTCGAGAATCCTGAACTGTATTCGAGAATCCTGAACTGTTTTCGAGAATCCTGAACTGTTTTCGAGAATCCTGAACTGCTTTCGAAAATCCTGAACTGCTTTCGAGAATCCTGAACTGTTTTCGAGAATCCTGAACTGTTTTCGAGAATCCTGAACTGTTTTCGAGAATCTTCAACTGTTTTCGAGAATCTTCAACTGTTTTCGAGATTCCTGGACTAGGATCCCTGAACGACTCGTATATTGAGACTCCTGAACTACTCGTATATTGAGATTCCTGAACCACTCGTATATTGAGACTCCTGAACTACTCGTATATTGAGACTCCTGAACTACTCGTATATTGAGATTCCTGAACTACTCGTATATTGAGACTCCTGAACTACTCGTATATTGAGATTCCTGAACTACTCGTATATTGAGATTCCTGAACTACTCGTATATTGAGATTCCTGAACTACTCGTATATTGAGATTCCTGAACCACTCGTATATTGATTCCTGAACTTCTCGTATATTGATTCCTGAGCTACTCGTATATTGAGATTCCTGAACTACTCGTATATTGAGACTCCTGAACTACTCGTATATTGAGATTACTGAACTACTCGTATATTGAGATTACTGAACTACTCGTATATTGAGACTCCTGAACTACTCGTATATTGAGACTCCTGAACTACTCGTATATTAAGACTCCTGAACTACTTGTATATTGAGATTCCTGAACTACTCGTATATTGAGACTCCTGAACTACTCGTATATTGAGATTCCTGAACTACTCGTATATTGAGATTCCTGAACTACTCGTATATTGAGATTCCTGAACTACTCCTATATTGAGACTCCTGAACTACTCTTATATTGAGATTCCTGAACTCACTCATTCGTATTTTGAGATGACTGAACTCACTCGTATTTTGAGATGACTGAACTCACTCGTATTTTGAGATGACTGAACTCACTCGTATTTTGAGATGACTGAACTCACTCGTATTTTGAGATTCCCGAACTACTCGTATTTTGAGATTCCTGAACTATGTTGAGATTCTAGTGAGAGATGGCGCTGAAATGTTAGAAATACGTTTCACATAGTGAAGTACTTTCATATTGGTAATGAAAAATTTCTTGAGAAAAATTTTCACAAATAGAGTTGCTTAATGGTTGGTATCCAAATCTAAGCTCCCAGGTTTGTTTGTCAGGTTAGCTTGAAGAATAATCACCGGAATATTAATATTGTTGCCTCATAAAATTATTATTCTTCATTTCAAGCCGATCAATTTCTATTTATTTCTCGATATTGTGTGAAATTCGTCCCTAATTTATAGAGGCTCCATTGTAAAATAAAACCTCACATGGGAAACATTTTAGAACGCATTAATAGGTTCTATTGCAATTGAGTTTATATTAAATTTTTGAGCCAGTTTTTTATAAAAATCAAGTGAAAGTAAACCAGTGTTCATTGTTTGCAGTGGTTAAGGACGTTACTAAAAGCCAACTTACGTGAAATGTTTTACGCTATAAATTTAAATCGGAATTTTTTTGAGAAATATAGGAAGGATTAGGGTAACCAGTGTAAAAACTGGTTACGACGGTAACATTGACGGCTGCTGCTCATAAGATGTATTTTATCAACTTAATTTCAAAGTTGATTTGCAGCCCCGCCATTGACATCCTATTTAAAATCTTGAAACAATTTATTAATACTATCTACTTGGAACAGTTATTTTAATATTGTCTCTATTTTACCTATCCGGTTGAGATAAAGGATGGTCCAACCAAAACGCACGATGTTGTTGACAATAAAGCAAAAAGATTTCAGAGGATTATGTAAATATTTTTTTATTATAACAGAAGGATCAATGACAATTATGTTTGAAACAAAATATCGCCCAAATGCTCGCCACGGTTACGGTGGCATACTTCTATCCGATGATCCATATTTTCAATGCCTCTGAGACATAATTGAGGTTCAATGTCGTTAATATGCTGAATTATCTCATCCTTTAGCTCTTGAATTGTTCTTGGCTTATTGACGTACACTTTTAAATATCCCCAGAGAAGGAAGTCGCACGGTGTCAAATCACATGATCGTGGCGGCCAATCAACATCACCAGAACGTGAGATAACACGGCCATTGAATTTCTCGCACAAAAGAGCCATTGTTTCGTTGGCTGTGTGGCGAATGGCACCATCCTGTTGTAACTAAATATCGTCCAGGTCTATGACCTCAATTTCTGGCCACAAGAAATCGGTTCTCATTTCGCAATAGCGAACACCATTCACGGTAACTGCTTAGCTGTCCTCATTTTCGAAGAAGTACGGCCCGATAATGCCGCCAGCCCATAAACCGCAACAAACAGTCACTCTTTGTAGATACATCGGCTTTTCAACAATTACTCGTGGATTCTCATTTGCCCAAATGCAGCAATTCTGCTTGTTAACGAATCCACTGAGGTGTGCCTACTGTCTGTTCAACTAACCATTCGGCGTATTGCCGACGCTTGAAATCGTCAGTAGCCTTCAGCTCTAGAGTCAATTGAACCTTGTAAGCGTGTAAATTCAAATCTTTATTCAAAATTCACATCAGTGATGTTCATGAGATGTTCAATTATTGGGCACGACGACGGGTTAATGTTCATGGCTCTTCTGCTACACTATCGCGAACAACAGCAATGTTTTCCGCAGAACGAACTGGGCTAGCAAGCACAGGTGATTTCAAATATTGTACAGACCCGGTTTGCTGAAATTTGCACACAATTCTCCCGATTGTGGACACATTTGGTCGATTATAATGACCAAAAAAATCACGAAGTGCACAAAATGCATTTTGATTCGAACGCCCATTTTCCTGAAAAGCCTCAGCAACCTTAACGCTTTGCTTAATCTCTCCATGGTTGAATTTGTCAAACATTGAAACAAAGAAATGTCAAATCACGTTGGGCGAAAAACTTGGCTTTAATGTGTGACTCACAAATAACATCGTGCATTATGGTTGGGCCACCCTTTACTTACATGAACCCAAATCATCAATTGTGACGTCCAATCATCACAGTTCTGCAACTACGTTAGCCATTTGATCACTTCCAGCAAATATCTGCTATCAGATTCTATCGAGACTTCCTATCGAGTCGTCGGTCTACCTTATTACTTATGCGAATTGTTTGTATGTACCTGCTATAATTGATTAATTGATTAATTTTTCTGAAAAATTCTTCGAGAAAAAAAATGTTCGGTGTTTTCGAATTGTGTACTAAGTCGTATCAGGCCATCACACTTTCAGACACACGTCATACAAGATGATTCGTTTCCAATTCTCTCAAGTTCAATTTTCTCGTTTTTTTTGCATCATGTGTATGAGGTTGTCCGTTTATTCACAAGGATCTTTTTAACAGGCCGTCAAGAACACAAACCCATCTCATTCAGCCTTTGAATTTTGCGCATAATTTTTTCGCTAATTCGAATTAATTTGCCAAAGTTAGGAACTTCAAATTGTCTTCATCACTTTGAGTGCAACCTCGTTTTTTCCATTGCTCTTTCTTACTCAGTGCTGTCAGCGTCTTTCTTCTTTTTTAAGCATATTATGTACCGCTGTCTCTTCGCTGCATCTGTTTTACATTTTGGACTACCCGATTGGAAAGAAGCGCAAATTGCGGCCATTTTGCAATACTTAAGTTGACGCATTTTTTCAAATCTGTGGTCAATTATTTTCTCACTCAGTGCTGTCAGCGTCTTTCTTCTTTTTTAAGTATATTATGTACCGCTGTCTCCTCGCTGCATCTAATTTTTACATTTTGGACTACCCGATTGGAAAGAAGCGCAAATTGCAGCCATTTTGCAATACTTAAGTTGACGCATTTTTTCAAATCTGTGGTCAATTATTTTCTCACTGGCTTGCAAAATCGAACTTGTGCATAAATTTTGCGTTTTCTAGTTTATAGAGGATCCCTAGTTTCTATTTAAAAAAATTTGGTTTGTCTCTGGATAAGCTAATATAGTCGTTTTTATGACTATCTGGAAAATTCCTAATTCGTAGATTTTTTTTCTGTTGCTGGCCTTCAAGATATCCAAAACTGAGTAGAAGGTTTTGTATGTGAGTTGAACCCTACGGCTTATATTCACCGTTTTACTACCGTTCTCCCATTACTTGGAGCCAAAATATATAAATTCGTCCGTTTCCTCGATGAAGTTCCTACCATTTGGCTGGTTAGGGGTATTTTCCCTTATTTGTATCATAACTTTTTGATTGATGTTAACAATCTTGAATAACTTTATTAATACTCTACGAAGGAACAATTACTTTAATATTGTCTTTAACATATCCAGTTGAGATACTTACATCGACCCAAATTATCAAATGTGACGCCTTTTATGCACGACTCATCATCTATGGCGTGAGAATCCAAGCCGGGCCTTGACCACCAGGATGAATATCCTCCAATTATCAAGGTCCTTCGACCTTGTTCGCCACTTGATCATTCCCAGCAAGGATCTGCTGCAGCATCTATCGTGTGCTCAGTCTTCCCGCTGGATGTCTATCATGTGTTCTACCCTGTAATGTTCTTTTGGGTAGCCGGTTTTCTTCCATTATTTCTACATGGCCTGCCTATGGATTTACGTAACTTTACGCAAGCAGATACAGGTGGTTCGTCAAAGAGTTCATACGACTCATCACTGTAACGTAGTCTCAACTCTGTTACCTTGTTTTACTGCGCCGTAAATTTTCCAAGATGAATATCCTCCAATTATCACGGTCCTTCGACCTTGTTCGCCGCTTGATCACTCCCAGCAAGGATCTGCTCCAACTTCTATCGTGTCCTCACGCTTTCCACTGAATGTCTACCATGTGTTCTACCCTGTAATGTTCTTTTGGATAACCGGTTTTCTCCCATTGTTTCCACATGGCCCGCCTATGCATTTACGTTACTTTACGCAAGCAGATACAGGTGGTTCGTCAAAGAGTTCATACGACTCATCGCTGTAACGTAGTCTCAACACTGTTACCTTGTTTCACTGGGCCGTAAATTT
Organism: Odontomyia ornata; assembly: GCA_963969285.1. Classification (NCBI taxonomy): domain Eukaryota; kingdom Metazoa; phylum Arthropoda; class Insecta; order Diptera; family Stratiomyidae; genus Odontomyia; species Odontomyia ornata. The sequence goes on along the minus strand of OZ017739.1, from coordinate 78,648,188 downwards.
TCCGGAGCAATTTGCATTCAAATATGTCCACTGCCTTTTCAAATTTGCTCGTCAGAGTCCATGTTTCACTTCCATATAATAGCACAGGTTTGACTAGTGATTTTACCTGTACACAACTCTGGTTTTTAGAATAAGTAGTGTCCAATCTCGTTCTTTTTGGCGCCTCTTTCATTCAGGTTGGCTCCAGGATAAAGGAAAACACTGAAGATGACGCAAAAGAGTCAGAGCACGTCTGCTCACTCAAAAAGCAAGGACCGACGGCTTTAAAAAAACGGTTATCTACAATTTCAAAGTTATAGTCTCCTATGGTCAGCTGTTATTGGACTGGAGTGTTCTTCCTCGTTTGAGTCATGAATTTGGTTTTGAATGCTGACATACTTGAAAATGTTCTTTAATTTTGGCTTTTGCCGAATAAGATGTAGGAGTTTCGTATTTAGACATAGTTGCGTTAAGACGTTGAAAATAAAAGCTGCGTTCACAATTCACTTAGTTTAATCACTAGATTCAAACTACAGAACAATGCACATTGTTCAACGGTAACTATTTTTCAACATAAATCCAGCGACCCGCAAAATTTCTGCCATATTTTCAATCAGACTTTGTGAATAATCTTCATATAGTCTCTAAAATAAGTTTGCATAATTCTTTTCAAAAATCTCATGTAAATGTCTTTTTTGCAATTTCCATTTTCTTCCCCAAAACAAAACTGCTTCAACTTTCCGCAATACAAACACGACAATCGAAATTTAGTAATCGGTAAACGTAAATTTGATGGAGGTCACCCAAATCCTGGAGATTCAAAGCGACGTTATGCAAGCGGTATCATAGGAAATGGTGGTGGAAATTGGGGCTGTCAACCATTACCACAACAACCTTTGGGCACAAACGGCGAACAATGGTATACTGATACTTATCCAACATGGAGTTAAGAATGAGGAAAAGAAGAAGAAATACCGCAACTTAATAAGCACACATCTAGAACATGAAAGATCAAGAAGAAAAAAAGCTTGGAATTGAAATGTCAGCAGCAACCAAGCGTAAAATTTTTTTTTAATTTTTCTTTTTGTCATTAACTCCAAACAAACATAGAGAACATGAAAAATAACAAAGAAAAACACTCAAAATTTTGTTAAAATTTAAATTAATATTTTCAACATTAAGCTATACCGCTATACGATAGCACAGAAAATTTATAAAAAAAAACGAATTAGAAAGTGTGATTAGGGCTTAATAGGATTCAAAATTCTATAAAAAATAAAATAAAATAAAAACGTTTTCATCGTCGTAACGTATTAGGATGTAAATAATCAGAAGTAATGAAATGAAAAACGACTGAAATTTAAAATTATTTTTCGATTCTTTTGACTTGTATTTATGATTAAAATGTAAACAAGGAATAAACTATGTAATTGTAATGGCGAAAACAATTTAACAAGTAAGGGTCTAAAATTGCAAAGAAGAAAAAAAAACAAAAAATTAATATCATAAAATATCAAAACTAAGGACGGTGTGCGGTACCCACGCCACGTCTTTCTTTATTCGCGTTTAATAATTTTCCTTAATGATTTTTCGGTATTTGTAAAAGCTTTATTTAAAAATTACAAAAAAAAATCAAATCGAGAATAAATTTGAAAAAAAAAATATTTTTTTTCGTCCAACGTTTTTGATTTGTTATAATCTCATTCGGTTAATTGTTTGTGCATTCTCATTTTGATGTTATTTTATTTTAATTCATCTGAAGCTAACCAAAAAAAGAAAAAAATTCAAAAATTTTTTTTAAGTTTCTTGTTTGTCGTTAGAAATTTCTTAATTTAGTACCATTTTGGTTTTCTTTTGCTTAAACTTAAAAATGTTCATTGATAAGAACCAAAAACTGTTGATATTCGCCATAACATGTCTTCTTGTAATACTTTATTGAAATAAATTGTAGGCTACGGTTTTATATGATGGACGAAGATAATCATCACATTCATTTCCGCACACAACTTCTATAAATTCGTAGAATAATTTTTGCTTCATTCTCTTTCTGCAATATAAATTAATTACAAAAGCAAAAAAAAAAACGATAAGATTTTATTAAGAAGCAATAGGCCCCGTTCTTCTAGTTATTGGTATAACCATTGTGTAACGAGCAGTCCGTAAATGAAAATGTAACTTAAATAAGGTTAATTTAGATGCAATTTAGGTTGAATTGTAAAAAAAAAAACAAACAGCAAACGCGAAAGCAATGCCACCCACACTTAGAAGTACGCGCGATATTTTCACCACCATTTTTTATTTTAACTGTCAGTTTAGTAATATCTAAATTTTACTTTTTTACTATTATAGAGAGGAACAATTATTATATGTATATCTATTAATTGCATAACATTTATTTTTCCATCGACTGATAAATATTTTCTGCTTTTTTGTACTGTAAAGCACACACACATATAAATTGAAAAAGAAAACACACACACAAGCAAATGATGAAATGTATTTGAGAAATGCCTCAATATGAAAATTTGATTTGGACGTTAGACGTGTATAACTGTATTAGCGTCAGATTGCATTGATTACAAAAAAGTAAATAAAACAATTAAAACAACGTACTGATGGAATAAATTATATTAGTGATCGTAATGTTATTGGTTATATTGAAGAGTTATTAGAAATTATTGAAAATTTATAAAATATAGTATTTGCTATAGAATTTTTTATTGTTTGGTCGTAATTTATTTTAACGAAATGAAAAAGCAAAACAAAAACACGAGAAGCAACAGTGCACCAGTTTTTTTGAAGAATTGGGAAAACTGCAGTTGATTCTTACGAAACTTGTGAAGGATTAAGAACAAAAATGTGAAAACTGAGGAAAGCCGCGCACAGCGCCTTCGAGCGAACGTTGTGCACCGTGTCTTCCTCAGATTAAGTTGTTTTGGACTCAAAATTGTGATCAAAAGGAAAATTTTAAAGTTTTCTAAATTTTTTATATTTATACATGTAGGATCAAGTTTTAATAATAAAAAGAATGAAAATCGGTATGATTAAAAAATGATATAAATGAACATGAAGACGTATGTAATTGTAACTTGTACGTTAAATTAGTCATTATGAAAGACAATATTTAAAGAGCAGCCCGTGAAAATTTGTCAACTATTATAAATTTATTGGATTCGTGAATGACGATCTTTGTCTATGAAATCGATACAGAACTATGAAATATTCGCGTTTTCCCTTAGCAATCAATTGATCCGTAAGATATGATAATCCGTACAGAGTAAAATAGAACAGTTTGCATAACCATACACAACCCACATTGAACTCCTACAATACTAGAGTACTTTTGCAAAACTAGTTAAAAATGAAAGCTAAAATAAAGCACTAAGCTAATTTTCATTGATATTCTGTTCTAATATAGTTTTTGTTCTTTTTTTAAACCGTTATTTGACCAGACTACATATTTGTATATTTAATTAAAACCCAAAATAATAAATCTCTTACAAATAGAAAATAAACAGGAAAGAGCAGTCCGTTAGGGTAACGTCGCTTTAACAAAATTCAGCAAATCGAAAAAATTAAGCAGCAACTGAAAACCCCAGAGGCAGATTTCGACAAAGTTTAAATTTGAATGGAAAAATCTAACTTGAAAAAATAATAAACGAAACACAAACACATGGATACATTACCGATATCTCTAAAGTAATTTTTGAATACATATTTGAAATAGTCTGCATGTATGTATATCGAGAGAGAAAACTGAAAAGAATAATTGAAATAAAAACGAGAGAAAATCAAGCTATTATTTTCATTTCTTTTTGATAAGATTGGATATATTAATAAACATTGATTTCAGCTTGGAAGGATGTTAACTAGGTAAGTACGAAATAGATTTGTAGCAAAGAAAACTATGGTAAGGCATAAATACATAATAGGGATACCGGTTAATTCGTGCGGTTTTTTTTCAAAAATTGAAGCTTTATAGTGAAAAAATCGTTACAAATTGAAGCCTTATTGTGAAAAAATCGTTACAATTTGAATATTCAAAGTAATGTCCATCGTTAGCTATAACTTGTTCCCATTTTTCTGGCGATTCACGAATTCCCTCTCTGAAAAATTCGGCCGGCTTCTCCGCTATCCACGAATCGATCCAATTTTTGACTTCTTCATAATTAGAGAAGTGCTGGTCAGCCAGGCCATGTTGCATTGATCGGAAGAGATAGTAATCGGATGGCGGAAGGTCTGGACTATACGGCGGGTGGGGTACGACATCCCATTTTGCGTTTCAAGCTAGGTTTTGACGACCTGTGCAACATGTGGCCGAGCATTGTCATATTGTCATATGGCAAAACCTCTGCTCTTTTCAATCTTTATTCGCAAGCTATTGAACGGCTTTGATTTTAACGTCTCGCCAACGCGATCATTGGTAGCGTTTGCTGATGATCTGATCATCTACACGGTAGACCGAAAAGCTACAATAGTTCAGAGCAATCTCCAAAAAATGTTCAATGATGTACAGCTGTACACTGACAATTGGCGAATGAAAATCAATGCGCAGAACTGTGAAACAATCTTGTTTCGGACAACGCTGCAGGGGGTCAAAGTCAAAGTCAAAAGCGCTTTATTTAATACTAATCGTTATAAATTTTAAAAGAATATAAAGCAAAATCCAAACAATAACAATAGAAAACTTAATGGCCCAAATGGCTCTCTAAATTTGTACGTTATCATTACACATTTAAGAAAAAAAAAAAAACTATAGCAAATCCAAATCAATGAAGATTCTTACATATTTTTACAATTCAATTGGAAAAAGGAGAAAAAACCAACCAACACTATTCTAAAATTATTTATAATCTTAACACTACAGTGAACTAACTAACGATGAAATTGATGTCTATTTGTCGAAGTTAGAGAAGCTGACTTTGGAAATGATTGAGAAAGTAGTTCCCAAGATTAAACATCGAAACAATATGGAAGGATATGAAACAGCAACCATCGCAAGGTTGAAAAGATTGAAAAGCCTTCTTCTCACACGCGTCAACAATATTTACCGACGATTTTTGGATTACAACCATCCCTCGTTGGCTTTGTTGAAATTACATCTGAAGAATGTCCGGAACTTAATCCGGTCATACTTCAGAAGTGAGGTCAGCAATCAATGGGCGGAAAAATTGAGGGGTATTAGCCCACAGGACCCAGATGGCGTGTTTGCGAAAGTGAATAGTATATTCCCTTGGATTTCACAGCCGTTCCACCCTACAGACGGGTATATAGCGACTTGCCTCGCTACTGGCTTCATTCCTCCAGAAGCATTCGTGTATTTGGACATGAATGGATATGTTTTTGATTCTGACGGCGTCCCAGTCATATATCACATATATCGACGGGCCACCGATAAGAAGATAAAATATCCTCCGAATTTGAGTTCACGAGACCAACGATTTCAATGGAGGTACTCATTTGCTAGATTCGTTGAAGCTGATCGAGTTGAGACGGCACAATCCAGGTATTGGTGGCTGAATGACAATGTCTAAATTTTTCGTGTTTGTTTTCAGTTTTGGTGTTTTTCGTTATTTAGTTTTTGAGTTTCAGCTCATTATTGCTACATTTAGTATTGTTATATATTTTTGTTAAAATCAGGTATAGGTTAGGTATATGTAATGTTTACTATATTCCGTTAGAGATAAGATTAAACACTTAGGTTAGGAACATTGTTATAGTATTTTTAGTATAAGATAAAGTTTTCTTGATTGTATTTTATTAGAAATAAGTTACAACATATTAGGTGTAGGTTCAAAGTTTCACTGTTGTGTATTATTTATAAATAATTTTTGGATAGTGTTGGTTGGTTTTTTCTCCTTTTTCCAATTGAATTGTAAAAATATGTAATAATCGTAATTAATTGCATTTGCTATAGTTTTTTTTTTGATGAAATGAGTTTATGATAACGTACAAATTTAGAGAGCCATTTGGGCCATTAAGTTTTTTGATTGTTATTGTTTGGAATTTGCTTTATATTCTTTTAAAATTTATAACGATGAGTATTAAATAAAGCGCTTTTGACTTTGACTTTGACTTCGACGGGCCACCGATAAGAAGATAAAATATCCTCCGAATTTGAGTTCACGAGACCAACAATTTCAATGGAGATACTCATTTGCTAGATTCGTTGAAGCTGATCGAGTTGAGACGGCGCAATCCAGGTATTGGTGGCTGAATGACAATGTCTAAATTATTCGTGTTTATTTCTAGTTTTGGTGTTTTTTCGTTATTTAGTTTTTGAGTTTCAGCTCATTATTGCTACTAGTGTTGTTATTTTTTTTTTTTTGTTAAAAATTAGGTATAGGTTAGGTATATGTAATGTTTACTATATTCCGTTAGAGATAAGATTAAACACTTAGGTTAGGAACATTGTTACAGAATTTTTTAGTATAAGATAAAGTTTTTTGATTGTATTTTATTAGAAATAAGTTACAACATATTAGGTGTAGGATCAAAGTTTCACTGTTGTGTTTTAATTATAAATAATTTTAGGATAGTGTTGGTTGGTTTTTTCTCCTTTTTCCAATTAAATTTTCAAAATATGTAATAATCGTAATTAATTGAATTTGCTATAATTTTTTTGATGAAATGAGTTAATGATAACGTACAAATTTAGAGAGCCATTTGGGCCATTAAGTTTTTTGATTGTTATTGTTTGGAATTTGCTTTATATTCTTTTAAAATTTATAACGATTAGTATTAAATAAAGCACTTTTGACTTTGACTTTGATCGAGTTGAGACGGCGCAATCCAGGTATTGGTGGCTGAATGACAATGTCTAAATTTTTCGTGTTTGTTTTCAGTTTTGGTGTTTTTCGTTATTTAGTTTTTGAGTTTCAGCTCATTATTGCTACATTTAGTATTGTTATATATTTTTGTTAAAATCAGGTATAGGTTAGGTATATGTAATGTTTACTATATTCCGTTAGAGATAAGATTAAACACTTAGGTTAGGAACATTGTTATAGTATTTTTAGTATAAGATAAAGTTTTTTTGATTGTATTTTATTAGAAATAAGTTACAACATATTAGGTGTAGGATCAAAGTTTCACTGTTGTGTATTAATTATAAATAATTTTAGGATAGTGTTGGTTGGTTTTTTCTCCTTTTTCCAATTGAATTGTAAAAATATGTAATAATCGTAATTAATTGCATTTGCTATAGTTTTTAGGGTTTTGTAAAATAATTTTACAAAACCCTACTAGTTTCGCGACCAGTCTGTCCGTCTGTCCGTCTGTCCGTCCGTCCGTCCGTCCGTCCGTCCGTCCGTCCGTCCGTCCGTCCGTCCGTCCGTGTGTCACAGCAGTTTTTCTCGGAAACTACTTAAGCTAGAAACATAAAAGTTTGTGTACAGGTGTAAAGTGGTGATCTCTTCAAAGTTCAACTACAAAAAAATTTTATAAGGTATTTAAGGGGGGTCTCCCCATATAGGAGAGTGACCCCCCGAAAAAAAAATTTCATTGAAGGTAGCCGACATGGGTATCAAATGAAAGGTGTTGATGAGAGCTTTTCAAAAAAGGTCTTAGTTTGGCAAAATTTGCTTCGGGGGTGCACAGGGAGGGGAAATACACGAAAAATTTGTGTCCCCCCCCCTCGCGATTGGACACCTGTGATCCGAAAAATCTGAAAAAAATCAGGAATGTAGGCCTTAGTGAGTACAACAACAACAAATACGTGAGAAGTCGCAATTCACTCAACTTTGTTAGTAATAGTATGATTTATCGATTTTATGTTTTCTTGAATAAAATCTTAACGGTACCCTTAAATTCAATAAAATTCAGTACGTAGATGTCTATTTATAAGATTGATCTATCTTGAAAGTTTCATAAAGATTGAATTATATTTAGCGAAGTTATAGTGGTTTGAATTTTCCTGTATTACTATGGAACAATATGCGCTGCATGTATTACTATGGCAACATATGGCTATGGAACAACATACGCTTTTTACCGACTCAGAGACTACAGTTTTGCTAGGATTTGCATGAAAATTTCAGGAATGATAGGTGTCATGTATATCTTTGAGAATTGGTTCAGCTAGTGGTATCAGTAATCGTAAAGCAAAATAGTGACTGTTTTAAATGCGAAGATTGAATAATTTTGAGTTAGCAAAATGGTTTTTTAACCATTCTAGGATTCGAAAAAATTGGCCATGAATCGATAATAACAGTACAGAAGAGTGGCCCCTGAAACAAAAAATTCATCAAACGTAGCCGATATGGGTATGAAATGAAAGTTTTTATGTGAGCTTTTCAAAACAGTTCTTAAACAGTCAGTTTTTGCTTCAGTAGGGGCACAGGGGGGAAATACATGAAAAATGTGTTTCCTCCGTCGCGGATGGACATCTGAAATAATTATCAAGGGAGATATTAATGAGTGTAACAATACCAAAAACCTCAAAAGTCGAAATTCGTTCAGCTTTGTTAATAATAGTATGATCTTCGTATTTCATATTTTCTGGTGACTGCATTTTGAAAGTTGAATACAAAACCCTTCTGACACGAGCGTAGGTCTGTTTACCCAACTTGTTTTTGATGAAATGAGTTAATGATAACGTACAAATTTAGAGAGCCATTTGGGCCATTAAGTTTTTTGATTGTTATTATTTGGAATTTGCTTTATATTCTTTTAAAATTTATAACGATGAGTATTAAATAAAGCGCTTTTGACTTTGACTTTGAAGAATTTATCAAACTGCTGAAGTGACTAGAGTCTATATTTTCATATTGAAACTTCTTCGGAATCATAACGCAAGATCTGTGACTGTGAGTGAAAACCCTTGGATTTCACAGCCGTTCCCTACAGACGGGTATATAGCGACTTGCCTCGCTACTGGCTTCATTCCTCCAGAAGCATTCGTGTATTTGGACATGAATCGATATGTTTTTGATTCTGACGGCGTCCCAGTCATATATCACATATATCGACGGGCCACCGATAAGAAGATAAAATATCCTCCGAACTTGAGTTCACGAGACCTACAATTCCAATGAGGATACTCATTTGCTAGATTCGTTGAGGCTGATCGAGTTGAGGCGGGGCAATCTAGGTATTGGTGGCTGAATGACAATGTCTAAATTATTCGTGTTTATTTTCAGTTTTGGTGTTTTTCGTTATTTAGTTTTTGAGTTTCAGCTCATTATTGCTACATCTAGTGTTATTGTTTATTTATGTTAAAAATTAGGTATAAGTTAGGTTTATATTATGAGATAAAGTAAAACGCTTAGGTTAGGAACATAGTTATAGATTTTTTTAGTATAAGATAAAGTTTTCGATAGTTTTTATTAGAATTAAGTTAAAACATATTGATTCTACGTCTAGCACTCGTTGCGTGTAGACGTGTTTTTAATCGCTCCTGTCATTAATTTTAAAAATTAATTAATTTTTCACAAAAGTCAGTTTCAAAATATTGAAATAATTTTTTACGAGCCAGTCAAAAGCAAGTTTTGATTTTATTGGGGAAGAATTTATCGTCAAAGGCATCGACCAACCGTACCCATAAACCAAGAAAAGGCCAAACCAACGACAACTCGGGACTGCTGTATGGAGGAGCCCGACGGCTTTCCTCCGTTGGGGGGCCCCGGGGAAAATGACGGTGTGAAATTGGCAAGTGTCAACAAGCGGAGACACACGAGCACCCAGGATACCGCAGATGCCGGTCGCAAAACACAAGTGCTCGAGGATAGACAGGAAGTGTGCCGCCTTCGAAGTGAAATCGAAGAGCTAAAGGCAAGAATTCAAACGTACGAAGAAATGTTCAAGACGGCAAAACAAGTTCAAGAGAGTGGTCCGATACGAAAAATCGAAAAACAGAAGAAAGCTGCAACTCCAATAATAACTGAAGAGGTATTAAGTGCTGGTGGCACGAACGAAAGCCAGAACTACTTTGTGGCGCTGGATGGACTCCAGCAGGACATGGAGGTAGACGAAGGTAATAAAGACGATAATTTTATCTTATATTTAAAAAATAAAAATAATGAAAGTAGAAATAGGGAGAAGAAACCAGCCCGTAGTTCTGCTGGTCCTCCTCAAAAAGTAGCCAAGAATACCGAGAAAGTTCCGCCGATTAATGTCTTCGGTCAAAGCGGAAAAGACATGGTTCGGCTGTTGGCAGCCGAAAGCAAATTGACAAATTTCGAAATCAAACGAATAAATTCTGAGAAGCTGTCAATTAGAACGAAATCACTGGTTGATTTCAAATCAGCGAAAGATGCTTTGAATTCTGGGGAGGTTCCGCACTTCACCTATACCCCCAAAAGCGAGAAGAACCAGACGTTCTTGCTGAAGGGCTTGGACTGCGGAGAAGATACCGTCGATCTTCTTCAAGTTCTCAAGGAAATGGCGCCACAAATCGAGTTTATCTCAGTGAAAACATTCGCGACAAGAAGGTCGACGGTAGAAAAAAAAAACACCACTTTATTTGGTACAAATAACAAATAAGAGCAGTCCAAGCGCTCTTCAGCAAATCAGGTATTTAAATTTTCGAGTGGTGAGGTGGGAACGCCTCCAGAAGCGAGAAATCAACCAGTGCTATCGCTGCCAACGATTTGGGCATTCGGCTGCCAACTGCGCCATGCATTACCGATGCGTTAAATGCAAAGACGTGCATGCTCCCGGTGAGTGCAAATTGGCTCAGACGGAGCCAAAAGAGAAGTTATATTGTGTGAACTGCGGTGTTTTTGGTCACCCGGCATCATATCGAGGATGCTCCCGATATCAGGATGCAAGATTGAAATCTGCCCCAAAGCAAACCCAAATACACCGCAGTGTCTTAGCTCCGAACTTCGTCAAGCCCGGAGTATCATTTGCACAAGCCGCTAGAGGACCAGCAGAAAATGCGGAAAATAGTGTAAATAATGTAAGTGGCAATAATGAGCTGCTTCTTAAAATTTATCAGCAACTGAATTCCTTATCAGAGCGAATCGATAGACAAGATTCGAAAATTAACATTGTTTTTCAGCGTTTAGGACTTTCAAATGCCTCAAAATAAGTTGTCATCCAGCCACATTCCCACGGATAGGATTCGTCTCATCTCGATCAACGTCAACTCCATTGTTACTTTACATCGGCGTGATTATCTCCTTGAATTCATTGCCAGACAAAAGCCTGACATCCTGCTTCTAACCGAAACCCACCTCAATTCATGGCACTCCATGAGATTCAAGGATTTTGAGTTCGTAAGAAACGATAGGGTAACAGGTGATGGGGGAGGTGGCACCGGGATATTGGTTCGAAGACCCTATCGTTTCCAAAATATTGAAAAAGTCGAATTCAAAAGCTTTGAATCTCTTGAAGTGTCCGTTATCAAAATCTCACTGCCAGGTGGGGATAACCTTTTCGTTATCTCTGCCTATGCAACTGGTGGAACTGTTCTCAAGCTCAAGGAGGAGCTCAATTCCTTGTTCGAAATACTTGAATTGAACAGGCTGCATAACTACTATATTCTTGCTGGTGACCTGAACGCCAAGCATATATCATGGCTGAACGCCACCAATAATCCAAGAGGTGTATTCCTGAAATCGTGGATAACAGAGAACCAAATTGAATACAGGTGCACTCTATATGGGTCGGAGTTCCCAACATACCCTAGGACAAATTCATATTTGGACCTTTGCATTGCTGACGCAAGACTTGAATTTAGCTTTAATAGTCCTCAACGGAAACTGCATGTGCTTCCTTATGATAGCGACCATAACGCAATCGTAATGGAAATCAATCATCACAGGGATGATTTCTTCCTCATTCCAGTTCAACACGAAAATCATCGGTTGAACTTCAAAAAAACAGACTGGGGAAAGTTTCAAAAGAAGTTTAATCGCGAGTATCAGAAGCAATGTCCCCCTTCTGATGGTGGCAACTCTTGCTCAATGGTTCCGAATGACAGGAATCTAACTAACGATGAAATAGATGTCTATTTGTCGAAGTTAGAGAAGCTGACGTTGGAAACGATTGAGAAAGTTGTTCCCAAGATTAAACATCGAAACAATATGGAAGGATATGAAACACCAACCATCGCAAGGTTGAAAAGATTGAAAAGCCTCCTCCTCACATGCGTCAACAATATTTATCGACGATTTTTGGATTACAACCATCCCTCGTTGGCTTTGTTGAAATTACTTCTGAAGAATGTCCGGAACTTAATCCGGTCATACTTCAGGAGTGAGGTCAGCAATCAATGGGCGGAAAAATTGAGGGGTATTAGCCCACAGGACCCAGATGGCGTGTTTGCGAAAGTGAATAGCATATTCCGCAAGAAGTCTCGAGTGAAGGTATCGAATCTTGGTCACTAGTGATGAGATAAATCTTCTCGATAGGGCTGGTATCGAAATTGATAGTACGACTCCGGATAGAAATGGAAACAGGATTATTTGTGAAGGATTGGATAAACTTGCCCTGATTGGAACACATTTTGAATTGGTTCATCTACCAAACCCTGAGAGAGGGAACGAAATTTTTTCAGAGGTCGTTGAAGCAAAAGTTTCCGACTTCAAATCAAGCCTGAACGGCCAATCAATTCTTCATTTCAATGAAACATTAACATCTGACCTCATACCGAGCTTGAATCTTATTGATTATTTTGTCAGCTATGAAGACTTGTGTTTCATATTTCGCAAGATAAACAACAAGAAATCATGTGGTACTGATGGTATTCCAAATGTAGTTCTCCGACATTTGCCGGAGGTTGCTATTAGGAACTATTGCATATTGTTCAACAACATGTTGAGCAATTCATATTTCCCAAATGAGTGGAAAAAGGCTAAGGTATTTCCGATCTTGAAGAAAGGAAAAGAATCTTCATGCCCGAAAAGCTATCGCCCAATCAGCTTGCTGCCTAACATCAGCAAGGTGTTTGAAGTGATACTCAACAGAGCATTAAACGCCCACATTGAGGAAAATGAGTTGATGCCGAATTGCCAATTTGGTTTTCGTGCCAGGCATTCGACCACACATGAAATAACGAAAGTAACCTCAGACATCTGTTGGAAACGAAATGATAGACAATGTGTTGGAGCATGTCTCATTGATATGGAGAAAGCCTTTGATACGGTATGGTTGGATGGACTTATTTTTAAACTCCTTCAGGACAAGTTCCCCAGACACCTTGTCGTCATGATGTGTAATATGTTATACGGGAAATCGTTTGTTGTAACTGATGGAAATCTGACAACAATGCGCGAGTTCAAGGTCTTGAATGGTCTACAGCAGGGAACAGTTACTGCGCCTCTGCTCTTTTCAATCTTCATTCGCAAGCTATTGAACGGCTTTGATTTTAACGTCTCGCCAACGCGATCATTGGTAGCGTTTGCTGATGATCTGATCATCTATACGGCAGACCGAAAAGCTACAATAGTTCAGGGCAATCTCCAAAAAATGTTCAATGATGTACAGCTGTACACTGAAAATTGGCGAATGAAAATCAATGTGCAGAAGTGTGAAACAATCTTGTTTCGGACAACGCTGCAGGGGGTCAGTCAAGACCTGAAACGTAATTGGAAAGATTTCCACATCATGGCTAATGAGAGTAGTCAAGAACGGGTTCCACATAAATCCTGTGTTCGATACCTCGGTGTTTATCTCGATCAGTATCTGTACTATACTGAACATGTGAAAATCATGCTCAGTAAGGCACTCAAAGTAGTCATGGCCCTTCGAAGGCTCTTTCATTCCAGATACATTGACCAAAAGGTCAAAATTATCTGTTACAAGACCCTGGTTAGACCAGTTTTGACATATGGATGTCAGATCTGGTACAACCAGAGCGCTAGTACTATGGAAAAATTAAGAGTTTTCGAAAGGAAATGTCTTCGTGCATGTACTGGTTTGTACAGAAAGCCTGAGACGGATTGGAAACATTATATATCGAATAGAAGAATTTATCAAACTGCTGAAGTGACGAGGGTCGATATCTTCATATTGAGACTTCTTCGGAATCATATCGCAAGATCTGTGACTGTGAGTGAAAACCCTTGGATTTCACAGCCGTTCCACCCTACAGACGGGTATATAGCGACTTGCCTCGCTACTGGCTTCATTCCTCCAGAAGCATTCGTGTATTTGGACATGAATCGATATGTTTTTGATTCTGACGGCGTCCCAGTCATATATCACATATATCGACGGGCCACCGATAAGAAGATAAAATATCCTCCCAATTTGAGTTCACGAGACCAACGATTTCAATGGAGGTACTCATTTGCTAGATTCGTTGAAGCTGATCGAGTTGAGACGGCGCAATCCAGGTATTGGTGGCTGAATGACAATGTCTAAATTATTCGTGTTTATTTTCAGTTTTGGTGTTCTTCGTTATCTAGTTTTTGAGTTTCAGCTCATTATTGCTACATTTAGTATTGTTGTTTATTTTTGTTAAAAATTAGGTATAGGTTAGGTATATGTAATGTTTACTATATTCCGTTAGAGATAAGATTAAACACTTAGGTTAGGAACATTGTTATTGATTTTTTTAGTATAAGTTAAAGTTTTTGATTGTATTTTATTAGAAATAAGTTACAACATATTAGGTGTAGGATCAAAGTTTCACTGTTGTGTTTTGATTATAAATAATTTTAGGATAGTGTTGGTTGGTTTTTTCTCCTTTTTCCAATTAAATTTTCAAAATATGTAATAATCGTAATTAATTGAATTTGCTATAGTTTTTTTTTTGATGATATGAGTTAACGATAACGTACAAATTTAGAGAGCCATTTGGGCCATTAAGTTTTTTGATTGTTATTGGTTGGAATTTGCTTTATATTCTTTTAAAATTTATAACGATTAGTATTAAATAAAGCGCTTTTGACTTTGACTTTGACTATGGAAGCTTTTGGAGCATCTTTTAAAATTATTGCAACCATTTGAGGAGATAACAAAATTTATAAGTTCCGGCTACGCTTGCATTTCTGAAATTATTCTGTATGTTGCTACCTTAATGCGATATTACAATAAAATGAGCATTTCAAAAGAGCTGACACCCAAATTAAGCCAGGCAATACTCGTCATACAACAAAGGTTACAAGAACGATTAGAAGACATTACAAAGAGTAAAAATCATTTGGTTGCTACCTTTCTCGATCCAAGATTTAAAATGAATGTTTTCATCAATCAACTGCAAAAAGAAAAAGTGAAGCAGTATGTATTAATCGATAGCATAAAAATGAGCTGTGAAGAAACAAGCGACGATAGCGCGAGTTAGGGGACGAACTTTGGCCAAGAGGATGAGAACTGAAGAGCAAAGTCTAAATCAGACTATTCACTCAACTTTTACGGATTGCTTCGAAGAGCTGATTGTAGAAAGAAGCACAGCTTCTGGAAACACATCAACAGAAAAAAATGCAATTTCAACAGAAATGGATCTTTTCTGAAATTTGAATTTCCGTGTTTGATTAAGATTGCAGCAAAATATTTGTCGGCGCCAGGAAGTAGTGTTTATTCAGAGCGCCTTTTCTCTGAAGTTGGGATGGTCTACGAGAAAAAAAGAAGTAAACTACTTCCTAAAAACGCAGAAAAGTTAGTCTTTCTGCACCATAAACTTCCCCTTCTAAATTTTGATTTTGAAAATAATTCAAATGCATAGAAAAATTCTTAACTTGTTTAATACAGACAATGATTAAATTATGTACCTGTTTTATGTACCAATGACTAATTAATAAATGATTATAAAAGAAATGAGAACCTTACCCTTCTAAATTTTGATTACCACAATAATTCAAATACATAGAATCCTCCATTTTTCCAATTCAGAAGATGATTATGTACCTGTCTTATGCACCGATGACTACTTAAATGATTATAACAGAAATGAAAATATGAATATATACGTAATCAATCGATTTTAATTTTTCATTTTACCAATTATTTCTCTATGACAAAATATAATATTTAAGTATTCGGCCGAATAATATGTAGATATTCGGTATTCGGCCGAATATAATAAAAGCAGCCGAATACCGAATAGTAACCGAATATTCGTTGCAAGTCTAGAATTTTCCAATCTTCGAAATAAAATAATTTCAAAACAAAAACTTTGAAAACCTTTTTTTCATATAACCTCATTTTTAGGTCTTTGTAAAAAAATTTTTTACAAAGACCTACTAGTTTCGCGACCTGTCTGTCCGTCTGTCCGGCCGTCCGTCTGTCCGTCCGTCCGTCTGTCCGTCTGTCCGTGCGTCACAGCTGATCTCCCCAGAAACTATAGAAGCTAGAATGCTCAAACTTTGTGAAAATGTCAGAAGTGATGGTCTCTCAAAAGTTAAGGACTTAACAAAAATTTAAAAAATTTTTAAGGGGGGTCCCCCCTAATAACGAATGAACCCTTAAACATTTTTTTTAATCAAAGGTAGTCGAGTAGGGTATCAAATGAAAGGTCTTGATTAGAACTCTTATAATCTGGAATAAAAAAATCATTTTATGAATTAGAGGGTCCAGGGGAAGGCAAAATGTAGGCAAAATTTGTGTTCCCCTCCCCCCCCCCTCGCGATTGGACACCTTTCAGCAGAAAAATCTGAAAATTATCACGAACGTAGATCTTTATGAGTACAAGGGCAACAAATACCTTAGAAATCGAAATTCGTTCAACTTTGTAAATAATAGTATGATTTGTAGATTTTACATTTTTGCCCATAAAACCAAAACGGTACCTTTAAACTTCTTGAAATTTTGCAATTATATGGACTGACATAAGATATATATGTTTAATTGAGATCGAATCATAATCAAGTGAGTTATAGCCATTTCAATTATATGGAATTACAACGACAATAACACGTGTTTATGGTTGATATAGGGTTTTCCAATAAGAGGTGTTATTTCAATATTAAAAGAAAAATGCCATTTTTCAATATAAATGATCGGATCTTTATTTTATTGTAAAGAAGAAGATATGCCGCTAGGAGAAAAAATTACCATCAGGCAAATAACCACTACGACACGCTTACAGGACCATATCCTCTTCATGAAATTTTCCATAACCAAATCGCAAAGTGGCTGCCCTATGTCCTCGATAGCCTCATCTTTGAGATCTTGAATCGACGCTGGGCTATTGGCGTAGGCTTTCACTATCACGTGGCTCCAAAGGACGAAGTCGCAAGGTGTTAAATCACAAGATTTATTCAAAATAACACCTCTTATTGGAAAACCCTATATATATTTAAAATTGACTTAGGCACTTTTATTTTCTTTCAATTTTTATGAAAATTTAAGGAATAGTGTTTAACTTGAACATGTTCAATCGGCCGAGCATTCAGAAAAATCATTTAAGCTTGATTAAAATGGCGGCTGCACCGTGCTTATGAAAGAAACTGTGCATCTTTTGTATAAATTTGAACGATTTCATATCCAAGTATTGGATGAATAATTCAAGTTACCGATTCATGCCATTAGAAAACTTGTTTCTAACCCTGTGATGGTTACAAAGACCTGCTGGTAGGAGCACTCTCCTGCCCACTCAACTTGTTGTACGTTATATCCGCTACCGTCTGTTTAGTTCTGGGCCACGAAAATGCTAAGGCCGGTCCTGTTAGAATGTTTTTAGTTCTTTGTTTTTATAAAAATTATAGTGTTAGAGAAAATAAAGCACTGTAGAATTAAGACCCGAGTGAATATCAGCAACGCGTGTCAGAACTTAGCGGTTTTGAGAAAGTATGTTTTATACTGCAATATTATGAAGAATTTTGAAGAATAAGATTTTGGTAAGACTCAATTGGAAGATACTCGTACATACCTTAGAAATTTATTAGGTTATGGAAAGGGTTGCAACAACAAATATTTTCTTTGTTTTCAGAATAACAATCAGAATTCATGTATCGTTTACCGGTAGTAAATAATATCCAAGAATCTTGAAAATGATATCTATTGCTTTGTAAATTAAATGAAAATATTATTAACGTTCCGTTCATTTTATCAAAATTGCGTCATTTTTTACTGATATCTACTATTTTCAATTTAATTATCAAAGAAGTCCTTCTACATATTAGAACAAAGCTTCTCGTATTTCCCAATAAATAAAGTAGAGCATACAAATGTGCAGAAAAAGTTTCAAAAGATTAAAAACCAATGTCTGTAACAAAAGCCTGAAAACAAGGATTTAGATCAATTTTTTATTTATAATATAGATTTACAATTTATTACAATTTCCCCCAATAATACTTATACAAAATAAGTCGTGCATCTTTGATCTATTTTATGAAAACGTGCGTACCAATTTAACAGTCTTCTCAAGACTTGAGAGAAATACATCGTATTTTTTATCTAAATTCGAATTGTCATATACACAATTTGAGCCTGGTCGTTATCGTTATTAGAGAAAATTTTACTATATTTCAAAATGTAGCACCAATACGTATAGTTAAAACGTGACTTTTGATATTGACATATTTTCAATAGTTTTCAATAGAGAATTTAAGGATTTTGGTTTGATTTAGTCGAATTATTACGCCACAGCAATCGGTGGCCAAATTATTACAATTAACACTTTTCCAATTTGTATGTCAAAAATCAACAGGATGTTACTGATTGTATGAACCAATTGCTTCTTTGCGCGGCAGTAGGTAGTTTTGCTCTTAAGGGATCACAATTTTTATCTGATGATGAATTTTAAAGCTACTCAGAGATTACAAAAATTTGTGCTTCTTATCATCTTAGGACTTTTCCTTTTTGCTTAAATAATTGTAATTAATGAAGCGACTTCCTTGGATATTCTGAGCGGTAAAATTTGTCATATGACAAGCGAACAGCAACATGTTGCGTGGTTGTACCTTCCAGGCAAAGCGCATGAATATCGCAGAATAGAGTGTCAAGGCTGAAATGATAATAACTTTACTTATGCACATTTTGTCGCCTCGTTGAGTAGATTATTTACCAAATGTCATTTTTCCACTGATAAATTTTGGATCTTTCTTTATATCGGCTAGAGCAGCTAGCGGAATCCCCCAATTAGCCACTGGTCCCCAGAAATGTGTGCTGAAAATTTAAAAGAGAAAATAAATTGCGACTCATTTTCTGCCGTAGAAAATTTCTATCGAACCTCATAAGATAGTCCCGAAATTCTTTACTTTTTAGACTGTTTACGAGCCTTGTGGCAAGATTACCGGTAGCTTTAGGAACTTGTTGCGCCATTGTTTGGTTTGTTTGCTGTTTTATTTATCGAATGGAACTGATATATAAGAACACAATTCTATCACACTAAATGAAGACCCACTTTTCTCAAAACCGATCTGTGCAAGCAATTTAGGGCACTTGAACAGCGTGCAATGTCATTGGCACTGGGTACTTCTATTTCTTACATAAGACAAACGTCAAAATATTGTATCATATGGGGAAAGTCTCCAAAGTCAAATTGGTCAAGTGATAAGAAATTTCCCTTTCTCGCATGAGAGTGGGGCCGATCTTAGATATGGGAACCATCGGCTTCTAAGAACTATGGATTGCGCCTATAATTAGCAAAAGTACGATGGTAGAATAATGCGCTAAAATTCACTTAAATCGGAGAATAGGTTGAAGTATTTGATGGAGGAGATTGAGACGGCGAAATAACTTTCATTTCCACTTTTATACTCTACATACACTAGTTCATATGGGATGCATCTCAACTAATTCATTAATGAATTAAATTTTGAATTAATTTAGATATTTATGATAATTTTGAACCATACGTAGTAATTTTTTAAGATCAAGTCACCGTCATTTGAATTTAGTCCATTAATTTTTTCTTTGAGAGCAGACGTCGGAGCACGTTTTGGATTTAAAAATAAATTATGACTTCTTTCAATGCGGTAAAGTCAAAGTCAAAAGCGCTTTATTTAATACCAATTGTTATAAATTTTTAAAAGAACATAAAGCAAATTCCAAACAATAAAACTATAAAAAACTTAATGGCCCGAATGGCTCTCTAAATTTATACGTTATCAGTTAAACACATTTAATGAAAAAAATACACTTGCAAATTTAAATTAGTTAAGATTATCGGATATTTTTAAAATTCAATTGGAAAAAGGAGAAAAAACCAACCAGCATTATTCAAAAATTACTTATACTACTAACACAGCAATAAACTTATATCCTATAGCTAATATCAATCAAAAAAAAAAAAAACGTTACCTTATATTGAAACCTATACCTAATTTTTAACAAAAATAAACAACAACACTAGATGTAGCAATGATGAGATGAATCTAAGAAACTAAGTAACGAGAAAAAGCACAAAAACAGAAAATAAACCTGAATAATTTAGACATTGTCATTCAGCCACCAATACCTAGATTCTTCCATCTCAGCTCGACCAGCTTTAACGAATCTAGCAAATGAGTATCTCCATTGGAATTGTTGATCTCGTGAACTCAGATTCGGAGGATATTTTATCTTCTTATCGGTGGCCCGTCGATATATGTGATATATGATTGGGACGCCGTCAGAATCAAAAACATATCGATTCATGTCCAAATACACGAATGCTTCTGGAGGAACGAAGCCAGTAGTGAGGCAAGTCACAATATACCCGTCTGTAGGGTGGAACGGCTGTGAAATCCAAGGGTTTTCACTCACAGATACAGATCTTGCGATATGATTCCGAAGAAGTTTCAATATGAAGATATCGACTCTTGTCACTTGAGCGGTTGATAAATTCTTCTATTCGATATATAGTGCTTCCAATCCGTCTCAGGCTTTCTGTACAAACCAGTACATGCACGAAGACATTTCCTTTCGAAAACTCTTAATCTTTCCATTGTACTAGCACTCTGGTTGTACCAGATCTGGCATCCGTATGTCACAACTGGCCTAACCAGGGTCTTGTAACAGATAATTTTGACCTTTTGATCAATGTATCTGGAATGAAAGAGTCACCGAAAGGCCATGACTACTTTTAGTGCCTTACTGAGCATGATTTTGACATTCTTAGTATAGTACAGATACTCATCGAGATGAACACCGAGTTATCGAACACAGGATTTATGTGGAACGCGTTTTGAACTACCCTCACCAGCCATGATGTGGAAATCCTTCCAATTACGTTTCAGGTCTTGACTGGCCCCCTGCAGCGTTGTCCGAAACAAAATTGTTTCACACTTCTGCGCATTGATTTTCATTCGCCAATTGTCGGTGTAGAGCTGCACATCATTGAACATTTTTTGAAGATTGCTCTGAACTATTCTAGCTTTTCGGTCTGCCGTATAGATGATCAGATCATCAGCAAACGCTACCAATGATCGCGTTGACGAGACATTAAAATCAAAGCTGTTCAATAGCTTGCGAATGAATATTGAGAAAAGTAGGGGCGCAGTAACTGTTCCCTGCTGTAGACCATTCAAGACCTTGAACTCGCGCATTGTTGTCAGATTTCCATCAGTTACAACAAATGATTTCCCGTATAACATATTACACATCATGGTGACAAGGTGTCTGGGGAACCTGTCTTGAAGTAGTTTGAAAATTAGTCCATCTAACCACACCGTATCGAAGGCTTTCTCCATATCAATGAGACATGCTCCAACACATTCTTTGTTGTTTAGTTTCCAACAGATGTCTGAAGTTACTTTCGTTATTGCATGTGTGGTCGAATGCCTGGCACGAAAACCAAATTGAAAATTCGGTATCAACTCATATTTCTCAATGTGGGCGTTTAATGCTCTGTTGAGTATCACTTCAAACACCTTGCTGATGTTAGGCAGCAAGCCGATTGGGCGATAGCTTTTAGGGTATGAAGATTCTTTTCCTTTCTTCAAGATCGGAAATACCTTAGCCTTTTTCCGCTCATTTGGGAAATATGAATTGTTCAACATGTTGATGAACAATATGCAATAATTCCTAATAGCAACCTCAGGCAAATGTCGGAGAACTATATTTGGAATACCATTAGTACCACATGATTTTTTGTTGTTTATTCTGCGAAATATGAAACACAAGTCTTCATAGCTGACAACATAATCAATAAGATTTAAGGTCGGTATGAGGTCAGATGTTAATATTTCATTGAAATGAAGAATTGATTGGCCGTTCAGGCTTGATTTGAAGTCGGAAACTTTTGCTTCAACGACCTCCGAAAATATTTCATTCCTTCTCTCTGGGTTTGGCAGATGAACCAATTCAAAATGTGTTCCAATCAGGGCAAGTTTCTGCAATCCATCACATATAATCCTGTTTACATTTCTATCCGGAGTCGTACTATCAATTTCGATACCAGCTCTATCGAGAAGATTTATCTCATCACTAGCGACTTCAAGATTCGATACCTTCACTCGAGACTTCCTGCGGAATATGCTATTCACTTTCGCGAAAACGCCATCTGGGTCCTGTGGGCTAATACCCCTCAGTTTTTCCGCCCATTGATTGCTGACCTCACTCCTGAAGTATGAACAGATTAAGTTCCGGACATTCTTCAGGTGTAATTTCAACAAAGCCAACGAGGGATGGTCGTAGTCCAAAAATCGTCGATAAATATTGTCGACGCGTGTGAGAAGGAGGCTTTTCAATCTTTTCAACCTTGCGATGGTTGGTGTTTCATATCCTTCCATATTGTTTCGATGTTTAATCTTGGGAACAACTTTCTCAATCGTTTCCAACGTCAGCTTCTCTAACTTCGACAAATAGAGATCTATTTCATCGTCAGTTAGATTTCTGTTATAAGGAACCATTGAGCAAGCGTTGCCATCATCAGAAGAGGGACATTGCTTCTGGTACTCCTGATTAAACTTCTTTTGAAACTTTCCCCAGTCTGTTTTTTTGAAATTCAACCGATGGTTTTCATGTTGAACTGGAATGAGGAAGAAATCATCCCTTTGATGATTGATTTCCATTACGATTGCGCTATGGTCGCTATCGTAAGGAAGCACATGCAGTTTCCGTTGAGGACTATTAAAGCTGAATTCAAGTCTTGCGTCAGCAATGCAGAGGTCCAAATATGAATTTGTCCTAGGGTATGTTGGGAACTCCGACCCATATAGATTGCACCTGTATTCAATTTGGTTCTCTGTTATCTATGATTTCAGGAATACACCTCTTGGATTATTGGTGGCGTTCAGCCATGATGTATGCTTGGCATTCAGGCCACCGGCAAAAATATAATAACTATGCAGCCTGTTCAATTCGAGTATTTCAAACAAGGAATTGAGTTCCTCCTTGAGCTTGAGAACATTTTGACCAGTTGCATAGGCAGAGATAACGAAAAGGTTATCCCCACCTGGCAGTGAAATTTTGATGACGGACACTTCAAGAAATTCAAAGTTTTTGAATTCGACTTTTTCAATATTTTGGAAACAATAGGGTCTTCTAACCAATATCCCGGTGCCACCTCCCCCATCACCTATTACCCTATCGTTTATTACGAATGCAAAATCTTTGAATTCTATGGAATGCCATGAATTGAGGTGGGTTTCAGTGAGAAGTATGATGTCAGGCTTTTGCTTAACAACAAATTCAAGGAGATAATCACGTCGATGTATAGGAACGATAGAGTTGACGTTGATCAATATGAGGCGAAGCCTATCCATGGGAATATGACTGGATGACAAGTAATTATTAGGCATTTGAACGACCTAAACGCTGAAAAGCAAAGTTAATTTTTGAATCTTGTTTGTCGATTCCCTCCGATAAAGAATTAAGTTGCTGGTAAATTTTGAGAAGCAGCTCATTATTGCCACTTACATTATTTCCAGCATTTTCTGCTGGTCCTCTAGCGGCGAGTGCAAATGATACTCCGGGCTTGACGAAGTTGGAAGGTATGATATGACGGTGTACTTGTGTTTGCTTAGAGCAAATTTAACTTTTGCATCTTGATATCGGGAGCATCCTCGATATGATGCTGGGTGACCAAAAACACCGCAGTTAACGCAGTATAATTTTTCTTTAGGCTCCGTCTGGGCCAATTCGCACTCACCGGGAGCATGAACGTCTTTGCATTTAACGCAACGATAGTGCATGCCACAATTGGCAACCGAATGTCCAAATCTTTGACACTGGTAACACTGGTTGACTTCTCTTTTCTGGAGGCGTTCCCACCTCACCACTCTGAAATTCAAGTACCTTATTTGTTGAAGGGCACTTGGACTGCTCTTATTTGCAATTTTTACCAAGTAAAGTGGTAAATTCTTCCTTTCTATGGTCGACCTTCTTATCGCAAAGGCTTTGACCGAAACAAAATCAATATCTGGTGCAGCCTCCTTGAGCACCTGAAGAAGATCGACCGTATCCTCTCCGCTGTCCAAACCCTTCAACAAGAAAGTCTGATTCTTTTCACTTTTTGGGGTATAGGTGAAGTGTGGAAGCTCCCCACAAATCTGCGCATCTTTGGCTGACTTAAAATCAACCAGTGATTTTGTCCTTATAGTTATTTTTTCGGCATTAACTCTTTTGATTTCGAAATTGGCCAGTTTATTATCGGCTGCCAATAGCCGAACCATATCTTTCCCGGTTTGTCCGAACACGTTGATTGGCGGAACTTTTTCTGTCTTGTTGGAAGCTTTTTCAGAGGAACCAGCAGAACTGCGGGCTGGTTTTTTTCCTTATTTTTGTTCTTTAAATATTGAATAAAATTGACGTCATTATCTTGATTAAAATTACCTCCGATGTTTTCTTCGATTTCCATATCTTCGGTTAATCCCTCCAGCGCTGCAAAATAATTTTGGCTCTCGTTGGTGCCACTAGCACTTAGAACTTCCTCTGGAATTGCTTGCTTTGTACTTTTCTTTGGCTTTGTTACCTGTTGCCATTGATTTTGTGGCTGCGTCTTTTGAGGCTTCATCCCTTTCTTGAAAAGATCCTTGAGAGACTGTATCTCTTGCCTCAGTTCATCATTTTCTTTCTGCAATTTGGCCATTTGTTGATTGTCCGCTATTATTTGCAGCTTGCACCCTCCATCTGCGGAGTTTTCTTCGTTATGTTTTCTTTTAGTGTTTATCGCCAGTTTCGTATTCGTCGTTTCCCCAGGTTGCCCCAACGGTGGGAAGCCGTCGGGCTCCTCCATACCAGCAGCGAAATTTTCTTTGTGAATTTGTTTTTCGTTACCAATCGAAGTAAAAATATTCGATCGAAATTTCCTGAGTCGATTACTTCGACAATATAAGATTTTTTCCGATAAAAATTAACTTCGGACTAACGTTTTTAAAAAATTAATTTAATTTTTGAAAACTTTTGACAGGAGCGATTTAAAAAACGTCTATACGCAAAGACTACTACGATCCATCCCTTTCAATGCGGTATGCTGCCGGTCAAATGAAGTTGCTGTGCAGCGAAGTAAGTGCCACAAGCTCCGTGGAGAAACCTAGCGGGTGTGGTCACGGGAGGAGTCTGACATGCAAAATGCAATTTCCGGTAACAATAACACAATACTCTTTATTAATAAGATCGGCGAAGCTCTGCACATACATCCGTGCACAACGAAGTCAAAGTCAAAAGCGCTTTATTCAATACTAATGGTTATAAATTTTAAAAGAATATAAAGCAAATTCCAAACAATAATAATATGAAAACATAATGGCCCAAATGGCTCTCTAAATTCATACGTTATCAGTTTAATGAAAAGAAAACCATAGCAATTTCAAATTAATTAAGATTATTATGCCGGGTCCACACGCTTGTCAAACCTCAACAAGCTACCACTAATTCAAACGTGTGGATAGAATGTTTGACTTGGCTTGTGTAGATTTGCAAGCGCTTGTGGCCAACCCGATCGAGTGTCGGTTTTTCGACAAACATCAAAGGGAATTTACCGCAAGCGCTTGCGACGCATTCTCAGGTTTGCTTGCATTCAGTCTCAGTTCTGCATTGGAGGTGAATAGGTGGTAGCTAAAAATGAGTGAATGGCAAGGCTGACGTAAGATAGGAAGCCATATGGCGGCAGCGCTTACTACCACACACATGACCATTAGTAGGCCGACTTTGCTGGCTAACTTACATGGTGTTATATGAAGAATTCTGGAGGTACCAACGAAAATTCGAGGTGTTATTCGGTTTAGAGACGAATTTCTACAGTGAAATCCAGATGGTCCGCGCACAACACAATAGCGCTCCTAGTGAAGTGAAAATTATTTCAGTTCTTATATTCGGTCAATTTTTATCGCCTTCCAAAGTGAATGAATAGACGTTTGTTTACTTCTCAACGCTGAGCTATCAGTGAAAATTGCAAAACATATGCTTCATTTTCTCGGCTTGGAAAGTTTAGGAGTATAACACAAGATTCCATTCGTTCTGGGGCAGGTAGGTTTACATTTACACGAACAACCAAAACTATAGTAATAATCATTTTTCCTCAGGAATTGATATTTATCAACCAATCTGGTTTGCAAATCAGATAATGGAGTCAACTCTTTTGCCGGTATATACTGTTAAGTTGAGCTTAAACTGAGAAATGGTAAGTAAAAATAATTCAAAACTTAGGAGTTACTGTCATATATTTTAATATTATTGACAATAGTATTTCTACAGTTTCTGTCAAGAATATAAAGTACATAATTGCTTTAAAATTAAAATACTAGTTAGGTATACAATAAAAAATTAGTTAAGAGTTAGATTGACGTGTTTTTAACTCCATAGCAATATTCATTTATTTGTACTCCTACAAAAATATGACGTGAATTGGACCACCACTTAATGCCGTATCTTGACGGCATTAAGTGGTGTTCTTCGAGGTACATATGGCAGATTTCGGATTGTATTATATTCATTTATATTCTACCATGCACCAGGAGTTATAAGATTACCATTACTATCGTATACATCCAACATCCTTGGGAGAGTATACAATTCTGAAGAAGTTTTACTTTTTCTCAGAAAGTTATGTCGTAGCACACATATCGCAGTAATTTGTTTCAAGTTTTAAGTTAATGGTTCTTTGAAAAATTCTAAACACTGAAGATAAAATACCAAATATATTCTCCACTACAACGCGAGCTCTTGACAAATTTTGATTAAATATCCTTTTCGGTGATCCATTTACATGATTTCCTGGATAAGGGCTTCATATTATGCATACTTAGAGCAAAAGCACCATCTGATAAAAGCACATATGGTATGTTCTTGTTATTATTCGTTCCGTGAAGTGGACATGGCACCTGAAAGTTCATTTCGTATCTGGAGATTTTTTGCCCTAGCAATGAATTATTGAAAACACCTCCATCGTTTACTCTCCCTTGACATCCTATGTTAACGAATGTAAATCTTTAACTGCTGTCAACTAGTGCCAACAGAACTATACTGAAAGTTTTCTTGGAGTTAAAATATTCACTTCCGCTATGAGGCCGGCTTTCTATAACTATATATTTGCCATCCATCGAACATACACAGTGTGGAAATTTGCTTCTATATCCTCTTTCTTTATTGATCCAATCTTCCGGTGATGAGGGCATCTGAAATGATTGAATATTACGAGTATATCAAATAATAATGAAAAACGTAAGATTTTATTTGTATGGCAGAGGTTTCAATAAAATAAAATTCTTGCAGCAATCAAGATCATCAGAAACAGCTGTTGAAGAAATAGCTGGTGAAGCAGACGACAAGGGAAATGATGGCATCTTATGGGGTCTATCGATTTCTGCAACTTCCTCTGTACCATTTATAAAAAAAGCACGGAAAAATTTCGTCGTCAGCCTGCTTTAGACTCAGCTGAAGAACGAATGGCCACAGTATTTAGCCAATTAACAAATTTACTGAGTCAACGTGAATCAAAACCTTCGGACGCAGATAAAGAAGATGAATTTGATTTGTATGCTAAGTTTTTAGCCAAAAAGATTAGAGAATTTCCGAAGGATGAGAGGAATTTAATCATATATGAAATAGATGGTTTATTTTTCCAAAAAATTAAACGAACGTAGTTTCCGAGGGATAAACCCCCTAAATATTCGCCCTATTCTAGACCATCATCAGCGTCAAGTGGATACATACTATCAAAGCAACCTCTACGTGCTCAGTCGCCATTTCCTGAACATTATTCAACATCACACTATGGGCCTTTGACGAGGAACAATACTTCGAATTTGGAAAGAACCTCCAATCCATTACTACCACCAACGCTTAAAAATATTGATGACAATTTAATGATTTATTCCAATGAGCCTAACTCCTCAGATCCAAGACCTACTGTTAATAAAATATCTGATGAAATCATTGTGCCTTACAGGTAAAATATAATTAATACAGCATTTTTGAAGGCATACGAAGATATTGAGTAGTCTCATACAAGTGAATAAATAATAATATTGGTCGGAACACTGACTCATATGTTTGTATACCTAGTGTTTAATAAATAAAGTATTTTTTTATAAGTATCAGAAATTTTCTACTTTACCTTTATTTCATCTTTGATAACTTTATTCATGGCTTTGCAAACATCAGGCACAATTTCAGATATAGCCTGGGTAGACACTTTAAACAAATAGTGAAGACTTTTATAGCTGTCACCAGTCGCTGAACATCTCAATGCTATCGCCAGATGATATTTAGCTGGTATGGCTTCTCTGAAGTGTTTCAAAAAAAAAAGAAATTATGGGTGAAACAGCACTTAGCAAAAATTCAAAGTTTTCATAGCTCATCCGGCAGAAGTTGGCAAATTGTCCGGATGGTTCATAAAGAAGCTCATCAAATTTTTCTTCCATATATTCTCTGTAATGGATTAAAAAAAATAAAAATAAGTCGAAGTAACAGAAGAGTGCTTCTGCCGAAAGGGTTTTATAAAAACAAAAAAATAGAAAATAAAACTACACCCCTCGAATACAAATGACTTAGTGCATATAAAGCATCTTTCAACTAAGTTAAGAAACGAAAATTGTGATCACTAGGTACCTGTCATGTTTCTAGCTTCTATATTTTCCGCGGAAACTTGCTTTGACAGTCCAGATTTTAGTAAAATTATTTTACAAAACTCTATTTATATAGACACAGCATAAGCAATTGAAAAACTTTTCGCTACTAACCGTCATATTTATTTTTCTCACTAATACGTACTTCGTTTTAAGGTAAATTTCTCGAGAGAAATTTACCTATTGCGGAGAGCATCATATATATATATATACTCGTATATATATGGGATATAACGAAATTTGTGACCAAGCTAGAGGTTGCAATTTTGCTTCGATTTTCACCAAATTTTGAGGAAAGGTGTATTGAGTAATTATCTCGGTTAAGTTCGTGAACCAGCTATATCGGCTGGGCAAAAACAAAATGGCGGCCATTTTAGACGAAAAATCGCGATTTCTGTTCTGACCAAAGTGTAGCCATTGGGTGAAATTTGGTACAAAGGTTCATTGAAGTATGTGATGAATCTCACAATAAAAAATCCAAAGTCGGTACGGCAGAAACAAAATGGCGGCCGCTCAAAGGTCGAAAAACGTGCAAAATTTTGTTGTTGTAATAGTGGTCAAAGCTTTCAACAGATATTCATGAAATTCGGTAGTTTGATAGAAATAATAAGTGTCTAAAGAATTACGTAAAAAAACTGGAGATCAGGTTGCAAAAAACAAAATGGCGGCCAGTTGAAGGTCGAAATTTCAAAGGCTTTTAAAAGTCGCAATTTTGATCCGACATATATGAAACTTGGTTTTAAGATAAACATTACTTACACCTACAGTCTTTGATATTTTGGTGATCATGCATGAGCAAATTTCAAAATGGCGGCCGTTTAAATATGCGTTTTTTTCATGTTTTTGTGGCCCTCTAGCGGTCATATTTTCCAACGGATTTTGATGAAACTTGAGATTATGAATCCCTGTACTATGTTCTTGTATTTTGCAGGAAATTATTAAAATTGAATGAAAAATAAAAAAGTCAAAAATTTAAATCCTAATAATTTTAGCTGCGATTTTCTTTAAAAATTGAATTATTTTGCCCTGTCTAGAGTGAAACTCCTATTTGAACGAGATAGTACATTGATTGATGAGGTCCTAGCATACAAAGATTTAAAATAATCCAAAATCAAATGCATGCATTCAAAATGGCGGCCCCCAAAGGTCTGAAGGCAAGCGCAATTCGCTATTTTAGTGCCAACTGAAATAATGAATATTTTTCATTGAAACGTTTTAAATGACTTTACTTGAAAGAACTTATAAACCAGATCATTTTTAAGATATTGTATAATATTTTTAACAATACCCTCGAAAATTATAAAATCGCGACTTGTCTGTCTGTCCGTCCCTCCGCCCGTTTGTTCGTGCGTCATAACAAGTTTTCTCGCAAACCACATGAGCTAGAATGAGGAAATTTTCTACGTAGGTCAAAAGTGGTGCCTCTTGAAATTTGCAGTGCAAGAAAATATTTTAAGGTATTTTAGGGGGGTCTCCCCATACAGGCGGGTCTCTCCATACAGGCGGATGGCATACAATTTTTTTTTATTTCTGTAGCCCTCTAGCAGCCAAGGTTCTCAACAGATTCCGTTGAAACTTGAAATTATAAGTTATTAAGGCAAGTTAATTTAATTTGATT
Organism: Odontomyia ornata; assembly: GCA_963969285.1. Classification (NCBI taxonomy): domain Eukaryota; kingdom Metazoa; phylum Arthropoda; class Insecta; order Diptera; family Stratiomyidae; genus Odontomyia; species Odontomyia ornata. Next base: position 78,617,768 of record OZ017739.1, on the reverse strand, counting down.
ATGCAAATCGAATGACAAATAAAACAGTCGAAAATTTACAGCTTAATATTTTTAGCAGCCGATTTCAATAAAAATCGAAATGGCCCTCACAGTTCAGAAAAAAATTGAAATGTATATATTAATGGCAATGCAAGTGCTGATTAAACTTTTATGGAAATCTTTTCAAATTAACTATTCGAGCTATTTAAGCCTTTGTGTGGTTACCACTGTGAACTGTGTAAACAGCAGATGCGAGAAGGGCAAAACCGGTATTTATATGTTTACAACAATATGTAATCCATACGCATGCAACGCAATTTAATTAGCAAAATATTTGCGCCCCGATAAAAGGTTTCTAAAAACGAACGTAGCCAGATTTTTTTTATGTTAATAAATACCCATGTGGTACAAAGCAAATTGCAGAAAGAAGTTTAGTAGTAGGCAAGCCAAATTCTTTTTCGAAACTTTACGCTACATACGAGAAATTTACCTTTCCGGCTGGTGCTGCCAACGGGGATTTTTTTATGTTAATAAATACCCATGTGGTACAACGCAAACTGCAGAAAGAAGTTTAGTAGTAGGCAAGCCAAATTCTTTTTCGAAACTTTACGCTACATACGAGAAATTTACCTTTCCGGCTGGTGCTGCCAACGGGGATTTTTTTTCTTTCATTTTATCAAACGGAGCATATCGTGGCAGACCAGTGTTATTTGCGCTTGTTTTAGGTAAATTTCTCGAGAAAAATTTACCTATTGCGGAGAGCATCATATATATATATATATATATATATATATATATATATATATATATATATATATATGTATATATATATATATATATATATATATATATATATATATATATATATATATATGGGATATAACGAAATTTGTGACCACGCTAGAGGTTGCAATTTTGCTCCGATTTTCACCAAATTTTCAGAAAAGGTGTATTGAGTTAATATCTCGGTTAAGCTCGTGAACCAGCTATATCGGCTGGGCAAAAACAAAATGGCGGCCATTTAAGACGAAAAATCGTGATTTCTGTTCTGACCAAAGCATAGCTCCGATTTGGATGAAATTTGATACAAAGGTTTACTGATGTGTGTGATGAATTTCACAATAAAAAATCTAAAGTCGGTACGGCAGAAACAAAATGTCGGCCCATCAAAGGTCGGAAAACGTGCAAAATTTTGTTGTTGTAATAGTGGTCAAAGCTTTCAACAGATATTCATGAAATTCGGCACTCAGATAGAAATTATGAGTACCTAAAGTATTGCGTGAAAAATTTGGAGGTCAGGTCACAAAAAACAAAATGGCGGCCAGTTGAACCTCAAAACTTCAAAGGCTTCAAAAGTCGCAATTTTATTCTGATATATATGAAGCTTGGTTTCAAGATGGGCATTACTTAGATCTACAGTTTTTAATATTTTGGTGATCATGCATGAGCAAATTTCAAAATGGCGGCGTTGTAAATATGCGTTTTTTCAGTTTTTGTGGCCCTCTAGCGGTCACATTTTCCAGCGGATTTTGATGAAACTTGAGATTATGGATCTCTGTACTATGTTCTTGTATTATGCAGAAAATTATTAAAATTGAATGAAAAATAAACAAGTCGAAAATTTAAAACCCAAAATTTTTAAGCTGCCATTTTCACTAAAAATTGAATTATTTTGCCCTGTCTAGAGTGAAACTCCGATTTGAACGAGATTTGGCACATTGATTGATGAGGTCCTAGCCTACAGGGATTTAAAATAATCCAAAATTAAATGCATCCATTCAAAATGGCGGCCCCCAAAGGTCAGGAACAAGCGCAATTCGCTATTTTAGTAGCAACTGAAATAATGAATTTTTTTCATGGAAACGTTTTAAATGACCTATCTTGAACGTATTTATAAATCAGAATATTTTTTAAATATTGTAAAATATTTTTAACAATACCCTAAAAAATTATAAAATCGCGACTTGTCTGTCTGTCCGTCCGTTTTTTCGTGTGTCACAAGTTTTCTCGCAAACCACATGAGCTAGAATGAGGAAATATTCTACGTAGATCAAAAGTGGTGCCTCTTGAAATTTGCAGTGTAAGAACATTTTTCATAGTGTTAAGGGGGTCTCCCCATACAGGGGGAAGACATAAATATTTTTTTCATTTCTGTAGCCCTCTAGCAGCCAAGTTTCTCAACAGATTCCGAAAAAACTTGAAATTATAAGTTATTAAGGCAAGTTAATTTAATTTAATTATGCAAATCGGATGACAAATAAAAAATTCGAAAATTTACAGCTTAATAATTTTAGCAGCCGTTTTAAATAAAAATTCAAAATGACGGGCCCTGGTGGTTCAGAAAAGAATCGAAAATGTACATATTAATGGCGATGCAAGTGCTGATTAAACTTTTATGGAAATCTTTTGAAATTAACTATTTGAGCTATTTAAGCCAAAAAGTTATCACCTTTGTTTGATAACCACTGTTAAATGTATAAACAGCAAATGTGAGAAGGGCGAAACGAGTATAAATATGTTTATAACAATTTATTACCCGCCGATTTTCAATATGTGATCCATACGTGTGCAACTCAATTTAATTAGCAAAATATTTGCGTCTCTATGAAGGGTCTCCAAATATGAACGGCGGCAGATCCTTTCTGTAAATAAAAAATTGCAATAAGAAGTCCAGTAGTAGATAAGCCAATTTCTTTTTCGAAATCTTACGCTACATACGAGAAATTCACCTTTCCGGCTGGTGCTGCCAACGGGGATTTTTGTTATTACATTAATTTTCATCCAACGTTTACTACATTTTCTGTTGGAGATAAAAATATTTTAATCTTTAGAGAATTTCCAGTTTCTTCTACTTTGCATTCAATTGGACGTTAATTATAATGAAAAATTTCCTCAAGCTACTTTCAGCAGAACCTTCGTTTCTCTTGAATGTTAAATTTGCAAAGAAACTTTTCCGGTTGCTGAAGAATTGCCGTTGGATGTAACATCACCTACGAATCTGTATATTCACTACAAATACTTTGGGTATTGTTGGGGAGCAGACATAAGGAATAAGGAAAATTCATGCGCTTTTCAGTTTTTCACGGGAGCTGGAAATCAATGGAACTTGCTGAAAGAAGTGTATCGTGATCAAAAGAAAATCTGCTAAGATTGCAAGAAAATTATTACCAAATAAAATGAAAATTTGATAAGTTTTCCGGCATAATCAACCATTTTCGGTTTTGTGTGTTCAAAGTGCCAATTTTAAGGATTGTTTCGAGAAGGATAAGTTGGAATATTGAAAAGTGTAGTGTGCAGTGAATATAAAGCGACGCCAGTTCAAAGGTGTCAAAGCTAGGAAAGTGCGTGGATTCAATAAAAAGTGATTGATATAGGTCGTCGAATGAATTGAATGGTGGCAGTAGATTTATTGGCGTAACGGACGCAAGCTTAAGGATTATTTGCTTTGGCTAGTATAACAGGCACAAGTCTGCAAATATCCAACGGAAAGGGGTAAGAATTACAACTTGCTATGTGAAACTTCTCCAGAACCATCAAAATCACACTTGTTTCCATAGTGAAAAGTGTATATCCTCGCACAAACTCCTTTTTGCCTGGCCGTGTTGGTCATCGTTTGAGAGAATGCTACACACACTTTATCCGAAGTTTTAGGTTTCTGCTGCCCTCAGCAATTCACTAACGTCACAGTAGGTATCATGTGAAATTTCTATGGCTTTGGCCAAGCATTACGCTTCAGCAAAATATCAAGGGCGTTGTTCGCTCATTCTACTCCTTGATGTGTTTACGTCTTTCCAAGACCCCGAGAAATTTGCATCTACGAGAGTAAACACCACACACGTCCGGAACTTCTTCCAGGAGTTCATGCTTTAGTTCCACTTCTGGCTCAAGCAGGCATGCCTTCGGGATATGTCTAACACTTTTATGTTCGTTAAAAATTTTTGTTTTGAATGAACGGGCACTTTGGGCATCATTTGTATTGTTGATGACTGCTCCTGAAAAGTTCTTGGGACAGTTTTTAGTTTGATGTATTTGTTGAGCTCTTGGTTGAATAGTTCACGTTCAAAATTTTATTATTGCAGTTGCACTGTGGCATTCATGAATACATTCAGAATGTGAATTATTAAAAAAAGTATGACCTATATTGCTGGGAACATTTGTAGGCATTAATGATTTGCAGGTCTTCTTTCAAAAATTTGACAGAACAAATATCAAGTACTTCTTATCCAGTGCACTAATATTATGGAAATTGATCTAATTTGCAACTTTATATACTTAAACTTTGATAAATTACTTTCTTACTAGTTGGTTTGATTAATACTTGTGTGGCTTGTATATAAGACAATCTTGAAACAAGAAGATCCGATGACTTTTATCTTTGAAGCTAATGAAATAGCTAGAGATAAATACTGATTCAAGTCTAGCCTTCGCATTGATATACATAATATGAGTCAATCAATTGATGTGTGAAAAATAATTTGAAAATTTGTGGTTAAAGGCCCATTCTATAAGGTTCTTAATTTAATGTCTTATGTTATCTGCCTCAAACTATCGTCCCATATCACTCCTCTCCTGTTTCTCTAAGCTACTGGAACGACTTGTGCACAACAGGCTTCTTGAGTCCCTGAGTTCATTTGTCACACCAACGCAACATGGATTCTTAAAGTGTCGTTCAACTTCTACGAATTTGGCTGAGTTCGAAGACTATATTGCAAGAGCTTCAGACAAACAGCTTCAAGTATATGCAGTATTCACGGACTTCTCGAAAGCTTTTGACTCCGTGAACCATGTTCTGCTCTGGCAAAAGTTAGCTTTGCTTGGCATATCCGGTTCCCTTCATTCTTGGATTTCATCATATTTACCCTCCCGTTCATGTCGTGTCAATCTCTATGGCAGATTTTCCTTTCCATTCAATCCTACATCTGGTGTCCCTCAAGGGTCAATCCTTGGACCTCTTCTTTTCGTACTGTTTATCAATGATCTTCCTTCTGTAATTTCCTCTTCTTGTCTCCTGTATGCTGATGATTTCAAGGTATTCCGGATAATTAGATCCCTTGAAGATTGTCAGCAACTCCAAATTGATCTTTTTAACCTGAATAACTGGTGTAATGTAAACTCCCTTCGTATTAATGTTTCCAAATGTTTTAAAATTACTTTTACTTTGAAAATTGTCCCTTTAATTTTTAATTACACCTTATGTGATGTTGTTCTCTCCTCTGCAGACTCATGTAAAGATCTTGGTGTAATATTTGACCCCAAGCTTAAATTCGATGTCCACATTTTTAGCATAATTACCAAGGCATCAAAAGTTTCGGATTTTATTATGCGGCATTTGCACAAGTTTGCAAATAATGCTACCGCTGTTTGCTTGTTCACATGTCTTGTTCGCCCGCTTCTTGAGTACTGCTCAGTAGTGTGGTCTCCTAGACATTTATATCTTATGAACTCACTAGAAGCTGTTCAGCGTTAGTTTACCCGTATTGTGTTTTTCAAATTCAACGTAGCTTATGAGTCTTATGAGCGTCGTCTATCCATACTTCGTCTCCCTTCTCTGTCGTCCCGTAGAACCTTCTTAGATCAATGTTTCCTTTTTAAGTTGTACCACCAACAAATTGCCTCCACCATAAGCGCAGACTTGCAATACAGACTGTATGAACGACCTAACGGTCTAATCACATTCTCGAGGTTCCGTACGCCCGAACAGATCTATATTTAAACTCAATTATGCCACGAATCATCAGAATGCATAACAGCCTCGAGCTTGGCTCTCTTTCCACATCATACTTTGTTTTTAAAATTAAATTAAAGATGTTACTTTTTGCGAATAGTGATTAATGTTCCTTAGCACTAAATTTTACAAACTTTGATCTTGACTCTATCTTCATTTCTTACATGTTTTAGATTAACTCTTTTCTGCTTGATTTGTTGTATTGATTTGTCTTACTCTAAATTATATTTAACTATATTTAATTGTCTAAGTCTATTTTGTAATTGGATTTCTGTCTGTTAAATGGACTTGAATAAATAAATAAATAAATAAATATTTTTGCGTTCCATATTTTTCCAACATTTTCAAGGTATTTTTAGTTGTATGATAATTCGGAACTATTGTTTTCAAAGTCAAAGTCAAAAGCGCTTTATTCAATACTAATCCGTATAAATTTTCAAAGAATATAAAGCAAATTCCAAACAATAAACATACAAAAACTTAATGGCCCAAATGGCTCTCTAAATTTATACGTTGTCATGATACATATTTTAGAAAAAAACACTATAGCAAATTCAAATTAATTAAGATTTTTACACATTTTGAAATTCAATTGGAAAAAGGAGAAAAATCCAACCAACACTATTCTAAAATTATTTATAATTTAAACAGAACAGTGAACTTTGATCCTACACCTAATATGTTTTAACTCAATTCTAATAAAATTCAATCAAAAAAAACTTTATCTTATGCTAAAAACTTCTATAACAATGTTCCTAACAAAAGCGTTTAACTTCATCTCTAACCTAATACAATTAACATAACATATACCTAACCTATACCTAATTTTTAACAAAAATAAACAACAACACAAAATGTAGCAATAATGAGCTGAAACTCAAAAACTAAATATCGAAAAACACCAAAACTGGTAATAAACACGAATAATTTAGACATTGTCATTCAGCCACCGTCTCAATTCGATCAGCTTCAACGAATCCAGCAAATGAGTATCTTCATTGGAATTGTTAGTCTCGTGAACTCGAATTCGAAGGATATTTTATCTTCTTATCGATGGCCCGTCTATATATGTGATATATGACTGGGACGCCTTCAGAATCAAAAACATATCGATTTATGTCCAAATACACGAATGCTTCTGGAGGAACGAAGCCAGTAGCGAGGCAAGTCGCAATATACCCGTCTGTAGGGTGGAACGGCTGTGAAATCCAAGGGTTTTCACTCACAGTCACAGATCTTGCGATATGATTCCGAAGAAGTTTCAATATAAAGATATCGACTATTGTCACCTCAGCAGTTTGATTAATTCTTCTATTCGATATGTACTGTTTCCAATCCGTCTCAGGCTTTCTGTACAAACTAGTACATGAACGAAGACATTTTCTTTCGAAAACTCTTAATTTTTCCATAGTACTAGCGCTCTGGTTGTACCAGATCTGACATCCATATGTCAAAACTGGTCGAACCAGGGTCTTGTGACAGATGATTTTGACCTTTTGATCAATGTATTTGGAATGAAAGAGTCTTCGTAGGGCCATGACTACTTCTTGCGCCTTACTGAGCATGATTTTCACATGTTCAGTATATTACAGATACTGATCGAGATAAACACCAAGGTATCGAACACAGGATTTATTTGGAACTCGTTCTAAACTACCCTCGCCAGCCATGATATGGGAATCTTTCCAATTACGTTTCAGGTCTTGACTGACCCCCTGCAGCGTTGTCCGAAACAAGATTGTTTCACACTTTTGCGCATTGATTTTCATTCGCCAATTGTCAGTGTACAGCACACCATTGAACATTTTTTGGAGATTGCTCTGAACTATTGTAGCTTTTCGGTCTGCCCTATAGGTGATCAGATCATAAGCAAACGCTACCAATGATCGCGTTGGCGAGACGCTAAAATCAAAGCCGTTCAATACTTTGCGAATGAAGATTGAGAAGAGCAGAGATGCAGTAACTGCTCCCTGCTGTAGACCATTCAAGACCTTGAATTCGCGCAATGTTGTCAGATTTTCATCAGTTACAAAAAACGATTTCCCGTACAACATATCACACATCATGGCGACAAGGTGTCTGGGGAACTTGTCCTGAAGGAGTTTAAAAACTATTCCATCTAACCACACCATATCGAAGGCTTTCTCCATATTAATGAGACATGCTCCAACACATTGTCTATCATTTAGTTTCCAACAGATGTCTCAGGTTACTTTCGTTATTGCATGTGTGGTCAAATGCCTGGCACGAAAGCCAAATTGGCAATTCGGCATCAACTCATATTCCTCAATGTCGGCGTTTAATGCTCTGTTGAATATCACTTCAAACACTTTGCTGATGTTAGGCAGCAAGCTGATTGGGCGATTGCTTTTGGGGCATGAAGATTCTTTTCCTTTCTTCAAGATCGGAAATACCTTAACTTTTTCCACTCATTTGGGAGATATGAATTGCTCAACATGTTGTTGAACAATATTCAATAATTCCTAATAGCAACCTCAGGCAAATGTCGGAGAACTACATTTGGAATACCATCAGTACCACATGACTTGTTTATCTTGCGAAATATGAAACACAAGTCTTCATAGCTGACAAAATAATCAATAAGATTCAAGCTCGGTATGAGGCCAGATGTTAATGTTTCATTGAAATGAAGAATTGATTGGCCGTTCAGGCTTGATTTGAAGCCGGAAACTTTTGCGTCAACGACCTCTGAAAATATTTCATTCCCTCTCTCAGGGTTTGGTAGTTGAACCAATTCAAAATGAGTTCCAATCAGGGCAAGTTTATGCAATCCCTCACATATAATCCTGTTTCCATTTCTATCCGGAGTCGTACTATCAATTGTGATACCAGCCCTATCGAGAAGATTTATCTCATCACTAGTGACTTCAAGATTCGATACCTTCACTCGAGCTTTCTTGCGGAAAATGCTATTTACTTTCGCGAAAACACCATCTGGGTCCTGTGGGCTAATACTCCTCAATTTTTCTGCCCATCGATTGCTGATCTCACTCCTGAAGTATGACCGGATTAAGTTCCAGACATTCTTCAGGTGTAATTTCAACAAAGCCAACGAGGGATGGTTGTAGTCCAAACATCGTCGATAAATATTGTTGACGCGTGTGAAAAGAAGGTTTTTCAATCTTTTCAACCTTGCGATGGTTGGTGGTTCATATCCCTCCATATTGTTTCGATGTTTTATCTTTGGAACTACTTTCTCAATCGTTTCCAACGTCAGCTTCTCTAACTTCGACAAATAGACATCTATTTCATCGTTAGTTAGATTCCTGTCATTAGGAACCATTGAGCAAGAGTCGCCACCATCAGAAGGGGGACATTGCTTCTGGTACTCCCGATTAAACTTCTTTTGAAACTTTCCTCAGTCTGTTTTTTTTAAAATTCAGCCGATAATTTTCATGTTGAACTGGAATGAGGAAGAAATCATCCCTGTGATGATTGATTTCCATTACAATTGCGTTATGGTCGCTATCATAAGGAAGCACCTGCAGTTTCCGTTGAGGACTATCAAAGGTGAATTCAAGTCTTGCGTCAGCAATGCAGAGGTCCAAATATGAATTTGTCTTTGGGTTTGTTGGGAACTCCGACCCATATAGATTGTATCTGTATTCAATTTGGTTCTCTTTTATCCACGATTTCAGGAGTATACCTCTTGGATTATTGGTGGCGTTCAGCCATGATGTATGCTTGGCGTTCAGGTCACCAGCAAGAATATCATAACTATGCAGCCTGTTCAATTCGAGTATTTCAAACAAGGAATTGAGTTCCTCCTTGAGCTTGAGAACAGTTCCACCAGTTGCATAGGCAGAGATAACGAAGAAGTTATCCCCACCTGGCAGTGAGATTTTGATAACGGACACTTCAAGAGATTCAAAGCTTTTGAATTCGACTTTTTCAATATTTTGGAAACAATAGGGTCTTTGAACCAAAATCCCGGTGCCACCTCCCCCATCACCTATTACCCTATCGTTTCTTACGAATTCAAAATCCTTGAATGTCATAGAGTGCCATGAATTGAGGTGGGTTTCAGTGAGAAGCATGATGTCAGGCTTTTGCTTGACAAGGAGCTCCAGGAGACAGTCACGTCGACGTAGACTCACAATGGAGTTGACGTTGATCGAGATGAGATGAATCCTATCCGTGGGAATGTGGCTGGATGACAACTTATTTTGAGGCGTTTGAAAGCCCTAAACGCTGAAAAACAATGTTATTTTTCGAGTCTTGTTTATCGATTCTCTCCGATAAGGAACTCAATTACTGATTTATTTTAGGAGCAGCTCATTATTGCCACTTAAGTTATTTATTTTGTTTACACTGTCTGCTGGTCCTCTCGCTACAAGTGCAAATTACACCCCGGGCTTGACGAAGTTGGTAGGTATCACACTGCGGTGTGCTTGACTTTGTTTTGGAGTGAATTTTACCTTTGCATCTTGATACCGGGGGCATCCTCGATATGATGCTCGATGACCAAAGGCACCGCAGTTCACACAATATAAATTTTCTTTTGGCTCCGCCTGAACCTCGCCGGGAGCATGAATATCTTTGCATTTAACACACATATTTCATGGCACAATTGGCAGCCGAATGCCCGAATCTTTGACACCTGTAGCTTTAGTTGACCTCACTTTTCCGCAGGCGTTCCCACCTCACCACACGGAAGTTCAAGTACCTTTTATTTGCAGGGCACTTGCTTTTGCTGGAAATCTGGACTAGTAGTGAGGCAAGTTTTTACGCTCGACAATCGATCTCCATGTAAAAAAGTTTTCAATAGAAATAAATTGTATTCCTTGTGCAACTTCTTGGAGCACATGAAGGAGATCGACTGTGTCCTTACCACAGTCCAGACCCTTCATTAAAAAGGTTTGGTTTCTTTCGCTTTTGGGGGTTAATGTAAAGTGCGGAACATCTCCAGAATTTGACGCACTTTTTGTTGCCTGGAAATCAACCAGCGACTTAGTACTAATTGTCAATTTATCGGCATTGACCCTTTTTATCTCAAAATCGTTTATCTTATTTTCGGCTGCCAAAAGCCGAACCATATCTTTGCCCGTTTGCCCAAATACATTGATTGGTGGGACTTTTTCTTTCCTTTCATTAATCTTGACGGACGGACCAGCAGACAAAACTTTTGGTTTTTTCTCCCTATTTTTAATTCTTAGGTATTCTATAAATTCATTATCTAACTTAGAAATTTTACCTGGATCCTCTTCAATACTTATCGTATCTTCAAGTCCAGCTAGCGCTGCATAATAATTCCTGCTGTCGTTTGCTCCGCCTGCGCTGAGGACATCCTTTTGATCAGCTTCTTGCTTTGGCTTCTTAGTTTTCTTTTCAGTTTTTGAATTTGCTTCTTGGCCTTTCTTGCTTTCTTTAGCTTTGTTGAATGTCAATGTTCCAACGAGTGCTTCTAATGATTTGATTCGAAGATTGAGATCTTCATTTTCTTTTTCAACCTTGTCAGCTTTCTCTTTATCTTTAATCAGCTGCTGGATTCCGATGACCGATAGAATTTGGGGTTTTTCTTCTTTATTGTCGTATCTTCTTTGAGTTTTTTTTCGCCCGTCATCGTTGGCAATGGACACGATCCTTCTGGTTGATGGCTGAAGTCATCGGGCTCCTCCATCTCGTTGCTTTTGCAGCGAGATTAGAGGGAATGTTCTCAGACCGGGACTTCCCTTGAACGTATTTCCACTTTTGATATTTCTTCAGGAAATGAATTTCAGGTATTCGATAAATGCTCGAATAATTCGACGGTGATGGTTTTCAATTAAAAAAAATATTTTCAACTGACTTTTGTGAAAAATTAATTAATTTTTAAAATTAATGACAGGAGCGAGTTAAAAACACGTCTACACGCAACGAGTGCTAGACGTAGATTTTCGGAACTATTGTTCCAACAAACTCTTTTTGTCTTTTGTTCAAACTTCATTCATAAAGTTCAATCGTGTTATTGAGTGGACTTTGAAAATTCTGAAATTAAAACCATTGAAAACTTATTGAACAAAGAAATATTTAAAGAATCTGTTTTAAGTGCTTTCATGTTATTTCATTTAAACTTGTTAGTTAACAGTTTGCAACTCAATGATAAAATAAAGTAAAAACATAAGAAGTTCAGCAGGTACACAGTGGTTTTTGAAGCCAAATTACGAAAACAAATCCCCTTTTTAGGGTTTTGTACTAAAATACAAAACCCTATTGCAATCACGACCTGTGTCCGTCTGTCCGTCTGTCCGTCCGTCCGTCCGTCCGTCCGTCCGTCCGTCCGTCCGTCCGTCCGTCCGTCCGTCTGTATGTCACAGCACTTTTTCTCCGAAACTATAAGGGCTACAGCCATGAAACTTTGTAGAAAGGTCAGAAGTGGTGACCTCTTGAAAGTTCAAGGGTGGAAAAATTTTTCAAAGGGGTTTAAGGGGGGCCTCCCCATATAAGGGGGTGACCCCTCAAAAAAAAATTTTCACCATTGGTAGTCGAATAGGATGTCATTGGTAAGGTCTCAATGAGATCTTTTCAAAACAAGTCTTAAAATTGTCTTATAAGTACCGAGGGGGGCAGGGGAAGGGGAAATGTACGAACTTTTCGCGTACCCCCCCCTCGCGATTGGACACCTTCCATCCGAAAAATCTGAAAAAAATCATGAATGTAGACCTTAATGAGTACAACAACAACAAATACATGAGAAGTCGAAATTCACTCAACTTTGTTAGTAATAGTATGATTTATCGATTTTGTGTTTTCTTGAATAAAATCTAAACGGTACCTTTAAACTGAATAAAATTTAGCAAAGAGATGACTTTTTATAAGATTGATCTTTCCTGAAAGTTTCATAAAGATCGAATGGTATTTACCGAAGTTATAGCGATTTGAATTTTCGTGTATTACTATGGTGCAATATGCCCTGTATTACTATGGAAAAATATTGCTATGGAGCCATATGCGCATTTTACCGACTTAGACACTACAGCTTTGCCAGAATTTGCATAAAAATTTCAGGAGTGATAGGTATCATGAAGATGAGTACATACAATTGAAACAAGTCGAAGAGGCAGGAGAGAGCTCCTAGCAAAAGGGCTTTGTAACCATTCTAGGATTCGAAAAAATAGGCCATGAATCGATGATTACAGTACAGAGGAGTGGCCCCTGAAAAAAAATTTCATGAAAGGTAGCCGATATGAGTATCAACTGAAAGTTCTCTATGAGAGCTTTTCAAAACAGTTCTTAAACTGACAGTTTTTGCTTCAGTGGGAGCACAGGGGGGGGGGGGGGAATACATGAAAAATGTGTTTCCTCCCTCGCGAATGGACACCAGTGATCTAAAAAATCTGAAAAAAATATCAAAGGAGATATTTATGGGTATAACTATAACAAATACCTCAGAAGTCAGAATTCGTTTTACATTTTCTCCAATTAAATCGTCTTTGACATGTTTCTTGATTTTATTCGTTGCTGGTTACTGCATTTTGTAAGTTGAGTACAAAACCCTTCTGACATGAGCATAGGTCTGTCTACCCAACTTGTTTCTGTTTGACTTTCGATTGATAAATTCATAATATTATCGGTATTTGCCCCATTAATGTTCATATACTTGCTATAATTTTGTTTCTAGTGGAAGCAAAGATGAAGAAAGATGCATTTAAATAGTAATTACTGTTTTTGTTGCCATAATTAAAAATTTAAATGACTTTAAGTTCACTGAAAATAAGTTCAACACCATACCATATTACGTATACTTTAACTATACAAATAATTGAATTGATGGTTCCAACGAGCGTAAGTAACACAAAATCGACGATGAGGCCTTGATGATTAGAAGATTTAATGTCCTTCCGGATTGATCCCTTTAGCAACAATTTTTAATATTCTAGGTGCTAAAAAAATGCTTTTTTTGTAGTTGGGAGGTGAATGTCATTTACGCACAGAGTGTGGGACTCCTATGCTCGCAAGAAGGTGACTAGACTATTCACCAAACACCTCCCCTGTCAAGCCGAGAACCCAGTATGGAACTGTTTGACACATTAATTCGGGCCACGTCTCGGTTTGTTACGGCTTAAGGAGCCTTCAAGCTGTGGGATCCCTCCTCTTGCGGGAGGGGAGCGGAAAAGAGGAATTGCGAGATAAGTGATCCCCTAGCCTATAAGCCCCCAGCTGCAGTGAGTCCCTTTTATCTTTTAGGACTGCCCGAGCATAATGTGCCACCTGGTTCCATTTGTCAACCGATTCGAGCATCACCGCGACTATATTATATTATCCGGGATGAGTTCTCCCGTCTCCCTGTAGAGGTCCTTTCGTAGCCTGTCCAACTTTGTGCACGCAAAAAATGTGTGGCAGGCATTGTCCCCTTTTCCTGGGCAAAACGAACAAGTCACGGTCCCCCGTGACCTACCAATCTTGTGCAGGTAAGACTGAAAACACCCATGCCCGCTCAAAAACAGCGTCAGATGCCTTCGATTTAGCCACGGTCTCACATCCGGGATGAGGCGCGCAGTCCACCTTCTCTTCCTGAAGTCCACGAAGAGATTAAGACAGGAAAGGACAGGATTGGCCAGACAAATAAAGCGACGTTGTGTGATTTCATCGCCAACGTCAAAAATGTGGCGAAAGTACTGTATTCGCAAACGGAAGACGATAATCTCTCCCAAGAATGATGGTCACAAAGTACAATTGCCACCCAGCGACATGAAGAAGAAAGGCTATTCCGAAAAGTGGGAGATGTTTTGAAAAGAATACAATCTGTATGTGACTCACCAAGAATCAACAAAGCAGTAAAGATTGGGCTCCTTGAACTAAAGGAGCTCCTAGACCGCATAGGGCATTATCGGAGGAGCTGATTAAAGGCCGAAGAGGACCAGAAGGCCGCAGAGGAGCAGAAGGCTAAAAGAGCGCTGGGTGTTGAATCTAAAGGGCACGTGCAGATACCTCCGCCTAAATAAAAGAATGGTAACTAGCCCAATCGAAGATTGGGATAAAAGAAGGAAGGAAGTGACACTTGATTGGCGAAGAAATTCGCAAAGAAACTTCTTCAAAAAGTGCCAGAAAACAAAGTTCGGACGGGCGTCCAACAAGAAAAAAGACAGCAAGATGGGGGCCTTGCTGTTTTTAATCGATTTGCGAAGGCATTTCCTGGCCGCCTTATATGCTGCTACCCGGTTGCATGCCTCGTCAGGATCCCATGCCCGTTGAGCCTCATGTCAAAGCTTGTGACACTCCTTTCACTTTCCAGTGATTTTAATTGACCACCAGTACACTGAGGGCTTGCTATGCCGGGGTTTTCAACGGAGCATAGAAGCTTTGCAAGCAGTCATGATGATGCTCATAGTTGAGTTCACCATGTCTTGAGCTGCCAGTTCTTCCATCCCCTGCGAATCTCCCTACGGTGAGGCACCTGCTGTGAGCACCTCGACGAACCTCTCGACGTCCATCCCACCGATGTTCCACCCAATTGTAGAAAGCCGAGAGCTCGGATGTCGGGAGACAACATCACTTATCTCGAGCAGAATGCACTGATGATCACTGGCTGAGTAGTCCTTTAATACTCTCCAATTGTGTATCCTCTGTACTAAGGACTCCAAAGCGAATGCCATGGTTCCTTCACAGCAAATATGGTGGAAAGTCGGCATACTTCCGGTTTTTAGTACGACGAGCGCTATCCTGGACACCATTTCTAGGACTTGTTTTCCCCGCGGATCTATTTCAGGTATGCCCCATTCAATTGCTTGTGAGTTGAAGCCTACCCATATTGCCGTCTACGTTCGAGACAGTGCCCTTCAAAGCACTATGCTTGGCTTGGAAAGGTGATATCAGTTCGTTCGGCGCTAGGTACGCACTAAAGAAGGTGGTCCCTAATCATTTTTTTTTTGTATTTGGGAGGTCAATGCCATTTTTAGACAGAGTGTGGGACTCCCATGCTCGCAAGAAGGCAACTGGACTACCCACTAAACACCTCCCCTGTCAACCTGAGAACCTAGCCTGGAACCGTTTGATACATTACTTCGGGCCAGGTCTAGTTTTTTTTACGCCACGAGGCGCCTTCAAGCTGGGGGATCCCTTTCCTAGCGGGAGGTGAGAGGGGAACTATATTATCAGGGGGGAGCTCTCTCATCTCCCTGTAGAGGTCCCTTTGCAGCCTGACCCATTTTGTGCACGCAAAAAGGCATTATCCTCCTTCTTCCTCTTCTTAGCACTACAGCCCCTCTCGGGCCTTCGCTTCCTGCAAATAGTGCGTCCAACAGTCTCGGTCCATTGACCGCGTCCTCCAATTTCAAAATCCGAGCAGCGATGAACTGTATTCATTGACCGAGTCAGACCAGTGTTTTCTCGGTTTCCTCACTGGTCTCCGGCCCTCAGCTCTCGCAACGAATCCCTTTTTGGGTATCCATTGTTCATCTATACGATTCATGTGGTCAGCCCATTGCAGCTACCGCAGTCTTACAATCGTTGAGACCTCCGGTTCGTCAAAAAATTCATACAGCTCATGGTTGTATCGAAGTCGCCATTGGTCTTCATCTAGCATCGCTCCGATTATTCGCCTCAGGACCCGTCTCTCAAAGACGTTCAATATATTTGCGGATGCTTGGATAAGGGTCCATGTTTCACACCCATAGCATAACACAGGTCTTATTACAGATTTGTATACTTGGACTTTTGTTTTCCTGTGCATGCAGCTGGTCAAAACTGAATAAAATATTTTAATTGCAAGCTTTATTCTTCGGCATATTTCGTCGCTTTCATTACCCGTTTTTGTTGTTTTGGCGCCTAAATACACAAATTTGCTGACATTTTCGATATTGTATTCGCCAAGTTGATAGTTTGTGTATTTGAGGGTATTCTTCCTTGACTACGTCATAAGCTTTGTTTTATTTTCATTGATTTGTAGCCCTGCTAGTTTTGCCTCGCTGTCGAGTTTCAGAAAGAGTTCTTTAGCAGTTGTTAATGACCGTGACAAAATGTTGATATCATCTGCATAGGCTACTACTTGGCTCGACATGTATAGTAATGTACCTCGCCTATCGACAGGAAGCTACCTTATGACGTACTCCTGAGCCAAATTGAATAGCAATGGGGCCAGCCAATCTCCCTGCTTAAGTCCGATATTTGTGAGTTGGTTATTGATGCGGACTTGGGAGGTCGTTGACGTCATTGTCATTTTGGCAAGACGGACTAGTTTTGCTGGGATGCTTAAGCAAAGCATTATTTAGTACAGTATGTTACGATCAATACTGTCATATGCTTGTTTAAAGTCAACAAAAATTTGGTGCACGTCTATGTTGAGCATTTTCCAAGTACCTGCTTGACTGTGAGCAATTGGTCTATCGTCAATCAACCTGCTCGAAAACCATCTTGATACTCCCCAATAATACTGTTGGCGTATGATCCGATTTTATTGTCTAAGATTTTAGAAAATATTTTGTACGCCGTACGAAGTACTGATATGCCTCTATAATTTTCGCACTGTCGCTTGCCACCTTTTTTATGGATAGGGAATACAATATAATTGATTGGTTCCACTCTTTCGGCATATATTCTTGTTGCAAAATGTGCTGGATGACTTTGCTTTATGAACACTACTGCCACCATATTTGATGAGCTCCTCTGGAATCTCACCAATGTCTGGTGATTTATAATTTTTTGGGCTTTGATGATGGAACAAACTTCATCCTGAGTTCGTGGGGCCAATAGAAGCTCTTCGGAGACATCTATAGGCTCTGATATTCTGGAGACGTGCGAAGGACTAAGGACGTTTTTGAAATAAGGTGCCCAACTTTTCTTAATCTTGGTTTCATCAGCGATGATATTGCCCGTGTTTTCACGACAGAGCGTGATTTTGGGCTGATAACCACGTTTCAGGCTTTTCACTACTTTGTATGCTTTTCTTGTGTTGTTGCTCGCAAGGCTTACATCTATACTTCTCAATTGGTCGTCATAGTATTTTCTTTTCTTAATCCTAATTATCTTATTCGCTACTCTTCTGAAATTTTCATAGTGATCTCTCTTCGTCCTGGTTTTCCTACCTACGTATTCTTTGTACGCCTGATTCTTTTTAACCTAACGCATTCTGGCACGTTGTTGGATCAGAACATGGTCGATCTGGTTTTGTGGGTTGCCATCCGGTGATACCCAGGTCATTATATGAATGCGAATAATCTGATTGCTCTTTATACTCCACTCCAAGCTCCTTGCAAAGCAAAAATGAAGCCTTGGCTTACTTGAAGAGTTCTTTGTGCCTTAAAAGCCAAAGACTAGGAGCATAGGTGCTATAAATTGACCGGAAATGATAATGCTAAACAGAATTTTTGTAGACTGCGCTCTTTGGTTAAAAAAGAGCTCAAAACGGCCATGAAAAACTACTTTAGCAGTTTAGAGAGTTCCTTCCTAACAAATAACGCTAAGCCCTTTTGGTCATACATCCGGTCCTTTAAATCTTCCTCTTCCACCCCGCATACTGTCAAATGGAATAACACTGAAGCCTCCTCCCCTCAGGATATTTCTAACCTATTCACCGAATATTTTTCCTCTACTTTTTCCTCTTCTGATATACTACACTCCCCCATAAATTCAATTCAAACTTATCCAGCATCAAGTACATCCTATTCCACTGATCGTTCTGAAGTTGAATTCCTTATTAACTTGCTCGATTCGAATGTAAGTCTTGGTCCCGATGGATTGCTTATATATTTGTAAAGTCACTTTGTTCCTCTTTGTGCTTTCCTCTATCTCTTATATTCAATCTTAGTCTTGGTACTGGCACCTTCTCAACGTACTGGAAAGATGCAAATGTTGTTCCTATCTTTAAAAACGGCGACCCATCATCTGCCTCAATCTATCATCCCATATCAGTCCTCTCCTGTTTCTCTAAGCTGCTGGAATGACTTGTACACAACAGGCTTCTTGAGTCATTGAGTTCATTTTTCACACCACAGCAAGATGGATTCTTGAAGGGTCATTCAACTTCTTTGAGCTTGGCTGAGTTCGAAGATTATATTGCAAGAGCTTTAGATAAACAGCTTCATGTTGATGCAATATTCACGGACTCCTCCAAAGCTTTTGACTCCATGAACCATGTTCTCCTCTGTCAAAAATTAGCTTTGCTTGGCGTATCCGGTTCCCTTCATTCTTGGATTTCATCGTATCTATCCTCCCGTTCATGTTGTGTTAATCTCTGTGGCACAATCTCTTTTCCATTCAATCCTACATCTGGCGTCCCTCAAGGGTCAATCCTTGGACCTCTTCTTTTCGTACTGTTTATCAATGATCTTCCCTCTGTAATTTCCTCTTCTTGTCTCCTGTATGCTGATGATTTCAAGGTATTCCGGATAATTAGAACCGTTGAAGATTGTCAGTAACTCCAAATTGATCTTTTTAACCTCTACAACTGGTGTAGTGTAAATTCCCTTCACATCAATGTTTCCAAATGTTTTACAATGACTTTTACTTTGAAAATTGTTCCTTTAACTTTTAATTACACCCAATGTGATGTTGTTCTCTCCTCTGCAGACTCATGTGAAGATCTTGGTGTAATATTTGACCCCAAGCTTAAATTCGATGCCCATATTTTTAAGCATAATTACCAAGGCATCAAAAGTTTCGGGTTTCGTCATAAGAAAGCTCTTTGTCGATACACGAGGTACATTACTAGACAAGTCGAGCCAAGCAGTGGTAGTAATCGAGCATTTCAACTACGAAACTTTCATTGATCGCTTCCAGAATAGTACGCTCAGCTATACTGATAAGTTGATCTTGGCTAATATTTGCACCAACCATGTTATCAAAATCATACATCTTGAATGCAAAATGCAATTTCTCTTCTCAGATGTTCAATTTATTTTGCTTATTCCTTTTAATTGGTCGGAAATGTGGCAAGACGCGCATGAATTGCCTTAAGTTAACGCGATCATCGTTGTTATCAGCGAAAAATGCATTTACGATGCAATCACATAATGGGTCTATGGAGAATTCAGGAATTCGGAGGAAATCATCTCTCGAAAATGTAAACAGCAACAGCTGGAGCAACAATACCAGCATCATCAAATGATTTTCGAGAGATGCTTTGAGATCGCACACGGAACAGCAACAGCTGAGCAATATACATGGCAGCAGCAATATACATTGCAGCAGCAATATACATTGCACCAGCAATATACATTGCAGCAGCAACATGTATTGCAGCAGCAATATATATTGCAGCAGCAACATGTATTGCAGCAGCAATGTATATGGCAGCAGCAACATGTATTGCAGTAGCAACAGACATTGCAGCAGCAACATACACTGCAGCCGCAACATGTATTGCAGTAGAAACCTGAAATGAGAGGGAAAAGGACTGAAGAAGAACGCCGGTGGAGAATGAGAGCGAACGGATTGGGACTTGATCTCGTAGCGGGAGTCCGGTTTGGCGGGCCATGGAGTGAAGATCGTGGAGTTTGAATTGTCGCAAAGGGAGAGTGAATTAGAGATTGTTGTGGGGAGTCTACTGGAATACGGCACACAGCGTGGACGGGCGAGAACCGCGCCGGAAACGGGAATTGAAGATTTGAGTGATTTCTTTTCATCCAGTAAAAAGTGATTGGAATTCAACCGTGTGGGCAGCCAAGTATCGAACAGTATTTTAGATAAGAGTGTCAAATTCATGCAAAATGATCCCATTTTCAAAAACAATCCTATATAATGGACTATCAGCAACTTAAAAATAGTTTAAGTGAATGTGCTGTGCCATCTCTATTTAGACTTTTGAGTTGTAGGAAGCAAATTAAGAGTGACTAATATATTACGAATCGAATCGGTTAGAAGTTGTCGATCGGGCGGTAAACCTGTCTAAGCGAGATGTAAACGCAAAAGACTTGCGAAATAGATCACGAATCTAAAAGTAAAAGAAGAGTTAATGTACTGGCAGAAGTAAAGCCTGATTTGGTGATTTCCTTTCATTTAAAAGTAAAGGAGTGCCCTATTGTCCGCGAGTGGAATATTAAGCCACCAAAAACATAAGTTCGTCGTTCCGCCAGCTCGAGAAGAGATTTCGTATGTGTGGACGTTGAAATTTGCGTGGAGAACTGCAATTAAGGATTAATTACACACTTTTTGGATTTCATCTCTTGCATTTATTAAAAATACAATCGCTTAGTGTAAAAATAAATAAGCTGTCCACTCGAATCTCAATACATATAAGTGTGAGATATGCAACAAAGCATCTAATAAATTATTCATTGTTCAACAGGACTTACCTTCTGGCTACGAGCGCTCGTCGCAGATGATATGTGAGTACCATTTCATTTTATTTTTCTTCCTGTATACCTTTGTTTTGCATATAATTTTATTTTTCTTCTGGTATACTTTTTTGCATATCATTTTATTTCTTTCTGGTATACTTGTTTGCATATCATTTTATTTTTTTATATGGAATTAATTATTATCAGTGGTGTACATTTGTTTTTCTTTTCCATTACATGATATATTTTGTGCATAGTTAAATATTTTTTTTTGGGTAACGACGAGGTTTTCCTTAGTCCGTCTGGTTTCACTCGTTCAACTTGTTCTCTGAACAAGTCATTTTCCCTCTTTGTAGCTGCCTACAATTTTTCGACTTCGGACGCCCGTTCTTTAAGACCCAAGAATTCGTGAATGCGAAATTCTTTTTGTAGTGGGTCCTTGTGCTGGGGGAATGAATCCGCCCCACGACACTGCAATGCTAGCAATGCTTAACAACTGCCAAAAAACTTTTCATGAAACTCGGCAGCGAAGCAAAACTAGTAAGGCTACAAATCAATGAAAATAAAATAATGCTCATGACGCAGTCGAGGAAAAATACCTCAAGTACACAAAATATCACACATGGCGAGACAAAATACGCCAAAGGATACAGCTCGCAAATAAAATATTTTATTCAGTTTTGGTGATCTTGAAGACAAGCTGTATACATAGGAAAACAAAGCTCCAAGTATACAAATGTGTGATTAGACCTGTGTTTTGCTATGAGTGTGAAACATGGACTATAACCTGAGACCTGGGGACCAATGGTGAATTCGATACAAATTATGAGCTGTATGCAATTTTCGATGAACCAGTGGTCTCAACGATTGTAAGACTGCGGAAGCTGCAATGTGCTGGCCACATGAATTATATGGACGAACAACAGATATCCAAAAAGGTATTTGTTGGGAGAATTGAAAGCCGGAGACCAGTTGGAACACTGCTGCTCGTATTTCGAAATTGGAGGACTCCGTCAATGGACCGAGATAGTTGGAGGCGCTGTTTCCAGTACTAAGAAGAAATTAATTGCTTTTCAGAAGGTATATAAGGTTTAAAATAAAAAGAAGGATTAAAATTCCAACAATTTCTAATAATTAAAATAAGTACAACCAGCTGAACTGCCTTTTGGATATGTTTATTTTGAAACATAAATACCTTTCGAGTGATAAATAAAAATAAATATGTTAATTACTGAAAATAGTTTTTCCATATTGAGCATATTTAAATTGCAGGGTCTTAAATTTTTTTTCTCTTTTTCTTCTCTACAAAATTTAAGACATCCTTGCGGATACCCGAGAACTCATTTTAGGGCAAAACAATTTGAGTTTTCCGAATGATATGAATCCAATGAACAGCTCGTGATTGACCAATATCAACGGCATGTTCCTTAAAGTACCTTACGAAGTGTTATTTGACTTGAGTAATCTCTTAGATAAGTATGATTGCTATTTTATAGATTGCAACTCTATGTGTTTAAATTCCTAGCTTACACCTGTGACTTTTTCTTCAAAAATTGCTACAACTATATTACGAGTAGAGCACATTAAATCTACTTGGCGCAACTGAATATAAATAAAATTATTTCCTTCCATAAAAATCGGTGCTTTACAACCATGCATGTCTGATTTTATGTGCAAGGGGTTCCCCGATAGCTATTCTCAAGCCACAATTTACATTTTTCCGCAGGATGCAAATTTTGTATTTCCGCTGTCGATGCATTAAGGTTTGCGGGACACGGCTATGTAATCCTGTAGTCCAGTGTTTTTCAATCTGTTGGTCGCGACCCCTAGGAGGGTCGCGAAGCCTTGCTAAGGGGGTCGCGAAGCCTTATTCGGGTGATCGACGGCAAAAGAGAAATGACAAGGTTCTACACTACAATAAAAATACAATATCAGTGAGAAGGATATGCTTGTTTATTTTTCAAAAAAATTTCAAAGCGTGGTGCTATTTTAGAAACGTTTATGATTAAATCATTTTCTAGTAGTAGTCTGTTTCTCTTTTTAGTTTTAATTTCCACCATTGAGGAGAATGTTAATTCGCACAAGTATGAGGTGGCAAATGGCACTAATGATTTTAGAGCTTCCCTTGCCAGCTCTAGATATTCTTGTTTTCTTTTCATCCAAAACACGTCAATACTTTAAGAATGATATTCCATTTTCAGCACGCCGTCAGAAGCTAAATCTACAAGTTTTTCCTTCAGATTTAAAGCGAGATCTGCCAATTCTATTGACTTCTCCAAGAAAGGGACCAAAATCCACGTACGCCCATTGTAAGTTTCAGAGTGCAAGTCTGGGAAATATGTTAATAATTTCTCTTGCAAATTATGTAAGCTCTGTATCATAGAAGGAATGTGAGCTTTTACTACAAGTGATTGGGTTGTTGCATTATCATCAACAGTCTTCTGAACACACGGAAAAGACTCAAATATATTGTTTTGCAGAGAAGATGACCACATACGAAGTTTTACATGAAATGCTTTCACTTTATCTTTAGCTGTTAAGATATTTTCTTCTCCTTTGAAGGTTTTTGTTTAAGTTGTTAAGATGGCTAAACAGATCTGCCGAAAATGCTAACTTCAAGTGCCAAACAGGGTCAGATAAATGATTAGCAGATTCAGATTTACAATCTTGTAAGAACATTAACAGTTCAGCTTTTAGTTCTAGAACTCTTGTCAATGCCTTTCCTTTGGAAAGCCACCTGACCTCTGTGTGATAAAAGAGATTGTGATGAAGCGAACCCATGTCTTCACAAATAATTCTGTACAGCCAGGTTTTGTAAGGCTTTACCTTTGATAGAATTCACAAATTTTATTACCTCCGTAAGCACGTCATTTGAATCAGACGGTAAAACTTTAGCTGCTAGAGCTTGACGATGAAGAAAACAATGTGTCCATGATGCGCTTGGCATTATTGATTTTAATTTCGCAACGAGTCCGCTTTTTTTACCAGTCATGGCTTTCGCTCCATCGCTGCAAATAGTGATACATTTTTTCCAATCAATGTCGTAGTTACAAGTGCTTTCTAAAAACGTATCGTACAAACACTGGCTAGAAGTATTTGCAGGAAGTGCTTTGCAAAACAATATTTCTTCTGTGATTTTGTCATCTGCTTCAAAGCGCACAAATACTGCAAACCGAGCACAATCGGATACATCTGTAGATTCGTCGAACTGCAAAGCAAAATGTGGACTCTTCTTTAAATTTTCGATTATTTGATCTCGAATATCATTGGCCATATCGTTTATTCTGCGTGAAATAGTATTATCAGGAAGTGGTATGCTTTTTAACTTGTTTGCCTCCTGCTTGCTGACCATAATTTCGACCATATCCAGAGCAGCTGGCAAAATAAGACTTCTGTGTGCGGCTTCCCTGC
Organism: Odontomyia ornata; assembly: GCA_963969285.1. NCBI lineage: Eukaryota > Metazoa > Arthropoda > Insecta > Diptera > Stratiomyidae > Odontomyia > Odontomyia ornata. The sequence goes on along the minus strand of OZ017739.1, from coordinate 78,593,438 downwards.
TTTAGCAACTCGATATGCGACTTTGTAGCTAGCTAATAATGCTGAGTCGTTTACGCTGGATACCTAAAACAAACAAAACAATATAATATATGAAAAAAATACATGACTAACAAATAAAAAGCGCACAAGCCTTGCACACTAATATTGAGTTGCAATTAATTTCAGCAGTATGCAAACACTAAAAAAATAAAGATATTGGAAAAATGGGGTATTCCTCGAAGCGCATCCATTTTGAGACGCAACCAAACTATTCTTTTTAGTTTTTTAAATAAATAAATAATACATTTAATTAAATTCATAACCCCTTTTTGGGCTTTGCTGCAGCCGGGTAAAAAAATAATAAGAATTACTTGATATCGATAGTTTCAATTAGTATCCATCTCTATTCAAAATTTAAACATAGATGCGCTTCGAGGAATAAAATTTTAATATTTTTAATTGTTATCGTTTTTACAACTCTACTGTTTTGTACAAGACTAGGACAACACTATTTTATTACCTTGACCATAGTATTTTGCTGCTGACTAACAGCTTTCAATTTTCGGTCAAAGAATTCCAACGGCTTATCAGCTTCTTTTTGATGCTTGGGCGTAAGATGCCGCAGAAGTTTTGACGGTTTCATACTCTCACGAGATAAAACATCGCCGCAAATTACACATTGAGGTTTATCATTTATGACTGAAGACCCGTATTTTAAGTAATTCTCGTCATAATGTCTATTTTTTTTTTTCAGTTTTGATTCACCTCCACCACTAATATTTTTACCAGATGTTGAAGGCTGCGATCTTTTGAGAAACTTATCTATTTTATAATTGAGCCAAGCAAGTGAAAAAACAAAACAATAATACGGTAATGTTTAACGTCCAAACTCAACGCTGACCTGCCGCGAAGTGAGAAAGAGTTGAAACAAAATAACATTCTGTGCTAGTGTGCGGGTGGCGCGATACTGCCTCTCGCTCGCGCTGGCGCAACGATGCGGTGTGTCAGATCCGCACTCAGCCTACCAAGTTTGCTCGTAGCTACTTACTTTCAAAGCTTTCGCGGCTCCTTTGCATACAAATAAATAATTAATAGATATGTATCCTACTAATATTATAAAGCTGTAAGTTTGTGTACACGTATGTGTGTACACGTATGTGTGTTTCGAGCACGAATATGATTGGAACTTAAAACTGCCTAAAACTGATTTATGATGTTATTCCTTGCAGGTGTCGATATTATACATTTTTTTTGTAAATACATACATATGATACATAGAAAACACCCAGGCCAGACACAAATATTTATTTCTTAAGCATAAATACTTGCACCCGGCGGGAATCGAACCCGCAGCCTTCTGCATCGCAGCCGGGCCTTCGCCCACTGCGCCACAGAGGCCGTCATATATATACATACATATAAATCACGCCTCTTTCCCGTAGGGGTAGACTACTTCTTTCCACTTGTTGATAGGTATCAAAATAGAGAAAATCGTAAACATACTCATTTAAATTAATAAAGTTTTGTCAGTATATGGCTTAAGGGGGTCATGAGAATTTTTCATCCCGTAAAGGAGTCGCGTATACAAAAAGATTGAAAAACACTGCTGTAGTCCAAAGTGTAGAAACTGTAAACAGGGGCACAATGTATATGAAATGAGCATAGAAAAGTATTTCTCGTCGCATATCCCTTTTTAATATGATTCATTCCACAAAATTAGATCATCTAAGCACGATTCAATTTCAATCATTTATTCATCAAATCCCAATTTTATCCCGAAGTCCAATAAAACCGAAGAAAAATCGCAAAAATCCACTGAAGTTTCGATTGCACTCTCAATTTTAGCTTCCTCTAAAACGCAACGCACACACAGCAATTCGGAATTTGTATTATTATTACCATCATAGTTTGTGTGGTCTAGTGGTTAGAGCATAAACGCATAAGCCGAAGTCCCAGGTTCAAATCTCGTTGGGAGCAACGTGATTTAGTTCAGGGGATATTTCGGACAGACTATGAGTGTTCACTCAGTGGTGATATGTACTGACTTAATCAGATCATATCATAGCTGAGCAGGCACACGGGAGCATGGTACTGACCAAACCAACTTCCGAAAAAATCAATACGGCCATGAAAATGAGATACTCTAACTATCTATAAGCGAAGGCCCGAGAGGGGCTGTAGTGCTACAAAGAAGAAAGAAGATTATTATTACCAAATCATTGATGAAATTCGATTCTCAATCCAGTTTTGATTTCAACATCTCTGGCTTGAACAATTCCACACATTCCTTGGGTGGCAGTACCAGAACCGCTCGTCCAAACCGTCACTGAAATACATCAGTTCACCACACGGTCGGCCAAGTCACAGTTCAGTAGCGAAGATCTGTCATCTAAAACTGCCAGCTGATCAACGATTGTGAAGGGATGACAGATCTATGTCGTGCACCGCTCGGAGAGATCGGAGGTTAATACAGTGCTTAACACACAAAGAATTTGCATTATTAATTTGAAGCTAATGGAGCTATCCGAAAAACGAGATCGGTTTGCGCACGATGCAAAAAGGTGGAACAAATGAACGGATAAGTTTATATTAAATTGATGTGAAATGGGTCAATGATCAATAAAAAAGTTGATCACAGACAATTACTTACAGGAGAAAGTTAACTTGAATATAATTCGTAGTTACAAAACTATATTGAGTTCGCACACGTAGAATAAATTAGAATAATTTTCTTACCTCTCAGCATGGTGGTCGTTATCACCTTTGTGTGTCTGAAGTGTGATGACCTGATCAGACTTAGCACACACGTCGAAACCACCTTCTTCTAACATTTTTCTTCTCTAATAATTTTTCAGAAAAATTATTAATGCAACTCAATTACGTAGCTACATACAAACAATTTTCATAAGTAATAACATTCTTTGTTTTATATTCCACGTGAACTGCAGGAATAGTTGCAACAAGGTTTTAAACTAGCTGTGGGGTACGTGGCACCTCACGTGTCCAATTAAGCGTAAAGACTATCCTCTACAATTAATGTTAAACATAAAACAAATTTAAATTTCTTCAGTAAATCATTCGCGAATGTCACTCCAGTAAATATTACCAAATTACTGCTTCTATAGCATAAGAAAATGCTAATAGAAAATCAATAAAACCAGAATAGTCTCGGTTGGGAAAGATCAAGAATAAGTAAAAAGAAACATTAATCCACATTAGTTTTCTTAAGTTTTATTACAGTGTATACAATGCCTTTGTGAATTATATAACATAGTGGTTTTAAGACCGATTGAAACAGAAACAATGTAAGCCTCTTAAAATTGCTATATGTATAACATAGCCTTCAACTTTCTACAAAGAGCATCACAATAATGACTTTATATCACATTTTACCCCTAGCGAAACCGTGACATTTTTGGAATTGTACTCCCTTTGAATGGAATGTGAGAATTATAATAAAGCATACAGTTAGTGGTATTGTGACGAATTTGAATGCAAAATTAACGGGAGCAAAATGTTTGTTGGAGTTTTGTATAAATCAAGTTCTGCATGCACGTAACGATATATCCTTTCTCGGGTTGTACATAATGTGACGGAATAAATTACGCGTAACTTATTTGAGCAGTGTTTTGAAGCACAACTTTGTAACACTTCACCTAGGGCAATATGAATACCAAGTACCTTGCATGTTTTTTGGTGTTTAACAAATTATCTCTGCAAGAGAAAGTTTTCTTCTTGGAGGCTGTTAACTAAAATAATAGGGTATTCAAAAAGTCATCATTATTTGATGGAAAACGAAGTAGTACTGCAATTTTATTGATCCTATGTGTTGTTGACGGGAGTAAAATACGGTTAACTTTGTACTGACTCACACCACATTCATCTCCATTGATGCTTGCTCGGAAAAATGATTTCAAATACGTGGTCAACCCAACTGCTGATGAAAATGAATCCTTGCTATGAATTTCAATCTTGCTAAATAAAACAAACTACTTTCCTCTTTCTTTGAAAAAATCTCCACCACGAGCGAAATACTTCCAAGCAAGCGGACTCGCTAACAAGACTAAAAGTGAGTACACACACATGTATGGAAGGAGCAGAAGAGGAATTTTGATCCTTGCCCACTAGCATATGAAATTCCTTCACACAAGTAGCGAATCTGTGCCGCGAACACTTTTATTGCTTGCTTCTTCCACAAGAACGAGGAGTATCATTTATTTATGATAATTGCCAGGGAATGTACTCGTACAACAGTGCAGGAAAAGCAGCAACGGAAAGGCTGAAATCCAGTTTTATAATATTAATTTGCTGTCTTAAGAGTAACGAGGCGATTTATATCAAGTACTCTTCTCACAAACTTGCGCTATATATTTCGCTCTTCAAAGGCCTTTTAATTATTCAAATGTGTTAACGCGGAAATACTGCTTCAGTCATTCCTCGTAGAGCATCTGGTTTATAATTGAAATATCTTTGATGGTTTGATGCAGATTTTTTCACCCATGGAAAAATAGAATAAACGAGTCAATTCCATTTTGGTGATATAGCGTTAAGATATCTGTTGGTATATTTTTATTGAAGAGTACATAGCATTGTTAAGCATTTCGCGTAATTTAGTGGCTAATATATGACCCTAACCGACAATTTGACGATTTGTATAAAGATAGTTAAAGAATTTCGAAAAATATGCCAATAATTAACTAATACTGAAGGTCCCTACTCGATATGGACTCATGAACCAACTTCTTAAGGAAAGAAGGTTATCAGTTGGCCCCGTATATTTTTTTTTTGCTTTTTTTATCTATGTTCATGCATAACTTTTGAACGAGGATAGATAGATAGTCATATTTCCAGCAACTGATTACACTTTCTTTCTGTTAGGTTCCATCCAAATTACATAAAAATCAAATAACGGTGAACGTTCTTTAACCCTCCGCCAACCGTACAAGACGATATCGTCCGTGCCAAATTTGGAGCTGATGCATATCTTTGAAAGGAGAAAAGGAAGGGACCTCGAACCCCTCTGTAAAAAAACTTACACTCAAGCACACCTCACAGGCGCAAGCGCGTCAGTAGCCAGTGTAACGTCAGTGAGCACGAGCGTGTGCAAGTTTGTGGACGGACGATATCGTCCTATACGGTTGGCGACGTAACTTTTACGAATTTTTAGGTATGTGAAATGTAAATATTTTTTATCACATTATCATCATTATCAGTGCTCTGAATGAAAATTGAGTATAATAAAATAATCAGGTGTGATTTTTCCAGAATTTTCATTGTTTGTTATTATGGCTGAAGTCAGACACGAACATCACTATTATCTACGTGATCGACCCATAATAATTCACGATGAAACTAGTGAATCGGAGTCTGAAATCGAATTTAAAAGTGAACATCGCTCCTCCGATAATCAAGATTTTGATGAGGATTACACGTTAGATTCTGATGCTGAAATTGAAATTGAAAAGGAAGGTGAATCTAATCTTGATCAACCTGCACCGGCGAAGCGTGGACGTCCAAGCAGTGTGATACTTCGAAGGGGTAGGAATGAGGTTTGATGACAATAATACGCGAGAGGAGAGGCGAAAGCAACATCGTCTCGCTCCTATCAAGGAATTATGGGATTCGTTTCTCAGCAATTGCCAAAAATATTATCAGTCTTCTACGAATTGTACAATCGATGAACAGTTGTTAGCATTCCGTGATCGATTCAATGGAAAAGTTAATATTCCCAAGAAACCTGGAAAATACGGGATCAAAATCGTTTGTTGCAATGACGTACAAACATCATTTATGTTCGATGCAGAGCCCTACGTCGGAAAGTGCTCTGGAAATACTGACACGTCCGCGCGTCACTACTTGATATGTCTGACCAAGTCGATACTTCTCATTGTAACATTACGTGTGACAACTGGTTTACACAGGTACCAGTGCTTCAAGAGATGAAAAGTAAATATGGCTTGACAGTGGTGGGCACATTAAAAAAAAAATAAGCCAGAAATTCCGCCTCATTTCACCAGACCTGCCTCAGTTGGGCTTAGACGCTATGCATATAAAGATAATATGACATTATTATCATTTTGTGCAAAACCTAAAAAATTGTGATATTGATATCTAGCTTGCATCAGAGAGGACGCAATGTAGGCGAGTCTCAGATTCCAGAAATCATAGATTTCTATAGTAAAACAAAAATCGGGACCGAAGTTTTTGATCAAATTTGTTTTAATCATTCAACAGCTCGAATAAGAAATAGATGGCCAATGCGTTCGTTTTATGGAATATTGGATCAAGCGGGCGCTAATGCGAATATATTATACAATTTAGCTCCTAATAAAGCAAAAACACTATATAGAACCGAATTCTTACATAAAATCACGGAAAGTCTCATAGCTCCGCATCTTCACGAGCGCATGGATATACCAAATATCCGTAATTTGAAAAAGAAATTGATTCGCGAATTCCTTCATCTGCCTGTGGAACAAGAAAATGTGAAAGTAAAATTCGATAATCAGTTGAGAAAATACTGCCCCACGTGTAAAGGTAAAGATAAGAAGAAAACCATTTGGTGCTTTTCTATTTGCGAAAACGCTGTGATGAACATCGACTGCACCTCTGTTTTGAATGCAAATAAATATTTAATTTCTTATTTAAATACTCTTTTTTATTATTATCCTCATATTTTTCCTGTAATTACAAACCATTTTGTAATATACTTATTTTTAATGAAAATCGTTTTTTTTTAAATGTACCATTTTTGGGTGTTCAAATAAATATACTTTTTTGAGCGATGTAAGATTCAATTCATAGTTTTTGAAAGCCCCTTATATGAAGAATAAATCCCCGAAACATTACTCCTTCTAACCCATTTATATCCAAGATATCGATTTTTTAGTGAAACCGTCGAAATTATGGTTTTTGCAGCGATTACGAAATTTTATTTCATCAGGGGGCAAAGTATTCAAGTCAAAAACTATGGGAACAGGTAAAGAAAACCTAGAACACATTCCCTAAATTCTTTTGGAATTTTTCTATACGTTTAAGTGGGTCAAATTATCGTCTGAGACGATATCGTCCGTGACGGTTGGCGGTGTGCAAAAAAAACACACGGTTGGCGGAGGGTTAAATAATTTCCGACTTTCACCTCGATTTCTTAGCATAACAATTTTTCAAGCCAATTGTCGTTGTTTGTTTGCGCCAGCAATAGGCCAATTGTTTGTTGCAAGCACACACGAGTTAAATATTGGAGCAGCAATAAACCTCATGCGTCGTATCTCACTTTTTCCCCTTAAGGACGTTTCGGGCCCTATGTTGGACTAGGTATTTTGCGGGTAGGTTTTGGGGATGGTCACAGGGTAATTGCTGTATTTGTACCCCCAACTTAAGTCATATGTCAACCAGCTAGGTCCTGCGGAGGAGCCACACTGAGACCCAAACGCAACAATCACCTTACATACTTACTTCAAATTTGGGGTTAGGTGCTCCACCCTTTTTTCGCTGATCCCGTTTGACACATCGCTTCACACCTTTGTTCCCGACACTCACAACAGCCGTTAGTTAGGAATGCGCACACTATTCTACATATAACACTTCTTGGGAAATCTTGGAGTTTCCCTCAGGCAATGTGTTCTATCTTTTCCACGGTAATTTAATTTTCGACCCGATTCGCGACTCACACAAGTTTCACGTGATAAACGTCAAGTGGCGGCTCAGTGGCAGCGATTCTAGTTTTGATTCGCTTACCACCTGTCGACGTCAGTCACGGTGGAGTCGCAGTGATCTGTCATCCAACCTTATCAGCTGGTTTGAAAATTGTATAGGGATGGCAGATCTCTGCGGGGTATTGCTCCAAGGAATCGGTGATTATTACAAATATATTGGACTAACATTTTTTGGCACAGGATTTTATCCTTTCAATGAATCTGAGATATTCACAGTTGAATATGGTACATGAAAGTCGATAAATTGAATTTTAATGCACTTTCATACGAAATATGCCAACAATTTTGCGATTCTTAAAGGATTTGATGGAGAACACGGAATCTTTTGGTGATGGGTGATGATAAAAACGATCAGAACCTTTAATTTCCAAAACAAATGGGTATATTTCATTAGATCATTTCGAATATAACCAATAAATTAATTCTAAATGCAGCATAAATGCTACAATTGAAGATGATTTAGAGCTATATCATTAGGATTGATTGCTTTTCTTTTCTACATTTTTTCATTCGCCAACTGATTAGCTCATTGAAAGATCCTTCTTACATCCTTGAGATAAATATGTTTTAAGTAGGACTTGCGAAATTCACCCAAGAAACAATAAGGATTGAGTTTTATAGAGCTAATCGCCATTTGAAAATTGATTCGTCACGCCCTAGATAATATTATATATTATATGCCTGGAAATCTAAAATTAGTAATTTATATATGAAAGCCCGACGAGAATCGCGATCTAAAAAGACAATACTCTTCCTTCTATAATTGATCATAACTTTAAAGATGAATATAAAAATGTAGAGTTGAGTTTTCACTAAACCATAGGACACTATTTCCATGAAGCTTTAATGAAAATTATTTGCCATAGCTTACTGAAAACTAAGGCAATGCGTATCGAATAAACGTGAAGAGGTGATACGGTTAAGAAGGTTCTTTGAAGATAAATTTCTTGATAGAAATCGACCTATTCCGGAGTTTACTTTATGTAAACTTCAAAACTCGTTGGGAGAACTGAAGGCCGGAGACCAGTGAGAAAACCGAGAAAACGCTGGTCGGACTCGGTCGATGAAGGTAGTTTATCGCTACTTAAGATTTTGAAATTGGAGGGAGGTGGTCAATGGACCAATACAATGGACCAATACATTTGGAAACGCTGATCTGTCTGAGTCGACGAAGACAGTTTATCACTGCTCGGATTTCGAAATTGGAGGATGCGGTCAATGGTCCGAAACAGTTCGAGGCGCTATTTGCAGGAAGCGAATATATATATATATATATATATATATATATATATATATATATATATATATATATATATATATATATATATATACATATGTATATCTATATATATAAATATATGTATATGTATATATATATATATATATATATATATATATATATTTATATATATATACATATATATATACATATATATATACATATGTTTTTTTTTTATCCGAAGTAACTTGAATAGAAAAGCCTAAATATCGCATTGCCTAATTCCAAAGATTTAATTTTGTTAAACATCAATTAAGATATATATATATATATATATATATATATATATATATATATATATATATATATATATATATATATATATATATATATATATATATTGTCGTGTGTTATAGTTCACGGCCGATAAGTTCAATTTCCCGGGAAAGTGAAAACGCAATGTCTTTTAAATTAAATTAAAAGAATTTATTTACTAAGAATGCACAATAATTGTTTTCACTATGTTACAAATCACACTTTAGTTTATTTTTCACTTGTCCTATCGATTTATGTTTCCAATGCCTTCAAATATATTTCGAAAAACCTGTGCTTCACTATCAATCAAGATCGCCTTCAATTCGCGCTTCACTCTTATCGCAATTTTCACTGTGACCCTCATCCATTCATTCAGCTCGGCTTATATAGGGCTCTAATCATTCAATCCATTTCTAGTATATTGGCGAATATTCGGGCGAGAACTACCTGGAATATTCGAGCAATTCTGAATACCCGCAGTGAAGTCACTTTCAGATATTGATCATGGATCTACTCAGCCCATTCTTGTGCTTTCGAGTGCATTCGTTTACTTTTCAATTAATATTAATCATGATGTTATTAATAGTTGTGACAATGATTGCGACAGTAGCTTGCAGAATTGTTTGGACATGTAACACTGCCCCCACATCAATTCATTTCACCCCGAAAAGATGTGTCGCCAGTTGTTGCCAAATCTCCCTGGATGTAATATGGGGCAAGACGGTCCAGGTGGACGATTTTCAGTTTGGCTCTCGGCTTCTGGTGTTCCTGTATACAATATGCGACGTCGTTGATTCGCTTTGCAACCCAGTATGGTCCCTCTCAATTACGCTGCAACTTCAGAGACCTACTCTTTCACCGTCGTGGGTTGTATGGCCGCACCAAGTCATCTTGCTGGGAGCCAGTAGGTTTTGCCTTTAGATCATACCTGGTCTTCATGCAGTCAGTAGCCGATTCGAGGTGTTTTCGCACTGTCCGATATCTGGTTCAACCGTTGCCTTAGCTCATTTGCGTACACCGAGATCGTTTGGGGTTTCTCAGTGGGTGTTCCGAGCTTTATATCAGTTGGCAGACAAAAACTCTTTCCAAAAGCTGGGGCTTCACCCCTCGAGGCATGTTTTGGAGCTTTAGACGCCATCAAAAATAATGGGATATACCGGTCCCAGTCCCTTTGGTTCTCGTCAATAATCTTGGCCAGGTGTTTATTGAGTGTGCCATTGAAACGTTCGACCATCCCATCGGATTGGGGATGTAGCAGTGTTGCCCTCATTTTCCGTATTCCCAGCAGCTCGCACATTTTGCTAAACCCCAATGACTCAAAGTTTCGGCCTTGATCCGAATGTAGTTTAGAAGCTACGATGTACCTACTAACCCAGTTTAACACTAGCTATTCGGCTACAGTAGTTGCTTCCTGGTTGGGAATGGGGTAAACCTCGGGCCACTTGCTGAAATGATTGGCAACAACCAGCGTGTATCGATTTCCCCATTTGGATTCAGGAAAGGGTCCTGCGATGTCAACAGCAATCCTTTCAAACATTACCCCCACGTTATAGGTTTGCATTTGTCCTCTCAGTCGTCGCTTTGGACCTTTGAAGGAAGCGAAAATTGTGCATCTGCGACACCAGTCCTCTGCGTCTTCTCGAGTGTGGAGCCAGTAGAACCTTTCCCGCAATTTCGCTAAGGTCTTGTTGACACCAAGGTGGCCTCCCGAGGATCCTTCGTGCATCTCCTTAACCACATTGTAGATTCGGCTTTTGGGTGGTATAGTTTGCATCCTATAGAAGCTGCCATCCGCCGTTTCCCATTTCCGCTTGAGTACGCCACCCTCCACCTGAAGGGAGTTCCATTGTGCCCAATAGCTTTTCAGGGTTGCACCATCCATTGAAACGTCTTTCCACTCAGATCGCCAAGTTGTCTCCTTCCATACGAGCAATGGTCCGATGTCTTCATCGGCTAACTGGGCATTTTGAATCTTCTGCAATGAACAACCTTCATTGAATTTGGCCGTTATCAATCGCAGATCAACGGGTTGTTCCTTTTCCTCAATCCGCCGGCAATGCTTGCAGTTAGCTGGACATGGGCGGCGGGATAGGGGGTCAGCATTTCCATGAACTCCGCCCTTCCGATGAACAATTTTGTAGTCGTATGACTGCAATCTTTCGATCCATCTCGCAACTTGTCCCTCGGGGTTTTTGAAATTAAGCAGCCATCTCAACGGTGCATGGTCCGTTCGAAGAACAAATATCTCGCCATATAGGTACTTGTGGAACTGCTAGGTGGCCTCTATTATAGCCAATAGCTCCTTCCTGGTCACGCAATAGTTCCTCTCGCTTTGTGAAAGAACTCGACTATAATACGAGAGGAATCTTTCTTCGCCATCGATCTGCTGGGAGAGTACAACTTCAATACCGCCGTTGCTAGCATCAGTGTCAACTACAAACATTTTTTCGGGTTTCGGATATGCCAGCACGGATGATTCACACAGCTTCTCCTTCAAGGCCTCAAAGGCTACCTGGTATTGTCTCTTCCAGACATACGGCCGATTTTTCTTGGTTAGCTGATGGAGACACTTAGCTATTTTGGCAAAGTCTTTGACGAATCTTCGATAGTTGGTCACCAGACCCAGAAAACTTCGTAGTTGGCGCTTGTTGTTTGGTGTTGGCCAGCTTTTCACGGCTCCAATTTTTTCAGGGTCTGTTCTGACCCCTTCTGCTGATACGACGTGTCCCAGGTATTTTACTTCAGCTGCAAAAAGGGTACACTTGTCGGGACTAAGTTTCAGATTTGCCAGTCACAACCGGGCGAAAACCTCTTCTAAGTTCCGCACATGCTCTTCGAACGTTCTCCCAATAACAATGATGTCATCTAGTTACACTAAGCAGGTCTTCCAGGTCAAGCCTCGTAGCACGTATTCCATCAGGCGTTCGAAAGTGGCTGGAGCCTTGCAAAGCCGAAATGGCATCACCACAAATTGCCACAATCCGGTCCCAACTGAAAATGCGGGTTCTTGTCGATTTCATCCTGCCAGTAGCCACTCTTGAGATCGAGTGTAGTAAACCATTTTGCATCGGCTAAAGTGTCCATGATGTCATCGATGCGTGGAGCGGGTAACTATCTTTCTTAGTGACGTCGCTAAGCTGCCTATAGTCGACACAAGAACGAGTGCTACCATCTTTTTTCTTTACTAAAACTACTGGCGCAGCCCATCGACTGACAGAAGGTTCGATAATGCCTTGTTTTTCCATGTCCGAGATCAGTGCGCTCACTTCTCCTTGTTTGGCTAAAGGAAGACGTCTCGGTGCTTGTCGGATTGGCTTGGCTCCCTGTGTATCTATGACGTGAGTTACCAGACTCGTTCGGCCTTGATCATCCGGGCTTGTTGAGAAGATGTCGCTAGATCAGAGGCTCGCTTGAATAGCTGCGCTGGCAATTTGACCAGCTTCAATATTGCAGACGTGGATTCCCGGGCTTTGTCAGCGTCTTGCCTTCTTTTCCAATGCTGGTGGTGAGTAGCTTCCAAAGAGGTGATGGTGGAAACAGGCTGGCAGCTGCCGATGACTTCTCCTGCTTTTATGCTCGTGGTTGAGTCTGCGGTGTTAAGGACTCTAACCGGCACGTATCCGTTCCTTATAGATCTTAAAAGGCTTCGTCCTACAATCAAACCGCGCAACGCCGACGTCTTCGTTGGCTCTATCAGATAAGATCGCTGGTCTCCAGAATCACCATCAAGCTTGGCCCATACAATGCTTTCAGAAGAATTCGGTACATCAGTGTCGGCACATACTACCACATTCATCTTGGGAATTTGGACGCTGGGATCCTCCATCAGTACTTCGAAATTCTGCCATTTCAATACCCGTTTGCCCAAATCCAACGTGATTCTATGTGGTCGGTGAAAATCCATTCCGAGAATGCAGTCATCCATAATGTTTGCGACCAGAAAATTATGTCGGAACACAAGGTCTCCCAACTGTATCTGGAGATTGACCACTCCACGAACAGGTGCAGTTTCTCCCGTAGCTGTCCGTAGTGAGAAAATTCTGCCCTTGTGAAGTAGTAGTTGTCTCACATGGTCTGGGCGGATAATCGATCGGGTTGCACCAGTGTCGATTGTTATGGTGCAATGTTCTCCGTCAACTTGACCCGGAAGGAATAATACTGCTTCTCCACGATGTAGTCTTGACACGGTGATGGTAGTGCTGGGGACGTTGCACCTCCTAGCCAACCTTTGCCCCACGGAGTTGACCCCGTCAGTTTATAGGGCTTCCATTCTGGTCTCCTGACTTGGTCTAGATCTCCTCTACCCTGGGCAAAAGCTCGGTTCGCTTCGCTTCTTGCAGTCTCTTTGCACGTGCCCCTTCTCTCCGCAATTCCAGCATCTAGGCGCACCATTCACCTGCGTTTCTCGCTCAATTCCAATGCGCGCACACCTGCACTCATCTGCCACTTCCTCGCGCACCCGGGCAACGGTACGAGTAGCATTTTTCGCTACCTCAAAGTTTAGACTAAAAGCCAATGCATCCTTAACCGTTTGCTTTTGAGCTAAACGCACGGCTTGTTGCAACTCCTGGTCTTTTAATGCGCTGATAAATGCTTCTGTCGCTGCGTCATCTCGATGTTCTGGGTCATAAGCTGAATAAGCCAAAAGTGCCAGGCGCTCAATGTCTTGGGCTAGCTGCTGTAAGGTTTTGGCAGACTTCTGCAGCCGATGCCGTAGCTGTGCCTGATAAATCTGCTTTAGGTGATCGTCTCCATAACGCATGTCGAGCACATTCATTATAGCAGCCGGGTTTGAGTGCAACTCAACGGGGATCGTCTGCAAAAGCTCAGCAGCTGGGCCCCTTAGAGCAAGAATTAATGCAGTTGCTCGTTCCTGCTCATTCCAGTGATTTGCCCTAGCGGCGGCTTCAAACTGGGTTTTGTAAATACTCCACATCGTTTGCCCGTCGAATATTGGTGCTTTCACATTTCTGGATGAGCTTTGCGCTACGGTTGTAAGCGGGGCTGGCGAGGTGGTTACTACTGTCTTCACTGCTTCCAATTCCTTTTTCACTTTTTACATCTCATTGTTGATTCTCTGCTCGACCTGGCTGATCTCATGGTTGATTCTCTCCTCGACCTGGCTGACCTTCTCCTCGACTTGGCTGACCTTTTCCTCGACCTGGTAAACCTTTTCCTCGACACATTGAATTCGTTTGTTCAGACTACCGAGCTTCGCTTTTATTTCGGTTGACTGAAATCTGCTTTGATTTCGATCGCTTGTTGGTGCAACTTCGCTGAACGTTCATTTAGCTTCGCAGTTAAACGGGATGGCTGTTCATTTAGCTACGCTGACTGTTCATCTAGCTTCGCATTTAAGCTGGACGAGTGCTCATTTGGCTTTGTTAATTGCTTCTTCATCTTTTGTGTAATATCTGCCTTGATTTCGAATGCTGGTTGTTGCTGCTCTTGCTGCATCAGCATCAATATTTGCATCTGCCATTTTCTGGTTGCTTTGATTTTGGTGCTTAAGCTTCTCCACCTTCTGCGCCTTTTCCCGCATCTGAGGGCTCACCCAAATTCAGATACAGGCCTTCCGAGTCGATCGCGTCACGCAAGTGTGCAATCAGTATAGCCGTTGTACCTTGCGTAGCCAAATTTCGCTGTTCCAACTCCTCCTTCAGCTCCGATATGGCCAATTCATTAATTTTTAAATTTAGTCTTCGTGGCATTTTTATTGTTTCGGTTTAACTTTTTCCCCCACCAGTTTCCACGTAAAATTTCACTTTTGTGCCCTTTAAAAATGTTTAAGAGTTTTCACTTTCGAAATTTTCTTTCTCACTTCTGACACCACTGTCGCGTGTTACGGTTCACGGCCGATAATTTTAATGTTCCGGGAAAGCGAAAACGCACTGTCTTTTAAATTAAGCGGATAGGGTTTATTTACTAAGAATGCGCAATCGTTTATTTTATTATCTTACAAATAATTAAAATCTTATTATTTTTCACTGGTCTATAAATTTCTATTCCAACTGTCTGTATCACGAAAATCACCTCACTATCAATCAATATCGCCTTTAATTCGTGCTCCACTTTTATGACGGTTTTCACCATTACACTCATTCATTCAGCTCGGCTTTATATAGGGTCTTTAGTCATTCAATCCAATTCTCGTACATTGGTGAATATTCTGACGAGAACCACCTAGAATATTCGAGCAATTCTGAATGTCCACAGTGACGTCACGCTCAGATGTTGATCATGGATCTACGTGGTCCATTCTTGTGCTTTCGAGTACATTCGTTGATCATGATGTTATAATAGTTGCGACAACAATTGCGACAGTAGCTCACAGAATCGTTTGGACATGTAACAATATATATATATATATATATATATATATATATATACATATATATATATATATATATATATATATATATATATATATATATATATATATATATATATATATATATATATATATATATATATTGATACACAGATGGTGGTGCTAGTATTAAATCCATATGATTTTTAGTTAGTACCGACTTTCAAACGATACGTGTCAAAATTTGACAGTAGTCCGACCATTAGTTTGTGAGATATTGCGTTATGAGTGTAGCTATTTTGTTATTTGAAAAGAGATGGAAAAAAAGAATTTCGTGTGCTGATAAAATATTGCTTTTTGAAGGGGAAAAAATACAGTTGAAGCAAAATCTTGGCTTGATGAAAAGTTTCCGGGGTCTGCACCAGGAAAATAAACCATCATTGATTGGTATGCTAAGTTTAAACGTGGTGAAATAAGCACCGATGACGGCAAACACAGTGGACGCCCAAAAGAGGCTATCACCGACGAAAACATCAAAAAAGTTCACAAAATAATTTTGAATGACCATCAAGTGAAGTTGATCGGGATAGCAGGCATTGTGAAGATATCATCTGAACGTGTACATCATATTATTTACGAATATTTGTACATGAGAAAGCTGTGTGCAAAATGGGTGCCGCACGAGCTCACAATCGGTCAAAAGCAACAGCGTGTTAATGATTCTGAGCAGTGTTTGAAGCTGTTTAAGCGCAATGAACCTGCATTTTTGGGTTGATATGTGACAATGGATGAAACATGGCTCCATCATTTCACTCCGGAGTCCAATCGACAGTCAGCTGAGTGGACTGCACACGATGAACCGATTCCAAAGCGAGGAAAAACACAACAGTCAGCTGGCAAGGTTATGGCATCAGTATTCTGGGATGCGCAAAGTATAATATTCATTGATTACCTCCAAAAGGGCCAGGCCATCAACAGCGATTATTATATAGCATTATTGGATCGTTTAAAGGCTGAAATCGTTAAAAAACGGCCCCATTTGACCGGGGACTTTTCAATTGGCCTGTCATATATATATATATATATATATATATATATATATATATATATATATATATATATATATATATATATCTATATATATATATATATATATATATATATATATATATATATATATACATATATATATATATATATATATATATATATATATATATATATATATATATATATATATATATATATACATATATGATTTTTGCCTTCTCCAAACGCGATTTTTGGGTGGTCCTCACGACCATCATCATGAACTCTGACACGAGATAGACAGTCATCGCCATAAACTTTTTTCATCAATTCAAATGTTTCGGTAAATGTTTTACCGACTTTAAAACAAAATTTGATATTAGCTCTTTGTTCATAAGTCATTTTTGTACCAATGAAGCAAAAATACTGTCAATAATAACAAAAACTTCGCTCCCACTGAACCGAATGTCACCAAACTTTCACGGGAAGTCAGGGAGGGATGTAACTCATTCATAGATGGCATCATCAAAAAAAATATTATGACAAAAGTCTCATTTGGAACGCATTTTGTATATATATATATATATATATATATATATATATATATATATATATATATATATATATATATGTGTATATATATGTGTATATATATATATATATATATATATATATATATATATATATATATATATATATATATATATATATATATATATATATATATATGTGTGTATATATATATATATATATATATATATATATATATATATATATATGTGTGTATATATATATATATATATATATATATATATATATATATATATATATATATATATATATATATATATATATATATATATATATATATTCATTGGAAACCTTTGATTTATATGTATGATGGACGGTTGACAAGTTTACTTATTTTTCGTTGAGATTACCATTTGATGATGAACTACAAATTCTCGTTGCTCAAGTGTTATTCTGTGACCAAAAATAACATTTGAAAAATTCCGATGTTCAGCGTGCTTTCTTCTTGCTAACGGGACATTTGAAACATTTTTCTTAATTTCCTGCGTGCTTCGAATTTTTATTTTGAAAATCGCATCAAAAGACTTGTAAAGGTTTACTTATGTACATAAGCAAACCCGTTTGTTTGATGTTTATTACAGTGCATCAAGTTAGCTGAGAGCCAGTGTATATGCGTCAAATATAACGAAATTTGTCATACCCTGCTGGCACTATAAATAAATCGGCTTTCATGGAATCCCCTTTGTAGGTGACTGAGATGATGACTTTACCTTTGGGCTTGATGACGTCATCTAAGTAAGAGCGGAAGGGGGCTGAAATCGGTTGGAGCGGTACTTGCAGTCCCAATTCGCTGGAAGCAGTTTCTGAGAGCAATGAGAAACGTGCGACTGAGTCTACT
Organism: Odontomyia ornata; assembly: GCA_963969285.1. Classification (NCBI taxonomy): domain Eukaryota; kingdom Metazoa; phylum Arthropoda; class Insecta; order Diptera; family Stratiomyidae; genus Odontomyia; species Odontomyia ornata. The sequence continues at coordinate 78,575,442 of OZ017739.1, read as the reverse complement.
TTAAATGCTTGCGGCTTGTTGTCGAGTGTGACCCCAACAATGTATTTATCAGTGTCTGGTCCAACCTCGTACAAATCCTCGATGTTTTCAATATGAGGATAGCATATTTACTGTTGAGGTGACGATATTCTTCTTCTTGAAGATGATGAGTTGACAGTGTGTTCGTGTTCGATTTTCGAAGCCGAGTGGTGATGCAGAATTTGGCGACATGACCGATTTTTCCACAAGATGTGTGCTTCATGGATTCGTGATCTGTTCTCCAGACACGTGATTTATGGTTTGCGCGAACACAGTTGAGGCAAAGACCATCGAGACCTACTGGCCGATAATCCCCACGGCTTCTAGAACTGCGGGACTGGGAATGATAACGGGGATGAAAGCTAGACTGATGACGATTGTCTTGAGCGCCTGTTACAACAATTTCCTTCTTGACAACGATCGATCTCGTTTGGATCTGGAATTTGATCCAGTGGCTTACTCAGTTAACTTGACTTGAATGCCAAAAAAGCTTTTAATTGGCGAAAACAGGAAAATTGGAGCAGAAAGTAACTTTGGAGTGGCTACTGGAACAGATGCGACTTGGAACCGTGACGGAACTTAAAAAAACTGACAAGCTGGCCCCGATAACGACTGATTAATGTTGATGTCATTCTCTTTTCACAATGTTTTGTAGTTTTTCATCCTCGTCGACAATTTGTTGTGACAAGTGGCCGAATAATATGCTATATTTGATATAATCTACACATGATACTCTTTATTGTGACAATAATGATATGCAATTCACATGGAGACATGGCTGAAATACACGTGGCCCGGCACTCACTACTGAACAGACTGCACGAGACAGTTCTTCATTATAGTCTAGATCGAACACGGTGGTACTCTACACAACAATACAGTTTAGGTCGAATATGCTCGCACGCTTACTATACACTCATAAATTAGAATTGTCATTTTTAAGAATATCTTTAGTTTGAAATTCGAAATAACGTAGTAATGATACTTTGTAAAAATAAGTAAGGTATCAAAGCCGTTTGGTTTAAAAAAGTGCCTTTGTGCGAAATTTTCGGTACCTTAGTGGGTTATACTTGAAGTATCTTTCTCTTTCTGAGTTGGTTGAATTTTTAAACTCGAGTCGTATAGAGCAGCGCTAGCTGAATTCATTGAAAGTTAAATTATCGAGTTAATAAATAAAGAACTGTGTAAAAACCTGTCAGTGTTTCATTTCGGTTATTAACAAATTAATTTTCATAGTCTGTCCAACAGTATTTCATCCGACGAATTATGTCTGATGAAGGTGCAGTTACCGAAATTTCATGAAATTATTTTATGTTTTGAAAGTGAAATTTAACTTTTGTTCAGTTTATAACAACAATGATTGTACTACTTAGTCATATTATTAAATTTCAAATAATCAAGAATAGCAGACTAGTACTTGCAACATACGTAATTTCAGGCAACAAGCTGCGTTATCTCATATCCGAAACAAACTTTATCCTTTTGATTACGTTCCTTTGAAAACTTCTACAGTAATCTCCCAATAAATTCAATTGAACTAATTCACTTTCATTTTCTTTCAGATGTATATCATCGAACCAGACGAAATGCAACCAAGACGATAACATGACCAGAGACGGGGAGATTCCCGCCATCTTCAACCCTAAACGGGTCCGTGCACCATCGGTCGTTGTAACAGGCGATTCACCAAATGGACCGTTCGGGGGATTCACCAACATCATAAATGCCTCTAATCCTCAAATTACTCATTCAGATTCGGTAACATCGAGTCAACATGATGGTGGTGAAAGTGGCACTTGCTTGCAAAGCAATAACAACCTTGAACGGGGAGCTGCCACCCCGACAGCTGAGGCACCACCTACGACAACAAATGTCACAGAGTCGAGACGGCTTAAAGCTTGCAAAGAGTCATGTTGTTCGGAATTGGCACAGAAGGTAAGAAACATCATAATGTGTATAACTAAGATAGAAAGCTAGTTCACAACGGTTCGATTGTGAACATGAAAATTGATGGAAGTATTAAAGACTTGTAATGACTTTTCGTAACAAGGGAGAGATTTTTATAGTCCTTTATTGTAAATGGAAAGGGGTCATTATAGGCCAGTAAAATAAAGTGAATTTATGTTTACATAGATATTATACATATACGGTTTATCGAATTCGTATTCATACATCGTAATTTTTATGGACAAATTTTAAATAATAAATAATTGATATTCAAACCGATCAAAATAACGATTTTTGAATTTTATGTTCACAACAAAATCATATTATCAATTAATTTATTCAAATATTGTATGAATTCTTTGTTGCACATCCTTCTGTTGTTAGTACTGCTCTGAGCCTTTGAGGCTTTGTTGGCACCAGTTTTTCCATCAACTCCTATGAACTTTTCGTCTACTTGGTCTACAAGGCAGATTTCAAGTCCTCTAGGGTACATGATATATCCAGGCTTCCAGGCGACGTTTGAAGTTATTTTGGACAGTTCTAGATGATTCAAAAGCTCGAGTCATCTAAATATGACGAGTATTTAAATATGATGCATGGCCGAAGCTGGACCATGCCGTTTTCTTTATTACGATTAGTGGAATTAAGAAAACTTGGATAACGTTTGTTAAAAAGAAGATCTTGAATTGAAATATAAATAAATTTGTCACGCCAGTTGAGTCCCAATTTAAAGTTCAAAAGAGTTTGCCACTACGGTCATAAAGTTTCATACATTCTTTTTCTTTTTCATACTAGAAGAAATAATTGAATATCTAGAGAAATCCTTAGTGAAATCAGGAGAAAGGTAGGTCTTTACAAAAGTATGAAAAATAGTCCCAGCAATCAACCTTATATAACAAGTTATAAGATCCAAAAGAACAACGTTAATTCTTTAATACGAAAGGCTAAAATGGAGTTTATCAATAATAAAATATCAGCTATTCAAGGAAATTAAAGAAACCCATAAGAGTTAATTCTCCTTTTTTAGCAAGGATAGAAATCAAACTACTGGAATAAGATTCGATCCACTTGGGGTAGAAGAAGTTGGTTAGAAATTCAGTCTATTAAATTTTGATACAAAACAGATTCCCTTCAATCTTCTTCTTCGTAGTACTACAGCCTGGTCGACCGAGTCAGACCAGTGTTTCCTCCGTTTCCCCACTAGTCTCCGGCCTTCAGTCCTCCCAACGAATACCTTCTTGAGTATCCATTGTTTGTCCATACGATTCATACAGCTAACCTATTGTAGCTTCCGCAGTCTTACAATCGTTGAGACTCCCAGCTCATTAAAAATTTCATACAGCTCATGGTTGTATCGAATTCGCCATTGGTCTCCATCTAGCTTCACTCCGATTATTCGCTTTAGGACCCGTCCCTCAAAGGCGTTCAGTATATTTGCGGATGCTTGGGTTAGGGTCCATATTTCACACCCATTGCATAACACAGGTCTTAACACAGATTTGTATACTTGGAGCTTTGTTTTCCTGTGTATGCAGCTGGTCTTTAAGATCGTCAAAATTGAATAAAATATTTTGAAATCTCAGTTACAACCGGTCCTTGCTTCACAATGAATTTTTCCGCTTCCTTGATATGTTCGATGAACCTCATTTTCACGGGCCGCCTAGTTTGCCCTAAATAGTGTTTTTGACATGCCTGGCAAATGATTTTGTACGTCCCACATTTTGCTTCCTCCAGTTTTGTATCTTTCGTTGTACCTAACCTCGTTCCTAGTTTTAATTTTCAACTGCTGGGTATTGCACTGATGTTTACCGTAATCAACTTCTTTTTAGGGTATTGTAAAATACATTTAAAAAACCCTACTAAAGTCGCGTCCTGTCTGTCCATCCGTGTGTCACAGCGCTTTTTCTCGCAAACCACTTAAGCTAGAAACATAAAATTTTGTATGCAGATGTAAAGCTGTGTTCTCTTTAAATTTCAAATATAAATAAATTTTATTAGGTATTTAACGGAGATCTTCCCATATAGAGGAGTGGCCCCAAAAAAACATTCATCTAAGGTAGCCAATATGCATATCAAACGAAAGGTCTTGATGAGCACTTTTCAAAACAGGTCTTAGTTTGACACTTTTTGCTTCGAGGGATGCACAGGGAGCGGAAATACACGTAAAATTTGTGTCCCCCCTCGCGATTGGACACCTATAATACGAAAAATCTGAGACACATTATGGAGGTAGGTTTTTATAAGTACAACAACAATAAACACCATAGAAGTTTAAATTCACTCAACTTTGTTCATAGTAGTATAATATTCGAATTTCACATTTTCCCCAATAAAATCGTATAGGTACCCTTAAACTGTACGAAATTTTATATTCAAGCAGCCCTACAAAAGGTCCTTGAACTTTAAAAGTTTGACGAAAATCGAAAGATATGCACAGATGTTATAGCCATTTGAAATTTTTGCAATTCTGACAACAATAACACATCATTTTGGTATTTCATGGACTTTCCATCGAATCAGACACTGCAGTTTTGATTTGATCTTCTTGAAACTTTCAAATAAGGTCAATAACATTAATATTTTTGGGAATTCATGATTTGAATAGTTTTTGTTGTTTTGTAACAAAATGGCACCCGTTGAAAATAGAAAAGCAATTGATTTTCTTATAAACGTGCCCATCTCTTTGACATATTTCTTGACTTCATTCATTGCTGGTGACTACATTTCTGACAAGTTGAGTACAAAACCTTTCTGACATGAGCGTTGGTCTGTCTACCCAACTTGTTTATTTTTCCAAGGATGCTCCAGTAAGTTATTGCTACTCTCTGGGTTTCCTGTAGTTTTTTATTCTGCCAGTATAGTGTAGTGAAGTTTTCCGCATTGAACTTTCTCTCCACTCTATCGATGATCAAGGCCATTGTTCTTACGTTTCATCCATTGATTTTTGCTGTATCAAGAATAAACTTCCATTCTTTCTCAAAACGTTCCTTGCTAAGCGGTGTAGTCAACATCCGGTATATCCAGCTGTTGTAGGTTGCCATCTTTGTTGCGTGAGCATGGTACGATGTCCCTGGTACTGTCCCCCTTGTGTTTGTAGGTTTCCTAAAGATGTTGAATTCAATTCCGTTACTCTCCTTGATAATCTTTAAGTCTGAAAAACAAGCTCGTTGTCCTTTTCCACTTCACTCGTGAATGACATGTTTTTGTGGATTCCATTGACCTTTTTCAGCGTAATTTCTAGATCGTTCTTCTTGACGATCGTGAACACATCAGCGATATAACGGACCAACAGTCTTGGCAGCACTTCCTCCTCCGCAGTTCGTTGTTTTATCCTTGTCATAAGGATTTTACTAATTACGGGGGATAGTTTATTCCCCATCGCAACGCCCGATTTCAATTTATAAAAGCGTCCTCTAAGGGTGAAATATGTTTCAAACATGCAAAGTGCGCCGAGTTTATATAAGAGCCTCGCTTGTTTTTTCTGTGCCTGGTTCATGCAGTAAGTTATCAGCCAGTTGCTTATTGATGCGGACTTGGGAGGTCGTTGACGTCATTGTCATTTTGGTAAGACGGACTGAATTGGCTGGGATACCAAAACAAAGCATTATTTCGTACAGTACGTTACGATCAGTTGTATGCTTGCTTAAAGTCACGGAAATCTAGTGCACATCTATGTTGAACTCTCAGCATTTCTCAAGCACCTGTTTGACAGGGAACAATTGCTCTGTTGTCGATCTACGTGCTCTAAAACCACCTTGATACTCCCCAATAAAACTGTTGGCGTATGAGCTGATTCTATTTTCTGCTGTCACTATATTTGATAAGCCTACTGGTCGATGAGATGCCCGGCACTTGAATACTCTTTTGTGCTTTGATAGTAGAGCAAACTTCATCCAGAGCTGGTGGGGCCAATCAAAGCTCTCCGCAAATATCTATAGGCTCCGATGTTCTGGAGGTTCTTAAAATAAGATGTCCATCTTTTCTTAATCTTGGTTTCATCAGCGATGATATTGCCGATATCACCACGACAGAGCATGGTTACCACGTTTCAGCCTTTTCACTACTTTGTTTGCTTATCTTGTGTTGTTGCTTGCCAGACTTACATCGATACTTTTCAATTGGTCGTCATAGTGTTTTGTTTTCTTAATTCTATTTTTCTTATTCGCGATTTTTCTGAAATTTTCATAATGTTATCTCTTCGTCCTGCTTTTCCTACCTACATATTCCTTCTAAGCCTGATTCTTTTTGTCTAATGCATACCGGCATTCAGCATCGAACCAATCATTTCTCTTGCGGTCTTAATAGCCACTTTCACTTCCATCCAGAGCTCGTTGCTTATTTTCAACGATGCGTCTGATAGGAAAGAAGCCAGCTGGTTGTCAAGGGTCTCCGTTTCATGTCAAATTTTTGCAGTGGGCTTGTCTTTGCCGAATGTGCCTTTGATATACGACATCGAAAGGCTAATTTGATAAGAAATGATCTGAGTTACAATTGGCTTCACGGTATGTACGGACATCAAGTATGGTCGGGGCCCAACGTTGTTGAATTCGAACATAGTCAATCTGGTTTTGTGTGTTGCCATCCGGTGATACCCAGGTCATTTTATGAATGCGTCAATATGGGAAGTAAGTCGAATGTATGACTAGATTTCTGCTACATGCAAAGTCAATCAGGCGCTGGCCGTAATCATTTGTTTCATTTGGGAGGGTATGTCCTCTAGTCGTTCCCCGATGAGATATCTCATTGCCAACCTTAGCGTTGAAATCACCCAGAATTATTTTTCTGTAGTTTGTAGGTAATGGGTTGACTAGTCTGTCTAGGTGATCTTTCCTTTCTTCGTCCTTTTCTTTGGTCGAGGCGTGTAAATTTATCAGCCAAATTTTTAAAGAACTGTGCCTTTATACGAATCGCACACAACCGTTTATTAACTGCCTTAAAATAAATATCGTTCGATTCGAACTCCCTTTCCATAATAAAGGACACTCCGAATTCTCGTTTTCCAGCACTCTTCCTACATTTGAATATTGTGTGCAATCTCATGTTTTGAGTTTCATTTTCAGTCCAGTTCATTTCTTGGATTGCCAGTATTTTTAATTTATATTGACTGGCCTGTTGTGAAAGATCCTTAACAGTGCCATGGTAATTGAGTGATCTGACCTTCCAGGACCCAATGGCATAGTCGTCTTTCTATTTGCGAGATTTTTGCTGTGAGTCCAATCCATTCCGGTGCTCTTCTGCAGGTTTCGAAACATTTTAAGGATTTTTCAGGGACTGGGAGTCAGCCCGTCGCCCAGTCTTCATTCTTGTGGCATGGTTATAACTTCGATTCCGTTATCAGGCACGGAAGGCTCGCCTTAATCCTCTTACATCCCCACAAAGGAGGTGTAAGTAGGATTTAGTAGCAGAGCTGTAGATGTATTTGCAGTTATTAACATTTTTCAGCTTTTAATGTCCCATTCTTGGGGAACCAGTAAACCCAATGTGGGACTGTGAGAACCTTTGCTTCCATTTAATCTTGGGGTTGAGGATGAGGAATCATAAAGGCTGTGACTCAGGGGGACAAGGGGTTTCCTTCTCCTTTCTGAAACGGGCTTGGGACCATCTATGGCAGAGTTTCCACCCAATCAGAAGACAATATTACTGGAGCCAATGAATATTGAGGAAGATTCTGTAAGAAACTCTTCGCCAAGTAGTGATGGAATTCCAGCCAATAATCTAAAGCGTGTAAGAAGAATAGTAATAAAACGCTTTGTTGTTTGTTTCAGTGACAAATATATATTGTATATTTCGGGGTAAACGGCTCTTTTTTTTAGTGTCTGACTTTTTCCCGAAGTTAAAGTACTAGAAGATTTGTAGTCCTAAAATAAGTTAAATTATGCTTGAAATGTTCTTAACATAATGAGCTCTAAAAAAGTTAATACTTTTTAGCTTTGCCTTTTTATTGCTTAGTTCATATCCGACTTCATCCTAATTGTAGTATTTTTATTTTTTTTTTTATTTTTTACGATAACAAACTTAAAAGGGGAGAGTAAGCATTTATTGTCCGCGATAACTATCTGCTCCAAAGGTTATTGGATAGTCAAGAGACTCTTGTACGTAGCTTCCTTATGTCTCACACCTCCTTAATGGCTTCTAGAACTTCCCAACGAACGCTAAGTTCATCGCAAATGTATCCTGCAACCGATGACTGAACACCTGTAGTATCATTTTTAACGATCGCTGACTGTGCTTCGCTGATATGTTCGTTGAAGTGGACCAATGTACACTTTCGTGCACTGTTGATAACTGACTTTGAAGAATCTGCGCTTTTCTTGCTCGTTTTTCGTATCCTTTTATTGTGTGATCATTTTAATTGAATCGCGTTTTTCCTTAGTTCGAACTCTTTTTATTCTGGAGCACAGTTTTCGCCTTCCTCGCTGTCCCCACTGTTCTCTACGTCGTAATGATTTTAACGCGTCTTGAACGCTCGATATTTCCCGAAGGAAATCCTAACCGACAACGGACTGAACTCATCAGGTCGACAAGTCTGGACACTTTTAGTGTACTCTGAGGTAGCAGCTGGCTAGTTAGCTAGTTTGGAGAGAAATTTCAGTCGTGGGTCTTACGAGAGCAGACTTAGTCCGAAATACAAAATCTCAGCCACCAGTTCAAATGCCCGATTTAAAACGCGTCGAACAACTTCCATCGATCTACTCTAAATTAAGTGCTTTATTCCAGAGAAAAAGAACGAAAACAACCGCGCTCCCTGATATAACGGACGTGGTGCTCGAAATACACTACTTGAATGCAAAAGCAAAAAGAACCTACTCTAATAAAAACGCAAACACAAACTATGGCACCGCGTACCGACCCCAACGCGAAACCGACCATTCGCGGATTAGTGGAACCCTACCCTCTCGGCGACATACTCACCTTTCGCTCGCATTTGCTACTAGAAAAGAACCTCAGCCATCAAATACTCAAGAATGGCTGCAGAATATAAGGCAGCAGCTGCACCAGCACGTCCGGGACTTGTTGTATGCGATTACAGATGCCTATGAGTTCTGTCAAGGGGAAACTGAAGCCCAGCATCAGCCGGATGGGATACTGCTTTCGCCTTGGCTTTTCTGGAATCCTTTCTTGACAAACGTCAAGTCGCGGTTCAGTGGCGGCGATAAGTTTTAAAGTCGCTCACCCCCCGTTGACGTCAGTGGAGTAGGGTATATGGATCAGCTGGTCGGCGTCAGTGGCACAGGGTCTAGTGCTCTGCTGGTCGCGTTAGCGGCGCAGGACGCCAAGATCGAGGTTATCACAACTTCTTCTGAATCTTCCCAACGGCAGAAGTGGTAATATTTATCTGTGCTTTCATTGTTACAGGCACCACAGATCCAGACTTGCATTTTAGACATTGTATCCAGTCAATCTTGCCCATGTCATTTTTCCAATTCAGACCGCAAATACGGCAAGTTTTTTCATATATCTTGGAAACAGGATTTTTTTCGAAGGTTCTTGGTCTGAATATCTGAGTTTGAAGGGAAGCGGATTGTATATCGCTGGGAATCTCGGACGTTTCGGTAGTTACAGCACCGCACGCATTTGTGCTTGGTTGTATCTTTTTGCCTCGTGTTATTTTCTGTTTCTCGCCGCTTCGTCGTTGCTGCTGCATTAAAAGGCTTTGCATTAAGGACATAACAATTTATCTATTAATAGAACACAAAAATATTGAGTGCAAGCATCACATTTTATGATTCAAATTCGATTTCGGTCATATAAACACCACGATCCCGTTTACAGCGGTTGATTCTTTCGACCTGATTATCTACCACTCTGGCACACTTTTCCAGACCAGTAATTTGATATAGCCCTATGAAAAATAAGTCCAATGGCGTTAGATCGCATGAACGAGGGAGCCATTCGACCGGACCATTTCTCAAAATAACACGTTTGACAAATTTGCCTTTCGATAAATCAATTGTGAGGCGTGCTGTGTGGCTATTGGTACCGCCTTGTTGAAACCACATATCCTTGATGTCAAGTTCATCCAATTCTGGATACAAATAATCTTCCAACATAACACGATAGTGCTCTCCATTGACGGTAACATGACGGCCAAATCACACCTCCGGCATGAAAACCGCACCAAAGAGTAATTTTTTTTGGATACAATGGTACCTCAAGAAGCACATGTGGGTTTTTTGCTGACCAATGACTTATATTTTGCTTATTAGCAAAACCATTGAGCCAAAAATGAGCTTCATCGCTGAAGATGATTTTTCGGCGAAATTCTTCATTTTCTTCAAGCTTTACCAGAGCCCAATTGGAGAAGTTTCGGCGTTTCGAATGATCAAATGGTTTTAGTTCTTGAGCCAATTTGATCTTGTGATCATGTACGTTAGGATCTTTTCACAAAATACGCAACAGCGTTGTTTGAGCGATGCCCAATTCTTGAGAACGACGTGGAATCGACTGATTTAGCTCATTTTGAATCGATGCATTTATAGCTGCGATATTTCCTTCGCTGCGAGTGGTAAGACGTGCTTTTGGCACCGAAACGTCAAATAGTGAAAATTTGGAATCGAACTTATCCACTATAGCACGCACAGCCTGACGGGCGAAACGATTATCACGGCCAAAAATTTGAGTAAGCGATCTTGAAGCTGCAACTACCGAATCAAAAATTCGGTAGTAATTTTTAATGATTTCCAAACGTTGTTAGTTCATGAACTTTACCATAATAAAAATATCGCCCTTGACTAACGTTTTGACATTGACAGTTTATTAAAAAAGTTTAAGGATGCGTTCATATAAAGATATAAAGTTGTCATGTCCCTAATATATTGTGTGCACACACACATATTATATATATATATATATATATATATATATATATATATATATATGTATATCTATATATATATACATATATATATATATATATATATATATATATATATATACACGAGTATATATATATATATATATATATATATATATATATATATATATATATATATATATATAAATATGAATATTTATACATTTTATAAATTTATATATATATATATATATATATATATATATATATATATATATATATATATATATGTATATACATATATATATATATATATATATATATATATATATATATATATATATATATATATATATATGTATATACATATATATATATATATATATATATATATATATATATATATATATACTTTTTTTTATATATACATATTTATATATATATATATATATATATATTTATATATATATATATATATATATATATATATATATATATATATATATATATGCATATGGCATATAACAAAAGTTGTGACTACTCTGGGGGTTGCAATTTTGCTCCAATTTCCACCAAATTTTCAGGGAAGGTGTATTAAGTAAATATCTCTTTTGAGTTTGTTAACAAGCTACGAGTAAATCAGCCGAGCGAAACCAGAATGGCGGCTATTTTAAACAAAAAATCGTGTTTTCTGTTCTGACCAAAGTAAAGCTTAGATTTTGACGAAATTCGGTAGGGAGGTTTATTAAAATATGCAATAGGTTTCACAGTAAAAAATTCAAAGTTAAGCCGTCTGAAACAAAATGGCGGCCGCTCAAATTTCGAAAACGTGTATAAATTTGTTGATGTAGTTTGGACCAAACTTTTCGACCAATGTTAATGAAATTCAACATTTTGGTAAAACCTATAAATGTGTAAATAAGGATGCAAAAAACCTCTAGGTCAAAGGTCAATAAATAGAATGGCGGCATGATGAAATTCGAAATTTCAAAGGCTTCTAAAAATCACAATTTTGATTTGATATGTACGAAACTTAATTTAAAAGTAAAAAATAATTGTATCAAAAATTTTTTTCATTTATTCATGAACAAGTTTCAAAATGGCGGCGATTCAAACATGCAATTTCCTTTAGATTTCAGTGGACCTCTAGTGGCCGTAGATTTCAAAGAATTCAGATGATTAATGAATAATTGTATTGAGTTCTTGTATTCTGCATAAAGATTATCAAAATTTGTTGAAAAATAAAAAAAGTCAAAATTTAAAACCTAATATTTTCATGGAAATGTTGGAAACGTTGAAAATCGTTCAAACTGGAGGTATTTCTACAACAGATCATTTTCCTTAAACAGTGTTTAACTTTCAAAGTTGCGGCTAATAAAATAATTATTTGCTTTTAAACCTACTTACCGTTTTAGGAGAAATTTGCCTTTCCAGCTGGTGGAGCCACTGGGGTTTTTCCCTTTTTGGTTTGATTTGATTAATTGAAGAGAATCTTCAATTTTCGTTTCCGACCCGTTTTTAACTGATATACTCATGTAAACATATTTTAGTTACGTCCATCAATTATTTTTGCAATATTCCTGTTGGGTTCGTAGCTGTCCAAATATTATATCATTCTACGCGCTGTTCAATTTCGTTTTGACAAGTAAGCTACGAAGATAGTTTCTAGAACATGCTTGATATCATTTTTTTTATTAGATTTTCAAATGACTTCATTAATAAATGCTCTTGCTTAAACTTGCTTGGCTCTGTTAAGCAGTTTCTTAGAGTAATTTTCACAAATAAAGGGTCCATACCAACGTTATCTAGCCAGTGCTTATCCGATGTAAGTGTACGAGGTGTGTCAATTAAGTAATGAGACTGATTCCATGAAAATCGTATATTTAAAAATTTTTCTTCAACTCTGCCATTTCCTTCACAGTAGTCCCCTTGGGCAGCTATAAAACGATTCCAGCGCGTTTTTCATGCTTCATAACATTTCTGGAATGCTTCGACTGGGATGTCTACGAGCACCCTCGACATGGGCGTCTGGATGTCCGTAATCGACTAAAAATGAGTTCCTTTGACCACCGATTTTATTGTAGGGAACAAAAAAAGTGACAGGGTGACATATTGGACGAATAAGGCGGCTGTTGCAATACGGCGATTCGTTTAGAGGCCAAATACTGGGACAGCTGAGGGCGGTGTGGCACGGCGCGTTGTCATGATCTTCGCGTACACCTTTTTCATCACAAAATCGTCGGTTGAAATTTATCTGTTTCACGGTTTCACGGTTTATACCCAGTTCCAGGGTCAACATTCGAACTGTTAAACGCTGATCTCACGGATTAGGGCACGCACACGCTGCTGATTCGCGTCAATCCACACCTCGACTGGTCTCCCGCTCCGCACCTCGTCTTCAACGCTTTCACGCCCCTCCTTAAACTCTTTATGCCATCGAAACACCCGGGCACGACTATGAGCACTATCACCATACACTTTTACAATTTTGACGTACGTTTCCGAAGTAGTTTCGCCCAATCTGGCGCAAAATTTTATCGCAACACGTTGCTCTTGATTTCGTTTCTCCATTTTCAAGACGAACACCACCAACACACGTCTACTCAACACGACACAGCAGGCGAACTACACAAGCTAGAGCGATGGTAAGTATATCCATGGAGAGGGAAAGGATGCCGGGCAAAGGGAAGGGAATTTCAAGGTCGCTGGTTTACCACAAGCGCGGCAATAAAATCAGTCTCATTACTTAATTGTCACACATCGTATTCTTCAATTTTCGTATTTCTTACGTTAGTTTTAGCCAAGCTGGAAAGCATTTGCTCTCCTTCAGATTTCATAGAAATATTTTTGTTAAAATCCCCCCTTTCTATGATTTAATTGATGTTTCTTTGTATTCATAGATAAAAATAAATAAATAAGAGTTATCCAGTAGAGCTGAACTCCACAAATAATTAAATGGAAGAGTGTTGTTTCTTCCTTTAGTAAATAGTACTTAAAATGTTGGGATTTATTTAAACCAAAAGACTCTCGTATCCAATTTCAAACAGTAAATTCAAAGTATATAACTGGAAGATGAAATTTTCATCACATTTAATTTCATAAATAAGAGTATTCAAAAGTAAGCTCTTAAAATCCCTATAAGCTGATTCAATTTTCAATTCAATTTTCAGATGTATTTTGGCGTGTGCGTTACTATCCTGGTAACAGCATCATGGGTAGGAGCTACACATTGCATCAAATTTCTGTACTTACGACGAAGTACATATACAAAAATGACTGAAGCATTAGCGGATACAGAAGTAGAGAATGTTGGAAACACCACAATTTTTCACATACCAAAGTTAACGACAACAACAACGACCGTTTTCAACGCTCCATTTTTCGCTTCGTGGTTTTGTACAAATTTTGCATTTCTGTTCTTTCCCATATATCTATTGGGTCGGGTTGCGGTGAGGAAGTGTGATAAGCCCGGTGAGATTTTGGGAGACGTCCTGAGAGGATTTCGAGATCGCGGATTTACTATTGGTAAGGTGTTGAAATCTTTATGTTTGAATTATTTGAAGATTGCGCATTTAATGTTGCATTCTGTTTATTTGTACACAATTTCTTTAAAAACTAAATGGTGTTCATATTTTTAATAAATAGAAATCCTAAATATCAGGCAAAACTAATATTGACAGAGAAGAAATGTTATGAAACACCGAAAACTAAGTCACACTATAAAACCATAACGCTCAAATCCCTTAAGTACGTGATTGTCAAATATGCATATTCTCGCGTTTTTGCTGCTTCGCCGCTTTTATTTATGAATCCATTCATAATCAACCGAAATTGCTAATAATCATAAACATTTTCATAGCTCAACCGACAATTTATTCCAATAGACGTCTTTATCTAGTATTTCATGCATGCAAACGAGTGATGAAGCTTACCTTTGTGTACTCATAAAATTTCCATATTTCGGCGTTACTTTCAGGACGATTCCTAAATCGATGTTTGTCATTCTGTCTGCTTTGGGTGCTAACCACATACCTTTATGCATTATCCTTACGAGCACTTCTAGCTACAGATGTCATGGCACTATTCGCAACAAATGTGGCGTGTGTGTATCTTTTGTCGTGGGTGATATTGCACGAGCAGTTCGTAGGTGTTCGAGTAAGTATTCAATGTCATTATGAATGTATCCTGGAAGTTCCATCAAATTAATGGTTCGCAATGCGGAAGCTTAGAAATTGATTGACTATTTGTTTTGGTCCTTTGTAGATAGTTGCCGTGATATTGTGTGATACAGGAATTGCGCTTCTAGCCTATATGGATGGAATTACAGGGAGTCCCACGTTGGGCGGGGTGGTATTGGCTGCATTAGCAGCTGCCGGTTATGCTGTGTTCAAAGTAAAGCTCATGAATATCCGCTGCAGAATACTTCCAAGCTGAAAATAATTACTTTGAATTGCAGGTGATGTTTAGGAAGGTGATGGGAGACCCGCCAGTTGGCCAGGTTGCATTTACATTCACCACCATCGGGTTTCTTAACGCTTTGTTGCTGTGGCCAGTTTGTGTAGCTTTATATTTAACAGGAACTGAAACCATCCCTTCAGATCGACTGCCTTGGATTGTTTTACTGATAGCGAGTATATTATTGTTAGGTAAGTACAACTCTTTATCAGTACCTTCATTATTTGCAAAACAAATGCTCTTCTAAACTGCTAGTACTAGTGTACAATCGACTGACTATCTGTCTTTTAGTTTTTCATATTCTTACACAATTTAGTTCAGCCGTAACGTATAACATGTTTGTTACTCTTGGACTAATAACTGCTGTTCCGGTATCAGGAGGTGAGTAGTAATGAATCTTAAGGGTACTATTTTAAACTCGACCATTTGTTAGATTAGTTGGAGGAATTCTTTTCTTTTCTGACTGGATACATACAATTATATATTAAAACGAATAAATAAAAAAAAATAAGAAATCCCACCTTAAATGCCCTTAAAAGAATAAGATAAATATTTAAGAATGGATGACAAATTATTCTGCTTTTCCTCCATTTTTATTACGATTGGAGAATAAGTGGTTGACCTATTCAAAACGAGGAAACTGATTTAGTTCATACAATTCAGTTCACCCTTTTGTGTGTTGTTGATGCGGATTTCCTTTATTATTTTTGTATTTTTCATGTCATGGTTTTGGACGTTAGTTTTAAACTCCTACAAAATATCGACCTAAATTCAAGCTGAATAAAGAAAAAAATCTTTTACACAAAAAAACCGACTTCAGAAGACCCTGAAAAGCATGAAATAATTTTTCTGGAATCGGTGCCAAATCATTTTTTTCTCGTTATACTTATAATTGGCTCACAAATGATTGCCACTCAATTTTTCATAACAAAAAAACTGATTTGGCACCAATTCCATAAAATTTACTTCATTCTTTGTAGGGCATATTATAATTGGCTTTCTGTATTGTTTTAAAGGTTTGGTACTAAAATAAAAAACTCTATTGAAATCACGACCAAAGTCCGTCCGTCTGTATGTCCCAGTAGTTTTTCTCCGAAAATATAGAAGCTACAGCCATGAAACTTTGTAGAAAGGTCAGAAGTGGTGATTTCTTGAACGTTTTGGGGTGAAAAAAATATTCAAGTAGTTTTAAGGGGGTCTCAAAATGTTTTGTTCACTATTGGTAGTCGAGTAGGATGCCATTAAAAAGGTCTCAATGAAATCTTTTCAACCCGCAGGAGGAATGCTGACCGACAGGAGTACTCTTGTAGGCTAGTACCCGAGGAAATTACCGCAGGGGAATGCCGTTCGACAAGAGCACTCTTAAAGGCTAGCATTCTTTGTGGAGCGCCGCCCCCACGAACCCGAGGATATGGGGGGTGCTGTGAGGTTCCCTCCTGGGGTTATAGGTAATGACCCTGACTGGATCTTAACTACGCTTGGGACAACGGACTGGAATTGATGCTTTGGGCTGGCGAATATGATGGTTTTTACCTACTGGCTTTGCACGCTAGCGCCGAGGTAACACTCGTGCGTGAATGGCTCGAATTCAACTATCATTGGCAGACCTCGGAGTACGTTCGAAGTTCGCACCATTGGGTTGGTGGTGTAAGTTCGGTTGAGACGGGCTCCCGATTGCGCTGGTCTGGCTATGAGCACTTGTCTCCATAAGGGCTTGCGCCAATCCTCGCATGGCCTCCCTGCTCTCCAAAGATAACCATGGGACCAAAAAGGCGACTACACACCAGTGGAGATAGCGGCTCCAAGGAGGGACCCAATAAAACAAGTGCAACCAAAAACCCTAAAAAAAAGATAAAAAAACCCAAAAAAAGAAAGCAAAAATAACAACAACGACGACGCAAACAGCGACCACAGCCACGATGTTAACAGCACATCGGGAGTTGTTCTAACGATGGCAAAAACCACGAATAATACAATGACAGTGAAGATGGACGAAAAACGGAGATTAACAGACAGTCTGGTCGAGACTGAGATTCCTGCGGTATTCAGGCGCACCAAAAAAAAGATGCAAACGCCAGAGCGTCCTAAAAAGGAAAGCCGGAAACGTGTCAGATATTCGAGCGGTCGAGGAAAATATAAAGAACATCGAGCCTTGCATTGGACTCGAAATTTTTTAACTATTTCGAAATTTTTTAACTATAATCTTCACCAAATTATCATCATATCTTCATATTAAGCAATGAAATGCAGCAAATTATCCTAAATACTTCGAGTAGACAGAAATACGTTCCTGTCAAAAGGGTTTTGTTTTCAATTCATGCTGTGCAGACTCCTTCACTATGCTTCTAATGAAAAAATGCAAACCCACTTCCTAAATAATCATCATGATTATCTATAGTGCAACAGCCCAACCCGGGCCTTGGCCTTCAGGATTAATCTCCTTCAGCCAGCACGGTTCCGTGAACTTATCCGTTGTTTACGTCCAAAAACGATCTGCTGTCAGTTTCTATCGTGTCTTACCATCGAGTCCTCGGGCTTCTCGCTAGACATCTATCTACCTTGTGCTCTACCCTTGAATGTTCTTTTTGCTAGCCGGTTTCCTTCCATTCCTTCTACATGGCTCGTCCATTGCAATTCGCGTAACCTTACGTAAAAAGAAACGGAGGGATCGCCAAAAAGATCATACAACTCATCGTTGTAACGTAGTCTCCACTCTGTTCTTTGTTTCACTGGGCCGTCGATTTCTCAGAGCACTTTGCGTTCAAATATATGTACTGCTTTTTTGGATTCGCTCGTCAGGGTCCATGTTTCCCTTCCCTATAACAGCACAGGCTTGACCAGTGTTTTGTAAGTACAAAGCTTATTATGTCTGTGCACAGTTCTAGACCTTAGAATGGAAATACTGAGCAATATGCGGTATTTGCAGCGTGTAGGTGGCATACAATCTCGTCCTCCTTTTTGGCGCCTCCTCTATTCACTTTCAGGATTGTAGTCACCTACGGTCAAGTTTTGTCGAACATGAGTGTTCTTCCTCATTTGAGTTATGAATTTAGTTTTAGTTTCATTAACTGGTAGGCCAATTCGGTTCGCTTCAGATTATAGGCTCAGAAATGCTCCTTTAGGATTTAAGAATGAACGTGATATTGACGTCATCAGCATATGCTACCAATCGTGTGGACTTGAGCATTAGTGTACCCGAGTTTTCAGCTGATGTCTTCCTAATGACGTGTGTCAGCGCAATATTAAAGAGGATTGGGGCAAGTGCAGCCACTCCATTACAAAGTTGTCCTTTAGTTCACCATTTACCTTGACCTGGGACTCTGTCCTTAGCATCGTGACCTTAACCATGCGGACCAGTTTTGTTGCGATGCTAACATTAAGCATTATTTTGTAAAGCGCATTTCTGTCAACCCTTACCCAAGAAGGTATTCGTAGGGAGAACTGAAGGCCGGCGGCCAGTGGGGGAACCGAGGAAACGCTGGTCTGACTCGGTCGACGAAGACAGTTCATCGCTGCTCGGATATCGGAATTGGATGATGCGGTCAATGGACCGAGACAGTTAGAGGCACTGTTTGCAGGAAGCGAAGAGAAGATTCTGTCAACACTGTCGTATGCTTACTTGAATCTACAAAAATTTGGTGTACATCGATGTTATATATATATATATATATATATATATATATATATATATATATATATATATATATATAATATATATGTATATATATATATATATATATATATATATATATATATATATATATATATATGTATATATATAAATATATAATAATAATAATAATATTATATAATATTTGGTCTATTGTAGACTGTCCACAACGAAAGCCTCCGGTCCACTTCGAAAGCCTTTCTTATACTCTCCTATAATACTTTCATAGTACGGCTTTCATTTTCTTTCTATATTTTAGGAGAGCACTTTATAAGACGTAAACAGCAGAGCGATGGCTCTATAATTTTCATACCTTGATTTGTAGATTATTTCTTGTGTACACGACGTACTATAATTTTCCGTCAGTTCTCTAGTAACTGCTCCTCTGACCATACTCTGCATATTAGTCGATGCAGAACGTTATTTAGATGGAACAGTTCTGCTGGTATTCCATCTATTTCAGGAGCCGTAGTTTTTCTGAGGTCCCGGACTGCTGCCTCTCCTTGGTCCCTGGTTGATCGTGCTCTGCTTCTGGAACGTTTACAGTTTCAGACATTGTTGGGGACGCTGTGAATAGCTTCAGGAAATATTGCAGCCATCTGTTTTTAATTTCGACTGGTTTACCTATGATTGTTCCTCGTACACTTTCGCGAAGACTTGTTAGTGGATTGAAGCCGTTCCTTAGTTATTTGATAAAGGTATACGCTGATCTGACTTCATTTAGGGTTATGTATTCTTTTACTTGTTGAATGTTGGTGTTGATGGGGAGTGGTTTCGTTCTTCAGCACATGTTTTTAGCTTGACGTCAAAGGATTTTATATTGTTCTTCTTTGGCCCGCGTTGATCGCTGCATGTATTCTTTTTGTGCCTGGTTCCTTTTTTTAATCTCTTCGTCGTATCAGTCGTTCCTACTTTTCTTTGACCGGTGCCCGAAGACCTCCTCAGATGCTTCTGTTACCGCATCCATTACTGTCTTCCAGATGATTTTTATATCATCATTATTTTCTCCCGCCTACGGGGATATGTTGATGCGATTTGCTGATATGTATGTTACTGAGCCATCATTTAGCTTGTGTATCTGGTATCATGGAGTAACTGATGCTTCTTGTTTATAGCTCTTGAAGATGTGGCATTCAAGCTTGACAATAATAAGACAGTGATCTGAACCACAGACAGCGCCACAAAATTTGCGCGTGTCGAGAATGCGACCGCCCGAAGATAACGTCCTCTTCTGGATATCTCAATATGGAAAGTATGTGGAGCTTACTGTGAAGCCGCTTTTAGTGGAGAAGTCTATAAGCCGTTGTCCGTTGTTGCTAGTCTCTGCATGGAGGCTGTGCTCTCCAGTTTTCCCTCTACGTGCCGTTTTTTGCATTGGAGTCACCCAGAACAGTTGTAATATCATTTGACGGCAATGCATTGAGAGTTTTCTCCTGGGTGCTGTAAAATGTGTCTCTGATTGCCTCTTTCTTGCCTTCCATGGGCATGTGGCAGTTAACTAGCCAGACATTAAACAATTTGGTCTTGATACAAATCGCACAGAGCCTATCGTTGACGGGCTTGAAGTCGGTGATAATTTATTTGAATGCGCTATCACTATCACTACTTTGTAACCCCACCGCAGACGGTCCTAAGCCCATTTGAGAAAAAGAAAAGGAAGCTCATGGTTGCCCCAACCCACAGCTTCTGTAAGTTCTCATCCTGAAATCCCCAATTAAATGGTAGAAAATGTTCTCGGGGTTGCACATTGGGTTTACTGGTTCCACAATAATGGGACATTAAATGTCAAGATATTCTTATAACAGTAAATATGAGATGTGTTCAAAAAGTAAGGTGACTTGTGTGTTTAGCAAGAAGTATTTATTTATTCGTCAATATTTATATTGTTCCCTTCAAAGTAATCCCCCCCACGATACAATATATTTGTGCCAACGCTTTTTCCTAATCCTCGAAGCACTTCTCATAAGCACTTTTCGGTATAGCCTTGTGCTCTTCCAGCGGTGCAGTCTTTATCTCCTCAATCGTTGCAAATCTCCGTTCTTCATATGTCTCTACAGTTTTGGGAACAAGAGAAAGTCACTGGGGCCAAATTTGGTGAATATGGTGGCTGAGACATGATTGTGGTGGTATTTTTTGCCAAAAAATCTCTGTTTTCCACGATACCAGACGTTTTTTCATATTGCTTCTCGCAAGTGGCGCATAGCTTCAAGATAATACTCTTTATTGACCGTACAAACATATCGTAAGAACTCCTGATGCACTACGCCACGGTAATCGAAGAAAACAGTAAGTAAAACTTTGACATTTGATCGAACTTGGCGTGCTTATTTTGGTCTTGGCCCACCTGGTCTCTTCCATTGGAACGATTGAGCTTTAGTTTTGATATCATAACCACATACCCATGATTCGTCCCCAGTTGTGACCCTTTTGAGCCAATCAGGTTCATCATTGACGCCTGTCAACAGCTCATGAGCGATGCTCATGCGACAATTCTTTTGGTCGAAATAAAGCAGTTTCAGAACAAACTTCGCTGACACACGTCTTATGCCCAAAACATTGTCACGAGCCAATCGATATGGCAATATCCTCAGCAACTTCTCTGATAGTGATTCGACGGTTTTCCAAAAACAATTTTCTTCACTGCTTCAACGTTTTCATCTGTTGTTGACGTGCTTAGGCGTCCAAAACGAGGCTCGTCATTGGCATCTTCCGGGCCATCTTGGAAGAGTTTATACGACTTGTAAACATGTTTTTACTCCGAACAGTTTCAGAGTATGTCACTCTCAACATTTCAAGAATTTTAAAGAACAATTTCAGTTTTACACGAAATTTGATGAAAATTCTTTGATCCATATTTTTCGACAGCGAAAAATTGCCGAGCACGCAAAACACTTCTAACTGTTATGCCTCTCACAAGCAAACTAAACATAATATATAGCTGAAACTATAAATATGTGTTCGTAAACCATCATAAAAAAAATCGATAATCGAATGTACGTTACCCGTGAAATTTGAAAAGTCACCTTACGTTTTGAATATACCTCGTACATCTACAGCTCTTCTACAACATCCTACTTACACCTCCTTTGTAGGGACGTAAGAGGGTGAAGGCGAGTCTTCCAAGCCTGATAATGGAATCAAAGTAATAACCATGCCACCGGAATTGAGGTTAAGCGACAGGCGAGCTCCTTGTCCCTGGAACACCCTACAATGTTCAGATCATTACTTGATCAAGTTAACCTATCGATGTCGTATGTCAAAGACGTATACAGCGAAGACCAGCCTGTCACACAAATTTCAGATCGAAAGGCTTCAAATGGCATCTGTCGCAAAAAATTTCACGGAGACCCTCGACAAACACCCGGCTCCCATCTCATCAGACGTATCACTGAAAACATGCAGGTAGCTCTGGATGGAAGTGAGACCTTGGTAAAATACACAACTGGACATCAAGCCCGGCGCAAAAGAAATGATTGGTTCGATGAGGAGCACCAGAATGCGTTAGATAAAGAGAATCAGGTGTACAAAAAATACGTAGGTAGGGAAAACGGGACGAAGAAAGAACATTATGAAAATCTCAGAAGAGTAGCGAATAAGATAATTAGGATTAAAAGGAGAAAATACTATGATGACCAATTGAGAAGTATAGATGTAACTCTAGCGAGCAACAACACAAGGCAAGCATACAAAGTAGGGAAAATCCTGAAACGTGGTTATTAGCTCAATACCACGATAAAGGAAAGATGGGCATCATATTTCAGAACCTTCTTAGTCCTTCGCGCAGCTCCAAAACATCGGAGCCTGTAGATATTTCCGGAGAGCTTCCATTGGCCTCACCAACTCCGGATGAACTTTGCTGAACCATCAAAGCATAAAAGAATAATAAAGTGCCGGACATCGGTGGGATTCCAGTGGAGCTCAACAAATATGGTAGCAGCAGTGCTCATAAAGCTATTCACAAAGTCATCCAGTACATTTGGCAACAAGAACATATGCCGAAAGAGTGGAGCCAATCAATTATGAGTATGTTCACTATACACAAAATATTGAGATACTATAGCACGAAAATTATAGAGGCATGTCACTACTTTGTATGGGGTACAAGATATTTTCAAAGATCTTGGAAAGTAAAATCAGATCATACGCCAACAGTATTATTGGGGAGCATGGAAGTAGTTTTGGAGCTGATAGATCTACGATAGACCAATTGTTCACAGTCAGGTAGGTACTTGAAAAATGCTGAGAGTTCAACATAGACGTACACTGAATTTTGGTAGACTTTAAGCAAGCAAACCACGGTATTGATCATAACGTACTGTATAATAATGCTTTGCTTTGGGATCCCAGCCAAAATAGTGTGTCTTACAATAATTACAATGATGTCGATGACCTACCTAGGACGCATCAATAACCAACTCATCGATGCCTTTGCCAGAAACATCGGACTAAAGCAGGGAAATGGACTGGCCCCATTGCTATTCTATTTGGCTCTGGTGTACGTCATAAGAAAGCTACCTATCAATACACGAGGTACATTACTATGCAAGTTGAGCCGAGTAGTAGCCTATGCGGATGACATCAACATTTTGTCACGGTCATTAATAACTGCCAAAGAACTTTTCCTGAAGCTTGACAGCGAAGCAAATCAATGAAAATAAGACAAAGCTCATGACGTGGTTGAGGAACAATATCTCAAATGCGCAAAGTATCACACTACAATATGGTAAATGTGGACGATTTGTGTATTTAGGCGCCAAAATAACGAAAACAGGTAATGAAAGAGAGGGAGTACGCCAAAGAATACAGATCGCAAATAAAATATTTTATTCAATTTTGAGGACCTCAAAGACCAGCTGCCTACACAGGAAAACGAAGCTCCAAGTATTAAAATCTGTGATAAGATCTGTTGGATATTATAGGTGTGAAACATCGACCCTTATCCAAACATTCGCTACATTGAGTTGATGTCCCAAATACCAACATAAAATTATTTTCTGCCTCACCACAGCGTGATCAAACCAGAAAGCACTAGCACAAAGTTAAGAGTAGTGTTTGATGGATCTTGCAAAAAATCAAGGAACCTATCTTCGAATGACATATTGATAGTAAGTCCAACAATCCAAGCGACCTATTTGTTATTTTACTCCGTTTTCGACTGCACAAATATGTTTTTGCAGCCAATATTACTAAAATGTATAGACAAATATTGGTTGATGAAAGGGACAGAGACGTTCAACTTCTGGTTTGGCATGAATCTCCAGATCATGACCTAAAATATTACCGTCTGCGCACAGTAACCTATGGTACCGCTTCAACTCCGTATCTAGCTACTAAATGTCTTCATCGATTGGCAGAGGAGGAGGGCAAGAAGTATCCACTTGGCAGTCAAATACTTAAAGGCGACTTTTACGTGGATGATATAATGACGGGATCAGAAAGCTTAAAGCAGACTTGTAAACTCCAGAGTGAGCTAGCAAGTCTTCTTCGTGAGGGAGGTTTCCTACTGCGTAAATGGAGCGCAAATCATCCAAAGTTGTTTGAAGGTATTGAAGCCAAGATATTGAAGCCAAGATCAACATTGGAGAAACCAAAAATACGCACGTCAAAACTCTAGGATTACCTTGGTCACCTAGTGCTGATCAGTTTTCAATTTGAACAAATTTGCCGATAGTACGACGCTTCACAAAAAGAACGATTTTAGCAGACATGGCAAGAATTTACGATCCGCTGGGGCTCATAAACCCACATTTGTGCAAAGTTTGTGGAGGCTTAAACTGGAATAGGATGAAGCACTTCCCCAGGAACTCCAAATCAAGTGGATATCATTTAGTCAGGACTTAGAAAAGATAAAAGAACTTTCCATACCACGATATGCACTAGCCAGGAAGGATCAAAGGTTCATAGGAATTCGTGTTCTCGCCGACGCAAGCGAAAAGGCTTACGGAGCAGCCGTGTACCTATGAACTTTCAATTCTGATGGTTAACCAATAGTACAGCTTCTTTGTGCAAAATCAAAGGTGGCTTCTCTCAAAGAAACAACGCTCCCACGACTCGAGCTTTCAGTGGCTTACATACTAACAAAATTAGTGTTAACTCCTATGCTAGACGTAGCATGCCTATGGAGTGACTCTAATATTGCCCTAGCTTGGATTACTCCTGAATCGTCTGCACAAAGTAAATTCATTGCTAACTGGGTTTCATATATTCAACAAAACTCTGAGAAAAAACAATAGCTACATGTCCCTTCCCAAGTTAATCCAGCAGACTTGATCTGTAGAGGGCTGAGTGATCTCAGTTATTAACTTCCAATTTTTGGTTTGACGACCCTCAAATTCTGCGGTCTGATACCATAAATTGGCCAAATGCTACACCATTTACAATAGACACAAGTCCAGAAAGTCCCGTTGCACTACCAAGTTCTGTCAACTTGATTAAGCCGAGCTATAATATGTTAAAGATTATCAATCATCGTAACTCGTGTAAGACACTACTAGATGTTATAGCTTACATCAGGTGAATTTGCAAAAGATATGGTCCAATTGAGAAACCATCTCATACTGTAATTCTGTGCTCCATTGAGATTCATGAGGCTTTACTCTGGGTAGAGAAAACCATTCAAGAAGAGCACTTCACAGAAGAACTTAAAGGGCTAAAGAAGGGAAAACCCCAAGAGCAAACGATCACTTTTATCCCCATTTTTAGACGAAATAGGACGTATAAGGGTGGGAGGAAGGTTAAAGGAAGCCAACCTGTCTTATGATAGCAAGCATCCGATGGTTATTCCTGAAAAATATGAATATACACAATATATATTCTAATGAACAAACTACATAGTACCAACCTTTACATGGGACCACAAGCCCTTTTTGCAGCAGCTAGGTAAAGAATTTGGCCTCTGAATGGGAGAAAACTCGCACAACCTATTGTACACAAGTGTGTTTGATGTGCAAGATTTCACCCAAAGACAATCAATCAAATCATGGCAACTTTGCTACCCGCACGAGTGTAACCCTCTCGGCCATTTACAAATGTTGAAATAGAAATCTATTTCAACATTTGCCACCCGCACGAGTGCAACCCTCTCGGCCATTAACAAATGTTGAAATAGATTTCTGCGGCCCAATTCATATTCATTATAAAGTTCGAGGCAAGAAAATTACAGCAAAACTTCCACTACGAGAAGAACTTTGCGATATTTACAAACACAACTTGATTTATTGGAATTTGTGTGGGCCGATTACAGTGAACATCATTCGGAATTATCAAAGTTTGAAGATATGAATCCCAGCCACCCTTATTTTGAAGAAGATTTCTTCAGGGGTGTACGGGATGCATACTCAGAACTCAAGGCTGAACTTGAGCATCAAATTAAAAACTCCACTTCTGCTGACGAAATGGGATGAATACACAATGATTACGTGCAGAAGAAAATTAGGACTCAGGAGTCTATGATGAGCTCCCTTAGAAACTGTCTGGATTCCCTAGAAGATTTTTCGAAAACTCCTCGATCAAAAGCATTTCATATGAAACATTCCTCCAACATATCCAACTGTTGGCAATTAATAACTACTAACCATTACGAGTTTCTGGCAGAAGACACCCTTTACCCTTTACGATAATAATCAATATTCAGATCTGCAGGGAATATATAACGATATAACAATCATGTTATTGGAATTAAGTAGCCCATCTCCTGAAAACAGTGGAACCCCTCAACAAAATATGTCTCCCAAAGTATGGCCCGGCTTTGAAAAATAACAATTCCCACTTTAATGCGAGATTATACCAAGTGGCAACAGTTTCATGACCTGTTTACAAATTTGATTCATCAACAACCAATGTCTAACTCTCAAAAAATGTTCTTCATTAAATCTAACCTCTCTGGTGAGCCAAGTAGACTCATTCAACATCAACAAATTTCAGAACAAAACTTCGATATTGCTTGGGGAATACTTAAAAAACGCTATGATAACAAGCGTCTAATTCTATCAGCCTTCATTGATAGAGTATTGACATTTAATAGTATGTCGGCTGAATCTTCAATAGGAATCAAACATATTCACGACATAGTTATGAAGCACTATTGGGTATCGTAAGTCAAGGAATTGATACGTCCAACTGGGATCCATTAATCGTTCAACTATATTTAAAAAATTCGGCCGTGAAACTCACAGGCTCTTTGAAAAAAGCCTTAAATCTCTCAAAGAAACTCTGACATCTAGCATCATTCTTAAACTTTATTGAAGCTAGATTTAAACCATTAGAAACTCTTGGAGATAACGGGAAAAGAATAAGTGTAAGGAAAAAGAGACTAAGAAATTAAAGTTGTCTTTGACAACAAGCCAGACAAGTTCTTACGAGTTATGCAAAAATCAAACCCATCAGTTGAAATTTTGTTCAAAATTTCTGAAGTTCTCTCCTCCAGAACGAATCAACGCAGCAAAAAAACTTCAAATGTGTATCAATTGTTTGAAGAATGGTCATAAAACGTTCACTTGTCCTTCTAGAAGTTGCCTGAAATACAATGGGCGACATAATACCTTACTTCACATTGAAAAGCCCGGTACTACTCCTGCACAAGCAACTTTACAAAAAACTCACACCACGAATAAAAATAAAAATAATGAAACGCAAGTCTCTATTCACACTGCCTCTGAAAATGATCGTCTACTATCAGGTTATATGTTCCTGGGAACGGCGATGCTAAATATTGAGAATTGTCTAGGATAAGACGTAACATATAGAGCGCTGTTGGATTCTGCATCGCAATTGAATTTTGTAACGGAGACTTCAGTAAAGTGCCTAGGAATGCAAGTTAATGAAAGAAAAATCGACAAAAATGATACAGGTGATTTTAAATTTCAACCTAAGGGTCGGATTAATATTGCAATCAACTGAAGGCTCAATGGATTTAAAGCGTAAATTGAAGAGTTGATTCAAATACAAACGATTGGCCAATTCCGAAAAAAATAAGATTAGCTTACCCAGATTTCAGTAAGCCCAGAAAGATTGATTTACTGCTGGGTGCTGACATACACACTAATCTGATGTCAGTTGGTCAAATCAGAATATCTGCCGAATTGCCTACCTTACAGAATTCAATACTTGGGTGGATTGTCTTGGGGATAGCTCGTCAACCGACTGCAAATCTTGCAATTTTCAGTAGAGTAACCAGCCTATCATTAGAGGCACAACTCAAAGAATTTCGGGAATTGTAACAATGCGATTCAGATACCAAACAAATGGCAAAGGCTGAAAAAATGTGTGAAGATCATTTCAGAACAAATACCAAACGCAACGTTCAAGGACGTTTCATAGTTCGTCCCCCTTTTATACAGCCTCCAAGCGCACTAGAAAAGGTTCTCGAGATTGCGGAACAAAGGTTCATTAGTCTTGAGGCCCGTTTTAAAAAGAATCCAGAGTCGAAGCAACAATACATTGCATTCATGAGAAAACTACTCTCTTTGAATCATATGAGAAGAATTTGGTTGTGGAATTGGCTCTAAGTGACAGTTAAGTGAAAGTCTCCCGGGTTTGTTCATAATATTTAGCTCACACATTGCGGTCCCAACTGTTTTGTGGTATAACTTGTGCCTCTTATCGCAAATATAATCTGTATCATCCACTGTCATACAGAGCCGTAGCTCGTCATTAACAAATGGATAGTAATAATCTTGATGAAGACTTACTGCAATGAGGTCATAAGATGTGGCTACCTATATGTCTTTATGTCGAACTCGAATAGGCACTTGTACTATATTGAAAATTTGAAATAAGCTTTTGCTTACTCAGAGACCTGTATGGCCCTTTCCGCCATGAATTGAAAGCGACGAATCGAGATGTTCTCTGATAATGGAAAGTTCAGACCGCAATTGTGTTGGGGAAAGTAAGAGATGATTTGCCTTTTTATTATGGCACTCTGTGAGAACTTGGACTATATTTGATTGAGTTTGTTCATAATTGGTTAGCATTAATGAGAAGTGTAGTGAGAGAGTGGTAAACACTTGAATTATTTTCTCTTCGGCCTTTATTTTGTTAGTTGCTGCAAGAGATCCAAGAATCAATTTTAAATTGTTATTAATGCTTAAAGACTGTCTCTCAAAGGTTACCCTGTCACGCTTAATAACATTTAAAGTTGCATCTATTATTGATGTTTGGTTTTTAATGAGTTGTACGAGTAGCAAATGATTCTCGTTGCCTTTTACATGTTCTATTGTCTCTGCCATTCCATTTGCATATTCCTGGTAGAGTATTTCGAATTGTTTGTTGGAAATGGTACAAATAATGTCAAAAGACGATCGGCGCACTCGAGCAGGACTCCCATTCCTGCTGCGTAATATTTCACTATTGGCATATATTGATGCCATACGCCTTTCAAATTGTTTTAGGATAGGAGTACAATGTTCGGTTTTATTACTTGTGGTAGCAATCTTGCACCATTCTTTTAATTGAGCTGTATATGCTGCCATAATATTTATTTCCTCCCAGTAACTTTGGAGGTCAAAATATGTTACAATTGTCCATTTATCTACTGCCATTGTCATGTGATCGACTTCTTCAAAGTACAGTAATGGCTGAGACTCCTATGGAGTAATTTCCACCTTATCTTGTAAGGTGAATGGGTGAGGCGGAGAGAAAATTGTAATAAGTACAATTAAAAGTGTACTTAACAGTGTGTTACCACAGTACGTGTGTCGCGTTTGATGCTTGGTCATTGGTTGGCACTCTTCGTTGTTGATCCCGTTGGGAAGTGAAGGCTGCTGAAACTGTTGCAAAGAAGTGCATAGTTTAAAGGGAGACATCTTTCCAGCGAAGACTTATTGGAAGAAATCGGGTTCCGTTTCGTTTTTTCGTCATGCGGATTGTTGGTTTGAGAGATGGATGATGGCTGCGGAGAATCGGGATAACCGTTGTCTTGCTTTCTTTTGATGTTTCATGTGGGCTTGGTTCAATATTCGGGGGATTTGTTGATAATGTGCTAAGAAGAGATGCAATAGATGTCTCCTTGTTTTCATCTACGGTAGTTGTCTCTACCGGCAATGGTGCTAGGTTATGGATGGCTCGATCAGTTATACCCCTTTCGGAGATGATTTGCACTACCCTTACCATGCCGTCTCTATCTTTTGTTGCACTTATGTCCTTGTCTAATGGCAACTTAAGTGGCGCTGTAGATTCATCTTTCAACAGAACAAGACTACCTGGCTTTAAGCCCTCGATTTGAGTCCTCCATTTATTTCTTTGTTGTAATTAGTTAAGAAACTCCTTGCTCCACTTTCTCCAAAAATCAAGTTGTTTTTGGGTAACCAATCCCCATATTTGGCAAAGTTTAAAGTCCCTCTCCTTCATTAGAGGGTTAGGTAGGACTGTTATTTGTGCGCAAATTAGGAAATGAGATGGAGTTAGGAGCCTGAAGGTCATTAGGGTTGCTGAAAAGCTTTGTAAGGGGTCGAGGATTAAGTATTGCTTCAATTTCGGTGATGAGAGTTTTAAGTTCCTCATACATCAGTGACACGCTATCTATAGTTCTTCGCAGATGATATTTAGCTGACATAACAGCCATCTCCCAAGGACCCCCAAAGTGTGGAGTTCTTGGAGGTCTAAAATACCACTCTATCATTTGATCTGCGCAGTGCTGTATCGATTCATCATGGAAACCCGATTTGGAAAACAAATCATAAATTTCTTTGAGCTCATTTTTTGCCTTTTCTCTATGGCTTTTCCCAATTTCGACTGAGTTTTAAATAATTTATCCATAATTGCAAAATTTATAGACTATCTAGTTTTATAGTTCTACCAACACAAATGACGTCATTATGGCCCAGAAAGGGGGGGAGATGAGCAACACAAAACTTGTTCTTATATATATATATATATATATATATATATATATATATATATATATATATATATATGCATAGAATATGAATATGTTAAACAAAGAAAAATAAATGTAATGATAACTAATTCTATAACTTGCATGTGAAAACCGTTGTTAAACTTCTTGTTATTCGTCGACGGAAATTGCAGTCCCTCGTGGATGAAGCGAGACGACAATATCGCTGGCTTCCTTCCTGGTGCTCACCTGAGCCTCGTCAGAAGGTGCGTTCCCTCGTGGTTGAAGCGAAACGACAATATCGCTGGCTTCCTTCCTGGTACTCATGTGAGCGTCGTCGGAAGGTTCAGTCCCTCGTGGTTGAAGCGAAACGACAATATCGCTGGCCTCCTTCCTGGTGCTCGCCTAAGCGTCGTCGGAAGTTGCAACCCCTCGTGGTTGAAGCGAAACGACAATATCGCTGGCCTCCATCCTGGTGCTCATCTAGCGTCGTCGGAAGGTGCAATCCCTCGTGGTTGAAGCGAAACAACAATATCACTGGCCTCCTTCTTGGTGCTCACCTGAGCGTCGTCGGAAGGTGCAATCCCTCATGGTTGAAGTGAAACGACAATATCGCTGGCCTCCTTCCTGGTGCTCAACTGAGCGTCATCAAAAAGTGCAATACCTCGTGGTTGAAGCGAAACGACAATATCGCTGGTTTCCTTCCTGGTGCTCACCTGGGCGTCATCGGAAGGTGCATTCCCTCGTGGTTGAAGCGAGACGACAATATCGCTAGCTCCCATCCTCACCTGAGCGTCGTCGAAAAGTGCCAGTCCTGAGGCAAATAATCAGAGCAAAGCTAGATGGAGTTCAATGGCGAATCCGATACAACCATGAGTTGTATGAAATTTTTGACAAACTTGAGGTTTTAACGATTGTAAGGCTGCAGAAGCTGCAATAAGCTGGCCACATGAATCATATGCACGGGCAACACATACCCAAAAAGATATTTGTTGGGAGAACTGGCGAGTGGAGATCAGTGTAGAAACCAAGGAAACGCGGATCTGACTCGGTCGACGAAGACAGTTCGGTAAATAGAGCAAGACAGTTGAAGGCTCTATTTGCAAGAAGTGAAGGCCTGGGAGGGGCTGTAGTGATACTAAGAAGAAGAGTTACTAATAAACTTACAGAGCCCTTCTGGCAGGAGATTATCCTGCTTCTTTGACTTGTAACCATTTCAATTCGTGATCACTATTGTATGATAGTAGGAATCGGAAAAAAACTATCATTTAGACTAAGGTTAATTTTACCATTCATTATTCTTTCTAATATGAGGATACCTTTCCAAGCTTTTAATCTCATCTCATACTGTCTGCCTTTTGATGAATCGCTAAATGTTAGGGAGCTGGTTCTCAAGGAGCTTTCTTATTTACTCTCACGTAAAAGAAATTTACAAAGCCAACTGCAAACATAATTTCAAATTAAGCGATTAATGAATGAAACGAAAAATGTGTTCGGTAACTATTTGTTTTACATATTGTGGTACAGCTTTATAAATTTGTATTCAAAATCAAATTGCTAAAAATCACTCTAAATACAAGGTGCTTTCCAAAATAAACGAGACTTTTGTCATAAGAATTTTTCGGTGGCACCATCTGTGAATGAGATAGTGCATTGAAAAGTTACATCCCTCCCTGACTTCCAGTGAAATTCTTCGTTATCTCGGTTTTTTTGCGCCATTTAAAAAAATCTCCAAATAAACGTTCCTCCACATTTCCAGAAAAACGCAAATATTGTAAATTTAATGCTAAACAAATATATATTTCGGAGGTAAGAGTTCCTCCTTCTTCAGTGTTTTTTGTTATGGTTTAATTCCAAATAGTATCCGCTTTTTATATCCCTTACATTAATTACATTTTACCTATTTTTGTCTTTGAGACCTATCAATTAACCTATATCCTTAATTACATTTTATTATCCCTGCTTAAGAGGTATCATTTATTGCTTTTCCCTCATTTATTGCTTTTCCCTGCTATTATAATTCGTTTATTATATTTTAAATATTATTTAGATTTAATTAGATCTAGTATCCTTGAGTAACCGTTGCCCACATCTTCATTGAGCCGTGCGTTTTCCGGTTGTCGAATAATCCAAAGGCTCTCATATGCGTCCAATTTCCGATTGTTGCTCACGTCTTGTATTACATCTAGATCATCCCAATTGATTGCGTGATTAGTTTCTACAATATGCTTGGCGACGGCGGACTTAGCTGTATCACCAGGTGCTTTCCTTGACTTTAGCTTCTCTGCTTCCTTGATATGTTCGCTGAACCTTGTTTTGACTGATCGCTTAGTTTGTCCGATGTACGATATCTGGCATGTCTGGCAGGTAATTTTATATATGCCACATTTTTCATCCTTTTGCTTCCTATCCTTCGGTGTGCCTAGTCTGGATCCTATTTTGAATTTCCGGCTCGTGGGTATCGCTGTTATGTCGACTTTCTTCAGGATTTTCCCGATCTTCCCAAAGATCTTTGAATACGTTATTGCTGCTCTTTGATTTTGTTCCAGGTTCCGGTTTTGTTCATGGAGAGTGGTTAGCGATGCCGCTTTTATTCTTGTTTCCATTCTCCTTTGTATTGACAAGATTTCGCTTTCCTTGTATCCGTTCATCTTCGCTGTACTCAAAATAAACGTCTTCTCTCGCTCATATCGCTGTTTCGTTAACGGAGTCGTCAGCATTCGGTATATCCAACTGTTGAACGTTGCCATCTTTGTTTGGTACGAGTGGTGTGATGTGGCTGGTATCGTCCTCTGTGTATTCGTGGGCTTCCTGAAAATATCAAACTCTAAAACATTATTACTTCTTATTATTTTAATGTCTAGAAAAGGTATTTCGTTGTTGTTCTCCACTTCTATTGCGAAGGTGATATTTTTATGTATTTCATTCATTTTCTTTAATGTCTCTTCAATTTTATCCCTCTTCACTATCGCGAGAACGTCGTCAACATAACGGATCCACATTCTTGGGAAGACGCCCTCTTCAGCTATTCTTTGTTCTACCCATCCCATAAAAACTTCACTCAAGAGGGGGGACAATGGGTTCCCCATTGCCACGCCGGATTTTTGCTTAAAATATCTTCCTCTGAAGGTAAAATAGGTCTCTGACATGCAAAGAGTTGCCAATTTGTAGAAACATCTTAATCGCTTCTTTGATGTTTTGAAATCAGTCTGGCTAGTTAGCCAATCCTCGAACAACGCCAACGCCTGTTTTACTGGGACACTTGGGAAAAGTGCTTTCACGTCAAAAGACACTAGTATTTCGTCTGCTTCGATGCGCTTTGCTGTCATTAACTTCTCGATCAATTCCCCTCTGTTTTTTACCGAGTAGTTACTTGGAGGTTTTTCACATTTTTTGCATTCCTCCACCAGCCATGTCGCGATTTTGCTTGTGGGGGCGCCCCTGCAGGTTATGATTTCACGCATCTCGTTACCTGCTTTGTGTATCTTTGGCAGGCATTTAATTCGTGGAAGTACTGGATTCGTCACCCTTAACCCAATTTTGCTAGGTATCACTTCCTGGCAATCCGTCAGGGCTTTCTTTATTCTTTTGATTGAGTCCGGCAACGGGTTTTTCCTCAATTCATGGTATTCTCCACTATTCAGCTTCTCGAAAACCAGTTGGTCATATTTTGGTTTGTCCATTATAACAATTTTATTCCCTTTGTCAGCTTTAAGGTGAGCACCGGCTTTTCCTTCAATTCCTTCACAACGCTGTACTCATTGTTCCTTATGTTCAAATTGGTTGCTTTCACGGCTTTTATTGTTTCCTCCCTTATTACTTGTTTCTTTTCTGTCGGCAGATATTTGATGGCGGATTCTACATCTATCACAATGTCTTCCTTCGGTAGATGTTGGTCACTAATTGCGAAATTCAAGCCCTTGTTTAGTAGTTCCAGTTGTTTCTCCGTGAAAGACTCCGATGATAGATTAACTACGAAGTCTTTTATTGTATCTACGCTTTGTCGGGGTATGTTGTTTTGCTGGTTTATTAAGTGTTGTAGTTTCTTGCTCAAAATTCTTCTTTTTCGATCTTTTTCGCATTCAAACGCCCTTTGTACTTTGTCTAGCCATTCCTCGGTTGTTCCTTTTCTACCTATTGTTTGTTTCGTTAGCTTTAGGTGGAGATTGTACGCTCTCAGTTGCAATTCCGATGATTTAGCGTAGAGACGGTTTATGCTGTCGGAGATCAGTTTCCATTGTAATTCCTGCTTGTATTTTTCTACTCCAGGCAAATGCGACTTCAATTTCACTATATGGCTCCTTGGAACAACTTTTGATTTTCTACAAGTCTTCAAAAATTTTATGTCTTCACTTAATCCTCCAATACTTTTTTTCAGTTTCACTAAACCATAAAAGTCCGAGTAAGACCAGGTCGTCATTTCAAATTCTTCGTTATCTCGGTTTTTTTGTGCCATTTAAAAAAATCTCCAAATAAATGTTCCTCCAACTTTTCCAGAAAAACGCAAATATTGTAAATTTAATGCTAAACAAATATATATTTCGGAGGTAAGAGTTCCTCCTTCTTCAGTGTTTTTTGTTATGGTTTAATTCCAAATAGTATCCGCTTTTTATATCCCTTACATTAATTACATTTTACCTATTTTTGTCTTTGAGACCTATCAATTAACCTATATCCTTAATTACATTTTATTATCCCTGCTTAAGAGGTATCATTTATCGCTTTTCCCTCATTTATTGCTTTTCCCTGCTATTATAATTCGTTTATTATATTTTAAATATTATTTAGATTTAATTAGATCTAGTATCCTTGAGTAACCGTTGCCCACATCTTCATTGAGCCGTGCGTTTTCCGGTTGTCGAATAATCCAAAGGCTCTCATATGCGTCCAATTTCCGATTGTTGCTCAGGTCTTGTATTACATCTAGATCATCCCAATTGATTGCGTGATTAGTTTCTACAATATGCTTGGCAACGGCGGACTTAGCTGTATCACCAGGTGCTTTCCTTGACTTTAGCTTCTCTGCTTCCTTGATATGTTCGCTGAACCTTGTTTTGACTGATCGCTTAGTTTGTCCGATGTACGATATCTGGCATGTCTGGCAGGTAATTTTATATATGCCACATTTTTCCTCCTTTTGCTTCCTATCCTTCGGTGTGCCTAGTCTGGATCCTATTTTGAATTTCCGGCTCGTGGGTATCGCTGTTATGTCGACTTTCTTCAGGATTTTCCCGATCTTCCCAAAGATCTTTGAATACGTTATTGCTGCTCTTTGATTTTGTTCCAGGTTCCGGTTTTGTTCATGGAGAGTGGTTAGCGATGCCGCTTTTATTCTTGTTTCCATTCTCCTTTGTATTGACAAGATTTCGCTTTCCTTGTATCCGTTCATCTTCGCTGTACTCTGTACTGTACCTAAAGCTAACGAAACAAACAATAGGTAGAAAAGGAACAACCGAGGAATGGCTAGACAAAGTACAAAGGGCGTTTGAATGCGAAAAAGATCGAAAAAGAAGAATTTTGAGCAAGAAACTACAACACCTAATAAACCAGCAAAACAACATACCCCGACAAAGCGTAGATACAATAAAAGACTTCGTGGTTAATCTATCATCGGAGTCTTTCACGGAGAAACAACTGGAACTACTAAACAAGGGCTTGAATTTCGCAATTAGTGACCAACATCTACCGAAGGAAGACATTGTGATAGACGTAGAATCCGCCATCAAATATCTGCCGACAGAAAAGAAACAAGTAATAAGGGAGGAAACAATAAAAGCCGTGAAAGCAACCAATTTGAACATAAGGAACAATGAGTACAGCGTTGTGAAGGAATTGAAGGAAAAGCCGGTGTTCTACCTTAAAGCTGACAAAGGGAATAAAATTGTTATAATGGACAAACCAAAATATGACCAACTGGTTTTCGAGAAGCTGAATAGTGGAGAATACCATGAATTGAGGAAAAACCCGTTGCCGGACTCAATCAAAAGAATAGAGAAAGCCCTGACGGATTGCCAGGAAGTGATACCTAGCAAAATTGCGTTAAGGGTGACGAATCCAGTACTTCCACGAATTAAATGCCTGCCAAAGATACACAAAGCAGGTAACGAGATGCGTGAAATCATAACCTGCAGGGACGCCCCCACAAGCAAAATCGCGACATGGCTAGTGGAGGAATGCAAAAAATGTGAAAAACCTCCAAGTAACTACTCGGTAAAAAACAGAGGGGAATTGATCGAGAAGTTAATGACAGCAAAGCGCATCGAAGCAGACGAAATACTAGTGTCTTTTGACGTGAAAGCACTTTTCCCAAGTGTCCCAGTAAAACAGGCGTTGGCGTTGTTCGAGGATTGGCTAACTAGCCAGACTGATTTCAAAACATCAAAGAAGCGATTAAGATGTTTCTACAAATTGGCAACTCTTTGCATGTCAGAGACCTATTTTACCTTCAGAGGAAGATATTTTAAGCAAAAATCCGGCGTGGCAATGGGGAACCCATTGTCCCCCCTCTTGAGTGAAGTTTTTATGGGATGGGTAGAACAAAGAATAGCTGAAGAGGGCGTCTTCCCAAGAATGTGGATCCGTTATGTTGACGACGTTCTCGCGATAGTGAAGAGGGATAAAATTGAAGAGACATTAAAGAAAATGAATGAAATACATAAAAATATCACCTTCGCAATAGAAGTGGAGAACAACAACGAAATACCTTTTCTAGACATTAAAATAATAAGAAGTAATAATGTTTTAGAGTTTGATATTTTCAGGAAGCCCACGAATACACAGAGGACGATACCAGCCACATCACACCACTCGTACCAAACAAAGATGGCAACGTTCAACAGTTGGATATACCGAATGCTGACGACTCCGTTAACGAAACAGCGATATGAGCGAGAGAAGACGTTTATTTTGAGTACAGCGAAGATGAACGGATACAAGGAAAGCGAAATCTTGTCAATACAAAGGAGAATGGAAACAAGAATAAAAGCGGCATCGCTAACCACTCTCCATGAACAAAACCGGAACCTGGAACAAAATCAAAGAGCAGCAATAACGTATTCAAAGATCTTTGGGAAGATCGGGAAAATCCTGAAGAAAGTCGACATAACAGCGATACCCACGAGCCGGAAATTCAAAATAGGATCCAGACTAGGCACACCGAAGGATAGGAAGCAAAAGGATGAAAAATGTGGCATATATAAAATTACCTGCCAGACATGCCAGATATCGTACATCGGACAAACTAAGCGATCAGTCAAAACAAGGTTCAGCGAACATATCAAGGAAGCAGAGAAGCTAAAGTCAAGGAAAGCACCTGGTGATACAGCTAAGTCCGCCGTCGCCAAGCATATTGTAGAAACTAATCACGCAATCAATTGGGATGATCTAGATGTAATACAAGACGTGA
The DNA here is from genome assembly GCA_963969285.1 of Odontomyia ornata. Classification (NCBI taxonomy): domain Eukaryota; kingdom Metazoa; phylum Arthropoda; class Insecta; order Diptera; family Stratiomyidae; genus Odontomyia; species Odontomyia ornata. Next base: position 78,537,320 of record OZ017739.1, on the reverse strand, counting down.
GCAACAATCGGAAATTGGACGCATATGAGAGCCTTTGGATTATTCGACAACCGGAAAACGCACGGCTTAATGAAGATGTGGGCAACGGTTACTCAAGGATACTAGATCTAATTAAATCTAAATAATATTTGAAATATAATAAACGAATTATAATAGCAGGGAAAAGCAATAAATGAGGGAAAAGCAATAAATGATACCTCTTAAGCAGGGATAATAAAATGTAATTAAGGATATAGGTTAATTGATAGGTCTCAAAGACAAAAATAGGTAAAATGTAATTAATGTAAGGGATATAAAAAGCGGATACTATTTGGAATTAAACCATAACAAAAAACACTGAAGAAGGAGGAACTCTTACCTCCGAAATATATATTTGTTTAGCATTAAATTTACAATATTTGCGTTTTTCTGGAAAAGTTGGAGGAACATTTATTCCAGTGAACGTTTAGTGACATTCGGTTCAGTGGAAGCGAAGTTATTGCATCTAAAGTGATAGTATTTATTTATTTATTCATTGCTCTACTCCCTCTGAATAAGTTATGAACTGGCATGCTGGAGGGAGAATATTTTTTTTACAATCGTAGCTTATTATAGTATTTCTAGAGTTTATTTAACATTTCTTTATGTTATTATATTTCTTTAAATTCAATTTCAATTTGTCTAGTGTTCATTTCATGAGTTATTTCTGTCATTCTTTCATTTTTTGTCATGTACGAGTATGTGAGAACTTTAAGCGCATACAAATTTGTTATACTGAGAGTACAAATAAATAACTGATTTGACGGAAAAGTATGAGGGTTATGTTTGTGTCATCCGCATAAAAATGAGTTTCGAACAAAGAGCTAATATCAAATTTTGTTTTAAAATCTGTAAAACGTTTACCAAAACATTTAAATTGATGAAAAAAGTTCATGGCAATGATTGTCTATCTCGTGCCAGAGTTCATGAGTGGTTTACATGTTTCAGAGACGGTTGTGCGGACATAAATGAAGATGAACACACGGGCCGCCCAAAATCAGCGATCACCGAAAATTCCATCGAAATTGTTTGTTAATTTAACAAAAATGAGCCGAAATCATCGTTGAAATTCATGGAATCGGAGTTGAATATCTCCAAAACATCGATTTATTGCATTTTAACCGATCATTTGGACTTACGAAAGGTCTGTGCACGTTTTGTTTCGTCCTAGTTAACTGATGACCAAAAATTGCTCAGAATTCAACATTCGAAAGACATCATTCAAGAGGCGAGAAAAGACGAGAACTTCCTTTACAACAATATAACTGGTGATGAAACGTGGTGTTTGCAATATGAACCCGAAACCAAGTGGCAAAGTGCCGAATGGAAGGCCCCAGAGGAGCCACAACCCAAAATACCGCGTTTGGAGAAGTCAAAAATCAAGTCGATGCTCAGTTGTTTTTACGATTCCAAGGGAATTGTCCACAAGGAGTTCATGCCAACGGGCCAAACCGTCAATGCAATTTTCTATCTTGGCGTTTTGAAGCGTTTGTTGCATCGCATTCGTTGAATTCGGCCTGAATACCGCGAAGGAGGAAGCTGGTGCTTGTTACATGATACTGCACCATCTCATCGAGCCACTCTTGTGACTGATTTTTTGACTAGAAATCGCATTTTAACCATCAATCACTCACCGCTGACTTCTACCTATTCGGAAAATTGCATTTGGCCATCAAAGGAAATCGCTTTGCGTCCGTAGAGGGCATCCAAAAGGTTTGTACCGAGAAGGACATTCCGGTCAATGACCTGAAACACTCTTTAGAAAAGCTTTTGGATCGCGCAAAACAGTGTATCGAGGCCGGAGGAGACTATTTTTAATAAATAAACTCGAATTTATCAGAACAAAGCTCCTGTCGTTTCTATTTTACCCCAGCCTCGTTTATTTTGGAACGCGCCTTGTATTATTTACTGATGTAATAAGCGCATCTGCTGTCAATTAATATTCGCGGCAATTAAAATGGAATGTTTGTTTTCTTGTGAGTACAGAGTTAATTTGAGACAATAAGAATCAATCGTTCCCGACAAAAATCCATTCATAAGACATAGCACTTTTTCATAGTTATAAAATTAAGGTAGCATTGAAACAATAACTTTTTTCCTGTTCACAGCTTTAGACGTAGTCCTTTATGGTGCTCAGTTTGCTGGAATGAAATTGGCTGGAGTTATATTAATTGCTGTCGGATTTTTCCTCGTTATGTTCCCCGAAAATTGGCCGGACTACATTACAAGACTGTTACGGTAGGTGTAAACTAAAAGCATTACTCATTAAAACAGTATTAAAAATCTCAAACACATTTAAATAAATTAAAATGAAAATTAAACCGAATGTACATTACGTTTCTAATTTACTTTGTTTCGAAAATCTAATCTGCATTGATTTCATCTATTTAAAGTATGCTAGAACTGTCTATGATTTATGATTTGTTAGACTCTATTTCTGATATCTAGTAGTCCCTAACATAGTCTCAAATTTAAACAATTTGTTCGTGTTTTGCTTTCAAATCATCTCTCGTGATTTCCATATATAAAGCTATTTTTCATCGAATCTTTAGGCGGCTAGCTACTGTCCTTGTCTATACTAAATTTTTCTGTACTATTTTAGAACACACTCGTAACAAAAGTAAATTTTCATTTCAAATACTAAACCAACTAAGCGTATTCGATTATCATTTGTATTAATAGAAACAGTATTTAGTGTAATAAATAATCCAAATTGACTTAACCATATATGCTAAAATGAGAAATTTTAACAAAATTTTCCAGAAAAACTGGTCGTGCTATACTGCGTTACCAATGTTGTTGTGAATTCGCAGAAATTGATTACGATAATTCGGTAGGGTATCAAAACAGAATTTTTAAGCTAATAATAATGATAAGACTAGAGAATAATTGCAAACTAAACAAGAGACAATAAGAAAACACCAGGAAAACAAACAAACAGATAGTTGCATACGATGAAATTTATTTGGTTTTTGTCAAGTACACTAAGTATGTACGTACATGTTGTTTCGTATATTGTATGGGAAATTACATATATTCTTTCTGTACACAAGCAATTGTTTCACCATTGACGTATTGCGTTCCTAAAATGTTGTACAATGTTCTTTGTTGTACAGAGCAAAAATCTTTCCTCCTATTTCTTTGAAGTAAAATTCGAAATTTGTTCTCGTACATCTAATTTCTGATCCGACTCTCTAAACCGTTATTATCAAATCTTTTTTGACAAATTCTTCTCGGTGTTACATGTTACCGTAATTGTTAGAATCAACTAACAGTCGAAACCTTCTAATAAAGCTTTGTTTGCAAGTGATCGTCAACACATTTTTTTGAAACCGCGAAAAGAATGTGAATTCTTGCTTTTATTAACAGAGCTCGTGCGTTAACTCATAAATTCAAAAATAAAAAAAAATGTGTTGGCTGTTGCCGATCAGTATACTGAACCAACATTCCTTTTAAAATTTCAAATGTCCAAAAATATGATTTTTTTGTTAAGTAGATTTAATCAATTAAATTTTTCTCAGGTTTAACAAATAGTTTTAAACTAATCACTTAATTAAAGTTGCGCTGAGCACAATGCGAATGATACCTAAAGCCTCTCTTTTCCGCTCACGTTCAATCTGATTTCCGCTAAACACAAATTTTTCTTCTCTTTTACAAACACACAATTGATAACACTACAAACTATTTCTCATCGCTATTGTTGCATCATTTGCAAATAACGGCACTCCTTTACTTTTCCAATCTAATAATCGGCATCTTATCGTCTTCTGCCATTTCCACCTAATTCGCTACGATAATTAATTAGTTAAATTAATAATATTCTTTAGTTGATTGCATTTTTTGAAAAATTATTAAAATAATTTGTTGGAAAACTTTACCAATTCGATTTGGATTTTTGATTTTGTGTGTTTCGGCCTGGTTGGAAAGGAACTCTTTTATTAGCGGTTTTTATAATATGCTTTCTAAATCTTTTTGACGCCAAAAATTTATATTAGATTAAATCAAATCGTAGTTCTGATTGACCTAGCAATATCAGTTCTTAATACAAAGGTAAGTCTGTGACGAAATGGAACACACAAAATCAACATATTAAAGATGGGAATTAAAATCCTGTACGATGTCAAGTTTGATAAAACCAATGCTTAATAGTATTTGGGAAACCAGAGCATTTATTAAACAATAGCTTATTTCTTATTGCTGTGCATATTGAAGACAATAATACACAACATTTTTAAAATGCTAATTATTAAAATGATCTCTTTTGTATTCGCTACGCTATACAACTCGTTTCCAACTTGATGCAATTGAATGGAGGTAATTGTTCGAAGACCCATCAAAACCATGAAAAAGAGTTGTGCCATCCAAAGATTGTCAAATGTAATGCCTACCTCAAACTTATACTAACATTTATTTATTTATTTCTATCTAACAGAAAAAAATCCAATTACAAAATAGATAAAATAATAGTACAGCAAAATGAATTAAATAATAGCACAGCATGCAACTAGGAGAAAATAAATAAGAAAAATTACCAAGAGTTGAAAAGAAGACAGTTGACAAATCTTTTATAAACTAAATACGAGAGGGGGAAAGGCCCAAGCTGAAGGTCATCATGGTTACGAGGGTATCTGAGCATGGGTGAGTGAAAATACACCAAACTACGTGCGAATAGAACACCAAAGATATTCGACGATCTTGTAGAACGCATAACGCGCCTCACTGGAACCTGGTTGACAAGGCGAGTATTGAGCAAACAACGGCAAAGCCTGTAAAAGAAACATTCATCAAGGGAGAGTCGACGCATTTCCAGCGAAGGAATATGGAGGATAGCTAAGGTTGATTCATAAAAAATGTAGGGAATCTGAAATTTCAAGAAGACGATCCGGGTAAATCTTTTTGTACAGCTTCTAGCGTGAACTTCAAACACTTTAAATGAGGCGCCCAAACTGGCAAACAGTACTCAAGGGTGGGACGAACCAAACTAGAATATAATTTAACACACGACAAAGGATCGGAAAAAATATAGGAATTTCTTAAGATCAAGCCAGAAATGCGAGAAGCTTTGGAAGTATTTCAGAAATATGAACATCGAACTTTAATTTAGAGTCAAAAGCGACACCCATGTCCCTGAAGTGTGTCACCGTACATAGGTACGAATTATTTAACGTAAATGGAAAGCTATTATAACAAGGATTATTAAAAAATGAAAGATGGATGCACTTAGAAACATTTAGTGTAAGTTGGTTATAAGAACTCCAAAATAAAATGGCATTCAAATCTTCTTGAAGTAAGGCACAGTCATCGATTGACGACACTACTTCGAAAACTTTGACGTCATCTGCATAAAAAAGGCAGGAGGATTTGATGACAGTGGATGGTAAGTCATTTCTAAGCAGAGTGAACAATAGTGGGCCAAGAATGGATCCTTGAAAAACACCAGAAGACGGATGGAAAGGAGTAGAAAGACAGCCTTGAAAAGATACCTGACTGACACGATTGGATAAGTAAAAGGATAACCAGTGGAGCAAATTATCAGGAACGTTAAGAAATTTAAGTTTGCTAAACAAAATACTGAGTCGAAGGCTTTAGAGAAATCCAAATACAATGTTTCGACTTGTAAACCTTTGATAAAACCATATTGTTCAGAAACCAACAACTCATGAGTAAGTGAAAAAAGCTGCAAGTACACGATTTTCTCCAGTAGTTTCGAGAAACAGGGTAATAAGGAGATAGGCCGATAATTGGCAACGTTTAAGGTGCTGCCTTTTTTTAAAATAGGGATAACATAGGATCTTTTCCAACACGAAGAAAAAGAGCCGGAACGGGGACACAAATAGAAGTAGCTAATGATTTCACAAAATGATTGGGAATACCATCGGGACCTGAACTAACAGAGTCATAAAGTTCTAAAATAAGCTTCGTAACATCTTTTGGAAAGCAAGTAAAAGGGAATGAAGGTGGCGTGTGTATGATTGGAAACGAAGGGCTATGGCTAGGAGTAGCATTAAAAATAGAAGATAACTGTGTTCTAAAAAGTTCACAAATTTCGATACGATGGGAAACTGGAACACATCTGTACTAAACTGTGTTTTTATTGAGCACTCTACCCTTTTTTACATCAATTTAATGTAAATATATACATTCATGTGCTCTATATTGCAGCGAACGGGTACATAGATCTTGTTTTCAGATAGCTCTGATAGCAGCGAAAAATTCAAAAATATTGATGCAACTCAATTAAGTAGCTACGTACAACTAACATTCGAATACCTTGGCAAATAAGATGCAGCAGTAAATTTTAAAAAGTATGAGTGTCTAATGAGCTAAAAATCTCCAAAGTTATAAAACAACAGATACCATAATGAGGTGTGGTCTAGTGGTACTCATAAATAAAACAGCCAGTATCTAAAATGATACCAGTAGGAAAAACTTACAGAGACCATTGGGAACACCGAAATACGTTAAACACATTACTGAACATCTCACGTATATTGTTCAAGAAAGTTTGAAAAAATTGCTCCTTTGATTGGAATTGGTTTACATATTTGCTCTAGTATTCAATGCGATGAAAATAAATGAAAATGTTTAGAATGTTCATGGTTACTGAATGGCATCCTGAGGTCAGCTACCCCTTAGTAATCGAGGACCTGAAAAATTATCAATTCACCACAGCAAGGCATTATTAATGTAACTGTAAATATAAACAAAAAAGTAATCTATAAACACTAATTCCGTTGTCAAATAAGTAAAAATAATTGATTCTCAAAAAAACTAACTAGCTAATTTAACTTTGTTTTTCCATATTAATTTAACAATAATCAACAAAAAGGAGGGATAACTTTTCTCCTCTTTATTTAACGCTCGGCAACTGATGAGGAGGAAGCTGCTTACTACTAGGCCAACATTTTTGGTCTGTGGTAGAGGGGTGAAGGCTATTCCCATTCTGAGTGCGGGGCTCCCATACGCGTAAGCCTGGGCTATCCACTAAACAGTTACCTTGTCAGCCAGATAACCTGGCCTGGAAGGACTTAGCACATTACTTCAGGGTATGCCCCATTTCATTATACCTAGAGATACCGTCAAGCTTCAGGAATGTTTTATCTTACCGGAAGGAAAGGAGGGGCAGATATTGCTAGAAAATATACCTCTTTGCCCTCAACTCCTTGGGATGCTCAAGTAACCGCTTTTTAGCTAGCAAGAATTTATCACACGGTCTCCGATTGAAACCTATGGGAAAAGCGGCGCAATTTCCTTTTAAAAATATGAAGAATCAGCAATCAATTTGGAAGACTCAAAGAAGTGTTACTCATGATTAATTTGACAAAACTGATTACTTAGATGATACAATAAGTAATGTCATTTTACCAGTAATAAGATCAACTTTCTCTGATTCACATTCAATGGAATTTTCAATGGTGTTCGGCAAGCATAAATGTTGTTTATACAGAGTGGTGCAAAATTAATCACTCTAGTGGAAGATGTTTGACAAATGGCATTTGACAACTAGGCAACTACAGTATACAAACAGACAAACAATGGAGCGCCATATTCTGCAAGAGCGTGGAAAAATTGTATCGATTTAATTGTGACAATTTTGTATTGTAAATCATCATGAGCGATAAGGCGCATTTCCACTAAGTGGTTACGTCAATAATCTTCTTTTCTAGGGCACTAAAAACCCGCGTGTGAAGCACAAACACCCATTACATACACTCAAAGTTACTGTGTGGTTCAGCGTTCACGAGGGAGAAGTGATTGGACTGTATTTTTTGAGGATGCCATCGGCAATATGATGACTGTTAGTAGCGGGCTATAATAAACGGCTTCTTACTGCCAAAATTGCATGAGTGAGGCTTGGTGAATATATGGTTGCAACAAGACGGTGCAACTGAAGACACAACATAAACCACACTGGATATTGTGAAGGAAGCGTTTCCTGTTCACGTGATTTCCCGCTTTGACGATTTGGCATGGCCTGTAAGATCGCCCGATTTCACAGTCTCAGACTTCTTTCTTTGGGGCTACTTGAATTCGCGGGCTTATGCCAACAAACCTCAGACAATCGCAGACCTTAAGGATATATTCGACAAGAATGCGAACAATTACCATCGGGAATCTTACAAAAAGTCATGGAAAATGCGATAAAATGGGAACAAATGTGTATCAACACAGGCCGCACCCACTTAATGGATATAATCTTTTTCACTTAACAGAAAAAGTTGCGAAAGTTCAATTAAAGATTTCCATCACTCAAAATTATGTTTTTTTATTTAATTAAAAAGTTATTCAAAAACAAAATTGGATGAATAATTTAGCGCCCCCTTGTAGAAATGAGGGAATAATTCAGATGCAGTATAACTCAGCAGTCATTTTTTGCTTTTAGCACTAAACCCCTTTTTGGAACTTTCCTTAGAGTTAGCTAGAGTATCTCATTATCATCCCATCGAGGTTCATCCTTCAGTTAAGCAATGTATCAAAAAAAAGTGTTTAGCGAACGAAGGTGTTAAATCAGCTGAAATTCAGGACCAAATGCATGCACAATTTGAGGAGAATACACATTTAATGTCACGAGTAAAAGTAATGTTCGTTCGAGTTTAAAAAAGCCTCTATAGAGTAGAAAAAAAGGGGGAGCCAGGACCATCAAAAGCCAAAACTCGCTTGTTAGCCGGCAAGGTGAAGTCAACAGTTTTTGGAACTCTCATGGAGCTTTCTTCACGATCATCCCACAATACTGTGAACTTCTTGACCACAACTGTGAATTTATTGACCAGGTTCGAGCTATGTATCGATCAAAAAGGTGCCGTCAACCCATCCGAGTCGTCCTGCCCTTGCACGACAATGCAAGACTCCATACTACAGCCCTAACAGCCAGAAAATTGCAAAAAATGCATTGAACTACACTTGATCACCCTCCCACAGTCCTGACGCTTCATCATGAAATTCTCATATGCTTAGGCTTTTCAAAGAAGCACTTGGAGAAGAGCGTTTTCCGAATAATCAACAGGTTGAATGGTTTGCGCGCAATTGGATGGATATCCACCCGAAGTCATTCTTCAAAAGTGACATGAAACAACTACCTGATCGATGAAAAAAATACATTACTAACGAGGGTAACTATGTGAAAAATAACTATAAAGTATGTTTCCTTCTTAAACGTTAAATCGTTCCTTTTACAAAAGGTAGAATACTAGCAAATTTGAGAACCTAGGCATAAAAATAAGTCAATAATGACAAAGAATTTGAAAAAATTCAACGAAAAATTCAGCTCACATATATCACTATTTGGTCAATTTTTCGCATCTTAAAGACCAGCTGCTTTATTGGGTGTTTTTCTTTTTTTCAGTATTTCTTCTTCTTCTTCATAGCACTACAGCCCCTCTCTGGCGTACGTTTCCTAAAACAAGCGCCTTAAACTGCCTCCGTCCATTAACCACGTCCTTCAATTTCGAAATCCGAGCAGCGATGAATTGTCTTCGTCAACCGAGTCAGACTAGCGTTTCCTCGGTTTTCTGCACTGGTATCTAGCCTTCAGTTCTCCAAAGGAATACCTTTTTGGGTTTGGGTATGCGATGCACGTCCATACGATTCATTTAGCCAGCATATTGCAATCTTACAATCGTTGAGACATCCGGCTCGTCAAAAATTTTATACAACTCATGATTGTTTCGAATTCGTCTAGCTTTACTAAGATTATTGGCCTCAGGACCCATCGCTCAAAGGAGTTCAATATGTTTGCTGATGCTTGGATTAGGGGCCGTCTTTCAAACGTATAGCATAGCATAGGTCTTATCATAGATTTGTCTACTTGGAGCTTTGTTTTCCTGTGTATGCAATTGGTCTTCAAGATTGTCATAGCTGAATAAAATATTTTATTTGCGAGCTGTATTCTTCAGGGTATATCGTATCTTTTAATGCCGGTTCTCGTCATTTTCGTACCTCAATATACAAATTTACCCACATTTTCGATACTGTAGCCACCAAGAGTGATATTTTGGTTATTCGAGATATTTTTCTTTCGAGTGGGTCATGCATTTGGGTTCATTCTCATTGATTTGAAGCCAAATAAGCTTTGCTTTGCTGTTGAGTTTCAGAAAAAGTTCTTTGGCAGTTGTAAACAACCGTGACAAAATATTGATGTCGACTGCTTGGTTGTTTATGTGAACTTATCATTTTGGTAAGTTGGACTGATTTAACTGGAATACTAAAGCAAAGCATTACATGGTATAGTACTCTACGATCAATGCTGTCCTATGCTTGCTTAAAATCAACGAGAATTCGGTGCACGCCTATGCTGAACTCTCAGTATTTTTCAAGTATATAGCTGCATAACAGTGAACAATTTGTCTATCGTCAATCTTTCAACTTTAAAGCCACCTTGATATTCCCCAATAAAACTGTTGGCGTATGATCTGATTTTATTTTCTAAGAACTTTGAAAATACTTACGGCATATGTTCTTGTTGCCAAATGTGCTGGATGACTTTGTGGATTGCTTTGTCAAAACCATTGCCACCATATTTAATAAACTCTACTGGAATCTCATTGATGCGCGGTGCTTTATTATTTTATGGGCTTTGATGGTGGAAAAAACTTCATCCAGAGTTGGACTGGCTAATGGAAGCTCTCCGGGAATATCGATAAGCTCCGATGTTCCAGAGCTGTGTGCAGGATTAAGGAGGTGCTTGCCATATGATGTCCATCCTTCCTTAAACCTGTTTTCATCAGCGACGATGTTGCCAATGTCATCACAGCAGAACGTGGTCTTGGCCTGATAAACTCTTTTCAGGCTTTCCACAACTTTGTATGCTTGTGTTTTATTGTGCTCGCTAGACTTACATCGATACTTCTCAATTGGTCGTCATAGTATTTTCTTTTCTTAGTTTTAGTTATCTTTTCACTACTCTTCTGAGATTTTCATAATGTTCTCTCTTTGTCCTGGTTTTTCCACCTATATATTCTTTGTACGTCTGACTTTGCTCGCTAGACTTACAGATATACTTCTTAGTTGGTTGTCATAGTATTTTCTTTTCTTAATTTTAATTATCTTTTCGCTACTCTTCTGAGATTTTCATAATGTTCTCTCTTCGTCCTGGTTTTCCCACCTATATATTCTTTGTACGCCTGACTTTTTTTTGTCTAATGCATTCTGGTACTCATCATCGAACCAATCATTTCTTTTGCACCGGGCTCGATGTTCAATCGTCTGTTCTGTAAGAGGCGTGATTGCCACTTTCACTACCACCCATAGGTCATTACTTGGTTTTATCGATGTGTCTAATAGAATGGGAGCCAGCTGTTTGTTGAGGGTCTCCATGAACGTTTTAACCTCAGACACCGTTTGGAGCCTTCCGATTTGGAATTTTATAGAAAGCTGGCCTTCGCCAAATATGCCTTTGACAAACGACATTGATAGGTTAGTTTGATTAAGTAATCATTAGAGTCACGATTGGCTCCTCGGTATGTACGGACGTCAAGTCTGCTTGAGACCCACCGTTGTTGGAGCATAACATGCTCCATCTGGTTTCGTGTGTTACCATCCGATGATACCCAAGTAGTTTTATGTATGCGTCGATGTGGGGAGCAAATCAACCGTATGACTAGATCTCTGCTACATGCAAAGTCAATCAGGCGCTGATCGTTGTCACTGGTTATATCGTGAAGGCTGTATCCTCCAGTCGTTCACCGATGAGACAACTTATTGCCAACTTTAGCGTTGAAATTGCCCCGAATTATTTTTGTGTCGTTTGCAGGCAATGAGTTGGCTACTCCTTCTAGATGATTTTAGAACATTTCCTTCGTTTTTTCGACTTTTCCTTCGGTTGAAGCATGCCCAGTCATCAGCTAAATTTTAAAGAATTTTGCTTTTGTACGGATTGCACACAACTTTTAATTGCTTTCCTTAAAATCAGGAGTATGCAATTTGAACTCCCTATCCATAGTAAATGCCACTCCCACTTTTTAATATTGTGTGCGTCCTCATATTTTGAATATCACTTCCAGTCCAGTTCGTTTCCTAGATTCCCAGTATGTTTAATTTTTCTTAACTGGCCTGTTGTAAAAGGTCTTTAACAGCACCAGGATAGTTGATTAGTCTGACATTCCAGGATCCAATCCGATAGTCCTTTTTCTGGTTGACGGGTTGCTGCTGAAGATCCAATCCATTCTGAGGCACTTCTGCAGGTTTCGAAGCAGTGTAGGGATTTTTTGGGGTGGAGAGTTAGCCCATCTCCCAACCTCCATTCTGGCGGCATGGTTATTACTTTCAATATCGGTATCATGCGTAGAAGACTTGCCTTCACCCTCTTACGCCACCACAAAGGACTTGCAATTAGGATTTAGTCGCAGGGCTGGAGGTTTATTTGCAGTTATTGGCATTTCTCAGCATTTAGTGTCCCATCATTGGGGAACCTGTAAACCTAATGTGCGGCCCCGGGTCCATTTACTGCCATTTGGTCGTGGGATTTAAGATGAGGAATCATGGATTCTGGGGGTGGAGAAGACAGGAGGATCTCTCTTCCCTTTTCAATCAAGGTTGGGCCTGCCTATGTACAGTATTTTTTATAGATGCGATGATGAAATCTCTTCTTCATCTCTTTTCTTTTGGAGATTCTTCTCCCACTCCTCAGTTTATTCTGCTTATGGATAGCCTCCGAAACTCGCAGGGTGTCCCTTAGCATTGCAGTTGACACAGAATATCTCTTCTTTTTTCTCTTTCTGTAAAATTGGACATTCATTAAACTTGTAGTGCTTATCACATTTTACGAATCTAGCTTCAAGCCAGCAGGTAGTAGTAACGTGGCCACATCTTTGGCAATCGAAGCACTGGGAAGTGCTAGTTTTTTGGAGACATTCATATTATTCCCTTTGATATACTAGAATCGATATATTCATCACTTTCTTCGCTTCAAAGTCTGGTTGCAACTGAACTAAGAAAGAGTAAAGCATCCTTTCTGCCCTCTTAGACGTTATTGTCCAGAACCTTTTCGCTGATAGGATATCTTCTTAGAGATGCTCCTTCAGCTCAGCCATGGCATCATTCTCGTTGTACGAGCTGTGCACAACTTTGAATAGGAGAGTGAATTTTATCTCTCCTGGAAGAGTATGAATGTAAAAAGCCACTTTTGCACACTACAGAAAATTAAATATGCTGGAATGATCCTCAGCTGTTTTGGGTGGAGCGAAGATAGTAAAGAGCTTATCACCGTCACGTTGAGCCCTGGCTCTTTTTCTGTATTTCGGGTGCATGCCCTTTTTACGCTTTCCCTGAAAGTCTGCACGTCAAGCCTCTCGCAGACTACAGGAAGCACCCTCTCTTTTTTGGTAGCAGCCACGCTTTGCTGCTGTGGCGTAGATTCCTCTCTGTTACCCTTAAGTTTTGGCATAACACTCGACTTGGGTATGGCACCTTAAAAACTGGCGGAAACTACTGTCGCTACCTTTTTGAGTTGAGAAAAATCGCTCTCGCTTACTTCAAGTAAGCTCTTGGGTTGGAAACCTATTTGGTCTCTTGCTCCCTTCCTTGTCTGACTTTACAACAGCCTTTTAATCATCAGCACTGTCCGTGGAACTCCCTTACTCATCCATTGCCATGTCGTTGAAATCCTCGGGAACTTGCAGTTGCATATTACAATTAGCAAGCAGGTCCAAAATGAAATGTTGTTTAATATCCCCCCCAAAATGTTCACGGAAACGCTGTAAATGTTTTTTGGCTCTCCGCACAAAGATTGATTTCAGGGCGGTAAGCTCCCCAAATTCACTGTTTTCCCCCATAACGACAGACTCCAAGATAGAACTTGGGATACTGTCACGGAAAAGTAAGTGGAACTTATACTCCAGTCACTAAAAATTTAGAAAGCAAATGATTGTATTGAGAAAACAATAATAAGAGTAACAATAAATAAATAGAAGATAAATATAAAATCAAATATTTTTTTTTTTAAATATCCCAATTGGAGTCTGACGCCTTCTGATTCCCAAATCCTCGCATTCAATTCGTTGCGCACGAATAATTTTTGTACTCGTCGCGCTCGACCGCTCTTTACGGTCAATTACTCGTCGGGCTTGCTCAAAGCGCTTTTTTCAGGCGCTATATTTCCTTTATTTTCCAAAAAATCACTACTGACTTGCTTACTGCTCTTATAGCTCTTATGCACCCTTTAATCTTATGCCATCTGTGTAAGATCTGTTTGATGTCCCAATTATAAGGCATGGATCCTCATGTAGATATATCAAACGTCTGCAAAAAGCAGGCCCTAAGGCATGTCGTTGGAGTAAAATGAGTTGAGGCTCGATGAAGAATACGATATAACTACAATTTGTATATACTTTTTGATGAGCCTGGGGTTTCGTGATCATAAAGCTACGCAAACTATGTTTGGCTGATCATATGCAACCAATGAATTTAGAAGAGAAAATTGAGGGATACAGACCAATGGAAAGTTTGGGATACAGGATATAGACCAAGGAAACTTTGGTCCAGCTCAGTTGATGAAAATTGAAGAACTCTATTTAGATTTTGAATAAAGAGGACGTGGTTGAATACCTGAAAGCTGCAATGATGAATATTTCATCTACGCCGAATTTCAAATTGCTTTGGCGTGTCCAGGAAGTAGAGTAATACCAGCACCTAACTCTCAGTGAAGAGAAGCTTAACCATAAGAACAGCTTATTGCGAGCAAATTTAATATAATGGCACACTCCAATTTGGAGCGGTTGACCACACTAGGCTGATTGATTTTTCTACCGCTTGTGCGGTTTATCATTATCATCTGGTTGGGGAAGGCACAGCCTCCAGGATTAATCTCCTCCAATCATCAAGGTTGCGTAACCTTGTCGGCCAGTTGTTCACTCGCAAGAACGATCTGCTATCAGCTTCTATCGTGTCTTCCCATCAATTTCTAGGTCTTCGCGCTAGACGTCTACCTTATGCTCTACCAATTAATATTCTTTTGGGTAGCCGGTTTTCTCCCATTCTTGTTACAATTTACGTAATTTTAAGCAAGAGGAATCAGGTGGATTATCAAATAGTTCATACGAGTACAACTTCTCGTTGTAACGTAGTCTCCACTCTGTCCCTTGTTTTAATAGGCCGTAGATTTTCTGGAGCACTTTGTATTCTCAAATAGGAACTTTTGGACTCCCTTATCAGGATCTATGTTTCATTTCAAGATAACAACACAGACATGACTAGTGATTTGTAAATGCGGAGCTTATTTTGCTTGTGCACAACTCTGGTCCTTAGAGTGGGAAGTACGGAATAATAGGCTTTAGCTGTGGCATTTATATGGCATCCAATCTCGTCCTTTTTGGCCCCTCTTCTATTCAGGTTGGCTCCAAGATAAATAAAATTATCCACACTTTCAAAATTATAGTGGCCTACGGTCAGGGATTGGTGGAGTTTTCTTCCTCGTTTGAGTCATGAGTTTAGTTTGAGTTCCATTAACTCGTTGGCAAATTTGATTTGCTTCAGATTCTAGGCTAAGAAATGCTCCGTTAGCATCTAAAATTGAACGTGCCATAATATTGACATCATCAGCAAATGCTACCAATTTTGTGAACTTGAACATTAGTGTGCCCAACGTATCAGCTGATCTCTTCCTGTTAACGTGTTCCAAGGCAATATTAAGGAGTAAGTCCATTTCCTTGTTTTAAGCCTGATTCCATTATCAAGTTGTCCATCAGTTCACTGTTTACCTAGAACGGGGACTCTGTGTTTAGTATCGTGACCTTGATCATTATTTTTTGAAGCGCATATCTGTCGGCAAAGTCGTCTGCTTGCTTGAAGTCGACAAAGAATTGGTGCACAGAAATATTCTATTCCCAGCACTTTTCGGGTATCTGCTTTACTGAGAATATTTGGTCAATTGTAGACCATCCACGCCAAAAGTCTCCTTGATACGCTCCTCTTATACTTTCATAGTACGGCTTTAATTTTATTTCTATGATTTTGGAAAGCACTTTATAAGAGGTACACAGTAGATCGATGCCCCTTTTTGGATGCCAGACATATTATACGTTTTCATCAGTCCTCTGGTAACTGCTCCTCTGACCATAGTCTGTATACTAGTCGATGCAGAATTACTATTCTGGAGCAGTTCTGCTGGTATTTCATCTATTCCAGGAGCCTTATTTTTCCTAAGTCTCGTACTGCTGCCTGTACTTCGTCTTGGGTTGGTAGTGAGATCGAAATCTCTTGCTCTGCTCCTGGAATGCTCACAGCTTCAGTCGTTGTTGGGGACGCCGCGAATAGCTTCTGAAAATATTGCAGCCATTTGTTTTTAATTTTATCTAGGTTGCCTATGATTGCTCCTTGTGCACTTTTGCAAAGACTTGTTTGTAAATTGAAGCCATTTCTTAGTTGTTTAATAGAGGCATACGCCAATCTGACTTCATGTATGGTTATGTATGCGTTTATCTGTTGGATCTTGGTGTTGGTGGTTTCTTTCTTTGGCACATTTTTTAGCTTGATGTCCAAGCGTTTTATATTATTCTTCTTTGGCCAGAGTTTGTTGCTCGATGTATGCTTTGTACTCTTGGTTCCGATCCTCAATCGCTTCCTTGCATTCTTCTTTGTATCAGTCGTTGCTACTTTTCTTTGGCTGGTGCCCCAAGACCTCCTCGGCTGCTTCTATTACCGCATCCTTTACTGTCTTGCGCATAGTTTTGATGTCATCATTACTTTCTCCCATCTGCGAGGATATATTGATGCAATTATCCAGCGCTGCCATGTATGTGGATGTTATTGAGCTATCATTTAGCTTGTGTATCTGGTAGCTTGGGATAACTGATGCTCCTTTTTTACAGCTCTTAGAAATGCTGCATCGGAACTTGACTTTTATAAGGAAATGGTCCGAATCACCGACAGTGCCGCAGAACGACCGCGTATCGAGAATGCTGGTGATGGCTCATTTTTTTATGAGAAAATGGTCGATCTGGTTGAATGTGTGTCTGGGGATTCCCACGCTCTCTTATGGATAGTTCGATGCGAAAAGCATGTGGACCTTACTGTGTAGCCTCTACTATTAGCATTGTCGCTAGTCTCTGCATTGATGCTATGTCCTCCAATTGTTCCTCCATGTACCGTTTCTCTGTCAATTTTTGCATTGAAGTCACTCTGAGCGATTTTCATGTCATTTGACGGAAATGCAATGTATCGATAGTGCGTTCCAGGGTGCTGTTAAATTTGTCCTTGATTGCCTATTTCTTGTTTTCTGTGGGCACGTGACAGTTCACCAGCTAGACATTAAAATATTTGCGCTTGATACGAATCGCACAGAGCCTTTCTTTAGTAGGCTTGAAGCCGGTGATAATTTGTTGAAATGTGCTGGCAATAATGAAAGCCACTCGGAGTTCATGGCTCCCTTGTTTCCGCTTTTAAACAAGTTGTGCGTTTAAATCTCAAATATGTCTTCACCGTGCCATCTGGTTTCTTGCACTGCAACGATGTTGATTTCATATTTCTTTATTTCATCCAGAAGTTGTGACAATTAACCTGGTCTGTTCAATGATCTAGCATTCCCAATTCCAAAAGAATAGTCTTTTAAAGTTGCGATAGTCGTTACCGTTTATCCAATCTGACCCGAAGCTGTTGGCCTGGTTCCATGACAAGTAAATACTAACTGAGGCGCTGTCAGCGCTTTGACTTAGTCAGTTTTGGTCCGCGAGTCGTATTTTATATCCCACATATCGGCGGGCTAGCTGGTTAGGGCACCCTTTATCCACCGTCTGAAGACACGTCCGATGGGAGACCGAAAGCTCCACTTGGACGCTTGTGCTATTAGTAAAAAATAATTAATGAATACTTAAAAAATAAACCTTATATATTTAATTTTGCCATGGATACCCTTTGCACTCTTCCATGCGGTCGTTAAAATACCGCCCGAACCAAGGTTATAAGGTTAAAATAAAAATTTTAATTAAAAATAAACAAAAACAAAAAGAAAAAAAATCAAATGATTGCATTAACCAAAAAAAAAGATAGTGGAATAAAATAGAATAGATAGTTGAATAAAATAGGTTTCTAGAGAAGTCGGAGATTGGTTGAAGGATAAAATGAATACATCTCCAAATGTTAATTTAATGCCTCAGAACTACCAAACAACAGTTCGAAGTCACAGACATATGGAAAGATTCTTAAAGAAACTCAGAAGAAAATGGAAATACCAAAGGAACTCCTGAATACACTCCGCCAACGCCTACTTGGCTGAATTGGGATCTTACATCATGTCTTCCTCAGATTGAGGAAGCTACCATTGATGCCACTAAATTATTAAATGATGTTGATTTACGTATCAATATACACAATAAGAACGGCAAAGATTTTGCGAAAATTTGTGGAGTATCGCCTGATGCTTATATTCAAATGGCTCAACAATTAGCATATTACTGAGACGCCAAGCGTTTTTCATTACCATATGAAGCTTCAGTACTTCGATTGTATCGTGAAGGTCGAACGAAAATTATTCGTCCGTGTGCTACGGAATTTTGCGAATGGGTTAAGTCGATGGATAATCCTTGTGTTTCGACTAATGAACGATTGGCTCTATTGCGTAGGGCTTGTCAACAACATCAACTTCTATACCAAGATACCATGTGTGCAAAAGGAATCGATCGGCATCTATTCTGCTTGTACGTCGTTTCAAAATATCTCGAAGTCGAATCCACCATTCCTGAATGAAGTCCTTAGCAAGCCTTGGCATCTATCTACTAGTCAAACACCGAAAATGGATTTGAAGAAAAACCCCAACTTTATCAGCCCAGGCGGTGGTTTTGGACCTGTTGCTGATGACGGGTATGGCGTTCCGTATATTATCGCTGGAGAGAATTTGATTTTCTTCCATATTTCTTCAAAACTGAGCTGTCCGACGACGAGTTCCGAACGCTTCACAGTAAATGTCGAGAAAGTTCTAGGTAACATCCGTTCTCTATTCGAAGATTGGCGCGCTTTTAGGAACAAATTACCAAATGGAACATCTAAATGAACCTCGAATCGGGTGCAAAGTGATACTCTTTCTTAACGTTTTCAACATGTTCCGACCAATGCGGTTTAGTAACTAAAGAAGCAACTTTAATTAATTTTAAGTGGAAAAGTGGAAAGCAAAAGCGTTAGAAGACACAGAACTAAACCCAATATTTTGTTATGATGAAGCTGATCTCCTCAATTCAACGTAAAATCTCGCTTAGACGATTTGAGAATTGTTAATTTTGTGATCATTTATGTCGATAGTTATACAAGTAAATGTTTAATGCAAATGACTGTAGATATTTATAAAGCATTCATTTTTCGAAATTCAACGGCGAATAAAATACGAACCAGTTGATTAAAATCCGTGCAAAGTGTTTGCTTTTTTCCATTCTTTCTGCGATGATAATATTGTTGTAAATAAATTGCAACGCCGGCAAAATAACAAGTCCGCAGTTTATTTGATTCACTCTGTGAAGATTATTCAATCAAAATTCACAATACCAAAGGAAAAAATCTACCATTTCAGATTACGGTGGATATGATTTGAAGGGTTTAAAATAAATGTTTAAATACTCCCAAGATAGTTTGGCAGCAAAAACCGAATCTAAACCGCAAAAAGAAAATAACTTACAAACAATCACCAGAATCAAAACAAAACACAATACTGACAGAGTGTCAGTCACTTTGGCATTTACACCTGACAGGCAAATGTAGCGGATGAAGGAAAATTTGGATTTCAATTGCCCGATGAAGTAAAATAAGCCGCTCGCCGGTTGCACCCAAGCCGATGAAAAACCTGGAAACAAAGAACGGGTCTCTTTTTGTTGGACAAGGATCGAGGCAGAGAATTGAGTGCGACGAGGAACAGAAAATTTTATCCTGGAATTTAAGGAAAGAAGAAAATTACATCAGCGACAGAGGGACGTACTTTACAACAGTGACAGCGAAATAATTAACATAAGAGACAGGGAAGATTGGCGGTAGAAGTTCTACAAGCAGCGCGCTGGAAAGAGAGCTTCGTGATGCAAGTTACCTCGGAGGCTCCCAAACAGGAACAGTAGACGTAAGTTGAAGATTTGTTTTTATATCGAGCTTTTGGTAGAGGTAACTTGTGAATGGTGTTTTTTTATCTGAAAACGTGGATTTTATTAGAAAAAATATTTATTCTAAAGTGAATTGTACACCTAGCTCGGGTGTGTTTTAGATTTCACCTCGGATGTATTTTAGATTTTAGCTCGGGTTCCCAGTGCGAGTTACGTCGGGTAAACTGATACCGGCGAAAGAGTGCAAAGTGGTCGCTCTGGCTTTGACTAATTCTTCCATGTTAGAGAAAAATAGTAGGACTTATTTCCAGCTTTGTGAGGGGTGTTCGGTGGCCGCATTTCTCGCTTGGCGGCTACTTGGGACCAGGGGATAAGCAAGTGGGGCCTCCTACAACCGTCACCGATGGCAAGCCGGGTCCGATGTCCCTAGCCGGAGGAACTCTCACGCGGAGGGTAAAAAGTTGTACAATTTAAAAATAATAAATGGGCTAATAATTATTATAATTTGAATTGGAAACTATACAACAAATATTTTCGTAGCTACAATATATATTAACTCATTCAAATTAATTATGTTAAATTATATTTTATGTTTGTGTGCAGTAATTTCTTCATGCAGCCCAAAGTAACATCTACGGTGGTGAGCACGAGTTTAGCAAACTCGGTATCTATAACTTTCAACTGCAATTATTTTCTACTGTTATATGTTATTCATTCCAATTTTTTTCCTGAGTTCTTCCCACGATGTGATGGCTATGTCATGTTGGTTTCATGTGGTTACTGTCTTCCGATTTTTTTTATTTCAGTTTAGTTGTGAATAAGATGAGAAAAAAGCTGGACACGAATTCAGCACAAAATGTAAACTGTTTATTATAATGCCAAAAAAATAACAAAGAACAAATTTAAACGCAATAATTTAGTACTTTGTCGGATATTCTTGATTTTTAATGACACCAGCGCATCTCCTCGGTAGGCTCTCGACCAAGGTCATACAACGTTCTCTCAGAATCGCGTACCAAGCTTTTTGAATTTCGGTCCACAAATCGGCCATATTTTGAGGTTTTACTATGTGAATATGCTCCTTGACATCGTTCCACAAATTCTCAATGGGGTTGAGATCAGGTGATTTGGCTGGCCACTTTAAAACATCGATTCGGTTCTCTTCCAAGCATCCCTTCACTGTGCGCGAAGTGTGTTTTGGGTCATTGTCATGCATAAAACACCATCTAAGGGGCATGTTATCATCAGCAAATGGCATCATTGTGTTAACAATGATGTTTTTGTAAACATGCTGATCCATTCTTGTGTCAATTTTATGTATGGGGCCAACGCCGTACCAAGAGAAGGCAGCCCACACCATCACACTTCCACTGCCGTGCTTAACGGTCTTCAAAGTGTACTTTCGATGGTGCTGTATATTTGAAGGACACCATACGTACCACTTACCGTCAGATCCGAACCGACCAAACTTTGACTCGTTACTCCAAAGCACATTTTTCCAAAAAATCAACGGTTTTTGCAAGTGCTCACGGGCAAACGCAATTCGAAATTTTAGATTTTTTTGACACAAGCTGCTTGTGCTGTGTTATGCATCCACGCAATTTTTTTCATCGAGCCGTCGTCGTATTGCCCTTGAGGATAGGACAATGCCAAATTCCGATGAAACATCCCTTTTTATAACGGTTGAACTGTCAAAAGGGTTCTAGATTGCGGCTCTATAAATCAAACATTCCTCTTTAATTGTGGTTTTTCGAGCTCTCGGTCGCTGTTTTACATTTTTGGAGTTCCCATATTGTTGTATATGGTAGAATGCGTTGTAAACCATCTATTGGGAACATCTTACAGCACTTGCAATATGCATAACGGTGCTTCCACTGCTTTTCATTTGATGAGCTACCGGCCGCTGAGCCTCTGAGCACCATGTACCTTTTGCCATATCTAAACACACATTTTAAGTGAACAAGAATTATGAATGAACTAAATAATTGCAAATCTTACCAATCAATTCGATTTAGCAGAAACTAAACACCGTAATTAGGGATATTGTGCTAAACTTGTGTCCAGCTTAGATCACATACCACTTGCAATTAAATGAGAACAAAGGAAACAAACGAAATTAACGTGACATAATCATCACATCGTGGGCAAAACAAAAGAAGAAGAAATTGAATGAAAAACGTAAAACAGTAGAAGATATTTGCACTTGAAAGTCACAGATAACGAGTGTGCTAAACTCATGGCCACCACTGTATGTATATGGGGAAGATAAATTAGAAGCTATTATGCAATTTTATATAGAAGCATCAAACTCGTCCTGGTTTCTTAAGAGTTCAATGTATTCATACTCCTCTACGATAATGGTATTGTCATTGACATTGGTATGCTTCGAAGGTATTAAAAGATCAATATGTAGTTTCAAATGTGTTATAAGTTTTATCCTTCAGGCCACTCGCATTTCTTCGTGAAGCTGCAAATATATTGGGACTAAAGTGACCTAAACAGAGATTGTCACGAATTCGAGGTTTCAGGCAAGCTTGGTGAAAACTGCCATAAATATCGACGTAAACTATGGAAATTTAAAAATGCTACATACTAATTACTGATTGGGTACCAATACTTCCTCTTCCACTCAGTAGAACAATCTAGATAACATTTATTGTATTTAGTAAAGGAGAAACATACGTGATTCAAAGGTTGATTAAACATACTTTAAATAAGCTAGTTATTTCAATTTTGTGCATACGATACAAATTATCATTTTAAGATAAACACTTAAATATTTTGGGGTCCTACAACATCATCAGTTATTGCTCAATCTTGTCCTGTTTCTATGTTTTAAAGCTTGTTATTCACTGGATTCGCACTTTTTCGTTTACCATTAATAAGACTTCAACCTAAACGAATTATCTTTATCGCTAAAAATAACGAATTAAACAATTTTTAAAAAATTTTATATCTTTCTAACATTTCCTTGTCCGCATTCAAGCACATCACATTAACATTTAATTCAAAATCGTTCATTTCATAATCCTTTCAATGATTTTCGGTTTTTATATCCCGTTTTAAAGAGAAAACTTCTTTCATTTATACTTACAGAAATATCATCTTGTTGGGTCACAACGCGAGGTGAGTTCCTTTCCATTGAAAGTTCCACACACAATCATAGTTTTTTGTTTGTTCACCACGTGAAAGATTTTATTGATTTCAATGTCATCGATGTGTTCCACAATAATTTGGATTTTTCTATTCTGTTTTCCCTGTGAGCGTCTCTTGGTCATTTCAATTCATTCATTTCGTTTTCACGCTTAAAGGAAACTATTCACGCATTGTTTGTGTATGTGTTAATGATTTATCTCGAGTTGGTTCCGTAAACTCGAAATAGTTTCATTCCACTGTTTTCAATTTCAATTTCAAATTCGATTTCCGTTTGTGTTGATGAGTTTTCTTTTGAATTGGTAATGAAATACAAGATCCGTGAGCTTTATTCTATATTCTTTGCTGCAATTATTTTCCATTTGTAGCCAATTGATATTTCTTCTTCCTTTGTGCCGTACGACTTCCAATGAGTACTCAACATACAAAATACACAACTACATACAATTGGGAATTGTTTCGTTTTATAAATTGTCATTTGGTCTAAGTTCGAATTACATAGTTTGGAAAGATGAATTATTCTTCGTTGTTTGATGAATCCTAAAAAGGAAGAAAAATGACAATGAAAGAAGATAATTTTAGGGTGTACTGATTGGACAAATCTGTTTATTGGAAATTTACAAAATAACTACAAATATAATTCACCTTTCAATCACAATTTTATTTTTCTGTTGATTTCATTGCTGCTTCAATCTGAATTCCAGGCAACCATTTTTACGCATTGAATTAAATCATTGAATCATAAATTTTTTCTCTAAATACATATATGTGTGTGTTTTTTTATCTAACACTCAAACTTTTCCTAAATATACGCATTCCACTCTACTACTATCTATTGGCTTTCCTTCTGTTACCAAAAATAACCGAACTGATACTAAACAACCACAAAAACGCTTAAAATAACCAAAAAACGATGCAAATGCAATTTTACGAAACAATAAATCGAAAATGAAATTTCGATGCAAAATGTAAAAAACAATTAAAAATATGAAATTTGGTACAAAACAAACAGTCGGCCGGCCTTTTGTAGGCGCGACATTGTTGTCACAACACCGGCTACGAGGTAGGCGAAGGACATACATGCTCAAATAACATGAAAATTCATAGTGTATAGGTAAGTTCTTTCCGTTTAAGCTTAAATAATTCAATCTATTTCCATTCTATTCTATCTTTCCTATACTAAAATTTCTTCCTCTTTCTAGACTTCTTCTGACTTTCCTTCATCTTTTTACTTTTAATATTTCTTGACTCGATTTTTCAGACATTTTTTCATAGCGCATTGTGTACGTAAGCAAAATGTTATAAGATTTGGAGAGTTTCTAATGCCAATTAAAAAAAAGCGTTTTTTATGATAAGAATACTATTGTGTACAAACTAAATACGAGAATAAGTTGTTTTATTTCTGTTGTCGAAAAGTTCAAAAAGAAAATTTCGAGTTAATAGGAAAACTGTCAATAGTTTTTTAAATAAAATTTGTAAGTACTTCTTGTAGTCTATATTAGTTGATAGTTTTGTACATGGTGTTAAAAGTTCTGATTGCATTTTCATTTGAATGTTGCTTTTGTAGTTTGGCAGGAGCAGAAAGTATTTAAACTATATTCAAAAACACACAGCTTTAACACTTTGGCGCTTTTTTTGACACACAAGATAATTTATAATCGACTTATCAACCGAATGAATTCGATTATTTTGTTGAAATACATTAAAAATTTTTAGGATTTAAGTTAATAAGAAATTTGTGTGTTATTTATGTTCATAAAGGTTGAGGAATCTAAAGGAATGCTGAAAAAAGATTTATTAATGGATCATAAACTAAAACTGTGAAATACTGATTAACTATTTGATGCAAACTGGATTATTTTGAAATATTTATATCAATCAGATCCTTTCTAGCGTTTAAGCCCTCGTTTGGAATAACCTCACGTTGATATCGTGTGCAGAGTGTCGCGTTGAACCATTCAAATACCTCAATCCGTAAATATTGGCTCAAATTTTTAGGTTCGCATAATAGCAATGATCGGTTCATTGTTCCTTTCTATTTTCAAAATATTTTTGTCACGCTGCTCAAAATATTGGTAAGTCTAAAAAGTACTGAGCCTTTTTTTGCCATTTTTTGATTGAATTTTTTTTGTTATTTATAATATTTATAATTTTATTTAAGTACATGATGTCCATTATTATCTATGGCATTTTGCCATTTTTTGGGTATAGCCATTATTCCATCTGTGTTGAACTTCTATGGTTTATCGGCGAAAAACTTGGCCAAGTGATTTTCAAGCCCCTTTTTGAAGTGAATTTCTTTTCATTAAGGAAATTTTGCGGAGACCAAAAAAAATGGTAGTCTGATGGTGCAGGGTCTGGACTATACGGTGGATGCATCAAAACTTCCCAACCAAGCACTGTCAATTTTTGACGGGTCATCAAAGATGTGTGTGGTCTAGTATTGTCATGATGGAAGACAACGCCCTTTCTATTGATCAATTCTGGCCGGCTTTTTTGAATTGCTTGTTGCAACCCGGTTAATTGCTGACAATAGAGAGCCAAATTGAGTGTTTGGCCAGGTTCTTGCACCTCATGATAAACAATTCCCTTCCAATCCCTCCATACACACAGCATAACCTTATTTGGTGTTAATCCTGGCTTTGAAGTCGTTTGTGGTGATTCACCTTTTTTCGATACTGATCTTTTTCGAACGACATTCTCATATCTTACCCATTTTTCATCACTCGTAATAATTTACTTCAAAAATTGCTCAATTTCATTGCGTTTTATTAGCATTTCGCAAATGAAAATTTGGTGGATCAAATTTTTTGTGTTAACCCATGCGGCACCCAAACGTCGAGCTTCTTTGTGTATCCAGCCTTTCGAAAATGGTTCAAAACTGTTTGGTGATGGATATTCAGTTCCGTAGCAATGTCATGGCTTCTTATATGTCGGTCTTCTTCAATTTTTTGTAAGATTTCATTGACTTTTTCAGTGATTGGTCGACCTGAGCGAGGTGCATCTTTGACATCAAAATTTCCAGAACGAAAGCGAGCGAACCATCTCTTGGCTGTGGCTTTTGATAAAATATCTTGATCGTAGACACCACAAATTTTTTTCAGGAGCCTTCGATGCATTCTCACCTTGATCGTAGTGATATTGTAAAATATAATGAATTTTTTCAGAAATTTCACTCATTTTTAAATGAGTACAGCTTTTGACACGAATGACAAAGTACAAAACTGTCCATATGAAAATTGTAGACTGGAATGTCACCTTTCAAACGTATGTCAGTTTGACTTAACCTGATTAGTATTGCCCGATATATGACAACGAACACCATCTAGTGACAAAACAAGTTGAGTAAGTAGGAGAGTGCTCCTACCAGAAGGTCTTTGTAAACATCCAAGGGTTAGAAGCAAGTTTTCTAATGGCGTGAATCGATAACTTGAATTATTCATCCAATACTTAGATATGAAATTGTTCAAATTTATACAAAAGATGCACAGTTTCTTTCATAAGCACAGTGCAGCCGCCATTTTAATCTAGCTTAAATGATTTTTCTGAATGCTCGGCTGATTGAACATGTTCAAGTTAAACACTATTCCTTAAATTTTCATGAAAATTGAAAGAAAATAAAAGTACCTAAGTCAATTTTAAATATATATATGGTTTTCCAATAAGAGGTGTTATTTTGAATAGATCTTCTGATTTAACACCTTCTTCCTTTGGAGCCACGTGATAGAGAAGGCCTATGCCAATAGCCCAGCATCAATTCAAGATCTCAAAGATGAAATTCGTGAGGCTATCGAGGACATAGGGCAGCCACTTTGCGATTTGGTTATGGAAAATTTCATGAAGAGGATATGGTCCTGTAAGCGTGTCGTGGTGGTTATTTGCCCAATGTTAGTTATTGCTATTAACGGCATATCTTCTTCTTTATAATGAAATAAACATTCGATCATTTATTTTAAAAAATGGCATTTTTCTTTTAATATTAAAATAACACCTCTTATTGGAAAACCCTATATGAACCATGAACACGTGTTATAGTTGTTGTAATTCCATATAATTTAAATGGATATAACTCACTTGATTATGATTCGATCTCAATTAAATTTTGTGAACATATATATCTTATGTCAGTCTATATAATTGCAAAATTTGAAGAAGTTTAAAGTTACCGTTTTGATTTTATGGGCAAAAATGTAAAATCTATAAATCATACTATTATTAACAAAGTTGAGCGAATTTCGATTTCTAAGGTATTTGTTGCCCTTGTACTCATAAAGGTCCACATTCGTGATAATTTTCAGATTTTTCGGCTGAAAGGTGTCCAATCGCGAGGGGGGGGGGGGACACAAATTTTGCCTACATTTTGCCTTCCCCTGGACCCCCTAATTCATGAAATGATTTTTTTATTTCAGATTCTAAAAGTTCTAATCAAGACCTTTCATTTGATACCCCACTCGACTACCTTTGATGAAAAAAAATTTTTAAGGGCCAATTCGTTATTAGGGGGGACCCCCCTTAAACATTTTTTAAATTTTTGTCAAGGCCTTAACTTTTGAGAGATCATCACTTCTGACCTTTTTACAAAGTTTGAGCATTCTAGCTTCTATAGTTTCTGAGGAAATCAGCTGTGACGCACGGACAGACGGACAGACGGACAGACAGGTCGCGAAACTAGTAGGTCTTTGTAAAAAATTTTTTTACAAAGACCCTAAAAAGGCTCAATACTTTTTAGAATGTGTTACTGTTTATGTAATTCCATACAATTAAAATGGTGATAATTCACTTGATGTTGATCTGATTTCTATGAAATTTCGTAGGCAGAAGGGTCTTATATCAACCTATATAACTGTAAGAAGCTTCAGGGCATCGTTTCGATTTTCGGAGGAAAATGTAAAATTTACAAATCATACATACTATTATTAACACAGTTCAGTGAATTTTGATTTCTGAGGTATTTGTTGCCCTGGAACTCATAAAGACCTACCTTTGTGATTTTGTCAGATTTTCGGTTCAAAAGTGTCCAAGTGTGAGGGGAGGAGACATAAATTTTGCTCGTACATTTTGCTTCCCCCTGAACTCCTAATGCAAAAAATGACTTATTATTTAGATTCTGAAAGTACTAAGACATTTCATTTGATACCCTGCTCGGCTACATTTAATGCAAAAATTTGTTAAGGGCCACTTCGTGATAATAAGGGACCCCTTTAAAAAAATTTGATACATTTGATAAGATCTAAACATTTGAGAGACACCTAATGCATCTTTGCTTTGTAGTTTCTATAGTTTCAGAAGGAATTTTTTGTGACGCACGGATAGACGGACAGATGGACAGAAGGACGGACGAATGGACAGATAGATGGACGGACGGGCGGAAAAATAAGATGCAAAACTAGTAAGTTTTTACAAAATCTCTTTCCGAAAGCCCTAAAAACCATGGAGCTAGATCTAATAATAAATAACTTAGAGGCTGAAATTTGTTGAACTTTGCTAATAGTAGTAGGATTTAACATTTTCGTCAGTAAAACTGAATTAGTATGATTGAATTGGATGAAATTAGCTATTTAAGTAGTTCTTTAAAATATCATTTTATTCTATAAGTTTCAATAAAATTTACCGAAGTTATAGCCATTTGAATTCCCCCAATCACGACAATCGTATACGATTTTTCTACCACATGGGCTTTCCATCGAACCAGATACTACTTTTTTGATTGAATCTTCTCCAAATTTGCAGATAAGATTAATAGCAAAAATACATTTAAGATTCGGGGCAGTCAATGATTTTTGTAACAATTCAACAAAAATTTGGCTAGTTAAAATACAGTTCTTTGAAAGCAAGAATATATTTGTTGTGCATGTCGTAAAACTTTTTCTTGAATTAAATCATTCTGTTTATCCACAGATTGTAGGTTACGTACAAAAACCCTTTGAGATGAGCGTAGTTCTGTCCACCCAACTTGTTTTATTTGTTTCCCACTTTGTATGAAACTCTAGATATTTGCAGTCAGGGACAGCTGGTCTGTCCAGGCTTTCTAAATTCGGTATTTAGATCTAATGAACCCCTTTATAGAGTTGAATAAAGAATATTATTATTGTTAGGTAGATTGTCAGTAGGAATATCTCCCTTGTTTCACATAAGTAGGTTAGTGCTAAGTGTAAAGGAAATTGAAGCCTTATCACCTGGAGTGCTGCCATAAAGACCTGGTTTTTCTTTAAAATCATCAGAGCTATAAAAAGTTTCGGGAAGGATAATAAGGTCTTTCCATGTTGTTACGAGATTTGAAGCTAATCAGTTTGCAAGTTTAGTTTCACTTTATTTTCGTATAGAGTGTTTTCATTCCCGCCTTTGACATTTCTGATTTTAAAGTGAAGCCAAAAATTCCAGGCACTCAAAAACAGTTTCTGAATTGTCTGGAATACTATTACTATTTTCCCAGGATACAAGATATCTTTTACTATTTTATTGTTGTTGACAAATGATTCTATCATCAGCAGTTGGAATATCAGATCATTCCCCATTATCGTTAGCGCAGTGACCTTTTCCTTTGGTGCCACCTATATATTTGCCACTTCCAACCAAACTCCATTTCTAACTGAGGTGCATCTATACACATTCCCAAGTGTACTGATTGTTTTTTTACACCAATCCATCGTGAACGGGTTGATGTAGTTTAGTAGAGCGGGTATGGGTGTTTTCAGTCAGATAGAAGTCAGTCTCACCATGCCTTCGATTTGGTCACGGTCTCACACCCGGGATGAGGCACGCAGTCTACCTTCCCTTCGTACAAGGGAAGGTGGACTGGGCGCCTCATCGGTCTTTGTCCTATATTGCTCCACCTTCCCTTCGTGCAAGTGAAAATGGACTGCGCGCCTCAACGGTTTTTGTCCTTTATTACTCCGAAATATCTCCAATGCATTCAAGGCGTTTTCAATAGCCATCACAGGTTAGATATACACAGAATGTAAGTTTCACATCTCACTTTCACTTTCTTTTGTTTTCCTATAAAAGAAGTTTTGTATGTAACCACGTAAATCTCACGATTCACAGGTCAGACGAATAATTTATTCGAACCTTTTTAGATTTTTGTACTACTTACAGAACCCTATTGAAATTGGGTTTGTCTGTTCGTCTGTCTATCCATCTGTATGTCACAGCAGTTTTTCTCCCAAACTTAAGCAGCAGAGTGATGATCTCTCGAAAGTTTAGGTATCAATTACTGATGGGTCACAACTGTGCGGCACACTGTAATATGTGGTGTTCGGACGGCACATTAGTTTTATACTGCCAGCACAGTGCACTATGAAATTTCCCGACGGGCAAGTTCAAAACTGATGTCTTGTGCACTGTCAAACGCATTACATCGTGGGTATTATAATTTGGAAAATAGAATTGAATTGATGTAAGAATGAACAAAATCAAATTAATTTTATTTCACGAAACTAAAGTAAACTTAAACAGTATTCAACAGCAACAAAAGAAAACAGTCAAAATAAATAATCATGACAAGCTGCAGTTATTGAAATTAGTATTTAAATATGTACGTTTAGAAAAATAACTCGCAATACTTTTTCTCCACTTAGTTAGCTTCTACTTTCTGTGAAAATTTGTCCAGTTTTTGAGAAAATCCTTTCACTAAGAACAGAAGTGGCAACAATACACAATGACTTAATAGCTAATTTAAAAACACTTGGGTAGGTGGTTTGATGTTCTTGCCACCATTCAAGAGGATCTGCTGCCCGTATCGAAAGTGGTTCTTGAAGATATTTTTCCTCTTCAGCGATTACCGTATCTTTTTGACTAGTTTTTTGTGTAAATTTCATTAAGTTATGGTCAAAATCGCCCCATATTTTCGATGTTAAAGTTTGTTTTTCTACAGTAAGGTCAACATTCCCTTCAAAATTCTGGTCATTACATTCAATTCTATTCGCTATGCTTGTAATTTTTACAATAATATTTCGCTTGGTAATACAAAATTAACTTAATTCGTAAATCCATAACTTTTGAATCTTGGGTCCAAGAATGTTGATTTTGCGAAAATTTCATTTTCCTCCTTTCCTTTCCTTTTTAATGCTTATCCTAAGCTAAGTATACTTTCAGACAAATTTTCGTTTGTTACTAAATAGTTTGTGCAATATTTTTTTAAAGCTGTACTCAGCAATATTACTTTTGATGCTGTTACTTTACTTCCACTACAATTTTTTTTCAGTAACATCTTTGAAAACTTCCAGGATATCACAGCACTTTTCCAGGACATAACTTTCCTTTTTTGATAACATCTCCAATCCTAGATAGTGAAGCGCAACTGTTGAAATGAGGGCATTTTTGATTTCGGAAGTTCTTTTGAACATATCGTATGCTGAATTCCATCTTGTATTCACATCTTGTTCTAAGTTTAATAACAATGCTCCCATTTGCTTCTGCATAAGTTTAAGCAATGCAGCAGCTTTTGGGCTTCTTTTGAAGAATGTTTCTCGCCTTCTTTTGTAAAAATGTATTTCTCTCATGGCATTTTTAACAACTAAACTCCATTTGGTTTTCCTGATGGCCGCAAACATATTACATATACGCGTTATCCATAACAATTGCTTCAATTTTTTCAAAAATATCCCATGTTTTAGAAATTCTTTGCAGTTCTTCACCCAAATTATCTGCTATCAGAATTGTTATAGCATTCTAAAATGTATGTGATATTCAAAAATCATTGTTAATGAAATGAGCTGTAATTGATATGTAATTTTCATTTGCATTCGATGTCCAACTGTCAGTGGTTAAACAGATTGCCTTAGATGATTGATGGCTATTTACAACCTCCTTCTTCTTCTGCAAATAGCTGTCTCGGTTATTGACCGCGTCCTTCAATTTCAAAATCCGAGCAGCGATGAGCTGTCTTCGTCGACCGAGTCAGACCAGCATTTCCTCCGTTTCCCACTGGTCTACGGCCGTCAGTTCTCCCAACGATTACCTTTTTAGGTATTCGTTGTTTGTCCATGCGATTTATGTCTCCAGCCCATTGCAGTTTCCATAGTCTTACAATATTGAGTCCTCCGGATCGTCAAAAATTTCGTATAGCTCATGGTTGTATCGTATTCGCCATTGGTCTCCGTATAACTTTGCTCCGATTATTTGCCTCAGGACCCGTCGCTCAATATATTTGCGGATGCTTGGGTTAGAGTCTATCTTTCACACCCATAGCATAACACAGGTCTTATCGCAGATTTGTATACTTGGAGCTTTGTTTTCCCGTGTAAGCAGCTAGTCTTCAAGATCATCAAAACTGAATAAAATATTTTGTTTGCGAGCTGTATTCTTCGGCGTATTTCGTCTACTCCTTTTTTAAATTGTAAAGTTGAGATTTCAATGCTTTAGAAATAGTATTCCTAGATGGCATTTTATAAACTGGATTTAAAGCGCTTATGACCTCTTAGATTGCACACTCTCAAAATAGAAAATAGTCTTTAACAATTGTTTCAACTAGTAGCTTATTTAAATCGACAACTTTTTTTGACTCATTGGCTTCTGTAAGAAACTTGTAATTGTTGAAGATTATTGAGATAAACCTTGTACCGGATGTGATTGAATTGAAGTCGAAGCTGCGGCTATTTGCAGTGACCCTACAGGAGCAGGGAGTTGTGATGAGTTTGTTATACTATGGGAATGGTTTTCGTTATCAATTATTGCTTCATGTACAAATCTCGATTCTGAACCCAAAGTATGATAATGTTTGGTTTTTAGATGACGAGTGAGCGGGGAAGTTATTCCTACATTGATGAATAGAATTCGGGAGAAAAAACTACATTTTACAGCTTCTCTCTTTTTCTAATTCTCTGAAGTGAAGCCATACAAAACTGGTTCTTTACGCTGAGAATTTCAAGTTGGCATCCATCGTTCCTTTTCAATTTGAAAACAAAAAAACTAGTTAAGAAAAACTCTACAAAAGGAAAAACCTCACTTTAAATTTTCAAATAACAGCTTAATAAAACCTTCAAACAAGCTGCGAAGTAGCATAAAATGTTCACAATTCAAATTCACTAGAATATAATTTGTACGACTGCAAAAACGTGCGAACACCCGTGCCAGAATGTCTACATTGCAGAATTTGACAATGCGCTATACAACCAGAGAAGAGAAGTATTCATCGCACAGTGTGCGGCACACTTTAGTGTGCTGTTTGAAGTGTACATGCTGCTTTTGTCCATCACTAGCATCAATACATTTAGCCCAGTCATATTAGGTAAAAAAAGGGGTCAACCTCGGAATGAAAGATAATAAGCTGCAAATTGGTATGAACCTTTGTTTTGTCAAATAGTTAAATATGAATAATTATATATAAATAATCAAGTTACTTACTTTAATTAAATATAAATAATTAATAGTTAGTACATAAATAATAGGCATTGTTTAATAATTATAATTTCCAAGTAAATAATTGACTTTATAACGTACTGATAACCATAACTCACGCTTGACCTTGCATTAGGCCGTATATGACTGTACGATGTGCACTCTTCGCGCTCTACCTTCAAAACGGTTGGTCGTATGAAAAAAAAGTTTAAACAAAAGTTGTAGGGAATTTTATAGCCTACAACTTTTATAATAAATGCAAATCTCATTTAACCGATAGGAAGCCAGATATTCGCGAAAAACCGATTTTTGTGACCTTTGACCTTGAATATCTTGAGACGCGAACACGATAACGATTTAGACTTTTGAGACAACATTTAGAATGACAAAACAAAGGTTCATACCAATTTGCAGCTTATTATCTTTCATTCCGAGGTGAAAGCCCTAATATGACGGCTAATTCTACAACGGAAATTTTTTAACCAAAGGTAATCATGTGGGGTTTCAAATGAGAGTACTTGATGAAAACTTTCCAAAATAGGTCTTAAAACTTTTGTGGAGTGCAAGGGAGTAATATACGAAAAATTTGTGTCATCCCCCCTTCGCGATTAGACACCTGTAAGCCGAAAAATTTAAAAGAAATCCTGGAGGTAGTTCTTCATAAATACAATAACAAAAAATACCTTAAAAGTCGAAATTCGGTCAACTTTGTTAAAAATAGTACGGACACCCTTAAATTCAACGGACACCCTCAAATTTAAGTCGTCTTACAAAAGTTCCTAATATTTTGTAAGTTTGAAGAAAATCCTATCATATTCATGGAAGTTACAGCCATTTGAAATTTCTCTGATTACAATAACAGCAATACATGATTTTGGTATTCTATGGGCTTTTTATCAAATCAGACACTAAAGTTTTGTTTGGTCTTTTTAAAATTTTCAAATAGATGAATAATTCAAACATTTTTGGGAGTTCACGATGTGAATGAACTTTGTTACAAATTGGCGACTGTTGGAAATGGAGCAACAATGGATTTTCTTATAAACATGTACATCTCTTTGACGTGTTTCTTGACTTTATTCGTTTTCGGTGACCACATTTCATAAGCAGAGTCTTCTTTTTGTCTTCTTCTTCTCCGCAGCGCCCCTCTCGGACCTTCGCTTCCTGCAACAAGCGCCTCCAACTGTCTCAGACCATTGACCATGTCCTCGAATTTTGAAATCCGAAAAGCGATGACCTACCTTCGTCGACTGAGTCAGACCAGCGTTTCCTCGGTTTCCCCACTCGTCTCCGTCCTTCAGTTCTCCCAAAAAATACTTTTTTAGGTATCCGTTGTTCATCCCTATCATTCACCTGGCCAGCCTATTGTAGCTTCCACTTTCTTACAATCGTTGAAACCTCCGGCTCGTCAAACACTTCTAACAAACTTGTTTCTGTATGTATCTATTCTATTTAGTAATAAAGTGGAAGCTCACACTATTCACCGTATTATCAATATTATTGTTGTCTTTGTCTCCCTTCATTGCAATATTGATTAGAGCTATCAAGTCTCTGCTAAATTTTATTTTGTATTGTTGTAGAATATTTATTCTATAAGATCTATGAGATCCAGAAAACTATAAATATTACTAAGGTATCAGGTCACGATCACGAGAGAAAAGATTGGCCTTTTTGAAGCCCTATTCAGTTCCGTTGAATTCAAAATCGCTGCTGTTTAGGCTTGAGCAATGTGGTGCAGCAATCGTACACTAAAAGGCATTTTTCTCATCTTCTCACAACGTTTGTCTCCTACTGCATTCGAGATGAGCCGCAGCAGTACGTTACGTTTACAATCATTATCATAATATATTTAAACAAGTTGGGTAGACAGACCTATGCTCATGTCAGAAGGGTTTTGTACTCAACTTACAAAATGCAGTAACTAGTAACGAATAAAATCAAGAAACATGTCATGTTCGAGGATCATACTATTATTAACAAAGTTGAAAGAATTTTCACTTCTGAGGTATTTGTTATAGTTATACCCACAAATATCTCCCTTGATAATTATTTCAGATTTTTTAAGATCACGGGTGTCCATTCGCGAGGGACGAAACACATTTTTCATGTTTCCCCCCCCCCCTCTGCCCCACAGAAGCAAAAACTGTCAGTTTAAGAACTGTTTTGAAAAGCTCTCATAGAGAACTTTCAGTTGATACTCATATCGGCTACCTTTCATTAAACTTTTTTTCAGGGGCCACTCCTCTGTACTGTAATCATTGATTCATGGCCTGTTTTTTAGAATCTTTGAATGGTTACAAAGCCCTTTTGCTAGGAGCTCTCTCCTGCCTTTCCGACTTGTTTCAATTGTATATACTCATCTTCATGATACCTATCATTCCTGAAATATTCATGCGAATCCTAGCAAAGCTGTAATTTCTAAGTCGGTAAAAAGCGCATATGGCTCCATAGCGCATATGGCTCCATAGTAATCCAGGAAAATTCAAATCGCTATAACTTCGTTAAATACTATTCGATCTTTATGAAACTTTCAGAAAAGATTAATCTTATAAATAACCATCTGTGTGCCAAATTTTATTGGATTACCGTCTAGATTTTATTCAAGAAAACATAAAATCGATAAATCATACTATTACTAACAAAGTTGAGTGAATTTCGACTTCTCATGTATTTGTTGTTGTTGTACTCACAAAGGCCTACACCCATGATTTTTTTCAGATTTTTCGGATGGAAGGTGTCCAATCGCGAGGGGGGGTACGCGAAAAGTTCGTACATTTCTCCTTCCCCTGCCCCCCTCGGTACTTATAAGACAATTTTAAGACTTGTTTTGAAAAGATCTCGTTGCGACCTTTCCAATGACACCCTACTCGACTGCCAATGGTGAAATTTTTTTTTTTGGGGGTCACCTCCCTATTTGGGAGACCCCCTTCAAACCCCTTTGAAAAATTTTTCCACCATTGAACTTTCAAAAAGTCACCACTTCTGACCTTTCCACAAAGTTTCATGGCTGTAGCTTCTATAGTTTCGGAGAAAAAGTGCTGTGACATACAGACGGACGGACTGACGGACAGACGGACAGACGGACACAAGTCGTGATTGCAATAGGGTTTTGTATTTTAGTACAAAACCCTAAAAAGAGTAGTAAGTGTATTAAAATATGTAGTAAGTTTTTCATAGTCTCAAAAACTTCTATTTACTTTGCGACCTTAGGCCCTCTGTTGGCACCGATTTCCTCTTTCGGTGCCACTCTTGTGAATACCTTCTAAATATCAGACTATCATCGTCTCATCAATCATGATTTGTTGAATTTTACCTCGCTCCTTATCACGAGAAAGCTTTAAAGAATTATTCTCAGCTCTTTGTTATTCTTTGCTGCAGGTGATAAGCAATGATCAGAGTAAAGGTAGTTGATGGATTGAATTCGTCCTTTAAAATAAAACATAGTAAATTCTATGAAACTAGCAAAAAATATAAAAAAAAGAATATACCCAACTTGTTCAGCGATATCCTTTAGATTCCTCTGCAAATGACAACTAGATCAAACAAATTGAATTAAAAATGAAAAACAAATCTAGAAAATGTAGGCGTGCAAATAGTTACCAACAAACTGTTGGGATGGTTAGCAATATCCATCTAAGAAAAAACAATTTTCTTTTCTTGTTTTCTTATAGATGGGGACGAGGTCCCCACAGCGGTTCATTAACGGGCCAACATCCTATCGTCATCGACTATCGGACGGGTTATATACGTTCCCATCTTCGATCCCCATCCGGTCGTGTGAGATGACCGATTTATCACCATCATCAGTGCACCTCCATTATTCAACTACACCAGTTGGTACCCCATCTGGGGCTGGAGGAATATCAAGTGGAAATATCAATGATGCGAATTCAGAAGCTAGTATGGAACCAGGAAGTGGAAGTGGTGGAACCGGTGGTGGAGGAGCGACAACAGGACATTCAATATCGAATAATAAGTCAAGACCAACACGATTTCCATCTGTTGGAGCTGGCTTATCCGTATTTTTCGGTTCTGATCCGGAACCGAAGAAAACTGTTTCCGAAACTCATTTTTTTAGTTTAGGTTTTAGACGTAAGTCATCCGTCTATGCGGCTACTGATTGAACTATTTTTAATATGTTCAAATTATTTGAAATCAATTGTGAATGTTGATGAATTTCAGTTTTAACTTTAAAAAAAATTTCCCAAAGGAATTGATAAGCATTTAACCCACACAAAAAGTTACTTTCTTGAACATATCTTTCAAAGTTTTCCCTTTAATAGTAAAATTTTAATGCGATTAGTAAATTTAAATAAAGGTACGGAAGAAAATACACTTATCCTTAAAAAATTTCTAAATCATTTCTAGATGACAATAGTAATATTTTCCGATGACAATCAATATTTCTTAGGGAGTAAACATAACTAAATGATTTCTACAATTTTGACAAAAAAAAAATGAATCAGCATCGTATTTAACACCATTAATTTCGTTGCATCCTCATAGTTCCATCTTTAATTTTCTAAGTACAAAATCTTTATACTTAGGCACATGACATTTAGTTCATTTTCATTCGATAAAACATTATTTTTGGCATTCATATTCATTTCCGTACATACTAAGGATAATTTGAAATGTTGAAATAAAAGATCCAATCCAGCTTCAAATGCCTAATCAACGGTGACTAAATTACTCAGCCTTACCTTAAATATAGCAGATTGAATAAATTTGTATCATTTCAATAAAATATTTATGACTCTTTTAATACTGAGATCAGACCAAATATTTGAACATATCAAAAATATTTCATAAGCCAATGTATGTTGCAAATCAGAAGAATAGTATTATATAAATTACATATAAATGAAAATACTAAAACAAGTAACTAAAGTCAACAATTTATGAAATAAATTAGTTATCAAAATGTTAAAGATCGTGCAAAAGTTGATGGAAGATTTCCCATTTAAATTATTTGAGAACTATTGAAAATTTTAACTCATTTTTAACCCATTTAACATTACATTATACGTTGAGGAATAATGTTTCCTTAAGGAAAATCCGGGAATTTATCGGATTTGGGTTGCGTAAAGTATTTCGCTCACCACAATCGGTCACAACGGCCTACATTATATCATCTTCAGCCTCAGTATAAATAACCATATCATCATCAGAACCTTTCGTCTCAAACAACAATTTAAGAATATATATTTTGAGGTTTAATTAATTGTTAAATAATGAGATGCCAAAGACACTTCAATTCATTACTACTTATACCAAATGAAACTCAAAAGAAACAAGACTTACCAACACCTCTTTGACTCAACTCCCTTCATTCATTACTCCAACATCCAAATAAAGCATCAAAATATAAACAATCAACATATTCAGAATCATTAACTAATTTCAATTTACATACTCGTATATCTACAACAACCGTCAAAAAAAAGACTTTCATGATTTTTACAAATATGTAATAAATTGAATTATACCTAAAACAATAAGTAAAATGTAATCAAATTTAACGGAAACATACCATTAAATCCCATTTCTAGCCTGTAGCATATAGTTTTAATCCATAAAATGAATTGAATAAGAAATTTTGAGGAAAAAGTTCAAGGTAACACTTAGTGATTTAAATGATTTCATAGATCAATTATGCACTTATCTTGTTCTTTTGTTTTTGAAGATAATTAATTAATTTATTTATCTTTTAACTGTTATAAACCTTTTCAAAAAACAATAACAAATGACAAATTACATTTTTTTATGAATCTTCTTTATACTTTATTGATAAAATATCTTATACACAAATGTTGAATTAATACCAAATTTACTTAGATATAAAAACAAGAAATTCTTTATAAAATTTATTTATTGTGATAGTTTCAATAAAAACAATACAAAGTGATCATTAACAAAAAATTGAAATTAAAGGTTAATTTTCATTGTTCTTTCATTCACGTATAGCTAATGTGTTGGAATTTCCTGGCGGAAGAGGATATTTTGCACAATAAGAAATGACATATATTTGAATTTGCGTTAGCTTACAATAATGTTTTCTAGAAATTTAATGTCTTCTGCCCTCTCTTGATATTGTATGATTGTATGAATCAAAATGTCCTTAACGGATAAACTCGTACAGTGGTGACCTGCAAAATATTGGTGGTCACTGGATTCGACTTGATCTGGAGACACGTGTATGCGCGGTTTTCTGGGGTGGGTTCTTTCCCCAAGAAACAAGTCACACTAAAAATTAATTTGCATGCATGAATTTTCGGGGTGACAACATAAAAGGAAGCGAAAGAGGCTTTGGCACGAACCAAAGAACATATTGTCCTATTCTCCTGCACACTATTAGAGGCGCGACCTAATCTTTACCCAGAAAAATCATAATCCAAGATAAGAGGTGGGGCATACTGATGGGATTGGTGCCCCCTCACATCCTTCCCAACTGAACCTAGGGTCCTGATTATCGACTTTGCATGGAAGGACTCCCCATCCTGACGACAGCCCCTATAATAAAGAAAACGATACGGGTCTCCTACTCGGTCCTGTCCAACGGTGAAAGGAGAAAATCGATTTGAGAATTAAACATTACAATAATATAAATTGCCTTCAATGAAAATGTACACTTCAATTCTAAACATATAGCTTGCTATTGAATCCATCTATTATTTAAAAATTGTCAGTTATACTCGTAGATAAACTCATCCATCAAATAATAAAGCCGCAATTACCAGTTTTTCTTTATAAAGGCATAGAGTTCAAGTCGAGCAGTTGCCGGGGCAGCACGCAATGGACAAAGAAGTGAATCATTTGGAATTTCATTTAGAATTTTTACGAAATTATAGCCGAAAAACTTTTGCAGGGTTTCCGTAAAAAATTTGTGGGGGATGTTAAAGAAGAGTTCATTTTGGACTTGCTTGCTTATTACAAGTTGCAACTGCAAGTTCCGAAGTGTTTCAGCAATATGGCAACGGTTGAGGGAGGGAGTTCCACTGACAGTGGTGGTGATGAATAGACTGTTGTTAAGCCAGACAAGAAAGAGCCCAATAGGGTCTCCAACTCGGAAGCCTTCTTCAAAGCTGTCTAATACCCTTACAGTGGACAAGCTGGATTTCTCCAACTCAAAAAGGTAGCAAAAGTAACTTTTAAGGCCTGACCTTGAGGGTAATAAAAGAAAATCTAAGCCCCAGTAGCCAAGCGTGGCTGCCACCGAAGAAGAGAGGATAACTTCTACAGTGTGCTAGAGGCTTCAAGACTTTCAAGAATAATGTAAAATGGCATGCACCAGAAGTACAACAAAGGAGCCAGAGTTCAACATTGCGCCACTACAAATCCCAACATTTTAAATTAAAACGCTTTTGCTGTTTTGATTCCCGTCCCAATTTTCATACACGTTTGAGCGTTTTAATAATTAAAACACATAGGGGGGGCAAGACGGGTCCTTAACGTTTGAAGAGTAATAAAACGGATATTTTTAGGATATTTTTATGTAATTTAAATCTTTATTCCCAAAAGAATAATAAAGCGCCGGGCATTGATGAGATTCCAGTGGAGCTCATCAAATATGGTGGCAGTAGTGTTCACCAAGCTATTCACAAAGTCATCCAGTACATTTGGTGACAAGAACATATGCCGAACGAGTGGAGCCAATCAATTATATTCCCTATCCACAAAAAAGGTGACAAGCTACAGTGCGAAAATTTAAGAGGCATATCACTACTTTGTTCGGCGTACAAAATATTTTCTAAAATCTTAGAAAATCAAATCGGATCATACGCCAACAGTATTATTGGGGAGTATCAAGGTGGTTTTAGAGCAGGTAGATCAACAACAGACCAACTGTTCACAGTCAAGCAGGTACTTGAAAAATGCTGCGAGTTCAACATAGGCGTACACCAAACTTTCGTTGACTTCAAGCAAGCATACGACAGTATTGATCGTAACGTACTGTACCAAATAATGCTTGGCTTTGGCATCCCAGCCAAATTACTCCATCTTACCAAAATTACAATGACGTCGCCGACCTCCCAAGTCCGCATCAATAACCAACTCGCCGATGCCTTTTTACACAAATATCGGACTAAAGCAGGGAGATGGGCTGGCCCCATTGCTATTCAATTTGTATCTGGAGTACGTTATGCGGAAGCTACCTGTCGATACGCGAGGTACATTATTATACAAGTCGAGCCAAGTAGTGACCTATGCGGACGACATCAACATTCTGTCACGGTCACTAACAACTACCAAAGAACTTTTCTTGAAACTCGACAGCGAAGCAAAACTAGTAGGGCTAAAAATCAATGAAAATAAAACAAAGTTCAAGGAAAAATACCTCAAATACACAAAATATCACACTTGGCGAATAGAGCATCGAGAATGTTAGCGAAATCGTGTATTTAGGCGCCAAAATAATGAAAACGGGCAATGAAAGAGACGAAATACGCCGTAGAATACAGCTCGCAAATAAAATATTTTATTCAGTTTTGACGATCTTTAAAACCAGCTAGATACACAGGAAAGCAAAGCTCCAAGTATACAAATCTGTGATAACACCTGTGCTATGCTATGGGTGTGTAACATGGACCCTTACCCAAGCATTCGCAAATATATTCTACGCCTTAGAGCGACGGGTCCTGAGGCGAATAATCAGAGCGAAGCTAGACGGGGATCAATGACGAATTCGATACAACCATGAGCTGTATGAAATTATTGACGAACCGGAGGTCTCAATGATTATAAGACTACGGAAACCGCAATGGGCTGGCCACACAAATCGTATGGACGAACAACGGACACCCAAAAATATATTCGCTTGGAGAACTAAAAGCTGGAGACTAGTGGCGAAACCAAGGAAATGCTGGTCTGACTCGGTCGACGAAGACAGTTCATCGCTGCATGGATTTCAGAATTGGAGGACGCGGTCAATGGACTGGGACAGTTGGAGGCGCTGTTTTCAGG
Organism: Odontomyia ornata; assembly: GCA_963969285.1. Lineage (NCBI taxonomy): Eukaryota > Metazoa > Arthropoda > Insecta > Diptera > Stratiomyidae > Odontomyia > Odontomyia ornata. Next base: position 78,494,841 of record OZ017739.1, on the reverse strand, counting down.
AAGGGAAGGCCCGAGAAGGGCTGTAGTGCTAAGAAGAAGAAGCAGGGAATCTCAGAGCAATTGCTGTATTTGAAGGCTCTATCATCATCCCAGGAGATCTAAAGGCCACCCGCTGCCTATGGAGAGCTGTGATAAGCAATAAAGCTGGAACTAAGCTCAACACGATCATGACAGCCAACCACTTAAGCCTACATAACCCTAATGAAGCAACACATTATAGTTCAAGAAATGGCTTTGCACTAGACATTGGAATATCAGGAGATTTCACTCAAAATGTTCGGTTAAAATTCCTCGACAAACTGTCTTCTGACCACAAACCAGTCCTTTTCTCCTAGAAAATATCTTCATTGATGTTTCTATACAGCAAAAGAAAACTACAAACTGAAAACTGTTTGAAGTCGCATTTGCCAATGAAACTAATTCTTAATCACATGACCCAGCCGGCGACATTGACAACATCATTAAGAACAAACCAGCAAAAGAGGACTTTCGAATAAATAGCCAAATTGCGGTGCCACGTATATGTGATCCAAATGGGATACAGTTCCGCGAAGCGGGTAAAGCTGAAGCATTTGCAGATTTCTTGGAAATGTAACTCCGTGATAACACCCTGCTGATAAGCAAGAATCATCACAACCAAACTACATTTCTCCACAGACTTGCTTTTGGAGCATTTTTGTGAATGGAAGATTAAGTTGAACCCAGACAAGACCCAGGCATTATTTAACATACAACTGAAAGAAGTTGAGTAAGAAGGAGAGTCCTCCTACCAGAAGGTCTTTGCAACCATCCTAGAGTTCAAAACTAGTTTTCTAAACGGGTAAATTGGCTGACTTGAATTACTCATCCAATTCTTGGGTAAGAAGTCGTTCAAATTTACGCAAAATATGCTCAGTTTCCTTCATAAGTACCTTGAAATCACCAGTTTGTTCCAGCTAAAATAATTTTTCTAAATGCTCAGTCGATATTCAAGTTAAGCAATATTTTTTTAATTTTCATGTAAATCGGAAGAAAATAAAAATGCCTAGACCAATTTGGAATATGTATCAGCCATCAACACGTATTGTTGTTGTTGTAATACCATAAAATAAAATCTCATATCAATCTATATCATTGCTGAACCCAAGAAGTTTTAAGGAACTGTTTTATTTTTATGGGCGAAAATATAAGATTTACAAATCATACTATCATTAACAAATTTGAGTGAATTTCGATTTCTGGGGTATTTGTTGCCCTTGTACACATAAAGACCTACTTCCATGAATTTTTTCAGATTTTTCAGCTCAAAGCTGTCCAATCGCGAGGGGGGGACACAACATTTTGGTACATTTTGCCTCTCCCTAGACTCCCTGGTGCGCAAAATAACTCAGGTTCTAAAAGTTCTAACCAAGACTTTTCATTTGATACCCTACTCGACTACCTTTGATCAAAACAATTTTTTTAAGGGCCACTTGGTTATAAGGGGACACCACCTTAAAAAATTAGAAATGGTTGATAAGACCTAAATTTTTGAGAGACCACCACTTCTGACCTTTTCACAAAGTTTGAGCTTTTTGCATTTATAGTTTCTGGAGGAACTTGCTGTGACACACGGACAGATGGATAAATGGACGGATGGACGAACGGATGAACGGACAGATGGACAGACAAGCCGCGAAACTAGTATACCTAAAAAGACAGTGGCAACTGACAACTTAGACTACTGACAATGAAAATTTTACCTAGTTAAGAACAGCTAAATACCTGCTAAGGTGTCTTATCCCAACTTTACCCACTCCTTAAGGCAAAAAGACTCAATTTGAAGAACCGTCTGCTGATCTAGAAGCAAATAATAGCACCGACGCTACTGTATGATAGTACCGCCTTCTACCAGATGACACGGACCAACAAACAGGCACCACAATCCATACAAAACAAAGCCATCAGAAAGATCCTTGGACCCTTATGGTTTGTTGAAATACGGATATATACAGACTTCAGGAACGAAACTACGTACGCGATAAAGCACTTAAACTGCTTGACATAGTAGACTGACATCCTAACACTACCCTGGGAAACCTAAGACCAGGACCGGCGACAAGGGGGGCAATTGCCCTGGGGCCCGGCCTCGTAATGGGCCCGCAGTCGAGGCCAGAAAGAACTAGATATTTACAAAATGTTATAAAATCTTTCCCAACAGTGCGCAAAAATCCAGAAATTTTCGACATTCAATGTTTTGAAACTATTTAGAGGAGGCCCAATATCTAGATCTTCAGAGAGCAAAATGTCAATATAAATGGCCAAAGTTAAAACTTAAAAAAGATTTTACTGCTTAAATATCTTAAAGAATTTATCGCATTACGCCAAGGATCGACATTTCGAACCGCCAAGTACAATAACAACTCCCCAGAGTTGAAAAAGGTGTAAACTAACCAGCAAAACAATCAAAATAAATTTTTGAATAAAACGATTAGAATTCATAAAGGTATTTATTGGTATGATAAACATGTTTGCAGAGATAAAGTTCGATCAAAACAAGAAAAGCTTGGAACATTATCAAGCAGAACTTGTAACATTCGAGGGTAGCAAAAAAAATTATTTCAAAATTGCCAAGTCGCTTTCGCATCCTTAGTTTAGGTGCATCTTCCGTAAGAGCAGCTCACTAGCATGAGATCAGTCTGCCTGCACATTTTTGCAACTAAGCGGTATATACTTGCTCATTGAAAATTGTTTGATGGCTCATTGATTGGCAGATGTTTCTAGACACGTGTATATCATTGAAGTGAGTTGAAGTGATTGAATTTTCAAGAAAAGTGTTCTTGGATTATATTGGTTTAGTGAAGTTGACTTTTCATTTGCTCTACTAAACAAGTAAGTAATATAATGAAATTTCGTAAAAAATGCACAGTTCTATTGAAAAGGTAATGATTTTTTACTTGATTTGATTCTTAATGAAAACGATCACAAATTGCACAAGAAGATTCGATAGATTCTTAGAATATTTTGAAGATGAAGATTATTACAAACAAGTCATCATCATTTATGACGTGACTGCCCAAGACGGACTTTGGTCTCCAGGATTGAACTCCTCCTCTATTTTTCGTCATCGAATTGGATAGCATACAGTATAATCACTGAACTAAAGAATTGTTTTAACGCGTATTCTATGTGCAATATATATAAAAAACTTATTGCAGTGTAGCTAATGAAAGAAAAATCATTATTGTTGTAATTTTTGTGTTTATTCTATTCAATTTTTTGGAAGAAGTGATATTAACAATTCAGGGCAATAAAATTCATTTCTTAGATTTCTCTCTATGTAAGCTATTTTTGTAGCGTATTTAGCTTGTTTGACTGTTGGCTTTCCTCTTTTCACAACGAAATCATCATACTTAGAATATGAAGTAAAAAGTGTAAAATATAATTTAAGTATTGATATTGTATTTATTTCTGTTATTCTTGCTTTATTTTCAACAAGTACTTGAGCATTTCAAAAGAATAGGTTTTTATTTAGCGAGCTACAGTAAATTTGTATAAGCTCAATTTCAACGATAAAAAAACAAATATATTATTCTTCTTCTTCTTCGCACTACAGCCCCTTTCGGGCCTTTGCTTCCTGCAAATAGCGCCTCCAACTGCCTCGGTCCGTTGACCGCGTCTTCCAATTCCGAAATCTGAGCAGCCATGAACTGTCTTCGTCGACCGAGTCAGACGAGCGTTTCCTCGGTTTCCCCATTGGCCTCCGGCCTTCAGTTCTCCCAACGAATACCTTCTTGGGTATCCGTTGTTCGTCCATACGATTCATGTGTCCAGCCCATTGCAGTTTCTGCAGTCGTACAATCATTGAGACCTCCGGTTAGTCAAAAATTTCATACAGCTCATGGTTGTTTCGAATTCGCCATTGGTCCCCGTCTAGCTTCGCTCCGATTATTCGCCTCAGGACCCGTCGCTCAAAGGCGTTCAATATATTTGCGGATGCTTGGGTTAGGGTCCATGTTTCACACCCATAGCATAACACAGGTCTTATCACAGATTTGTATACTTGGAGCTTTGTTTTCCTGTGTATGCAGCTGGTCTTCAAGATCGTCAAAACTGACTAAAATATTTTATTTGCGAGCTGTATTATTCGGCGTATTTCGTCACTTTCATTCCCCGTTCTCGTTATTGTGGCGCCTAAATACACAAATTCGCCAACATTCTCGATACTGCATTCGCCAAGTGTGATATTTTGTGTATTTGAGGTACTTTTCCTCGACTGCGTCATGAGCTTTGTTTTAGTTTCGTTGATTTGTAGTTAGTTTTGCTTCGCTGTCGAGTTTCAGGAAGAGTTCTTTGGTAGTTGTTAGTGACCGTGACAGAATGTTGATGTCGTCCGCATAGGCCACTACTTGGCTCGACTTGTATAGTAATGTACCTCGCGTATCGACAGGTAGCTTCCGTATGACGTACTCCAGAAACAAATTGAATAGCAATGGGGCCAGCCCATCTCCCTGCTTTAGTCCGATATTTGTGGCAAAGGCATCGGCGAGTTGGTTATTGATGCGGACTTGGGAGGTCGGCGACGTCATTGTAATTTTGGTAAGACGGAGTAATTTGGCTGGGATGCCAAAACCAAGCATTATTTGGTACAGTACGTTACGATCAATACTGTCGTATGTTTGCTTGAAGTCAACGAAAATTTGGTGTACGTCTATGTTGAACTCCCAACATTTTTCAAGTACCTGCTTGACTGTGAACAATTGGTCTGTTGTTGATCTACCTGTCCTAAGACCACCTTGATACTCCGCAATAATACTGTTGGCGTATGATCCGATTTGATTTTCTAAGATTTTAGAAAATATTTTGTACGCCATACAAAGTAGTGATATGCCTCTATAATTTTCGCACCGTAGCTTGTCACCTTTTTTGTGGATAGGGAATATAATTGATTGGCTCCACTCTTTCGGATGTGTTCTTGTTGCCAAATGTACTGGATGACTTTGTGGATAGCTTGATGAACACTACTGCCACCATATTTGATGAGCTCCACAAGAAACTCATCAATGCCCGGTGCTTTATTATTCTTTTGGGCTTTGATGATGGTACAAACTTCATCCAGAGTTGGTGGGGCCAATTAAAGCTCTCCGCAGACATCTATAGGCTCCGATGTTCTGGAGCTGTGCGGAGGATTAAGGAGGTTCTTGAAATATGATGCCCATCTTTCCTTAATCTTGATTTCATCAGCGATTATATTGCCACTGTCATCACGACAGAGTGTGGTTTTGAGCTGATAATTACGTTTCAGGCTTTTCACTACTTTGTATGCTTGTCTTGTGTTACTGCTCGCTAAACTTACATCTATACTTCTCAATTGGTCGTCATAGTATTTTCTTTTCTTAATCCTAATTATCTTATTCGCTACTCTTCTGAGATTTTCATAGTGTTCTCTCTTCGTCCTGGTCTTCCTACCTACATATATAATGCGCGAAAACAAAGGAGGGATCGTTAATAACAAGAACGATGGTGCGGATGGCAATAGCAACAAAAGAGTTTTTATTAACGATTCTCTTACTATTTACAATCGGAAGCTGTTAAACAAAGCAAATGAGCTTAAACGAAGCAACAAATGTAGCTTTGTTTGGGTGAGAGACGCAAGCGTGCTGGTCAGGAAAAGAGAAGACGAAAAAGTTATCAAAATAATTTCTCATAAGGATTTTCCTAAGCTGGATGATGTAATTACTTAATTAACCTAAATTATCCTAATGATTAACGATTATTATAATTGTAATACTACTAATAATCCTCATGATAATCTTGGTTTTATCAATAGTTCTTTTCCTAAAATTTCAAATAATTCAATTTGTTTATGTTTAGAACATTCATCTGACAAACAATATTCAGGTTTTTCTGCTATTCACCAAAATATTCGTAGTATGAGAACGAACTTCGATGCTTTTTCCGCTCATCTAGCATCTCTGGATCATTTGCCAGATCTCATTTTTGTTTCTGAAACCTGGATGTACGACATTGAAATTTCTTCATTTACATTTGAAGCGGCCTGTAATAACTTGTATTCTGCAGGTGGTGTCGGGTTATTTTTTAGAAACAGTTTGGAAAAAGTAAAAATAAAAAAGTTTAACATGAATCGTGCCGACATAATAAGCATTAGTTGCAGAATTTGTGATATTCAGTACAGTTTCACTTGCGTTTATAGATTACATAAATGCACTGTAAGTGTTTTTATAGATGAATTCTCGTCATATTTGGAAAATCAAAAAAGTTAAAAACACAATACTCTTGGGTGATTTCAATATTAATATTTTATCTGAGTCTCAAGATGTAGATAATTTTCTATCAGCGTTGTCATCGTTTGGATTTGATACTGCGCTTTCAGAACCCACCCGACTTAACGCCTGCATAGACCCTATATTTATTAGGCTTGATAGAAATAATCGCATAGGTTTTAAAACCGTGGCACTTGATTAAAAATTAAGTGATCACAATCTTACTTGCATCCAATTAAAAAACAGAGTATCTAGAATGAAAGATCTTAATGATTGTGTTTATAACAAAATTGATTTTGTCTATCTGAAGACTAATCTTCATTTTGAAATGTGGGAGGATGTTTATTCAGCGCATGACCCCTGTGTCGCTTTTGACATTTTTCTCAAAAAGTTGCAAAAATATATATCTAATTGCAATAGAACTTTCAATAGCCGTAATAAGCGTCTCAAGAAATGGATGACTGTATCTCTTTTGAGAAAAATTAAAAAGAAAAAACAACTATGTGCCCGTGTCAAAAGACATCCTAATAATCATAGGCTTAGAGAATACTACAGTAAAATATGTCTAGAATTAAAAAGAGATATTCCACTTTGTAGTTACAACTACTTTCAAAACAGATTGGTTGAAAATGCTGCCAACTTGAAACAAGAATGGTGTATTGTTAATGAAATTTTAAACAGAAATAACGCTGATATGGATATTGTGTTAAATAATAATAACTTAACTTTATCTGATAATTTGAAAGTTGCTAACTTATTTAATGATTTCTTTTCAAATGCAAGTGTTTATCAAGATTCAACAATCAATAATTCTATAAACCAATTTGATAGTTCGTTAGTTTCAAGCAATAGAATATCAGAAAGTTTCTTCTTTGAGCCTTTCGCAATAATAATAAAATATTCTTTGTACGCCTGATTCTTTTTATCTAATGCATTCTGGCACACATCATCGAACCAATCATTCATTCATTATTCTTAGTGTATTTGAATACTCGAGAATAGTTAAAGGATGAAAATCTTAGCAAATGTAAAACTTAAGCAGCATCTGTTTTATTTTAAGATTATCGGTTCGCAAGTTTTAATTTGAATAACTTTAAAGCTAGATTATTTCCATTTTGATTTTAATTCTTTGACTAATCTCCAATATGAACTTTCACGAAAATACATTGCAAACTCAATTGAAAGCAAGAAGTCATCAAAAGAGAAATTCAACTGCCATCATTGACCAATACATATTTAACGATGAAATGCAACTCGCTTTCTTAAAAAAAGACAACACTGAGATTTATTTAAATTTTCAGGATTTTCATGGACCTGTACAAACACAAGTCAGGGGCTCAAAGCTCAAAGAAAAACAAAAGAAAGTAGACGAAAGCTAAAGATATCTCAGACGTTATTTGATGAAGGAGTTAAAATAAATACTAAAGAGTGTGACGCGAGTTTCGGATACAGTTCATTCCACTTTGAAGACCATCCTGGAATTGAAGAAATAGACGTATTTGAACTACCCCCGAAAGGTAGGCATGAAGGCAAACCTAAATTTACTGCAAACGAAACTTGTGTAAAAGAATTAATTGCAGCATGTGCTGCTCCTAGTGGAAACTCAACTTAAATTGCAGATATAGACCTGGGACTGTTAAGAAATTCAACGATCAACAGCAGCATTATTGAGAGCTTTGTGAAAATGAGCCCCACAGTAATGCCACCAGACATACCAAATGATGGCAAGAGGGCATTTCCGAAGGCTATTATTTTTCAAAACGACCGAACGGGGAAATCGATCTACGCAACCGGCTTGTATGGAACGACATCACAATGTCATTATTTTGTTTCCCATGTAGACTTTTTGATAACAGTTGCGTAAGGGAGAAATCTGATACAAATAAGTCTGTGTTGTTGAGCAATGATGAATGGAAGAAGGGTTATGGTTGGTGAAAGCTCTATGACAAATTAACTTCTCATGAGAAAAGTTCCTCACATAAAAAATATTATATGCATTGGCGGGAGTTGGAAAGACGACTCAATGTCAATGCAGGCATTCACTCGCAGCTTGATTCTGAGTTAACTTCAAGAACAAAATATTGAAGGGAAATAGGAGTATTTCAACAATTATTATCCGTTGTTTTTTTTTTTTTTCTTACAAAGCGGGGCTTAGCTTTCAGAGGAGTGTGAATTTGAAAAAACTCGATTCCATTATAAGATTGTAGGGGACAAGGCTATGAGAATGGAGCAAATATGGCTGGAATTCACAACGGGGCTCAAGCCGTTATAAATCAAATTTGTTTTTTAAATTTTGAATATGAGCGCACTCACTATAACTATCAAAACTTGATTTGCACGTTTTGAACTAACGTGAAGTTCGACGAGCAGCTTATGTATGGCATTGAAATGATTTTGTAAGAACTTCTATGCCCCACACACAGCATACAGAAAACGAGAAAAAAATTATTCAATTGCAAATTATAAGCAAAACTTTTGTTTGGTTCAAATATAGACCGAAATGCAGTAAGAGGTTAACATACAGTATTTACGTGATGTGAAATTCGGAGACTTTTGAATGTAGTAATAACCATGGCTACTTGCAACTTACCATATTACAACAGTTGACGCCTCATCTGGAAACGTTTTACACATAGTAGAGCTAATATCAAGATATGATCCATATCTTAACACTCCAATACACGCGCCCCCTAGTGAGACATAAATACACGCGTGTCATCTGTCAGATGACTGTTCACTTATTTGTCAAAAGTGAAAAGTATAATTGTTTTTTCGCAATTTTGCAGGAATAATGGTGCATAGATAAATGTAAAAGTTCATAAATGTTCATAAAGTTGTATTTGAAAAAAATTATCTTCAAAAATGTTAAATTTTTGTAACACAGTTGCCACGGTAGCTTAGTTTCAATTTTATTCCCTATTACTGGCTTGCAAAAAGTTAATCAACTAGTAAATCTATGAACACAACTCTTATCAGTCTTGTAACATAGTTTGAGAGAACATAATAATAATGTAAAATGTATGACCACATTGACAATTGAGCCTCATTTCTGGAACTTGGAAAGTTACCCAAACAAATGGAAATGACCAATTAAAAAAATACTAAAAAACCAAGAACCCTTTGCTTTTAAAAAATTAAACCTAAATTTCACTTTGAATCACTTTCATTACCCACACCCACGTTACATCCATCAGCACAAGAAAAGGCACAGTCTTACAGACATAAATATTGGCCACATTCCTTGCAAGAATATTTGGTGTATCGTTTTGTTTTATTTTCCAAACAAAATCCGCAGCGCTGTCGTCCACCAGCATCAGTAGCTGATGAGTTGCTTGAAGCTCGTGGTGGTATTTGATCATTGGGAAGGAGTTCTCCAAGACGTGAGGTCATGGTGCGTGACAAATTGCTGAGCTGCACTCGCATAATCAACTGATCTCTGATGAGTTCATTCCCCAGTTCACGAAGGAAAAGTCGGCGAGTTGGCACATTTTGTTCGTTCCCCAGACTGATGACTTGGCTGTTGATACCAGCCACATTTAAAATTGCGTAAAATATCACCATTGGCCACCTTCTTGTACCTCTTTGGACATTGTAGGCACCGGACATTTTATCCACCATGTCCAAACCAAATTTATGGTGATTATAATACGTGATCACCTCAGGTTTTCTCTTCTCTCCACTTTCTTCGTCGATTGCTCCATCCGTATGCATGATATATATCAAAAGCATTCTTTTCGTCCTTCTTATTTTGAGGTACATAAGAAACAATAGTTCCATTCTTACTGAATGCAAAAAGACTTGAGTACGCTTCTCTATTTTTCAAATCTTTCATCACTTTTGGGATTTGCCATTTCGTTTTTTTTTTTGAGAGTCCCCACGTACGATAGCCCATAATTTCTTGACAGAGTGTGAAGGAGAGTGGTGTCGCAGAACCAATTGTTGGCAGTGATATTACGGCCTGAGTTACGGAGGGGGTAATCATGCATTGAACGACATCCACAGGTTTATTGCTGACTTGGAAAGGGCCCTCAGGTTGCTTGCCTGCGTAGATCTCCATGTTAAACGTGTAAAAAACGCCAGGATCTACGGCTGCAAAGATTTTGATGCCGTATTTTGCAGGCTCAGAGGGAATGTATTGAACGAAGTTGCATCTAGCCCTAAAGCCCTCCAGTTTCTCGTCAATGGTGACATCTTCTCCCACGTGATAACACACCTGACAGTTCTTGACAAATTTTTCAAAGATGTTTCTGATTGGGGCGAGTTGGTCTTGTGCTTTTCGCTTTGCTCTGGTTTGCCTGTCATCGAATCTTACAGCCATATTAGGGAACGGAATCTGTTGATACCCATGGCGAGGCGAAATATCTCAATTCCAAAACCATTACTAGCCCATAAGTCTGCCAGGCTCAGCTTTCCGGATTTATGTATCCCAGCTATGTGGAGTAGGCCAATAAACGCTTTGATCCCTGTTTTGTTTGTCTTGTTAGCGTCTCTAGGTCGTAAATAATTGTATGGGACGACCTCGATAATTTGGTTCGTGAAAGAAACAATAATTTCCAACATGCTGTCGTCAAATAAGCAAGCCCATGATTTGAAAAATTTTTTTGTGCCCTTTCCTTGGCCGATCGGGCCTGGAAGTCTTTTCAGTAAGTTGTGGGTCCCTCTCTTCTTACTGCGGAAGGGAGTTTTTTTCCATGTAATTGAATCAATTACCTATTTTCTCTTCTTATGGTGACAAACAAAAACACCCTCAGTGTCATCACAGTTAGTCGATGCTTCCGAATCACTTTGACTTGTATCTGAGTTCTCTTCCCGTTCTTCAATCTCTTCTTCTGCATCAGTGTCAAATTCCTGAAGCTGGAGATCCAGGGTCATCTTCTTGAAAGTGTTCATCATCACTCAGGTCGCAGCCATCAAGAAGAAGTTGATGAATTTGTAAGATCAGGGTTATTCAGGTCAAAGCGTTTATTCGTCGCCATATTGAATCTATGAAAAAGAAAACACAGTTTCAGTCAACAAACATACCAAAAACAAAATAAAATAGTCGAGAACATTGATTTGAACGAAAATGGTTGAAGAAAAAAAAATGTTCTCATTGTGAATAGCATGAATACACGCGTGTCATCTGTGAGATGACCATGCGTCTATCAGGTAGAAAATACACATTTCTTAAAAAATATTGTTATCACAAGGTATCAAAAAATTGTAACAAAAAAATGTGAAAGGTAGAAATCTGAAATCGGGCATTATGAAAAACTTACATTTTTACACGCGTGTCATCTGTGAGATTCTCTCGGCCAAAACACGCGCAAACTGCACTGGACGCACGCACACTGGCAACTGAACTGTCGAGCTAGGCAAGCTTGAGGAATACTAGGGCGGAGGACCAGACTCCCCTCCCCATCATCAAACTTATAACGAAAAAACAGAATTGGTCATCTGTGAGATGACGAGCGTGCATTGGAGTGTTAAGAGCCACTTAGCAAACGACAAAAACAACATTAAATATTTATCCCCAGCCAGCTGAAATGAAATGATTGAATTTGCTTCAAACCTTTTTTTTATGAAATTTTTTTCCGTAATAGTAAACTCTACTCAAGATATATGAAAGACAGAGCAACTGTCATTAGTTATAAGACATGTGTCGTTCGATAACGATAAAAAGTTCAAAATAAAAGAGTCATTTTCAGGATTTATCGCATTATCAGCTCAAAGTGCTGAAAATATAAACAACGAAGTTTGCACATTTCTAGAAGAAAACAATATCATGATTGAAAATGCAAAGGTCAGGGTTATGACGGAGCATTCGTTATGAGCGGTCACTATTCTGGGGTTCAATCTAGGATCAAATGAAAATCGCAAAATGCAGAACATTTACATTGTGTCTCACATAACCTAAATTATTTACTTAATGATTCTGTTAACAATGTAACAGTGATTATTGCTTTTTACAATTGCATGTCTATTTTACTGAAAGTCTGGCAAGATGGAATGCCCTTAAAAATAGTATTTAACGAAGTTATAGCGATTTGAATTTTCCTGTATTACTATGGAACAATATGCCCTGTATTACTATGGAAACATATGGCTATGGAGCCATATGCGCTTTTTACCAACTTAGACACAACAGCTTTGCTAGGATTTGCATGGAAATTTCAGGAATGATAGGTATCGTGAAAATGAGTACATACAATTGTAACAAGTCAAAGAGGGAGGAGAGAGCTCCTAGCAAAAGGGCTTTGTAACCATTCTAGGATTCGAAAAAATAGGCCATGAATCGATGATTACAGTACAGAGGAGTGGCCCCTGAAAAAAAATTTCATGAAAGGTAGCCGATATGAGTATCAACTGAAAATTCTCCATGAGAACTTTTCAAAACAGTTCTTACACTGACAGTTTTTGCTTCAGTGGGGGCACAGGGGGGGAAATACATGAAAAATGTGTTTCCTCCCTCGCGAATAGGGATCTAAAAAATCTGAAAAAATTATCAAGGGAGATGCTTATGGGTATAACTATAACAAATACCTCAGAAGTCAAAATTCTTTCAACTTTGTTAATAATAGTATGATGCTCAAACATGACGTGTTTCTTGGTTTTATTCGTTGCTGGCTACTGCATTTTGTAATTTGAGTACAAAACCCTTCTGACATGAGCATAGGTCTGTCTACCCAACTTGTTCTTTTTTGGTTATCTTCGCTACGACGAGACGACACTGCCTTGGCCTGCTTGTCAGTTACCGACTCCAACTACCGTCAGCTTTAGGTGACATTCCTCGACTCAAGCTGACGTAGGAATCAAGACGAAAAATCATTACAAATGGCGCCCAACGTGGGGCCCGAAGGGGAAACAGCAGCACTCTCCTTCGAGTTCTCACATTTTTAATTTTGCTGCCGGCAGATGAACCGATTGAATTTTTATTATTGCCCTCACCATTTGATATTAACGTAGCATTCTTTGGAGGGTTCCGTAAAGTAAAGATAGAGTCCCTGATAAACTTTCTTTTGGTATTGTTTGTCTTGTCTTCGATATAATAAGGTCTACAGCATCTTCTGGAGTTCTTCGTTCATGGTGGCTCTGCCGCCTGAACATGCCGATGATGTTATAGAGTAGTGTGTCCCTTAATGTTACCAAAAGAAAGGTTTGAACATTTTTATACAGTTTGAAGTCGAACAAACTGATGGTGCCAGGAGTTTTCAAATACACTGCTTGGAATTGCGTCAGTCTTTGCTGGGAGCTAATCTGATGACCAGCAGGGATAAAATCCACATAATCAATTAGTCCTGACCGACACCCGACTTGTTTTTATGATTGGTTAGCGGTTTTTATTAGCATACTTTCGTAGAAGACAGGGACTTGTATTCAAGGAGAGGGGCCTAAAATTATAACAACCATCTCTCCACTGCGGAAACAATTGTTTCTTCACTAGCGAAGAGCGAAATCCTTCAGTCTCACCATGTCTGGATCATCATCGAAGAGACTGTCCTGTAATAAACATAAGCATGAAGAGATAAGGTGGGCACCCCGTCGAAACTGCTTAGTTTGTTGTTTTACTAGTGTAAAGTAAACTACATCCGTCAAGTTTCCATCCTTTAGGCAGAGATGAGTGGTTCACTTCAGCCACTTTAACATCTTTAGGTTTGACATTCCCCTTGTAATGCACGACCTTCTTCAGAGAAAATAACGGTTGCTTTTTGTGTAATGTTTGTGTTTGTCTCAAGCCTCCGTGTCCCCTGACTTTAACGAAGCAAAAAAAATATTGAATCACTATAGAGTAGCTTAATTGACACCTAATAGAACATTTCTAAAGATAATAAAAATTGATCGATAAGTCTTGTAGAGTAGAGAACGCATGACAAGTATTTTGTAGTGTAGCTTCGTGGCTCGACAAGAACCCGCATCATATGATCCCGCAAATGCTAGTCGTCAAGCACGCGTACGCGGTCGTTAAGCGAAGCTAGTTAGCTGAGCTCGGTATTGTTTATAGCTCGCTGACACTTGCGCCAGACCATCGGCACCCGTGTCCTACATGGGCATTATGAAAATCATTACAAAATAATGTATAATTACAATTAAGTAATAGTAACATATAAGACCGATGGCTGGGATAGCTTACGTGAAGAGAGGGTCAAGACTGACAAGTCCCATTGGAGTTTTTTTTTTTGTGAAGGAGGGCGCCATTCTTGTATCTGTTTAGGGGGGCGGGGTTTGGCGTCAATCAATCTAGTTACGCCACCAGCTCCAAGTAAGCCCACTCGAAGCAGGTTGAAATACATTTCCTACGATATATCTGTACATTTTCTAATCTTATAATGATCAACTCACCTGTGTTTCTTAGGATTATTTACATTTCTTCCAGGCGCATAGTGCAAAATTTGTGCACGGGAAAGCTAAGCTATGCGTATATTTTTCATAGGAAAAATGTTAAATTCACGCTGAACTCATGAAATTTTTTCCAAACTACATTAGAATAACAAGATTTAAGGAATTCCAGTCATCTTATTTAATTGCATCGCATTCTTAAATCACATGTAACATAAGAATTTTTAATTTGAATAGCAATTGTAAAGATGTCCAAATAATGATATCAAAAGCGGAAATCATGCAAACTTTCCAGAAACAAAATAAAGCAAAAGAAAATTCAAACACGCGTCTTAAACAAACACTACAATACTACTCATAACAATAACTGACAAAAAGTTGTAAGTCATATCCATGGGTAAATTTTAGCTTTATATCTGCACGCGTTACTTTTTCTAAATAGAAACTTGTAAGCGCCATAATACTAGTACTTCTATGTGATCATACCAAACAAGTTACTTCATCCAAATGATTGTTCATAGGTATCATACCTGTTTCAGTTATAATCACGTGCGTAATAGTTTTGGGCGCAAGTTATCCAAATTGATTTTCTTATGAATAATAAGCTAACTTGGCTTAAACTCCAAATACTCAGGTCTATTAGCAGAAGACAACCAAATTTAGTTGTTAATTGATTGCCAGCATGGAAAGTGAAAGTGAGAGTTGTTTGATAAATTTATATTAGTTTGTCCGAAATACAGGTTAAATGCAGAAATAAAACGATAAACCTTAAACAAACGGATCGAGACTTGTGACATTCATAGGCTTCCGCTTATGGCTTGGCGCTAATTACACTTAAGGATCATGCACCTGTAATTAACAAATTGAAATTATCTAAACTAGTTGATTTTAGGGAAATATCTTATTTCCCATATTTTTGATTTCAGGAAACGATTACAAAGCTCTTAGCCACTTGGAATAATGATTATGTAGAGCATAATTGCGTTCTCCGTAATTTCTGTTTGAAATCAGGAATACTAACATAAATACATTGAACTTTTATACTTGAAACAACCTTGAAGCAATAATGACGTAATGTCTTTTAGCTAAGCAAATTTTCGTTAAGAAACCACCTGCACCTTATATTTTTATGTTGTTCCGGAAACCAACCAGTAGTATTCTACTTGACTGCTCTTTTCTAACTTTCGTAAGAATTCTACAAGTCATACAGACATGTCACTTGACAAAGCAGCAATTCATCATCACAGTCAATATATTGTACATAGGAGGTCATATGTGTCGTAAAATAGATTAGCAAAAAATGCGAGCTTATCATTCGTTTTGGAAACTAATTAAAGTCCTACCTCAACGCTGTAGCACCATTCGAAACTTAACTATAAGCAGCTCAAGAACATTCGCTTTCAGCTTTTAGTCATAAAATTAAGTCGTTAATTGTAATACTGATCAAATATAACTGCCTTCGGTGGGATCCCCCAAAAATGGAATAGCTCTTTTGGTTTTGAAATAATTTGTCACATTGATTTGTAAGTAATCAATGTCTTCACTACGGTCACTCATCCCATGATGTTACTTCGGTGATCTCAATTGCTGCAATACATGACAATATTTTAGTTTCCTATTTTATTTTATTACTTATAAAAATTTTGAAACATTTTAGAATATTGTACTTGCAACAATATAATAATAATTGGACAAAATTATTTTATTTACATATTTTTTTCTTGAATAGCTGTCGGGCATTAGTTTTTTCAGTGAGCAGATGCGTTTCGACTGCTTTGAGTTATCTTTAGTGTCTGGTGGTTTGAGTTTTAAATCGTTCTCATTGAATATTTGTAATAATTCTCGAAGGTGTACTTTGTGCTTTTAAGGGTTCTATGCTTAAATGCAAAATTCCTCCAAAACTATAGAAGCTACAGCCATTAAACTTTGTGGAAAAATCAAAAGGGATGACTTCTTGAGCGTTTTGGGGTGAAAAACTTTCAGAGAGTTTATAGGGAAGTGACCTTTCAAAAAAATTTTGAGGCAGTTAATGAATAGTTGCATTCGATCCGTATCAAAGCTGGCTGATTAATGGTCCGACCTAAGAAAAAGACGAAGGAAACGTTTTACATTGACCTGGAATGACTAGTCGACTCATTGCCGACAAACGACACGAAAATTATTATTGGCGAACGGCTGGAGGATACAGCCTCCACGATGAAACAAATGACAACGGCTAGCAACTGATTGGCTTTACATGTAGCAGAAATCTAGTTATACGCTCGAGTTGCTTCCCACATCGACGCATTCATAAAACGGCCTGGGTATCACCGGATGGCAAAACACAAAACAAGACCGACCACTTTCTGATCCAACAACGTTGGACCTCGAGCAAACTTGACGTCCGTACATACAGAGGAGCCAGTTCTAGCTTGATCAAATTAACTTATCGACGTCGTATGACAAAGGCATATTCGGTGAAGACAAGCTAATTTGACATCGGTAGGCTCCGAACGGCGTGTGTGTAGCCAAAAATATCACGGAGACCCTCGACACACAGCTGACTTCCATCATATCAGACGCATCGCTCAAAACATGCAACTCTGGATGGAAGTGAAAGCGGCTATTAAGGCCATGACAGAACACACCGGACATCAAACCCGCCGCAAGAGAAATTATTGGTTCAATGATGAGTGCCAGAATGCGTTAGTCAAAAAGAATCAGGCTATAATGCATTTATATAGAACATATTTATATAAAATATAATATTAAAAATTTACATTTCAACTATGATAATATATTATTTTAATCTACCGAAGGCTGCCCTACGATACGACACAGGGCCAGCGAAGTATGGAAGTTACATCGGGTGTTGCCCAGGGATCTATCCCTGGTCCGGACCTGTGGAACGTGTCTTACGACGGGCTACTGAGACTCAAGATGCCAGATGAGTCACGCTTGGTCGGCCATGCGAATGATGTCACGGCTCTGGTCACTGGGTGCACCTTTGAAAAGGCGCAAATTAGGCTAGGTATGCTAATGCGCCAAGTGGGGGACTAGATGACTGCTCGCGGGTTCAGTTTAGCACTAGAGAAAACCGAAGTGGCCATCTTGACAAAAAAGAGAATCCTTAGAGTAAGAATGACCAGTATTGGAGATATGCGAATCGAATCAAAGCCATCGGTGAAGTACCTGGGGCAACTGATCGACTCGAAGATGAGTTTCTCTGAGCAAATCAGGGAAACGGCTGAGAAGGCTGCTTCGGGAGTATGGGCTCTGAGTCGACTTATGGTCAACGTAGGGGGACCCAGCGCATCAAGAAGACGTCTCTTGATGAGAGCTGTAAGGTCAGTGCTACTGCATGGAGCGGAAGTATGGGGCGACGTTCTCAGTAAGGAGGTTTACCGAAAACGTCTGGTACAGGTGCAGAAAAAAGGAGCACAGAGGATTGCATCTTCGTCTCTGATTCGGTAGTGAGAATTATTGCTGGCGTGACACCTGCCGCCCTCCTTGCTAGAGAGCACCGCGCTATTTACCTGCGCCGAAATGAGGATGCGAGGAAGATAGTTGTCCGTGAGGAGAGACAGCGCTCGCTCAACGATTGGCAGCAGTCTTGGATCAATTGTACGAAGGAAAGGTGGACTGCGTGCCTCATCGCGGATGTGAGGCCATTGCTAAATCGAAGGTATGGTGAGACTGACTTGTATCTGACCCAGCTTTTGAGCGGGCATGGGTGTTTTCAGTCTTGCCTGCACAAGATTGGTAAGTCACGGTCCCCCCGATTGTCGGTTTTGCCCACGAGAGGAGAACAATGCTTGCCACACATTTTTTGCGTGCACAAAATGGGTCAGACTACGAAGGGACCTCTATAGGGAGACGGAAGAGCTCACCCCGTATAATACAGTTGCGATGATGCTCCAATCGGGTGATAAATGGAACAAGGTGGCGCATTATGCTCAGGCAGTCCTAAAATATAAAAGGGACTCACAGCAGCTGGGGGCGTTGGGGCTGTGGGATCGCTTTTCTGGCACTTCCTCTTCCCGCTAGGAAAGGGATCACCCAGCTTGAAGGTGCGTAATAAAATGACACCTGGCCCGAAGTAATGTGTGAAACGGTTCCAGGCTGGGTTCTCAGGTTGACAGGGAAGGTGTTTATTGGGTAGTCCAGTCACCTTCTTGCGAATATGGGAGTCCTGTACTGTGTGCATAAATGGCATTCACCTCCCAAGCACAAAAAAAAATCTACAGAAATAAAAATAAAACATACATGACCCTCTTACACATACTTTATAAACGTACAACGAGTGAACTCAATCACGGATCCTATTACTAAACAAACACAAATGCCTCGAACACTTTCGTTGCTTTCGATGTACTTGATATTGTTCATATGTGAAGTCTAAGAGCTTTTTATATGGATCTAATGTCTTGAATGAATAAAATTTTTTCGAGAGGATCGCGTAAGGAATGCAATTTCCTAATGTTTAGTCGAAGCATATTTTAAGGCCTTTGTACAAATTTTTTTTTACTTAGACCTACTAGTTTCGCGACCTGTCTACCCGTCTGTTCGTCCATTTGTTCATCTTTCCGTGCGTCACAGCAAGTTCCCTCAGAAACTATAAAAGCTAGAATGCACAAATTTTGTGGAAAGGTCAGAAATGATGGTGTCTCAAAAGTTTAGGTCTTACCAAAAATTTTAAATTTTTTTAAGGTGGGTCCCCCATTATAACAAAGTAGCCCTTAAAAATCTTTTTAAGCAAAGGTAGTCGAAATGAGAGGTCCTGATTACAACTATAAGAATCTGAGACAAAAATGTCATTTTATGAATCAGAGGGTCCAAGGGGTGGCAAAATGTACCAAAATTTTTTGTCATACAATTACTGGGTGACTACCATATTATCTTCCCATTTGCTCCTTTGTATTGAACGTCAGGTTTTAATTATAATAAGGCGTACAAATAACATTTAGGGAAGAAAACCAGGACTTAGCGAGAACACTATGAAAATCTCAGAAGAGTAGCGAATAACATAATAATAATTAAGACAAGAAAATAGTATGACGACCAATCGTAAAGCATCGATGTAAGTCTAGCGAGCAACAACACAAGACAAGCATACAAACTAGTGAAAAGCCTGAAACGTGGATATCAGCCCGAAATCACACCCTGTCGTGATGACATAGGCAATATCATGGCTGATAAAACCACGATTAAGGAAATATGTGCATCATATTTCAAAAATCTCCTTAATCCTTCGTACAGCTCCAGAATATCGGAGCCTATACACAGATGTTTCCAAAGAGCTTCCATTGGCCTCACCAACTTTGGGTCACGTTTGTTTAACCATCAAAGCCCTGTTTTAATCGTAACGCAGTGCATCAAATAATGCTTTGCTTTGGAATCCCAGCCAAACTTGTCCGTTTTACCAAAATCATAATGACGTCAATGACCGCCCAAGTCCGCATCAATAACCAACTCACCGATGCCTTTAGACACAAATATTGGACTAAAGTAGAGAGATGTGCTGGCCCCATTGCTATTCAATTTGGCTCTGGAGTACGTCATAAGGAAGCTACCTGTCGATACATGAGATACATTACTATACAAGTCGAGCCAAGAAGTAGCCTATGCGGATGTCATCAAGATTTTGTCACGGTCATTAACAATTGCCCACGAACTCATCCTGAAACTTAACAGTGAAGCAAAGCTAATAGGCCTACAAATCAATGAGAATAAAACAAATTTCATGACGCCATTAAGGACAAATACCTTAAAAACACAAAATATCATACTTGGCGAATACAGTATCGAAAATGCGAGCGAGTTTGTATATTTAGCCGCCAAAATAATGAGAACCGGTAATGAAAGGGAACGTATTTCGTATTTCGAATACAGCTCGCAAATAAAATATTTTATTCAGTGTTGATGATCTTGAAAACCAGCTGCGTACACAGGAAAAAGAAAGCTCCAAGTATACAAATCTGTGATAAGACCTGTATTATACTATGGATGTGAAACATGACCAATAACCCAAGCATCTGCAAATGTATTGAACGCTTTTGAGCGGCGGGTCCTGATGTGAATAATTGGAGCGGAGCTAGATGGGGACCAATGGTGAATTCGATACATCCATGAGCTATGAGAAATTTTTGATGAGCGGGAGGTCTCAACGATTGTCAGACTGCTGGACACATGAATCGTATGGACGAATAACGGGTACGCAAAAAGGTATTCGTTGGGAGAACTGAAGGCCGTTGATCAGTGGGGAAACTGAGAAAACGCTGGTCTGACACGGTCGGTGAAGACAGTTCATCGCTGCTCGGATTTCGAAACTGGAGGAGGTGTTCAATGGACTCAGACAGTTAGAGATGCTATTTGCAGGAAGTGAAGGCCCAAGAGAGGCTGTAGTGCTACGAAGAAGAAGGTATCATGAATATCTTTGAGTAGATGTTCAGCTGGCAACAAAACTACGGCTATTTTAAATGAGAAGGTTGAATAAATTTGTGCTATTTTTCCCCAACTTCAACATTTAAAATTGATTGAATTTGTCGATAAATAGCTGAGTTTATTGATGAATAGCTGAAGATGAGCGTCTTTGATTTAGTGGTGAAACAAGTATTGTAAGCAGGAGAGTGCTCCTACCAGAAAGTCTTTTTTATTTAGTTTTGCCAAACAAGACATATCCTTATAATATAAAATTACTACACAAAAAAACCTTATAAACAATACAATTTCATGATACATTAATTTTTACGCACAATTATACAAATTATATTGTGGAATGAAAGAATTTTAGGATATTATTTTTATATGAAGTTTTGGAAATGGGCGGGGAGTAATATTTACTAAACTTGTTGAATGCCTTACAACATCTGTTTATTGGCTCATTGTCCGCATAAGTAGTGTGATGGCACACTACTTATGCGGACAATGAAAAAGTCTTGTGATTCTTAGGGGTTCATTCAGAGTAATTTTTTTTGTTATATACTGAACCTTAATATTGTCTCTGAGGACATCGAATGCTAGACATGCAGACATCATCATTCTCCTAGAATCTAGTGATGCCATGTTTGGCACATCGAGCCGATAGTTATATGATGGTAGGCTGTTGAAGTTCCTCGGGTCGTAAAGGGATCTGAGGGCAAAAAGAAGAAATTTTTTCTGGACCGATTCTAACCTGTCAGCGTGAATATTAAAAACAGGGCTCCAAATCAGGCTGAAATATTCAAGAATAGGGCGTACTAATAAAACGTATAGTGATTTAGTAACCCAAATATTCTTGAATTGTTTAGCTCTTCGTTTGATGAATCCTAGCATTTTATTAACCCTGGATACTACTCCATCATACTGAAGTTTAAAACGAAGCTTTTGGTCCAGAACAGCGCCAAGGTCCACAATGTTATCGACTCTATTAAGTGTTGTGTTGGTGATGTGATAATCAAACAGAAGAAGGCTCTGTTTTCTTGCAAAACTTATCACCTGGCATTTTTCCATGTTTAAAGAGTGGTTGTTGTAACATCATTCAGAGAGAATGTTAAGCTTGGACTGGAGAAACATCATATCGGATAGAGATGATATGACTTGGTAAAGTTTAAGGTCATCTGCATAAAAAAGATGAGGTATATCATGTAAAACTGCTGAGAGATGAGATATGCAAACATTAAATAGAAGAGGCCCAAGATGACTTCCTTGAGGAACCCCAGAGAGGACATGAATTTGTTTCGATAATCGTCCTTGAAATTCGACAACTTAAGTGCGGTCTTTAAGGTAAGAATGGATCCAACTGAGTAAACGACCAGTAATTCCAAAATTACGGAGCTGAATCCTTGAAAAACATAGATGAAGGGTAGCCTTGAGTTTTACGCTTGATATTTACAAAATCAAAGAAATTTTTTGGATCTTAAATAATATTTTCACCGATCAAATTAACATATACTTCATATGTTTCTCAAGATTTTGTTTGAAATTCATTGGCAAGCTCATTATATTTTGATTTAATATCATTACTGACATCTTTCTTGCTTTTGATCATTCTATAATATTTATTCCTTTGATTTCGTAAATATCTAAGATCACCATTTAACCAAGGTTCAGACAGTTTATCTTTTTTCTTAATTTTAGGTACCTACTTTTCGACGGCGTCAAGAGTTATTTGATAAAAACAGGATAACGCTTCTTCAAGATCTAACGTCGAAAGTGTACCAGTCCAATCAACAGCGACAAGATGTTTTTACAATCCTTATGTCCGAAACAAGTTTGTTGATGACATAAATTATTCATACAATAGTTGCATAAGAAATCATTCAAATTATCCAAAGATGCACAGTTTCGTTCATGTACATAACAGGTGCCATCTTGTTTCAGCTTAAATAATTTTGCTGAATGCGCAGCAATTTAACATGTTCAAATTAAACACTATTACATACATTTTCATGGAAACCCAAAGAAAGTAAGAGTGGGTAGCTCGATTGGAAATATGTACTAACATTCAATACGTGTTATTATTGTTATAATTCCATACAATTGAAACGGGGATAAACCACTTGATTATGATTTGATTTCCATGAAAATTCTTACACATAAAGTTCTTATGTTAGCATACCTATCTAGTAACCGAGCAGCCTACTTACTGTAGTAGTTAGAACACTCATCCCCTAAGCCGAAGGTCCCTGGTTTGAGTCTTGTTGGTGGCAACGAGATTTAGTTCAAGTGAATCATCAGACGAACTATAAACCTATTCAGGTGTGATACGTGCTGGTTTAAAAATCAGAACGTATCACAACTGGGTATACGGACACACGGCCAAAGCATGGTACAGACGATATCACCTTGTGTGGTGCCGACACATTCGATCATGATAATGAAATAATTTAAATATCTCCAAGCGAAGGACCGGAATGGGTTGTAGTGCTGCAACAAATAAACAGGTTGAGTAAGCAGGAGAGTGCGCCTATCAAAAGGTCTTTGTAAACATCCTAGGGTTAGAAACAAGTTTTCTAATAGCGTGAATCGATAACATGAATTATTCATCCAATACTTGGATATGAAATCGTTCAAATTTATTCAAAAGGTGCACAGTTTCTGTCATAAGCACAGTGCAGCCACCATTTTGATCTTGCTTAAATGATTTTCCTGAATGCTCAGCCGATTGAACACAATTAAAGTTAAACACTTTTCCTTAAATTTTCATGAAAATTGAAAGAAAATACAAGTCCCTCGGTCAATTTGAAATATGTATCAACTATAAACACGTGTTATCAGATGGACAGATGGACGGACGGACGAACAGACGGAGAGACAGGTCGCGAAACTAGTATGTCTTTATAAACAAATTTTTTACAAAGACCTAAAAACTGGATGAATATTACAGGAGATAAACAATAGTGTAGTGATCTTCATAGTAAATACATTATGAATCCAAACAATTATGTAACGTTAGGAAATATTTGAATATGGCTGACTCTAGCACATTTTTCATTCTAGTAGATTTATAATCTGGTAATGCACTTTTGTAAGCAACAAAATATTAAGTGTAGCTTGTAAGAAACTAGGTTATATTAATTTCTACATGAACAGTTAGGTTAAATTGTATTTAAGTGGAAGCGACTTCAATAAAATATACATTCTCGATATGCTGGTTATTTTACTTTGACTAACTGTATAGGAATATCCCTTTACTAAGGGCGTGCAAACGCTTGCATGGAATTATTTTATTATAAGGGTAGATGCGGACTGAAAGGCGTTCCACGCTTGCATCTGCATTCTACAAATTCTATATAACATAAGTTATAAAAATCTGCGTAGCAGGAAACAAGCAGAAAGGCGTCCAACATTTGTGCTTGTTTCCACAAATTCCAAGCATTTTGCTCCTAAGCTTATTTATTTTACATAGCGATCCTGCCCAACCGAATCATAGGAACTTCGATCTAATACATTAGATATCCATTTGAGCTAATAGAACCTCGAATTTGTTCCTAGTATACCTGCGATTTTAATTTGGATTTAAATCATCGATTAAATTCAATCTAGTTTCGACGATGCATATCTTGTCTACAATTTCGGGTCAGCTCATTGCATGTCCACTCGTCACTGGATAGAACGTCCGTAAAGGACTGCAGCGTTAGTCTGCTGTCCTAGCGAGCAAAAAATTAGTGCTATGCTAGAAATGGCCTCATCTGGCAACGTGCAAGCGGACTGGAAGCTAGCGTTGTGGTATCATGGGGCGGGTTCTTTCCTCCAGCGCAAGATCCTACTACAAAATTTCATGCTTAAGATTTACTTTGATGACAAGAGTCAGTAAAAAAAACGCAGAAAAACGAATGGACTTCATGGGCGTCAAGGCTTAGGTAACATACCAAAACGAATTAATACCCGGTTATCCGCGCGCAAGACGTAAGGCGATTTCGTCTTTGGTAAAGAAGGTTACGGTCCACAAATAAGAGTGGGGAAACAGGTAGTGGTGGTGCCCCACGCACCCCTCGCAGCCGGATCAAAGATCCAATACGATGCCTTGGCCCATATTGGGTGAGGAAGGCCAAGTATCCCGGCGAGAGTCCCTGCAAGACAAAAAAGAGGGTGAGCTTAGCCGATGGCTAGCTCATGAGTGGAAAGGCCAGCCAACATGGTGGGTCCCACATCCGTTCGAGGTTGAAGCGAGAAGACTGAAGGTAATTTTAACTGTTATTTCAACATATTACGAAATTTTGAATTCAATAAAGAAAATAATTCACATGATGTAAATCAAATTTCATACTAATTTATATTTCATGCCAAAAAAATTCATGAATTTCATTTTTCAAATGCAAAAGCATGAAACCAAAATGGAATTCATAATCCAAAAGGGAAATATTGGCATTGAGAAACATGCAGATAACAAAAATTTACAATGAATATGTTGTCAATTGTGATATTTGTTTAGTGTTTGTGTTTTTTCCACATTATTTCATTTTAACAAGTTTTAAAGAAAAAAAAAAAAACTATCGAAATATGCGTCAATGATTATGAATCTGTTTTTTATCAAAGATCCTTTAAAAAAAATTTCAAATTGTTCTTGCAATGATTCAAAGGAAAATCAAAAATGATATTTTTAAGAAAAATAAATTGTCATCTAATGATGCTAGGCTAAATTGTTTTAGTTAAAAAAAAATTACTGTTTACTTTTTGCTTATCCATTCATTATTACCCATAGATGTAAGAGAGAGGATACGAAATGCATCGAGAGAATTGAAGCACTTATCATGTAGCGTGAAGTTGGCGCGTTATTAGCTGTTGATTCGAATTTCAAATAAATTTGACGTGACGTCTCCCACTAATTTTCGCATCTTGAACTAAATCAATTTTTCGTGCGGGTATTCTGACTTAAACGATATAAAAGATTGAACATTACTTACCCTACGAAGGATATGTCCCTTACATGCTACCTAGGGCTGTTTTTACAGTCCTGCACACGTCACTTCATTTTTCATTTTTCGACACAAAAACACTCGCGACCTGTAACAAACTTTTCATTTCGCTAAATTATCACATTTGCAACGCTTTTGCACTAGATTCAATACAGTTTATCTTGAAAAAGTTGTTTTGTGTACAATTTCAAATTCAACTTGATTAGACGTTTCCCATCAATGTTGAACTTTCACAAATCATATGTTTTCAGTCATATGGTTGATATTTTGTTGACAATTCGGGGGTTAAGGTATAAGAGGAGTGGGATTTTCGTGAGAGCAGTTAGAGAGCCACTTGAATGTGTGGATTCTCTAGCGGCGTGAAAGGCAGGGGGATTTCAATTCGCATGCGAGAGGAAGGCATGTATGTAGTAAAAGTACTTCACTCACGTATTAATGAAAATGAGCTCATTTCGCGTCCATTACTTTATATGTCTTTGTTATTACCAAATGGTATGCAAATGAGAGATATTTTAAGCGTTCGGAAGGAGAGATGTCTTTAAAGTTCGCGTACAGGTACAATTTTTTTCGATAATTGTGTATAGTAAAAATTAAGTTGTAAAAATTTTGTACACCACCCCTCTTCACTTAATTCTCCTGTTCATCCCTCTTTTCTCTATTAATATATGTAAATATATTGCATAATACAACATATGCGTTTGTTTATAAAAGTAGATATAATAGAATACGAGTATATCTATTCAGCGCTCAATACAACGGGCGAGTCCTTGCGTTTTCATTTGTTTATTCTAACGTAAAAATTTGATAATGCATGCAAGATAATGCGAAAATAAATTAAAATAAGGGTACTTACCCGCTCCTCTGACGAGCGCTCTTTGTTGGGGGTAAGTGGACCTGACTAACAGACATCACAAAAAATAAATTCCAATCTAAAAGGCTAAAGTTAATCTAATTCATGGTGTTTGTGGTGCTGAAACTGCTTCTACTGCTGAATGGCATTATTGACCGACTTCCAAAGGAAAGAAGGTTATCAATTCATCACGTGAATTTTCGTTGTTGCTTTTTCAGGTCTGTGTAAAAAAATCTATTACAAAGACCTACTAGTTTCGTGACCTGTCCATGCGTCTGTCCGTGCGTCACAGCTAGTTTCCTCAGAAACTATGGAAGCTAGAATCCTGAAACCTTGTGAAAAGGTCAGAAGTAATAGTCTCTCAAAAGTCAAGGTCTTACCAAAAATTTAAAAGATTTTTTAAGAGGGGTCCCCGCTTATAACGAATTAGCCCTTACCAACTTTTTTTAACTAAAGGTAGTCGAGTGGGATATCAAATGAAAGGTCTTGATTATAACTTTTAGAATCTGAAATAAAAAAATCATTTTATGAATTAGGGGGTCCAGGGGAAGGCAAAACGTACAAAAATTGGTGTCCCCCCCTTGCGATTGGACACCTTTGAGCCGACAAATCTGAAAAATATCACGAATGTGCGGCTTTATGAGTACAAGGGCAACAAATACCTCAAAAATTGAAATTCACTCAACTTTGTTAATAATAGTATGATTTTACATTTTCGCCCATAAAATCAAAACGGTACCTTGAAACTTCTTGTAATTTTGCAATTATATAGAATAATATAAGAAATTTACGTTCACAAAATTTAATTGAGATCGAATAATTCAAGTTATCGATTCACGCTATTAGAAAACATACTAACCCTAGGATGTTTACAAAGATCTTCTGGTAGGAGCACTCTCCTACTTACTCAACTTGTTTTTTTTGAATTGCTAAAAAAGAACTGACTCCTTTTCAGTGTGTGTCCGTTCTTTTTCAGGAGGAAGGAAAACTAAAGGTAAGTCTTCCTTCGAGGGGGTAGGGTTTGGGTAATCCACCGTAGTTTTGCTTTGCGTTTTTAGAGTACGTTGATTCGGTTTTGGATTCGAGTAGTTTATTTCGGGCAACGTGTCGGGGAATATTCGGGACGCGTGATTTTGGTTTAGTTTGTCCTTTCCTAATTGCTCTCTTTTGGACTAGTTGTACGGTCGGAAAGAGATGAAGTTGAAATGAAAAAAGTAAAGTTGGCTTGAAGGAAGATCTGTACGCGTTTTTAAATCGGACATTTGCTGATAAGCATGTATTCGGATTTAATCTGCTCGCGGAAGACCTGCGACCGAAGAAGAGGAGTTAGTCTATCCGTGTGTGTGACTTCCGATATTTTGCTTTTAGAGGCGGCATTTGTAAGGAGAGGGGAAATCATTCGAAACGTTAAAGTTTTGTTTACGGCTTTGCGTATTCATGGTGGTCAATGTGCGAAAAGTTCCATTTTCTCGCGATTTTCTCGAAAACTGTAGTGAATATTTAAGTGGTGAACACAATACTTACTAACGAAAACTTTCTAGTTTCCTTGGGGAGATATCCTTTTTTGGGTGAATTATAGTTTTTATTTTCTCATACGCATGTTTCGGAAGGCACTTCCTTCCTTCCTCAGTGAGCAAATTAGTTTGTGAATTAGCAATTCTTACATTTACTTTTATACTTTCTATTTTTTTGACAAACCAAATTTAACTATCCTTTGATTGCTTTAGCTAATAGCAGGTAATCTTATATTATTATAAAAAAGGATATAAGATTACCTGCTATTAGCTAAAGCAATTAAAGGATAGTTAAATTTGGTTTTTCAAAAAAGTAGAAAGTATAAAAGTAAATGTAAGTATGCTAATTCACAAACTAATTTGCTCACTGAGAAAGTAGGGAAGTATAGGGTTATCCATTTTACGCTTGGAAAAGTAAAGCTAAAGAAAATACATAAAATATTCAGATGGAAATGAAATTTTTTATTTAGTATAAAGATTGAGCCTTGCCATTATACTTAAATTACAACATCATTCAAATGTCCTCCACGGGACCTCTTACAGGCCTCAATCCTTTTGAGGTAATTTTCAATGACTCTTCAGCACATTTCCGGCAATATTTCGGCCATAACTTCACATATATTGGTTTTCAATTGCTCAAGATTTTGAGAATTGTTCGCGTAAACACGATCTTTTGCATAGCTCCATAAAAAGAAATCCAAAGGTGTTAGGTCGCAGGATCTTGCGGGCTAATTGACATCACTCAATCTCAAAATTACGCGTCCTGGAAATTTCTCTTGCAAAAGTGCTCGATTAGCCTGTGTTGTGTGGCTTGTGGCTCCATCCTGTTGGAACCACGTGTTATCCAGATCATAATCTTCAATTTCTCTCCAAAAATAATCGGTTAGCATCCGTCCATAGCGGTCGAAATTGACTGTAATGGCTCTTCCTTGATCGTTTTCAAAATAATACGGGCCAATAACACCACCAGATCATAATGCACACCAAACGGTCACTTTTTCCGGAAGCAAAGGCCTTTCTGCGGTCACCTGAGGATTTTGAGGGCCCCATATGTGGCAATTCTGTTTATTTACGTAACCACTGAGCGAAAAATGAGCCTCATCACTAAAGAAAATTTTGTTCAAAAAATCGTTATCAATGGCTTGTTGTTCAATCACCCAACCCGCATACATTCTGCATTGGGTATGGTCTTGAGGCTTAAGTTCTAGAGTGAGATGGATTTTGTACGGATGGAGATGCAAATAAAAATGCAAAATCCGCCACAATGAGCCGTAAGACAAGCCCAAATGTTGAGCACGTCGAGTAATTGACAAATTCGGGTCTTCCTCCACACTTTGAGCAACGACAGCGATATTTTCAGCAGAACGAATGTTGCGATGATGCACAGGCCTTGCAATATCAATAGCCGATCCAGTCTCTTCAAATTTTTCCATTGTGTTCGAAATTGTTTGCTGTGTAGGTCGATTATTTTGACCGTTATCGGGTCGTAAAGCCCTAAATGTTAATACAGCAGAATCACCATTTTTATAATAAAATTTAATAATTTTAACGCATTCTTAGACTGTTAAACGATCCATGTTTCTAAATGGCAAACCTTAAACTAAAAAAAACACGCTTTGGATAACATTTAATTCTGACAGATGTCAAATGGCAGGGTTATACTTTCCTACCACGAAATGGATAACAAAGTATCTCCATAAACGTGCGTATGAGAAAATAAAAACTATAATTCATCCAAAACAGGAAATAAATTTTTTTTTTTTGACAAGACAGTGTTTCGGCTAGTTTCACTCGATACATAGTGAAACTTTATTAAATCAAGTTACTTAAACGTTAGCGAATGACCTCACGTTGTTCGGTGCCGTATTGCTCAAATTTCAATAGTGTGGAAAGCCGTACTTTAGGTAAAAATTTAAAAGTTTTATGGGTTGGAAATCACGGCAAAGTTTTATTCTGATAGTTTCAAATTATTAAGTTGAAGAAAACTGTTCAAAAATATTTGCAATGTTTAAATTACTTCACATTTTACCGCAATTTCAGTGGCTTAAATCAGAAGCGGCACGAAATCGAGGCATTTTTTAAGGGGGTTTTAACTTATCGTAATTTTTTAGTATTTCAGAATTGCGGATGATATTAATATAAAAATGTAATTGTATCAAATTTTTGGAATAAATAGAGTTGAAATATTCCCAAGTGCGCAAAGATCATTTCAAAGAGGATGACATCATGCATCTAAATGAAAGGGTACGTTTGTCCCATGATGTAAGGCCATAGCATTCATTCGTAAGATGTCACAACTGCAAAAATAAATGAATTTGCATGATTTCTATTTTTAAATTAACATTCGTACAAAATACTCGTAATATATATATTTTTTGACTTAATGTGGGGTTGAAGGTATTAACATCTCTACTCTCTACTTTTGGACGTGTAAGTATATTTCTTGTTTGATTAAAATGCTATTTTATTTCAGAATCAAATTCAGAACTTAATTCAGTATGTTTGAGTTTACGTTTATTCATCATTTTTGTTACTAAGCGTCTAATTTTAGGGTGGTTATCAAACAATCCCTTCAGTTTCAGCGAATAAATCAATTGTCCTGGATAGTGTAAATGTCATTTAGCCGCCTAAACATTACATTTAGCACCCTCAATTTCAGGACTTGGCCCGGAAATGACGAAATCACCAACAATAGGCATCTAAATACTTTAGTGGGATCTTAACCGAATTCGGAGAATGTGTGAATTTATCATATTAAATTTTAATGAAAATTTCAATTCCCTCTATTTCAGAATATGCTTTGGCCGAAGCCCATGATAGCTGAAATTATTGCCGAGGTCGTACCTTTTAATCTTTTTCATAATGTCATTGTGATTTTCCAGTTATAGATTAAGCCCTTCAGTAGCAACGATGTCTATAAGAGGGCTTGAAAGTGTAAGTTTTAATATATGGTACGTAGCATCAATTATGACATTTTTTATTCAGGCTTCAAAACGAAACAATCGACGGGGGAGGGTTCATATAGCTTGCAGTATTAATGTAAATTTAAATATATCACCCCAAAGTCGAACATAATAAAGAAAAATAAAGAAGTAAAAAGTACCATTTTGCATTTCATTCTTTTTATGCTGCCTTATACAATATGAGAAATTTATTCAAAACGATGAAAGATTGATTTTATCTAAATATTAGGATTCACTTCCCAGCTTAAATTAATGCAAAAAAAAACTTTGTCACAGGATTTAAGTGTCTTCTTCCAGGGAAAAAGAGCTTTTTCGCTTGTTTAATACTGATAACAGTGTTTTACTAAAGTATGCCATGTGAACAACGTGTGTAATTACTTCTTTTCAATTAGGATGGTAATTCAATGCTACATTTTTTCCAAAAAGTTGAATAACATATCAATCAAGGATTGCTTCAGTGAAGATTCAAGCATTTTTCTTAGAAAAGCTGTTATTCAGTGAGTACAAACAACATATGAAGTGGTCACTACTGCTCCCTTTTAAGTTTGTTGATCAAAAACATACCTCAACACCAGATATTATTTTATATCTAAAAGAAAAAAAGTCAGAAAAATTTTCTATTCACCGAAAACTGAATAAAACAATTCACTGAATATTGCCATGAATATTATTATATCGATAAAATATCGCCATCAATTCAAACGGCCTGGAAATAACTCAGAATAACTTACATAGCATTTTGATTTGGTTAAAGAGTTGTATTAATCCAGCAGTCACACCTTTCTACCCCCTACTCAAAATTTTATGTGGCAGATTTGGAAAAAATATGCAATTATTTTTATTCGTAATCGTAATTTGTAGAATAATTTTTCTTCTTATTATTTTTATTAAATGTAATTTTACATCAATTTTCCTTTATATTAAATGTAATTTTATATCAATTTTCCTTTCTATTAAATTTGAACGTTTGCGAAGGTGGAAAGACAAGTTTTGGGGACGGATCGCGAAGTTGACTTACGACGGCAAGCACGCGAAGAACGGCCGGGAGGCAAAGAAATTACTTAGGTAAAAGAAAATGTAGTGCAATTCTAGCCGGCAAACATATAACCCTACCCTGCTTAAATTTTCCGTAGCTGCGTTTCGGATAGTATTTCTACGAGTTCAGTGATGGTGTTCTTTTGCAATTGACTCAATTCTTCCCATAATACCTGCCCGCTAGCAAAACTTCAACAAAAAAGTGTTTCTTCGCTTCCCATTAAAATCTTAAGTGGAATAGTTATGGATGCGATGGTGTTCGCCGAGATAATTGCCTAAAAGATTCTCGTTGATCGAAATTTAGAGCAAGGAAGATTTGATTACTAGTTTTCCATGCGAAAACCATGTTCGTCGGTACCAAAATTAACTTAGCGGTTACTTGTGACGCATTTAATAGTTCTCTGGAAGAACCCAGCATTCATTGACGTTTGAGGCAAATACACGGCTATCAAGACTTGTTTTCGATTGCTGACGGAACTATAAAACACCGTTTTTCTATTCACACCTACTTGTTCAAGTGACTTGGAAAGATTTTTCTTTTAAATTTATATCGTTGCGTTTGCGTGATAGCACTTTTCAGTTGAAAACGTTAGAATTCCTGTGGCTGCTAAATAATATCATCATTAAAAGCATTAAAACTAGCAGAAATAGTTCGAGTGAAATGTTCGAAAAAAACCATAAATCGCTGAATAGAGCCGAAAGGAAGAGTTTTCCAGTAGTAGTTCAAGTGTGGCAAGTAAAAAAGAAAAAATACGAAATTGATGAACTTTGGCGCCTGAGAACTTGAATCACTTTGGCGCCTGAGAAACAATCGGATAGATGGGATTGAGAAGTTGATATACGATCTGAATGAGTGGGATACTGTTTATGTTACAAATCAAATCTGAATACGTTAGGTTCGCAATAGATAAATGGTTAAAGATACACGAGATGATGTTTCTAGATCGTGAAACTTTGTCCACAACTGCAATTGAAGATCGTCAGGATGAGGAGGAGGAAAATTAATTGGTGGAGCGATGTTCTTCGTGTTTTTATATGGATGCTTGTCTCGACATCTTATCGTAACAAAGACCTTAAAGTTTAATCACTGCAAAAAGTATTTAGAATTTGTACGCATCACTTACTTTGTTGCTTATAAATAGATTGATACGTATGGAAAATTAAAGATAATGTACTAATAGTCCAGATAAGAAAACTAGTTAATGTATTCAAAATATTTGCCAAAATTGTACCTTGGTCAGTCAAATTAGTCCTTAAAATAGAAGTAAAATTACAAAAATTCCCAAAGAGCTAAAAACTGGTATGAATGTTCAGAATTCTATTATGAATGAATTGTGAAAAGTCCCCATCAATCCCCCTTGTGCAAAAATTTTTATTGATGTTGAAAGTTAGCAAAAATAAGTTTTTCGCGTTTTTCAGCTAAAAGCTGAGTTTTACAGCAAAAATAGTTCAGACAAAAATTGTAGATCATCCGATTCTCTCCAAAAAATGTGTCCACACTTTTTTTCATAAGTATTGCCATTTCCGTGATATAGCGGTTGAAAGAATTGAAAAAAATATTTTATTCGTAATATGCACACGTGAGGTAGTGTGCGTGGCGCTTTATTTTTAACGTCGTTTCCCCGGTAGGCCTATTCGATATCTCTTGTGATCCTATTGAATTCAAATTGAGTATTGAAAATGATGAAAACTGTGTAAATTATGTAATATATAAATGAAAAAATAATTTAGAAATATTATTCGTCGGATTCATAATAATCCAATGGAACTTCTTCTTCTTCTTTTTCTTCATCTTCCTGCTGGATACAAATATGTTCTAAAAGTGATGCATCATATGTCCCATCACTGATATCGTAATTATCCTCATCTAGTTTAGATTCAACATTGGAGCACGACTGTTCTCGACAATTGTTACATGCTAAAGAACAAAACAGCCCAACTTTTTCACAGCCGCATTTAGCATTGCAGCCTTTTCTGCAATTGCAAAAGATGGTGTTAAGGAGTTTTTCTGGTGCATGTGGGAGTAACGTATGAATTGGTTCCAATGCATTGTCAACTAACTTCCAAACCCAGTCTTTTGAATCCATTTTATTACTAAGCTACACTTGAACTTGATAATATACCTGGAATAGATGCTGTTGAGCAGCAGCAGAGCTTGGGGGGAGACAAGCTAATTGCACTTGTTTTTTATTATAATTTTTTTTTGCAAAAGATAAGTATCGGAGTTTATCCAAGCAGGTAACTTTTTTGGGAGCTCCGTACATAGAAAGAAGAAAGCGAATTCCATTAGTGATTATAACTTCTGGAGTAGAGTTACTAACTTTAAAAACGTCAGCACAATTGATTAAATGTTGTTTCTCGAACAATTTCAAAACCGTTGTTTTGCCCCTCTTGAAAAATGCTGATGTTGTATTGCAGCCAGTTATTGCGTGTAGAAAAAGTATATGATTTTGGCATTTTGGAAAAGCACAGAAACTTTTTATTTTTGATGAACCAGCTTCTTCTTCTTGGCGCCGTCTTTTCACGGCATCAATACTACTTGTTCGAGTATAATTTTTTCGACACTGCACATGAATTTCTAAAAGATGTCTGGTCTTTCAGGTACTCCGAAAACTCATCAGCTCTTTCAATACTTGCATCAATTAATGCTTTCATGCCGCAATCAACAGTCACAACTCCACTTTCAGGCAAAGGTTGACTGCAAATAAAGCAGAACTGCGACATTTTTTTTTAAAACAGTAAAATGCACAAACTTTGTCATAAAATAAAAGCGATAGCCACGAGTTGTCACTACGAAGGAATGCTTACGACTAACAGTATTTTGTTGAGTATGAGATATTTGAAACGGAGCAGGTATATGAGCATCGTCACGCTGACGATTGAATGGAAGACAGATGTTACTCAAGGCCAATGCGACTAAATGAAAATAGGGGCGGAGTTTTTGACGTTCATTTATATTCTAAGAATTTTATAATTTGTATATATAAGACATAGGGAATCATATGTTTACTCGTATAACGGTTCAAAAATGTATATTAAAGTACATTAGCGTGCATATTACGAATAAAATATTTTTTTCTTCAAATCTTTCAAGCGCTAGATCACGGAAATGGTAGAAAAGTATGGATACATTTTTGTGGAGAATCGGATGATCTTCAATTTTTGTCTGAACTATTTTTGCTGTAAAAGACACCGTTTAGCTGAAAATGCGAAAACCATATTTTTGCAAACTTTCCCCATCAATAAAATCCATATAAAATTCATTAACAAATGCATTCTATCTGAAAGCTCCGATCCATGTCACGTTACATAAAAAGCTTTTTTTGTGAGCGGGCATACCTTATTATTCTTTATACTATGCTAAGACTTCATGTCTATAGCCAATGAGAGGTTGGTTTGGATTTTCTTCGGTAAATCTCGAAACGTACGAGAACGTTAGAAAAATCATTACAAGAACTTATAATTTCGAGGTATTGCTTTTGTCTTCCTTTTTAACCTTGATCGTGTTGACTTGCCCAATATCAGGTACTGCTGCACTTGGCTTTGCAGTATCAGATGAGGTTATATTGGTCTGATTTAGTCTAAAATTATGATTTTTGCGTTGATTTAGTTACTAAATACAAAATACCTTGTTGGAAGTCTGTTGATATTGTTCTTTATCACTTTTCACTAAATTGATATATATTTTAATCACTGATATTTCGCGAGGTTGTTTTAGCAATTGACCACGTTACCTGTGTCTCACTTTGAAAATCAGCTGATTACTGAGAAGAAGTAATGTTTGGTTGACAAATGCAGAAAATGATTGTTCACAATAACAATTACATTTGAGCAATATGTACTTATGTGGGGCGAATTGCGGATTTTTCGAATTCGCTACAAAGGTAAAAACAACACTGGAAAACTGATTTCACTGAATATTATATTTTTGTATCCACTTTTCGCTTGAAATACAGTATTAAAACTTAAACTCGTGTTTCCGTTAAAACGAATCACACATGTATACTTGATGAAATGGGTACTGGATGGATTGTGCTTAGTCTTTGAGCCAGCGATCGTGAACCACTCACATCGTAGACTTCTGTCCGTTTTATCTTTCCCTCTCTTCCATCAATATATTGTTTATTCCATCAATTATCCTCTTTCCTATTTCATAACTCGCTCCCTTCCTCTTTATTTAATTATTTTGTGCATTTGATATCCGCAGGCCAATTCTCTTTTTTCTTGAAACGTCGTCGGGCCTTGCTTTATTGTGTGAACCGACACATTTCGACTCCTTTAAGTCATCTTCTTATTTATAAACTTGTTACGGGTGAACATTGAGATTTCATAGTATTGATCAGTTCGAACACTACCATATACGATTTCATAAGATTTAAACCTACGCAATACCGAGCCGCACTTCATTAACTTTTTTGATAATCTAATAATGTAACCAACAGTAAGTAATTTTAATTTTCATTCATAAAATGACCACTTGTTCGATTACGGAAGGCAAGCCACATAATATTTTTGCCTATTAATGTCATGTAATTAAACTTAAGTAGCTAGGTCGCCTCCTATTTATACGCCACATTATAAACAACGCAAGCAGTAACAAGCGCCGAAAGCATCAAGAACCAACGCGAGCTCGAAACGAAACGCAAATTCCCGGCACTACGACTAGATCACACGGTAGTGGAAACTTTCGACATCCAATCAACATATGCGGCAGCATAAAATATATAACCCCTCGAAGCAATCGAAATCGCGTCGCAAACAAAATGTCATGCAACGTTGGGAGGAAATCGTTGTTCCCGCCATGCGACAAGAGGTATTCGTGATATGCGCTATAATTTGCGGGTATTTGGACCGTTTCCCAAATCAAGGTTTCATACTGCCAGTGTTTTCATAGATTCTACTTTCTGACGTAGACTCGCAATGAATTTTGATGTAGTATCTAAATCTACTAGTTTAAATTTGAGCCTAAGTGCTGTCAAAATTTACAGGGAAACGAATGTGAGTGCGGATGTAAACGTGAGGCTATCGTCAAACCCGACATTCCTATCATATGAGCAGCCACTGAACTTCCGGCCAAGGACAAAAACTTAATGCTCCACCGCCGCAAACATCTTCACACTCACGCAGATCCAGCAGAAATGCAAACATACCTCGAAAGAGCAATGAGCCGAGTAAAGAAGCCAGAGATGCTGCTGAGGTAGCAATGGCACGCATACGAGTACCGAAGGAAGACACTCGCAAATTTAACACTTCATTGGTGGCAAGTAAAGTACAAGTAAAGTATGAACTTGCGGCGGAACGTAAATTAAAAGCAGCAGCAGCAGCAAGAAACGTTGAACCCAAAGGACCCGATTTATCAGAAAATAAACACCCAGCATGTCAAGGCGTATACTTCCGTAGTCCACCAATCAGTGGCGAAATTTACTCAAGGCAGGAATGATTTGCGATAGGGAATGATTCTATGTTAAGTTGAGCGTCCACAAGTGAGGACTTTGTCGTCGATCACTCTGTGAGGACCAAATGATTTTCTATCGTGACGAAACCATTCACTTTATTCGCACAAGTTCACTAAAATCCACCACGGAAATATAAAAGAACAAAATCGCGACATTTCCAAGGAGAGATTCAACGTGTGGATGTATATAAATGCACGTCACTCCACGCATTGGCATGGCGATAAAACTACCAGCGCTGGCTTAAGAAAAAAAGGAAAGGCGAGGATTATTGACGAAATCCTCATCTCGCGTCGTGATGTAATCAAACATTACTGACAGTTTGAACTGTCAGTCAAATGCATTCAGCGCGTATGCACTTAATTCCCACTAGGATTCCATCAAGTCGAACTTGTTGTGAGTGAAATCATAGCGAGGGGAATAACTCCAACAAATGAAAAAAACCACGAGGTAATTTAAGCCCGGAGAAGTTAGCGCGCTTTCTTTTTTTTTTGAGAATTTTTTTCGTTCAACCGGCAGAAGAATAAACGGAGCGATATTTAGCGACAACAATTCCTACGAATTGGAAACGAACCCTGGATTATGAAAAACTAAATTAGGACGAGACAACTGAGACCCGGTGGTGGCAATATTTAAAAAAAACGGAAGAATGAGGCCCCTTACTAGAGTTAGGATTAAACAAATGTAAGTGGCTTAAATTTATTTTATGTTGGTCGAGTTTGTGATAAAATATAAGATATTACTCAAAGTCAAGTAAAGACAACTTTAGAGTTTTCTTTCCTTGCTACCATATAACATAAATACATTCCTTTTCAGCTGTCAAAGGTGTAGCTAGGGAATTCTTTTCCCGGGATGGTGACCAGGCATGAAGACCTGGCAAAGCTAGGTAAGGTGGTAGTGTTCAGCGGGTGCAGTGAACGTTAGTGTCGTTTTGGTTAATTTTGGTTGCCCTGGTGTGGGAAACTACGAGTTTTGTGTGACGGTGTAACATTCTAACTCGTTCTGCGTGGTAGGGTTTTCGGAAGGTGATCTACGTGGCTAGGTGGCGGCGAGCACCCAAACGTGTACAAGTTATAATTTCGCTCCGGACGGTCGTCTTCTCGTTCGGACGACCCCTTGGGAGGCTCGGAGAATCGAACGAGTGGCGCCCACGATCGTCTTTGAGTGAGTTAGTTGGGTCGGTGGAGCTTCAGCCGGAATAGCCCCAATATATTGGTGGAGCAGCAGGGCATTGGTAATAAATTATATCTCTATAATGTTTTTTTCTTTAATCTTTTTCTGCTACTTTCTGTGTATTTCCCTCTACTTTATATGTTGTTGTCTTCTGTTTTCTCAATATATCTTTAGATGTATGTGCTGAAACTAATATTTGAAAAAAAAAATGGTTTGATTGTATTTTTTCAGTTCCGTAAAGTTTTTTTGAAAATTTTTCGATGAATCTTCAAAATGGAAAAAACCCTACACCAGCGTTCATTTTTCTAAATGAGGATAATAGCTAATGGATTTTCCGTATTCTTGGAAAAAAAACAAACTCTCTTGCCTTGTTGTTTTAATTGTATTATATTATAAAGATGTTATGTTATCGACAGTAAATCTTCAGATGCTAAGTTTAGCAGCCATTCATTTTGTGTTACCTTTGATTCTTTATTTGAATTTCAATAATGGTAATTAAGTGAATTGGGGGATTTCACGTTATCAAAATTTTTACTCATATGGGCTTCCCGGAAAAAAAACCTTCTTCAAGGATTTAAAAACAACTATACAAGACCGTCTAGACTAGCAGCCTTACATAAATATAACTCATTTATTAATTTGGCTGCTTAAGGTGCTATTTAGCCGTTTTCGTTTCAATAGAACACGCGATTAATATTGAAAATAATACGGGTCACTCGCGAAATTTGCATGAAATTCAATGGATTTCTATTCACACGTTTGTTGTCAAACATCCATCTAAATTGATAAACCAGTTTTTATCATCAAAGATCGATGACGATAAATCTGTGAAGGTGAAGGAGGGATTAAAGCATGTCACGATTGATAGTGAAAATCCCGCAATTCATTCTCACTGAATTGCAAAAACTAAGAATTCTTTTCCTGCTATTTCGAATATGCTAATGTCGAGAAAGCATCTTCTTTAATTGGGAAAAATTTCAGCAAGAAGTTCAGTTTAGTTTTGTTCGCGATTCTCGGCGGTTAACTTACTGCCAAAATTCTTTAACCGACCCTTAAAGTTACAGTGATTTGAAAAACGATGAAAGTGATAATTTCGTACTTTGTAAGTTTTAAGTGTAATTTCTGTAGTGAATATACTCCAATCGTCATTCTTAATTTCAGATATTCAACACATTTATCTTGTATGCAATATCATTTCCATATGGACCACAAAATCTAGAAGAAGGCGTCCACGGGTGAGTTTCAATGTCTTACGTTTTTGTAGTAACTTCGATACAATTTCACAAATGAAACAAAGCTGGCAAAGATTCTTTTAAAATACTAGAAACAATATTGAAGCTGATTTAAAGTCTGTACCGTAGGCCCAATGTTAAAATTATCTTAGTTTTATTTAAATTATATTAACAAACTATATCGCGCCATTCTTCCGAGTTAATGGATGAATAAATAATTGTGTCAATATGGTGGAATCTTTTCGTATCTTTTTCTTTCGAAATTTATTGAATGCCTGAGACATGCGATTGCAAAATGAACCAAACATTTCACATATGTTAATAGAAGCTAAATTAAAAATCGAAAGTTTAAAATGTGCATTTGAAGTGTTATATAAACAGTGTTCATTGTTAAAACACGATAAATGGATTCTCGTAATTGATTTGAAATGAGGTCAACGGTTCAGATGATGTTTATGGTTTGGTTTTTGACTCACTTAATTCACGTCAACCAACCAAGTATATTATACCATTCTGGACATCGATAAATTTCGTTTTTGGTATTTCGGTTAAATCGTCTCTCGGTTTTTTGTAAATTCCCAAAATATAGCACTTTTACTTATGAAAAATATTCAGTTATTCAGTAAAAGTGTAAATTTTACTAATTATAATAAGCAACTTCTAGACTCGACTTCTGCAGGGATCGTCTATACTACTTTCAAGGTCCAGAAGTACGAGTATGTATGGGAGAAATACGTTACGCTTACTCAATGCCCTAATTAAACCGTTGCTGCTTTATAGAAGTGAAAATTGACCTCTAACTTGTGATTTCATAACTAGTGAGGGCATAAAAAACGTACATACGCATTTTTGCAGTAATTTCAAATTATGAATTCGGCACATATATTGTTTTGTATATACTCAGTCACAAATGCTCTGACACGTTTATTTACAATCGAAAAAATTTATAGTTTTTCTAGGCAAGCTACGCGTTTTGTCTACCTTTCCGGAAGCTTCTTGATGCCGGTATCGAAGAATTCCTTGGCCAACTCAGACAGCCATGTTCGCAAGAACTCCTCTACCTCGTCGTTGGTGTTGAATCTTTGACCTTTGAGGGCTTCTTTCAGTAGCCCAACCATGTGGTAGTCGCAGGGTGATAAATCTGGACCATAGGGGGGTGTTTCAGTACCTCCACCCCAATTCCGATATTGTATCGAGCATGAGATGCGCGGTATG
This sequence comes from Odontomyia ornata, assembly GCA_963969285.1. NCBI lineage: Eukaryota > Metazoa > Arthropoda > Insecta > Diptera > Stratiomyidae > Odontomyia > Odontomyia ornata. The sequence continues at coordinate 78,453,470 of OZ017739.1, read as the reverse complement.
AGGCCGCGCGTTATCCTGGAGAAGAATCGCACTTCGTGCTCGAATGCTGCTCCGTTTCGAGCCTTATTTTGCGATGTTGAAGGTGTTCGTGGATAATAGACGCTACACCACCAATACTGATGCCGAGTTTAGCCAAAATGTCTCGAACAATAACCCTACGGTCTTCCAAAATGAGTTGTTCTACGCGGAAAATGTTGGCTGGTTTGATGCTAGTTCATGGTCGATGATCATGCGGCTCATTCTCGACGGTTTCGCGACCATCCTTGAATGCTTTGGCCCATTTAAACACAACAGCCCTACTCAGGCACTTACTACTAAACTGATTGCGCAACGGTGGTCGGCACTTAACGTTCACTCATGGTCGTAGCACGCGCGTAAAACATGCACTCCCAGCGAAAACTATACCACACTATTCGTAAGGGACCCAGCTATCACATGCTCAAGCCACGACCTTCAAAACATACATACGCGCCATCTACAGCGTTTGTCTCCATCATATTCGAATCCCCCTCGTAGCTATCTATCTTACAATTATAATTCGTCTTTTTTGGCAAATGTGATATCTTGGGATTCCCAAAGATTTTTGTTAATACTCTCAATGAAAGTGGCGTTTAAAATTATTTTGAGGCAGATTTAAAAATAATTGTTAATATTTGTTTTGTTTTTTTTTATGATAATTTCTCCCTTAATGCTAGAGGACCCAATCAAAGTGGACTCTACCCACCAAAAAAACATCAAAATAAATCCACAAAAAAATCAATGAAAATACCAACAACGACGACGGAACCAACGGTTACTGCAACGACATCAGCAGCACATCCAGTACAGTACCAATGACGACAAAAACGGTAACGATTGTAACGACTTAAAGGTGGACGAAAAACGGAGAACAACGAGCAGCCTTGTCCAAATAAAAATTCTTGCGGCATTCTGGAGCAGCAAAAAATGATGCGAACGCCAGAATTTTGCAGGATACACCAGATGTGCAAGCGGTTAAAGAAAATGTAAAGAATATCGAGAAATCAATTATCACTGCTGTAACTAATGAAGGAAGGGTCTGAAATACCGAAATAAACCCTAAAGAGAAAACGCCGAGCGATTCAATCATATTGGACCGCTCAAAAGAAGAGCAGCTCTACCATAAAGCGTGATCGATTGTGGAATGCATCATTGCCACCTGCAATATACAACCGCACCTTTGCAAGGTTGTCCAAAATGGAGCTGAAGGAGCCCCTAGCGTGATTAGGACATTACAGTCGCAGATGGCTCAAGGCAGAGGAAGGGCAAAAAATAAAGCTCTCTGACGGCGTGGTAGCAAACGGTTGGCTTACAGCCCAACCCAAGGGAATGGGGAAAAGCGGAGAAGGGACGAGAAGGAGCCAACGAAGATTCAGTTTCCAGGCTTTCAGGAAGCACTATCTAAGATAACGAAAAAAGCAGCAAAAACTGCTAACAAAGGAACGGAAGGAAGTAAGCCTCAATATTTGGAAAACAGAATGCTCGGATGCGGCTCAAGAGAAGAAGAATAGGAAGCGGCGCGAAGCTATTGGGCAGGCAATACTGGTTAAATTCACTGACGGTAGATTGTATGTGGATATTCTGCGAGAGACCAAGGGAGCATGTAGTGAAGTAGGTAGATAAAAATGTCCGTAAAGGGCTGCAGCGATGGTCTGCTGCCTCAGTGGCAGAGGATGGTAGTATCCGCCGAGATTTGGCCTTGTCTTGGGACGCTAGAATGCGCTGGCAGGCTAGCGTTGTGGTGTCGTGGGGCGGATTCTTTTCCACTCACTACAAAAATAATTTTTCCCATCCACGAATTTCCGAAAAGGTGCTATCATTATCGACCGGAGTCGAAAAATGGAGGTAACCTGCTTAGGGCTACCCAATTGCTGATTCAGAGGATAAATAGGGACTTGAGAAAACGGACGGACTTAGAGGGACTCCGTCGTTACCGACGATACTTCTTCTTCTTCTTAGCACTACAGCCCCTCTCGGGCCATCGCTTCCTGCAAACAGCGCCTCCAACTGTCTCGGTCCATTGACCACGTCCTCCGATTCCGAAATCTGAGCAGCGATGAACTTCGTCAACCGAGTCAGACCAGCGTTTCCCCTCTGGTCTCCGGCCTTCAGTTCTTCCAACGAATACCTTTTTGAGTATCCGTTATTCGTCCATACGATGCATGTGGCCAGCCCATTGCAGCATCCGCAGGCTTACAATTGTTGAGACCTCCGGTTCGTCAAAAATTTCATACAACTCATGGTTGTATCGAATTCGCCATCGGTCCCCGTTTAGCTTTGCTCCGATTATTTGCCTCAGAGCACGTCGCTCAAAGGAGCTCAATATATTTGCGGATGCTTAGGTTAGGGGCTTATCACAGATTTGTATACTTGGACCTTTTTTTTCTTGTGTATGCAGCTGGTCTGCAAGGTCGTCAAGACTAAATAAAATATTTTATTTGCGAGCTTTATTCTTCGGCGTATTGCGTCTCTTTCATTGACCGTTTTCGTTACTTTGGCGCCTAAATACACAAATTCGCTAGCATTTTCGATACTGTATTCCCCAAGTGTGATATTTTGTGTATTTGAGGTATTTTTCCTCAACTGCGTCATGAGCGTTGTTTTATTCTCATTGGTTTGTAGCCCTACTAGTTTTGCTTCGCTGTCGAGTTTCAGGAACAGTTCTTTGGTAGTTGTTAATGGGCGTGACAAAATGTTGATGTCGTCCGCATAAGCTACTACTTGGCTCGACTTTTATAATAATGTACCTCGCGTATTGACAGGTAGCTTCTGTATAACGTACTCCTGAGCCAATTTGAATAGTAATAGGGCCAGCCCATTTCCCTGTATTAGTCCGATATTTGTGTCAAAGGCATCGATAAGTTGGTTATTGATGCAGACTTGGGAGGCCGTCGACGTTATTGTCATTTTGGTAAGACGGACTAGTTTGGCTGGGATGCCAAAGCCGAGCATTATTTGGTACAGTACGCTATGACCAATACTGTCGTGTGCTTGCTTAAAGTCAACGAAAATTTGGTGTACGTCATTGTTGAACCCCCAGCATTTTTCAAGTACCTGCTTGACTGTGAACAATTGGTCGAAAACTACCTTGATACTCCCCAATAATACTGTTGGCGTATGATTCGACTTTATTTTCTAAGATTTTAGAAAATATTTTGTACGCCGTACAAAGAAGTGAGATACCTCTATAATTTTCGCACTGTAGCTTGTCACTTTTTTTGTGCATAGGGAATATAATTGATTGGCTCCACTTTTTTGGCATATTTTCTTGTTGCCAAATGTGCTGGGTGACTTTGTGAATAGCTTGATGAACACTACTGCCACCATATTTGATGAGCTCCACTGGAATCTCAGCAATGTCCGGCGCTTTATTATTCTTTTGGGCTTTGATGATGGAACAAACTTCATCCAGAGTTGGTGGGGCTAATGGAAGCTCTCCGCAGACATCTATAGGCTCCAATGTTCTCAAGCAGTGCGGAGGATTAAGGAGGTTCTTGAAATATGATGCCCATCTTTCCTTAATCTTGGTTTCATCAGCGATGGCATTGCCGATATCATCACGACAGAGCATGGTTTAGGGCTGATAACCATGTTTCAGGCTTTTCACTACTTCGTTTACTTGTATTGTGTTGTTGCACGCAAAACTTACATCTCTACTTCTCAATTGGTCATCATCTTCTTCTTTGAAGCACTAAAGCCCCTTTCGGGCCTTCGCTTATAGTTAGAGTAGCTCATTGTCATGATCGAATGCATCGGCACTCCACAAGGCGATATGATCATTATCACGCTTTGGCCGTGTATCGGTCCACCCTGCTGCGATACGTTCTGAATTTAAACCAGCACGTATCATAACTGAACAGGCTTATAGTCAGTCCGAAGATTCACTCAAATCTAAATTAGTCGTCATAGTATTTTCTTTTCTTAATCCTAATTATCTTATTCGTTACTCCTCTGAGATTTTCATAGTGTCCTCTCTTCGTCCTTGTTTACCTACTACGTATTCTTTGTACGCCTGATTCTTTTCATCTAACGCATTCTAACACTCATCATCTAACCAATCATTTTTCTTGCGCCGGGCATGGTGTCCGATCGTCTGTTCTGCCACAGTCTTAATAGCCGCTTTCATTTTCATCCAGAGCTCTTTGCTAGTCTTTAACGATGCGTCTGATAAGATGGGAACTAGCTGGTTGTCGAGTGTCTCCTTTAAATTTTTGGCATCAGACGCCATTTGGAACCTTTTGATGTCAAATTTTTGTAGCGGGCTGGTCTTTGCCGAATATGCCTTTGACGTACGACATTGATAGGTTAATTTGATGAAGCAATGATCTGAGTTACAATTGGCTCCGTGGTATGTACGGACGTCAAGTATGCTCAAGGCCCCAAGTTGTCGGATCAGAACGTGGCCGATCTGGTTTGGTGTGTTGCCATCCGGTGATACCCAGATCATTTTATGAATGGGTCAATGTGGGAAGCAAGTCGAACATATGACTAGAATTATGCTGTATGCAAAGTCAATCACGCGCTGGCCGTTGTCATTTGTTTCATCGTGGAGGCTATATACTCCAGTTGTTCCCCGATGAGATAGCTCAATGCCAACATTAGCGTTGAAATCACCCGGAATTATTTGTGTGTCGTTTGTAAGCAATGAGTCGACCAGTCTTTCCAGGTGATTGTAGAACGTTTCCTTTGTTTCTTAGTCCTTTTCTTCAGTCGGGGCGTGTACATTCATCAGCCAGATTTTGAAGAATTTTGCTTTCATACGGATCGCACACAACCGTTTAATAACGGCCTGAAAATCAATGACGTGTGATTTGAACTCCCTATCCACAATGAAGGCCACTCCGAATTCTCGTTTTCCACTAGGCTTCCCACTCATGTCTTGAATGTCTTTTCCAGGCCGACTCATTTCCTGGTCAGCCAGCCACGACTATACTTATGGCCTACAAATAAGAGTGGGGCATCCAGTTGGAAGCGGTGCCCCCTCGCATCCTCCCAACCAGATCAAGATCCAAACGTAGAAGTGGCCATGTATTTCTCATTTGTGTGAAAAATTCATGCGAACATAATTTGCATGAATTTTTCCATCAAATGAGGAATATAAACGTGGCCAATTTTTGTTATAGTATTATGCGATGGAATAACCCTATATCATAAGCAAGAGTGCCTAAAATGCAATAGAAGGGTAGAGCGCGCCCGATGGCTAGCTCATTTCAGTGGAGGGGCCTGCCATCGTTGCGAGTCCCATACCCGGTCAGTGTTAGTGAATGGAAAGAACGATTTTGTGAGTTACTTCTGCATCATCTTTTCTTTCTTCCCTTAAAAAAAATATAATAAATATATAATAATCTAATTAATATTTATTCAATTTTTTTTCTTCCCTTCAAAAAATATATAATTAAATATATAATTAATATTAATTCAAATAAAATTTTAAATTTTATAAAAAGATATTTCAAAGTGAATGATAACAACAAATTTCGAGAAAAAAATAAACGGGTACTCACCTATATCCACGAGCGCTCGAGAGATAGGTGAGGCTGTAACCAAACTTGAATTATTAGAATGATGACTAATAAAGTTTTGACACAAAGAAGTTTTTTCACACCTCTTTTTGCCTACAATTAATTCACGATTCGACGGTTAAAAGACGTGCATAAAAAACAGAGTGCATTTTTTGCAATTTTAGTTAACTGAATAACAACGGAGTCCACACTGCAATTTCTTGAATGTCATTCCTACGACCATTTACAAGATTGAATATTTTATGATGTGAACATTGTTTCACTGGCAACATAACCCACTTCCGATTCACAAGTACCTGGAAAAATCTAAATAGAGCCAATGCCAAATGGTTTTGATAAATCCTAAACTTCCATTTGAGAACCAACTGTAAACGGGTCGTTCTCCAGGGACTTATAACGCGAAGTTTTTCACTTATCACATTCAAAATTACTGTGACGCTCAATTCAATAAATGGTTTAACTTCACTAGAAATTGATTTTACTTTGGGGGATAATTAATTGCAAGCCCTTTTGGTTTTTTCTTTTCATTATTTTTAACTGAAACACATGAATCTATTGCACAGTAACATCAGGGGAACTTATTTTAAAATCATTACCATTTACAGAACAAGCGCACAAACTACCAGGAATGACATTTCGTGGAAATTTTCCTGCAGGCAAGAGACATTTTTGCGCAGCTGATTAGGATTATAAAGGACAAATCCACTTCACTTCCAACGAATTCCTTCAGAATATTTCTTTCACTATCGTAATCTTCAATCCTCACAATTCCAGTAAGACGATATTTCCACACAACATTGTAATTTCTGATCCACAATATTCATCTTTTGAAAACGCTACACTCGCCACTCGACTCAAATATCCAGTTCGAGCATAAATAGGTCTTTCTGCCAACAATTATAACAGTTTCATGGTTTCATCATCACATAGGCGAAATGAGGTACTACGTGAGATATAATTTAACTAATACGTTGCTTCAATTATTAGATATAGCCAAGGCGAGAATACCTTACTAATAATATACGCAAGTGCACCGATTGCTTGAGGTATTGTTAGGCCGAGCAGGACGGCAAAATAAACTCTACTTTTCAATCGAGCGAACAAGTAGTTTTTTTAATATGCCTTTTGCAAACACTTCCAACTCCAGTTTTCATGACACTCCACCATCAAATTTATTACATCGTTCTTGTACGATGTTGCCGACACTATCTTGCACGGAACATATTTAGGGCTCGCCTTCTTCTTAGCTTGCATGCATGTGCAGTCAGAAAAATAACACCCTGCTGCAAATTAATAATTCCCAAAAGTTTGCGTGCCGGGCGCCAGTCAAAAACAAACCGTGAAGTCAACCCCACTGGGATTTTTTCCAATATACTATCAAAGAAAGAAATGTCGCGTGTTCTATTTTGTTGGCGATCATTCCGCCGATCTACTCCTGTTTACCCAAACACTCCTCGTTATTTCGATGCGTGCCGCGCGTTACTCCCTTTCAACGTGAATTGCTCTATCCCGGGTGAGTTTCCATTCGAACCCACAGCTACTACGCGTTCGTCGAGGCCGTTCATACCAGACTCCTCGATCTGTCCACATCTCCCAAAATTTTTCGGTGTCGCAACTGTAAATCGAACTCAACTGCTCGCTCAGCTGAGTTAGATTGCATTCGGCAATGGAACACACGGATGGGATGCACTCAATCTGTGTTCTTATGTCCGAAACTTTAATTTGCAGATTTGAATTTAAAAAATTTAACAGAAGTCAAGAAAAATGAAAAAGATTTTAAATAATAATAAAAAGTTAAATAACATAAAGGTAACGTTAAAATTTAATAGAGAAGAAAATGATATAAAATTTTCATTTAACAACAATAATAAAAATATTTTATAATTTATAACTATGAATGGAAGCAATGGAATTTTTCCCAAATCTGCGATTAAAATTTCGAATAAGTGTTACGAAAATTTTCGAGCATATTGTTTGTGTGACTGCTCGATTACTACAAGCAGTAAAAGCAGAAGAAATAAAACCTGCCATTAAACCCGTAGGGCTGACCCGTTCGGATGACGTTTTGGTGGAGTACGGACCAGAAACTACTAATGAATATGCATTTCTTAGCGCAGTAAAAAATTTCCTTAGAAAGAAGGCTGTCGTAGTCTCGCTAGAACCTAGTGCTGGTCTCGAAATAAGAGGTATTGATTTACCCGAGATAGAATATGCCTTAAAGTGAAACTTCTCTAGCTTGAGCGGAGAAAAAACAAGACTAACAAATCCAAATATAGAGATCAGCGTATAGCCGTTGTCAACACCCCAGAAAAATATGCTGAATTGATGATTGAAAGGAGGAAAATCAAAATCGGTTAGGTTATTTGTAGGATAACGTGAAGAGCAACCCCTCTTCGAATACGGGCATACTGCAATGGGATGTTAATGGATCGATAGGAGCTCTTTGTGCTATAATTGTGGTAAAACAGGGCATAAAAAGAAGGAGTATTCAAAAGAGACACACTGCTTCTTTTACCAACACGCCAACTGAACGTCAGATGATTTGAAATATTCACCAGGTACAGGCAAATGCTACGTTTTCTAGGAAGCCCAAACCTACTCATGCAATGAGCCGTACTCTGCAGATTAATCTACATTGGAGTACACTTACTCAAAATCCACCCAAGTAGTTTGCGAGAGACAGTGAAGCTGAATTGCTACTGCTCAGCTAGCAACACCATAACCGAAGCTCCCCAACATGGTATACTGACAAATTTGGAACTGCCGCCATCTGTTTTCGAAATTCCGCTCACTTCCAAGTGCAGAGTCTCCCTGCCCTACAATTGAGGCAAAATAGGTCATATTCTAGGTTTCCTAGGAAGCTCCCACAAAATTCAGGATTTCTAGAAAGTCCAAACCAACTTCTGCAATGAGCTGTATGCTGCAGATTAATCTACATTGGAGCACACTTTCTCAAAATCTACCCTATCTATCAGCTTACGAGAGACAATCAAGCTGAGTTGCTACTGCTCAGTGAGACAACACAACCGAAGCTCCCTAACATGGTATCCTGATAAATCTGGGTTCAGTGGTCAGAAACTATACTTTTTAGTGTATACCTAATGCCAAATGAACTTTTACCGTCTTTTCAATCTAGGCTTAATATTTTTGAAGATGCTGTTTTGAACACAGAGAGTCACGTGCTTATCTGAGTTGACTTCAATGCAAGGGTAATTGAATGGAACATGCCCCAATCAGATTCAAGGGGGCAAACGGATCTTGGATATGGCAGCTAGAACTGAGCTCGTTGCACTGAGCACAGGACATGTCTCTAATTTTTGTCGAATGGCCTGCTTTAGAAATATTCCAGATGTTATGTTCGGCTCGGAGAGTTCTAAAGAACTACTCCACTAGTGATCACCAGCATAGCACTTGAGATCCATGGTGGCACTCTTTGATGTCCGTATATCGCTATCGTATGTCGCTGGATATTTTGATACATAAATATCTCGTAGAACAAAACATTTAAATCTTGAAAGTTCACTGATTTGGTGACGGTGGAATTCAAAGGAATTTGTTGGTACTCCTCGGGACGTGGTTCAAGGCTCCTGATTGCATTCCTTGTCTGCTGCAATGATCACTGTTTATGTGCACTCACCATGCAACCGCACTGGCCTTTTTGCAAGGAACAACTTTTCGGACTCGACTTTGTTTTGCTTCGCGCGCTCACCAAACGACATTTGGAGGGTGAAGTGCGGCCGTTGATGTTTTGCTTATTATTCACCCCACATTGAATTTAGCACCTCGTCGCACACTTGTTTTCACACTTTGCAATCGAATTCTCGCAAATCTTTCCTCAGTTTCCACATACCAATTTGGATTTGCACGGTAGCCTTTGATCATGCGCGACGTCTAACCCGTTTCGCGATCACCATCAGACTTCCCGTGTCACAATAGTGGTTTCTTGGTGAACCCTCTAATGCCGTCAACTGTTGTTTGCCTTTTTTTTGTGGTAGGGAGGTGAAGGCATTTATGCCCGCCGAGTCTGGCAGTGTGGGACTCCCATGGAGGATACCTTTGGACTACCCACTAAACACCTCCCCTGTCAATCTGAGAACCTAGCCTGGAACCGTTTGACACATTACTTCGGGCCAGGTCTCGTTTTGTTACGCCGTGGGGCGCCTTCAAGCTGGGGAGTCCCTTTCCTAGTGGGAGGGGAGAGGGGAAGAGGAATTGCCAGAAGAGCGATCCCCCAGCCCCAGTGCCTCCGGCTGCTGTGAGTCCCTTTTATATTTTAGGACTGCCCGAGCATAATGTGCCACCTGGTTCCATTTGTCAACCGATCCGAGCATCACCGCAACTGTATTATCCGGGGTGAGCCCTCCCGTCTCCCTGTAGAGTTCCCTTCGCAGCCTGGTTGTTTGCCTTGCGGGACAACGTAATTCATATTGGAAAATTGCGTTGCAAAGGAATTGCCGTGATCAAATTTTAATTGTAAATTTAAATGTTTTATTTTTACATTTAAAATTAAAAGCGGATCAAGTATCATGGTCTTTTTCGAGCAGTTTTGCCGGTGTTAGCCGCTGTTTAAATGACGGGAGAAGTACGCTAGGGAAAGAATGATTCACATCAGCAGGTGTTACACAAGGCGCTTTGGATGCTGCGGAAACTTTCCGTGGACGAACGATTCACGGTGTCCCAGTGATATCCGGTGGGTCAGTGGCCTGATGCAAGTCCCGGTGAAACTCTCTGAAAGCCGGCTTAAGTCGCTCCGTCGACACATTGACTTGGCATCCATTTACATCGATTTTGTACAGCATTTCCGACAGCCGCTGGAGAACAAGATGTTGGGTTCGGCCACATTGCAATTTTACTGTCGTAACCAGCGATTTTTAGACGCAAATACGAACACACTGCGACAAGACCTCCGAAGGAACTTCAGGCCTGCGCAGAACTAAAATGCTCATTTGAAGTTATGTCTTTGCCAGGAACACATGCGCTAACTCATTTCTGCGCTATGCAAGAAACTTCCATGCACGTCAGCGTCAAATGTCCAAATGATGTGCGCCTGCGCGAGTATCATAGAAACTACCTGCTAAACTGGTTTTAGGAAAAATCGCAAATTCCTGCAACTGCCGACCTGGACAAAATTGTCGAAAATCGCAGTGTGCGGGCTTCCATTTAACCATGTGTAACTTGCGACAGAAGTGCGGCTAAATAGTCGTAGTCTGATGCATCCCGTAGTCCTGAATAAGGTGGCAACAGTGGCGTATGAACTGCATTCACACGCAGGAAAATATGTGTATGTTACAACTACTGAGCCACTCATTAACGAAAGTCGTTCGATAATTTCGGTGGACTTACACGGGAGAGTGCGTCCGCGACCTCTTCCTGGCCCTAGATATTAAACTGAAGACCGTCGTGAATTGGGACACGAAATTCAGATGCCTGAGTTGGCATGGTGAGGCTTTGCTTGACAATTGAGCCAATGCGTACATGAGCAGTTTGCGATTAGTCAGGATGAAAAATGCAGAGTCTTCCAGGTAGTGCCGAATATGACCAATGCTGGCATATATAGCGAGCAATTCACGGTCATACACGGTACACTTAGACTCAGGCGTAGAAAGCTTCTTTGAAAAAAACGCCAATGGAGACCGTCGGCCACTTCGCTCTTGCTCCAACATGACCTCTACGGCTACGTCGGATGCGTCAATGGTCAGCCTGAGAGGTTTATTGGCCAAAGCTGTTTCTGGACTTCATAAATGCCTGGTTCGTTCCAGGAGTCTACTCAATTATCATCCTGTCTCCTTTCCTATTTCCTTTGTATAATCTGTTGAGGGGGGCTTGCAGCACAGTAGCGTTGCCGATAAACCGCCGATAAAAGTTCACCGTTCCCAAGAAGCACCTGAGATCCTTTATGGATACGGGCCTTTTAAAATTCCGGATCGCATCTGTTTGAGACGTCGGAGTGCATATACCCTTTTCGCTCATAACGATCTCGCTGGCACCAATCACGTACTTAGAAACATTAATAATAACTGTGAATCTTGATTGATGCTGAAACACCATTTGCAGATGCTGTAAATGTACTTTCTCCAATTTTAGTGCAATCAGTACATCACTGGGGTAGTATACGCAGACATCGAGCTCCCGGAGCATCTCGCCTATGAAGCGCTGAAAGTCTGCGCGGCATTACGCAGACCAAACGTTATAACAGTAAACTCAAACATGGAGTCATGACCGCCGTTTTTGGGACGTCCTCCTCCACTATTGGGACCTGGTGAAACGCGTGCAATAAATCGATTTATGATAAAACACGCATGCCACTCAAATTCACGGTTACGTCCTCAATGTGTCGCATTGGATATTTATTCGGAAATGTAGTGGTTTTGTTACGTTAAAAAATGTTAATATTACGTTACAACACGCAATTCCGGTTGGGGGCCCTGGGGTCCTGACTAGCCCGAGGAGACGGGGTAGGAAAGCGCCACTCGCTAACCCTAGAATTGCCCCCAGGAGGCAATTGGCGAGCTTGCAGCTCCCCAGAATGGTCCTGCCAGTAAAATATCCACTTTACCCGGCTCGTCAAGCCGCCTACCACTACTTGCACTAACTTCCACTAAAGAAAAACTAACTTCCACTAAAGGAAAAACGAACTTCCACTAAAGAAAAACTAGCTTCTACTAAAGAAAAATGACTGAGCAAATTGAAATCCCTGTATTCCTAGTGTCACAAGCTTTTAGTAAGAATGTTTGTCGTGAAGATTAATTTCGTTGTAAAGATGGAAACTGCATCGATGCCAGATGTCAATGCAATGGCCAAAACGATAGCCTCGATTATTCAGATGAAGAGAATTGCAAGGGGCGAACATTTTTAATGCCAGAATGGTTCTTTTGCGCCAACAATGTAGCCTGCCTATCGCCCAAATTTGTCTGCGATGGAAATGAAAATTGCCCGATTGGCGACAATGAAAAAGGTTGCGAAACAATAATTGGGAAGCGTCCTGATGACCATTGCTCAAAATACGAATAAACGTGTGTTGATAGATTGTGCATTCCTCTGGGATTGGAATGTCATGGGAAAAAAGACTGTCCTGACAATTCAGATGAAACGGAAAGATGTGAACTTTTGGAGACAGAAAACATCTTCTGTTTTGTATCGCCACCAACAGGTGTAACAGCTAACAATACATAGGCCAATACACCAACCAACCATACCTCAGCTTGCAATGATGATGGATCATATTGTAGTACTCCAGGTGCGACATAATGGGGTGTGCAAAAAATTTGACGCATTTTACTACCATTCCTCATCGTGAGAGCGGAGTTGAAGTTCGGTGGCGAAGAGAAGCTGCTTCCTTTTTGTTTATTTGTTTTCGCTTAATACCTAACCTTACTTAACGCTAATGATTTACATTGGTTCGAATTTTTCTGGGTTTCACTTAAATGATGTGCTTGAACAGGGCGCGCGATTAATGTGCAAATTTTACAATATGAGTAAAAACAAAAAATTCTAATTGAACGTATCAAAAATCAACCTTACTTACCGCTAATAATTCTGATTGTTTATCCGAACATTACCTTAGTCCTTCCCACCAGGACTTCAGTGCGTGGAGTGGTTCCTTGTTAATATCCGACTAAAATTTTGGAGTGCAAGGAATCCTGGCTCCAGGGCTTAATTTTATGTTTTGCAACAGTTCCAAGGCGAAGATAGTCTCCGCATGGACTCAATGTACCATCTTTCTTTAGAACGAGGTGCAGGGGACTTGGATGGCCAACAAAAACCTAGAACTCGTCCTGTGCTGAATAATGACTTGATCAAGTAATCCAGTATGGATTTCCCAGCGGAGCACTGCTCCATGTCGACTTCAAAAAGCAACTGGCGCATTCTTTTCTCTTCCGTGACGCCAAATGCAGCTAGTAACCTTCGTTTTAGGGCTTTGTATTTACCAGTATCGGGCGGATCTTGCACAATATTAGCAACATGCGATAGAATTAGCATTTCCGATTCGGCCACGACCTTGTCGAAACGTGCCGCGTTCGAATCTTTCCGCTATGAAACTGCGCTTCAACACGCGTGACACGCATACTCTCCCTCAGGCGAAATTCTGAATTCTAAAATCTTTAGTAAAATTTTCAAAACCATTATCGATTCTGGTTGTGAACCAGCGTTACCCGTGGGAATTTTATCAACGGATTGTAGTGATGCGTGGAGTCTTGCCTGTAAAGAAATTCAAAATAATTTTAATAACAAACGATCACTTGATGCAATACTAAAGTCACTATTTGTTGTCTGCCTGGACCAAGAAGTACCCATTAAGCATGATGAGTATGATATGATAGTTACAAGTGATCAATTGATCCATGGCTGAGGTTCAACAAAAATGCTGGCAATTGTTGGATGGATAAAACAATTCAGGTGGTAATCAATCCAAACGGCGTGAATGGATTGGGCTACGAACACTCCCCTGCCGAAGGACAACACATTGCCATTATGACTGATTATATTATTAATTGTTGTAAATCAGGGAAATTGAATGATTGTCCTATTGGCACATGCAACTATGATACAGGATCAAGGCTCCCATTTAATGTGAGTGAGAAAACAAAACCTAACATATGTGAAGCATCAGAACGGATTGGCAAATTTATGAAAGTGTTGCGTTATAAATGCTACAGAAAGGAATTTATTAAATCACAAAAGCTCAGTCCTGACAGCTATATTCAAATGGCTATGCAACATGCTTTCTTTAAACTGTACAAAGTACGTGGCGCTCAATACGAATCGGCCCACCATAGAATGTATGTTGATACTGAAACAATTCGCTCCTGCTCCATCGAATCCATTGGCTTCGCATGTTCTATGCTTACCGATTGCCCCGATGAAGAACGTGTCGGACGACTTAACATGGATGTTAACGCCCATCGTGATTACACCTTGATGGCACTCAAAGGGCAAGGAGTTGATCGGCACTTTCTAGGATTGGCCATCGAAAACAATCTATCAGTTCCTGACTTCAACAAATCCGCAGCTGTCCAAAGAAGTGCCCATTTCAGAATGTCTACTAGTCAAGTGGCATCTAAACATATGGCGTTTATGTGTTACGGTCCTTTGGTGAACAATAGATATGGATGTTGTTACAATCCTCGAGAGAATGATATTATCTTTGCTTTTTCTTCGTGGCGAAGCAATGACGAGACAAGCATCAACACAACTGACATTTCAATCAAAACAAAACAGTAAGGCTGTTATTGATAATGCAGTGCTGTGCTTGAAAGGAGGATGGCCACCAAGAAAAAACTAGGTTTGCGCCCGAGATAAACGTTGCAAGGTTGAGCAGCCGTGATGAATGTTGTGGCATTGAACTTGGGTTCTTCGACTCAAGTCAAAGAGTCAAGATGATAAAAGAGCCAGCGACGATGGAAACGGGCTCTCTTTTACGGATACTTGGCCAACGAAGAACATTGGAAGGACAGAACATCTTACGAATCAACAAGTGGAGATCAACCCATTTTCAGAAGGAAAAAAAATTGAACATCTTGCGAATCAACAAGTGGAGATGAACCCATTTTCAGAAGGAAAAATTCCTCGAGACAACCAGCGTAGAAAATCGAATCAGGCTACAGCGGCATATTGAGTTGAAGTGCGAGGATTTCAATCATCGACGGGGCCCCCAACGTTGGAAGTAAGAAAACTGTGTAAGTGATACGACTTGATTATTAATTTATCAATAATAATTTGCATTAAACCGAAAACATATTGGTTTATAATTTGATTTCCTAGTTAAAATTTTTGTGTTGTGTAAAGTGTTTCAGCTGTGCTTTTGCGAATGGAGCGCGCAGTGTTGGCGGGAGGTGTAGTTTTGCCCTGGAGTGCGCAAGAATACTTCCCATCAGGTATCTCAACCTGCGCAGACGTCCCCTTTAGTGGAGGTTGTTTTTTTCCTTTCTTGGTGGAAGTAGTTCTCTTCAGTGAAAATTAGTGGTGTTAGTAGAATTCTGTGAAAGTGGTGATACGCGGCTCGACGAGCCGAGTAAAGGTCACCAGTGGTTATTCTGGTGGAAAGACCATTCCGGGGAGCCTCAAGCTCGCCAATTGGCTCCTGGGGGCAATTCTGGGGTTGGCGAGTGGCGCTTACCTACCCCGTCTCCATGGGCTAGTCGGCACCCCAACGCCCCTTGCCGGAATCGCTTATTGCGACGTAGCGTCCCATTTTTAACGCAACACAGTATAATTTTGCTTTTCAGTTTCATGTGCAATTTGCCAAATGCCATGTATGACTCTCCCTATAATTTTTATCTTCATATGAAAAAAAAAAAATATCTAAATTTATTTAGATGGTTTCATCCAAGTTTTTTTCTTGATTTGGCTTGATCAAAAAAGCAACCGTACTCTTCATCTTACTTATCTAGTTTAGATATAATATTGAAACAATCTTTGCTACATAGATACTTAAACTCACCTAACCAAGGTGATAAACAAAAGGCTAATTTATTATTAATGTCAGAAGTATAAGATACTATAGATATATTATCGCATAACATTTTTAAAAATGTCAACTTCTCAAGAAAGCAAACTGAAATGAAAGTTTAGTTAATTTTACGATTATTTTAGATACATAACTCAGACGATCTTTTGTCTGATTTGCTCTAAATTATAAAAATTATCATTTATGTTTCAAATGCGTCAGAAAAGCCGAGATGCATTTTTAATGAAATGCATGATATACTTTTCCTGGCGAAAACTCGAAAACTATATTTATATTCAACATAATCGTAGAAGTTTAAAATACCCAATACTGACCCGAAAATGCATTGTCTTATTTTCTGTGACTTCTTTTAACATAAAACCAATGCGTACGATTATCATTTATAACTTGTCTTTTATTGGCATAGTATAGTTTTGCATCTCTTTAATATATCCACACACAACAGGTGATATCCCACACCGCATCATTAACATTCACCGCTTTTTGTTTGCTGGCATTGAAAAGATCGCGGCGAAAGATTTACCGTCGAGGACTGAACATGAAGATCAAGTTTTTGAATCATAATTGTTCATTATCTATGTATGAGCTAAGATATTTTGGTCACATTACCTTTCTGAGTGTAATTCATTGGATTTTTTACCTTACTTATTTTGATAGTAATTCCTTCCGGTATATTTCTCGCTATGTCTCATGATGTCTTTAATTTGAGCAATGTGTACTCAATATTGACATGGTTAAAAAGTGGAAAACCCAAATGAATGTATCCAGTGAAAATTGGAAACTCCTCACCTTGAAAACTGAATGTATGAGTGAGTAATATTATGTAATGAGCGGGTAAATTTGCAGTTCATCATTAAAATACGCCTCATATCAGAGATTGGTGGTTCAGATTATTCTTGAAATAGATTATCTACGGTACTTCGATCATTATTTGATAAAAAGTTTAGACATACCGGAAATAAACGATATTTTTATTGTAAATGCGTAGTAGACCGCAATTGTACTATATTCCGGAAGAATTATCATGAAATGTTTTATATCATTTGCAATATACTCTGATTTATATATATTTTTTTTATCTTGCAGTAAAACTCTGGTCAGTCAGGAACAAGTTCAGCGAGGCAAACGCCAATTTGGTTTAGGTTATCCGAGTCCATACGGTAGTTTAAGCAACTACGAACCATCTCAGCAATTCATTTTTCAAAGAGCACCAATAACTTTTAACCAAAGAGATCATTCTCAGCAACCATGGCAGGAATTCCAGCGTTCATCATCCTACTCAAATACTGAGCGCACAATTCCTCAACCAGAGATTTCTATTCTTAAAAGATTTTATCCAAATGATAACCGGCAGTATTTTCAACTACAAGGAAATGGTCGATCTTTTGACAGCAATGAACATATTCCAGAATGGCAATTTCAAAATCAGGTCGATCAGTTGACGGACCCTATCCAAAGAAGACAATGGTTTCCTGCAACAAATTCAAAACTTATTGCAAATAATGTTCGGTGGAATGAACCATCTTCATTTAATAGCTACCAGCGCTCTGATCCCTATGGCCGACAGTTTTCTGGCTATCGACAAATTAACTTTAATGAACCTCTACAACCAATCAAATTCACGAACAAAAACTCATCGCCAAATTACCAATCCAACACTTACCAAACTGATTTATCTTCATTTACTCAAACTCCAAATCATGGAACATTGTTTTTCCCAAGCTCATCAGGTCGGACCCTTAAACAAGATTCTCCAGTTAAAGCAGCTCCCATTCATTATGATACTCAAAATAATCCCCTTGGGAACACAAACATTCGGCAAATAATACCCACTCCGCAAGAAGTGTTTAATTCAGCCTTGAGTATAGGATCAAATATTTTCGAAAAGGTTCCTGGATATAAATTAACGACAAACACAATTGGGTTCTTTAACAACATAACACGTGCCGGAGCTCAATATCTTGCAAATAATGGACTTCCCATTCTCAGTCCACATCGTCCAAACTTTCTATTTCCCTTCCAAAATAGACCTTTAAATTTACCACCACCTTACGATCTACCTAATCCCATACCAACCCCTGTATCCACGTCAACACCATATGTGGAAAGTACAACTAACTCAATATTGGAAGGTGACGCTCCTTCGACGGACAACTTCAACAAACCGATAATTGCTGCTGATGATCCTGGATCAAATGAAAACAACGACCAACCGGACTCCAATGCTGACAATTACAATAACGGATCAAATGAAAGCTCAAATGACTCTCATCAGGATGGATCCAATGATAATCAACAATATTCTCAGGAAAGCTCTGGTTCATCAAATAGAAATTCCCATGAAGACCGAATTGAAACTGAAGGACACAGTGTCACAGCTGAAGGTAGTGCATCTGAGGAAGCGAACAGTGAACCTTCCGATAATAACAGTCAAGCCGTTGCCAGTGATATTCTTCCAGATGAAGACTATGGCATTACTGATGACGATGATAAAATTGATACAAAAGCAATTAAATCTGTTCTTGGATAATGTAATATTATTAATTTGATGCTGCTGGGAGATATCATTTACATATTTATTAGCATTGATTCATTTGTTATCAAATTGATACTCATTAGGAATAAAGTTTTGATATGATATGAAAGAGTGGTTTTGATTTTGTGTATATTGTTAGATAATATTGTATCAATCGTTTCTAAATCTTCGCACAGCCAAAGAAGTAATTAAATCCGCAGCGTTTTCCTTTGCTAAATTAAAGGAAAAACTAGGGTTAACGAATAAATATTGGATATTCTAAAAAAGTATTGAGACTTTTTTGTCACTAGAAGGTGTTCGTTGTCATATCTCGCGCAAGATTAATCAGATTTAGTCAAACTGACATACATTTGAAAGGTGACATTTCAGTCTACAATTTTCATATGGGCAGTTTTGTAGTTCGTCATTCATGTCAAAAGTTGTATTCATTTAAAAATGAGTGAAACTTCTGAAAAAATTCGTTATATTTTACAATATCACTACGATCAAGGTGAGAATGCATCGCAGGCTCATGAAAAACTTTGTGGTGTCTAGGGTAAAGATACTTTATCAAAAGCCAGAGCCAAGAGATGGTTCACTCGCTTTCGTTCTGGAAATTTTGATGTCAAAGATGCACCTCGCTTAGGTCGACCAATCACTGAAAAAGTCGATGAAATCTTACAACAAGTTGGGTAGACAGACCTACGCTCATGTCAGAAGGGTCTTGTACCCAACTTCTCAGAAATGCAGTCACCAGCAACGAATAAAGTCAAGAAATATTCCAAAGAGATGTACACTTTTAAAAGAAAATCCGTTGTTTTTCTGTTCTCAACGGTCGCCATTTTGTCGCAAGCCACCAAAAATCACTCAAAACATGAATTCCTAAACAAATTCATGATATTGACCTTACTTGAAAATTTCAGAACATCAAATCAAAACTGCAGTGACTGATTCGATGGAAAGTGCATAAAATACCAAAATCATGTGCTATTGTTGTTGTAATTGGAGAAATTTCAAATGGCTATAACTTCCGTGCATATCATTCGATTTTCATCAAACTTACAAAGTGTAAGAACCTTTTGTAGGACTATTTAAATACCAAATTTTGCTCAGTTTGAGGGTACCTATACGATTTTATTGGGGAAAATGTAAAATTCGAATATCATACTATTTTTAACAAAGTTGAGCGAATTTTTACTTCGAAGGTATTTGTTGTTGTTGTACTCATAAGCACCTACCTCCGTAATTTTTTCAGATTTTTCGGATCACAGGTGTTCAATCGCGAGGAGGGGACACAAATTTTTCGTGTTTTTCCCTTCCCTGTTCGTTCCTCGGAGCAAAAAGTGTCAAATTAAGACATGTTTTGAAAAGTTCTCATCAAAACCTTTTATTTGATATTCATATTGGCTACCTTTGATGAAATTTTTTCTTTCAGGGGCCACTCCCCTATGTGGCGAGACCCCCCTTAAAGACCTTATCAAATTGTTTTGTAGTTGAGCTTTGAAGAGAGCACCACTTCACGCCTGCGTACAAAATTTGATGTTTCTATATTAAATGGTTTGCGAGAAAAAGTGCTGTGCCACAAGGACGGACGGACAGACAGGACGCGATTTTATTAGCGTTTTGTAAAATTATTTTACAAAAACTTAAAAAATTGAAGAAGACGTGTCAGTAAACAGCCATGACACTGCTATGAATATCCATCACCAAACAGTTTTGAGCCATTTACGTAAGGCTGGATACACAAAGAAGCTCGACATTTGGATGCAGCATGAATTAACACAAAAAATTGTTTTTGTCCATTTGCGAAATGCTTATAAAACGCAACGAAATCGAGCCATTTTTCAAGCAAACCATTACGAGCGATGAAAAATGGGAAAGATACGAAAATGTCGTTCAAAAAAGATCATGGTCAAAAAAAGGTGAATCATCACAAACGACTTCAAAGCCAGGATTGACACCAAATAAGGTTATGCTGTGTGTATGTTGGGATTGGAAGGGAATTTTTTTATCGTGAGGTGCTAGAACCTGGCCAAATATGCAATTTGGCCCTGTACTGTCAGCAATTAACCAGGTTGCAACAAGCAATTAAAAAAACCGGCCAGAATTGATCAATAGAAAGGGCGTTGTCTTCCATCATGACAATGCCAGACCACACACATACGAGTATTTGATGACCCGGCAAACATTGACAGAGCTTGGCTGGGAAGTTTTGATGCATCCGCTGCTTTGCACCACCAGACTACCATCTGTTTCGGTCGCTGCAAAACTTCCTTAATGAAAAGAAATTCACTTCAAAAAGGGACTGTGAAAATCTCTTGGCCAAGTTTTTCGCCGATAAACCACAGAAGTTCTACACAGATAGAATAATGGCTCTACTCAAAAATTATAAAAGGTCATCGATAATAATAGACAATATGCACTTAAAAAAAACCCATTTTAAATACAAGAAATATTCAATCGAAAAATGACAAAAAAGGCTCAATACTTTTTCAATTTGGCTCTGGAGTACGTCGTAAGAAAGCTACCTGTAGATACACGAGGTACATTACTATACAAGTCGAGCCAAGTAGTAGCCTATGCGGATGACATTAACATTCTGTCATGGTCATTGGGCTTTTTCAGACGCAGCGTTAAAAGTGAGCGTTAAACAGGTTATATGAGCAAGAAGAGTGAGAGGCATTGAGGGGACCTGATGGTAAAAACAAGCCTAAATTTTTTAGGGTGAACGAGCGTAACGCACATACACAAACGCATTTTGTTGATCATTTGGTGGGGGAAATTTTATACAAACGCCGGTAATCATTCCGAATTGAACATTCGGTGAAGAAGGTAGTCGTCATGAAACGATTGCCTTTCTTTAAATTGCATGCAAAAATGGATGCGTGGACGCGAGAAGCTACGCGTTATTTAATAAATTTATAAAAGCAAGGCCATGTTCAATTTCAGGAAACAACACGACGAATATCGCGATTTCTATAAAGTTAAATTGCCTATTGTAAATCCTTAGAAAATTAACAGTACGCATAATCTTCATAGAATCACATTACAATAAGCAAATTTACAACACATCAAGAAAAATATGCGTCTAAAAAATATATTCATATTTTCAAAAAGCGGAAAAACACGGAGGATTCAAATAAATCCAATAGAAGTTTGAATCGACAAACTTTAACAATCATAAAATACATTTTTCATTCCAGTTTTTATCAGAGCATATATACTAACAAGCAACTGCACCAGCTGTTTTTCCGATTAGAAAGGGACGTAAAATAACATAAGAGACATTATTTTGCATTTCTTTCTTTCCTTTCTAACAATTTGAGAGTAAAATAAATTTTACTCAATACATACACAAATCGATTTCTCATTTTACGCAATACATACACAAATCGGTTTTTACGTTAACTACCGTTAGATGCGAAATTTGTTCTATGTGAAATTGCTTGTTAGTAGATATGCTCTGGTTTTTATTACCTCGTGCACAATTCAAGGCTAAAACATAAATTCTCAATCGCTTATCTCTCTGTCTTCGCTCTCATATTGTCCGCACGAGGTTTAACGATCAAATGAGCCTTTTGACACATACACTCGCAAGACGTGTATCGTATACAAAAATAGGTTGGCTGAACTATGCAATGTGTAAACATAAGGGCGTAAGCGCGAAACCTGTTTGGATATGGGTTTTTACCATTCCCGTGTGAAAGAGCCCATTAATAACTGCCAAAGATCTTTTCCTGAAACTCGACAGTGAAGCAAAACTGGTAGGGCTACATATCAATGAAAATAAAACAAAGCTCATGACGCAGTCGATGAAGAATACCTCAAATATACAAAATATCACACTTGGCGAATACAGTATCAAGAATGTTAGCGAATTTGTGTATTTAGACGCCCAAATAACGAGAACGGGCAATGAAAGAGACGAAATACGCCGAAGAATACAGCTCGCAAATAAAATATTTTATTTAGTATTGACGATCTTGACACAAGAGAACAAAGCTCAAAGTATACAAATATGTGATAAGACCTGTGTTATGCTATGGGTGTGAAACATGGACCCTAGCCCAGGCATCAGCAAATATATTGAACGCCTTTGAGCAACTTGTCCCAAGGCAAATAATCCAAGTGAAGCTTGACGGGGAGCAATGGCGAATTCGATACAACCATGAGCTGTATGAAATTTTTGACGAACCGTAGGTCTCAAAGATTTTAAGATTACGGAAGGGCTGGCCACATGATTCGTATGGACGAACAACGGATACCCAAGAAGGTATTCGTTGGGAGGACTGAAGGCCGGAGGCCAGTGGGGAAACTGAGGAAACGCTGTTCTGACTCGGACGACGAAGACAGTTCATCGATGCTCGGATTTTGGAATCGGAGGACGTGGTCGATGGACCAAGACAGTTGGAGGCGCTGTTTGCAGGAAGCGAAGGCCCGAGAGGGGCTGTAGTGCTAAAAAGAAGAAGAAGAACTCCCGTTTGAGAAAGGATGAGAGAACCCTCTTGTTTCGTCAACCCACAGCATTCATAATTCCTCATTCCGAACCTCCCAATTAAATGGTAATAAATGCTCTCGGGGTCGCACATTGGGTTCACTGGTTCCCCAATAATTGGACATTAAATGCCGAGAAATGCTAATAGCTGTAAATACTCGTACATCTACAGCTCTGCTACTAAATCCTACCTACACCTGCTTTGTGAGGGTGAAGGCGAATCTTCTGCATCTGATAACGATATCGACGAAATAACCATGACACTAGAGTAGAGGTTGCGCAACGGGCTAGTTTCCCGTCCCTAGAAAACCTTAAAATGTTCCGAAACCTGCAGATGGGCCTCGGAGTGGATTGGACTCACGACAACGACCGAGCAAACGGAAAAAGGACTATGATAGATTATCCTGGAATGTCAAATCACTCATATACCCTGGCACTGTTAAGGACCTTTTACAATAGGTCAGTCACAGAAAAAGTACTGGCAATCAAGGAAATGAACTGGACTGGAAATGACATTCAACTCATGAGATCGCACACAATATTCAAAAGTGGAAAGCCTACTGGAAAACGAGAATTCGGAGTGGTCTTCATTGTGGATAGGGAGTTCAAATGGCACGTTATAGATTTGAAGGCAGTCAATGAACGGTTGTTTGCGATCTGTATAAAAATGAATTTCTTCAAAATCTGGCCGACCAAAGAAAAGGACAAAGAAATGTTCTACAATCACCCGGAAAGACTAGTCAACTCATTGGCCAAAAACGAATTAAAAATAATTCTGGGTAATTTCAACGCTAAGGTTGACAATGAGCTATCGACTGTTGGATACAGCCTACACGATGAAACAAATGACAACGGCCAGCACCTGATTGACTTTGCATGTAGCAAAAATCTAGTCATACGTTCGACTTGCTTCCCACATTGACGCATTCATAAAATGACCTGCGTATCACCGGATGGCAACACACAAAGTGAAGGCTGGAGGTCAGTGGGGAAACCGAGGAAACGCTGGTCTGACTTGGTCGACGAAAACAGTTCATCGCTGCTCAGATTTTGGAATTGGAGGACGCAGTCAACGGACCAAGATAGTTGGAGGCGCTGTTTGCAGGAAGCGAAGGTCCGAAAGGGGCTGTAGTGCTAAGAAGAAGAAGAAGAAATAGGATTATCAGTTGTCAATATTCGCATTTTCATAAGTAAAGAAAAGAATGTTCATAAAAATAAACATAAAATGAATTGATAATCACCCCTAAAGTCATTCCTTTTCAATAAACCCGTTCTTTTCCAGTGGGAAACGACGGCGAAGATGAGGGAGTAGGGATTAGATAATCCGCAAATGGTCGATTTCATGTCGCGGTGGGTACACGTGGGAAGTTTGGTTTTGTATTTTTAGTTAGAGTAGATTCATTCGGTTTTGGATTTGAGTACTTTATTTTGGATACCACGTTGGTGAATATTCGGGAACGCGTGATTTTGATGGAGTTTGTCTTATTCGGATTTCTCTTTTTCGGACTGAGTGATTAAAAATGGGTACAGAAGGAAAACAATCAAACAATGGATACAGGAATAGGAGCAACGAAAAAACCAGCTAAAGACATTGTTCAAACCGAGACAGTAGGCAACAAGGATTCTTCTTACGCATACAGCAATCTCAAATAAGCTCGGGCGGATACTAGGAAAGACGGGGAGCAGTCCAGCTTACACCAGCAAAAGATATAGCATAGAACTAGCGTTAAGATTAGCAAAGAATACGAGGAACAAGGAAAAAAAGGAGGTATCTATAAGATCGCTTGCCCGGAGTGCGATATGATTTATATCGGGCAAACAAAACGAGTAACGAAAATCAGGTGGCAAGAACACATTAAAGAAGCGAAACAACTTACAAAGCTAGGTTCAACGGAAACAGCAAGATCTGCGGTAGCGAGGCATATGATTGAAGAAAAGCATAAAATTATGTGGGAGAACTGGAAATAGCGCAGGAAGTAGGAGATTGGAGGAAACTAGATTCATGCGAAAGTTTATGGATATTGCGAGTCATGGAAGAAAAAAGGATGAATAATGACATTGGCAATGGCTACAGTGACTTAATGAAGTCAGTGTAGTAGTCATAAGATAGCCTTGTAATTGTACAAAGTTAGTTATCTTTCAAATCCTTTAGGTTAGTCACCTTAATCATTCTTAATTACCCTTAATTACCTCATGTAGACATGAATCTAACTTTTGCTATAAAACCAATGTAAAGAAGATATAGCTTCGGAATATTGCCACTGAGGAATATTGCCACTGAGGTCCCCGAGATATATGTATATGGCAGAAAAGAAAAATAAAAATAGTGCTTGTTAAGAAACCTTTTAATCTTTCAGAAATTTACTTATTTATTGTTATGGCCTTCATAGAACACCCTATATATATATATATATATATATATATATATATATATATATATATATATATATATATATATATATATATATATGTGTGTGTGTGTGTGTGTGTGTGTGTGGAGGATGGAACGAACTTTGTGGATGGAGGTTGCAATTTTGCTTCGATACTCGCCAAATTTTCAGAAATTAATTTTTTCGGCTAGTTTTGTTATAAAGGACGGTCCAATTTAAACGCACGATATTAATTCATTTCAGAGAATGATGTTAGTGTTTTGTATTAGAATAGAAAGATTTATGACAATTACGTCTGGAACAAAATATCGCCCAAATTCTCGCCACGGTTGCGGTGGCATACCTCATCCGATGTTCCATATTTTCAATGACTCTGAGAGATTGAGGTTCCATGTTATTAATGTGCTGAATTATCTCAGCCTACAGCTCTTGTTCTTGGCTTATTGACGTACACTTTTTCTTTCCCCCCCAGAGAAAGAAGTCCAACAGTGTCAAATCACATGATCGTGGCAGCCAATTAAGATCGCCGCAATGTGGAATACAACGGCCATTGAATTTCTCACGCAAAATAGCCTATGTGGCAAGCAGCACCATCCCGTTGGAACCACATATTGTCCAGGTCCATAACCTCAATTTTTGGCTTCAAGAAGTCCGTTATCATCTCACAATAGCGAACACCATTCCAATAACTGCTTCGCCGTCCTCATTTTTGAAGATGTACTGCCCGATGACACTCCTAGCCAATAAACCGCACCAAACAGTCACTCTTTGTGGATGCATCGGTTTATCAACAATCACTCATGAATTCTCATTTGCCCAAATGAGGCAATTCTGCTTGTTAACGAATCCACTGAGGTGGAAATGTGCCTTGTCACTGTAAATGATTTTCTTTGTAAAATTTTTCCCTTCTGCCTGTTCAACCAACCATTCGGCGCAGTGCCGACGCTTGAAATAGTCAGCAGGCTTCAGTTCTGGAGTCAATTGAACCTTGTTAGCGTGTAAACTCAAATCTTTATTCAAAATTCGCATCAGTGACGTTCCTGAGATGTTCAATTGTTGGGCACGATGATAAGTCGAGGTTGACGGCTCTTCTGCCACACTATCGCGAACAACAGCATTATTTTCCACAGAGCGAACTGGGAAAGCATGCACAAGTGATTTCACATTTCCTACAGAACCGGTTTGCTGAAACTTGCGCACAATTCTCCCGATTGTGAACACATTGCGTCGATTATGCTGACCAAAAAAAAATACCGGAATGAATTTTGATTTGAATGTGCAGCATCACAAAAGAAACAGAGAAAAACTGCCATAAAATTTATTTCATCCTTTTTGGGAATTTCGAAGTCGGTTCACTTTTTTCTCTAAATTTTTATTTGTAATATATGTCGTTAAAGTTATTCATGAATTTATTCATCATTGGTGTCTGCATATCATAGGTTGAACACAAAGCTCTTCTGACGTGAGCGTAGGTCTGTCTACTCAACTTGTTATTAATTCTTTGAATATTGACGAAAAACCTTACTAATTCATCTCTATCTACTTTGTTCTCATCTTTCATGCAAAACAATAAATATTTGTCATGCAAGAATGTAGAATTTTTTTATTTTGATATTTTGTGAATGGAACAAATGCATTTGTTGCACAAAATTTGTCATGGGTAATTAATTTTATCTATTATTACTGTATAAGAAATGATAATAATTTTTGAATAAAGCCTCGACATGCAGTCTAAGCAGTCAGCAATTGAAATCAAAATTAGGAAAAACCAAGCCAAGTGATGAAGGTTGTAACTCCATGTGTTGAAGATGAAACTTACTCATCGGAATAGTCATACGCATATGATGCAAGACAACATATTAACAGTCTCATAGGTGCACTTGAATTATTTGCTGGAGTGCAAGGTTACATTTTTGCATGTTAAAAAAAAATTGTTACAAAAACCAAATTAAATAAAGTCCAAGGTAAATTCAGGGGAGAATGAGAACTTTACAGAAGTGAGACCCGTGTGCTTTGAATCAAGTATAAGTACTTGATATGAGAGTACAAAGACTATTAGGAGAATACAGCAAAAGTTTTCAAAAATAAAATATAATTTCAAAAACATAATCGAAATGCTTAAACTCCTTCAAAAATTAACAATAAATAATACATGTAGCTTTTCTTCTTAGGAACTTTTTTGCAGGTTTCAGTCTTCATATTTACTTACTTGGTACTTTAAGCTTCTATAAACTTATTCTAAGTCCATTCAAAGTACATGTAACTTCTATGTTCTCGGCAAATAGGCTGGTAGCACTTTGCAAAAGATAGTCTTGACATTCGTCGTATTTTTGACGAGCAACATGAACAATATCTCTTTTCTGGAGCAGACTCCTTTGGGTACTTTTGAACAGTATTTTCACTAGTACTTGGTAGCAATTGCAATATATTTCTGTTGAGAGTTCTCTTCAAAGTTGGAGTTTCTAGCCTTATTTTATATTATTGAATTGATGTGAGATCCGAACTAAGCCTTTTCAGAAAATTTTTTCGACTTAGTGACTCGACGAATGGAAGCCATGTCTAGTAATGCAATTACCCAGTTAAAATCAGCCTTAAATGACTGTTCTTTCCCATCATTGTAATATTTGGGAACTTCAGACTTGAGTCACACATCCCAGCTTACACTGTTCACCCGAATGGTGTTTAAAGACTTTACTGTTAAAGAGGAACTAGTGAAAGTAGTGCCAACGGAAGGGAGAGGATATTTACTCTTTTGTCAAAACTCATTTTAAAAAAGAGGGGGGGAATTCATGAAAAATGTGTTTCCTCCCTCGCGAATGGACAACTGTGATCTAAAAAATCTGAAAAAATTATCAAGGGAGATGCTTATGGGTATAACTATAACAAATACCTCAGAAGTCAAAATTGTTTCAACTTTGCTAATAATAGTATGATACTCAAACATGACATGTTTCTTGATTTTATTCGTTGCTGGTTACTGCATTTTGTAAGTTGAGTACAAAACCCTTCTGACAGAGCATAGGTCTGTCTACCCAACTTGTTTATCTTATAACTGCGTTCTTCACCAACAAGGTGTTTCTGGCAAATTTTTAAACATGGATGATGTAATGAATTACGTCATAAACTAAGTAAATAAAATCAGAGCACGTGCCCTTCAACGAAGGGAGCTCCGAAAATTAGTGGTAGAGAGGGAGCTGCAATATGGAAAACTATTTTTGTAAGTGGAAGTGGATGGGTTAAGCAAGGAGAAGATGCTAAAATGCTTCTACGAACTTCAAAATATAGTAATGCAATTTCTCAGAGGACACAATGAGGACAGATCCACTTTAGAAGACCCAAAGTAGCGTAGAAATCTAGCGTTTTTGACAGATCACACGAATAAACTGAACGTATTAAACCTACACCTACAAAGCAAGGATAATTAGAGTTTCGGAATCGGTATCGGAAGTAAACTAGTTTACGCATAGCTTCTTTTTTTGGGGACATAGTCTGAACAAAACTAGACCTGAAACATTTCGCAACTTTGAAGAACAAATTCGAAGCTCAAGACGCAATCGGCAAGTTTGAAATTGAAGGCCATGTCGATATTGTTGGGTAGCTACTTGAAGACTTTGCCCGCGGCTTTTATGATTTTAGGAAAATAGAAAAAGTTTAAATGTTTTTTTTTTAAATCTGTTTGCCACAGACCAGGTGAAAAGTGGGTCTGCAGACATTGGATCGATCATTCATTTCGATGAATCAAAAGCTGAATTGGAAATTATTTTTATGCAAAATGACCCAACTTCAAACTGGGGAAAACTGGTTGAGCATCGCCAGATGGCAACACAAAACCAGATCGACCACATTCTGTTCCAACAACGATGGGCCTTCAGCCTACTTGACATCCGTACATATCGAGGATGTAACTGCGATCATTATTTGCTCAAATTAACCTACCGATACCGTATGTCAAAAGCGTATTTGGGGAAGACCAGCCCTTTACATGGATTTGACATCGAAAGGCTCCAAACGGCGTCAAAAATTTAATGGAGATGAGTGCCAGATAACGTAAGACAAAAAGAAACATGCGTAAAATAATACTTACATGGGAAAACTAGGACGAAGAGAGAACCCTTTGAAATCTCAAAAGAGTATAATCATAATTACAGTGTTAGTAGGATACATAATAAATATTCATACTATTTTTTAATTCATATACAAACCGATTTCTTTTACATATACAAATTATCGAATTAATTTGAAGCAATTATTATATGATATTTAGAAGTAGGAAAAAAAAACTTTGACAACCAATTGAAAAGTATCGATGTACAAGTAATTCTAGTGAGCAACAATACAAGACAAGCAAACAAAGTAGTGAAAAGCTTAAAACAAGGTTATTAGCTCAAGACCACGCTCTGCTGCAATGACATCGGCAATATCATCGCTGATGAAAACAGAATAGAAGGAAAATGGGCATCATATTGCAAGAGACTCCTTAATCCTCTACAAAGCTCAAGAACATCGTGACCTATAGATATTCCCAGAGAACTTCCATTAGCCCCACCAACTCTGAATGAAGTTTGTTCCATCATTAAAGCCCAAAAGAATAATACAACACCAAAAATCGATGAGATTTTAGTGATACTCATCTAATATGGTGGCAGTGGTGTTCAGAAAGTCATCTATAAAGTCATCCAGCACATTTGGCAACAAGAACATACGCCAAACGAGTGGAGCCAATCAATTTCATACTCTATCCACAAAAAAGGTGACAAGCTACAGTGCCAAAACTATTGGGTCATGTCAATACTTTGTATGGCATATAAAATATTTTCAAAGGTTTTAGAAAATAAAAACAGTATTATTGAGGAGTATCAAGGTGGCTACAGAATAGGCAGATCGACGATAGAGCAATTATTTACAGCCATGCTGGTACTTGAAAAATACTGGGAGTGCAACATAAACCTACATAAAGTCGAAAAGTTTAACGTGAGAACCTGCCACGAATAGGCTTAATCTCATGGTCTCCGTTAGACGGGAATTGATTTGAAACGCCAATCAACGCCCCGCAGCCCGAAGCTTGGGGTCCCAGTTTACTCTCTATTTTGAGTTACCCACAACACAACTGGTGTGTGCTCGAACTTCCTTTCTACGCTATTCAAGCCATAGCCACCACATTTCAGCCAAGGATAGGCTCCTCAACCGTCTAGGAGATGACAGTAACCTGTCATAGGTTCCCCCCGCCCCATGATACAGATCTAAGCTCTGCTGCTCAGCTTTTCGTTACACTTGGCCTGAGTGATACTGCTTATGTGGCTCCCAAACCGAAATGGGTTGCCTTGCCTCGTGTGCGTGGGAAGGGATCTTCCTCAAAGACTACTAGTTTCTGAGAATTTCTCTCAGAGTTTAGCAAATCTCCCTGTGCTTTTGACAACCGTATTTCAATTGACAATTCTCGACCCTGTCTTTGATTCTACCCTTTATGCAACACGAGCCTTTGACTGCAAGGACAGTCAAAAATCTTCAAACCTCCAGGTCCTTCACTTCACCTCCCTACCAAGCTTGCGCCATTCGTTCAGCTTAATTTCTCCCTTTAGCCACCTCACCTCCAGGTCTCCATTCGCTACTAGGCTTTTGGCTCCGTTCGCTCTGTTCAACGTCTCCCTTCAGTCATCATGCACTACCGCCCATCAGCCTCAAGGAACATCCCTTCCCCTCCCTACTAGGCTACGCCGTTCATCCGGTCCCATTCCTCTCATCTGCCAACACGCGTCAGGTATCCGCTTCCCTTCGCTACTAGGTTAACGACTCGTCTCACTCACTTCCACTTCTCCCTTCAGCCACTTCACCTCTAGGTCTACGCTTCCCCTCACTACTTCGCTTTGGCTTCTCTCGCCCGGTTCAACTTCTCCCTTCAGTCACATACACCACAGGAATTATGCCTCAAGGTGCAGCACTTCCCCTTACTACTAGGCTACGCCGTTCGTCCGGTTCCACTTCTCTTGTCAGCCAATCTGCTCCAGGTCTCCACTTCCCCTCGCTGCTATGTTCATGACTCCTTTCGCTCAGTTCCGCTTCTTCCTTCAGCCACCTCGCCTCCAGGTCTCGACCTCCCGTCGCTGCTAGGTTCACGACTCCTTTCGCTCGGTTCAACTTCTCCCTTCATGCACCACCACCCATTATGCCTCAAGGTACATCGCTTCCCCTCTCTACTAGGCTACGCCGTTCACCCAGTTCAACTTCTCCCATCAGCCAGCTCACCTTCAAAAAATTTCATCAAAGGTAGCCCATATGAGTATATGAGTCTTGATGAGAACTTTTCAAAACAGGTCTTAATTTGACACCTTCTGCTTCGAGGGGCGCACAGGGAGGGGAAATACACGAAAAATTTGTGCCACCCCCCTTCGCGATTGGACACCTGTGTTCCGAAAAATCTGAAAAAAAATTATGCAAGTAAGTGTTTATGAGTACAACAACAACAAATATATTAGAAGTCAAAATTCTCTCAACTTTGTTCATAATAGTATGATATTCAAATTTCACATTTTCCCCAATAAAATCGTATAGGTACCCTTAAACTGAACGAAGTTCGTTATTTAAGTAGCCCTACAAAAGGCCCTTCAACTTTGTAAGGTTGATGAAAATCGAATGGTATACACGGAAGCTGTAGCCATTTGAAATTTCTCCAATTACAACAACAATAACACATGATTTTGATATTTTATGGACGTTCCATTGAATCAGTCACTGCAGTTTTGACTTGATGTTCTTTAAATTTCCAAATAAGATCAATAACACTAATATTTTTTTTTGGGAATTCATGTTTTGAGTGATTTTTGGTGGCTTGCAACAAAATGGCGACCCTTGAAAATAGAAAAACAATGGAGTTTCTTTTGAACGCACACATTTCTTTGACATATTTCTTGACTTTATTCGTTCCTGGTGACTGGATTTCTGAGAAATTGAGTACAAAACCCTTCTGACATGAGCGTAGGTCTGTCAACCCAACTTGTTTTATGTTGGTGCAGTTACCACAAACACATATGTATTTAGAGTTTCAGCTATATAATATGTTTAGTGGCATGGTGGTCGCCATCACCAGTATGTATCTGATAAGGGTGATGGCACCTTCTTCTAACATTTTTCTTCTGTAATAATATTTCAGGAAAAATTATTAAATAAGCAACTCAATCATGTAGCTACACACAAAGAATTTTCATAAGTAATGTTTAGTTTGTTTGTAGAGGCATAACGACTAGAAGTGTTTTGCGTCCTCAGTGATTTTTTCCCATAGAAAAACTGGATCAAAGATCAAGAATTTTTTGGCCAACCACAACACTACAATCATGCTTCAACCACCATATTCACCGGATTTGACCTCATGTGACTTTTTCTTGTTCCCAAAACCTATGAATGGACGAAGATTTGTAACAATTGAGGAGACAAAGGCTGCATCGCTGGAAGATTTCAAGGCTTTACCGAAAAGTGCTTATGACAAGTGCTTTGAGAATTGGAAAAAGCGTTTGTACAAGCGTATTGATTATTTTGAAGGGGACAACATAAATATTGACGAATAAACAAATATTTTTTCCTAAAAATACAGCGACCTTACTTTTTGAACCCACATCGTAGGTGGTTAGTGTATTCATCTTCAGAAGATAAAGTATATTGTATCAGTTGCAAGCTTTTCACCAACATACAAAGAGATGATTCTTGACTGTAATGGCTGGAAACGCTTAAAACCTACTCTTGAACACCATAAAAATCAGAAGTCAAAAGCGCTTTATTCAATACTAATCGTTATAAATTTTAAAAGAATACTAAGCAAATTCCAAACAATAAAAATATAAAAACTGAATGGCCCAAATGGCTCTCTAAAATTAAACGTTATCAATTAAAAACATTTAATAAAAACAACTTCAGCAAATTCAAATTAATTAAGATTTTTACATATTTTATAATTCAATTGGAAAAAGGAGAAAAAACCAACCAAAATTATTCCAAAATTATTTATAACTATAACACAACAGTGAACTTTTAACCTTATCTTTAAACGTAAAATAATAAACAAAACATATACCTAACCTATACCTAAGCTTTAACCCAAATAAACAACAACACTAAATGTAGCAATAATGAGCTGAAACACAAAAAACTAAATAACGAAAAACACAAAAACTGAAAATAAACACGAATTGTCATTCAGCCACCAACACCCAGATTGCTCCGTCTGAGCTCGACAAGCCTCAACAAATCTAGCAAATGAGTATTTTCATTGAAATTGTTGATCTCGAGAACTCAAATTCGGAGGATATTTTATCTTCTTATCGGTGGCCCGTCTATATATGTGATATATGGTTGGGACGCCGTCAGAATCAAAAAAATTTCGATTCATGTCCAAATACACGAATGCTTCTGGAGGAATGAAGCCATTTATGAGGCAAGTCGCAATATACCCGTCTGTGGGGTGGAACGGCTGTGAAATCCAGGGGGTTTCATTCACAGTCACAATTCTTGCGATATGATTCCGAAGAAGTTTCAATATGAAGATGTCCACTCTCGCCACTTTAGCAGCTTGATAAATTCTTCTATTCGATATAAAATGCTTCCAATCCATCTTAGGCTTTTTGTTCAAACCAGTACATGCACGAAGACATTTCCTTTCGAAAACTCTTAATTTTTCCATAGTACTAGCACTCTGGTTGTACCAGATCTGACATCCATAGGTCAAAACTGGTCTAACCAGTGTCTTGTAACAGATAATTTTGACCTTTTGCCCAATTTATTTGGAATAAAAGAGTCTTCGTAGGGCCATGACTACTTTTAGTGCTTTACTGAGCATGATTTTGACATGTTCAGTGTAGTACAGATACTGATCGAGGTGAGCACCAAGGTGTTGAACACAGGATTTATGTGGAAGCCGTTCTGAACTGCCCTCACCAGTCATGATGTAGAAATCCTTCCGATTACGTTTCAGGTCTTGACTGGCCCCCTACAGCGTTGTCCGAAACAAAATTGTTTCGCACTTCTGCGCATTAATTTTCATTTGCCAATTGTCAGTGTACAACTGCACATCATTGAACACTTTTTAAGGATTGTTCTGAACTATTGTAGCTTTTCGATCTGTCGTTTAGATGATCAGATCATCAGCAAACGCTACCAATAATCGCGTTGGCGAGACGTTCAAATCAAAGCCGTTCAATAGCTTGCGAATGAATACTGAGAAAAGCTGAGGCACAGTAACTGTTCCCACCTGTAGACCATTCAAAACCTTGAATTCATGCATTGTTTTCAGATTTCCATCAGTTACAACAAATGATGATATTGCACATCATGGTGACAGGGTGTCAGGAGAACGTGTCCTGAAGCAGTTTAAAAACTAGTCCATCTAACCAGACTGTATTGAGAGCTTCCTCCATATCAATGAGACATGCTCCAACGCATTCTCTGTTGTTTAGTTTCCAGCAGGTGTCTGATGTTACTTTCGTTACCGCATGTCTGGTCAAATGCCTGGCACGAAAACCAAATTGGCAATTCCGCATCAACTCATATTCCTCAATGAGGATGTTTAATGCTTTGTTGAATATCACTTCAAATACCTTACTGACGTCAGGCAGCAAGCTGATTGGGCCGTAGCTTTTAGGGCTCGAAGGTTCTTTTCATTTCCTCAAGATTGGAAATACCTTAGCATTTTTCCACTCATTCGGGAAATATGACTTGCTCAACATGTTGTTGAACAATATGCAATAATTCCTAATAGCAACCTCAGGCAAATGTCGGAGAACTACATTTGGGATACCGTCAGTACCACATGATTTCTTGTTGTTTATCCTGCGAAATATGAAACACAAATCTTCAT
The DNA here is from genome assembly GCA_963969285.1 of Odontomyia ornata. Lineage (NCBI taxonomy): Eukaryota > Metazoa > Arthropoda > Insecta > Diptera > Stratiomyidae > Odontomyia > Odontomyia ornata. The sequence goes on along the minus strand of OZ017739.1, from coordinate 78,418,221 downwards.
AGCTGACAACATAATCAAAAAGATTTAAGCTCGGTATGAGGTCAGATGTTAATGTTTCATTCAAATGAAGAATTGATTGGCCGTTCAGGCTTGATTTGAAGTCGTAAACTTTTGCTTCAACGACCTCTGAAAATATTTCATTCCCTCTCTCTCTGATGAACCGATTCAAAATGTGTTCCAATCAGGGCAAATTTCTGTAATCCAACACTTATAATCTGTTTCCATTTCCATCCGGCAATGTACTATTAATTTCGATACCAGCCCTATCGAGATTTATCTTATCACTAGCGACTTATTTATCTCATCACTAGCGACTTCAAGATTCGATACCTTCCCTTGAGACTTCTCACGGAATATAATATTCACTTTCGTGAAAACGCCATCTGGGTCGTGTGGGCTAATACCCCTCAATTTTTCCACCCATTGATTGCTGACCTCACTCCTGAAGTATGGACGGATTAAGTTCTGGACATTCTTCAGGTGTAACTTCAACAAAGCCAACGAGGGATGGTTGTAGTCCAAAAATCACTGATAAATATTGTTGATGCATGTGCTTTTCAATCATTTCAACCTTGCAATGGTTGTTGTTTCATATCCTTCCATATTGTTTCGATGTTTAATTTTGGGAAGGACTTTCTCAATCGTTTCCAATGTCAGCTCCTCTAACTTCAACAAATAGAGATTTATTTCATCGTTAGTTAGATTCCTGTCACTAGAAACCATTGAACAAGCGTTGCCATCATCAAAAGGAGGGCATTGCTTCAGGTAATCCCGATTAAACTTCTTTTGAAACTTTCCCCAGTCTGTTTTTTTTAAATTCAACCGATAACTTTCATGTTGAACTGGAATGAGGAAGAGATCATCCCTTTGATGATTGATTTCCATTACGATTGCGTTATGGTCGCTATCATAAGTAATGATGTTGAGAGCTTCGACCGATACAGATTGCAGCTGTATTCAATTTGGTTCTCTGTTATCCACGACTTCAGAAATACACCTCTGGGATTATTGGTGGCATTCAGCCATAATGTATGCTTGGCGTTCAGGTCACCAGCAAGAATATAATAACTATGCAGCCTGTTCAATTCGAGTATTTCAAACAAGGAATTGAGCTCCTCCTTGAACTTGAGAACATTTCGACCAGTTGCATAGGCAGAGATAACAAAGAGGTTATCCCCACCTGGCAGTGAGATTTCGATAATGGACACTTCAAGATTCAAAGCTTTTGAATTCGACTTTTTCTTACGATTTCAAAATCCTTGAATGTCATGAAGTGCCACGAATTGAGGTGGGTTTCAGTAAGAAGCATGATGTCAGGCTTTTGTTTGACAAGGAACTCCGAGAGACAGTCACGTCGATGCAGACTCACAATGGGGTTGACGTGGATTGAGATGAGACGAATCCTATCAATGGGAATGTGACTGGATGGCAACTTATTTTAAGGCATTTGAAAGCCCTGAACGCTGAAAAACAAAGTTAATATAATCTGATAAAGAATTTAACTGCTGCTAAATTTTAAGAAGCAGCTCATTATTGCCACTTACATTATTTATTTTATTTACATTGTCTGCTGGTCCTCTCGCAGCAGATGCAAATGACATCCCGGGCTTGACGATGTTGGTAGTTATAATGCTGTGGTGTACGTGATTTTGTTTTGGAGTAAATTTTACCTTTGCATATTGATACTGAGGGCATCCTCAATATGATACTCGATGACCAAAGACACCGCAGTTCTCACAATATAATTTTTCTTTTAGCTCCACCTGAGCCGATTTGTACTCACTGGAGCATGGATATCTTTGACCTTTACACATTTATATTTCATGGTGCAATTGGCAGCCGAATGCCCAAATTTTTGGCACCTGAAGAACCGGTTAACTTCGCTTTCCTGAAGGCATTCTCACCACCATGGAAGTTCAAGTACCTTATATTTTGTAGGGCACTTGAACTGCTTTTGCTTTAAATCTGGACTAAGTAATAAGGCAAGTTTTTACGCTCGACAATCGATCTCCTTGTTACGAAATCTTTAACGGAAATAAATTCTATTTCTAGTGCAACTTTTGAAGCTCCTGAAGGAGATCGACTGTATCCTCTCCGCAGTCTAGACCCATCAATCAAAACGTCTGGTTTTTTTCGCTTTCATGGGTGTATGTAAAATGCGGAACATCTTCAGAATTTAACGCACTTTTTGCTGCCTGAAAATCAATCAATGACTTAGTTCTAATAATCAGCTTATCGGCATTGACTCTCTTCATCTCAAAATCATTTAATTTATATTCGGCTGCCAAAAACCGAACCATATCTTTGCCTGTTTGCCCAAATACATTGATTGGTGGGACTTTTTCTTTCTTTTGATAAACCTTGGCAGATGGACCAGCAGACAAAACTTTTGATTTTTTTCCCTATTTTTAATTTTTAAATGCTCGATAAATCCATTATTAGGTTTAGTAATACAGTGCTCAGAAGTTTTGTACTCATGGAATCGTCTATTTCAGCAAGCGCTACATAAGAGTTCGTGCTGACGTTTGCTCCGTATGTGCTGAGGCCATCCTCTTGATCAGGTTCTTGTTTCCTTTTTCCTTTTCCTTTTTCCTCCAAAATTCCTTCAAATTTCCAATTTCATTCAGATTTCTATTTTCATAAAAATCATTCGAAAATTTTATGCTGCTCGATCCGTCCTGCCTCGACGACTGCATGGCTTGAACTCCTATACATTGGACTTACATTTGACCTTGGACTTACATTTGTAGTGAAATGAGGTAGATAAACTGTCCGCAGAGGATTGAAGTGATGGTCTACTGCCTCGGCCAGAGAGGATGGTGGTGTTGGCCGTGATTGGCCTTGTCTAAGGATGCGTGAATGCGCTGGCAGGCTAACATTGCGGTGTCATGGAGCGGGTTTTTTCCCCAACACAAGGACCAACTACAAAATAAATTTCGCATTCACAAATTTACAGATACAAATACGTAGCGACTGGAATCGAAGCCGAGGTAACCTATTAAGGGTTGAAATTGCTTAAGCAAATAGCAAACTGGGCCTGTCGAAAAAAGACCGGACTTGGCAGGGCTCCAAATAAGAGTGGAGATCCAGGTGGAAGTGGTTGCTCCTCGCCCCGCCATCCGGATCAAGATCCAACGTAGACATGGCCAGATGTTTTCAATTTCAATGAAAAACTCATGCAAACATAGTTCGCATCAACTTTTCCCTATGTTATAGTCTTATGTAATGGAATCACATAATACAATACCATAAATGAGCACGCGAGCGGAAGCGAGAGCACCTGAAATGTCATAAAAAGGAGGAGCTCACCCGATAGCTAGCTCATTACTGTGGAGAGCCTTGCCAACGTGGTGCGTCTCTAACCCGGTCAGATTCATAAAACCAAATGGAAAGACCGAGTTTTTGATTTTCACAATTCATCTTTTCATTTTATTTTTTTTTTTCGTTTATAGACCAGACAAACTATTTCAAATGCAAATATTTATGTACTTTCAAATTATTGCAAAGTAAACAATATATTACTGATGTTTCCGAAATTATATCGGAAGTTTATTATCATTCATAATTCTGTCCAAGGTGCATCAAGAAGAAAAATTTTAATTTATCAAAAAATTTAACTACTATCAAAAAATTTAACTATTAGTAAAATAGGATACTTACCCATCCTCCTCAACGAGCGCTCGTAGATGGAGGTGGGTATGGCCTGTAAATCTTCTGAGTTAGCGCTATAATTTTTCTTAACATCATTATTCGTTACACTAGATTTGTACTTTAATTCCTTAATTTTACTTTCTTCAACTTTGTTGTTATTAGTACTATTCGTGAAATTATTACTACGCACTTTAATTGTAATGGAAGATGACGATAGGGACTCATTTTTCGATTTACTTGTTCGGGTTCCATTTGAAATCTAATGACATCTGAATATTGGGTGAATATGATGTTTAACGGATGGTGGCTATCTCTCTAATGATTGCGTTACAATTTAAACTTTCTATAGTCCCCTATTGCCTTCACACTCTCAAATGGCGAAAAATTAGTTCTTGAATGCGCGCGAAATATTCGCGGATTTTTTGATAGATTTCGAAAAAATTCTTTTACTGGAAGTTCTGAGTAAAAACCATGACCATTGTTAAACCATTCCTGCCTCTTCTATGCTTTTTCCTTTATCTCTTTGAGTCTGTGATCCCTTAGAGTTTGAACATCGTCGATGTTTAAATTGTCCAATTTTTCAATCTCTTCATCCAATTGTTTTTCCACATGCGAAGCAATTGTCGTCAAACTTTTTTGGAGCATATGTGCCCAGTTTTATGAATAAAATCACAGTTGGTCGTCGGAAAGCGTTCTATCTAGCCAAGTTAAGCCGTTCTTTAAATTAGCTGATATCAGTTCTAGATAAACGGAATTTAACTCAAAATTATTAAGCATCGGATAAGCATAGTCCCACACAGAATCTTACTAAGGCGGTGCAGCAATCACAGGTGTCCGATGGAGTTAGCGGTATGTAGTTTGGAGTCCGGTACAGAAATTTTTACAATTTTTATCTTTCCGTTGCAAAGATGACGCTTTCCAAAAGTATAAAACATTAACTAACAATGCTAATGTATTGAATTGAATTATTTTGCAAAACTACAATTGATAGCAATGCAAGTCTTATGGTTTTTTCTTTAAGCGTGCGAGAAGAATTTGTTCGGGGAAAGTAAACTTGATCGATTCTTCATCACCGGATGAGGGAATTCTATCGACTCAGAAATCGGTTTCAAAAATCCGACTTTCAACTAATCTCCGCTTTCCGGCATGGCTCCCGTGGCATGCCCTCTGTGTGGCGATCCGTAACAGACTCCAATTGGGGCGATACCCATGCACGCACGCATAGTAAAAATTTGATAAAATTCGCTAACCGAATAATTTTAGCCCGCACTATAATTAAGCTTGTTGTAATGTTGAACAATCGAAAGAAAAAGCTTGCCTATCCGCTTGTGCTGTGCTACTTGCTAATTTCAGCAAAGCCGGTACGGCTTGTTTGGACAATTCTCCCAGCAAGGAAAGGGAGAAAACCTCTAAACATCACATTTGAGCAGTGTATTCATCAGCACATTTGAAAGCTGAAGGTTGACACCAGTAATAAATAAAAATTTTGATGGTATAGAACAATTCAATACACAATTAGCAATTAATCAGAATATCAAATCGTAGCAAAGTGTGAAATTTTTGGTTTTGAAAGTAACATTTGCTCACATCACTTTTTATTTGTTTTCAATCAAGAAATGAAGAAACCGCGTCTTTTCAACATTCAATATCGGATTCATACTCACCGCAGTTTACCGTAACGCCAACAAAAGCGTTTCATCGCAAAACATCACATAGAATGTTTGCTGCCGATGAATGAGAAACCACGAAATGTTAACAGTTCCGCCTTTGTATGATGATTGGACGCGATAAAGGTTCCATAGATTACTTCGGGTTCCCTATTTTGCTTGGAATTGTGATGTGTAGTTTCAACGATAGTGGCCTTTATGTCGATCATACCATATAGTTGATCATCGGATCCATATTTGCACCCCGTCACATTTCAAACACTTTACCGAGCAAACTCAGCCATATCATATCAGCTATATCACGTTTTCCTTTTTCTCTAGTTTAACGCAAAACTTAGTAGGAATGTTTCACACATATGTGCATGTACGAGGTAAAAGTGACCATTCAAAACCTTGAATTCATGCATTGTTTTCAGATTTCCATCAGTTACAACAAATGATTTCTCGTGTAATATATTGCACATCATGGCGACAAGGTGTCAGAGAACGTGTCCTGAAGCAGTTTAAAAACTAGTCCATCTAACCACACTGTATTGAGAGCTTCCTCCATATCAATGAGACATGCTCCAACGCATTCTCTGTTGTTTAGTTTCCAACAGGTGTCTGATGTTACTTTCGTTACCGAATGTCTGGTCAAATGCCTGGCACGAAAACCAAATTGGCAATTCGGCATCAACTCATATTCCTCAATGAGGACGTTTAATGCTTTGTTGAATATCACTTCAAATACTTTACTGATGTCAGGCTGCAAGCTGATTGGGCCGTAGCTTTTATGGCTCGAAGGTTCTTTTCGTTTCCTCAAGATCGGAAATACCTTAGCATTTTTCCACTCATTCGGGAAATATGACTTGCTCAACATGTTGTTGAACAATATGCAATAATTCCTAATAGCAACCTCAGGCAAATGTCGGAGAACTACATTTGGGATACCATCAGTACCGCATGGTTTCTTGTTGTTTATCCTGCGAAATATGAAACACAAGTCTTCATAGCTGACAACATTATCAATAAGATTTAAGCTCGGTATGATGTCAGATGTTAATGTTTCATTGAAATGAAGCCGTTCAGGCTTGATTTGAAGTCGTAAACTTTTGCTTCAACGACTTCTGAAAATATTTCATTCCCTCTCTCTCTGTTGAACCGATTCACAATGTGTTCCAATCAGGGCAAATTTCTGTAATCCAACACATATAATCCTGTGTCCATTTCTATCCGGCAATGTACTATTAATTTCGATACCAGCCCTATCGAGATTTATCTTATCACTAGCGACTTATTTATCTCATCACTAGCGACTTCAAGATTCGATACCTTCCCTTGAGACTTCTCACGGAATATAATATTCACTTTCGTGAAAACGCCATCTGGGTCGTGTGGGCTAATACCCCTCAATTTTTCCACCCATTGATTGCTGACCTCACTCCTGAAGTATGGACGGATTAAGTTCTGGACATTCTTCAGGTGTAATTTCTACAAAGCCAACGAGGGATGGTTGTAGTCCAAAAATCACTGATAAATATTGTTGATGCATGTGCTTTTCAATCATTTCAACCTTGCAATGGTTGGTGTTTCATATCCTTCCATATTGTTTCGATGTTTAATTTTGGGAAGGACTTTCTCAATCGTTTCCAATGTCAGCTCCTCTAACTTCAACAAATAGAGATTTATTACATCGTTAGTTAGATTCCTGTCACTAGAAACCATTGAACAAGCGTTGCCATCATCAGAAGAAGGGCATTGCTTCAGGTAATCCCGATTAAACTTCTTTTGAAACTTGCCCGAGTCTGTTTTTTTAAATTCAACCGATAACTTTCATGTTGAACTGGAATGAGGAAGAGATCATCCCTTTGATGATTGATTTCCATTACGATTGCGTTATGGTCGCTATCATAAGGAATGATGTTGAGAGCTTCGACCGATACAGATTGCACCTGTATTCAATTTGATTCTCTGTTATCGACGACTTCAGAAATACACCTCTGGGATTATTGGTGGCATTCAGCCATAATGTATGCTTGGCGTTCAGGTCACCAGCAAGAATATAATAACTATGCAGCCTGTTCAATTCGAGTATTTCAAACAAGGAATTGAGCTCCTCCTTGAACTTGAGAACATTTCGACCAGTTGCATAGGCAGAGATAACAAAGAGGTTATCCCCACCTGGCAGTGAGATTTCGATAATGGACACTTCAAGATTCAAAGCTTTTGAATTTGACATTTCTTACGATTTCAAAATCCTTGAATGTCATGAAGTGCCACGAATTGAGGTGGGTTTCAGTAAGAAGCATGATGTCAGGCTTTTGTTTGACAAGGAACTCCGAGAGACAGTCACGTCGATGCAGACTCACAATGGGGTTGACGTGGATTGAGATGAGACGAATCCTATCAATGGGAATGTGACTGGAGTGACTGGATGGCAACTTATTTTAAGGCATTTGAAAGCCCTGAACGCTGAAAAACAAAGTTAATATAATCCGATAAAGAATTTAACTGCTGATAAATTTTAAGAAGCAGCTCATTATTGCCACTTACATTATTTATTTTATTTACATTGTCTGCTGGTCTTCTCGCAGAAAATCCAAATGACATCCCGGGCTTGACGATGTTGGTAGTTATATTGCTGTGGTGTACGTGATTTTGTTTTGGAGTAAATTTTACCTTTGCATATTGATACTGAGGGCATCCTCGATATGATGCTCGATGACCAAAGACACCGCAGTTCTCACAATATAATTTTTCTTTTAGCTTCACCTGAGCCGATTTGTACTCACCGGAGCATGGATATCTTTGACATTTACACATTTATATTTCATGGTGCAATTGGCAGCCGAATGCCCAAATTTTTGGCACCTGAAGAACCGGTTAACTTCGCTTTCCTGAAGGCATTCTCACCATCATGGAAGTTCCAGTACCTTATATTTGGTAAGGCACTTGAACTGCTTTTGCTTTAAATCTGGACTAAGTAATAAGGCAAGTTTTTACGCTCGACAATCGATCTCCTTGTTACGAAATCAACGGAAATAAATTCTATTTCTGGTGCAACTTTTGAAGCACCTGAAGGAAATCGACTGTGTCCTCTCCGCAGTCTAGACCCATCAATCAAAACGTCTGGTTTTTTTCGCTTTTAGGGGGGTATGTAAAATGCGGAACATCTCCAGAATTTAACGCACTTTTTGCAGCCTGAAAATCAATCAATGACTTAGTTCTAATAATCAGCTTATCGGCATTGACTCTCTTCATCTCAAAATCATTTAATTTATTTTCGGCTGCCAAAAACCGAACCATATCTTTGCCTGTTTGCCCAAATACATTGATTGTTGCAACTTTTTCTTTCTTTTGATAAACCTTGGCAGATGGACCAGCAGACAAAACTTTTGATTTTTTTCCCTATTTTTAATTTTTAAATGCTCGATAAATCCATTATTAGGTTTAGTAATACAGTGCTCAGAAGTTTTGTACTCATGAAATCGTCTATTTCAGCAAGCGATACATAAGAGTTCGTGCTGAAGTTTGCTCCGTCTGTGCTGAGGCCATCCTCTTGATCAGGTTCTTGTTTCCTTTTTCCTTTTCCTTTTTCCTCCAAAATTCCTTCAAATTTCCAATTTCATTCAAATTTCTATTTTCATAAAAATCATTCGAAAATCTTATGCTGCTCGATCCGTCCTGCCTCGACGACTGCACGGCTCGAACTCCTATACATTGGACTTACATTTGACCTTGGACTTACATTTGCAGTGAAATGAGGTAGATAAACTGTCCGTAGAGGATTGAAGTGATGGTCTACTGCCTCGGCCAGAGAGGATGGTGGTGTTGGCCATGATTGGCCTTGTCTAAGGATGCGTGAATGCGCTGGCAGGCTAACATTGCGGTGTCATGGAGCGGGTTTTTTCCCCAACACAAGGACCCACTACAGAATAAATTTCGCATTCACAAATTTACAGATACAAATACGTATCGACTGGAGTCGAGGCCGAGGTAAGGGTTGAAATTGCTTAAGCAAATAGCAAACTGGGCCTGGCGAAAAAAGACGGGACTTGGCAGGGCTCCAAATAAGAATGGGGATCCAGGTGGAAGCGGTTGCCCTTCGCCCCGCCATCCGGATCAAGATCCAACGTAGTCATGGCCAGATGTTTTCAATTTCAATGAAAAACTCATGCAAACATAGTTCACATCAACTTTTCCCTATGTTATAGTCTTATGTAATGGAATCACATAATACAATACCATAAATGAGCACGCGAGCGGAAGTGAGAGCACCTGAAATGTCATAAAAAGGAGGATCTCACCCGATAGCTAGCTCATTACAGTGGAGAGTCTTGCCAACGTGGTGGGTCTCCAACCCGGTCAGATTCATAAAACCAAATGGAAAGACCGAGTTTTTGATTTTCACAATTCATCTTTTCATTTTATTTCTTTCGTTTATAGACCGGACAAACTATTTCAAATGCAAATATTTATGTAGGTACTTTCAAATTATTGAAAGTAAACAATTTATTACTGGTGTTTCCGAAATTATATCGGAAGTTTATTATCATTCATAATTCTGTCCAAGGTGCATCAAGAAGAAAAATTTTAATTTATCAAAAAATTTAACTATTAGTAAAAAAGGATACTTACCCATCCTCCTCAACGAGCGCTCGTAGATGTAGGCGGGTATGGCCTGTAAATCTTCTGAGTTAGCGCTATAATTTTTCTTAACATCATTATTCGTTACACTAGATTCGTACTTTAATTCCTTAATTTTACTTTCTTCAACTTTGTTGTTATTAGTATTATTCGTGAAATTATTACTACGCACTTTAATTGTAATGGAAGATGACGATAGGGACTCATTTTTCGATTTACTTGTTCGGGTTCCATTTGAACTCTAATGACATCTGAATATTGGGTGAATATGATGTTTAATGGATGGTGGCTATCTCTCCAATGATTGCGTTACAATTTAAACTTTCTATAGTCCCCTATTGCCTTCACACTCTCAAATGGCGAAATATTAGTTCTTGAATGCGCGCGAAATATTCGCGGATTTTTTGATAGATTTCGAAAAAATTCTTTTACTGGAAGTTCTGAGTAAAAACCATGACCATTGTTAAATCATTCCTGCCTCTTCTATGCTTTTTCCTTTAACTCTTTTTGTCTGTGATCCCTTAGAGTTTGAACATCGTCGATGTTTAAATTGTCCAATTTTTCAATCTCTTCATCCAATTGTTTTTCCACATGCGAAGCAACTGTCGTCAAACTTTTTTGGAGCATATGTGCCCAGTTTTATGAATAAAATCACAGCTGGTCGTCGGAAAGCGTTCTATTTAGCCAAGTTAAGCCGTTCTTTAAATTTAACTCAAAATATTAAGCACCGGATAAGCATAGTCCCACACAGAATCCTACTAAGGCGGTGCAGCAATCACAGGTATCCGATGGAGTCAGCGGTATGTAGTTTGGAGTCCGGTACAGAAATTTTTACAATTTTTAATCTTTCCGTTGCAAAGATGACGCTTTCCAAAAGTATAAAACATTAACTAACAATGCTAATGTATTGAATTGAATTATTTTGCAAAACTACAATTGATAGCAATGCAAGTCTTATGGTTTTTTCTTTAAGCGTGCGAGAAGAATTTGTTCGGGGAAAGTGAACTTGATCCATTCTTCATCACCGGATGAGGGAATTCTATCGACTCAGAAATCGGTTTCAAAAATCCGACTTTCAACTAATCTCCGCTTTCCGTCATGGCTCTCGTGGCATGCGCTCTGTGTGGCGATCCGTAACAGACTCCAATTGGGGCGATACCCATGCACGCACGCATAGTAAGAATTTGATAAAATTCGCTAACCGAATAATTTTAGCCCGCACTTTAATTAAGCTTGTTGTAATGTTGAACAATCGAAGGAAAAAGCTTGCCTATCCGCTTGTGCTGTGCTACTTGCTAATTTCAGCAAAGCCGGTACGGCTTGTTTGGACAATTGTCCCAGCAAGGAAAGGGAGAAAACCTTTAAACATCACATTTGAGCAGTGTATTCATCAGCACATTTGAAAGCTGAAGGTTGACACCAGTAATAAATAAAAATTTTGATGATATAGAACAATTCAATACACAATTAGCAATTAATCAGAATATCAAATCGTAGCAAAGTGTGAAATTTTTGGTTTTGAAAGTAACATTTGCTCACATCACTTTTTATTTGTTTTCAATCAAGAAATGAAGAAACCGCGTCTTTTCAACATTCAATATCGGATTCATGCTCACCGCAGTTTACCGTAACGCCAACAAAAGCGTTTCATCGCAAAACATCACATAGAATGTTTGCTGCCGATGAATGAAAAACCAAGAAATGTTAACAGTTCCGCCTTTGTATGATGATTGGACGCGATAAAGGTTCCATAGATTACTTCGGGTTCCCTATTTTGCTTGGAATTGTGATGTGTAGTTTCAACGATAGTGGCCTTTATGTCGATCATACCATATAGTTGATCATCGGATCCATATTTGCACCCCGTCACATTTCAAACACTTTACCGAGTAAACTCAGCCATATCATATCAGCTTTATCACGTTTTCCTTTTTCTCTAGTTTAACGCAAAACTTAGTAGGAATGTTTCACACATATGTGCATGTACGAGGTAAAAGTGGGTTCACTCCGTATGTTTTTAAAGCGACAGTTCGGCAATCGTTTATTATTGGCCTTCCGCACTAATCCCGTCGACAGCTTTCCGCAATTCTCTCTTTTTCTCGCCGCGTCCGCGCTGTTTGGTAATCCCCAATCGACTCCTCGATCCGCTTACGCAGATTTGCTCACTTGTTACGATCAACTACCGTACAGTACATGCCGCAACGGCGTTTCGTGACAAGCCCACTCATCCATCCAATGAAGATTGCATTGCAGCAATGGAATTTGTGGATAAGTTGCATTATAAAGGGGTTGCTGTGTCCAAATTTTAATTGTAAATTTAAATAACTATTTTATTTTAAATTTACAATATAAATTGGATCAGCATTATGATGGTTTTCAAGCAGTTTGCTTAGGCGACTGCTCGATTACTACACATTCAACAAGAAACTCACTCGGAAATAACATATACAAAAGAAATGAATCCAAAGACTTAGCCTGAAAAATCAAATGCTCACATACAAACAGATTATACAACCAACGCTACTATACGGTAGTTCTGCTTTCTACTAAATGACAAAGAGTAACAAAAGAAGCACTCCAGTCCATCCGAAATAGATTTTTTTAAAAGTGTAGTAATCGAGCAGTCGCCAATGCAAACTGCTCGAAAACCTTCATAACACTTATCCGAGATATTAATTGCAGATTTGAAAAATTTATTTATTTCAATTTATAGGTATAAATCAAAAAATATTTTTTTTTAATTTTAATAAATGTAATTTTATATCATTTTTTTCCTATATTAAATTTAAGTTTTTCTTTGTAATTATATTCTTTATATTTATCTTTTTCTATTATTATTTAAATTTTTCTATATTATTATTTTTGCAATCCGTACGGAGATTGGTTTCTAAAAAGTGTAGTGTAATTATACAGAATGGTTTCTGACCGTTAGATTCTGATTTTGTTACTAATAAATAACGTATCCTCGTGTCGTACAATATTCGACACAGTTATATACAACGGAGTTATTGAATATATTTTTTATACTATTTGAGTGAATTCACTGTGCTTCTCAGTATTGCGTGCATACTATTGTACATCTACATATACTATTGTACATCTACATCTACTACTGTACATCTACTCATACGCCAGACATGTGAATAAATTTGGAAACGAAATAAAATTCCTGACATCGAATGTCGCCCCCTGAAGTGATCTCGCCGCATGCGTTATGTGATGCACGCATTCTATGTAATTTCTTAATTTTCCTTACATTTACAATTTACTCGTGACACGTCAATTATTGAGTGCTTATTTTTTTACAAAATGCGAAAGATGATGGGCTTAGTTTTGATGGATTAACGTGAAAATCGATTTGCTCGATGAATGAAAATTTGTGAAATCTTCTTCTTTGCATAAATTACGAAAGAAAATTATTCCCTTCAATAGTGTTTGTTATCATAGAATTGTATTTGATTGAGTGAGGTTGAATATATCCTTGCTCGAATGTGCCTTGTGGGTCGTTTATAACCGCGAACTGCACTACAGGTGCAACATTTTCAATGGAAACCATTTGAAGGTGTTATGCTAATTAAGAGGATTTCAAGACGCCATTATGGATATGGTACAGTATCTAAGGGGGCTTCTCGAATTCAAACAAAATGCAAACGCTCCCATTAGTAGTGTAAAACTTATCGAGGAGGCTCTCGAATATTTTAGTGTGATTGTAAATTATTTGCCCAGCGAGACTATTAATTGCCTAAGGCAACTATTAAAATGCCTATCTTGTCGAAATTATGGAAATAGGAAAGTATTTCGCCATTCAAAATTCATTTTTGAACACTTATGCTTTGAAGTAAGCTAAGATTAATCCAACAAATTACATCTTTGCTACATATATGTGACGCTCTTGTGATCTTACATCGCTAACACGTGAAGTACATCCGTTTTAAATGCAGCAAAGTCGGATGGGACGAACGGAAGCGAAATCTGGTGATGTGTTCCACATGCACTGTTCTTGTCTGCTAAAATTATTAGTTATTATTAACGCATTTAAAATCTTAGTTCCAAACATGAACAGATAAGAAGATATTTACTTAGTGAGATAGTATATATGTAAATTATGTAGCTATTGTGTGTGTTTGAGCAGTCGTCGTCAGTCAGCCGCTCTACGAGTTAGTCGTGTCAGTCGATAGGAGAGTCATGTTTCACCCGTTCTACGGAGCAGTCGAAAGGTCGTGTCTCAGCCGCCGTCTGTCGTGTGCAAGCCGTTGTACAGTAAGCCGTTCAACCCATCGGTCGTCACTCAGTTGTCGCTACAGCCGCTACAGCCGCTACGTGAATACTTACAGAATATCAATTTATCTATTTTATAGCAGTTTATATGAATAAAGACTATTCAATATTACATTTGGGGGCTCAACCGTTTGAGAACATAGTTTAGTAGTGCATTCGCCGTGGATTTTGCACATGATTTTGTTTATCGTCGGCGCGGTTATTACGAAAAATGGCCAAATTTACATGATCGCAAAGAAGACCCCAAAAAAGCCGCGCAGTGCAGTGCAAGCGAGGCAACAGCAAGTGGCGCAATCTAGAAAACCGTACAATATGAGAGCAGTGCAGCGGATTAACAGCAGCAGCTGTATGAGCGATTCGGAAAGAGCGAAAAATGTACCGTTGAATACAGCTTCAACCTTAGCAACAGCGGTTAAGTGCGACGAGCTTTCTGTAAGCGGTACAGAGAAGCAATACAGTGTGTCACCTAGCTGTTCGTACACAAATATAGCAGCAGGAGGTTTTCCAGAAGCAGCAAAGCCCGCCACACTCACCGCGCCTACTGCACACACCAACGATGGTGAACTTTTGCAGCAGTTGATTCAATTTCTATCACTGAAAATCCAGGCAGATGAATTCGGAAGGAATGACACCAAGCTAGTGGTCGAAAACTTCGCGAGAATAATACAGACTTCGACGGTGAAAACATGACCATAAGGCAGTGGCTAAGTAATTTTGAACTGAACACCGACGCTTATGGACTTAATGAAAAGCAGAAGTACGTACAGGCGAGAGCGAAAATGACTTGCACGGCAAAGCTGTTCTTAGAATCAACAACTACAACAGTGTGTGACTATAGTGCTCTACGCCGAGTATTGTTAGAAGTGTTTGAAAGAGAATACATATGCGGTGCTGAAATACATAAGCAGCTGAGTGAACGTAAGATGCGCAAAGATGAAATGTTTCATGAATACTTGCTTCAAATGAAACGTATTGCCGCTCGAGGGATAGTTGATACTGAATCCATTATTCGATACACAGTGACGGTCTGAATTTGAAGAGTGATTTCCAATTTAATCTTTACCGGTGTAAGTCATTCAAAGAAATAAAAACCGAATAAGATATATATGAAAGTGTAGTTCACAAGGAACAACAAGTGAAGCCAAGTTCGACAGGAACCAAGCCGAAAAAACAACATTGTTATAATTGCGGGTCGGCAGATCACCTGCGGAAAGACTGCAAGGTGGAGATGAAATGCTTTCGCTGCAACAAAACTGGACACATGTCAAAGCAATTCACAAACAATGCGGTGGTGAATTTCATATATGGGAAAAATCGGCTGAAGCAATTGACAGTCAAAACCAATAAAGTTAATGCCCTGGTGGATACGGGAGCTGATGTTTCCCTCGTACGAAGAACAGTCGGCAGCAAATTCGGCAGCATTGTAGCAGTTAACGGCAGTGCAGCATTACAAGGCTTAGGCAACACAACAACCCACCCTATCGGCGAAGTCGTTGCGGAAGTGCAGGTGGATAGCATACGGACGAGCCACGCATTTCTGGTTGTGGAGGACAGCGTTATGGAATGCGATGCTATTCTAGGAGATGATTTCATCAGGAAGTTCGAAATGAAGTCTACCCCGGCTGGTTATAAGTTTTCTCCTCCTTCGGGGGAGAAAACTGAGGAAACAAATCAGATAAGTACCTTTAACGTTGTCCAGTCACTTACTGACGTTGTTGTACCCCCACAGTACAAACATATCGTGCAGAGGATGGTCGACAGCTATCAGCCAGCTGCATATACCGAGGAATGTCCTGTGAAGCTGAAGATTGTTCCTGACGATGAAATCCTGCCATTTCAACATTCACCAAGTCGCGTAGCAGTAGGAGAGATGGATGCTGTAAAAAACCAGATTGATGAGTGGCTAGAAGCGGGCATCATTCGTCGATCCACATCGAATTTTGCTAGCCGAATGGTTATTGTCAAGAAAAAGGACGGGACTAATCGAGTTTGCGTTGACTACCGTCAACTCAATAAAAACGTTTTGAAGGACTGTTTCCCCATGCCGATTGTCGATGAAGTTTTGCTGAAGCTGCAGAAAGCGAAATATTTCACCGTAATGGATTTGGGAAATGGCTTTTTCCACGGTCCCATTGAGGAGGATGGTAAAAAATACACAGCGTTTATCACGAAAAATGGATTGTACGAGCTTAACAAGGCATCGTTTGGATTCCGTAACTCTCCAGCAGTTTTGATACGATTTGTGAACTATGTGTTCCGGAACCTAATTATACATGCGGAGACGGCTGAACTTTGCATTGCGAAAATGAAGCAAGTTTTTGACGTTGCAGCTGCAGCGGAACTTAAAATCAAATGGAACAAGTGCCGTTTTCTACAAACATCGGTAGATTTCTTAGGACACATTGTCGAAAATAGTCGCATTAAGCCCGGCATAGAAAAGACGAGTGCTGTTCGAAAATTCCCGGTTCCGAAAACAATAAAGGCCGTTCAGTCTTTTCTAGGGTTAACGGGATTTTTTCGAAAATTTATAAGGAACTATTCCCAGATCGCCAAGCTGCTTACTAATTTGCTACGGAAGAACGCTGTGTTTAAAATGGGCCACGCAGAAATGCAAGCATTCCAGTCGTTAAAAGCTGCTTAAGTTGAAGAACTAGTCTTGAAGATTTACGATACAAATGCAAAAACCGAGTTACACTCAGATGCATCGAAAGATGGATTTGCGGCGACGTTGTTGCAATGGTTTGACAATCAGTTACATCCTGTATATTTTTGGACTAAGAAAACCTCTGAGGCGGAAGCGAAGCAACACAGCTATATCCAAGAAGCTAAATTTATTTCTTGGCATTAAAGAAGTTTCGACAATATTTATTGGGAATACCATTTAAGCTAGTAACCGATTGCGCGGCTTTCAGATAGACCATTAACAAAAAGGACGTCCTCCGAGAGATGGCACAATGGGTGATTAACCTGCAGGATTTTGATTACCAGCTCGAACACCGTAAAGGAGAACGCCTAAAGCACGTCGATTGTTTAAGCCGCTATCCGCAACAAACAATGTTTGTCTCATCAGAATTGACCGCATGAATTAAAAAGGCACAGCAAGATGATCCCATGATAACACCAATCACTGAAATTCTAACTACACGGCCGTACGAGAATTTTAAACTAAATGGGGGTCTTCTGTTTAAAGCGGTAGACGGAGCGGATCTTTTAGTGGTGTCATGACAAATGGAAAGAGAAATTATCACAGAAGCTCATAGCGCTGGTCATTTTGCTGTTCAAAAAACGATGCATTCGATTCAGCAGAAATATTGGATACCGCATCTGAAAGGCAAAGTCGCACATGTTATTAATAACTGCGTGAAATGTATCATGTACAACAAAAAGCTGGGGAAGAAAGAGGGATTTTTGACTCAAATAGAAAAAGGAGATACGCCGCTACACACAATACATATTGTTACATGTACAAATAATTACATGTACAAATAATTCTGCGAGCTACTGTCGCAATTGTTTTCATAATCATTAAGAACGTCAACAAATGAATTTACTCGAACCCACGAGAACCCAACAAGCATGATCAACATCTGCAAGTGACGTCACTCCATTCATTAATTTGCTCGAATCTACCAGGTACCTCTCGGTAGAACATTCGCCAATGTACGAGAAATGGGTGAATAGGTAGAGACCCTATATAAAGGCGAGCTGAATGAATGGGGGGAATCATTCATTCGACCGCGATAAGAACTGCGATTGTGTGTGGGACGCGATATTATTCGAGTAGTAGAAAAGTGATTTTCGTAATAGTGAAGTGATTTAGAAGACAATTGCGATAAGAAATTTATGGACAAGTGTTAGATTTTTCATAGTGAAAATTAAAATTAGTGAATGTGTTAAACTGTCATGGTGCGCTTTTGTAATTAAATAAACTCTTTTAACTTAAATTAAAAGACATTGCGTTTTCACTTTCCCGGAACGTTAAAATTATTGGCCGCGAACCGAAAACACGCGACAATATTGACCATCTGGGCCCAATGGATGCCACTGTAAAGCAGTATAAATATATTTTCGCCATGGTGGATAGATTTACCAAATTCGTTTGGTTGTACACAACGAAAACCACAAACTGCGAAGAAGTCCTTAGGAAGTTGGAGGAATGGAACATGATTTTTGGAAATCCGACTCGAATTGTTAGTGACCGGGGCGCTGCATTTACGGCACAGGCATTTGAGCAGTTTACGCGTGAAAATGGCATCGAGCATGTATGGACCACTACAGGTGTTCCACGAGGGAACGGTCAAATTGAGCGTGTGAATAGATCGATCTTGTCCATTATTTCGAAGCTTTCATCGGAAGAGCCTACTAAATGGTATAAATTTGTGCCAAAGGTACAGAAAGCAATGAACAGCACGATTAACGTATCGACTAAAAGATCACCATTTGAGTTGATGTTTGGAGTCAATATGAAGAATGTCATAGAGGACCACATTATACAGGCGCTTCAAGTGGAAATGTTTGATAATTTTGATGTTGAGAGGCAGCAGTTGTGGCAAAACGCTAAGGCTGAAATTCATCAAGCACAAGCCGCCTATAGTGAACAATTCAATAAGAAGCGAAAAGCAGAATATGGGTACAAAGTCGGTGATTTAATGGCGATTCGCCGAACTCAATTTGTAACGGGTAGAAAACTGGCAAGCGAGTATTTATGCCCATATGAGATCACGAAAATAAAGCGTAACGGGCGTTATGATGTTCGAAAAGCTGGAAGTGTCGAAGGGCCTTACACAACAGCCACGAGTTGCGATAACATGAAGCTATGGTGATACGTAGTCAACAGCGTGGATGCTTGGTCATCGGAGGCCGATGACTGAATTAGAATGGCCGAATGTAAAGTATGTAGCTATTGTGTGTGTGTGAGCAGTCGTTGTCAGTCAGCCGCTCTACGAGTTAGTCGTGTCAGTCGATAGGAGAGTTGTGTTTCACCCGTTCTACGGAGCAGTCAAAAGGTCGTGTCGTGTCAACGGCTTGCACACGACGGACGACGTAGTGTGCAAGCCGTTGTACAGTAAGCCGTTCAACTCATCGGTCGTCACTCAGTTGTCGCTACAGCCGCTACGCGAATACTTACATAATATCAATTTATCTATTTTATAGCAGTTTATATGAATAAAGACTATTCAATATTACATATAATAATCTAAATAAGAGTACCCGGGATAAAGTGCGTAGTGCTCAAAAAGTAGCGATAACGGAACTTACTATTTCTGTCATATTGCATCACCCACATTCATCAGCGGGCGCCCGGCGAGGATGTTGGGTAAGTACCCGTTACGGTATTTTTACTATTTTTTATGAAACATATATTAGTATTTTTAATATTCTATTAAAATTTTATCGAGCCATCAAAGATAAAAAAGAAAAAACAAAACAAAATATTTTATAAATGCAACGCACAAATAATGAGAAAGAGAATCTCGATGTTGTATATTTTTCTAATCGATTTCGATTAAAACCTGTTTAAGTCTTTATACAAATAATAATTTAAAAGTTGACATATTTTAAATCTCAAACTTAGACAAGTGAACAAAAATAGTGTACAAGTTTTCTTGCTTTTATCATGAACATTCAATGGTATACGTAAATATTTTTGTAAGACTTTAATATAATTCCTAAATAATGGTTTATATATTTTTGACAAAACAACGAATAAAAATGAAAAGATGAATTCACTATAAACTCGGTCTTTCCTTTCGTTAAACCTGACCGGGTATTGGACTCGCCACATTGGCTGGCCCCTCCACTATAATGAGCTAGCCATCGGGCGAGCTCACCCCTTTTTAAGCTTTACAGGGGCTCTTGCCCGGGTAAGGTGGCCTTCCACTCGCATGCCTTTTTATGGCATAGTGTTATGTGATTCCCTCACATTATACTATGACATAAAATTTCCACGTTTATATTTTTCATTTAAAGGAAAACCCATCCAAATTATGTCTGTATGAGTTTTTCACTTAAATGGAAAATATGGCCACGCTTACATTTGGATCTTGATCCGGTTGGGAGGGTGCGAGGGGGCACTGCTTCCATCTGGATGCCCCACTCTTATTTGTGGGCCATAAGTATCGTCCGCACCGACGAAGTTCTTTGAAGTCCGTCTGTTTTCTCCAGGCCCGGTTTATTCCCTAGATTCAGCAATTTTCGATCCCTAGTAGGTTACCTTCTTCTCGACTCCAGTCGATATTCCTTTGACCCTTGAAATTCGTGGATGCGAAATTTCTTTTGTAGTGGGTCCTTGTGCTGTGGAAAAGAACCTGCCCCACTACACCGCAATGCTAGCCTGCCAGCGCATTCACGCGTCCTCAGACAAGGCCAATCTCGGTGAAACCCACCATCCTCTTTTGCCGAGGTGGCAGACCATCACTGCAGTCCTTTACGGACATTTACAAAACACCCATTTCACTACAAAAGACCTTAAGAATTCCATGGTATATTGGAAGCACTGACATATACACGGGCCTAAGAATTGAGACGGTTGAAAAATACGTATGTGAAACTTTTTTACACAATCGACAACCATACTATTGTAATAGTACCCGCATTCCTTCGAATTTTACGAAAAAGGGATGAACTTAGGTTCCCAATTATCCACCAAATAACAGTGTGATTTTTTTAAATCATATAATAACTGAAACTGGCTTAAGAAAATAGATGGGTACTGAAGAGCTCACAGATTTGAGGGAAGTAAGATGCTAAATTGCACTAGCTCCACAC
Source organism: Odontomyia ornata (assembly GCA_963969285.1). Taxonomy (NCBI): domain Eukaryota; kingdom Metazoa; phylum Arthropoda; class Insecta; order Diptera; family Stratiomyidae; genus Odontomyia; species Odontomyia ornata. Next base: position 78,397,231 of record OZ017739.1, on the reverse strand, counting down.
CTCCCACATTCCACATACTTGGCAACAAGTGCTGGGAAAAGGGCGTCGCTGATGCGACCTTGCCCACGTCTACATTAGTCCACACTACCCCTTATGCTAGGCTTATTCAGATGAATAAGCTTATACATTTCAATTACCATGATCTGATGATAATCATAAATGTTCGTCTTCCTTTGCTTGTTCAGCTTCTACGGTCTACCTTTCCAGTTAATCACTTTGATATTGACCTCATTATCAACAACGCTTGTTAAAGTTATTCCCTAGAGCCTCTTTAATCGTTCTTGCAAGTATTATTTCTGCTTTGTGAGAGCAGAAATTGCAACCCCAGGAGAATTTAATAGGCTCTATAGTATCTACTTTTTTACATTGAAAAGGGATAAACTTCGAAATAAATTTGTTATGCTAGGATTACTCGAGAAGAAAAAATAATCCCTACGAAATGTATCTTGAATTTGAAAATTCATTTGAACATTCTTAATATGTGTTATTGCCTCTATCGTTTCTCATAATGGCATGATGTTCAGCTTTCCTATCAACACCATGCGACTCATTGTGCTACCACTATTTTCCAGCACTTCCAGGGGTACTTTCTATTACCCCTTATCTAAAGAGTACTCACTACCCCTTATCTAAAGAGTAAAGCCAACTGCTAAGAAAGTTATATTCGTATATGCGAAATTGATATCCTGCGGAACATAATATGCTGCAAGGAAGAAAAACATAGAAGAGGAAATGCAACAGAAGAAGATTAAAGAAAAAGAAAATACACACCATACATATAAAATAATACTGCATATACTTGTAAAAGCTCTATTTAAATATTGAATATCACAAATAAGAAATTTTGAAGCATAAACGGAAATAATAAAAATATAAAAATACATAATGCTGCTGCATAATATCTAATGAAACTATTTATTTTTTGGAAAAATACTCAAATCGCGCTTGTTTAGCTGTATTTAAGACTATAATCTTCGGTATTTTGATTAAGTTCCTTCCTTTTACTTATTAAAAGTGACCATTGTGTTGGTTTACATGTTTAGTGTGATTTTGGATAAAGTAAAGTCGCTGAAATTTAATTTTCTTCGCTAACTATTTTTACACGATTCCCAATTTAAAATGTTTAGCTTCCGTTTAGATTCAAAAAATGCCTGACTGTTCTGTTAAATTGCGATTTACAAAGTAATTTATTTTATCCAATCGAACTTCAGCAAAATTTCAGGCATCACCCACATCATCTACGGGCGCTCGTCGAGGATGCTGGGTAAGTACCCTTTCTTTTATTTGCTTATCATCATGTTATAAATTATATATGTTTTGAGATTGCTGGATTAAAGATTTAAAATTTATTGCACAATTATTTAAAATTTTCCGAATCGTTCGAATATTTTACCGATGTCGCAGATGAGGAACAAATCATATAAAATTATAAATATCCCGAAATCTATATGATGGAACTATTTTCCAGTTATGGAATTCATATTAACAATCCACAATAAATTAAGATGTTAGAGGTTAAAGAAAATTGGCGCTGGTTGTCGGTTTAGAATAGTATATGCGGTAAACACTGCCACTGCTATATTATGTTTAATATTTCTTTACTGAAAACCTTTCACAGGTTAATGAGTTTCTAAGTTGATCAATTAATTTAAAAAGTTACTAAACTTTTGGTAGAATTTCGGGAATTATGAAATTAATTTATTATACTACTGAAAAGTTATTCATCAGAGTCTAGTATTTAAATTAATTAATATATTTCTAATGCAAGATTAAAATGTAAGAGTTGGAGGCTTAGAGACGAATTTAAAATTTTAAAAATTAACTTGGTAACAGAGACTACATAGAATAATAGAAATTTGTTTGCATGTTAGAGTGGAAATATTAAATAAATTCGAATAGGATGTAATTGGTTTGTAGTCGAAATAAATATATTTTAAAATATAGATCAGATAATTTTATATCTTTGAATTCATAGAATGTCCCTATATTTTGAGCGGTTTGAAGATCAAAAATAAAATCAATGTCTAATTAAACAGCACACTCGGTCTTTCCATTTATCGAAAACCTGACCGGGTATGGGACGCGCCACGTTGGCTGGCTCCTCCACTATAATGAGCTATCCATCGGGTGAGCACACCCCTTTTAAGACGTTGGCAGGTGCTCTCGCAGAGTGGAGTGGTCTTCCGCTCGCGTGCCTATTTATGGTATAGGATTATGTGATTCTATCACATAAAACTATAACATAAATTTGCCACGTTTATATTTCCCATTTAAGGGGATAATTCATGCAAATTATGTTTGTATGAGTTTTTCATTTAAATGAAAAATATATGGCCATGTCTACATTAGATCTTGATCTAGCTGTTAGGTGTGAGGGAGTACTGCTTCCGCCTGGATGCCCCACTTTTATTTGGGGGCCATAAGTATCGTCGGTAGCGACGTTTTCACTACACCCTTAATAATAATCTTTTTTTTTGTATTTTTTCCAAACATTCAAATTCAATTTCTTCTGTCTACTCTTATCATTTAACATGTTTTTCTATTCATACTCACTCTACGCGTCTTGCCCAGGCGCTTTAACTCCTTTTGTTTTTCCAAGATTCAAAGGAGGAGATCATCTGGACCCGAATAATTACCGCCCTGTTGCACTTTTGACAGCGTTTAGTAAAAAATTCGAAAAACTGGTAAATAATCGTTTAAAATCTTTCTTAAAGGACAATCCCATCATAATTCCGCAGCAGTTTGGCTTTCAAAAGAACAAGAGTACTTTCGATGCGTTACTTTCTGTCTCACGTTACATCAATGAAAGTATTGAGAAAGAAGATTATGTTATTGCAATTTTTGTGGACCTGAAGAAAGCTTTTGATACAGTTCATCATGACCTGTTACTTCGAAAACTTGAATCGTGTGGTGTACAAGGAAAACCGAAACAGCTTTTTCAACGTTATTTGGAACGAAGATTCGAAAGAACATCAGTTAATAATGTCTTGAGCAATCTACCACCAATGAAATCGGGGGTTCCTCAAGGATCCATGCTTGGACCAACCTTGTTTTTGCTATATACCAATAATTTGAAAGCTCACCACACATTATATGCTGATGATACTGTACTTCTTTATTCAAGACATGATAAAGTTGACATGGAGAATATCGTGAACGAGGATCTAGATAAATATCATTTATGGCTTATCAAAAATATACTAGCATTGAATACTACAAAGAAAAAACACATTATTTTTAAACAGAAGAATAAGGAAGACATAGAAGTTGACCTAAAAATTAACAGCGAAAACTTGCAAAGAGGGTTTGAAATTAAATATCTCGGTCTTATCATAGATCATAGCACCAATGATAAGAGTGTTGAAAGGATATGGAGGTTTTCCAATGCATATAAAGAAACTTGTATTAAATGCATTTGTACTGATAAAGCTACATTATGCCGTGGTCATCTGGAGTCAATCGTCAACGCAAAACCTTAATATTATATCCAGGATACTAACTAAAGCCTATAAAAATATTCTAAACGTTCCCATTCTCACTCCAACAAGACTAGTGTATCAACGGACCAATGCACTCACCAGTCAAATCATTACTATGGAGAAAGCTTAGTTTATCTTCAAATGTCTTATTTCCGGTGAATGGGAACAAAGCCCCTTTATAAAAGTATCACAAATAAATCCATGTAATTCAAGAAATGCCAACAATTTTGTAATACCTTACACTAGAACTGATCGACTAAAGAACGATGCAACGACTGATGCTTTGCGTATAAACAACAATCTTTCAGAAACAGTGAAAAACGTAAACTCATTACTGGTTTTTAAGAAAAGACTTAAGGAACATCTAATAAATTCAAATTAATGATAAGTCCGGGGATTGAAAATGCAGTATCTTAGGGCATTTTAGACCCTAACGTTAAGATACTTAAAGACAGCTAGTTTTTATAAACGCAGAGTTTTTTTTTACTGCGTCGTATTATATTTTTTTTATCTCTGACAACTGTTCACGAATCGGATTAGACTAGCAGGAAAGGAGTACTTCACAGCATTTGGTGTGCCCCTTTGACCGATGTTTTAGCATTGCCAGTGGGCACACGTAGGATTCATCCAAATTATGTTTGTATGAGCTTTTCATTTAAATGAAAAATATATGGCCATGTCTAAATTAGATCTTGATCTGGCTATTAAGTGTGAGGGAGTACCGCTTCCGCCTAGATGCCCCACTCTTATTTGGGGGCCATAAGTATCGTCGGTAACGACGTTTTCACTACACCCTTAATAATAATCTTTTTTTGTGTTTTTTCCAAATATTCAAATTCAATTTCTTCTGTCTACTCCTATCATTTAACTTGTTTTTCTATTCGTACTCACTCTACGCGTCTTGCCCATGCGCTTTAACTCCTTTTCTTTTTCCACAATTTCCAAAAAAAAAATTTCCTTCAAAACTCCTCCAAAATTCCACAGTTCCTCCTAATTTCCAATTTCTCCCAAATTTCTATTTTCAAAAAAAATCGTTCGAAAATCGTATGCTGCTCAATCCGTCCTGCCTTGATGACTGCATGACTCGAAATTCTGTACGTTGGACTTATATTTGATCTTGGACTTACATTTGACAAGAAACGCACATAGAAACAACACATACAAAAGATACGAGGACACTGCATTGGACTTCTCTCCTCTTTGCACCCTCTCATTGAATCCAAAAGGCTTAGCCTGAAAAATCAAATGCTCATATACAGATTATACGACCAACACTACTATACGGTAGTTCTGGTCTCTACAAAAAAAGCACTCCAGTCCTTCTAAAATAGAATTGTTAGGAAGACTTTAAGAATTCCATGATATATTAAGAATTGAAACGTTTGAAAAATACGTACGTGACAAGGCACTGACACTTTTTGACAAAGTTGACAACCATACTAATAGTACCCTGGCATGACTTTGAACTTTACGATAAAGGGATAAACTTAGGTTCCCAAATATCCGCCAAATAACAGTGTGATTTTTTTTAACTCATATTTTCTTTCAAATACCCTCATTCACTACCATTCTCTCCATCACTCTTTCATGTTCGCACAATTCTCGTGCGATCTGCACTTCACACGTCGTTAAATCCTACGTGTGCCTACTGGCAATGCTAAAACATCGGTAAAAGGGGCACACCAAATGCTGTGAAGTACTCCTTTCCTGCTAGTCTAATCCAATTCGTGAACAGTTCTCAGAGATAAAAAAAATATTATAATACGACGCAATAAAAAATACTCTGCGTTTATAAAAACTAGCTGTCTTTATGTATCTTGACGTTAGAGTCTAAAATGCCCTAAGATACTGTATTTTCAATCCTCTGGACTTACCATTAATTTGAATTTATTAGATGTTCCTTAAGTCTTTTCTTAAAAATCAGTGATGAGTTTACGTTTTTCACTGTTTCTGAAAGATTGTTGTTTAAATGCAAAGCATCAGTCGTTGCATCGTTCTTTAGTCGATCAGTTCTAGCGTAAGGTATTACAAAATTGTTGGCATTTCTTGAATCACATGGATTTATTTGTGATACTTTTATAAAGGGGCTTTGTTCCGATTCACCGGAAATAAGACATTTGAAGATAAACTAAGCTTTCTCCATAGTAATGATTTGACTGAAGGTGAGTGCATTGGTCCATTGATACACTAGTCTTGTTGGAGTGAGAATGGGAAGGTTTAGAATATTTTTATAGGCTTTGGTTAGTATCCTGGATATAATATTAAGGTTTTGCTTTGACGATTGACTCCAAAGGACCACCGCATAATGCAACTTTATCAGTACAAATGCATTTAATACAAGTGCATATAAAGCATTGGAAAACCTCAATATCCTCTCAACACCCTTATCATTGGTGCTAGTTGCCTCCTCAAATTATTTATGTGTGGCAACCATGTCAAACGATGATCTATGATAAGACCAAGATATTAAATTTCAAACACTCTTTGCAAGTTTTTGCCGTTAATTTTTAGGTCAACTTCTATGTCTTCCTTATTCTTCTGTTTAAAAATAATGTATTTTTTCTTTGTAGTATTCAATGCTAGTATATTTTTGATAAGCCATGAACGATATTTATCTAGATCCCCGTTCATGATATTCTCCATGGCAATAATGTCCTGAATAAAGAAGTACAGTATCATCAGCATATAATGTATCGTGAGCTTTCAGTTTACATATATTCAAATTATTGGTATATAGCAAAAACAAGGTTAGTCTAAGCATGGATCCTTGAGGAACCCCCGATTTCATTGGTGGTAGATTGCTCAAGACATTATGAACTGATGTTCTTTCGAATCTTCGTTCCAAATAACTTTTAAAAAGCTGTTTCGGTTTTCGTTGTACACCACACGATTCAAGTTTGTGAAGTAACAGGTCTTGATCAACCGTTTCAAAAGCTTTCTGCAGGTTCATAAAAATTGCAATAACATAATCTTCGTTCTCAATAGTTTCATTGATGTAACGTCAGACAGAAAGTAACGCATCGAAAGTACTCTTATTCTTTTGAAACTTTTGAAACTGCTGCGAAATTATGATGGAATTGTCCTTTAAGAAAGGTTTTGAACGATTTTTTACCAGTTTTTCGAATATTTTACTAAAGGCTGTTAAAAGTGCAACAGGGCGGTAATTATTCGGGTCCAGATGATCTCCTCCTTTGAATATTAGAATTATTTTTACCAGTTTCTCTTCGCCCGGAAATGTTCAGTTTCTAATATGCTCGTTTATAAAATTTCCCAATGATTCAGCTATCCCCTCTTTGACTAGAATAATTTCATGTGTGGCGATGTTGTCAATACCTGGTTCTGCATTTTTTTTTTTTTTTTCAAATTTTCGATTGTATTTAATACTCCTCTTTTAGTCGTTTGATGAATGTGAAAGATGGACTTAGGTGGGCTATTTATGATATTCAAATAGCTTATTGACTTTTAACCAAGCTCCCTGCAAATTTTTTCACCAATTGCTGAAAACAAGTGGTTTAGCGAGTTTGCTGTTCCACATGGGCGCGCTGCATTGTTAGAGTCCATGCCGAAAAATTCAGCATTTGATGGTATGATCGAGGGTGACGAATTATCTTTTACTTCATTTATTATTTTCCATATTTCGTGTGAGTTGTCCGCCGCTATTTCCAATCTTCTGGAGTAATATGAAAATTTAGCTTCTTTTATGAGACGTTTTTATTCGTTTTGGGCTTGGTTATACAGAGGTTTAAGTGCTTGATCTTCAGCGTTCTTTTTGTATTTTTTATAAGCCTTCCTTTTGTTTATACTAGCCTCAATAACTTTCTTTGTTACTCATGTATGTTGTCGACATCTGATCTTTTTCTCAATGGTAGAATCATGCTTGGACTCTGTTATCATATTTTTGAGCTCCATAAGGTTTTCAGGTTTTCGGTTTGTTTGCATCTGTTGAAATTTCGATTTGAAAAGATCCTTGTCTAATTATCTGAATATTTTGTTAGTAGGTTTTTGCTTACTGAGACTTTGACCACGGACGACAATTTTTAAGGACACGATGATCTAACTCCGGCCAGTCTGCAAGTGTGAATTTAATGTTTTCAGCAATTTTTTTCTCATTTGTTGCTATGTGATCTAGGTAGGTACTTGAAGTCGGGCGAGTAATTTTGTCCTTATTGACAATGACTGCTCTGTTTGTTTCCAGGGTATCCTTGAACAGTCTCGATTCTGGAGATTCTGCAATCAGGTCTTTGTTTGTGTCAGTAACTGTGATTAGATTTTTTTCAATAGAGTATATTGCATCTATTACTGTGCAGAAGTCCCGCGCATTGAGACGATTGGGATTATAGTAAGTACCGACTTTTAGTTTTTTACCTGCGCAGGTTATTTTAATTATTATTATATTATATATGTCAGATGTTACTCTCTTTTTCACGAAATCAATGGTATTTTTTATATAATTTGCCGTAACTCCTCCTCTTCCGGGCCTGCAGGAGAAAACGAAGCTTTATCCCGGAATATTGTAATACTTTGCTTCTTCAGGATGGATCCATATTTCGTTTAGTATGTATAATCAGATCCGTTTCAGGATTTTGCTGCAGATAAATTTGAATATCACCCAAATTTGAATATCATTATAACTGAAACTGGCTTAGGAAAATATATGGGTACTGAAGCGCTCACAGATTTGAGGGAGTTAAGGTGCTAAATTGCACTAACTCCACACTCCCCACATTGCACGTAATTGGCAACAAGTACTGGAAAAAGGGCCTCGCTGGTGCGACCTTGCCCACGTCTAAATTAGTCCACGCTACGCCACTGGGTGGACTTATTGAGATGAATAAGCTTATACATTTCAATGACCATGATCTGACCCAGTAAACCCCGGTTTTATCTGACCTCACAACCTAACACATACCGGGGCCGACACCTAAAAACAAAAGAAACAAGTTGGGTAGACAGACCTATGCTCATGTCAGAAGGGTTTGTACTCAACTTACAAAATGCAGTAACCAGCGACGTATAAAATCAAGAAACATGTCAAAGACGATTTTATTGGAGAAAATGTGAAATTCGAGGATCATACTATTATTAACGAAGTTGAAAGAGTTTTGACTTCTGAGGTATTTGTTAGAGTTATACCCATAAATACCTCCCTTGATAGTTTTTTCAGATATTTTAGATGACGGGTGTCCATTCGCGAGGGAGGAAACACATTTTTCATGTATTTCCTCCCCTGTGCCCCCACTGAAGCAATAACTGTCAGTTTAAGAACTGTTTTGAAAAGCTCTCATAGAGAACTTTCAGTTGATACTCATATCGGCTACCTTTCATGAAATTTTTTCCAGGGGCCACTCCTCTGTACTGTAATCATCGATTCATGGCCTATTTTGTCGAATCCTAGAATGGTTACAAAGCCCTTTTGCTAGGAGCTCTCTCCTGCCTCTTCGACTTGTTTCAATTATATGTACCCATCTTCATGATACCTATCATTCCTGAAACTTTCATGCAAATCCTAGCAAAGCTGTAGTGTCTAAGTCGGTAAAAAGCGCATATGGCTCCATTACCATATGTTTCCATAGTAATACAGGGCATATTGTTCCATAGTAATACAGGAAAATTCAAATCGCTATAACTTCGTCATATAACTTCGTTTATAAAACTTTCAGAAAAGATCAATCCTATAAATAGTCATCTGTTTGCAAAATTTTATTGAATTTAAGGGTACCGTTTAGATTTTATTCAAAAAATATAAAATCGATAAATCATACTATTACTAACAAAGTTGAGTGAATTCCGACTTCTCATGTATTTGTTGATTTTTTTCAGATTTTTCGGATGGAAGGTGTCCAATCGCGAGGGGGGTACGCGAAAAGTTCGTACATTTCCCCTTCCCCTGCCCCCCCTCGGTACGTATAAGGCAATTTTAAGACTTGTTTTGAAAAGATCTCATTAAGACCTTTCCAATGACACCCTACTCGACTACCAATGGTGAAAATTTTTTTTTGAGGGGCACCTCCCTATATGGGGAGACCCCCTTAAACCCCTTTGAAAAAATTTTTCACCCTTGAACTTTCATTAAGTCTCCACTTCTGACCTTTCCACAAAGTTTCATGGCTGTAGCCCTTATAGTTTCGGAGAAAAAGTGCTGTGACATACAGACGGACGGACGGACGGACAGACGGACACAGGTCTTGATTGCGATAGGGTTTTGTATTTCAGTAGAAAACCCTAAAAAAGGAGAAGTAAATTGCGTGTATGTAAAAATAAAAATGTAAACATAAATAACCGGGCCAAGCCTGGCAAACATTAAAACAGCTAACCACCATAAGACGGAATCTAACAGAGGACCAATAAGGTCGGAAGGGGTGGAGGGTCTTTCCTCCCAAGACCCTACTGGAAAGGATCCAACGGAGAATAGGCGGCCTGCGTATACACAATCGAATTTAACAGCCGAAATACAACTTGTATATTTACCCACTCGTAAACTTTACATAGCTTGTATTAAGATTAGCTATAAGATAGGTATAGGCGTAGATTTAATTTATATTAGGAATAGGATTAAGTTACTTTAAGTTTTAATGTATTCATATGAACAATTTTCCAAAAATAAGCCATAAGAGCGAATGGCACCCTCTAAATCAATCAAAACAAAAATTCAACATATATGCAATGCATATCCGAACTGTCTAAGTTTATTTGACATCTATCTACTGTCAAATGTCATATAGCCATTAAGCACCTACTGTCAATGATATAAAAGTTTCAATAAAGTATTACTTACTTACTTACCATGATCTGATGGTAATCGTATCTCTGATGCCTTCACCTACCTTCGTATTGGTAAAAATAAAATGATATTCTTCCTTTGCTTGTTCAGCTTCTACGGTCTACCTTTCCAATTCATCACTTTGATATTGACCTCATTATCAACAATTCTTGTTAAATTTATTCCCTAGAGACTCTTTAATCGTTCTTGCAATTATTATTTCTACTATGTGACAGCACGAATTCTGACCCCAGGAGTATTTGATCGGCTCTATAGTATCTACTTTTTAGGGTTTTGTACTAAAATACAAAACCCTATTTAGCCCACCATATTAGGTAAAAAAAGGGGTCAACCTCGGAATGAAAGATAATAAGCTGCAAATTGGTATGAACCTTTGTTTTGTCATTATTCATATTTAACTATTTAAGTATAAAATATTATTAATTCTGGATTATATATTTTAGTTTTATTTTAAGTTAACACGACATTATATATCTTTTCTTTAAAACGCGTAAATTTTTCAATACTTATATACCTGGAAATACTTGTCCCTACCCTATGCCCTTTTCTATTCATTGCCGGGACAGATGTTCTATAGTATTCAAGGCCACTCTCTCCACTTTGTATGAGTCAAGATTATTCGTTAGTTTGAAATTGTACCGTTGCAAATCAAGTTACTTACTTTAATTAAATATAAATAATTAATAGTTAGTACATAAATAATAGGCATTGTTTAATAATTATAATTTCCAAGTAAATAATTGACTTTATAACGTACTGATAACCATAACTCACGCTTGACCTTGCATTAGGCCGTATATGACTGTACGATGTGCACTCTTCGCGCTCTACCTTCAAAACGGTTGGTCGTATGAAAAAAAAGTTTAAACAAAAGTTGTAGGGAATTTTATAGCCTACAACTTTTATAATAAATGCAAATCTCATTTAACCGATAGGAAGCCAGATATTCGCGAAAAACCGATTTTTGTGACCTTTGACCTTGAATATCTTGAGACGCGGACACGATAACAATTGTGACTTTTGAGACAACATTTAGAATGACAAAACAAAGGTTCATACCAATTTGCAGCTTATTATCTTTCATTCCGAGGTGAAAGCCCTAATATGACTGGGCTAATTGCAATCACGACCTGTGTCCGTCTGTCCGTCCGTCCGTCCATCTGTATGTCACAGCACTTTTTCTCCGAAACTATGAAGGCTACAGCCGTGAAACTTTGTGGAAAGGTCAGAAGTGGTGACCTCTTGAAATTTCAAAGGTGGAAAAATTTTTCAAAGGGGTTTAAGGGGGTCTCCCCATATAGGGAGGTAACCCCTCAAAAAAAATTTTCACCATTGGTAGTCGAGTAGGGTGTCATTGGAAAGGTCTTAGTGAGATCTTTTCAAAACAAGTCTTAAAATTGCCTTATGAGTACCGAGGGGGGCAGGAGAAGGGGAAATGTACGAACTTTTTGAGTACCCCCCCTCGCGATTGGACACCTTCCATCCGAAAAATCTGAAAAATATCATGAATGTAGGCCTTCATGAGTACAACAACAACAAATACATGAGAAGTCGAAATTCACTCAACTTTGTTAGGAATAGTATGATTTATCGATTTTATGTTTTCTTGAATAAAATCTAAACGATACCCTTAAGCTCAGTGAAATTCAGCGAAGAGATGACTATTCAAAAGATTGACCTTTTCTGAAAGTTTCACAAAAATCGAATAGTATTTAACGAAGTTATAGTGATTTGAATTTTCCTGTATTACATGGAACAATATGCCCTGTATTACTATGGAAACATATGGTAATGGAGCCATATGCGCTTTTTACCGACTTAGACACTACAGCTTTGCTAGGATTTGCATGAAAATTTCAGGAATGATAGGTATCATGAAGATGAGTACATACAATTGAAACAAGTCGAAGAGGTAGGAGAGAGCTCCTAGTAAAAGGGCCTTGTAACCATTCTAGAATTCGAAAAAACAGGCCATGAATCGATGATTACAGTACAGAGGAGTGGCCCCTGAAAAAAAATTTCATGAAAGGTAACCGAGTTGAGTATCAACTGAAAGTTCTCTATGAGAGCTTTTCAAAACAGCTCTTAAACTGACAGTTTTGCTTCAGTGGGGCCCAGGCGGGGGAAATACATGAAAAATGTGTTTCCTCCCGCTGAAAAAATTATCAAGGTAGATATTTATGGGTATAACTATAACAAATTCCTCAGAAGTCAAAATTCTTTCAACTTTGCTAAAAATAGTATGATCCTCGAACATGACATGTTTCCTGATTTTATTCTTTACTGGTTACTGCATTTTGTAAGTGGAGTACAAAACCCTTCTGACATGAGCATAGGTCTGTCTACCCAACTTGTTTACATTGGAAAGGGGTTAGACTTCGAAATAAATTTGTTATGCTAGGATTACTGGAAAGGAAATAATGAATCCCCACAAAATGTATCTTAAATTTGAAAATACATTTGAACATTCTTAATAGTTATTATAGCCTCTATCGTTTCTCATAATGGCATGATGTTCAGCTTTCCTATCAACACCATGCGACTCATTGTGCTACCACTATTTTCCAGTACTTCCAGGACTACTTGCAAACAAGTTTCCCCAAATTATTAAGCTATCAAATTATCACTTGCAAGTTCTGAAAATTATCTATCACCAATACTCATTACCACGAACCGGACGGAGATGGGGAAGTTGTCGTGGACCAGAAATTATCGTAAATCAAAGTTACTAACATTGAATTAATCATCAACGAAAACAAATAGCTTACCACCGAAACACCGCAAGCAAGTGTAGATCAGTTAGCAGTTGAACCTAGTGCCATAAAGTCCAACGGCTTGAAATAAGCGGTCAATAAGTTAGTAACTTCGTCGAGCGAGATTCACGTTCTTCGCGTCGCCGGAAAGATAAAAGATCGTGTTACGGGTAGTGACCACTCTATAACAAGTTACCCCTTAGTTGGTGAAGATCTGTATCCAACGAAAGTGCATTCTGTGAAGTGAAGACTAGTTACGAGTACTAACGAAATTTCAGTATAATCTAGTAAAATGTTGGCATTGGCAACGGTAAGTTTAGATAAGTCCTTTCTACCCTTTATTCAGGGTAAAGAGATATTGGTTATCATACGATTATGGATATAGATAAGTCTCCAAATATGCTTTAATGAAAAATCATCTGGCGCTACATCACGAGCTTTTCGGAGAATTGAGTAATTAGCGATTCATGTGTAGTGTGTAGTGACCACAATTTAGCATACAATGGGTTCAAGGTGCCGAAGTGTTACTGATCATGAAGATACTTTTTACCCAATGCCCAGTGCGAAGTAATCGAGCCGTAAAGTCTGCTGTCAATAAAACTATGCAAATACTAATTTTTAAGGTTAACGAGCAGCTAAGCTATCATTACAAGTAGCCCCAAGCAATTGGATACGTTGCATTAGGAGAAACCCATTGAGAAATCTTCATCAAGTCTATTCATCTTTTCCGAAATTCCTGCAAGACATCTCCATTCATAATGAATCATTGCACGTTTGAGCTGTTAACATACCCAAGGCATACGTACACAAATGTGACCGCATCAGTGAACTGTTGCGCAAAACACAGAACGCCAACACCTCCAGCGAATCATCCAAAGGCCAAGTGTAATTTTAAGCGGATTCTTAAGCATACATGATAACATTTACATATTTTATGAATTGCCCAATTAATTACAAAAGCACAACGGAAGACCAATGCAATAATTTGCACATTGTTTAGAGCGCCATTACCATCGAAACAAGGTGAAGATGCATAATTTATCTCCAGTTTAAGTGAATCAGTGGAGTTTCGACGATGACGAAAAGGTGGATTTCATACACAGAGACGCTGATTGACCCTCGTCCGCTGGAAACATTTAAATATCATTATTGGCTTTTACCTAAAATATTGAACTGCTCTCGCAAGAGGTTCACGTAAGACCGACAAACCATTCACTTGTTGCTGAATATTACTCTTCGAAACATATGTCCTTCACTTTTCATGGGGGAATGGCAAGAAAATTGGACTCCTTTTGAGTTATTGTTTTTATACCGCTATTTCGTCCGGAATCAGCCAACTTGGGAAAACCAGTTGATAACTAATCATAAACTCAATTCCCCATATCATCGCTGCTACTATGAAATGTTCATTAAACATTTCCTGAGCTCTCCGATTCCATATGCAAAGTTCATTAAAATCGTTGAAGATGTTAACTCTATCATAAATCAAAGCTGAATAAATTATACAAAAACTAAAATTGACAAATGCGCAGAACAAGTGGAATCCAAGCTTTACATATTAATTATAAATTAAGTGCATGCAACATAGTAAGACGTACTAATGGAGTCAATAATTGCCAAACTTATATTCTGGCGGAAATTTAAATGGAAAAGAAAAGCGATTCTTGGGTTTCTATTCATATGACCTTGAAATAATCAAAGCTAAGACAATGGTGCTAAGATATTGAAGATCATAAATTATACTGATTGGTTGACTGCATTTCCGGAAACTTGAATGCGACATTAATCGTTTTCGTTTTCGCCGAAATGCAATAATACAGTAATATCCGGCTTATTCGCTAATGAAGTGCAGTTTTTAAAGCTATTCGTTGATATTTCTTCTATATTTCATTTATACTATTTGTATTTGGCGATCTCTTCCTCTATTATGAAAAAAAAGTTGCAGACAATTTTTCGATAATTTATTTGAATATTTTACGATTTTCAAATAACAAGGAGTCACGTAGCTATTGATTCTTTAACGCTACATTGCTAAAGCTTCAAAAAGAACTAATTTGCATTCTTCGACACAAGAAGAGATCATACACCTCGAGCCTTAAACATGGGTAATAAGATGCTAATGAATATATTATCAACTCAATGTCACCTTCGCACGCTGAAGAAGACTGCTGCAGCTGTGCATTGAATTTGACCAATCTTTTCTGGCAAAAATTATTCGCAACACTGTCGAGAATCAATAAATACAAAATAATGTAGAAGCGTTTTGGTGTTTGCTGTATTTACAGTTGGTAAATTCGAAATATTTTATACAATCAAGCCATCTACATGCAGCACTTTGGTTTACTCGTATGTAGTTTGTTATGAATAAGTAGCTGCTTTCATGTTCACTTTACAATTTCATTAACAAGAATTTTTTTTTAACGGACAGTGGGATCGCAATGGATACTGAGGTTGTTCTGAAAGAAATGGTGATTCATTTATTCATTTCAGCCTTATCCGTATCCTCTTACATTATAACCCGATAGGATATAAGATTATGGATGGGACGCCATAACAATATTCACAAAAGATATGTATATATTATTTTAAAACGCCTTTATTTTAGTTTTTACTACACATCTATCACCACTTAGATAGTATTTTGAAATGTTGAAGAACAGGCCATCAAAATGTAAAATTCCTCTACAACTAATGAGGCCTATTCGTAATGGTGGGGCGATTATCAAAACATCGACCAATGAAAATGCTACTTAGATTTTTAATATAGCAATGAATGCAATGAAAGAGGAGTATGATATTGCTGAGACCAGATTGCGACAGCCTAGACTTGTCATCAATGCACTAGAAAAACAATACTCAAATGATGAATTAAGAAATGAGATCCAGTCATTAAATCCCAATATAGAGGAGCGAGATTCTAGGGAAGTTGTACATGCAAGGCGGACAAGAAATGGTAGGTGGTTGCACATCATCCAGGTAAATAGGAGCATGTATAAGAGGCTTGCAAATACATACATTAATATGGATTATGGATCATATTTTGTGAAGGAAGACTTTAACGTAACGAGCTGCTATAATTGTCAAAAATACAATCACAAAACATCAAAATGTGAAGGGGAGCAAAAATGTGTAAAATGTGGAGGAAAGCATGACCTAAAGGACTGCAAAAGCACAATTGAGAAGTGCTCCAACTGTATTGGTAACAATAATAATGCTGATCATTCTCACAGAGCTGACTCGGTAGAGTGTTCGGAGCTTCAACGCAGAACACTGATCGCCAGGAGGAGCACCGGCTACAACTTCGATGATTGCTAATCTTTCAAATCAATCAAGTGGAACAACACTCATGTATTCTAATATAAGAAGCTTAAGACACAAGCTAAATGATATTCAGATTTACCTGTAGGAAAATCCTGACATAGATAAGATTATTCTCAATGAAATCTGGATTTACCCAGAAGAAGCACGATCTTACAATAATGAAGGATATGATGCGGTATTCTCCTGCAGACCTGGAAGAGGTGGAGGTACAGCAATGTACGTAAGAAATACAATCGATTTCGATACCAAGAGAGTGACGCCTGATAAAAATAACGTTATAATAATTGAAGTACTCCATGCAGGTAAAAAATAAAATTATGGATATACTACAACCCCAATCGTATGAATGCGCAAGATTTTTGCACAGTACGTGATACATTACTCTCAACTGAAAAAAATTTAATCACAGTAGGGGACACAAACATTGATATACTAATTGAATCACCAGAATCAAGGATTTATAGGGATACGCTAGAAACGAATGGAACGGTGATCATAAATATCAACAAAATTACTCGCGCAGTGTCAAATACCTGTCTGCGTCATACAGTAACTATTGATTTAAAAGTCGCTGAAAGCATGACATACACATTTGAGGACTGGCCGGAGCTGGATCACCGTGTGTTAAAAATTGCTATTCAAGACCAAACCCTGAACAAACAGAAGCCGACCTACATCAGATATCTAGACAAGGAGCTCTTTAAATCAAACATACGAGAATTACTGAAAAAGCGGAAACCAAATAGTGTTATTGAACTCAAAAATATCATCATATCTGCTTAGCAAAGCTCTACAATTGAGAAAAAAATTAGGTGTCAACAACGGACTTGGATAACGAAAAAAGTAATTGATGCAAGTATTAAACAAGTTGAGTAAGCAGGAGAGTGCTCCTACCAGAAGGTCTTTGTAAACATCCTAGGGTTAGAAGCAAGTTTTCTAATGGCGTGAATCGATAACTTGAACTATTCATCGAATACTTAGATATGAAATCGTTCAAATTCATACAAAAGATGCACAGTTTCTTTCATAAGCACAGTGCAGCCGCCATTTTCATGTAGCTTAAATGATTTTTCTGAATGCTCGGCCGATTGAACATGTTCAAGTTAAACACTATTCCTTAAATTTTCATGAAAATTGAAAGGAAATAAAAGTACTTAAGTCAATTTTAAATATATATAGGGTTTTCCAATAAGAGGTGTTATTTTGAATAGATCTTGTGATTCAACACCTTGCGACTTCTTCCTTTGGAGCCACGTGATAGAGCAGGCCTATGCCAATAGTCCAGCGTCAATTCAAGATCTCAAAGATGAAATCCGTGAGGCTATCGAGGACCTAGGGTAGCCACTGTGCGATTTGGTTATGGAAAATTTCATGAAAAGGATATGGTCCTGTAAGCGTGTCGTAGTAGTTATTTGCCCAATGTTATTTATTGCTATTAACGGCATATCTTCTTCTTTATAATGAACTAAACATCGGATCATTTATTTTAAAAAATGGCATTTTTCTTATAATATCAAAATAACACCTCTAATTGGAAAACCCTATATCAACCATAAACACGTGTTATCGTTGTTGTAATTCCATATAATTGAAACGGCTATAACTCACTTGATTATGATTCGATCTCAATTAAATTTTGTGAACATATATATCTAATGTCAGTCTATATAACTGCAAAATTTCAAGAAGTTTAAAGGTACCGTTTTGATTTTATGGGCGAAAATGTAAAATCTACAAATCATACTATTATTAACAAAGTTGAGCGAATTTCGATTTCTAAGGTATTTGTTGCCCTTGTACTCATAAAGGTCCACATTCGTGATAATTTTCAGATTTTTCGGCTGAAAGGTGTCCAATCGCGAGGGGGGGGGGGACACAAATTTTGGGTGCATTTTGCCTTCCCGTGGACCCCCTAATTCATAAAATGATTTTTTTATTTCAGATTCTAAAAGTTCTAATCAAGACCTTTCATTTGATACCCCACTCGACTACCTTTGATTAAAAAAAATTTTAAGGGCCATTTCGTTTATAGGGGGGACCCCCCTTAAACATTTTTTAAATTTTTGTCAAGGCCTTAACTTTTGAGAGACCATCACTTCTGACCTTTTCACAAAGTTTGAGCATTCTAGCTTCTATAGTTTCTGAGGAAATCAGCTGTGACGCACGGACAGACGGACAGACGGACAGACGGACAGACAGGTCGCGAAACTAGTAGGTCTTTGTAAAAAAATTTTTTACAAAGACCTAAAAAAGGAACTACTACAGGAAGAACAATGGAAACCAGGCTTTCAATTTTGTATATATGCAAGCGAAAAAAGAATCGAAACGACTGATGAAAGAGGCTTTGCGTAGCGATTTAAAAGAAAATCATAATGGTTTAGTGAAGCGCATAGATTCCTTGGAAGTTAAATATGAAGAGCGCCTCAATAAAATTGAATCAACAGTACGGAATCATAACACAGAAATACTCGATCTGACTGAAAATATTTCATCTTTTCAAAAGAATTTGGATAATTGGAAATCTGAGTCTAAAGAGTTCATACTCGCTGAGATTATGGATCGGAATAGGCGAGAGTGTAATGTTGTTGTGTACAATCTTAAAGAGCAAAGCTCCGCTGCTGATGATATTTCGCATTTGCTCACTAACTATCCCAACGCGCCATTCAACGCTACTGATGTTCGTGCTTTTAGACTTGGTATTCCAAAGAAAGAGGTAAATAAAGAATTTGCTCACTGGCTAATCGTTAATTCCAAAAAAGTTGTTCACACAAAGTTGAAGTGTGTTCCGGATAGAACAGTTTTACAACGTCAGCAATTTGCCAAAATACTAAAAGAATTCAATGAGCGAAAAAGGTGAAAATAATTTGACAACCAAATATATTAATGGCATCCTACAAACAAACGAGAAGAAAAATTCTCACATTAAAAAACGGCAGTGTTACTTCCCAACAGGTCAGCCCTCATCAACATTAAATATTTATTATCAAAACGTACGAAGCATTAAAAATGTGCAAATGTTAAAAGAACTTAAATTAAATGTCCATACCAATACAATCAAATTTGATATAATCGCCTTAACAAAGACTTGGTTAGATGAGCAAGTTTCTGATTCTGAATTGGAAATAACTGGTTATCAAATTTTTAGAGCAGATAGAGATCTCTTACACACTAATAAATGTCGTGGTGGAGGAGTATTGCTCTATATTAACAGTTGTTTTAAATGTACCTTGCTTAAAATTCAACGATATGGTGTAGAGTTTCTGACAGAGTCATTTGACATTTCTGATTGTATAATATTATTTACTTTAACATATGTGCCTCCTTTTGAAATTAAACTACTTGGATAATTTGGAAGAATATACCTTCGAATTGGAAAAAATCATGCATGAGAGGACAAATTATAGCAGCATTATTTGTGGTGATTTCAATTTGCTGGGATATCGCTGGCAGTCTGTTGATGAAGTAACATTGGCTCACGGATTGCATCCCAATTGGTATATTCGATCAGCTGTTGAAATTGTTGTTAATTTAGCAAATAGATCGCATTGTAAACAAATAGTTAATGAAATCAACAAGGCGGATGATCCCATAGTTTCTGTATTAGATGAAGCTCATCCAAATCCTTTTATAGCAACGGTATGCTTAAGTTCATTCAAAAGTATTAGTTTTAAAGAAGTCATATACAACTTTAACAATATGAATGTTGTAAATATTGACCAAAGATTTGAACTTATTGATTGGAATTCAGTTTTACATGAAAACTTTTCTATTGATGCTATGACTAATGTCTTCTATCGAGTAATTTATTCATTAATCGATAGGCAAGTTCCTAAGAAAATTATCCTGTATTCACCTAAATGCCCTCTTTGGTTTGATTTTGAACTAAAAAGAGCAGTTTCCTTAAAGAAGAAATTGCATTGTAAATATAAAGAATCTCTTTCAAATATTACTTACACTGAATTTAGTTTCAAAGGGCAATATGTAAAAGATTGACACAATCCAAACATCGATTATATATGGAAAACATTGGAAAAAACATTAAAAATAATCCCAAAAGCTTTTGGAACTACGTTGATATTAAAAATACTAAAAATAGATGCATTCCCGATTCCGTACATTTAAACCAGATTGAAACTAAAAATGGAGAAGATATTGTAAATCTCTTTGCTGATCACTTCAAACAAACATATGTATCTACTCCTCTAACTTTTACAAATTCAGATGTTCTTGTAGAAAATTGTTTCAACCTTCCACATTACTGAGCAAGAAGTTAAAGATTCATTGCTAGTTTTAGAAAATAAATTAAGTATGGGCCCAGATAAAATACCTTCGATATTTATTAAAACGTTTGCAGATTACTTATCAAAGCCTTTATTTTTAATCTATCAAAAATCTTACAAAACAGGAGAATTGCCAAAAGTATGGAAAACGTCTTTCATAACTCCTGTACCGAAAAAGGGTGACAAGCAGAATGTTGCGAATTATAGGTCAATAGTCAAGAGTTCAATTTTTGGTAAAATTTTTGACTCTCTAACTGAAAAGCAACTTTCAATATATTGTTACATGTACAAATAATTACATGTACAAATAATTCTGCGAGCTACTGTCGCAATTGTTTTCACAATCATTAAGAACGTCGACAACTGAATTTACTCGAACCCACGAGAACCCAACAAGCATTATCAACATCTGAAAGTGAGTCACTGCCCATTCATGCTGGAACGTTCCCGCACGTACGAGAACTGAGTTGAATGATTAGAGACCCTATATAAAGGCGAGCTGAAGGAATGGGGGGATTCATTCGACCGTGATAAGAACTGCGATAGTGTGTGGAAAGCGAATAGAAAAGTGTGTTTCGTAATAGTGAAGTAATTTAGAAGACAATTTGCGATAGTAAATTTATGGACAAGTGTTAGATTTTTTGAATAGTGACAATTAAAATTAGTGAAAGTGTCAATTGATTATTGTGCATTTTATTTAATAAACTCTTTTAACTTAAATTAAAAGACATTGCGTTTTCACTTTCCCGGAACGTTAAAATTTTGAAAGTGAAAATTTGAACATTTTTATAGTGCACAATAGTAAAATTTAAAGAAACATTAAAAATGCCACGAAGCTTAAACTTAAAAATTAATGAATTGACCATATCGGAGCTCAAGGAGGAGTTGGAACAGCGGAATCTGGCCACACAAGGTACAAAGGCCATACTGATTGCACGCTTGCGTGACGCGATCGAGTCGGAAGGCGTGAATCTGGATTCGGCTGAGCTCTCAGATGCGGAAAAAGGCGCAGAAGGTGGAGAAGTAGAAACACCAAAATCAAAGGAGCCGGAAAATGCGCTGATGCAAATGTCAATGCTGATGTCATTCAGTCTGACTGCGAAGCTAGATGAACAGTCATCCAATTTAACTACGAAGCTTGATGAACAATCAGCGAAGTTAAATGAACAATCATCGAAGTTAAATGAACAATCAGTGAAGCTGGACCAACAAGCGATCGAAATCAAGGCAGACATCACACAGAAGGTGGAGAAACAGTCAACCGAAATAAAAGCGGAGCTCGGTCATCTGAACAAACAAATTAAAGGCGTCGAGGAAAAGGTTGACCAGGTCGAGGAAAAGGTTTACCAGGTCGAGGAAAAGGTCAGCCAGGTCGAGGGAAAGGTCAGTCAGGTCGAAGAGAGAATAAACCATGAGATGGAAAAAGTGAAAAAAGAATTGGAAGCAGCGAAGGCAGTAGTAACCACTTCACCAGTCCCGCTTATAACCGCAGCGCAAAGCTCATCTAGAAATGTGCAAGCACCAATATTCGATGGGCAAACGGTCTGGGCTATTTACAAAATCCAGTTTGAAGCAGCCGCTAGGATAAATCACTGGAATGAGCAGGAACGAGCAACTGCGTTAATTCTTGCTCTAAGAGGCCCAGCTGCCGAGCTTTTGCAGACTATCCCCGTTGAGCTGCATTCAAACCCGGCTGCTATAATGAATGCGCTGGACATGCGTCATGGAGATGATCATCTGAAGCAGATTTACCGGGCACAGCTACGACATCGGATGCAGAAGTCTGGCGAAACCTTGCAGCAGCTAGCACAAGACATTGAGCGACTGGCACTTTTGGCTTACCCAGCGTATGACCCAGAAAATCGAGATGACGTAGCAGCAGAAGCATTCATCAGCGCCTTGAAGGACAAGGAATTGCAACAAGCCGTGCGGTTAGCTCAAAAGCAAACAGTCAAGGATGCATTGGCTTATAGTTTAAATTTTGAGGCAGCGAAAAATGTGACCCGTACCACTGCCCGGGCTCGCGAGGTAGTGGCAGATAATTGCAGGTGTGAGCGCGTGGGGATTGAGCGAGAGCTGCAGGTGAATGGTGCGCCTAGATGCTGGAATCGCGGGGAAAAAGGGCACCTGCAAAGAGACTGCAAGAAGGGAAGAAGACCGAGCTATTGTCCAGGGTGGTGGAGATCCAGACCGTGTCAGGAACCTAGAATGGAGGCCCATCAAACTGCAAGGGTCAACTTCGTGGGGCGAACGTTGGCTAGGAGTATCGACATCCCCAGCACCGTGCCAAGGCAACATCGTGGAGAAGCAGACAGATGCCTTCCTGGTCAAGTTGATGAAGAACATTGCACCCTAACAAACGACACTAGTACAACCCGATCGACGATCCGACCAGACCTAGTGAGGCACCAACTGCTTCACAAGGGCAGAGTTCATGGAAATGCTGACGCCCTATCTCGTCATCCATGTCCAGCTAACTGCAAGCATTGCCGGCGGATTGAGGAAAAGGAGCCGCCCGTTGATCTGTGAGTGATAACGGCCGAATTCGATGAAGGTTGGTCATCGGAGGAGATTCGAAATGCCCAGTTAGCCGATGAAGATATCGGACCATTGCTCGTATGGAAGGAGACAACTGGGCGACCGGAGTGGAAGGACGTTTCGATGCATGGCGCAACCCTGAAAAGCTATTGGGCACAATGGAACTCCCTTCGGGTGGAGGGTGGCGTACTCAAGCGGAAACGGGAAACGGCGGATGGCAGCTCCTCTAGGATGCAAACTTTACTACCCAAAAGCCGAATCCACGATGTGATTAAGGAAATGCATGAAGGATCCTCGGGAGGCCACCTTGGTGTTAACAAGACCTTAGCGAAATTGCGGGAAAGGTTCTACTGGCTCCACGCTCGAGAAGACGTAGAGGACTGGTGCCGCAGATGCACAATTAGCGCTTCCGTCAAAGGCCCAAAGCGACGACTGAGAGGACAAATGCAAACCTATAACGTGGGGGTACCGTTTGAAAGGATTGCTGTTGAAATCGCAGGTCCCTTTCCTGAATCCGAATGGGGAAATCGATATATGCTGGTTGTAGCCGATTATTTCAGCAAGTGGCCTGAGGTCTACCCCATTCCCAACCAGGAAGCAACTACTGTAGCCGAACAGCTAGTGTTAAATTGGGTCAGTAGGTACGGCGTGCCTTGCGAACTACATTCGGATCAAGGCCGAAACTTTGAGTCACTAGTTTTTGGCGAAATGTGTGAGCTGCTGGGAATACGGAAAACGAGGACAACACCGCTGCATCCCCAACCCGATGGTATGGTCGAACGTTTCAACGGCACGCTCAATAAACACCTTGCCAAGATGGTTGACGAGAACCAAAGGGACTGGGACCGACATATCCCACTATTTTTGATGGCGTACAAAGCTGCCGAACATGCATCGACGGGCCAAGCTCCAGCCAAAGTCATTTTTGGAAAGACTATTCGTCTGCCAGCTGATATAAAGTTCGGAACACCCCCCGAGAAACCCCAAACCATCTCGGAGTACGCAAGTGAGCTAAGACAACGGTTGAACCAGATACATCGGACAGTGCGAAAACACCTCGAATCGGCTACTGACCGCATGAAGACCAGGTATGATCTAAAGGCGAATTCTACTGGCTTCCAGCAAGATGACTTGGTGTGGCTTTATAACCCGCAACGGCGAAAGGGTAGGTCTCCAAAGTTGCAACATAATTGGGAGGGACCATACCGAGTTACAAAGCGAATCAACGACGTCGTATACCGGATACAGGAACATCGTAAGCCGAGAGCTAAAATGAAAATCGTGCATCTGGACCGTCTTGCCCCATATTACACCCACGGAGAATTGACTACAAATAGTGACACATCTTTTCGGGGCGAAAAGAACTGAGGTGGGGGCAGTGTTACATGTACAAATAATTACATGTACAAATAATTCTGCGAGCTACTGTCGCAATTGTTTTCACAATCATTAAGAACGTCGACAACTGAATTTACTCGAACCCACGAGAACTCAACAAGCATTATCAACATCTGAAAGTGAGTCACTGCCCATTCATGCTGGAATGTTCCCGCACGTGCGAGAACTGAGTTGAATGATTAGAGACCCTATATAAAGGCGAGCTGAATGAATGGGGGGATTCATTCGACCGTGATAAGAACTGCGATAGTGTGTGGAAAGCGAATAGAAAAGTGTGTTTCGTAATAGTGAAGTAATTTAGAAGACAATTGCGATAATAAATTTATGTACAAGTGCTAGATTTTTGTAATAGTGACAATTAAAATTAGTGAAAGTGTTAACTGATTATTGTGCATTTTATTTAATAAACTCTTTTAACTTAAATTAAAAGACATTGCGTTTTCACTTTCCCGGAACGTTAAAATTATAGGCAGCGAACCAATAACACGCGACAATATTTACGGAAAGTCATCATTAGAAACCAACATGGTTTAATGCCGAAACGTTCTACAATTTCTAATTTAGCTCTATATACCAATTATTAATGACAGTTTAAAAAAGTTTAAAATGCAAAACACAGGTTGATTCCGTATATACTGACATGAGAGCAGCTTTTGACAAAGTCAACCACAACATCCTATTGCAAAAATTGGAAAAGCTAGGAATAGTAGGGAATGCTTTTAAATGGATTGAATCATTTTTAAAAAACCCTTAAATTAATAGTAAAAATTAAAAATTATGAGAGCTTTATATTCGAAGCCACCTCTGCCGTTCCACAAGGCTCTCATTGCGGGCCATTGTTATTCATTTACATGATCAATGATCTTATAAATGTTGCTAAATATTCAGAGTTGCTGCTATTTGCGGATGATTTTAAGCTTTTTAAGTCCATTTCATGTCACGAAGATTATCTAAAACTACAAAGTGATTTAAATGAGGTTAATATCTGGGCTTGCAAGAATGGATTTGAGTTTAACGTTAAAAAATGTGCCATCATTACATTCTACAAGATTACATTTCATAATTATAACTATACCATAAATAACCACAATTTGGTTCGAGTTGATAAAATTAAAGATTTAGGTTTTTTTCTTTGATAGTTCCTTATCCTTCGAAAATCACTTTTATCATGTAGTTAATAAGGCATTTAAAAAGTAAGGGGTTTATAACAAGATACAGTAAAGATTTCAATGATTCATCAGTATTTTTGCATTTATACAAAACTCTAGTTAAACCCTTGTTGACATATGGTTCAGAAATATGGTCACCAAACGCACAATGGCTCTCAGCTGAAATAGAAAAAACTCAACACAAGTTCTTAAGAACATATTCTTTTCGTATCGGTTCTCCGATGTTGTTTGGTGATCATAACTATACTTATATGTTACAAAAAACTCATCTGCCTACTCTTAAATCTAGTCGTACATATCAAGATGTGCTATTATTGTATAAAATAATAAACTCTCTAGTTGACGCACCAGATTTACTAGGTAAAATTAACTGGCATGTTTCACCAAGATATTTAAGACCTACCAATATTATGTTTGCCATAAATTTAGACTCGAGTACTCACTTACATAGAAATATTATTAATAGAGCTTGTAATGTAGTCAATGAAAGACTTGGTAGTATTGATTTGAATCTTGCAACTCTTAATGATATGAAAATAATTTTGAGATCAAATATATTATTTCGAAATGAAGAATTGTAAAACAACATTGTAATTTAAGCCACAAATTGTAAAACTTGTATATTGGGCCCTGCCCGTGAACTGAAATAAAAAAAAAAAGAAGAGGCTAAATTCTCATATTTCTCAAGAAGAATGAAAACAGCGGCTGACAACTCCCGTGAAATATGGAAAATAATAAATGAGGTAAAGGATAACTTTTCAACCCAGGGTATATCACAAAACTTTCAACTGAATTCTGATGGGCCCTCTAATACATCGTGTCCACGTGACGCGGCGAACTCATGAAATAACTTTTTTTCAACAATTGGTGGAAGAATCACTAAAGAAATCGTTCCCAGTTCAGCAAGCAAGTCAAAAAATACAAATATCTCAATAAATTGTATACTTCACATTCATCAAACAAATAAAAGGGAAGTCTTAAATGCAATCGATGAATTGAAAAAGAATACGGCGCCAGGCATCGATAGCATCAAGATGAATGAGAGTAGTATAATAAAGGAGGACATAACCGAGATTATGGCAAATTTTACAAAGGTGCATATTAGGGATGGGACTTTTCCGGAAGAAGAAAAACTTGCAAAAATAGTTCCTATATTTAAGGTTGGTGATCATCTCGACCCGAATAACTATCGCCCGATTGCGCTGCTAGCGGGATTTAGTAAGATATTTGAAAAAATACTAAACAATCGATTGACAGCATTCTTAGTTGAAAACCCTATTATAAGCCAACATCAGTTTGGTTTTCAAAAGAACAAGAGTACTTTGGATGCCCTACATTCTGTCACACGTTTCATCAATCTAGGACTTGACAGAGGTGATTATGTTATCGCAATTTTTGTGGATTTGAAAAAAGCATTTTATATAGTTGATCATGACCTCTTGCTTCGTAAACTTGAATCGTATGATATTCAGGGTAGTCCTTAGCAGTTGTTTAAGAGTTACTTGGAGGGAAGATTGCAGAGAACTTTAATCAACAATATCCTCAGCGATCAAGCACCTACGAAAACAGGAGTTCCCCAAGGCTCAATACTTGGCCCAACTTTGTTCCTGTTATACACAAATAATCTAAATACATGTGGTCGGACGGGATATCACACATTATATGCTGATGACACAGTTCTACTTTATTCAGAACGAGACAAAACTGCCATTGAGAACACTATCAACGAGGATCTAGGAAAATTCCCTCAGTGGTTAATTGGAAACAAACTAGTATTGAACACTACAAAGGCAAATTATATTGTTTTTAAGCAAAAGAACAAAGGAGACATAGATGTCGAACTAAATATTAACGGCGAAAAATTGCAAAGAGCGCTAGAAATGAAATATCTTGGTGTTATCATAGACCAGCGTATGACCTGGTTACCACACATAAATAGCTTAAGGAGGCAATTAGCCCCAATAATAGGATTGTTAAGAAGATATAAGGATTTTCCAATGCACATCAAGAAACTTGTTCTTAATGCGTTTGTCCTGGCGAAATTGCATTATGGAGTACTTATTTGGAGTCAATCAGCAAAGCAACATTTAAACAGTATATCCAGGCTGCTGACTTAAGCGTATAAAAACATTCTGAAGCTGCCAATGCTTACTCAAACTAGTTTGGTTTACCAATTGGCAAAATCATTAACATTTAGTCAAATTGTTATAATGGAGAAAGCTTAGTTTATCTACAGAAATTTAAAAACTAATGGATCGGAATGAGCACCATTAATTAAGGTATCACAGATCAACCTATATAATGCGAGGAATGCAGATAAATTCGTAATACCTTTTGCCAAAACGGATCGTCTAAAGAACGATGCAACGAATGATGCTCTGCGTATATATAACAATCTACTAGAAATTGTTAAGGACGCAAACATACTTTTGGCATCTAAAAAAAGACTAAGGGAGCATTTAATGAGCACTGTTTGAAGCGTGGACCTGTAATTCTGCTTTGATGAGCCCAGTATCTTAGGGCGATCTATTGAGCCTATCGGTGAGATACTGAAGTAACAGTTACTCAGAGTTTTTTTTAATGCGTCGTATTACATTGAATTTTTTTTTTATCTCTGAGAGCTGATCATGATTTTTGGACTAGATGTTCATGAAAAGGACTAGTTCACATTATATTGTGTGCCCCCTTATACCGATGTGTTAAACATTGTCTGGGTGGCACAAAGGACCAAGTGACGTAATGTGAATGCAGATCACACAAGCGTTGTGTGACGAAGAAAGAGTGATGGAGAGAGTGGTATGGAATGGAGGTATTTAAAAAAAATAAAAATGAGTAATTGACCACCAATGAAAAAGAATCCTAATTGGCAGCATCAGCCTGAAAGGCAAATTTCTCGTAAGCATACCTAATTTAAAAAGTGAATAATAACTTGATTGGCCACCTCTTTGAAAGTCAAACACTGTTTAAGGAAAATGTTCTGTTTTATAAATACATCTAATATAATTCATTTCAAATATTACCAAGAAAATATATTCAACTCTTCAGTTGCTAATAAAATAACGAATTCCGTTTACTTTTTGAGCTTCAGGGTGCAATATCTGTATTACAGTCACATCAACCACTCTGCCATATCTCGATCAAATCTAAGTCTTACTCTGGTCCGAACAAAATTATTAAATTTTTGATGAAAATGGGAGCTAAGAATATTCAGTTTTAAATTTTTTTATCACTTGATTTTTGTAATTGAGTGTTTTATTTCGCCCGAAATCATGACCGCTAGAAGGCCACGAAAATCGGAAAAATAACGTATCTGAACTGCCGCCATTTTGAAAAATGCTCATAGACAATCACAAAAATGACCAAATCGTCAGATAAAAACACGATATACCTTAGCATTGAGTTTCATAGCAATCCAATTAAAAACGGGACTTCGAAATTCGACTTGCTGGCATTTTGAAATTTGAGACCTGATCTTGAAAACCTTAATAGTTTCTGCGATGCTACCAAGTTTGATTTATATTAGTTGTAGGATATTGTCTCAGCTTTAATAACAAATTTTTGCACGTTCTTCGTCCTCTAAGCGGCTGCCCTTATGTTTTCGACAATTCGATTCTGAATATTTTGTTGTGAGCTACATCAGTCAGTTCAATGAACCTCGGTACTAAATTTTGTCCAAATCGGAGCTATACGCCGTTTTATTTCGCTTAAGCTTAATTTTCACACTTTTCTTTACTAACCCTGAAAAATTAATTTGGTTTGCAAAATAAACATACTTCAACTTCATAACAAAAACAAGAGACTTCACAGACTTAAAAGAAGAACGTTACGTTTAGTTAATTCATATAATGTACCAATTTTCAAATGGCCGGAATAATAGGTGTGTCCAACAAACATCGTGATTAACATAGAAATTTCGATAGTTGTGGTGCTTTTTTATACAGAATTCAATTGAATGCCTGCCAGTATTCTTAAGAACTTTTTCACGATATCAACTTCCGACAAGTTTCTACAGGAATATTGTACCAACATTTTTGAAAATTCTCCCATTTTTGGGTTTGTTTTGGCAAACCATCTTTGAAACTTCTCGTTTCAGTTCACCCCAGACGTTCTCAATAGGATTTAGATCTGGAGATTGATTTGACTACTCAAGGATGTCCACATTATTTTCTTGAAACCACACATTGACCGATGGAAATGAGTGTTTTGGATCATTTTCGCGTTTCACCGAATTTTTTGATTCCAGAACATATGTGAACATATTTGTACGTATGTATGTATATATATATATATATATATATATATATATATATATATATATATATATATATATATATATATGAATATATATATATATATATATATATATATATATATATATATATATATATATATATATATATATAGTCGCGGCTGATCAGTTTAATGTTCCGGGGAAGTGAAAACGCACTGTCTTTTAAATTAAGTTAAAAGTGTTTATTTACTAGGAATGCACAATAATTAATATTCCTATTTAACAAATTTACTTTTCACTTGTATTATCACTTTATGTTTCAACTGTCTTCAAATATATCACGAAAATCTTTTACTTCACTATCAATCAATATCGCCTTTAATCCGCGCTCTACACTTATCGCAATTTTAGTATCGCAATTTTACTATCGCAGTTTTACTATCGCAGTTTTTACTGCTACTGTATCTCCAACATTCATTCGGCTCGGCTTTATATAGGTTCTCTAGTCATTCAATCCATTTCTCGTATATTGGTGAATGTTCTGGCAAAAACTACCTGGAATGTTCGAGCAATTCTGAATACCCGCAGTGACGTCACTTTCTGATATTGATCATGGATCTACTTAGTCCATTCTTGTGCTTTCGAGTACATGCTTTTGACATCATTCGTTTACTATACTCGGTAGCTTCTTTTCAATCAATATTGATCATGAAGTAATTAAAAGTTGCGGCAACAATTGCGACTGTAGCTCGCAGAATTATATGGACATGTAACAGTTCTTTTCACCCCGAAAAGATGTGTCGCCAGTTGTAGTTAAGTCTCCCTGGATTTAATATGGGGCAAGACGGTCCAGGTGCACCATTTTCATTTTGGCTCTTGGCTTACGGTGTTCCTGTATGTGATATACGACGTCGTTGATTCACTTTGTAACTCGGTCTGGTCCCTCCCAATTATGCTGCAACTTCGGAGACCGACCCTTCCGTGGTTGTGGGCTATTTAGCCACACCAATTCATCTTGCTGGAAGCCAGTAGAATTGGCCTTTGGAGCATACCTACTCTTCATGCAGTCAGTAGCCGATTCGAGGTGTTTTCGCACTGTTTGATATATCAGGTTCAACGGTTGCCTTAGCTCACTTGCATACTCCGAGATCGTTTGAGGTTTCTCAGGGAGTGTTCCGAGCTTTATATAAGCTGCCAGATGAATAGTCTTTCTAAAAATCACTTTAGTTGGCGAAGCCTCGATGTATGCTCAGCAGCTCGATGCGCCATCAAGAATCATGGGATGTACCGGTCCCAGTCCCTTTGGTTCTCGTCAACCATCTTGCCCAAGTGTTTATTGAGTGTGCCGTGGAAACGTTCGACAATTCCATCGGCTCGGGGATACAGCGGTGTTTTCCTTATTTTCCGTATTCCCAGCAGCTCGCACATTTCGCCAAAAACCAGTGACTCAAAGTTTTGGCCTTGATCCCAATGTAGTTGGCAAGGTACGCCGTACCTACTGACCCAATTTAACACTAGCTGTTCGGCTACAGTAGTTGCTTCCTGGTTGGGAATGGGGTAAACCTCGGGCCACTTGCTAAAATAATCAGCCACAACCAGCGTGTATTGATTTCCCCATTCGTATCCAGGAAAGGATCCTGCGATATCAACAGCAATCCTTTCAAACATTACCCCCACGTTATAGGCTTACATTTTCCCTCTCAGTCATCGCTTTGACCTCTGACGCAAGAGCATTTTGTGCATTTACGACATCAGTCCTCTACGTTTTCTTGAGCGTGGAGCCAGTGAAACCTTTTCAGCAATTTCGCTAAGGTCTTGTTAACAGCAAGGTGGCCTCCCGAGGATCCTTCGTGCATTTCCTTCACCACTTCGTTGATCCGGCTTTTGGGAAGTATAGTTTGCATCCTATAGGAGCTGCCATCCGCCGTTTCCCGTTTTCGCTTGAGTACGCCACCCTCCACCTGAAGGGAGTTCCATTGTGCCCAAGAACTTTTCAAGGTGGCGCCATGCGTCGAAACGTCCTTCCGCTCAGGCCGCCCAGTTGTCTCCTTCCATACTTGTAATGGTCCGATTTCTTCATGGGCTAACTGGGCATTTCGAAATATCCTCCGATGACCAACCTTCATCGAATTCGGCCTTTATCACTCGCAGAACAACGGGCGGCTCCTTTTCCTCAATCCGTCGGCAATGCTTGCAGTTATCTGGACATGGACGACGAGATAAGGTGTCAACATTTCCATGAACTCCGCCCTTCCGATGAACAATTTTGTAATCGTATTACTGCAATCTTTCGATACATCTCGCAACTTGTCGCTCGGGGTTTTTAAAGCTAAGCAGCCACCTCAGAGATGCATGGTCTGTTCGAAAAACAAATTTCTGGCCATATAGGTACTTGTGGAACTGCTTGGTGGCCTCTATTTTTGCCAATAGCTCCTTCCTAGCCACGCAGTAGTTTCTCTCACTTTTTGAGAGAACTCGACTGTAATACGAGAGGACTCTTTCTTCGCCATCAATCTGCTCAAAGAGTACCGCTCCAATCCCGCCGTTGCTCGCATTGGTGTCAACTACAAATATCTTTCGGGGTTTTGGATATGCCAGCACAGGTGATTCACATAGCTTCCCCTTCAAGGTCTCAAAGGCAGCCTGGCATTGTTCATTCCAGACAAATGGGCAATTTTTCTGTTAGCTGAAGGAGACACTGAGCTACTTTGGCAAAGTCTTTGACGAATCTTCGATAGCAGGTCACCAAGCCCAGAAAACCTCGCTTGCTGTTTGGTGTTGGCCAGCTTCTCACGGCTTCAATATTTTCAGGGTCAGTTTTGACCCCTTCTGCTGATACAACGTGTCTCAGGTATTTTACTTCAGCTGCAAAAAGTGTGCACGTGTCGGGACTAAGTTTCAAATTCGCCAGTCGCGATCGGGAGGAAACCTCTTCTAAGTTCCGCACATGCTCTTCGAACGTTCTCTCGATGGCAATGATGTCATCCAGGTACACCAAGATTGTTTTCCAGGTCAGGCCTCGTAGCACGTATTCCATCAGAGGTTTGAAGGTGGCTGGAGCATTGCAAAGCCCAAATGGCATCACAAAAAATTGCCACAATCCATTCTAAACTGAAAATGCGGTCTTCTCTCGGTCCTTCTTTTCGATTTCTACCTGCCAGTAGCCTCTCTTGAAATCGAGTGTAGAAAACCATTTTGAGATCGAGTGTAGAAAACCCATTTGCTTAAGTGTCCATGATGTCGTTCATGCGTGGGAGCGGGTAACTATCTTTCTGAATGAAGTCATCAAGCTGCCTATGTTTGACACAAAAATGAGTGCTACCATCCTTTTTCTTTACTAGAACTACTGGCGTGGCCCATGGACTGACAGCAGGCTCGATAACACCTTGTTTTTCCATGTCCAAGACCAGCGCGCTCATTTCGCTTTGTTTACCTATAGAAAGACATCTCGGTGCTCGTCGAATCGGCTTGGCTTCCTGTGTATCTATGACGTGAGTTACCATACTCGTTCAGCCTTGGTCATCCCGGTTTTGTTGAGAAGATGCCATTGTACTTGGTGACCAGATCAGAGACTTGCTTGAATAGCTGCACTGGCAATTTGGTCTGCTTCAATATTGCAGATGTGAGCTCCCAGGCTCTGTCTGTGTCTTACCTCTTTTTTCAATGCTGGTGGTGAGTAGTTTCCAAAGAGGTGATGTTGGAAACAAGCTGGTTGCTGCCAATGACTTCTCCCGCTTTGATGCTTGTGGCTGAGTCTGCGGTATTAAGGGCTCTAACCGGCACGTATCAATTCCTTATAGATCTTACAAGGCTTTGTCCTAGAATCCAACTGTACAATGCGGACGTCTTCGTTTGCTCTATCAAACAAGATCGGTGGTTTCCAGAATCACCATCAAGCTTGGCCCATACAATGCTCTCGGCAGATTTCGGTAAATCAGTGTCGGTACAGACTACCACATTCATCTTGGGAATTTTTGACGCTGGGATTCTCCATCAACTCTTCAACATCCCGCCATTGCAATACCCGTTTGCCCAAATCCAACGTGATTCCATGTGGTCGCAGAAAATTCACCCCGAGAATGCAGTCATCCATAATGTTCGCGACCAGAAAATCATGTCGGAACGCAAGGTCTCCCAACTGTATCTGGAGGTTGACCTCTCCATGGACAGGTGCAATTTCTCCCGTAGCTGTCCATAGTGAGAAAATCTTGCCCTTGTGAAGTAGTTGTTGCCTCACTAAGTCTGGTCGGATTGTTGTGGTGCAATGCTCTTCGTCAACTTGACTTGGAAGGTATAAGTCTGCTTCTCCGCGATGTATTCTTGACACGGTGATGATAGTGCTGGGGACGGCGATCCTCCTAGCCAACCTCTGTCCCACGAAGTTGGCTCTTACACGTTTCTCGACCCCTCATTTTGAAGGGCTTCCATTCTGGGCTCCTGACTCGGTCTGGGTCTCCTCCTAGCTGCACACCCTAGACAATAGCTCGGTTTTCTCCACTTCTTGCAGTCTCATTGCAGGTGCCCCTTCTCACCACAATTCCAGCATCAAGGCACACCATTTACCTGTGGGTCTAACTCAATTTCCACGCGCTCACACCTGCACTCGTCTGCCACTGCCTCGTGAACCCGGGCAGTGGTACGAGTTACATTTTTCGCTGCCTCAAAGTTCAGACTATAAGCCAATGCGTCCTTAACCGTTTGCTTTTGAGCTAAACGCACGGCTTGTTGCAATTCCTGGTCCTTGAATGTGCTGATGAATGCTTCTGTTGCTGCGTCATCTCTAGATAAGCCAAAAGTGCCAGTCGCTCAATGTCTTGGGATAGCTGCTGTAAGGTTTCACCAGACTTTTGCATCCGATGCCGCAGCTATGACCGATGGATCTGCTTCAGATGATCGTCTCCATAACGTATGTCAAGCGCATTCATTATAGCAGCCGAGTTTGAGGGCAACTAAACGGGGATGGTCGGCAAAAGCTCGGCAGCTGGGCCTCTTAGAGCAAGAATTAACGCAGTTGCCTATTCTTACTCATTCCAGTGAGTTGTCCAAACGGCGGCTTCAAACTGGGATTTGTAAATACTCCCGACCGTTTGCCCATCGAATATTGATGCTTTCACATTTCTGAATGTGCTTTGCGCTGCGGATATAAGTGGGGCTGGTCAGGTGGTTACTACTGCCTTCACTGCTTCCAATTGCATTTTTATTTTTTCCATCTCATGGTTGATTCTCTCCTCGACCTGGCTGACCTTCTCCTCGACCTGGTAAAGCTTTTCCTCGATTCATTTAATTTGTTTCTTCAGACTACTGAGCTCCGCTTTTATTTCGGTGGACTGTATTTGTAAATCTGCCTTGATTTCGATCGCTTGTTGATCCAGCTTCGCTGATTATTCATTCAGCTTCGCTGATTGTTCACAACAATTTCTTAAACAAGTATTGGGTGAATAATTCAAATCATCAGTTCATGGCATCAGAAATTTTTTTCGAAAACTAGAATATTTACAAACCCTTTCTGTTAGGAGCTCTTTCCTGCCTGCTCGACTTATTTCACCTATATGTGTTAATTGTAGGTACTCATCTTCAGTCATTCATTTAATTGAATCAAGTTCATACACTTCCCTTTCTCCTGAACCTCCACGGTACCGATAAGGAAACTTTTCAATGACACCCTAGTCGACTACCAATGGCGGCATAAAATTTTTGAAGGGCCACCTCACTGTATTGGAAGACCCCCTTTAAACCCTTTTGAAAAAAATTTAAACTTTGAAGAAGTCACCACTTCTGACCTTTTCATAAAGTTTCATGGCTGTAGCTTCTATAGTTTTAGAGAAAAACTGCAGTGACATACACACGGATGGACAGACAGACACATGTCGTGATTTCAATTGGTTTTGTATTTTAGTACAAAAACCTAAAAAGGAACCAGGAGCACAAAGAATACATGAGGCGACCAACTTAGGCCAAAGAAGAACATTATAAAACCCTTTGATGTCACGCCAATAAAATGAGCCGATGAAAGAAACGACTGACCGTCAACACCAAGATCCAACAGATAAATGAAAACATGACCCTACATAAAGTCAACTAAGGGATGGCTTCAATCCACAAGCAAGTCTTTCCAAAAGTGCACAAGAAGCAATCATAGGAAACCCGGTCGAAATTAAAAACAGATGGCTGCAATATTTCCAGAAGCTATTCACAGCATTTCTAACAACGACTGAAGCTGTGAACATTCCAAAAGCAGAGGATGAGATCCCAGTCCAACCACCAACCAGAGACAAAGCACAGGAAACAGTATGGGGCCTCAGAAAAGATAAATATGCTGGAATAGATGGAATACCTGGAGAACTGCTCTTGAGCGGGGGTCCCCATCTGGGTAACCTTCTGCATCGACTCATGCGCAGATCATGGTCAGAGTAACAGTCAGCAGAGGATAAGATAAGGTGTGAGAATCATAGAGGCATCTCTCTACTGTGTACGTCCAATAAAGTGCTCTCCGAAAAAATAGAAAGAAAATTAAAGCCGTACCATGAAAGTATTATGGGAGAGTATCAGGAAGGCTTTTGAAGTTGATTGTCCACAACAGACCAAATATTCTCAGCGCTGGGAACATAACATCTATGTGCACCAACTCTTTGTAGGCTTCAAGCAGGAATAGGACAGAACCGACAGAAATGCGCCGTACAAAATAATACTTGACTTTGGCGTCCCAACAAAATTAGTCCGTATGGTCAAGATCACGATGCTAAACACATAGTCCCAGATCAAGGTGAATTAACGGACAGCTTTATAATGCAATCAGGCTTAAAACAATTGTATAGACTTGCTCCAATGCTCTTTAATATTGCGCTGGAATACGTCATCAGGAAGACATTGGCTGAAGCCTCGGATACACTAATGTTCATGTCCATATAATCGGTAACATATGCTGATGATGTCTATATTATGAAACGTTCAATCCTAGATGCCAAAGGAGTAGCATATTTCTGAGCCTAGAACCTGAAGTAAATCAAACTGGCCTAAGAGGTAATGAAACGAAAACTAAATTCCTGACTCAAACAAGGAAGTTCGAGAAAAACCGACCATAGGTGGCTATAACATTGGAAGTGTGGATAATTGTATCTACCTTAGAGCCAACCTAAATAGAAGGACGAGATTGGACGCTGCAAACACAACAATGAGTTGTATAAATTATTTGACTATCCACCCGTTTTCTCTTTCGTAAAGTTACGCAAA
Source organism: Odontomyia ornata (assembly GCA_963969285.1). Taxonomy (NCBI): domain Eukaryota; kingdom Metazoa; phylum Arthropoda; class Insecta; order Diptera; family Stratiomyidae; genus Odontomyia; species Odontomyia ornata. The sequence continues at coordinate 78,360,051 of OZ017739.1, read as the reverse complement.
TTGTAATGGGTGGGCTATATGGAAAGAATGGAAGAAAACCGGCTACCCAAAAGAACACTAAAGGGTAAAGTGCAGGGGAGACGACCAGCGGGAAGGCGGAGAACCTGACAGTAGTTCCTTGTTGGGAGTGAACAACTGGTGGAAAAGGTCACAGAACCGTGATGATGAAAGGAGTTTAATCCTGGAGGCCAAAGCCTGGCTTGGGCTATCACGCGATAGATTATGATGACTACAAATTTTCATCAGGCTTTCACACTATGGGCATACGTGGATTATGTCATCACGCTTAGAGGTGAGAGAATCATTCCAATCATAAACATCATTGTCTACATTCTATGTATATATACAACAGAAAACAGTGTTTGAGTTTCAAAGTGACGACCAATCAAATTATTATTTGCTTTTTGAAACAAAGGGTACCTACGAGAATTTTACCAAATTTGATGCCACCAAGAACTTTTTTCTGATGAGTTTTACAAAAATTATTTTTGCAGTAAACTCATACATACTTCTGTCTAAAAGGAAAACTGTGAAGCATAAATGGCCGCAGACGGACCAAATACCATACAAATTTCCCCATTATCCTTTCTACTAATTTTATGGTATACCACTTTATAGTAGTATTTATACGGGCAATCAATGACCCTTATCAAAACTGTAAGATTGATTTTACAGTCATAGGTACTAGCAAATGTGATCATGATATAAAACTGCACCAAAGTTATAGTGATAGCTGCAAAATATAATCTGACATTAAATCCATTTAAAAGTGAGTTTCTGAAGACAGATTCCAACTTTCTCGGTTACAACGTAAGCAATGGCACAGTTAAGTCTAAAGTCGGAAATCGCACAGATCCACAGTAACATTAATTGATAACAATATGCCATTAACATCAACTGATAACAATATGCCACTAACTGTCCTAAGAAAGCAGGCCAGTTCCATTTTTCTCCATAACCCCGATTGACTTCGATGGGCTCCAGCATTCCAACGTGCCTGAAACAAAATGATGGAACACGCCATATAGATCAATTAAGAACTCATCTGAATTAAGTAATTATTCATAGCTTCAAGAATTTGAGGAACGTGCAGGGAAGTACCCTGAAAAAAAATCTCTAAGTTTTTGGTGCTACGGAAAATGGGGTCGAGACACAAAGGCCCCTTTTTAGTTTTTATTTAAAAAAAAATTTCTCAGTACCTATTATCATCGGTACTTGTCTCTTCGTCCGTCCATCCATCTGTCCTTCTGTGCATCACAATAAGTTTTCTCAGGAACTAGAAAGCTAGTCATCAACTCTTGTGAGCAGCTCAGAAGTTTCTAGTTAATGAAAGTCAGACAGTCGAATAAAATTTCAAAAGATTTAACGGAGGTCTCGCCGTATAAGGATGTGATCCCATAACAATTTTTTTCACCGAAGATAGTCGAGTAGTGTATCAAATGAAAGATCTTGAAAAATCTTGATAAATCAAAATTGCAATATCAATAACGGCATAGGCAGCGGAAGCAGAAGAACAAAAAATCTGAAACAATCATGGAAGTAGTTCTCTAATGAGTACAACAACGACAAATACCTCAGAAGCCAAAATTCACTCTAATTTGTTAGTAATAGTATGATTTATCAATTTTATGTTTTCTTGAATAAAATCGTGGGGATACGCTATTTGAATGGCTACCTGAAAGACTGATCAACCATGAACATTTCAAAATGATCGAATAATATTTAACTAAGTTATGGTGGTTTGAATTTTCCTGTACTACAAAAGATAAAAATATATGGTTATCTAACAATTGCGCTTCAAATAGAGCCTGATTTTTGGGGGAAAAAAATCAGGAAGAATATATACAATATTATAAATATCTTTTAAAATTCGCTCAATAAGTGACATCAGTAATCGCAAAACAAAATGGCGGCCGTTTCAAATGAGAGCATTGAGTGAGTTTATGTTATTTCTTCCCAGCTTGAACGTTTAATGTATAGGTTGACTCTCGATGAAAGTGTAGATTTCATAAGAGACAAGATCATGGTGGTAGGTTTTAATAAATACAACAATAACAAATACCTTAGAAGTCGAAATTTATTCTGCATTGTTAATAATAATAGTGGGATTTGTAAATATAACATTTTTCTATTAAGTTCATATGAGTACCGTAATATTCACTAAAATTTGGTATTTAAGTGGTCTCACAAAAGGTCCTTAGACCTTGTCCGCTTCAATAAAATCGAATCGGATTTACAAGACTTGCTTCGCACTCTCTGTTCTTTGCGGGTGTGTTTCGCTTCCAATTACTTCAATTTGCTTGTATTTTCTCGTCTAAGCGCTACTTGTGCTTCATTTGCATGCTTCTTAAATCGAATTTTCACCGTTCTTCCCGTTTGTCTAATATACATTTTCTCACAACTTTAGCAATTAATTTTAAAAAAACCGCATTTCTCCTCTTAATTCTTTCAGTCCTTCTCTTTTATCAACCTGCTCTTCAGTTGATACTGGGTGCTGCTCGTGATTAGCTGAATATTCACATCTTTCAGCAACCTGCTTAAACCACCTGTTATGACAGAGTCTACAACCACTGCTCTTTGCTGTTCTTCTTGTTGTTGCCTTCTTATTTGTAAAAAACCAAGAATAGTAAAGTAATGGGCATTGGTCGTAAACTCTATCTTAACAGGTGGTTTAAGCTTATTTGAAGAAGTTTATTAGCTGAAGATCTAAATTAAGCGGATAAATTAGCGATAAAATAAACTAACGAAACTCAACACGCGTCTGTATTGTTTGATGTTTTATTTAAGAAGGATGCATGTACTTATATACATGTGTCGAGAGGGAAAATAAATTTTTGTTGTTGCAGTGTATGCTGATGATTTGCTGATTTTTTATGACAAAAATGAGTGGAAAGATCTGCTGAAATCAACATTGAAGAAGAATTTTTCTATAAAAGATCTCGGAAATGCATCGAACGCTCTGAACATTCAAATATTCTATTCGAATTTTCTGAGCGTTCGATGCATTCGTCGCATTTTGTGTTACAACTACTTCAGGTTACGGGCCCAGATAGTCAAATAAATTAATTGATAAATTTTAAGAAGTAACAAGCTGGGTAAACAGACCTACGGTCATGTCAGAAGGGTTTTGTATTCAATTTACAAAATGCAGTCACCAGATCGAATCAAATCAAGAAACATGTCAAAGACGATTTTATTGGAGAAAATGTGAAATTCGAGGATCATACTATTATTAACAAAGTTGAACGAATTTCGACTTCTGAGGTTTTTGTTATTGTTATACTCATATATATCTCCCTCTATAATTATTTCAGATGTCCATCCGCGAGGGAGGAAACACATTTTTCATGTATCCCCCCCCCCCCCCCCTGTGCCTTCACTGAAGCAAAAGCTGACAGTTTAACAACTGTTTTGAAAAGCTCCCATGAAAACTTTTATTTCATACTCATATCGGCTACGTTTGATGAATTTTTTTTTCAATGGGGCCACTCTCCTGTACTGTCATCATCGATTAATGGCCAATTTTTTCGAATCCTAGAATGGTTACAAAACCCTTTTGCTACGAGCTCTCTCCCACCTCCTTGACTTGTTTCACTTATGAGCATTAATTGTAGGTACTCATCTTCAGTCATTCATTAAATTGAATCAAGCACGCACCTTAAACGTTGAAGTTGGGAAAAATAACTCAAAACTATTCAATCTTCGCATTTAAAACAGCCATTATTTTGTTTTACGATTACTGATACCACCAGCTGAACCAATTCTCAAAGATATTCATGACACCTATCATTCCTGAAATTTTCATGCAAATCCTAGCAAAACTGTAGTGTCTGTCGGTAAAAAGCGCATGTTGTTCCATAGCCATAAGTTGCCATAGTAATAAATGCCGCGCATGTTGTTCCATAGTAATCCAGGAAAATTCAAACCGCTATAACTTCACTAAATTTGATTCAATCTTTATGAAACTTTCAGGATATATCAATCTTATAAATAGACATCTACGTACTGAATTTCATTGAATTTAAGAGTACCGTTAAGATTTTATTCAAGAAAACATAAAATCGATAAATCATACTCGTAGTAACAAAGTTGAGTGAATTGCGACTTCTCACGTATTTGTTGTTGTTGTACTCACCAAGGCCTACATTCCTGATTTTTTCAGATTTTTCGGATCACAGGTGCCCAATCGCGAGGTGCGGGGGAGACACCAATTTTTCGTGTATTTCCCCTCCCTGTGCGCCCTCGAAGCAAACTTTGCCAAACTAAGACCTTTTTTGAAAAGCTCTCATCAAGACCTTTCATTTGATACCCATATCGGCTACCTTCAATGAAATTTTTTTCGGGGGGTCACTCCCCTATATGGGGAGACCCCCCTTAAATACCTTATAAAATTTTTTTGTAGTTGAACTTTGAAATGAACACCACTTTACACATGCATACAAAATTTGATGTTTCTAGCTTAAGTACTTTCCGAGAAAAACTGCTGTGACACACGGACGGACGGACAGACAGGACGCGATTTTAAATGATTTTACAAAACCCTAAAAAGTAAAAAGATTCCAGCAGAATTTTTCCGATTATTTTTTCGTCTTGCTGAATGTACATTTGGAGCATTGTGAATATATCGTACAAGTTAGGTTAGAAAATCGCATAAGTAAAATCAAGCAGATTGAGGTTAATTCATAATTAATACAGACAGAAGCAGCAGCTGTGATTAACATAGAAGCACAAACAGAATCTTTTGTGAACATCGAATTGAAAATGTCATCGGCACTTTTAGCATCGATTGAAAAATTGCATGGAAGAGACAATTATCCCGCATGGAAATTTGCGATGGAGAATTACTTGGCAGCTGAAGGCATGTCTCAATGTTTGACTGATGCAGGAACAGATGCGAATAAAATTGCAAAGGTCACAGGCGCGATTGTTTTGAGTATTGATAAAAGCAATTACGTGCATTTCATCGGAACAACGACACTAAAAGAAACGTTGGACGATTTGAAGAAAACGTTTGAAGATCAAGGAGCTGTGCGAAAGGTGACATCAATGAGAAAAATTGTCAATTCAAATCAGCATCGTCAATGGAAATGTACGTGACTGAAATAATTTTTACGGCACAAGGGCTGAATGAAATTGGTTTCAAGGGTGAAGGCGAATGGTTGGCCATATTTTTGCTTTCTGGATTGACCGATGAACATTTGCCGATGATAATGACATTGGAGACGAGTGCTGTGAAGCTATCGAGCGATAGTATTAAAAGAAACTTTTAAGAGAGCCAGTTACAGCCACGTCATCAGGCGAACAAACGGTATTGTATGCAAAATGTATAAACCTTTTCCGTAAAAATAATAAAATCACTTGTTACACGAGTAAAGTCAAAGGTCACAAATCCAACCGTTGTCCACAGAAGGCAAATAAATGGACCGATGCAAAGAAAGATAAGATATCGGATGATAATTCGATGATTACATTTAGTGCTGTTTTTCTGAACGGTATATATGGAAGATGTGATTGGTACATCGATTCAGGAGCTACGGGATATATGACTATGGATTGGAATTGGCTAACTGCAGTGGAGCAAATCGATACACCGCCGATTCGAACTGCGAATAATAAAATGATGAAAGTCGAATGCACTGGAGTAGTGAGTTTTGGTGTGGAAACCGATAGAATGCGCAAATATGAGCAATTAACTGTGTGTACCGGACGAACGGCAAATTTGGTGAGCCAAATAACTGCTAGTAGGAGTTCTGTGAAATTTTCAGTCGATGAGTGCATAATTCACAATAGTAAAGGTGAATTGGTAGTAACGGTGTCATGCGTTAATGGCTTGTATAAATTGGATGGCTTTCATGGTGGCTCGAATGGTATCGCACTAGCAACGGTGAGCATAAATAATTCAATGCAGTTGTAGCACAGACGACTTGGCCATTTGAATGTGAAAAGGCTGGATATGATGAGAAATGGAGCGATAACAGGAGTTTCGTGCATTGGTAGCAGCAAGAACATTGACTGTGTAGCTTGTAGTAAAGGGAAACAAGCAAGAGAGCCGTTCAAGCATAAAGGATATAAAGCAAAACGTTTGCCAGAAGGTATACATGAAGATTTGGCTGGAAAGATGGAGTGCGCATCGATTGGTGGTAACAAGTGCGCATTAGTATTTGTTGATGATCTTAGCCGTCGTACATATTCGCTGAAGTAAAAAAGTGAAACGTTTAAAAAATTATGTGCGTTTAAAATGCAAGTTGAAAAGAGTCCGGCTTAAAAATAAAAACATGCAGGAGCGACAACGGCACAGACTTCTGCTCAAATGAATTCAAAGCATTTTTTGAGCAAAGCAGCATTCAAAAGCAAACGTCAGTGGATTACTCGAGACAGCAAAACGGCTTGGCCAAGCGCACAATATGGACAATTGTTGAGAAAGCAAGGTGCATGCTATACGTTTCGGGGGCGAAGCACTTAGCATCACAACGTACGTGAATAATCACACAGTGTCACATGTGCTGAAGTTTAAATCACCAATGGAAATATGGACCGGAGAAAAGCCCGATATTAGTCCTACAGGTTGTTCGGCTCACGAGCGATGGTGCACATTCCATCAGAGATGAAATTTCTTTCTAAAGTCAAAAGCGCTTTATTCAATACTAATTTATAACGATTAGTATTGAATAAAGCGCTTTTGACCATGGAGGAGAAAATTGATGCAAAATCGAAAGAGTACATATTTGTTGACTATATGGAAACACAAAAGAGTTATTGATTAATGAATGCAGAGACCAACCGGACGATAGCGAGCAGAGACGTCAAAATTTTTGAAAACGGTAACAATTTTTTCAATTCGAATAGCGATACCGAATATTTTGAGCATATTGCAGACGAATCGTCCGAGAGTGAACAAAGTGACTGTGAAAACCCCAATTCTGTCTGAGTCAATGAGAATTGATGGCGTCTAGCATGGCCCGAACAATATTACCATTGACCCAGCGAGCAACCAGGGTAGAAGTTATGCAGCGAATCAATCTGAAATTGATGGGGCGAATGAAACGATAACAAATGCAGCAGCAGAAGACGATGGAGTGAATAGTGTGGAAACGGGCCACAATCTTACGACAATGGACGATACCATGTATGATGATACAGTGAGTGACAGTGAATATGAGCCCGATGAAACTGCTGTAGCAGCATCAACGCCACGTAGATCAGCACGAACCACTAGACCTGCGCAACGTTATGAAGCAGCCAATTTTGCTGATACCGCGCTAAACGATGAACCGAAGCTTTAGCTAGTTGCAAAATCAACAATGGCAATATCAGTGATTAATGAGCAATCACACTTGGGATCTCCTTAAACTGCCCGATGGTTGCAAAGCCATAACAAATAAATGAGTTTTCAAACGAAAAACCGATTCAGCTGGTAAAGTTGAAAGATCCAAAGCAAGGGTAGTAGCAAGAGGCTGTAGTCAAAGAAGTTGAATCATTTTCGCCGGTAGTCCGATACCCATTACTTCGTATGCTAATAGCATTCGCTGTAAAAATAGGGCTACAAATCGATCAAATTGCTGTTGTTACCGCATTCCTCCAAGGTGACATAAAAAAAAACGATTTATATGCGACAACCGGGATCGTTTGAAAATGGCACTGATCGAGTGTGTCGTTTGAAGAAATCACTGTATGGGCTGAAGCAAGCTAGTCGCATGTAGAACATCAAATTAAATGAAGCGTGCTGGATTATATCGTTGCAAGAAGGATGCATTTATATACGTGCGTCGAGAGGAAAATCAATTGTTGTTGTTGCAGTGTATGTTGATGATTTGCTGATTTTTTATAACAACAATGAGTGGAAAGATCAACTGAAGTCAGCATTGAAGAAAAATTTTTCCATAAAGGCCTCGGAAATGCATCGAACGTGCTGAATATTAAAATAGAATATGATCGTCGCAATGGTTTGTTACAACTACTTCAAAATTGAAGAATTTGCTTTCCTAGAATACGAGTTATATACAAAACGTTAGAAGCTAAAAAGCTCATTAGGTAAAATCCTAATTTCACATTAGCGACGCTACACTTACGAGTACAAGTATAAAACCAACCAAAAAAATAGTCAAGTCAACTATGTTGTGTAGAATAAACTACTTTTGCGAGTCCATAGATCACCGTCAATTTGCATCATCTTTGATGATAAGAGTCTCCATTGTTCGGTGTAGATATTTAGGTCATTCATGATAAATATTCACTTAACATGCACTTATCCCTTAGAAGGTAGCATTAAAATTGAGTACGCGCTACTAACAACTGCAATTTTAACTTATTCGTTTCAGTTCATTTAAGATATTCTAGACAATTTTCTCACAATAAAATTCTAGCAAAATCAATAAATGGGTCTGTAAAATGTACATATATGTTTGCTCTCGGTTACTTCCTATTTAGTTCTAACACTTTCTGGCTGGCAGCAAAACCATAAATGCGGATCAACTCTTTTCCACACCTGGTTAATTTTCATAATTACTACAAAATTGTGGGAAAATACACTTTTTTGCTAGAAATTCAGCCAAACGATTAGCTCTTTTTATTGGAGAGTTATTTTCACTATCTTTGGGATATACACAGCACATATTTATTTCTATTGTGCAATTTAAGTGAAAACCACAAAAACAAGCAATTTTCGAAGTGTTGGCAAGGTCAGAAGGAAAACTGCCCAGTTCAATGAGATAATATACGCGTATCTACCGAATAGTTTAACATTCCACTTAAATAATTCTCGAGACGAGTTGTTTAATTAGTTGTTGATGCTGATTAGTATGTAAACAACTTTTTTAGCATGATGTAATTTTTTCGTTAGCTTTTTAAAAGCCCCTCGTGGGATGTGCGAATCAATTTAATATTTTAATAATCAATTGACAATGGAATATTGATATATGCTATAATCATCTTTAAATAAAGTTCAGACTTTTTAAGTAGATTTGTAGGAATGGGTAACTACAATTAATGTATTGTAATCAACTAAGGGGCGACTTTGATGCTTGAAAATTTTCCCATTGATTGAAAAAAACCCCTTCAACTTAATTACAAACTTAACCCAAAGTTTTTATTGTAAAATGTCGCCGTTAATTTCTTATACTAAATGATTAATTGTTATGAAGTTTTACGTAAGATCTGAACGAAATTTTAACGTTTCAGTCAATTAAGTAAATATTATATATTATCATCAGCACGAAGAATTATCTTGAGAAATTTCAAAAAAAAATGTTTTGTTCGTTGTCCACCGATCATTATTGACACAACATTTCATTTCATATTGCTAAAGCTGTATAAGTGAAGGGTGGTCCAACCATAATGCATGATGTTAATTGTGAGTCACACATTAACGTCAAATTTTTCACTCAATTTAAATTAACATTTCTATGTTTCAGTGTTTGACAAATTCAACCACGGAGAAGTACACAATTGAGCCTTTTACGAAAAGGTGTGTTCAAATCAAAATGCATTTCGTGCACTTGGTGATTTTTTATGTCAGCACAATTCACCAAATGTGTCCACAATCGGGAGAATTGTGCCCATATTTCAGCAAACCGGGTCTGCCGGAAATTTGAAATCACTTGTGCATGCTCGCTCAGTTTGCTCTGCGGATAATATTGCTGTTGTTCGCGATAGTGTGGCACAAGAGCCGTCAGCTTACATGGTTCAATTGACCTTCAGCGACGGCCAAGCATTTACCGTGAATGGTGTTTGCTACTGCGAGCTGATGATGGACATCTTATGTGCAGGAATTGAGGCTATAGACCTGGACACTATATGGTTTCAACAGGGTGGCGCCACTTGCCACACAGCCAACGAAACAATGGCTCTTTTGTGCGAGAAATTCAATGGCCATGTTATCTCACGTTGTGGTGATGTTAATTGGCCACCACGATCATGTGATTTGACACCGTTGGACTTCTTTTTCTGGAAGTATTTACAAGAAAAAGTGTACGTCAATAAGCAAAGAACAATTCAAGAGCTAAAGGATGAGATAAATCAGCACATTAACGACATTGAACCTCAATGATGTCTCAGAGTCATTAAAAATATGGACCATCGGATTGAAGTATGCCACCATAGCCGTGGCGAGCATTTCGGCAATATTTTGCTTCACACATAATTATCATGGATCCTGCTATTATAATATTTTATTTACAATTAGCATCGTGCGCTTTGGTTGGACCACTCTTTAGTACCTAGTTTTTCTCCTCTAGTTTACCGTTATGCTTCATTGGTTTAGCCAAGCCAATCTTAGTATGCGCTGATAGCCTGCTTAACAGGACTAGTGAACAAAAGTGCCATGACGGCGAATGATACTAAGGATTCCGATTTTTTGATTTCAAGCGTTTTTATTTATTCTATTAAGTCTATCGAGTTCGTTGCAGACCGTTCACTCTATAGTAGATAATACCCAATTTTTAGGATTTTGTAAAATAATTTTACAAAACCCTACTAGTTTCGCGACCAGTCTGTCCGTCCGTCCGTGTGTCACACCAGTTTTTCTCGGAAACTACTTAAGCTAGAAACATCAAATTTTGTGTGTAGGTGTAAAGTGGTGATCTCTTCAAAGTTCAACTACAAAAAATTGTATAAGGTATTTAAGGGGGGTCTCTCCATATAGGAGAGTGACCCCCGAAAAAAAATTTCATTGAAGGTAGCCGATATGGGTATCAAATGAAAGGTCTTGATGATAACTTTTCAAAACAGGTCTTAATTTGGCAAAATTTGCTTCGAGGGGCGCACAGGGAGGGGAAATACACGAAAAATTTGTGTCCCCCCCCCTCGCGATTGGACACCTGTGATCTGAAAAATCTGAAAAAATCAGGATTGTAGGCCTTGGTGAGTACAACAACAACAAATACTTTATAAGTCGCAATTCACTCAAGTTTGTTAGTAATAGTATGATTTATCGATTTTATGTTTTCATGAATAAAATCTTAACGGTACCCTTAAATTCAATGAAATTCAGTACGTACATGTATATTTATAAAGTTAATCTATCCTGAAAGTTTCCTAAAAATTGAATCATATTTAGCGAAGTTATAGCGGTTTGAATTTTCCTGTGTTACTATGGAACAATATGCGCTGCATTTATTACTATGGCAACATATGGCTATGGAACAACATGCGCTTTTTACCGACTCAGACACTACAGTCTTGCCAGGATTTGCATGAAAATTTCAGGAATGATAAGTGTCATGTATATCTTTGAGAATCGGTTCAGCTAGTGGTATCAGTAATCGTAAAACAAAATAGTGGCTGTTTTAAATGCGAAGATTGAATAATTTTGAGTTATTTTTTCCCAACTTCAACGTTTAAGGTGCATGCTTTAAACACTTGATTCAATTTAATAAATGGCTGAAGATGAGTACCTACAATTAATGCTCATAAGTGAAACAAGTCAAGGAGGTGGGAGAGAGCTCCTAGCAAAAGGGTTTTGTAGCCATTCTAGGATTCGAAAAAATTGGCTATTAATCGATGATAACAGTACAGGAGAGTGGCCGCTGAAAAAAAACTTCATCAAACGTAGCCGATATGAGTATGAAATAAAAGTTTTCACGGGAGCTCTTCAAAACAGTTGTTAAACTGTCAGTTTTTGCTTCAGTGGGGGCACAGGGGGAAATACATGAAAAATGTGTTTCCTCCGTCGCGGATGGACATCTGAAATAATTATCAAGGGAGTTATTTAGGACCAAAAACCTCAGAAGTCGAAATTCGTTCAACTTTGTTAATAATAGTATGATCTTCGCATTTCATATTTTCTCCGATAAAATCGTCATTGATATGTTTCTTGATTTGATTCGATCTGGTGACTGCATTTTGTAAATTGAATACAAACCCTTCTGACATGAGCGTAGGTCTGTTTACCCAACTTGTTTACTTTCTGCAACTAACCACTTCGCAAGTTTATCCGGTTTATGAATATCCACCGGCAATTATTCCTCTTGATTCGCTTCCTTCCTTATGTGTTTTGTGTTCGACGCGAAACCTTTGGAGTACTGAGTATACTGAATTGGTAACTTTTGAGTTCGTCATGTCTTCTAGTACACACAAAGCTTGTTTCAAAGATTTATCTTTGCGCCGGCTTGAGTTTGCTAGAAGGTTTGACCTCAAATTAAAGAAACTCCCTCCATTTAGTGTTTCCGTTGGCGCTGCGCTCTGTATTAAGGCTGTGGTTGCTCCTCTATAAATCTTTTTTCGACGATTTTCGCATTCACTCAGAACCAGTTTAATGTAATTTGACAGTCCTTGATTGCCACCTTCTTGTCTTTTGTGGGCGCATGACAGTTGTCCAGCCAGACATGAAAGAATTTAGTCTTGATATGAATTGCATAGGTTCTGGCTATTATGAAAATTTTTTATACGTAGCTTTTTAAATTTAGTTCAATTCATATTTTCTTTGAGAAATTATTAAAGAAGAAAAATGTTAGAAGAAGGTGGTTTCAACTTGCGTACTAAAAATTCGCTTCAGACCATCACACTATTGGCACACACAGGTAATGGTGAACACCACGCTTAATGATGATATAATCTTTCCAATTTATTCTACTTACGCAAGCCCAATATGTTTTTGCAACTATAAACTATATTCACATTGACCCTCTCCTGTAAGTCACTTGTCTGTGTTTCTTTTTTATTTGTCCCTTGACCCTTTTAACATCAACTTAATGTAAATTTATTCATTTGTGTGCTCTACATTGAGCTTTAAGGGCTCGGCCACATTGCAATTTTACTGTCGTAACTAGCGATTTTTGGAGGCAAATATGAACACACTGCGACAAGATTTGCAAAGGAACTTCAGGCATGCGTAGAACTAATATGCTCATTTGAAGGCATGACTTTTCCGGGAATACATGCGCTAACTCATTTCGGCGCTATGCAAGAAACTAACATGCAGATCAGCGCCAAATGTCTACTAAACTGGCCATAAATGTCGAAAATCGAAGTGTGCGCGCTTCCATTTAACCATGTTTAACTTGCGACAACAGTGCGACTATATAGTCGTAGTCTGATCCATCCCTAGTTGCAACGCACGGGTATTTGAGGTATTTTTTTCTCGACTGCGTGATGAGCTTTGTTTTATTCTCATTGATTTCTAGCCCTATTCTTTGACAGTTGTTAATGACCGTGAAAAAATGCTGATGCCACCCATATATGCTACCACTTGGCTTGACTTGTATAATAACGTACCTCTTGTATCGGCAGGTAGCTTTTTCATGACATATTTTAGAGCCAAATTGAATAGCGATGGAGCCAGCTCATCTCCCTGCTTTAGTCCGATATTTGTGTCAAAGGCGTCGATGGGTTTGTTCGTGATGCGGACTTGGGAGGTTATTGACGTTATTATCATTTTGGTAAGACAGACTAATTTGGCTGGGATACCAAAGCAAAGCATTATTTGGTTCAGTACTAACACTATTGGCGTATGATCTGATTTTATTTTCTAAGATCTTTGAAAATATTTTGTACGCTGTACAAAGTAGTGATATGTCTCTATAGTTTTCGCACTGTAGCTTGTCACATTTTTTGTAAAAAGAGAACACATATAATTGATAAGCTCAACTTGTTTGGCCAATGTGCTGAATGACTTTATGGATGTGCTGAATGACTTTATGGATGGCTTTCTGAACACCGCTGCCACCATATTTGATGAGTTCCGCTAGAATCTCATCGATGCCCGGCGCTCTATTATTCTTTTGGACCTTGAGATAGAATAAACTACACCCAGAATTGGTGTCGCCAACGGAATCTATAGGCCCCGATGTTCTGGAGCTACGCTGAAGATTAAGGAGGTTCTTGAAATGTGATACCCATCCTTCTTTAATCCTGTTTTCGTCAGGAATAATGTTGCCGATGTCATCACGGCATGGTACGTGGCCTTGGGCTGATAACCTTCTTTCAAGCTTTTCACTACTTTATATGCTTGTCTTGTGTTGTTTCTCGCTAGACTTACATCGATACTTCTCAATTGGTCATCATAGTATTTTCTTTTCTAAATTCTAGTTATCTCACCTGCGACTCTTCTGAGATTTTCATAATGATCTCCCTTCATTCTGGTTTTCCTACCTAAATATTGATCCTTTTTATCTAACGCATCCTGACATTTATCATCGAAACAATCATTTCTTTTGCACCGGGCTTGATATCCAATCATCTGTTCCGCCACGGTCTTAATCGCCGCTTTTACTTCTACCCATAGGTTGTTGCTTGTTTTCAGCGATGTACCTAATAGGATAGGAGCTAGCTGGTTATTAAGGGCCTCCATGAAATTCTTCGCCGCAGATGCCGCTTCGAACTTATATCAAATTTTCGTAGAGGGCTGGTCTTCGTCGAATACTCCTTTGACATACAACATTGATAAGTTAAATCAATCAAGTGATGATCCGAGTTATAATCGGGTCCTAGTATGTACAAACATCAAGTATGCTCGAGGCTCAAAGTTGTTGGATCAGAACATGGCGGAATTGGTTTTGTGTATTGCTATCCGGTGACACCTAGATCATTTCATGTATGCGCCGATATGGAAAACAAGTCGAACGTATGGACTAGATTTCTGCTACATGCAAAGTCAATCAGACGCTTGCTGGCCGTTGTGATTTGTTTCATCATTGAAGCTATATCCTCCAGTCATTCTCCGATGATATAGCTCATTGCAAACATTAGCGTTAAAATGACCCAGAATTATTTTTGTTTCATTTGTTGGTAATGAGGCAGCTAGTCCTTCTAGGTGATTGTGGAACGTTTCCTTCATTTCTTCGTCCTTTTCTTTGGTCAGAGCATGTATATTTGCTTTTGTACAGATCGCACACAAGCGTTCATTGACTACCTTAAAATTAATAACGTGCAATTTGAACTCCACAATAAAGGCCACTCCGAATTCTCTCTTTCCAGCAGGCTTCACCCTTTTGAATTTTGTGTGTGATCTCATACTTATATCTTGAATATCACTTCCAGTCCAGTTCGTTTCCTGGATTGCCAGTATGTTTAATTGGCCTGTTTTAAAAGCTCCTTAATAGCGCCAGGGTTGTTCAATTATCTGACATTCCAGGATCTAGTGCCATTGTCCATTTTTTGATTGCGAGGTTGTTATCATTTGTCTAATCCATTCGAAGGCTTTGTTTATATATATATATATATATATATATATATATATATATATATATATATATATATATATATATATATATATATATAAGAGTATATATATACTTGTATATCGATCGATCTTGGACAACAATCATTCACTAACTCATTCACGCCTTCACTTGCAGCTACAAATTCATTAGTTGAAAGTGCGACCGATTTCTGCAAATGTGAGGGAGAGGATACTGCAGTGTCGTTCTCGAGTGAGACAAAAACATTTTTAGATCTTTGGATGCAGATATATCCAGTAAAGTCTGCATCAGAGTAGGCACGTAGTGCACTGCTAGCTCAAGTGTAGAAAAGTACTACATCAGATGTACCATGAAAGTACTGGAATATACGTTTGATGGAAGCCCAGTCGGATATTGCAATTGAGCAACGAAACGGCACACGCTAGATCAGGGCGAGTAGCGCAGGTCAGGTATGATAGAGAATCTACCACTGATCGGTAGGGAATGGAGCTGTCGAGAGCATTACTGAATGATTCGTTACGTTATTTTCTTTTAATAGGGATTTTCATGGAATTGTTTTTTTTTTCATGCCAAAGCTTTCTCCATGTATGGTCTCTGTGCAATGTGTACATTAGACTCATAATACTCGACCTGCATTATTAAAAATGGATCGAAAGAACCCACCGTAGTCTCAGGAACGAATTGACTGCATCTTGTAACAAAGCTGCAACGAGACCATCATCAACGTAAATTAAAACTAGTAATCTTTCTGTCACAGTCCTCTGAACGTATATACACGGATCTGCTGTCGAACGCGTAAATTCGTTGCTTTCGATAAATGAGTGAAGACCATATAACGATTTCTTTAAACGATAAACACGCCCTAATCTATTGTCGAAGCCCTGTGTTTGAGTCATATAGATTTCAGCATCGATTTCACCATATAAAAATGCACTTCCACATCAAATTGTCCGAAGTTAAGTTTTTCTTCAGCTGCATTCACAATTAGGGCTCGTATTATGTCGTACCGGGCAACCGGGCTAAAGTATCATCATAACCTAGCCCTGCCTGCTGGAATACACCGCAAACAACTAACCAAGTTCGATAACGATCAATCGAACCATAAGGTTTGTATTTCACTCGAAGCACTCAACGATTATCGATGGAACGCTTACCCGGCGGCAGTGGTACTAAATCCCAAGTGTCATTCTCATCAAAAACCAAGATTTCTTCCTTCATTGTACTTATTCACTTGTCCGAGTGCCCACTCTTCATAGCTGTGGGATAGTTATTTACTCATACACTTCCTGAAATGTTTCTGTTAAACGTGCCATTGTACGGTTTGGCTGGTAAAGATGAACATGAGAGCCTACTATGTAGTCATCAAGTCTCACCGGCTAGCAAATCGCTCGTACTGGACACTGATTCGCTAAGCCCTCTTCCGGAGTATCACTGCTGACTATGGACAAATCTGAGTTACGGACAGAGATGTGGTCAACTTTCCCGTCTTGACTGGCCTGACTCCTCACTGCGGTGTTGAAGTTTGAATTCAATGGTTTTGTTCACAGATATTCTGGACAAAAATGAACGTCATGCGTCTTCATCAAACGCTGCTTCGATGGAACCCAAACTTTGTAGCTGTCTTTGTCGTTCACGTATCCAACAAAATGTCCGGGAACTGTCTTGTCGTCGAGTTCCAAGCGAAAATTCTTAGGGATATTTACAAGCATTCCAATCCAAACACTCGTAAGAAGTCAAAACTATCAAATTCCTTTCCAGTCCACAACTCAAGTAGTGCTTTACCTGGAACAATTGACTTGCTCGAGCAGTTAATCAAAAATACTTCCTTATCACATGCGTGAGCCCAAAATGCTTTCGACAGTTTGCTGGCGGAACGCATTGAACGAGCCAATTCGACCACGTGTCTGTTGTCTTGCTCTGCAACGCCATTTTGTTGAGGATTGTAAGGACATGTAGCTGAGTCAACACCGCAGCACACTCAAACTCAGTACCAAAGTCTGTACGAAAAACTTTGACTGCATGGCCCACAATATTGCACTCATTCAGGAATTTTTCCAAATAGAGAGCAACGTTTGGTTTTTTTTCATGAAAAATATGTGAATGTATCGAGAATAGTCATCTTTAAGGGCCACATCATATCAAAAGCCATTAATCGAGTCGACCGACATCGGACCGTTTACATCGGCATTAACAAGTTCAACGGATGGTCTGCGGACAAACTCGATGCAAGCAGAACTGTTTATGGTGAAAGTCAACAAGAATGCAACCATCACAAAATGACGCTGTGTCTGAACACTTGAACGGTATGTAGACACTGGACAACACATCACACATATGACGTTGGTCTTGATGGCCCAAGCGTTCGTGCTCGCCTTGGAGTGCTTCTTCTGTTGTAGCGAGGTTAGATTCCACGGGTGAATCCGGAATACAAACACAAATACCCATGATGTACACAGGATCGACAAGCTTTCCAGTTACGACTAGTTCATCGTCTCATCTAATTCCCATGCTGTCGTGATTGCATATAATCGCATTTCTATGCTTGACAGCTTGTCTAGTAGAGAAAAGTTGATAACGAGCCTCCGGTACATGCCAAACGTCATTCAGAGTCACAGGTGACCATCTTTCACCTACTCGTATCTCGAAGTTACTTTTCCCTGATGCGTATACAAGAATAATGTCTTTTCTTACGTTGCGGAATTGGAAACGTAACGAGGTGCTGTCTATTCGCCGTCATATGATGCGTTGTGCCGGTATCCGAAACCCCAGAGCTTACAAGAGAGAAGTCTGCATTGACTGCTAAGCCCATTGTGAAGAACGTATCTGGTTTGCTTCTTTTCAGAGTTGATTCGGAGCTGTTGACATTTGAACTTGCCGTTTATCGTTCAGGAACCCTGCATTTTAAACAATCAGCAATGAGATGGCCGATTTTTTTGCCATATAAACACGCTCGTTTTTCTTTCTCCTCGTTTTTTTGTCGAGGAAAAGCCTGGTGCGGACTTCTGGAGGTACTGATTTTTCTGCGGCTTCTGCGGTCTAGATTTTGCGAAGAAAGCACCAGATATCTGGGATGTCGCCTGCATCAACGAATTCTCGATGAAGCGCAAATTTTCAACGAGGAGCTTTGTCATCTCTTCGGCTTCTGGAACACGATACCAAGTTGAACAGGAATATTGATACTCAGAACCAAGTGTTTTAAAAATACAATGATGCAGCAGTAACAGCGGGAGTTTGGCATTTGGGTGGTCTCTCCGTAATTCTGTATGTGTCATTAAATGCATTAAGTAGTTGGGAAGCATGCTTCGTGACGGAAGTGGCGTCATCTTTCGTGGTCTCGAAGAAATTATCGAACAACCTGTACAGTTGCTGTAGGGACGATTAGTGAAACACCGATAGCAATGTCTCCCAAATTTCTTTCGCGATAGTTTTCTTGCGAACGTAGATGGCAGCTTCTTCATCGAGGCCCTGTCGAGTATACGTGCTGTGTGCGTGTTGTTTCGATTCCAGCATTGGTTCCTCCCGGAGGCAGAGCATATCTACTAAATAGCAGCTGCAATTAGAACAAATTTTATTTCCTACGGTACTTATGGAGTAGAGAGAATTAGACTAAAAGTGTGTATGTATGGTAAACAAAAACTTGAATTTGCTTGCAATTTTACCAACACAAGGTAACTTTTAATCCATCTTTTACACGTTTATTTGCCTCTCTTTTCATTTTGACAGCTCCTCGATTGCAGGTGCTAGTTAGTATATATGCTCTGCCGGAGGGTTCCGCGTTGTTTACACTCGCGTATCAACAATGGAATACAGACACTGTTCTGTCAAACACAGTTCAATTTGCTACTTCAATGTTTCCCACTGTTCATCTTTTGCTAATTTGTGAATGCCAGCCACAATACAACTGCTATCATCTGAATGATCGTTTACTGCGTCCTCCATTTTGTTTTTTTTTTGTTTTGAAAAATGCCGATATTTAGATTCTTTACCCGAAATTCCTGAACCTCAAACGCGTACGCTACTACGAAGCGTGTCTGGACCCATAAACTTACATGGCTAAGATTCGTGAAATAAAACTCGGACGAAAACTAAAGAGAAAACGATATCACTAGTTAATCACTGTATATGTATACAAATAAATATGGAACAGCGTTTTCTGAAATTTCATGTTTTGATTTCGATTTTTTAAACATTTTATAGCAGAAAATTTGTTAGACACGATTAAAAATATATTATGTCCTGAACTACAAACTGAAATAATTTTAAATTGGATACGTATTAATCACTTAACGTTACTTCATCAAAATGTCATATTTAGACTATCAGCCTGCATAAAAGCAGGCAAGAATTTGTCGAACACGATGACTGCTTTATGTTCATCAATCATGCTAAGCAATTGTGCAAAAATGGATTACACGCGTATATGTTATGTATTGCAACCAAAACTGACGTTAGATAGGAAGCCATATTGAAGCAATTTGCGTATGTATTAGTCGGCCTACTATGGACAAGCTTCCGGTAGCTGTCACCCAACCGCGGCATCAGCAAATGCTTATATTTCGTCATAGTTACTTTTTTTCCGAATAAAAAACGTGCGGAACGCATTCCGTGTATGCTATAAATTCACCTTGTATAGCCCACCCTAAACTTTTCAAGACGAGCAAATGAAGCACACGTTTTGCACCTTCGACTGAAAGCTCAGCGTTGAGATGTAAACAAACTCTTATAAATTCACTTTGGAAGGCGATAAAAACTAAACGGGTATAAAACCTGAAATAATTTTCACTTCACTAGGAGCGCTATTGTGTTCTCCGCGGGCCATCAGGATTTCACTGTAGAAATTCGCCTTGAAACCGTACAAAACTTGGAATTTTCGTTAGCACCTCCATAATTCTTCATATACCGCCATGTAAGTTAGCCAGCAAAGTCGGCCTACTAATGGTCATGTGTGTGGTAGTAAGCGCTGCTGCCATATGGCTTCCTAACTTACGTCAGTTTTGATTGCAACGCATAACATCGTCAATTGAACATGTTCAAGGCGTCGGACAAGTTCATTGCGGCAGCATTTTTGTGGGTCAAAATATTTTTCTAGTTTCTTACCAAATTAAGTGTATATTTATCGCAACACGAAAAGTCATCAATTCGGCGTATCTCGGACTTGCACACTCAAAAAAGCAGCAGTTTCGAAAAGAAAACATCAAGTGCATATTTATCATTTAACAGGATTTATTCTACACTAGTAACTATAATATTTGGATGTAGCTTTGTCGTTTTGATATCACAGGTCTGCGACAAAAAAACTGTATAGGATTTTTTAGCATTTACTTATAGAAAATGCAAAAACAGGAAAAATATTCGAAAATGCTATCACATAGGTTTTTATGTGTTTTGCAGTATTTATGTTCATTATTGATAAACCTGTGTGGTTTTAATTTAATAAGTGATAAAAAAAAAACAAAATCAAAAAATTCACGATGTAAATATTCTTCGTTACCACTTCGTGGGAGTGGGGGACTTGTACGGTACGGTAGATTTTGTGTTAAGAAGTTCAGAGATCGTGTTCATTCATGTCGAGGCGCTTTTAATTTATAAATGGGAATTTGGCTGGTGGGACTGAGCAGGTTTTAACATGAATTTCTGGGCGCTAGAAGCAAATGCAAACAATCTTATTGTTCAGTTTTATCGTGTTGCGATATATCAGATGAAAAGAAACTCTCAGTAGACATACTGCTATTCAAGTGAACAGTTCTGTTGTTTCTGTCTAGTCATGGCTACAAGAGGTTGTGTTATTTCCCCAAACAGTTTTTGTTATATTTGTGATAAATACACTATTAAAAGCCAACAGACCAACATATATTATTTAATGAGAAAAGTTTATTTTTCTTACTTTAAATTAAAACTTGGTGGTCAAGATAAGCCATGGGCCCCTCATAAGGTGTGTAGAAGATCTTCGTTTATGGTTTAAGGGTAAGAAAGCTGCATTTCGATTTGGAATCCCTATGATATGGCGTGAGCAAAAAAAAACATACCACTGATTGCTACTTCTGTTCAGTTGGCGTAAAGGGATTCAATTCAAAAAACAAAGGAGGCATAAGTAATCCTAACCTTGACTCAGCTATACGTCGAGTGCCCCATAGCTCTGAAACTTTACCACAGCCACCTTCGAGTTTAGATGAATACTTGAGTGAGTTGGAAGACGAAATTACATTACCTCCTCGGGGTGAATCAAGCTCAGATTACCCAGTTTTCCTCAAAAGAAGGAAACTTAGTTTTTTGCAGTGATGTGGAAGGACTCATGCTTTGCTTTGATATACAGTATGACTCATCTGAATGGCGTCTATTCATTGATTCATCCAAGACTAGTCTTAAAGTAGTATTATTTCGCAATGAAAATAAATTTGCATCGCTTCCGATGGGGCATTCTGTGCATATCGAAGAAAGCTATAATAATTTGGCGATTATCCTGGAAAAAATCAAATATCAGGACCATCAATGGATGGTTTGTGGGGACTTCAAAATACTCACGATGCTTTTGGGTCAGCAGGCAAGCTATACTAAACACCTTGTAGGATAGTAGAGCCAGAGAACAGCACTAGAGTAAAAGTGATTGACCAACCCAAGAAACTTGAAAACCTGGAGAGAAAAATGTTATCAATACTACTTTGGTACCACCAGAAAAGCTTTTGTTGCCCCCTCTCCATATCAAATTGGGATTGATGAAACAATTTGGAAAATCGCTGCAAAAGGATGGGGGCTGTTTTAAATATCTATGTACAAAATTCCCGAAGCGGTCAGATGCAAAGTTGAAAGAGGGAGTTTTCACTGGCCCCGACATAAGAAAACTTTTGACCGACAACCTCTTTGTGGAAAGTATGAACGAGAAGGAAAAAGAAGCTTGGATATCGTTCAAGAATGTAGTGCGAAAGTTTTTGGGAAGTACTAAAGACAACAAAACCTGACTACAAAACCATTGTTCAACGGATGCTAGCAGCATAAGAAGCTCAAGGCTGCAGCATGAGCTTGAAGATCTATTTTTTACACTGCCACAAAGACTATTTTCCTGAAAACCTTGGAGCTTACAGTGAAGAACAGGGGGAGTGGTTTTACCAGGATGTCCGTGATATCGAGAGCCGATACCAAAGAAGATGGGATGTCACTATGCTTGCAGACTACTCTTGGATGCTTAAACGGGAAACTAAAAATCGGAAAAGGACTCGGTGAAGTATCAAGGAAAAGAAGAAAAGGTTTCATAAAAACATGAATAAGTATAACATGGTTACTATATATCTCAAAATAATGTTTCATTGGTTGTAAAAAAATATTATGTTTGATAATTTTGATAAAACGAGTGCTTTTACCAACTTTTTGTGTTTGAATTTGCAAAAAAACCTTATATGATGGAAACAATTGGACATTACTTCTGTAATCAGCGCATTCTAAAACATAGAATTCATTAAAAATGTCTCATGCAGCTGACAGAAAAAATTTTTTACAGACCTGTGTAATCTATTTATTGAGTCTTGAAAAAGTTTTTGTACTCAAAGCTATCAATTGAAATCGTTTCGGTAATTGTGATGATTGTAGCTTCTACAGTCCCCAAGATATTAAAGAACCTTTTTTTCTACCCCATAAACTTAAATACAGTTCTAAACTTCGCTTTAATTTACCTTGAACATTGTCTGGATTTTTTTTTGTAACGATTTATTCGTACATGCAAAAATATAACCTTGCACTCCAACAAATAATTCAAGTGCACCGATGAGACTCAATATCTTGTCTTGCATCACAGCGATGAGTAAGTTTCATCTTTAACACATGGAGTTACAACCTTCATCATTTGGCTTGGCTTTTCCGAATTGATTTCAATTGCTGACTGCTCAGACTGTATGTCGAGACTTGATTCAAAAATTATTATATACAGTAACATCAGACAAAATTAATTACCCGTGACAAATCTTTGTGCAACAAATGCGTTTGTTTCGTTCATGAAATAGTATAAAAAAATCTATATTCTTGCATGATAATAAGTATGAATTTTCTTGCATAAGGGATGAGAATAAAGAAGATACAAATAATTTGGTAAGGTTTTTTGTCAATCCATGAAAAATTAGTAGAAATAAGTTTCTGCGCCAAGATCGTGCAGTTTTTAAAATATTAATTCCTCAAATAAGCCTTGAGATACCTGTAATATATTATATCTTTCAGGTAAAGGAAAATAAAACAAGTTGGGTGGACAGAACCACGCTCGTATCAGACGGGTTTTGTACTTAACATACGAAATGTAGACATACGAGTATAGAATGATTTAATTTAAGGAAAACTTAAATGACATGTACAACATGTTGCTCTATTTTAACTGGCCAACATTTTGGCGCAACTTAGGCTAGGTATGCTAATGCGCCAAGTGAGGCACTGGATGACTGCTCGCGGGCTCAGTTTAGCACTGGAGAAAACCGAAGTGGTCATCTTGACAAAAAAGAGAATCCCTAGAGTAAGGATGATCAGTATTGGAGACATACAAATCGAATTGAATCCAGCGGTGAAGTACTTGGGGCTGCTGATCGATTCGAAAATGAGTTTCTCTGAGCAAATCAGGGCAACGGCTGAGAAGGCTGCTTCGGGAATATCGGCTCTGAGTCGACTTATGGCCAACGTAGGGGGACCCAGCCCATCAAGAAGACTTGATGAGTGCTGTAGGGTCAGTGCTACTGTACGGAGCAGAGGTATGGGGGCGACACTCTCAGCAAGGAGGTATACCGAAAATGTTTGGCACATGTACAGAGAAAAGGAACACTGAGATCTGCATCTTCGTATCCGACAGTCTCTGCTCCAGTGGTGAAAGTTATTGCAGGCGTGATACCTGTCGCCCTCCGTGCGAGAGAGCGCCGCACTATTTATCTGCGCCAAAACGAGGATGCAAGGGAGATGGTTGCCCGCGAGGAAAGACAACGCTCGCTCAACGATTGGCAGAAGTGTTGGGTCGATTGCACGAAGGGAAGGTGGACTGCGCGCCTCATCCCGGATGTGAGACCATGGCTAAATTGAAGGCATGGTGTGACTGACTTCTATCTGACCCAGCTTTTGATCGGTCAGTCGTACCTGCACAAAATTGGTATGTCACGGTCCCCCGACCGTCGGTTTTGCCCAGGAGAGGAGGACAATGCCTGTCACACATTTTTTGCGTGTACAAAATGGGTCAGGCTGTGAAGGAAACTCTACAGGGAGACGGGAGAGCTCATCCCGGATAATACAGTCGTGGTGATGCTCGAATCGGCTGACAAATGGAACCAGGTGGCACATTATGCTCGGGCAGTCCTAAAATAGAAAAGGGACTCACAGCAGCCTGGAATGCTGGCACTTCCTCTTTCCTTGTGGCACTTCCTCTTCCCTTCTTCCCTCTCGCTACGAAAGGGATCCCCCAGCTTGAAGGTGCCTCACGGCGTAAGAAAACGAGACCTGGCCTGAAGAAATGTGTCAAACGGTCCCAGGTTAGGTTTGCAGGTTGACAGGGGAGGTATTTAGTGGGTAGTCGAGTCGCCTTATTGGGAGCATGGGAGTCTCACACTCTGTACATAAATGTCATTCACCTCCCTACCACAAAAAAAAACATTTTGTTGCAATCTTATATGTCTTTTTGTTATAATATATATTTGGAGAAAATACAATCAAAAGTGTAGTGTCTGGTTTGAGGGAAAGCCCATGTAGTAACCGTATTTGATTGCTGTAATCGGAGAAAATTCAAACGGTTATAACTTCTGTACATTCTATTAAAACTCATAGATTATAATGACCTTTTAAAGGACACCTAAATATTTACTTTCATCCAATTTAATCATACTAATACAGTTTTACTGGCGAAAATATTTAATTTACAGATTCTACTATGATTAGCAAAGTTGAATGAATTTCAACCATTAAGTTATTTGTTATTGGATCTACCTTCATAATTTTATCAGCAATTATTTTAAACTGCTCATCTTCAGTTATTCGTAAATAGATTGAATCAAGTGTTAACAGCATGTACCTTAAATTTGGCAGTTCGTGAAAAATAACACAGCTTTATGCAATATTCTCATTTAAAACGGCTGCCATTTTGTTTTAAGATTACGAATGTCACCTGTTGAACTAATTCTCAAAGATATTCATCATGAATATAATTCCTGAAACTTTCATGCAAATCCTAGCAAACCCGTAGTGTCTGAGTTAATTGAAAGTACATACGATCGCATAGCCTTGTATAATTGCTGTTGTAATACAGAAAAATTTAAACCCCCATAATTAATTAATTACAAGTGGTTTAACTTGTCAACTGACATTCACCTATTGAATTTTATTGAATTTGAGGGTGCCCTTACGATTTTATTCAGGATTGCGTAAAATTGATAAATCATACTATTACTAACAAAGCTAAGTGGATTTCGACTTCTGACATTTGTGTTGTTGTATTGCTCATAAAGGTCTATACTCATGATTTTTTTCATATTTTTTGGATGATTTCCAATCGCGAGGGGATACGCCTAAATTTCGTTCATTTCCCTTTCTCCTGCCTTCCTCGATACTAATAAAGTAATTTTAAGACCTGTTTTGAAAAGATCTCAGTGAGACCTTTAATATGATATCCTATTCGACTACCTTTGAAATTTTGTTCAAGGGTCACTCCTCTATACGGGGGGACCCTCTTAAATTTCTTTGAAAAATTTTTTCACCCCAGAACTTTCTAGAATTCATAACGTCCGACCTTTTAACGAAGTTTCATGGCTGTAGCTTCTATAGTTTCGAAGAAAAACTGCTGTGACATACAAAAGGACGGACACAGGTACCGATTTTAATAGGGTCTTGTATTTTAGTACGAAACCCTAAAAAAGTTGGGTAGAAGGTACTATGGTTATGTCAGAAATGTATTGTACTCAGCGTACGATATGCAGACGCCAAGAATGAAAAACCCTCAAGAACAGTAGATGTTTTTCAAATTTTCCAATCAAAACGCTATGTTTTCCTTTATGCTGTTACGGATGGAGTAGAGAGGTATCAATATTAGCTCACCCCGAACATTACCATATCAGTCACTTGACTCGTTAAACAAAGCAATCATAAGCAGCACTCGATTAGGGTTTTGGGTAATAATTTGTAAATGTACCCGTAACAGTAATTTAAGTACGAGTACTTGCAGTCGTGATTTTAAAAAGAAAAATAATAATAAATATAACCCATACTGGTAGATAGTTAAGCTGCTGTGAAAGTATATGCCACATCAGGTCCGGCGTTAACCGAGCAACAACTTAATTTGGAAGGAATGTCTTGAACCACTGACCAGCACTATTCATATCCTGAACGAGGAGTATATCG